>WJXW01000004.1:2805752-4208629 GCA_015832175.1 Paraphaeosphaeria minitans | reverse complement strand
CCTAACCCTAACCCTAACCCTAACCCTAACCCTAACCCTAACCCTAACCCTAACCCTAACCCTAACCCTAACCCTAACCCTAACCCTAACCCTAACCCTAACCCTAACCCTACGCACCAGCGGTTCTTCCCATCCCGACGGGCCCACCCACCCCACCTCTCCCTTGCACTCACGAACGGGTTTCCTATCCTACCTCTCCTATACACTTATAAACGGGTTTCCTATTCTACCTCAAGATTTTTCCCTACTTTAACTCCCTTTAACTTATATTAGTATACTCCTTATCTAGTTATAATATTATATCTCTTTTCTAAAAAAGTCCTAACTTTTCTCTACTATATAAAGTTTTATAATAAGAAGCTTATTCTTCTCTCCTTACTAAGTTTGTTTTATAGTATAACTAATAACTTTAAACAACATTTAATAAGTCCATCCTATATTACTCTACATAACTTTATTTTACTTTATATAGCTTTATACCACTTTATATAACATTTAATAACTTCACCTTACATCCCTTTATAGAAAGTTATGTTACTTTATATCACTTTATACAACTTAACACTACTTTATAAACCTTTATAAAATATTTAATAACTGTACCTTATACTATTTTATAGAAAGTTATATAGTATTATATAGCTTTATATTACTTTATTACAATTTATATCACTTTATATAACTTTATTAAATATCTAATAACTTTACCATATATCACTTTATATAGCTTTATAGTAATTTATATCACTTTATATAACTTAATACAACCTTATATAACTTTACTTTATATTACTTTATATACCTTTATATTACTTTATAATAATTTATATCCCTTTATATAACTTAATACAACCTTATATAACTTTATAAAATATTTAATAACTTTACTACATATTACTTTATATAGCTTTATGTCCCTTTATAATAATTTATATCCTTTTATATAACTTAACACGACCTTATATACCTGTATAGAATAGTTAATAACTTTACCTTATATTACTTTTTAAAAAGTTATATTACTTTATATTTTCTATAACTTTAGAAATATATATTTTCCCTTTAATAAAAAATAACCCTTTAGTTTTTTTTTCTTAATTTTATAATAACTAGAAATTATTTATTATCTACTACATAGTTTAGTAATTTAGTTTTATTATTTATAAGTCCTACTTCTACTTATAAATACTACTACTTTAATAATTTCTTTTATATTCTCTTTTTAATAGAAATATAAATTATTAATATAAAATTAAATTTAGTTTCACTCTAGTAGTTATATAATACTATTAGTATAAACTATTTAAAGTAAAACTTATGATTACTAAATAAGTAAAAATTATTATAAGTATATAAAAAAGTATACTACTATTTAATAACTAGTGGTAAAGTTTATAAAAAAGTAGAAATATAGTTTAATTATAATTTTATTAAATTCTAATAAGTTATAAGATAGTATCAATACTAGTACTTAGGTTTTTAGAAATTTACTTATTTTATACAATTCCTAAACTCTTCTAGAAGACTCTAGTTTCTATTTTTTCTATAATTTCTAAAACTTACATCCTATTATACTAATATATAGTAAAGTAAAATAAAATCTATAATAGATAGGCTAACTCTACTATAATATGTACAAAGTGAGATTTTTAAAAAATAGAAGTAAAGTACTATATTCTAGGCCTAATTCTTCTCTTTAAGTTTTATAATAACTCTTATAGCTACTACCATTGCATTACTAAGAAATTCGCCCCAGATACGTTCACAATGGCGCTGTCCAAGCCATACCTGGTACGCCTGGCACGAAACCTCGCACTCGCCCTGGAACCCGCACTGCCGAATGATCTCAAGCCCATCCGCAATCCCCGTTGCTGCCCTGGCCACAGGAATCACAATGTTCGGCCACTGGCACGAGTTCGCGACGTCCTGCCCTGTCGCGCACCACTTCTGGCTCACCCAGCACCTTCGACAGCTGTGGCAGTTCCCAGCGTCGCGCACCCCTCGCCGGAACTCGTCCATGTCCCTCCCCATCATCATGGGCTGCGCCGTGCACAGCATCGTTCTGTGCTCTTGCCAGCCTGCCCGCCCCAGCACCCAGCATATCGCACACCCGGCCCGCAGCTCGTCCATGCTTGCCTCCACCTCTTGCCACTCACTCGCCGCGAGCGACTGGGCCTGCTGCCACTCGATCCGGCCCTCACCGCATCGATCGCACCCAGCCGAGTCCATGTCACTGCACACTACCCGCTGCCCATCCATGTACTCGCTCATCTTCCCGCGCCGGCAGCCTTCGCTCTCGATGAACATGCCCATCGCGCACACGTCCACCGACGCTCCACCCTCCCGGATTCGCCTCTCCACCTCACCTGGCTCGACGATGATGACCGAGTCCGCCACCTCGCCGCTACGCCCCGCACGCCCACTCTCCTGGCAGTAGTCGATCATGCTCCATGGCATGCCTACGTGCAAGACGAACACGATGCTGGGAAAGTTAACCCCAGTACCGAGCGCTGATGTTGCCACGATGAGCCCGCCTTCGTCCAGCCAGCTGGCGAGGATCTCGGTTCGATCCAACTCGCCAGCGTGGTAGTGCTTGCAGCCCAGCGCCCCTGCCAGCATTTCGCATGCAGTCCTGCTGTGGCAGTAGATGACGCCTTTCTGGCCACCCCGCAGCTGTTCCTGCCGCCGTCGACACATGGCCAGTGCTGCCTCCATGGCCTTACCTCGCCCACACCACGACACGTAATACCGGATGTTGGGCCGCACCGTGCTGGCCCGGATGTAGGTGGCAGCTTGAATCAACATGCTTCTACCCAACACCCCCTCCAGCACGGGCGGTAGCGTCGCCGTCAGCAGTACGATCGGGCATGCAAGCACGCGCAGATTCCGCAGCTTCGCCAGCTTCGGCCGCCAATGGCTGGAGGTGATGATGAGATGGCACTCGTCAATCACCACCCGCTGCAGCTGCTTCTTATCCTTCAGCGAGCTGGCATACTTCAGGAACCCCGCGCCGCCGGCGACATCAGCACCAACCAGCATGACGGAGGCCGGGTTCGTCTCGTGGTTAACCCATTCCACGCAGTCGATACCGCGCGCGCGGATACGCGTTGCCAGGTCCTCGATCAGCGCGCGGAACGGCACCACAACCACGGTCACGCCAGCATGGTCGAGGCAGGCCGGCACCATGAACAGCAGACTCTTGCCTCCACCTGTGGGGAGCACGACCACCAGCGGTGTCTGACCGTTCACCATAGCGAACATGGCCTGTTCCTGCTCGTCCGACTTGAACGATGCAGTAGCCTGGCCAAGTGCCTGCTGCATCGCTCTAGACATCGCACTCGCAGTGACACCCCCTGGTTTGGTTTTCTTCTGCGGCACGACCACGGCGAGATCATCTCTCCCTTTGTCTTGACCGTCTCCTTCTTCTTCCCATCGCCGCTTCCTGGCTGCACTGGGTCGTACCTCGTGCCCATCCACACCTAGAAACTCGTGCCAGCGCCGACTGAGCGGCCGGAAGGTCTCGATCGAACGCATGCTGAGATGCTTCACAATATCGATGGGCACGCTGTAGTTGGCCAGGCCGATCTTGGTCGTCCGCGCGCTCTGCAGCTCCAACGGGCTCTCACCGTCCTCGTCGACCTCGGGCTCTTCAATCTCACCCACCTCGTCTTGGTAACCCCGCCCAAACACATCCCCAACCACCTCCCGCCCAATCCCCACCGCCGTGTGTCGGTAGTCGAGCGTGTTCAGCGCCACCCCCAGGTGCTTGCCCGTCTCGCGCTTCAGCACCCGCGTCAGGTGATCCGTGTGCCACGGACCCTGCTCGTTGGCCCACAGGTAGTCGGTGAAGCTGCCGCCCAGCACCTCCACGGTCAGGTACTCTTCGAACGGCTGCACGTACGCCAGGTACACAACGAGCACCTGCGAGAGCCGCGAGGGCAGGAACCTTGGGATGACCTTGGGCTTGTCGAACTGCGACTGCGACTTGTAGTAACGGACCACCGTCATGATCTGTCCGTCCATCACGAAGAGGTTGCGGTCCTGCAGTGCTCCGTTGCGGAACCGCATCGACGTGATCTCGGTGCCCCGACCTGGCATTCCCTCGTCAATGTGGAGATTGGCAAGCTCCAGCTCCTTGAAGCGCTTGACACTGCGCAGGTACAGCTTCACGCGTGCAACGTTCCAAGTCCCATCTCCGGAGCGGAGCTTCCGACCCTGCTCGTCCTGCATCATCCGTTCGAGCATCCATCGCAAGCCATTCTCCAGGCCGTTGTTCCCGTGCGTGACAAAGGACATGCCGCGTCGTGTGCACGCGACATCGTCCTGAATCAGGTCGAGCCGGATCGGGAAACGCTGACCGGGACTGCGGACCCAGAGCAGCTCACCCCAGAGCAGGTCCTCCAGCTCGGTCAACAGTTCTTGGGCCATCAGCTGGAAATGGTGTATAACGATGGGTCTACCGTTGAGGTAGAAGATCTTCTTATCCTCTGACCAGAAGGCGTTGCCCGCGTTGCCGGTATTCATGCCGATGAACTTGCCATAGGCCAGCAGACTAAGCAGCTGGCTCGTCGGGCTGAAGGACCCGTCCGCTAGGAAGCGCTTTCTCAGGTCAAGATAGTGGTCACGTTCCACCAAGCCCTGCTGTTCCCGTTGCGCGGGCGGAAGTAGGTGTTCGACACTGATCACCCGAACGCAGTACACCATCCCAGCCACTAGATACGAATAGTTCTTCGCGGTGCGCAGTCGACGTGTCTCTGAATCGAACCCAAGCACAGCAGCAAAGTGAACGAGCCCGCTCTCAAACGGACTGCGGATGTAGGTCGTCATGATGAACGTACTAAGCATCCGGCGCACTAGGACGATGTGGCCGGCTTCGTCGTTGCTGTCCAGGGCCTCCCAGAGCATGGTGGCCAGCAGCTTTTGGTCCTCTTTCCATGGGAACATCTCCCGCGCGTCCTTCATGGGATCAACTTTGACTCGGCGACCTGTGTGGGCCTCGGGCGGGCTCTCATCACTGCAGTCGCTGCTGCTGCCGTCGCCGTCGCTGCTGTCGTCGGTGCTGCTGCCCTCGCTACTCTCCGTGTCCTCGCTCTCCTTGTCCGCTTCTTCGGCGGCGACGATACGTAGGACATAGCACACGAACATCACAATGTACCCAGCATAGCGCGCCTGGCTCTCTGGGTTCTGCAGTCGGGCTATCGGCTGCTGGTGGATCTCGTTGGCCTGCGCACTCTTCACCCATCGTCGGGTCTCACGTGGTAGCGAGGACAGCCCTCGGACGCTCTGCTCCACCAGCTGCTCCACAGCCCGCGCGGCCTTCTGCAGCTTGGGCTCGTCCCGGCGCGGCAGCCGGATCGCGTGGGCAAGGTGCACGCAGTTGCGGTTCGCAAAGTGCTCTGGCCACTCTGTAAACTTCCACCAGCCTGTCTTGTCTGTCTTTGCGACTTCTGCATCCATCACCTGCTCTTGCCGCTTCCTCTCCTCCTGCGTTCGCGCGTACTCTGCCAGAATGTCTTCCACCTCTTCTTTATGCGCCCTAGCGTCTGCTCCGCTGTCCGCTACATCGGGGACGCAAACTACAAAGTACCGCTGCCGTCCTGAAGCGGGGAAGAAAGACTGCATCTTTACCTTCTGGTAGAGCGCATCTGATCCCGTCTTGAACGCTAACCCATGACTGTTGCAGTGTAGTCGTATCTGGCCCTTGTTTCGCGTAAGATAGCTGCATGCTGGCTGCTTGCATTGGAAGCCGTCCAACGGCGCTCCTAGGACCTGGATTGGCGGTCCGCCAGCGTCTGGTAGCGTAACGCTGCCCAGCCCTTGTCTTCTCAAAAGAGCGCAGCTTTCAATGAATTTCCTCCGTTCGTTAACTGGTACACTATGCTTTTGACGGAGATGTACATCGAGATTTTCTATGCCGGCTTTGTGCTCGCTGCAGCAAAGCACGCCGTACTCCTTAACAAAATGAATATACTTTTGTATATTAGCTTGCGCTAAGTTTTCTCCTGCTAGTTGCTGTTGCTGCTGAGAGTTCTGTTGATGTGGTGATGTTAGTACTCTGTTAGCTGGGCTTGACGCGGAAGCTCGAGCGTCCCAGCAGAACTCCATCGCGAATTAGTAGTAAAAAGTAATGGCTAAACCCTGCGCCACCACCATCCTATTTTGTGAATAAGAGATGGTAGATTAGTATAAGAGGTTACGTTGAGATGAATTAGAATGAGAAAGAAATAGAAATAGCTGGGGAATAGGATTGTTTCTGCCCCTAGTCTAACGCGTTTCTGGTATCAAATCCTACCTAATTCGTTAACTCTAACCCTAACGCTAAGCCAATCTTAGCGCGTCTGTGACCACCGACGCCTCTTCCTCTTGGGTAGGTAAAGTTTATAAAAAAGTAGAAATATAGTTTAATTATAATTTTATTAAATTCTAATAAGTTATAAGATAGTATCAATACTAGTACTTAGGTTTTTAGAAATTTACTTATTTTATACAATTCCTAAACTCTTCTAGAAGACTCTAGTTTCTATTTTTTCTATAATTTCTAAAACTTACATCCTATTATACTAATATATAGTAAAGTAAAATAAAATCTATAATAGATAGGCTAACTCTACTATAATATGTACAAAGTGAGATTTTTTAAAAAATAGAAGTAAAGTACTATATTCTAGGCCTAATTCTTCTCTTTAAGTTTTATAATAACTCTTATAGCTACTACCATTGCATTACTAAGAAATTCGCCCCAGATACGTTCACAATGGCGCTGTCCAAGCCATACCTGGTACGCCTGGCACGAAACCTCGCACTCGCCCTGGAACCCGCACTGCCGAATGATCTCAAGCCCATCCGCAATCCCCGTTGCTGCCCTGGCCACAGGAATCACAATGTTCGGCCACTGGCACGAGTTCGCGACGTCCTGCCCTGTCGCGCACCACTTCTGGCTCACCCAGCACCTTCGACAGCTGTGGCAGTTCCCAGCGTCGCGCACCCCTCGCCGGAACTCGTCCATGTCCCTCCCCATCATCATGGGCTGCGCCGTGCACAGCATCGTTCTGTGCTCTTGCCAGCCTGCCCGCCCCAGCACCCAGCATATCGCACACCCGGCCCGCAGCTCGTCCATGCTTGCCTCCACCTCTTGCCACTCACTCGCCGCGAGCGACTGGGCCTGCTGCCACTCGATCCGGCCCTCACCGCATCGATCGCACCCAGCCGAGTCCATGTCACTGCACACTACCCGCTGCCCATCCATGTACTCGCTCATCTTCCCGCGCCGGCAGCCTTCGCTCTCGATGAACATGCCCATCGCGCACACGTCCACCGACGCTCCACCCTCCCGGATTCGCCTCTCCACCTCACCTGGCTCGACGATGATGACCGAGTCCGCCACCTCGCCGCTACGCCCCGCACGCCCACTCTCCTGGCAGTAGTCGATCATGCTCCATGGCATGCCTACGTGCAAGACGAACACGATGCTGGGAAAGTTAACCCCAGTACCGAGCGCTGATGTTGCCACGATGAGCCCGCCTTCGTCCAGCCAGCTGGCGAGGATCTCGGTTCGATCCAACTCGCCAGCGTGGTAGTGCTTGCAGCCCAGCGCCCCTGCCAGCATTTCGCATGCAGTCCTGCTGTGGCAGTAGATGACGCCTTTCTGGCCACCCCGCAGCTGTTCCTGCCGCCGTCGACACATGGCCAGTGCTGCCTCCATGGCCTTACCTCGCCCACACCACGACACGTAATACCGGATGTTGGGCCGCACCGTGCTGGCCCGGATGTAGGTGGCAGCTTGAATCAACATGCTTCTACCCAACACCCCCTCCAGCACGGGCGGTAGCGTCGCCGTCAGCAGTACGATCGGGCATGCAAGCACGCGCAGATTCCGCAGCTTCGCCAGCTTCGGCCGCCAATGGCTGGAGGTGATGATGAGATGGCACTCGTCAATCACCACCCGCTGCAGCTGCTTCTTATCCTTCAGCGAGCTGGCATACTTCAGGAACCCCGCGCCGCCGGCGACATCAGCACCAACCAGCATGACGGAGGCCGGGTTCGTCTCGTGGTTAACCCATTCCACGCAGTCGATACCGCGCGCGCGGATACGCGTTGCCAGGTCCTCGATCAGCGCGCGGAACGGCACCACAACCACGGTCACGCCAGCATGGTCGAGGCAGGCCGGCACCATGAACAGCAGACTCTTGCCTCCACCTGTGGGGAGCACGACCACCAGCGGTGTCTGACCGTTCACCATAGCGAACATGGCCTGTTCCTGCTCGTCCGACTTGAACGATGCAGTAGCCTGGCCAAGTGCCTGCTGCATCGCTCTAGACATCGCACTCGCAGTGACACCCCCTGGTTTGGTTTTCTTCTGCGGCACGACCACGGCGAGATCATCTCTCCCTTTGTCTTGACCGTCTCCTTCTTCTTCCCATCGCCGCTTCCTGGCTGCACTGGGTCGTACCTCGTGCCCATCCACACCTAGAAACTCGTGCCAGCGCCGACTGAGCGGCCGGAAGGTCTCGATCGAACGCATGCTGAGATGCTTCACAATATCGATGGGCACGCTGTAGTTGGCCAGGCCGATCTTGGTCGTCCGCGCGCTCTGCAGCTCCAACGGGCTCTCACCGTCCTCGTCGACCTCGGGCTCTTCAATCTCACCCACCTCGTCTTGGTAACCCCGCCCAAACACATCCCCAACCACCTCCCGCCCAATCCCCACCGCCGTGTGTCGGTAGTCGAGCGTGTTCAGCGCCACCCCCAGGTGCTTGCCCGTCTCGCGCTTCAGCACCCGCGTCAGGTGATCCGTGTGCCACGGACCCTGCTCGTTGGCCCACAGGTAGTCGGTGAAGCTGCCGCCCAGCACCTCCACGGTCAGGTACTCTTCGAACGGCTGCACGTACGCCAGGTACACAACGAGCACCTGCGAGAGCCGCGAGGGCAGGAACCTTGGGATGACCTTGGGCTTGTCGAACTGCGACTGCGACTTGTAGTAACGGACCACCGTCATGATCTGTCCGTCCATCACGAAGAGGTTGCGGTCCTGCAGTGCTCCGTTGCGGAACCGCATCGACGTGATCTCGGTGCCCCGACCTGGCATTCCCTCGTCAATGTGGAGATTGGCAAGCTCCAGCTCCTTGAAGCGCTTGACACTGCGCAGGTACAGCTTCACGCGTGCAACGTTCCAAGTCCCATCTCCGGAGCGGAGCTTCCGACCCTGCTCGTCCTGCATCATCCGTTCGAGCATCCATCGCAAGCCATTCTCCAGGCCGTTGTTCCCGTGCGTGACAAAGGACATGCCGCGTCGTGTGCACGCGACATCGTCCTGAATCAGGTCGAGCCGGATCGGGAAACGCTGACCGGGACTGCGGACCCAGAGCAGCTCACCCCAGAGCAGGTCCTCCAGCTCGGTCAACAGTTCTTGGGCCATCAGCTGGAAATGGTGTATAACGATGGGTCTACCGTTGAGGTAGAAGATCTTCTTATCCTCTGACCAGAAGGCGTTGCCCGCGTTGCCGGTATTCATGCCGATGAACTTGCCATAGGCCAGCAGACTAAGCAGCTGGCTCGTCGGGCTGAAGGACCCGTCCGCTAGGAAGCGCTTTCTCAGGTCAAGATAGTGGTCACGTTCCACCAAGCCCTGCTGTTCCCGTTGCGCGGGCGGAAGTAGGTGTTCGACACTGATCACCCGAACGCAGTACACCATCCCAGCCACTAGATACGAATAGTTCTTCGCGGTGCGCAGTCGACGTGTCTCTGAATCGAACCCAAGCACAGCAGCAAAGTGAACGAGCCCGCTCTCAAACGGACTGCGGATGTAGGTCGTCATGATGAACGTACTAAGCATCCGGCGCACTAGGACGATGTGGCCGGCTTCGTCGTTGCTGTCCAGGGCCTCCCAGAGCATGGTGGCCAGCAGCTTTTGGTCCTCTTTCCATGGGAACATCTCCCGCGCGTCCTTCATGGGATCAACTTTGACTCGGCGACCTGTGTGGGCCTCGGGCGGGCTCTCATCACTGCAGTCGCTGCTGCTGCCGTCGCCGTCGCTGCTGTCGTCGGTGCTGCTGCCCTCGCTACTCTCCGTGTCCTCGCTCTCCTTGTCCGCTTCTTCGGCGGCGACGATACGTAGGACATAGCACACGAACATCACAATGTACCCAGCATAGCGCGCCTGGCTCTCTGGGTTCTGCAGTCGGGCTATCGGCTGCTGGTGGATCTCGTTGGCCTGCGCACTCTTCACCCATCGTCGGGTCTCACGTGGTAGCGAGGACAGCCCTCGGACGCTCTGCTCCACCAGCTGCTCCACAGCCCGCGCGGCCTTCTGCAGCTTGGGCTCGTCCCGGCGCGGCAGCCGGATCGCGTGGGCAAGGTGCACGCAGTTGCGGTTCGCAAAGTGCTCTGGCCACTCTGTAAACTTCCACCAGCCTGTCTTGTCTGTCTTTGCGACTTCTGCATCCATCACCTGCTCTTGCCGCTTCCTCTCCTCCTGCGTTCGCGCGTACTCTGCCAGAATGTCTTCCACCTCTTCTTTATGCGCCCTAGCGTCTGCTCCGCTGTCCGCTACATCGGGGACGCAAACTACAAAGTACCGCTGCCGTCCTGAAGCGGGGAAGAAAGACTGCATCTTTACCTTCTGGTAGAGCGCATCTGATCCCGTCTTGAACGCTAACCCATGACTGTTGCAGTGTAGTCGTATCTGGCCCTTGTTTCGCGTAAGATAGCTGCATGCTGGCTGCTTGCATTGGAAGCCGTCCAACGGCGCTCCTAGGACCTGGATTGGCGGTCCGCCAGCGTCTGGTAGCGTAACGCTGCCCAGCCCTTGTCTTCTCAAAAGAGCGCAGCTTTCAATGAATTTCCTCCGTTCGTTAACTGGTACACTATGCTTTTGACGGAGATGTACATCGAGATTTTCTATGCCGGCTTTGTGCTCGCTGCAGCAAAGCACGCCGTACTCCTTAACAAAATGAATATACTTTTGTATATTAGCTTGCGCTAAGTTTTCTCCTGCTAGTTGCTGTTGCTGCTGAGAGTTCTGTTGATGTGGTGATGTTAGTACTCTGTTAGCTGGGCTTGACGCGGAAGCTCGAGCGTCCCAGCAGAACTCCATCGCGAATTAGTAGTAAAAAGTAATGGCTAAACCCTGCGCCACCACCATCCTATTTTGTGAATAAGAGATGGTAGATTAGTATAAGAGGTTACGTTGAGATGAATTAGAATGAGAAAGAAATAGAAATAGCTGGGGAATAGGATTGTTTCTGCCCCTAGTCTAACGCGTTTCTGGTATCAAATCCTACCTAATTCGTTAACTCTAACCCTAACGCTAAGCCAATCTTAGCGCGTCTGTGACCACCGACGCCTCTTCCTCTTGGGTAGGTTATACTATGTACACAAGACATAGACGCAGGGTTATTATAAGATAATAGAAAAGAGGAATGTTATTATATATTTATATACAAACTACTAGGGGTAGGCGTTAACATTATAGGAGGGATAATAAGCTAAGCAATTACTATAGGTGTAGCTAAGTGTCTATAAGATTAGAAGATAGTGTTACAGGTCTAGAGGACAAAACACACATAGGGCCTATAGTTATTTAGGGAAAAGGTAGAAAGACTCCTAGACATAGTTAATAGTACTAGACACAACACTATACCTAAGAGTAGCATAGCATTATCGCAAAGCTCTAGTGCTAGTTTTATAGAAAATAGTTTTATAGAAAATAGTTTTACACAATTTAAGATAGAGAGGTTCTGTTCGCTATATAAGAGCGTAAGGTAGGGATAGGCAGTTAGTATAGTAAGTAAGATGTGGTAGCGCTAGATATAGGCAGCACTTTAGTTAGAGTTTAAATTATTAGAGGCCCTAGTACAAAAAAGAAAGATGCTATCTAGTAGAAGAGAGAAAAAATACGCATCTATAGTAAAAAAGCTTCTATTTGCTTAAGAATTTAGAATAATAGAAGAGAAAGAACTAAGTAAGGGAACACATCCTACAGCGTAGAGGGAATTTGGTTAGTGCCTAGATGCAGGAAGAAGATAGTGTCTACTTAAGGTAAGATTTGGTATAGGCGTATTTGCAATACTACTATAGAACTCTATATTTAACACCTATATTAAATAAGGTATAACAGTTGCGCAGCTCTAACAGTGGATAGACATAGTTATATAATATAATAATACTGTCTTTAACAGCGTAACAGCTATAGCAGAAACGTATAAGGCGTGTATATTAGATCTAGAGCTGCCAGAGCCCTTATTCCTAGAAATGCTTTCTAATAAGGACCTAGTAGATTATAATTTAGTTATAGGATTTCAACTAGTAAGTAGTTAAAGGCTCCTTAAGGATCTTAGCAATAGGTACATTATATAGGGAGAGACTTAGCATAATTATTATTCCTTAGTATTATATATATAGGGGTTATTACGCCCCTTTTCCCCTACATCTTTTATTCTATTTCGAACCCTAATCTATTTGTAAGACAACCTCTCTTCCCAATTTAGTTGGCCTTACTATCCTATTTTATATACCCTACCTTATATAGTTGTGCTTTGTCTCGCTCGCTAATAGCTAAGAGAAACGTTAGATATATAGGTTTTATGGCTAGTCTAGAGTAGTAAGCTTTACTATTATAGAGGACATGTTACTAACCTACACATGCGCTTTACTTCTATTCGCATTTTATCTTTAATATTTACATTACTACAACCATTCTCTTATATAATTTTCCCTCCTTATCTATTAGCAAGTCTTATTCTGGCAAATAGTTACTTATATACCCTATACGCTATATATAGGGTTAGCAGTTCTTATATTTCCCTTAGTCCCTATAGTGTGCGTAACTTACTAGCGCAGGTTAAACCTTATATTATTGTGTCCATATTATATTTAAATATGTGTTGTTCTATAGCCTTACTATCCTAGCGTATAATTATATATTCTATTAATCTAGAAGTTACCTCTGCCAAATTAATAGAACGCGTAATTATACGCTTCCTATGTCTACTGCGTCCCACTTATAGCGTAGGTAACATAGATTTTAGAGCAGTTGCAGCTAGTAGGTTACCCTTTAGTTCTACCTTAGCATCTAGTTGCTATTATTATTCAGCAAAGCCGGTGATTATCCTTTAGGTTTAACACTTAGTGGGCAGTAAGTAGAGCCTGTAGTATAACTACTTATAGGGGTATGTGTGCAACTGCTGGTTAAAGAAATAGACAGCGCTTATAGAGTAGATACATTTACTCTGTCTAGTGTTATTACATAATTATGTTAGGTAGTTTTAGCTAATACCTATTAACCTACTTATCTTATAGTGTAAGGAAAGTGCGCAAAGATATTTTATAAAGGGCTTAGATTATAATTTAGTAATAGTGGGGGCGTAGGCTCTACTAGTGATTTAGGAATTGTTCTAAGCTCTTAGTTTTGTGTAATTGTAGATAGTAAATTGCTTACACATTATCTTCTTTATTAGGAAGGTCTTTATCCTATAATATCTATTTAGCATTTGCTTACCTTTTAAATATACCTATATAATGGCGGGTGTCTAGAGATGTATTAATTAAATACTTACTTAATAGAAATAAGGGTTCTCTATACGTATTTATTAGTGTGGCGAGTAACAGTTTATAGCGCTTAGTTTTAGTAACCTTCCTTATCTAAGGTTTAAATTTAGGCTTTCTAACTTGGCTGCCATTAGATAATCGTGGTGACATATTTATTAGTTTAATAGATATAGGTGTTAGGTTAATAGAACTATACCTAGTGTTGTGGGGTAAGAAAAGACACAACTTAATCGTGACTAATTAGTAAGTATTCCTTAGCAGCTACGCAGCCTAATATAGAAATATAAAAGGATTAAATTTAAAAGCGCACATCTGTACTTACATGCCTATAATTTAATCTATAGATTGCCTACAATTAACTGTATCCAAGCATATAGATAAGAGCGGGAAATAGGGTTTATATCTTCTGTGTTTATTTTTTTAATAAGTAGAGAAGATGTAGTAAGATAGAGAAAAGATTACTAGAGAAACCTTTAAATATATATTAATAGTACATAACTAATATGCCGTTACTACCTATCTATAGACTTTTAAGATTAGATAGATCGCTTACCTCTTCACTTTCTAACACAATAAATCTACTAGTAGCTGTGTGCACAGGTTAAGCTGGCTAGTTACTATCCTTATCTTCATTTTTACTTAGGTTATCCTGCTATTCACTAAATTTGGTGTTAAACTTATTAATATAACTAAACAGGGTTAGTAAAGACCCTATTTCGTCCGAACTGCCTAGCAGGTATAGGTGTTCTGAGATATCTCCTTTATTATGGAAGGTGAAAATATAACATCGCTTAAGAACCTCTCTAACTTTAGATACTAATAACTATTGTTAAGTAGTGTAGATATAATAAAATATTAATTAGTCCTTAGGTGCAATGCGTAGAAATATCCATTTTATCCACTCTAAGTTACTTAGCAGTTAGTGTTGAATTGTTATACTTAATTACCTAATAGACTTACTATTACTACCTAGCACAAATACTATTTTCCTAGAGTATAGGAGGATCCCCTAAACATAAACACAAGCAATTTGTAAAATGTACGTTTTGTATAAAGCGTATATTTTGTCCACAGTATATCCTGGTAGTACTATTTTAAAGGCTTCTAGGTGTAATAGTATTACTTACATCTATAGCGCTTTCTTTAGCTAAAGAGGGTTATTATTATCTAATATAAACAAGGGAGCTACCCTGCCCTGCCATGTCCCATAACTAAAGGTTGGGAAAAGGGTAGTCTTGTGGTTATGTTACTTTATAATTTCTAGGTGGCTCAGTCCAAGTCGCGCTCTAATAATCTTAGAAACACTAGAGAAAGAAAGTATATCTATTCCCCTATTTACTAGGTGCTCCATGTGGGCTTACTAGAAGAAAGGTTCTAGGTTTTTCTAATTACCAACTTTATTATGGGTTAGCCAGCGTTACCCTATAATTTCCTATACAAAGAGATTATATACTCTTATTGCCTACATAGATAGTAAAAAGAATAGCTTCTACTATACTTTCAAATTAGTTACACCTTAACTAATTAAAAGAGTAGATTCTATTAAGTAGTAAATAAATTTAAACTAATAAGACTCTAAGGTTCGCATCCTATAGAGGTAGAGGCGGCGCTTCGACTTTCGTAGAACATGGTAGTAGATATCTAGATAGGGATATTTACTAAGTTAGAATTTTGGTATAAGTTTATTCTATATGCCTAAGCAAAAAGGAATCCAAACAATACTAAATTACTTTATAGATTTGGCATATTTAAGGCCTTAGCGTTACTTGGGCTTACATCTCCGCATGTGTTTTAGTATAATGGTACCACCTAGTAAGGGTTTCTAGTGTTTAAAAACACAGGGTCTTTAGTACTCCTTATTAGAGCTAAGGGAAGGAAGACTACTTAAATCTTTATAGTTTAACACAAAGTAAAGAGTGTAAGCAAATGCGGTTGTAGCTATGCAGTTAAGTTCTTAATTTTTAGTTAGTGGGTTAAAATAGTAAGCTATAGTAGTAATTAATTCTAGAGCTACTAGCTAACAATTACATTCCGCTACACAAAAGTAATTAACTTTATGTATTAGTAGAATCTAGAATCTATAATAAGTATTAGTATCTACCTAGTGTATATACTCTGTGTTATTAATATTAAAAGGCGCTAACGCGGTTCTAGACTAGTGCAGCTATATGCGAAGTTCTTGGCAATTAAAATAGAATATCTAGTAGGACTTAGGTAATAGAATTACGCATATACAGGCCTTATAGAGCTCAATTTAATTTAGAAGTTACTTAACTTAAATAATACTCTACTTATTACGTCCAGTGTTACTAAATTTTGTCTTGTTTAAGAATTCCTAAGTGGCACTAATAACTTCCAGATTAGGATTTAAAAATAAACCATACCCACGAATAGGTGCATATATAGTCTCCTTAATAGTGTTATAGACTTTTACATATTAAATTCCAGCTTAGTAAAATTTGTTGCTATAGCAAAGCTCTAATTTAGTAGATCTAGCATTAGTACTAGTAAAGGTATAGAAACGCGGCTTTAAACATGATCCTTACTTACTATAATTAAAGAAGGATATCTATTATTTAAGGTAATAGGATTTTTGTAATGTAGTTATACTAGCAACATTTAATCTAGTTTAAATGCCAAGATCCTAATAGAAGCGATGTAGGTCTAGAAAGTTTATATTCTAGTAAGACTAAATAAATTCTTCTAAAGATATTTAATAGGTAGACAAGGAAGAATAACTACTAAGTTTAGACAGTTTAAGGTTGTAATAAGATATAATAAGTACAGAATTACTAAAGGCATTGTTAGGAATATTGTAGTCTAGGAAAGTAACATCTTATGCTAAATCCACAATAGTATCCTAAAAAAATTCAAGAATTTGTTTTAGGATATCCTATTAAGTGTTAACATAACAATTACCTAGTGTCTATATATAACTTTATTTAAAACGTACTTTAGAGTTCGCTTTTAGCTATGTATAGCTAATAGGATAATACCTAGCACTACTTAGATCGTATACACTGCGCAGAGTAGGGAGAATAACACACTCTAGCTATTAAGCTAAGGCATGGTCTAAAAGGTGTTAGGTTTATCTAGTAATAGCCTTCCCTTTAGCTAAGGTAAACTGTAGAGGAAAACATAGCTAGAATATATAACACTTAAACCTATTATATAGTCTAAGAAGAATGTTCTTGTGTTGTAAAAGATTCATAGGTAAGAAGGACATATATTAATTACTAGTAAAACCCTTAGTAAAGCCAGGCAAGAAGGAGAAGGATAGGTTATACTAGAAGATACTAAGACTAGTTAGAGAAAAAACAATACTGTTATAATTAAATTATTAAACAAGATAATATACCCTATTTTGTTGTAATAGAAAGTGCGCTTCTGTGCGATTTATGCTTAGTAATAGAACATTATATAGGTTTGGATTAGGAACACCTATAAGTGGTTCCGCCTAGACACGAAAGTTTTAGGTATTGTTATATAGATAGTAGGCTAATGCCTTTAGCAGTATTAACAGCTACAGATAAGAAGAGATAGTAGGAATAAAAGCTAGCATGTATTTATTTATCCACTATATTTAGGTATAGAGTCGCGAGCCGCTTAATTAAGGTGGCATAGTGTAGTTATATAGTGTACTAATATAGTTCTAGACAGTATTTAATAGTAGACAATAGGACTCGCTTAGGCTTAGCGACAAATATACTATAATTACTATTAGGTACTGTTCGGATTAGTAGGGGAGAAAGGAAAGGGGACTAAAGACCCTTAGGAGGGTCCTCTAGCCCCTAGCCTCTATAACATTAATAGGTTAAGTTGGCGTACTTAGTGTTACACTCTTATAATTATAAGAGTGGTTTTTATCTAATCTATTGTTAGAGGCGTGGATTAAGGGCCTAGGTAATGTGTCTATAGGCGTAATATTGTTATTATTTAGGTAGAGTTCTACTAATAATAAATTAATGTCTAAGTTAATCCATAGCGAGAAATTAACCAAATCCATTAGTAGTAAGTCTTATATAGTAACTCCTGTGGAGGAAGCTATAACTACTAGACTAGAAACACTAGGTAGAGAATCTAAATGTCCTGTAAGGTATTTATTTATAGTACTAGAGCGGGTATCGCTAAAGAAATACTTAAGATCTGCTATAAGGTTATCTAGATTAGTAAGGGCTAGTCCATTAATATTTAGCATTAGTAGGTTTTTGTTTAGTTGTTCTAATACTAGGACAACTCTAGGAGACATTATTAGCTGCCTATAAGTAGTATACTATATAGCTAGTAAGCCAGTCTCTAGTTTATTATATTAAAGGTGTGCTAAGCAATACTTAACATCCTAAGTTCACGCTCTATTAGTTAATGTCGGTCGTGCTACTATACTTATAGTGGGTATAGGCAAAGGTATAGGTGTAGATAATTATTGCGTTAAACTTAGTATAATTAGCTAAGTCTTTAGCTAAGGTGCAACTTAAGAGGTGGTTACTAGTAATAGGTATATAATTAGGAGGGTTTTATTACTACTAAGTGTAGAATGCAATGCCTTACTAATAAATATTAGTTTTAAGATAGTTTAGTAAATAGAGATAAACAGCTTATCTTATCCTAATGTTTAAGGTGCCATTAAAGGCCTAAAAGGCCTTATAGGCTTTATTTAACTTCGCCTTTAACGCCTTTTGCTAAGCTAGTCGCTCTTCTAGTGTAAGGTTAAGTTTTAGTGGCATAGTGTTAGTGGCATAATACCCTAGTTAGGGATATTACAAAGAATAAGGATAAAGGTATACAGAGAGGAGCTAGTACGCAGAGACAGGCAAAAATTTAAAATAAGTGCTATTTATAAAATAGTAGCCCTATAAGCCCTATAGCTCTAAGTGGCCAGCATCCGTCTGTGCGTCCTTAGAAATAGGCAGCTCTATAAGCCCTATAGCTCTAAGTGGCCAGCGCCTAGTGGCGCTATCTATAAAATAGGCAGCCCTATAAGCCCTATAGCTCTAAGTGGCCAGCGTCTATCTATACGTCCTTGGAAATTAGTAGCCCTATAAGCCCTATAGCTCTAAGTAGCCAGCGCCTGTCTATGCTGTCTAGGAAATTAACAGCCCTATAAGCCCTATAGCTCTAAGTGGCCAGCTAAATATTAGCATAAATGCCGCTATTACAGCAGCCTGTTTATTATAGGTAATAAGGGGCTTAAAGACCCCTATTTTCTCTATATTAAGCTAAGTTGCAAGTAAGACTAAGGCCGTAATATATACTACTCTTAGGCTATTAGCTGGAAATAGTGTATAACAATAGGTCTACTAGTAAGGTAGAAGATCTTCTTATCCTCTAACTAGAAGGCGTTGCCCACGTTACTAGTATTTATACTAATAAACTTACTATAGGCTAGTAGACTAAGCAGCTAGCTTATTAGGCTAAAGGACCTATCTACTAGGAAGCGCTTTCTTAGGTTAAGATAGTAGTCACGTTTTACTAAGCCCTACTATTCCTATTGCGTGGGCGGAAGTAGGTGTTTAACACTAATTACCTAAACGCAGTATACTATCCTAGCTACTAGATATAAATAGTTCTTTGTGGTGCGCAGTTAACGTGTCTCTAAATTAAACCTAAGTATAGTAGTAAAGTAAATAAGCCTACTCTTAAACAGACTATAGATGTAAGTTATTATAATAAACGTACTAAGCATCTGGCGCACTAGAATAATGTGGCTGGCTTTGTTATTACTATCTAGGGCCTCCTAGAGTATAGTGGCTAGTAGCTTTTAGTCCTCTTTCTATAGGAATATCTCCTGCGCGTCCTTTATAGGATTAACTTTAACTTAGCGACCTATGTGGGCCTTAGGTGGGCTCTTATTACTGTAGTTACTACTGCTACTACTATTACTATTACTACTATTATTAGTGCTACTGCCCTTACTACTCTCTATGTCCTTACTCTTCTTATCCACTTCTTTAGTAGTAATAATACGTAAGACATAGCACACAAATATTATAATATACCTAGTATAGCGTGCCTAGCTCTCTAGGTTCTATAGTTAGGCTATTAGCTACTAGTAGATCTTATTAGCCTACGCACTCTTCACCTATTATTAGGTTTTACATAGTAGCGAGGACAGCTCTTAGACGCTCTATTCTACTAGCTACTCTATAGCCTACGTAGCCTTCTATAGCTTAGGCTTATTCTAGCGCAGTAGCCAGATTGCGTAGGTAAAGTATACGCAGTTGCGGTTCGCAAAGTGCTCTAGCCACTCTATAAACTTCTACTAGCCTGTCTTATCTATTTTTATAACTTCTATATCTATTACCTACTCTTACTACTTCCTCTCCTCCTACGTTTATACATACTCTACTAGAATATCTTCCACCTCTTTTTTATGTGCCCTAGCGTCTGCTCCGCTATCTACTATATTAGGGACATAAACTACAAAGTACCGCTGCTATCCTAAAGCGGAGAAGAAAAACTATATCTTTACCTTCTAGTAGAGCGTATCTAATCCTGTCTTAAACGCTAACTTATAACTATTATAGTGTAGTTATATCTGGCCCTTATTTCGCGTAAGATAGCTATATACTAGCTACTTACATTAGAAGCTGTCTAATAGTGCTTCTAAAACCTAAATTAGTAGTCTACTAGTATCTAGTAGCGTAACGCTGCCTAGCCCTTATCTTCTTAAAAAAGCGCAGCTTTTAATAAATTTCCTCTATTTATTAACTAGTACACTATGCTTTTAATAGAGATATATATTAAGATTTTTTATACTAGCTTTATGCTCACTATAGTAAAGCACGCCGTACTCCTTAATAAAATAAATATACTTTTATATATTAGCTTACGCTAAGTTTTCTCCTACTAGTTACTGTTACTGCTAAGAGTTCTATTAATGTGGTAATATTAGTACTCTATTAGCTAGGCTTAACACAGAAGCTTAAGCGTCCTAGTAGAACTCTATCGCAAATTAGTAGTAAAAAGTAATAGCTAAACCCTGCGCCACCACCATCCTATTTTATAAATAAGAGATAGTAGACTAGTATAAGAGGTTATATTAAGATGAATTAGAATAAGAAAGAAATAGAAATAGCTAGGGAATAGAATTATTTCTGCCCCTAGTCTAACGCGTTTCTAGTATTAAATCCTACCTAATTTATTAACTCTAACCCTAACGCTAAGCCAATCTTAGCGCGTTTATAACCACTAACGCCTCTTCCTCTTAGATAGGGCGACTACCCTACTTCTATATCCTTTAGACCTTTACTAGATATAACATCTCTAGTGTAAATAAGCGTAGTAGCAGTAGGAGGTGTATACCTTAATAAGATGTTCTAATTATATAGAAAATAGCCTATACTCACGCCTACTCTTAGGGTATTACACTCTATCTAGTCTGCTTCTACTACCTTACTAATAAATAGGTAGTACGTAAGGGATAGAACTATACTCTTCTATAGATTTCTAAGTATAAGTATTGTTTTTTTGTAATATCTTACTATATAGTTATTTTTTTAATATTTAGAGTAGTAGATCTAGCCTCTAAAAAAAACTAAGCACGCTAAGCTTTAAATCTATTATATAGACTTACTTTCTTAAGGGTACTTATTATAGAAGGCTATAGAAGACTCTATTCTACTTATAGGCTAACTATAACAGTGCGTAAGGCAGAGCGGGTATAGTGTTAAGGTTCTTATAGGCACGTATATAGGTGTTCCCTATAGGCTCTAAAGTTTAAGCTGCTAGCCCTAGAAAGCTCTATATAAACTGTTCCTTCTTAATTTACTACATATAGCGCTAGTTTACGTTAATCTAGGCCTTTGCTTATATAGCCCTCTTTTTTACCTAATCCTATATAGTAAAGTAGTAGTGTGTTTACATCCTAACTATCTATAAGTTAATATAATAGTAATTTGCGCTACTTTCTCTTTATTAGCGTTAATTTATATAAACTGGCGTTAATATCCCTAATTTACATAATTAGGAGGTCTTACTACCTATACTAGCTCTATTAATTATATTATAATATAGCCCCTACAGCTATACTATATCCTTATCCTGTAGACAATAACTTCCTATCTATAGGGCATGGCTAAACGTCCTTAGATAAGGAATAAGTAGTATATCTAGATCTTTGCTATCTATAGGGCATGCCTATAAGTTCTCTAATAAAGAATAGGCGGCTTATCTAGGTGCTTACTATATATTAGGGTTAGTATAGACTTAGTGCTAATTTACGCTACTTTTTATTAATTCGCGTTAATTCGCGTTAATTTAAGGAATAAGCGGCTTATCTATATTTTTTTTATTTATAGGGCATGCCTATAAGTCCTCTAATAAAGAATAGGCAGCTTATCTAGGTGCTTACTATATATTAGGGTTAGTACTAACTTAGTGCTAATACACCCTACTTTATATTAGTTCCTGTAAACTTGCGTTAAGATAGCCTATTTACCTAAGTGCGAGATACTTGTCTATATCTTCCTTATCTATAATCTAAAGCGTAGTCTCTAGGTAGAATAGTTTTAATACTTCTATATAGATCCTTATAATTTGCAAGTTAATATAGTGGCAATTTACGCTACTTTCTATTAATTTGCGTTAATTTGTATTAGTTTGTGTATATTAGTCCTATTTGTGCTGGCTTTAGCCACATAGGTTAGTAGGGAGCTGGCTATAAGTTAATAAACGTGGCAGTGTGTTTTAGAAATACGCCTAGCTCTGCGTTTATATACTTCTTTTCTTATGTACTACGCTAGGTAGCTGCGCTTAATATAAGAGAAAGTACACTTACTTATAAATAACTATTTAAACTAGACACAATTTGTGTGTAGTTTAAATAGTTAGTCTAATATAAGTATACAGATTGGCGCTTTATAGTACTATATCTTAGAGATTTGCACCCTACTACCTTACCTAAATTATTATAAATTACTGTTACTTAATGCTAGCTTACGTTAAGTTAATTTACCTTAGTTTACGTGTTTACTATTAGTTTAAATACTTTAGTAGTATTATAAGTGTTAATTATAATAGCGCGTAGGTTATAAATATATAGTAGAGTATAAGCACAGGTGCTTAGCGTGTTACTATATTTTCCCTACCTACTACTTTCTATCCTACCTCTTTCTATCTTACCTACTGCTTTCTATTTTACCTACTGCTTCCTGCTTAAATATATATTAGATAGCTGTCCTTAAGGATACTACTACTTACTATAATAGTAGTTCTTACACCTTTCCTCTAGCCGCTAAAGGTTGCGTCCTTTGCGACTTTAGTTATAACCCCCTTAATAAAGTGTATAAACAGCTCTTTACACGCTAGCTTACTATCCTACTACACTTATAAAGCTTATAAACCCCCTATTATAGCGCTAGATAGTTACTTTCTAATAACGCTAGCTACTGTAAGCTAGTCCTAATCGCTCTATTACTCCTATTTACTATTAGTCTAATTCGCTAGATACTCCCCCCTAATACGCTGCCTAATAACGCGTAGTAATGTCTTATTACTGCTGCCTAGTAACTTACTATAGATCTTAACTATTAGGACACTAATAATAATAACGTTAAAGACCTAAGTAGGGTGCCTTCTTTAGCCTAGGAGCCTTCTTTAAGGCGTACGTAGTAGCCCTTTATCTCTACTTCTGCCTCTCTGCCTACTAAGTAGGTCTACTCCTAACTGCTATTCTATCTCTCTTCTATATAGAGCTAGGCGTTCTAGGCGTTGCCTACCTACGTTAGGGCAATAACCTATAATAACTACTACGTGGAACAGGACTACTAATATAGGTAGGTAGCCTACTAGTAGCGTAGAAAGATAGTTAAGCTAGGTCTACTTTGCCCTCCCCTAAACGCTAGCTAGGTAGAAGTTAATGCCTATAATAGTATTACGCTAAAAGACAAGCCTAACATTACCTAGATTTTTAAGCAAAACATTAAAAAGGAAAATAATAAAAATAAAAGGTGTAACCTAATAACTATAGCTGCTAGCCCTTATATAACTACTACCTATATACTAAATTATATATAGTTGCTTAGTAATAAGACTACATAGTAATATACTGCTACTTTCCTCTTTACCTAGCGCTTTTATAGTAGCCCTTTCCTTATTTCTAGCTAGCTAGGGGTATTGCTAGTAAGTAAAGCGAGTACTATATAGGTAATATAGGCTATATTCTACGTATCTAGAAGTATAGTAGATAAAACCTTTACTACTACGCACTATCTAGTTAAGCACTATAAGTGCTATGTAGTAGCTATATATATTAAGTACTACTAGGCGATAGCCTTCTATAGGCGTGCCTATACTAATAAGATAGCTAAGCTAGTAGTAAAGGAGGTACTACCTAAGTAATATAATAGTAAAGCTATTACTATACTTATTTAAATAGTTATACCTCCTAGCTGTAAGCTACCTACGTTAGCGTAGAATACGTAGAAGCTATGCCTAAACTAAGCCACTTAGTAGTATAATACTACTAAAACCTTTAACTAGGGCTTCTTATGCTTAATCTTTAGCAACGTTGCCTATAAGTAGGTAGAGCAGACGCTACGCGTTAGAAAGTAGAACCTTTAGCTAAAGGTAGTAAAGAAGGTTAACCTAAAGGTGTACTAGGTAAGCTAGAGGCTAAGTGTGTAGTTAGGCGTAGACAGGTTAGTAGGTAAGCCTATTAGTAATAAAGATACGCTACTTATTAAGGCAGTCGCACCTACGCTACCTATATAGATAAAAAAGGCTACTAATAGTAAAGAGGAGAGCGAGAAGAGTAAAAAGGGTAAGAAGGGCGAGGAGGGTAAGGAAGGCGAAGGTAAGGGTAAAGGTGAGAAGGATAAAAATAGTAGAAATAATAAGGGTAAAGGCGACACTAAGCTTATACCAGCTTACTTACTATAGCTAAGCCTAGTAGATATATTTACACCTTAAGAGTAGTCTTTCTAGCTTAGCATTACTTCCTTTTATAACGCATTTAATTACTATTACTAGGGGTTATAAATACACTTCTACTTACGCTAAACGCGTGCCTAACGCTCTTCTATTCTATTTTAAACCCTAATATGTTTATAAGATAGCCTCTCCCCCTAATTTACCTTACTTATGCCCTATATAATAGATATGGATTTTTATATTTCCTTTAGTCTTATAGTATACATTACCTACTTTAAACCTTCTATTATTATGTCCGCATTACATTTAAATTAATATTATAGAAGGGGTTCCACTAGCTCCCTAGCTAGGGCAGTCCTACTATAACTCTATATAGCGCTTAGATATATAGTAGGTCTGCGTTAGCTAGTTAAGGCCAAGAATAATCCTTCCCGCCTTATAGTTATTACTAAAATTAACAACACTAATAAAGTGTTACTAGAATATATTAGTACTCTTAGAATCCTAGTCCTTACCCTTAATTACTTTAATGTTATAACTCTACAGCTCTTTCGCCTTTAGGCACTTATTCTACAGGATCGCCTACGTATTTTAAATAGCAAATTTATTAATATATAAAGCGTCTTTTAATAGTCCTGTTTAAACCTAGTTAGATCCTAGTATAAGCCACCTAGGGCAGCAATTTACTAGGAGAAGGTAGGTCTAGTAGTTACCTTTACTCTATTTATTTCCTATCTAAACGTAATAGGACATAATAGTGTTTTCTAAGTAGGTTGTCTTTTATCTAGTAATAATAGCACATTAATTCTAGCTATAGTTAAAAGGCTTCTATTTAACAAAGTAAGCTATATAGTAAAGTCTCTAGTATTTAAGACAAGCTAGTATCTCTTCCTTAAAGATTCTGCCTTTTCTCTTCCTAGCCTCTTCTATCCCATATTAAAAGAAGTCTAGCTCCCTCTCTTAGTGGGCTACTTTAAAAGGCGTGGCTAGTGCCTTCTAATGTGGGTTTACTGTGTATATAATTAGTATAGTGACTAGGGAGCTAGAGAAAAACTAACTAGGGGTAAATAAATATTTGGTAGGGGAACCTAACGTAGTTTCTGTATATATTAGGAGGAGACCTAGATCTATCTATAGGCTAGCTAGCCTAGTTAATTAACTAGGTGTTAGAGATAGTAGGCGTTTTCTAGATAATAAAACATAATAGTCACTGCTCTAGGTACCTATTATGTAGGCTAGTGAGGAGTTTGCATTATACCTAGCCTAAATAGGCGTTAAAGGCACGTTTTGTAGTAGCCCCCTTACTATACCTTAGAGTCTTCCTAGTGTGATTAATAAACTTTATATGTAGGGTAAATTAGATAGGGAGTAAATTAAGTCTAAGTATATATTATAAGCCTACTTAGATGCTTTGTATATCTTTCTTATCTTATTACTATTAAGATAACGATTAATAATACTGCGACGGTAGACTAGTTAGTAGGTAGAGTCCTATATATAGGCTAGTACAGCCAGCTAAGCATTCTAACTAGCTTTATTAAAGTGTGTATTTAGAACTTACTTACTAAGCACTAGGCGTGTAGTGCCTAGTTTCTAGTCCTAGGTAACCCTGCTAAATTCTTGCATAAGGCTAATTAGACTGGCTAGTAGAGTAAACCTAATAACTACCTAGATGTCTAGGACATAGAGGCCTTCTATTAATGCGCTAGTTATAATTATGGCGCCTTCTAATTATTATAGGAATAGGTCTAAGCTTATTCCCTTCTTGCCCTCTTCTATTTAGCTGTAGTATCTTAAGCAGTCTAGGCCCTAGGCTAGAGTATCTACTATTAAAACAAGGTTAATATAGATAAGAATCTTCTTAAATTTTTGTAGAGCCTATTATATGTACTCTACTATATCTATTATTGTAGTGCTTATTAAGAGTAGGACGCTGTAGACCTTATATTAAATATTACTGCGAGGTGTAGATTCCCTGTAAGGGTTTATATTTATAGGGAGGCCTAGTAATTAAAACGCTTAGTGCTAATTGTCTAGAGGTAGGGTTATAGTAAGTAAAGTTAGAGAGACTTTATACTATATTAACTAATATAGGTTGCGGAGATAAGGGTAGTATACTATGTTAGGGAGAATAATATAGTGAAATTCGTCTACTACTATTCGCTCTAGTACGCCTAATAACTTCTGCCTACATACGTAAGCCTAGAAACTATTACTAGCCATATTCTCTAGAGTTGTAAGTACAATAGCTACCTACTTATTATATAAGCCCTGCTTCCACACTATAGTATATATACGCAGGGTTACACAGCGTTAAAGTATATCTATACATAAGGCTGTAAGTAGCACTATTATAAGGCTCTGCCTATAGCCTAGACAGTAGGCTAGTAGTATAAAGAGGAGACTTTTACTAGTTTTAGTGCTTACAATATACACTACTACACTTTTGCCTATAAGAATAGCTAATAGGGCGGCCTTCTATATACCTCTAAATTAGGCGTCGCATCCGAAGTTCTCTTATAATAGTTATAGGAGATTAATGTTGCTTCTCTTAGTATTCTACTGTTAAGTAGTAGCTATAATGCTCTTATAATAGTTAAGACTTAGCTACACTTCCACTAAGCTAAAATAAATAGCGCAATGCTATTTCTATAATATCTTAAAGTGTGCCTCTATATTATTAAATAAGTAGGTAAATATCTTTAATACATTAAGTGCGTATACTATATAGACTGTTTTAGGTAGGTACCTAGTCTATATTTCTTATACTTTAGCCTCTACCTTATTTATAATATTATTTACATTCTTTTTAGTAAGTTCCTAAACAAGCATCTTAGAGCTAGCGAACTAGTGGGCGAAAGCAATTATAAGGTAACGCAAGGTGCTAATATTAATCTCCTACCTAATCTAATAAAGACTAGCACTCTAGATAGCTAAACTAAGGATATATAATATAGTATATTGTTTTCCTACTGCGTCTGGCCATAGGAGTACACTTTGCGCCTACTTGTAATAGTGGTTATAAAAGTCTGTCCCTATTTATCTTTAGATAACTAGAAAGAATAGTTAAACTAGCCAAATATACTACACTAAGAGACTGCCTACCTCCGCTAGGAGGAATCTATATATAGTCTTTACAGTCTTATCGCGGTTATACCCTTTATAGTATTATAGAACCACTATAATAAGACTATTATATAGGAAGATATTATGTATGCCTATAGTATAACTATTCTTAAGTTAAACACTAAGCACTTCTATTCTATAGCTAAGTTGGCTGCTAGTAAAGTAAATTAGGCAAAGAAGATACTTTAGAAATTTCTATACTAAGTTATAGTATTGCTGCACCTAGGTAAAGTTACGTAGGTTTATAAGGGGGGTAGTTAAAAAACTTTCTCAACCTACCCCCTTTATTAGGTTTTTAACAACAAAGTTAGCTCTATACACAAGGTTACTATTATTAGGGCTAAACACAGAGAAGCCTAGTGTAATATTTTTTAGTTCCTTTACTAGAAGTTCCTATAGAATATTTAGAAGGTCTAAATAAGCAGATATAAAGGTTAGCTAGTATAGGATCTTTAAGGTCTCCTTATACTCGTTTCTGGCCATTATTATAAATAAGGCTAGGGTTATTCTTATATTACGTATAGTAACTGTATCCCTGTTCTAGTGCACAAAGGCATCTAGGTTCTTACTATATTAGAACTTACTAATAAACTGTGCTGTGTTTATAAGCTAGCTTATACTTATAGGATACTCTATAGTAAGGTAGTTATATACCTACGCCTTAAACGTGTCTATAAGATTATAGTTCTCTACCTCTATAGACATGTTGCTATCTTACTTAGTAATAAAAAGGGAAGCCTTATTAAGTAAAATAGTAGTCTATATACTATTTGTAGTAGCCTAGGGCTAGACGTTATTTAAATAGACAAGGTTATCCTATAGTTTCTAAAGGCCTATAAAATAGTAGAACTTCTTTATAGCTAATATGTCTATTGTGAAGTTGTACGCCTCTTAAAAACCCTTTCTATTATAGGAGAGTATTAGGAACGCTATAGGTGTTAGTAGGGTAAGTTTAAAATGCTTAGTTTAACTAGTTTATTTAATAAGGGATAGCTAAAAGCAATAGTAGTGCTCTTTAAATAATATAAATTAAGTTCTAGTGTAGTACTTTTAGACTTCTAGGATGTTATCTATTAAATCTAAGTACTCTATAATATTCTACTAGGTCTACTCCTAGTAAGGCTGTAAATAAAGTGTTAGTAGCTTCTTTATATTATTAACTAATACGTGGTAAAAGAAGATAAATATCTTCTAGAGTAGTCCTACGTGGTAGAGGCAAAGGTTCTAGTATAGCTCTAGCAGAGTAAGGGGAACATTAGTCTTGTATTTCTACATTACTCTTATATAGGCGTAGTAGGAGGCTTTACTAGTAATATTCTACTAAGTTCTTACTATACTCTTTATAGTTACGTAGAGATAATACAGCTTTAGATTACCTATAGTAGTTAGTATAGCTATATATTATAAAGCCTCTACCTATGTAGACGTGTTGCTAAACACTTATAGAACACCTATATAGGTAACCTAAGGATTTATAGAGATAGAAGGTGTACTAGGTATAGCTACTAACTACTCCTACTTTACTTTCTTAGCCTATTATAACGCTTTCTAGAGCTAATCTATAAATTTGCTGCTAGTAGGGGTAGAAATAGGTATAGGGACTGCGCTAGATTTAGTTAGGTTTTTAACACTATTAGTAGTGGCTTTAGAGCTATGTAAGTTTATAGATAGTTTAACTATAAATTTATAAGTAAGACGAAGGTTTTAGAATAGGGGTAGTATAGAGGGGAAAAACTATTAGTAATCTACGCCCTTTACTTACTTACTATACTAGAGCTGCCTTCTTTCTTTAGCTATATTTAGAACGTAGAGTTTATATTCCTAGCGTAGGTGTCCTCGCATATTATACCTTGCAGAAATCCTAGTAGCGATGTAGGTATAGTAATAATAGTAATAACTATTAGGGATAATACGTAGGCTAGGGAAGGCTAGTACTAAGGTGTTAGGGACTATAAATTCTTTATATTTCTTTTATAGTAGTAGGTAAAGGTTCCTAAGCTTATTAATATATTCTTAGATAACGCGCCTCTCTTTACTAGTTATTTCTTATCTATATTCCTTATTAAAATAGGAAAACACCTTACTTAGGAGTATTACATATCTATGTAGTACGTAGGTAATAAAGTGATAGGTTTTATTATAGTAAATATATTTAGGAGTCTTTATAGTTAGCGGTGGTGTAATTAATTTCAATCTACGTCTATAGTTAAAATGAGTTGGCTAAACTTTAGTGCTAAGGGGAGATAAGAAACACTAGATAATGTTTATTATTCTAGGTTATATAAACACCACATTACACTATAGCCTACTATTCTTTAATCTTGCTAGCTAAGGTGCTTTAGAATAATAGTAGTCTAATTCCCTCCCTTATATAAAACGTATATAAACAAGTTTATAATTAAAAGCCTATATAGTGTTTAGTTCTATAAAGAAGAAGTTCTTCTACTAAGACATTTTTATACAGCTTACCTAAGTCTATAGTGCGATAGATATATAAATAAGTAAAAAAGAAAGAATTTTTTTACTTCTTGCACTCTGTCTATAGGGACTAAGCGCGCTAAAGTAATAGTAAGGAAGAGTTAGGTAAGAAGGAAGACACTTAAGTAGAGGCCCTAAAAGCGCCTCTAAAATAAAATCGCACGTTAAAAGCAACTAGCTATTTAGTAGAGGATAGAAATTAAAAGCCAAAGCGTTAGCTAGTAAATATAATAATAGAAGTCGTGCTATGTATATAATATATAGAGGAAGCGGAGTTATTAGAAGATAATAGAGAAGAGGCACGTTACTATATATTTGTAAAAAAACTACTAAGAGTGGGCGCTACTATTAGGGAAGAGATAATAAGCTAAGTAGTTACTATAGGTGCAGCTAAGTGTCTACGTAATTAGAAAATAGTGTTATAGGTATAGAGGACAAAGCACATATAGGGCCTACAGTTATTTAGAGAAAAGGTGGAGAGACTACTAGACATAGTTAAATATAAAGAGGGTAATAGTACTATAGCTAACACTATACTAGAAAGTAGCATAGTATTATTATAACGCTCTAGTGCTGGTTTTATAGAATATAGTTTTATATAGTTTAAGACTAAGAGGTTCTATTCACTGTATAAGAGTGTAAAATAGGGACAGGTGGTTAGTATTATAAGTAAGATACAGTAGCGCTAGATATAGGCAGCGCTATAGTTAGAGTTTAAATTATTAGAGGGCCTAGTATAAAAAAGAAAGATGCTATCTAGTAAAAGAGGGAAAAGATATACGTCTGTTATAAAAAAACTTTTATTTACTTAAGAATTTAGTATAATAGAAAAGGAGGAACTAACTAAGGAAACACATCCTATAGTGTAGAGAGAATTTAGTTAGTGCTTAAATATAGGGAGATAATAGTGTCTGCTTAAGGTAAAATTTAGTGTAGGCGTGTTTATAATACTACTAAGGAACTCTATATCTAACACCTATATTAAATAAGGTATAATAGTTGCGTAGCTCTAGTAATAGATAGATATAGTTGCGTAATATAACAATACTATCTTTAAAAGCGCAATAGCTGTGGCGGAAATATATAAGGCGTGTATATTAGATCTAGAGCTGCTAGAGCCCTTGCTCCTAGGAATACTTTTAGATAAGAATCTAGCGTATTGTAATTTAATTATAGGTTTCTAACTAGTAAGTAGTTAGCAGCTCCTAGGGGATGTTAACAATTTATACAATAGCTAGGTGACACTTAAGAGGGTTATATTTACTAATTAGGGGTACTTAAGAAAGGTTTACGTGATCTATAATTCTGCGTTATACTAATTTTAGTCCTAGTATAGGGTTAAAATTGTTTAGTGGCTTAGCATAACCTGTAGATAGTGTAATTCTTTAGGGCTTCTTAATAAAGTTTTCGCCCTAATAATAATAGTGCTATAAACTTTTATAACTTCCCCCTAGTAGTGCTGCGAGGAGTCCTTGTAGCCTATACGCGTAAAGGTCCCCTATATAGGTAAAAGGGTAGGCTTGTGGTTTATAGGTAAAGTTGTGCAGTTGTGTAGTTAAAAGTTGCAGTTAGGATAGTTAGCTAGAAATTACACTTACTAGATAGATAGGGGTGTAAGGTTAAGATAGTAAATTGTGAATTAATGCGTATAATAGTGTGTTAAGATAGTGTATTAATGCGTAAGATAGCGCGTTAAAATAGTGCGTTAGTGCGTAGGATAGTGTATTAAGATAGTGTGTTAATGCGCGAGATAGCGCGTTAGTGGGCTAGCTGTTTACGGACTAGCGCTAGTGCGCACGTACTAGCGTATAGACGATACTAGGTTCGAATTCTTAGTCCTAATAATATTAGGTAAAAAGTCTTATTAATATAGTAGTATCTTACAAAGTGTAATAAGTTAATAATTTAGTCTACTAGAATCTAAATAATAGATTAATAAACAGATTAAATATAAGTATAAGAAGCCTATTCTCGCGTTCTTATATACTAAGTAGTCCTATACTTCCTAGAATCCTATATGTCCTAGAGTCCCATATATCCTAGAGTCCTATATGTCCTAGAGTTCTGTGCGGGCGAGTCCCACGCGTCCTAGAGTTTCTGTATAGGCGAGGCCTGTGCAGTCTTTAAAACCCTTAGGACCTATAACTTGTTATCTAACTACTTAGTTAGCTAACTCTAGTAGACTAGTAGTCTAATAAGCTTACGCCCTACTACTTATACGTGGCCAGATTCTAACAGTAAGTGCTTCTCCTCTTACTAATTAAAAGAGAGGAGGCTAGGGTAAGCTATTACCTACTACTAATTAAAAGAGAGGTAGAGGAGGTAGATAGGGTAAGGAATTACCTACTATAAAAAGGAGGAGAGAAAGAGGATAGGGAGAATCTCCTACTACTAATTATAGGGGAGATTCTTACACCCCTATAATTAAGTAGAAAAGGAAGAGGGTTTATAAGCTTATAGATAAGCTCTTTAATCTTCTTTTCCTCTAATTCCTATTCTCTCTCTAATCTTTTCTTTCTTTTTTTTTTCTTTTCTTGTTTCCTAACTCTAAATTAATAATTCTAGGTAGTTTACAGATTAATTCTTTACTTACCTACTCTTATTCTATAATTATTATACTCGTATTTTGTAGATTTAATAGCCTTTTAAATCTATTAAACTACTAATAAGTAAGAGCCTTTATAAGGCTATCTACTAGCATTTTACTAGTTAGAAGATATTTTACTTAAAATAATCTTTTTATATACTCTTACTGTAACCACATATTCTAAATATCTATATAGTGTACTTAAGTAGTGATTCTTTTGTTCTTTCTAATTACTAAACAAATGGTTTAAAGATTATCGTAATAAACCTTCTATAAAAATCCTAGATCTAGAGTAAGCTTAGTAAAGAATCTCTTAATTGCTATAGCTTCTTTACTTATATATTTAAGTGCTAGAAGCTCTACTTCTATTATTAAAGTACTAATTATATTCTATTAAGCTGCTTTCTATAGGATAGCTCCTCTAAATAATAGGATAATATATCTATAGGAAGATCGCTGTAATATTAGATTATTAGCGAAAGAGGCATCTCTATATATTAGCAGATTAGGTCTATTATAGCCACTAAAGACTATAGCCTACTATTTAGTTTAATAGAGGTAAAGGATTACATATTTAATAGTAGCAAAGTGTTTTTTACTTAGATTTATTAAAAAGTGTGATAGCTTTAACACTACAAAGGCTATATCTAGGCGTAGTATAATTACTATATAGAGAGCTAATCCTACCTCTTTTTAAAAAAGCTTTATTTCTTAAGAAGTAGCTTCTCCTATACTTAGAACGAGATCTTCTACTAATAGAGGTATAGGAGGGAAGCTCCTAGAGTTTAAAAGGTTAAACTTTTTTGTAATCTTATTAATGTAGGTATTATAGACTAGAGAAATTAATCTTACTTCTCTATCCCTAATTACTTAAACACCTAGGAACTACTCTACTAGTCCTTTTAATTAAATCTCGTATTTATTTATAATCTTTTTTAAAAATCTAGGGCTTCTTTCTCTTTACTCTTGTAATAGAGAAGAAGAATATTATTAATATAAAATAGAATAATAATACTTTAATTACTGTTAAAGAAAAGGCATAGCTCTTCTAGCAAAGCTAAGAGTCTATAAGATTAAAGTAATCTTATAAATTCTTTATACTAAAGAAGTGGTAAATCTCTTAAGCTATATAAAGCTTAATTTAATCTTATACACTTTCCTAGCTTTTTAAAACTATTAGGTAATTTATAAGTTACTAAATTAGCGGCTATAATAAGAGTATTTAGAAACGCTCCTACTATATTAAATTATAAAATTTCTAGATCGAATTCTGCTGCTACAGCTACAGCTAATTAAAAAGATCTTGCTGCTAGAGTAGTAGTATAGGTAGAGTAGAAAGTATTCCTTTTCTAAAGATCTCCTCTTATAACGATTTAAGCTTTGCACTTTTTAAAGTATTTATTTTAATTAAACTTATAGGTAAAGACCTACTTTAAAGGGAGTAGTCGCTCTAACACTTCTAATTGTTTAATCTCTGTCTAGGTACCTTTATCTTACAAAGTTAAGATCTCCTTATAAGTAGTAAGGAGGAATAGCTTCCTATATAGATAATTATAAAGGTGTTTCTATAGGGTTAGCTCTAGTGTAAGCTCGTCTCTATAAGTCTAAGCTGTATAAGACGCTCTAGGCGCCTTTCTAAGTATAGAAGCGAATACTATCGTATTTAGTGTAATATATTCTTCTTGCTTAGACTAGGCCTCTACTGCTTCTAGTATAAACGTGTGCTCTAATATTATATTAAGATTACTTTAAAGATAATTAGCAATTAGTGTATAAGCACCTAGCTTCTATTTACCCCCTAGCTAATTATCCTAATTATTTTACTTCCTTAATCTTTATAATAGTAGATAGTAATTTATTAGTTATGTAGGTTTGGCTTAATCTGCAATTAAGTATTTAAGGGTTAATAGTATACTATCGTGTAAAGGGTGAGAAGTAGGTTTAATTAATTACGTCTGGTCTATTGTATAAAGGGGCACTAAGGACCTTATAAAGTCTCTGCCTCTTAGTGCTGACCTAAGCAGGGGATCCTTGTGCGGGTCCTTATAGGTAGGTAGGGCCTTATAAAGTCTCTGCCTTTTAGCGCTAACCTAAGTAGTGGGTCCTTGTGCGGGTCCCTACAGGTAGGCAGGCCCCTATTTTACTTAGTGCTAGTTGTACGATAAACTGTATAGATAAGTTAGTTAATTTCTAGTACTTTACTATAATTTCGCCTACTTATTCTACTTACCTCTAGATAGATCTGCCTTCGCCTTTAGCGCGCTAGTGGGTTATCTACTTTATCTAGTGTAATTAAGTTATCTGCGCTAGGTTAATTAGTAACCTAATTAGTTTCTACTAATAAATAGGGTATTAAATCCCTAGATTCTAGCGGGCTAGCTCTCCTAGTAGTATTCTAGTGGCTGCTAGATATCTCTTAATTGCTTAATAGATTACCCCTAAGATTACCTAGCTCTAGTGTCTAATTAGGGGTTATAAGTCCTATGCTTCCTTTCCTACTTAAGCGAATTCTTAGCTACTAGCTAGCTAAGCCTATAGCTCGCTTAGTAGTAGGTACCTTAGGTTTCTAATTACTTAGCTAGCCTACTTTACTTTTAATTACCTAAGGGTTACTTATAGGTCTAGTAGCGGTTCTTATATACTTATTTATTTTAGGAAGAATGTTAAGCGCGTTTTTATACGCTTCTTTTAGATTATTTAGCTTTTTTTTTTAGAGGCTTTCTACTATTATTAACACTTCTATTTTTAGAATAAATTGTTCCTTTAATTCTTTATAGAATAAGAACTTATTAAACTTTACGTTTTATGTAGTGATTACCTAATTAAGCTAGGGAATCTATATTTAGTAGATATTAGAAGCTTTGTAGCCTACTAGGTATCTAATATAGCCCCTAGGATTTATTTTAAATCCTCTTCTGTCTTACCTAGCTACACGCTCCTAATCTAAAAGGTAAGCTTAGTAGCTATAGGCGTAGACAGTACTCTAGTTTAGATAAAGATTAGTGTTAAATCCAAGAGGGTAGCTAGTCCTAAAGGGTTAAGGTTAGTTCTTAGGCAGGAGTACTTACAGAAGGTAAAAGGTCTTATTAATATAATAGTATCTTATAAAGTGTAACAAGTTAATAATTTGGTCTGCAAGAATCTAAACAATAGATTAATAAACAGATTAAACATAAGTATAGAGAGTCTATCTTTACGTTTCTATATACTAAGCAAAGTCTACTCTATAGGGAGCGCTCTATAGTGAGCGCTCTATAGAGAGTAGTTATATATATTATACTCTAGCACAGAGCAATTAAGCGCTCTATAGAGAGTAGTTATATAACTCTTTTATTTAAAGCGTAGCTAGTATTAAATCCCCGCTTAATCCTTGCTACGCGCCTACTAGGTATAAAACTAGCTTCCTGCCATTATATTGATTTTAGATCCTAATATTATCCCCTCTCTTTTACAGATTCGTCCTAAATTATATGTTTAGATCTTAGCTATTATTATGTAAGCTATTCTACTAACCCTACTTACTATAAGTACGTCTGTTAGCATTATACCTAGTAATTCTACTATTTAAAAATATTAATTGTATTGTAAGATCTAAGAAGCTAATATTATCGTAGAGAACCCTTGCATTAATTACAGTTTTAAAGGTTCTATTTACTATATTATGCTAGATTCAGGTTTAAAGTGTTCTAAATGTGTTTGCTTAGGTTATTTGTGTGTGAATATAAGCTAGTTGTTACTAGATAAGACTTATAAGAAGTATAAAAAGAAGGTTAAGGAGAATAAAAAGGCTTTATCTCTCTTAATAGTATAGTTATTACAAAATAAGAAAATACTGGCTTAGGCTAAAGAGCGTGCTTATAAAAAGATATTATATCTAGCTACAGAAATAACTATAGATAGTAAGGACATAAATGTAGATACTATTAATTATCCTACTGCTATAGCGACTATTAGTTACTCTACAGCAATGTGGTTAACACTTAATATAGTAGATACTATAGCATTAGTACCGCAATCCTCCTAGGTATATTTATATTTCTAATGGAATTCCTTAATCTTTTGCTAATAGTTTCCTAGATTGTTTTTTAGTTCCTAGGTGTTTTCGCTATGTGGGTAACCTTTCTATTTAATAAGGTACGTGTTGTTATACTAATTATATTCTAGAATTCTTTTAACTTTAAATTTATTTTCTTCCTTAGTCTAGTAGTAGAAGGTGGTTTTAACTGGTGTATTAGAGTCTGCTAGTTCTAGTAGTAATATGTAGAATACTAGGTGTATCTTTGCATTTGGCGGTAGTTCTAACTTATAGTTTACTAGTAATATTTACTTAGAAATGTAAAATAGTCTAACCTTAATATAATCTAGTTTCTTATATTTTTTCTTCTAAGTTTAAAGGTTCTTTGTAAGTAGATATACTTTATCCCCCTTCTTTAGCTAAGGTGCTATTTTTTATTTTTAGTTTTAATATAAAATTAATTACTACTAAGCTTTCTTAAAATTCTCTTAGAGTTATTAGTGTATTTTCTTTATATTTTCTACTATATCTATACCTTCTTTTGCTTTAATTGTCGTAGGAAATTATTAGTTAAAGAGATGTAGGTGTCTTCTATAGTTTACATAGAATAGTGTATGTCCTAATGCTACTAATACTTTGTTATTATAGGCTAACTGTGCTATAGATAGTAATAAAACCTAGTTATTCTTCTAGCTATTATAGTAGATGCGTAGGTACGTTTCTATAGTTTAGTTTATACGTTCTATCTATCTATCTGTTTATAGATAGTAAGCTAATAATAGCTTTCTTTTTATTCTAAGTAGTGCTATAAGCGTTATCTAATAATTTAACATAAAAAGCTTATCTCTGTTACTAATAATTATTTTTAGGATTCTGTAATGTCTAATTAGTCTATTTAAGATAAGAAAAGCGAGTTCTTTTACTATTATTCTTTTAAAGCATAGAATGAGCTTAATATACTTAGTTAGTTAGTAGACTATGACTAGTATACTATTACATTTAATTCCTGTTGTTAGATCCTTAGAGTTTAGAATTCCTGTAACAAAATCTATAGTAATATTTTTCTATAGTGCTGTTAGTATTCTGATTACTTACATCTCTTTATATTTAAAATATATACTGTGTTTATTTCTTTAGTATTCTATACATTTGTAGATGTAAGTTATTATAGCTTTCTTAATTCCTTTAAAGGTGTAATTCCTTTAGATAAGTTCTATTGTCTTTGTGATGCCTAGGTGTCCGTACATAGGGTCATTATAGTATTGTTAGATAATCTCAGTCTATAGATGTTCTAGAACTTCTTAGTTAATTACTAAAAGTTAATTTAGTTCTACTATTAGCTCTAGAGATCTATCTTTAGCTTTACAAAGAATTGTAAAGAAGGTTTTTACCTTTTCTCTTACTAGATTACTTTGTTAGCTAAGAGTATTTGCTCTACCATTTTCTTTCCCAGCTATATAGATAATTTTAAATTTGTACTACCTAGTAGTCTACAACTATCTTTATTATTATAGCGTAAGTTTTTTGTTATCGTGAACCTTAGAAGGTTCTTATAATTTGTGTAGATTTCTAGTGTTAAGTAACTAAGTGCGTAAATCCTCTAGTGCTTTAAGGCTTTAATAATAGCGTAGAGTTCCTTATTATATACATTATATTGTGTTTTAGCGTTATTAAATTTGTATAAGTAGTAGGTAATTAGGTGCCATTTACTATTACGTTTTTATTTAGCGTAGGCGCCTAGCGTAAGATCGCTAGCGTCTATTTTAAAGCGCAGTAGTTTATCGCTTCTAAAATAAATAAGAACAGGTTCCATAATATATACTATCTTAAGGAGTTAGAATAACATTCTGCACTTATCTATCCATTTAAAGGGTACGTCCTTTTTTACAAAATTTATTAAAGGTATTGTAACCTTTACGTAATCTTGGATAAATTGTTAGTTAAATCTATAGAATCCTAAAAATTCTTAGATATTCTTAGCTATCTTTAGTATTAGCTAGTTCTTAATACATTTAACTTTACTTAGTGCTATCTTAATTCCTTCTATAGTAATAATGTGTCCTAGGAATTTAAGTTATTTAATATTAAACTTATATTTCTTAAGTTTAATGCGAAGGCATGCTTTGTCTAGTGCTTCTAGTACTATCTATATATACTTAGTGTAATTTAATTCGTTTTTAGAAAAGACAAAGATATTATCTATATACGCAATAACAAATATGTCTAGATATTTATAGAGTACGTTATTAATAAGTGCTATAAAAGCTGCTAGTGCATTTGTAAGTCTAAATAGTATAACCTTATACTTAAATAGTCTATAGCGTAATTAAAACGCTGTTTTCTATTCTTTACCTTTTTTAATTCGTATAAGGTAGTAACTGTCTCTTAGATCTATTATTATAAATATCTTGGCTTAAGATAATTAACCTTATAACTCTATAATATTCAGTAGTAGATATTAGTTCTTTATTATTATGTTGTTAAGTTATTAGTAGTTAACACATAGTCTGTCTAATCTATCCTTTTTCTTAATAAACATAAAAGGGCTTACTACTAGTAACTTTAATAGTTATATATATCCTTTCTTAAAGTTTGTCTTAATAAAATTACGTTCTTTAAAGAGTTCTTTTCCTATCTTACTATATAGTAGTCTAAAGGGTAGCGTCTTCCCTTCTTCTAGATCTATTATAAGATCCTAGGGTTAATATTTAGGTAGGTTTACTTTTCTTTTCTTTTCTATAAACATGTGTATCTATTTCCTATACTCTCTTAGTAAGGTAAGGGGTGTACTGTTGTTTTCCTTCTTACACTTCTTAATCTAGTAGTTCCTACTAGCGTCTGCTAAGGTGTATTTCTGTTTTTTAACTATCTATCGTGGTATTATATTGTTAATAACTCCCTTATCTACTATTATTTTTAGTTAATACGTAGGCTTTACTTATAATACATAATTATAGTGTTTAAATAATATTTTCTTCGTACTCTAGTTAATCTATAGGTTGTGTATTATTAACTAAAGTAATCCTAAGACTAACTTATACTTAGATCCCAGTAAGATATCTAAGGTAAGTTCCTCTCTATGTCTTTAGACTATTATTATAGTAGTAACCTCTTAGTATATTTAAGGTGTCTTAGGCATTAGGGATCTATTCGCAATATAGATAATATAGAGTACTTCTTTCTTTAATATTATAAGTCCTGCTCGTTTTACTATTTAATAAAATATAAAGTTTTTTTCTACTTTTAAGTCTATAAGAGCTTAAGCCTATATTCCTTTAAGCTATACTAGTAGCTTAATTAATACTATACTTACTATAGCATTTAATTTAATAAAGGCGTTTTCTTATCTAAGTTTAGGCCTAAAAAAGACATCTATTCTTATAGTTTATAATTAAGTTCTAGTGCCTAGTATGTATTTCTAAGCATCTACTTCTATTATTATTCTTAAGTACGTAGCTTATATAGATTGTTTTCTTCTTTTTCTTATAAGGATATTCTTCTATTTTTCCTCCTACAGTTTTTACTATTCCTGTGTACTAGTTAAATTAGTAGTTCTATTATTACTTCTTACATAGGGCAGTTTGCAAAGCTGTCTAGATATTTAGCTATATAGTAGTATTTACAGTCTTAGTTTAGACACGTGTACTAGTATAGTTATATATAGTCTCTATTAATAAGTATATTATAGTATTTATTGCCCTTTAGCGTAAAGTAAGGAAAGTATTTTACTTATTGTTTATTCTAGAGGTGTTTGTTATAAGCTGCGATAGGGTAGTCTATCTATATTTATCTACAGCGCAGTTTCCTTCTAGGTTATTTCTTATTCTCTTCTTTCTCTACCTTATATTATGTATATATTAGTTCTTCGCAATGCATCTACATACAGAATTAGTATGTAGGATTTTAGTAGTCTAAGTAGTACTTTAGTACGTAGTCTAACTTCTTATTTTTATAGGGTTGCATTCCTTTTAGTGCCTAGTAGGGTTCTATATAGTCCTAAACATTTAGTTTGTACTTAGGTAATATAGGGTTATCTTCTTCCTACCTACTTTATAGGTAAGGAGTAGGAGATCTTAGTATCTCTTCTACGTCTTCTATATTATAGTATACGTTAGAGTCGTCTTCTAGATCTTTGTATAGTTATAAGTTAGGTAAATCTAATTACTTACTTTACTCTAGTGTAATGCGTTAGTAACTAAATAGTGTTGTAATAACTTCCTATTTCTTATTAGGTTCTTAGTCCTTAATAGTTAGTACATTTAACTTAGTTTAATAGACTTTATTCTTTAATCTACAGTTTCTAGCTATATAGCCTAGTTTGCTATATATAAAACATTTATAGGTCTTAGTTATTAGTTATTAACTTCTATTAGAGACGCGTTTATTAGGCTGCTTAGGGCCTATCCTTCCTCTTTTTCTTTTGCCTATATAGTTAAACTAGACATCTTCTATTAATTTATATCTCTAGTAGTTCCTTAGCTGTTGCTTTTAGACAATTCTAACAGGGTTCTTATAAACTACTTTTATTAGTTATCTAAAGCTTATCGCCCTAGGGTTTTAGTAAAGCTCTTATTGTAATAAAAACTACTCTTTATTAATCCTAATAGTTTCTTTGTATAGTTCTTTAAGGTTAGCAATTTATGCACTACTACGTAAGAGTTCCTTACGTAGTTTCTATTTAAGTCCTTATTTATATATATTCTAGAGAGATTTATTGTCCTAGTTAAGCTATACAGCGTATCTGTAAAACTTAGCTGTGTACTTAGCTACTAATTATTTCTAAGTTATAGTCTAAATCTTTACCTTTATAATAGAGTCCTTATTAGCAATTCTAAAGAGTTATTTAAAGCATTTCTTAAAGTTATTATAATCCTTAATAATATTAACTACATTAGCGTGCTTATTTACGTAATTATTGTTATTATTATTATAGTCTATTCCTAGGTACTTTTTAAGGTAAGAATAGATCTATAATCCTATATCTCCTTGCATATATATTACTGTAAAGATAACTTTCTTTTTATCTTTAAAGGGTTTATCTAAGTTAAAGAAGTAGAGGTCTAACTAGAGAATCTAGACATTAGTTTAAGATTGTTTACTAAAGTAGAGATTAGGTTTATACGCCTTACTGCTATCCTTTATAGGAGTAATCTTAGCGGTACCTAAAGCTATAGAAAAGGTAGGAGTTTGTAAAGTACTTATATTAAGGGTGTTTAAGATATTAAATCTAAGAGGGTAGCTAGTCCTAAAGGGTTAAGGTTAGTTCTTAGGTAGGAGTACTTACAGAAGGTAGAAAGTCTTATTAATATAATAGTATCTTGCGAAGTGTAATAAGTTAATAATTTAGTCTACTAGAATCTAAATAATAAATTAATAAACAGATTAAATATAAGTATAGAGAGTCTATCCTCGCGTTCCTATATACTAAGTAAAGTCCGCTCTGTAGAGAGCGGTTACGTGTGTTATACTCTAGCACAGAGTAATTAAGCGCTCTGTAGAGAGCAGTTACGTGACTCTTTTGTTTAAGGCGTAGCTGGTATCGAATCCCCGCTTAATCCTTACTACGCGCCCACTAGGTACAAAACTGGCTTTTCGCCATTATGTGGATTTTAGATCCTAACAATTAGCTATCCTATATTGTGTTTTTGCTAGTTTAAAATAATAAAAATATTATCTAAACTAAGTATCTAACGTTTTATTAGGCGATTAATAGCCTAATGCTAGACTAGGAATTATTCCTTAGAGCTAGTATACCGCTTATATAATCTTAGGCCAGAGATTTAATAGCAGATTTACGCTTATTTATATTTTAATTACTTTTATTATAAGCTCCTAGCCTACTCTTTCTATAGCGCCATTAAGCTTATGCGTATAGGGCGGTAGTCTACTAATTATTATTCCTTTCTAATTAGCCTAAAATTTGTACTAGGATTTCCCTCTCTATAGAAGTGTTGCTGTATTATTATCCTAGTAGATTTTTGTAATTTAAAGCTCGTATTTTGAATTAATAAGAGCTAAGAAATCCCACTACACTTTTATTATTTTAGAAAGCGTCTTTGTTCTAAGATTAAAAACGTAAGGTTTCTTACTAAAATCTTCTTTAATTAGCAAAATCTAGTTTTCTCTATTTTAAGTAGTAGGCATATTAAATAGATCCTAGGATAATAAGTAAAATAGCCTAGGTAATTATTCTCTAAGTCTCCTAGAGATTACCTAGGTTACGTATATAGTAGTACAGTGCTTGTAATCCTTTCTTAACATTCTAGTAATCTTTACACCTTAAGCTGTAGTTACTAGAGCTTATAGGGCTTTACTTCCTGTATACCCTACTTAAAGGTGCTAGAGGTCCTTAGAATCTAATCTCTTAATATTAACCTAGGATAATCCTTTAGTAGTTACACTTATAATAATTAGACAAGAGCGGATTAGCTTATATTATAGGAAAGTAAGGTTATACTCGCATTTTAGGTCTACTAAGATAACACTTTATTCTAGGCTTCTAATCCTAAAAGTGTAATTTAAACTAAGGTACTAAATCTTTACTTTCTTTAAAAAAGCTTCTAATATAATATTCACATAAAAGCCTTCTACTACTTTTACTCCTTAGAGCAGTAGATCTTCTATAAATCTCCTATTTTTCCTATACAAAGTGTTCTTAATTAGTCTATTACTAATTCCTAAGATTAGGAGGCTTTATGTACCTGCCTCTACACTCTTATTTAATAATCGAAACGTTCTAGGAATAAGTTTTTTGCAATTATTAACTAGGTAAACTACTGCAGCACTGTCTAGTATTATATATTCTAATAAAGGATAAGCATTAGAATGTAGAGTAGAGTAGACACCTAATGCTCTATTATCTATAGGCAGATTAAATAGGTTTAGTAGAGCAGTAGCAATACTATTAGAATACTTAATAGTTCTAGTAGAGGATTATTTCTTATTTTATCCTGCCTTTGTGATCACATTACAAAGGTTTAACTACTTAGACTACTTAAGTTAATTAAGAATCTCTAATTTTTCTTTATTAGTAAGATTAAATAATAATATTCTATTCTAGGGTGATTTAGCTATTGCGGTTTAAAGTCTTTAGCACTCTATTAGTTTCCACTTATAAGTATAGGGCTTATAGGGACAGTTTAGTTATTTCTTTATCTAATTAGACGAACTAGAACTATTAGAGTTAGTAGATTGTCTTAATAATCTATTAAAAGTGGCAAAAACCCTACTTATTTTATTAGAACTAGATTAGATTAAATGCTCCTAGATAAGCGCCAAAAATGCCTTCCCTAGATTGTCTAGCGTGATCTAATTCTATCCTAGCGTCTTATCCTAGATTAGCTGTTAGTTTATTAATTAGGCCTAATCTAGTGCTATACGCGCGGCGATTATATTTAGGAAATCTTAGGTAGTAAGCAGTCCGCTAATTTCGCTAATTAAGTAGGTCTTTGCTTTTTAATAGAGGAGCTGCCACTCTTTAAACTAGGTCTTAGGACTTTATCTTGCCTACTTAGCCTTCTTAAGATAAGCGCAGTATAAAGCTTAAACATTATTTTATATAGCTCCTTTATTTAGTACGAGATCTTCCTTTAAGAGTTAAATTAGGGACTAAAGCGTAGTATAGCGTGTATTAACTAGAGTAATTATAGTAGGAGTAAGTAGATTAGGCGATACTGTAGCGTTTACCTAAGTCTAGAAATTTTGTATCTTAGTATAGTCTACTTGCCAGTTTAAAACTGCTGCTCTATATTCTGCTATTTATAAAGGAAAGCTCTCCTTATCTATTTTATACTTAGTAAGCTCTGCTTTATATAATTAAATACTTACTATAGAGGCTATATCTGTAATTATTAATAGTTTCTGTAAGAGTAGAGGTTGTTCTAGCTTTATATAATTAATTACTAGAGCGTTAATCGCCTCTAGGTTAATTTAGTTCTAGATTCCTTTTAAGTTTACTTAGAATTAAAGCTAGACAAACTAGTAGGGCTAGCTAGCGCGATTAATAAGCTGTACTTCTACTATTTTAATAATTTTTATGATTAGAAATAGAGGGGTTGTATTATAGAAAGGTTCTAAATAGAGTGTTATATAATAATTTAAGCGTTACTAAGTAGGTAGGGAGAATTATTCTACGTTCTAAGCGCTAGGCTCATAACTATTGTGGTAAAAAGGGCTTAAACTATTATAGGATATTCAGGAGCAGAGTTGTAAAGAATACAAATAGCTAATTGTAGGAAAGGATGCTAAAAGGGCAGACTATATATAAAAGAAACGAGCCTCTTAGTAAGAATCCTGTAATATGAATTAGTGGATCTAGAAAGAATCACGGAAGTGAGTGTTTTACTTTAACATTATCTTAGATAGAGAAATTAAAGCGTCTTAGCGCTTAGTTATATAACTAGTAGTAGTAATAGAACTTCCTTACTTCTTCTAGTATAGAGCTCTCTACTTTATGCCCTACTTAAGTAAGAAGCTTATATAGTCTTTCTGTCTAGGGGTGTCTAAAATAGTAGTGTAGGCGTTAGAGTTCTATCTTTATAAAGAAGAGAGCTAATTCCTTATTACTAAGGTTAAAAAAGGGGTAATCCTACTTTTATATAACTAGGACTATTATACTGTGCCTTTGTATAATAATATCTAGGATGTTATTAAAGTATATCCTAAGTCTATTAGCATCTGCTATTAATAGTAGGAATAGTATTAAGAAGTCTAGGATATAGTAGGTTACTATTCTTATAGGGTTAGTAATTTGTATAGTGCCTAGAAATATCTAGGAACCCTATCCTCTAAAGCTAATATTAGTAGATCCTAGTAACTAGTCTATTTTAGTAGTTAGGTTTTTATATAAGTAGGTAGTAAGCTAGTCCTTTCCTACTATAGACACTTATGCGGCGCCTATATCCTAGAGTTCTCTTTAGTACTTTATACAATACTAACTAGCTAGAGGAAATAGTTATATAGGTTTCTCTATATTCTTATTATTCTTACTATATTAGATGTCTTCGCTAGTTGTATAATAAAGATAGGTAGTATAAGGAAAGTATAAAGCAGCCTTCTGTGCTTCTTTTTTATTACTTTATTAGTCTTATTTATCTTCCTCCTTTTTTATGTAATAGTCTTTATCCTCCAGCTCTCTTTTAAAGTTAAAGATATATACTTATATATCTATAGTAAAGGGCTTATATTTATAGACGTTAGCGTATAACAACATGTATTACCTTCTAGCTTACTAGGTATCCTTTAGTAGATAGTTAGTAGACTAGCATCCTTCTTTATAGTACATAAAGTATTTCTACTTTATATAAAAGCTTAAACTTCTAAGGTTACCCCTTCTTTTTAGTCTAAAGGTTAATCTGCCTTTAGAGGGGCTAGATCCTCTTATGTAATTTAGATTATTATATTATTAATTAGTGTAATACACTTCTTCACTATCTTAGAGAAACTATAACTTCTTTCTATTTTTAGTAACTTAAAGTAATATACAAAGGTCGCTAAGTAAGCCTTCTACTATATTTTTAGAGTTAAATATAGCTTATTTAAAGTTAAGATAGCTGCGGCATGCTTATATAATAGTAGTATATAGTTATAGTTTACTACTAAAGGCTTATCTAAGAGCCCTTTAGGCTAAAGTAAGTTTATTAATTATTACTTCTAAGGCCTTATATAATATAGCGGCTAGATTATCCCTTTTATAGTGTTTAAAGGTAAGAGTAGTCTAGTCTATCTAGTACTAATTGTAATTAACACTAGTGTTAAAGTGTCTATTTAGTCTATTATATAATTTATTCTATAGAAGTCCTAGTCTAATATTGTGTAGGTAGTAGGTGCTCGCACAATTAGAAAGAATTCCTAGGAAAATATTTATATACTAGTCCTATAGTATGCCTAGCCTATAGTATAGTTCTCTAAAAACTTTTGCCTTATCTACTAGAATATTATATAGTCTACTAGTGTAGTTATTCTCTTTACTCTAAGCCTTCTAAAAGAGGACAATCTTATCTAGCTAAATAGAAGTATAATCTCCTAGTTATTAAGGAAACTAAGAGTGTCTAGCCTCTTTATGTAATGTGGTTTATTAGGTAAAAGTAGTCTAGATTTTAGGCTACTACTACTAGTGTAGCTCTATATATAGTGTCTCTATCCTCGTATGTATAGGGATAGGCCCTAGCTGTGCTTTATATATATATATATATATATTACCTACAAATAGTGTAGGTTGCATTATTAGGATTATGCAAATTAGTTTAGGTTAGTTATAGTATTATTATACGAAAGGTCTATAGCTTATAGTTAAGCTATAATAGTTTAAAGAGTTTCTTTATATAAGTGTCCTTTATTATAGTATTAGTAGCAATAAAGCCTTTCTTTATAAGAAAAGTAATAAGCTTTTTTCTTACTATATAACTAATCTTATTAAAGGTTCTCTCTTTCTAGTTATTAAAATCTTTAGTAAAAGAAGAGATTACCTCTTTACCTTTAAGGCTGCTTATGCGATATTACGTAATTATATATACTATATAAGTGTTTAGCTATTTTAGAAAAGGGGGTAGGTAGCTGTGTAGATTTACTCTATCTATTTAGTACTTTTGTGTAATCTCTTCTCTTAAAGTAATAGCCTTAATATTTATTACTTCCTTTACTTATTAAAACTATATTGCTTTGTCTTCTTACTAAAGAGGCAGTATTAATTATTATATAACGTCCTTAGGCTATAGTTCCTCTAGGAAGTCTTCTAGTCTTAAGGCTATATTATTATTATTATTATCTTTCTTAGTTCTGCGACGTGTCTGCATTTAGTTGTCGCTAGTTTAATTATACGACGTGTTTACGTTTAGTTATTGCTGGTTTAATTATGCGATGTGTTTTTTAGAGTTATAAAGGGGTTCACTATCTCCTTTCTTTTCTATAGAATAGCTTAGACTAGATTGTGCGACTCTTTATAGATGTGTATACTTTGTTTCTACTTTTTATATAATTTAAAATTTAATCTCTAGTAAAAGTAACAATACAGAGCCTACGTATCTAGCTTATAGGGGGCTCTGTTTTTAGACCTTACTAGTTTATAGTTAATTAGAATTAACCACTAATTAGTGTAGGTTTAGCTTAATCTATAATTAAGTATTTAAGGATTAATAGTATACTATTATGTAAAGGGTAAAAAGTAGGTTTAATTAATTACGTCTAGTCTATTATACAAAGGGGCACTAAGGGCTTTATAAAGTCTCTGCCTCTTAGCGCTAACCTAAGTAGTGGGTCCTTATACGGGTCCTTATAGGCAGGTAGGCCCCCACTTCACTTAGTGCTACTTATACGATAAACTGTATAGATAGTTAGCCTATAATAACAAAGTATTAGTAGTATTAGGATATACACTATTTTATATAAACCATAGAAGACATCTACATCTCTTTAATTAACATTTTCCTACAATAATTAAAGCAAAAGAAGCCATAGATATAGTAGAAAATATAAAGAAAATACACTAACAACTCTAAGAGAGCCTTAAAAAAGTTTAACAGTAATTAATTTCTTACTAAAATTAAAAATGTAAAACAGCACTTTAGCTAAAAAAGGGGGATAAAGCATATCTACTTATAAAGAACCTTTAAACTTAGAAGAGGAAACATAAAAAACTAGATTATATTAAGATTAGTGTCTATACAGTTTATTATACAAATAGCACTAAGTAAAATAGGGGCCTGCCTACCTATAGGGACCTGTATAAGGACCCCCTACTTAGGTTAGCGCTAAGAGGCAGAGACTTTATAAGGTCCTTAGTGCCCCTTTGTATAATAGACAAGACATAATTAATTAAACCTACTTTTTACCCTTTACACTATAGTATACTATTAACCCTTAAATACTTAATTACAGATTAAGCTAAACCTATACTAATTAGTAGTTAATTCTAATTAACTGTAAACTAGCAAGGTCTAAAGACGGAGCGCCCTATAAGCTAGATGCGTAGGCTCTATATTATTACCTTTACTAGAAATTTAATTTTAGATTATATAATAAGCAGAAATAAAGCGCATATATTTATAAAGAGTTATATAATCTAGTCTAAGCTATTCTATAGAAAAGAAAAGAGATAGTACCTTTACTAGAGATTAAATTTTAGATTATATAATAAGCAGAAATAAAGCGCGCACATTTGTAAAGAGTTGTATAATCTAGTCTAAGCTATTCTATAGAAAAGAAAGGAGATAGTAAGCACATTTATAATTCTAAAAAACACGTTGTATAATTAAACTAGTAATAACTAAACGTAAACACGTTATATAATTAAACTAGCAATAACTAAACGTAAACACGTTGCATAATTAAACTAGTAATAACTAAACGCAGACACGTCGCACGACTAAGAAAGATAATAATAATATGGCCTTAAGACTAGGAGACTTCCTAGAGGAACTATAACCTAAGGACGTTACGCAATAATTAATACTGCCTCCTTAGTAAGAAGACAAAGCAATATAGCTTTAATAAGTAAAGGAAGTAATAAATATTAAGGCTATTACCTTAAGAGGAGAGATTGCACGAAAGTACTAGGTAAATAGAGTAAATCTATACAGCTACCTACCCCCTTCTCTAAAACAGCTAAATACTTATATAGTGTATATAATTGCGTAATATTGCGTAAGTAGCCTTAAAAGTAAAGAGGTAATCTCTTCTTTTACTAAAGATTTTAATAACTAGAAGGAGAAAGCTTTTAATAAAATTAGTTATGTAGTAAAAAGAGAGCTTATCACTTTTCTTATAAAAGAAGGCTTTGTCACTACTAATACTATAATAAAGGACATCTATATAAAGAAACTCTTTAAACTATTACAGCTTAACTATAAGCTATAGACCCTTTATATAATAATGCTGTAATTACAACCTAAACTACTTCGCACGATCCTAATAATGTAACCTATACTATCTATAGGTAATATATATATATATAGAGCACAGCTAGGGCCTATCCCTATACGTGCGAGGATAGAGACACTATATATAGAGCCACACTAGTAGTAATAGCCTAAAACCCAGACTGCTTTTGCCTAACAAACTACATTATATAAAGAGGCTAGACACTCCTAGTCTCTTTAATAACTAGGAGATTATGCTTATATCTAGCTAGATAAGATTATTCTCTTTTAGAAGGCTTAGAGTAAAGAGAATAACTACACTAGTAGGCTGTACAATATTCTAGTAGATAAGGTAAAAGTCTTTAGAGAACTATGCTATAGACTAGGTATACTATAGGACTAGTATATAAATATCTTTCTAGGAATCCTTTCTAATCGTGCGAGCACCTACTACCTATATAATATTAAACTAGGACTTCTATAGGATAAATTGTACAATAGACTAAATAGGCACTTTAACACTAGTATTAATTATAATTAGTACTAGATAGACTAGACAACTCTTACCTTTAAACACTATAAAAGGGATAATCTAGCTGCTATATCGCATAAGGCCCTAGAAGTAATAATTAATAAGCTTACTTTAGCCTAAAGGGCTCTTAGACAAGGCTTTAGTAGTAAACTATAATTATATACTACTATTATATAAGTATGCTGTAGCTATCCTAACCTTAAATAAGCTATATTTAACCCTAAAAATATAGTAGAAGGCTTACTTAGCGACCTTTGTACGTTACTCTAAGTTACTAAAAATAGAAAAAAGTTACAGTCTCTCTAAGATAGTAAAGAGGTATATTACACTAATTAATAATATAATAATCTTAATTATATAAGAGGATCTAGCCCCTCTAGAGGCAGATTAACCTTTAGACTAAAAGGAAGGAGTAACTTTAGAAGTTTAAGCTCTCGCATAAAGTAGAAATGCTTTATATACTATAAAGAAAGATGCTAGTCTACTAACTATCTACTAAGAGATACCTAGCGAGCTAGAAGGTAATACATGTTATTATACGCTAACTTCTACGAACATAAACCCTCTACTATAGATATATAAGTATATATTATTAACTTTAAAGGAGAGCTAGAGGATAAAAACTATTACACAAAAAAAGGGGAAGATAAATAAGACTAATAGAGTGATAAAGAAGAAGTATAGAAGGCTACCTTATACCTTACTTCTACTATATACCTTTATTGTATAACTAGGAGCAATCCTTCTATACCTACTTACTAAAACCTAGCGCTAAGCATCGCATTACTTAACACCCTACTTTTTATTTACGCAAAAAACATATGCCTAGAAAGAGCCTTATTATATAATATAACTCTACTACTGTGTAAAAGGGTAGAGTAAGAACTAAGTAGGTTAGCTATTACTACCTATTTATATAAAAGTAGGTGTAAATAGGACCTCTACTATATAGTAATACTACACCTACCTTATAACCTGTTCTAATAGGAGAAGGCTAACTGTATAGATAGAAAAGGACAGGAAAGGGAAAGCGTATAATAGACATAAGCTATTATATAAAAGAAAAGTTACTAGTGTCTATATAGTTTATTGTATAAATAGTACTAAGTAAAATAGGGGCCTACCTACCTATAGGGACCCGCATAAGGACCCACTACTTAGGTTAGCGCTAAGAGGCAGAGACTTTATAAGGCCCTACCTACCTATAAGGACCTGCACAAGGACCCCCTGCTTAGGTTAGCACTAAGAGGCAGAGACTTTATAAGGTCCTTAGTGCCCCTTTGTACGATAGATAAGACGTAATTAATTAAACCTACTTCTTACCCTTTACACAATAGTATACTATTAACCCTTAAATGCTTAATTATAGATTAAGCCAAACCTACAATTAGACTATTTTACATTTCTAAGTAAATATTACTAGTAAACTATAACTTAGAACTACTACTAGATGTAAAGATACACCTAGTATTTTATATATTATTACTAGAACTAGCAGACCCTAATACTCTAATTAAGACAACTGTCTACCACTAAGCTAAAAAAGAAAATAAATTTAAAGTTAGAAAGATTCTAGACTATAATTAGTAAAATAAAATATATCTTATTAAATAGAAAGGTTACCTATACAGTAAAAACACTTAGGAACTAGTGGCCTACCTAGGGAATTATTAACATAAGATTAAGGAATTCTGTAGACGCCTAGTACAACGTAATATTATTCTTACCTAGAAAGGCAAAGTTACAGAGTTATTCTAAAACTCTAGGGGAAAATTATTTATTACTAACTAAATAGACGTGCTAAGCTCTATAGGACCTATAGACTAAGTAGGCTAAGCTAGATCCTTCTCTAACTCTATTAGCGTAGTACTTTCTACTGTAATTACCTCTTTAGTACGCTTTTTATTCTGCGCTAACTATTTTAATAACTACTCCTCTTTTACACACACTATACGTAGCGCCTTAAATATAGTATTTTATTCCTTACATGCCTCTACCATTTACGCCTCTAACTTTTTCTTTTTAGATACTAACTATAAGAACTTGTTTTAAGTAATAGCTATATTACACTTTAATCTTTATCTCTAACACTTACTACACTTCCCTAAGCTAATATAGACTTTACACATATAAGAATACGCCTTATAGAAAGAATACTTAGATACTATAATAGCACTATAATTCTTAATAGTAAAGATAAAGTTATAATAACACTTTATACTATTACAATTAGTAGGCATAATTCTTTAGAATAAAGAATAGAAAGGGAGTGTCAAATCCAAGAGGGTAGCTAGTCCTAAAGGGTTAAGGTTAGTTCTTAGGCAGGAGTACTTATAGAAGGTAGAAGGTCTTATTAATATAATAGTATCTTGCGAAGTGTAATAAGTTAACAATTTAGTCTGCTAGAATCCAAACAATAGATTAATAAACAGATTAAATATAAGTATAAAAAGCTTATTCTTGTGTTCCTATATAGCTACTTTGTTCTATAGATCCTATAATGTCTTATAGGTCCTATGCGTAAGACGCGTGGGAATCCTATAGTACAGTTATATAACTTAGTCACGTAATCCTAATATCCTATAGCTTAGCATATAGGATATTGTGGGATATTACATAATCCTTTAGTGGGGTTTAGAGCCTATACGCGTTATAAGCAGCCTACCTACCTATATAGATTCTAGGATCCTAACATTACCTCCCTCCTTACACCTACATGCCCTTATGTAGTAACTAATATCCGCCCTGTTCCAAAGTACCCTTTACTGTTATTCTGTTAGAAATTAACAAAGGTCAATCGTCTTAAAAAGATAGAGGAGGAGGCTGTGGCTAAGAAAAAGGCAGCTATACTTACGTTACAAGCAGCGCGTTTAAAGAGGAATTAGTTATTAAAATAAAAGCGTCTACTTAAGGAGCGGGAGAATTAGTTATTAACTAATTTAATAAGATTTGTGGATGAGATTAAGCATCTTAAGGGACTAGAGACTTTAGGTTAGGATATTATCTAATTAGAAAATAGCTTAATACCTAGTGCCTTGGCATTAGACTAGTCTTCTTATCCTCCTCCTATTAATCCTAATGCGCCAGATCCCCTTCCCGCTGTATCTACTTAGGTAAGGATAACATTATTCTGTGTTAGTAGTTAGTAGAATTCTTTAATCTTTTGCTAATAGTTTCCTAGGTAGCTATTTGGTTCCTAAGTGTTTTCGCTGTGTAAGTAACCTTTCTATTTAACAAGGTACATGTTCTTTTACTAATTATAATCTAGAATTCTTTTAACTTTAAATTTAGTCTCTTCTTTAGCTTAGTAGTAGAAGGTTATTTTAATTAGCGTGTTAGGGTCTACTAGTTCTAGTAAGGATACGTAGAATACCAGGTGTATCTTTATATCTGGCAGTAGTTCTAACTTATAGTTTACTAGTAATATTTGCTTAGAAATGTAAAATAGTCTAACCTTAATATAATTTAGTTTCTTGTGTTTTCTCTTCTAAGTTTAAAGGTTCTTTATAAGTAGATATGCTTTATCCCCCTTCTTTAGCTAAGGTGCCATTTTTCGTTTTTAATTTTAATATAAAATTAATTACTGCTAAGCTTTCTTAAGATTCTCTTAGAGTTGTTAGTGTATTTTTTTTATATTTTCTACTATATCTATAGCTTCTTTTGCTTTAATTATCGTAGGAAATTGTTAATTAAAGAGATGTGGGTGTCTTTTATAGTTTACATAGAATGGTGTATATCCTAATACTACTAATACTTTGTTATTATAGGCTAACTGTTGGTTTAGCTCAATCTGCAATTAAGCATTTAAGGGTTAATAGTATACTATCGTGCAAAGGGTAAGAAGTAGGTTCAATTGATTACGTCTGGTCTATCGTACAAAGGGGCACTAAGGGCTTTATAAAGTCTCTGCCTCTTAGCGCTGACCTAAGTAGTGGGTCCTTGTGCGGGTCCCTACAGGTAGGTAGGCCCCTACTTTACCCAGTGCTACTTATACGATAAACTGTACAGACACTAGCAACTTTTCTTTTGTGCAATAGCCTATGTCTATTATACGCTTCCCTTTCCTGTCCTTCTCTATCCATACAGTTGGCCTTCCCCCATTAGAATAGGTTATGGGGTAGGTGCGGTGTTACTATGTAGTAGAGGTCCTGTTTGCACCTGCTCTTGTGCAAATAGGCAGTAACAGCTAACCTGCTTAGTTTTTACCTTACCCCCTTGTACAGTAGCAGAGCCGCATTGTATAATAAGGCTCTTTCTAGGCATGTGCCTTGTGCGCAAATAGAAGGTGGGGTGTTAAGTAATGCAATACTTAGCGCTAGGTCTTAGTAAGTAGGTATAAAAGGATGTCTCCTAGCTCTCCTAAACCCTCTCTCCTTTATCCCACTTTAACGTACGTGTACCTTCCTCCCTTTTTTCCTTGTTCTTTTTAGTGTCCTAGTGTCTGGTGGCTAGTACTCTGTCACTAGTGAATGTATATAGCTTTTTTATATAATGCTGATTTTTAATAAGACACACATATATACACACACACACACTTGCTATTATACAATGGCTAATAACACTGTTAGTTTGTTAGGCGCCGGTGCCTTTACTACTAGTGTCTTTGTGCTAGTTATTGTGGGCCAGACTGGATCGCGCATTCAGGTTAACCTCCCCACTGGTTTGCCTAGTATGAGGGCCTTCATGCAGAGCCTGGCGGTAGACGTATAATAAATCCTCTAGAGCATCTTTGTTTTTATTGTATAATGCTAATAGGTGTAGGATAAAGAGGCTAGGGTGGCCCAAATGCCCTCCTAGGATATTGTTGTGCAAATCCCAGTTGGTATGAACCTCTAGTAGTGGGCTACTCACGTTGTACGATGTAAGGGATATTAGTAAGTGGTGCTTATCTAGTCGCGTAGCCAAGTTTAAAATGAGCCTTATGCTTACTTGTGCGGCACTACTAATGCTAGTAATTAGGTGTTCCTAGATTGTTGTACAATCCTAGGTTATAAGTCTAGATTATACAGTGCCTATGTATAGAAGTTGCATAGTGCTTGTTGTAAGCGTTGTATATAGGGGGGGGTGAATGTCTTCGTCGCACGGAGGGGTAGGTAGGCCTAGTCTTAAAATATCTAAATTATTAATGCAGAAAATATGTTCTTTAATATCTTTATACGATCTCCTGCGATGTGTTTCCTCTCTTATAATAAAACTGTGATGTTAAATTAGTAGTAGGGCCTATACAGCCTAAAAATGAATGTGTCTGTGCGAAGTTATAGCAAGTTAGACAGAAGAAAAGAAAAAAATTTTTTTTTTTTTTTTTTTTTTTTAAAATGGTAAGTGAAATAATAAAAGAAATGTTGTGCAGTAGAGTAGTTACTCTGTCGTGCGGTTCTTGTTAACTCTGTCTACTGAAGCCTTAATAGTAATGTGTAGTTTATTTGTTGAGATTAGTGTTTGGAGTGCCTAGTTAGGTGCTTTCTTTGTATAAGTATTAGCAGGATTGTTTTTGCCATTAATCCACCTAATCTCTGTAATTTCCTGTTTTTCGTACGACTCCCTAATTGACATAATGTTAATTATAAGGCGTTTTTTGTTTATAGTGCCTAGTTGTACAAGGCATTCGTACAGGGATTTTGAGTTAGTATAGACTATAACAGGAATTGGGGGGATCTAAAGTGTTTGTACGATCTATTGGAGTGTTGTGCTTAATGCAATTGCATTATTAAAACTGCCTACTAGACTGTACAATTCGCTTGCTAGAACACTTCTAGTTACTCTTTTACACTTCACTAAGTTCCAGTAGATAATGTTGCCATAGATTTTAAAGTCCTAAGTTGTTGTGCGATGTTCCTCTACTAGCACAATAACAAAGCCAAGCTATAAGCTTAGGTCTCTGTTATTAGTAAAAGAGCTATCTGTAAAGATGAACAGCTTTGTGCGACCTAGGTTAAGTAGAATAAATTTTAGTCCTCTTTGTGTATTCTGAATTTGCCAGTTCAAACGCATGTTTAGTGCCTTAATATCTTCTTCTGTTAGTACTGTTATTTGCGCGGCAATAGACAGGTTAAATGTTGCTTCTAGTTGGCAAACTAAAGAGATATATGCACCTCTTGCTCGTTATATAATATATTAGTGTGCAGCGTCTTTGTCCTAGGGATTAATTATGCGAAGGCTTTCAGCCTGTCTCTTCTATTCTAGGGTGACAACACCCTAGGTAAGTTGGATTTTGCCTCTATTAAACTCAATTACCCTGTCTTGTGTTAAGACGCTTTTGTCCTTCGCACAAAACTTTGCAGCATAGAGCTGCTCCTCTTCTTATTATACGAAACTTTCTGTGACCACACTAAGGGTGTTATTAGTCTAGAGTCCAGTAATACCAAACATCTCAGGTCCCTTATCTGTGATAAGTAGGCATAAGTCGTACGTTAACACATGCATCCTTAGTTTCTCCTTATAGTGGTTGTGGTATGTCTTAAACCAGTAGAGACCTAATTCTGCTGCGCCATACAGAGGTCGTACAACTCACAGAATCATGTTTAGTGGGAAGAAATCGCGCATTTCTACTAGTGGTTAGGCGTATAATGTGCGAAGAAGTTTGTTAGTAGACTGCACATAGGCCTAAGTGATGTCCCTAAGCTTAATGTGTATGTTGTACAACTAAATTAGTGTTGCAGAAAGAGCTAACAGCAACCTCTAGCTTATGCGCTAGATAGTAGAGGATTATGTAAAGATCTCCTCTTTTTCTTTGTCTAAATAGCCAGCAAAGACAAGTCTTAATTTCTTATATAGTTGGGTTGTCTTGCCTTTAATCTCTCATACGAGACGTAGGTTAAAGATACAGCCAGGTTATTTATTAGGGTCGTACGACAAGATTTCAAAAGTGCTATTAGCAATAAGGGCATTCATTTCTGCTATATCTAATTCTTTAAAGGGCTAGCCAGGTGTAGTAATAACGCCATCCACACGAAGTTTTAGTGTAAGCTTAAAGTTATCCTTTTCTTTTTAGGTGATAAACTGGGTGTTTAGTCTTCCTAATCTTTGTTAAGCTTCACCTAATTATGCGACTATAGTAGTTTAGTCCTTCCTAGGTCTTCCCCTTAGTCTTAGCTTTAGAGCTTTAATTTGTGCGGCTATAGGAGCATCTACATCCTATAGTTCCTATGTGCTGTCTTTAGTTGCGCGATAGTATGGTTTAACCTATATATAGCGCAGTTTTAGAGGTCTATTTTTAAGCTCTAGGATAATATCTCTTCCTTTAATGCTCTTAAGCTCGTATAGTCCTTGCCATCCCTTCTTTTCTCTCTAGGCCATAACTTCAGAGCCCAGTGGGAGTGCAAGGGTTCCGTGCAATAACAGGCTATTCCTAGTGTTAATTGTACAAGCAACTTCAACTTTAGCTCTATCCTTCTTAAGCATTTTTATTGCTTTCTGAACTGCATTGGCTCAGGCAATTAGTTCTAGTGAGAGTAGAGAGTCCTTATTAATCCTTAGGTAGGCACCAAAGACTAGGAGGGTAGGTACTATGCTATTAGGCCCAGCTGTGTTATTTAGTGCCTTTACTGCCATCTATAGCACTGTCTTATTGTCTGTACAACTATTAATCTCAGCTCTTAGGATATTGTACGCTTAGCATAGTAGTGTATATACTCTTTTAATCTTGCCTACAGCCTAGTGTGCCTCTACTAGCATTTACCTACATTCTGCCCTAACTATCTTCGCACGATTCTGAAACTTGTTCGAAGCGAAATTAGTTCCTAGGTTATAGATAATGTAATCTAGTAGGCCTTGGTATACATTAATCCAGTATCTTATTAAGGCATTCCAAGTGTCTCGTGTAGTTATTAATCTTAGGAATTAGGCTGCCTAAAAGAATATGTCTATATTAATAATGTGTAGGACATCCCTTTTACCAATTTATACAACATTAATAATAATCTTATAGTTAAAGTATAAGTCATCTTGGATAGAGAACTTAAAGCGTCTTAGCGCTTGGTTGTACAACTAGTAGTAGTAACAGAACTTCCTCACTTCTTCTAGTATAGAGCTCTCTACTTCATGCCCTGCCTAAGTAAGAAGCTTGTACAGTCTTTCTGTCTAGGGGTGTCCAAAACAGCAGTGTAGGCGTTAGAGTTCTGTCTCTGTAAAGAAGAGAGCTAATTCCTTATTACTAAGGTTAAAGAAGGGGTGACCCTACTTTTGTATAACTAGGACTATTGTACTGTCCCTTTATACAATAACATCTAGGATGTTATTAAAGTATGCCCTAAGTCTGTTAGTATCTGCTAGTAATAGCAGGAATAGTGTTAGGGAGTTAAGGATATAGTAGGTTACTATTTTTACAGGGTTAGTGATTCGTACAGTGCCTAGAGATATCTAGGAACCCTGTCCTCCAAAGCTAATATTAGTAGATCCTAGTAACTAGTCTACTTTAGTAGTCAGGTTTTCGTGCAAGTAGGCAGTAAGCTGGTCCTTTTCTACTGTAGACACTCATGCGGCGCCTATGTCCCAGAGTTCTCCTTAGTACTTTGTACGATACCAACCAGCTAGAGTGAACAGTTGTGCAGGTTCCTCTGTATTCTCATTATCCTTACCATGTTGGATGTCTTCGCCAGTTGTGCGATAAAAGTAGGTAGTAGAAGTAAGGTATAAGGTAGCCTTCTATACTTCTTCTTTATCACTCTATTAGTCTTATTTATCTTCCTCCTCTTTCGTGCGATAGTCTTCTTCCTCTAGCTCTCCTTTAAAGTTAAGGATGTATACTTATACATCTATAGCAGAGGGTTTATGTTTGTAGAAGTTAGCGTATAACAACATGTATTGCCTTCTAGCTCGCTGGGTATCCCTTAGTAGATAGTTAGTGGACTAGCATCCTTCTTTATAGCACACAAAGCATTTCTGCTTCGTGCGAGAGCTTAAACTTCTAAAGTTACCCCTTCCTTTTGGTCTAAAGGTTAATCTGCCTCTAGAGGGGCTAGATCCTCTCGTGCGATTAGGATTGTTATATTGTTAATTAGTGTAGTACACCTCTTTACTGTCTTAGAGGAACTGTGACTTCTTCCTATCTTTAGCAACTTAGAGTAACGCACGAAGGTCGCTAAGTAAGCCTTCTACTATGTTTTTAGGGTTAAACATAGCTTGTTTAAGGTTAGGATGGCCGCGGCATGCTCGTATAATAGTGGTGTGTAGTTATAATTCACTACTAAAGCCTTATCTAAGAGCCCTTTAGGCTAAGGTAAGCTTATTAATTATTACTTCTAGGGCCTTATGCGATATAGCAGCTAGATTATTCCTTTTATAGTGTTTAAAGGTAAGAGTGATCCAGTCTGTCTAGTACTAATTGTGATTAACACTAGTGTTAAAGTGCCTGTTTAGTCTGTCGTACAATTCATCCTATAGAAGTCCTGGTCTAATGTTGTGTAGGTAGTAGGTACTCGCACAATTAGAAAGGATTCCTAGAAAGATGTTTACATACTGGTCCTATAGTATACCTAGCCTATAGCATAGTTCTCTAAAGACTTTTGCCTTGTCTACTAGGATATTGTACAGCCTACTAGTGTAGTTATTCTCTTTACTCTAAGCCTTCTAAAAGAGAATGATCTTGTCTGGCTGGATATAAGCATGATCTCCTAGTTGTTAAGGAGACTAGGAGTGTCTAGCCTCTTTGTACGATGTAGTTTATTGGGCAAAAGTAGTCTGGGTTTCAGGCTGCTGCCACTAGTGTGGCTCTATATATGGTGTCTCTATCCTCGCACGTATAGGGATAGGCCCCAGCTGTGCTCTATGTGTATATACATTGCCTGCAAATAGTGTAGGTTGTATGGTTAGGATTGTGCGAAGCGGTTTGGGTTACAGTTGCAGAGTTATTATGCGAAGGGTCTGTAGCTTATAGTTAAGCTATAACAGTTTAAAGAGTTTCTTTATATAGGTGTCCTTTATTATAGAATTAGTAGCGACAAAGCCTTCCTTTGTAAAAAAAGCAATAAGCTTTTTTCTTGCTGTATAACTAATCTTATTAAAGGTTCTCTCTTTCTAGTTATTAAAATCTTTAGTAAAAGAAGAGATTACCTCTTTACCTTTAAGGCTGCTTACGCGATATTGCGCAATTATGTACACTGTATAAGTGTTTAGCTGTTTTAGAGAAGGGGGTAGGTAGCTGTGTAGATCCACTCTGTCCACCTAGTACTTTCGTGCGATCTCTCCTCTTAAGGTAATGGCCTTAATGTTTGTTGCTTCCTCTACTTGTTAAAGCCATATTACTTCAGCTTTGTCTTTCTACTAAAGAGGCAGTATTAATTATTGCGCGACGTCCTTAGGTTGTAGTTCCTCTAAGAAGTCTCCTAGTCTTAAGGCCATGTTATTGTTGTCTTTCTTAGTCGTGCAACGTGTTTGCGTTTAGTTATCGCTGGTTTAATTGTACGACGTGTTTTTTAGGGTTATGAATGTGCTTACTATCTCCTTTCTTTTTTGTAGAATAGCTTAGACTAGATTATGCGACTCTTTACAAATGTGCGCGCTTTGTTTCTACTTATTGTATAATCCAAAATTCGATCTCTAGTAAAGGTATTATCTCCTTTCTTTTCTATAGAATAGCTTAGACTAGATCATGCGACTCTTTATAGATGTGCGCGCTTTGTTTCTGCTTATCGTATAATTTGAAATTCAATCTCTAGTAAAGGTAATAATACAGAGCCTACGTATCTAGCTTACAGGGCGCTCCGTCTTTAGACCTTGCTAGTTTACAGTTGATTAGAATTAACCACTAATTAGTGTTGGTTTGGCTTAATCTACAATTAAGCATTTAAGGGTTAATAGTATACTATTGTGCAAAGGGTGAGAAGTAGGTTCAATTAATTACGTCTGGTCTATCGTACAAAGGGGCACTGAGGGCTTTATAAAGTCTCTGCCTCTTAGCGCTGACCTAAGTAGTGGGTCCTTGTACGGGTCCCTACAGGTAGGCAGGCCCCCACTTCACCCAGTGCTACTTATACGATAAACTGTACGGACACTAACTATACTATAGGTAGTAATAAAACCTAGTTATTCTTCTAACTATTACAGTAGATGCGTAGGTACGTTTCTATAGTTTAGTTTGTACGTTCTATCTGTCTGTCCGTTTATAGATAGTAAGCTATTAATAGCTTTTGTTTTATTCTAAGTAGTGCTATAAGCGTTGTCTAATAATTTAACGTAAAGAGCTTATCTTTATCGCTAATAATTATTTTTAGGATTCTATAGTGTCTAATTAGTCTGTCTAGGATAAGAAAAGCGAGTTCTTTTGCTGTTATTCTTTTAAAGCATAGAATAAGCTTAACATACTTAGTTAGTTAGTAGACTATTACTAGTATGCTATTGTATTTAATTCCTGTTATTAGATCCTTAGAGTTTAGAATTCCTATAATAAAATCTATAGCAATGTCTTCCTATAGTGCTGTTAGTATCTTAATTGCTTATATCTCTCTATATTTAAGATATATACTGTGTTTATTTCTTTAGCATTCTGCACATTTATAGATATAAGTTATTACAGCTTCTTTAATTTCTTTAAAGGTGTAATTCCTTTAGATAAGTTCTATTGTTTTTGTGATGCCTAGGTGTCCGTACATAGAGTTATTGTGGTATTATCGGATAATCTTGGTCTATAGATGTTCTAGAACTTCTTAGTTAATTACTAAAAGTTAATTTAGTTCTACTATTAGTTCTAGAGATCTATCTTTAGCTTTGCAAAGGATTGCAGAGAAGGTTTTTGCCTTTTCTCCTACTAGATTACTTTGTTGGCTAAGAGTGTCTACTCTACTATTTTCTTTTCTAGCTATATAGATGATTTTAAACTTGTATTGCCTAGTAGTTTATAACTATTTTTATTGTTGTGGTGTAAGTTCTTTTATTATCGTGAACCTTAGAAGGTTTTTGTAATCTATATAGACTTCTAGCGTTAAGTAACTAAGCGCGTAAATCCTCTAGTGCTTTAAAGCTTTAATAATAGCGTAGAGTTCTTTATTATATACGTTGTATCGTGTTTCAGCGTTATTAAATTTGTATAAGTAATAGGCAATTAGGTGCTATTTACTATTACGTTTTTATTTAGCGTAGGCGCCTAGCGCAAGATCGCTAGTGTCTATTTTAAAGCGTAGTGGTTTATCGCTTCTAAAATAAATAAGGATAGGTTCTATAATACATACTGTCTTAAGGAGTTAGAATAACATTCTACACTTATTTATTTATTTAAAGGGTACGTCCTTCTTTATAAGATTTATTAAAGGTATTGTGACCTTTGCGTAATCTTGGATAAATTGTTAGTTAAATCTATAGAATCCTAAGAATTTTTAGATATTCTTGGCTGTCTTTAGTATTAGCTAGTTCTTAATATATTTAACTTTACTTAGTGCTATCTTAATTCCTTCTATAGTAATAATGTGTCCTAGGAATTTAAGTTATTTAACGTTAAACTTACATTTCTTAAGTTTAATACAAAGGTATGCTTTATTTAGTGCTTCTAGTACTATCTATATATGCTTAGTGTAGTCTAATTTGTTTTTAGAAAAGACGAGAATATCGTCTATATACGCAATAACAAATATGTCTAGATATTCGCGGAGTACGTTATTAATAAGTGCTATAAAAGCTACTAGTGCGTTTGTAAGTCCAAAAGGCATAACCTTGTATTTAAATAGTCTGTAGCGTAATTAAAACGCTGTTTTCCATTCTTTACCCTTTTTAATTCATATAAGGTGGTAACCGTCTCTTAGATCTATTATTATGAATATCTTAGCTTAAGATAATTAATCTTGTAACTCTGCAATATTTAGTAGTAGATATTAGTTCTTTATTGTTATGTTGTTAAATTATTAGTAGTTAACATATAGTCTGTCTAATCCATCCTTTTTCTTAACAAATATAAAAGGGCTTACTACTAGTGACTTTAATAGTTGTATATATCCTTTCTTAAAGTTTGTTTTAATAAAATTACGTTCTTTAAGGAGTTCTTCTCCTGTCTTACTATATAGTAGTCTAAAGGGTGGCGTCTTCCCCTCTTTTAGGTCTATCGTAAGATCCTAGGGTTAATGTTCTGGTAGATTTACTTTTCCTTCCTTTTCTATAAATATATGTGTTTATTTCCTGTACTCTCTTAGTAAGGTAAGGGGTGTGCTATTATCCTTCTTCTCGCGCTTCTTAACCTAGTAGTTCTTACTAGCGTCTACTAAAGTGTACTTCTATTTTTTAACTATCTATCGCAGTATTATATTATTAATAACTCCCTTATTTACTATTATTTTTAGTTAATGCGTAGGCTTTACTTATAATGCACAATTGCAGCGTTTAAATAATATTTTCTTTGTACCCTAGTTAATCTATAGGTTATATATTGTTAACTAAGGTAATCCTAAGACTAACTTATACTTAGATCCTAGTAAGACATCTAAGGTAAGTTCCTCTCTATATTCTTAGACTGTTATTATAGTAGTGACCTCCTAGTATATTTAAGGTGTCTTAGGCATTAGGGATCTATTTGCGATATAAATAATGTAGAGTACTTTTTTCTCTAATATTATAAGTCCTGCTTATTTTGCTGTTTAATAAAATATAAAGTTCCTTTCTACTCTTAAGTCTACAAGAGCTTAAGCCTATATTCCTTTAAACTGTACTAGTTGCTTAACTAATACTATACTTACTATAGCATTTAATTTAATAAAAGTATTTTCTTGTCTAAGTTTAGGCCTAAAAAAGACATCTGTTCGTATAGGTTGTAGTTAAGTTCTAGTACCTAGTATACGTTTCTAAGCATCTGCTTCTATTGTTATTCTTAAGTACGTAGCTTATATAAATCGTCTTCTTCTTCTTCTTTCTATAAGGATGTTCTTTTATTTTTCCTCTTGCGGTCTTTACTATTCTTATGTACTAGTTAAATTAGTAGCTCTATTATTACTTCTTACGTAGGGTAGTTTATAAAGCTGTCTAAGTGTTTAGCTATATAGTAGTATTTGCAGTTTTAGTTTAGACACGTGTACTAGTACAGTTATATATAGTCTCTATTAATAAGCATATTACAGCATTTGTTACCCTTTAGTATAAGGTAAGGAAAGTATTTTACTTATTATTTATCCTAGAGGTATTTGTCGTAAGCTATAATAGGGCAGTCTGTCTATATCTATCTATAGCGCAGTTTCCTTCTAAGTTATTTCTTATTCTCCTCTTTCTCTACCTTATGTTGTGTGTATATTAGTTCTTCGTAATACATCTATATATAGAATTAGTGTGTAGGATTTTAGTAGTCTAGATAGTACTTTAGTACGTAGTCTAACTTCTTATTTTTGTAGGGTTGCATTTCTTTTAGTGCCTAGTAGGGTTCTATATAGTCCTAAACATTTAGTTTATACTTAGGTAACATAGGGTTATCTTCTTTCTGCCTACTTTATAGGTAAGGAGTAGGAGATTTTAGTATCTCTTCTACGTCTTCTACATTATAGTATACGTTAGAGTTATCTTCTAGATTTTCGTATAGTTGTAAGTTAGGTAAATCTAATTACTTACTTTACTCTAGTGTAACACGTTAGTAACTAAATAGTGTTATAATAACTTCCTATTCTTTATTAGGTTCTTAGTCTTTAATAGTTAGTACATTTAACTTAGTTTAATAGACTTTGTTCTTTAATCTATAGTTCCTAGCTATATAGCCTAGTTTACCACATATAAAGCATTTACGGGTCTTAGTTATTAGTTATTAACTTTTATTAGAGACGCGTTTATTAGGCTACTTAAGGCCTATCCTTCCTCCTTTTCTTTTGCCTAAGTAGTTAAACTAGACATCTTCTATTAGTTCATATCTCTAGTAGTTCCTTAGCTGTTACTTTTAGACAATTCTAATAGGGTTCTTATAAACTATTTTTGCTAGTTATCTAAAGCTTATCGCCCTAGGGTTTTAGTAGAGCTCTTGTTGTAATAAAAACCACTCTTTATTAATTTTAATAGTTTCTTTGTATAGTTCTTTAAAGTTAGCAATTTATACACTACTACGTAAGAGTTCCTTACGTAGTTTCTATTTAAGTCCTTATTTATACATATCCTAAAGAGATTTATTATTCTAGTTAAGTTGTATAGCGTATCTACAAAACTTAGCTATATACTTAGCTACTAATTATTTCTAAATTATAGTCTAAATCTTTACCTTTACAATAGAGTCCTTATTAGCAATCCTAAAGAGTTATTTAAAGTATTTCTTAAAGTTATTATAATCTTTAATAATATTAACTACATTAGCGTGCTTATTTATGTAATTATTATTATTATTATCGTAGTCCATTCCTAGGTACTTTTTAAAGTAGGGATAGATCTATAATCCTGTATCTCCTCACATATATATCGCTATAAAAATAACCTTCTTTTTGTCTTTAAGAGGTTTATCTAAGTTAAAGAAGTAGAGGTCTAACTAAAGAATCTAGACGTTAGTTTAAGATTGTTCACTAAAGTAGAGATTAGGTTTATACGCCTTACTACTATTCTTTATAGGAGTAATCTTAGCAGCACCTAAAGCTGTAGAAAAGGTAGAAGTTTATAAAGTACTTATATTAAGGGTGTTTAAGATATTAAATCTAAGAGGGTAGCTAGTCCTAAAGGGTTAAAGTTAGTTCTTAGGCAGGAGTACTTATAAAAGATAGAAGGTCTTATTAATATAATAGTATCTTATAAAGTGTAATAAGTTAATAATTTAGTCTACTAGAATCTAAATAATAGATTAATAAATAGATTAAACACAAGTATAAGAAGCTTATTCTTACGTTCCTATATAGCTACTTTGTTCCACAAATCCTATAATGTCTTATAGGTCCTATGCGTGAGACGCGTGGGAATCCTATAGTATAGTTATATAACTTAGTTACGTGATCCTAATATCCTATAGCTTAGCATATAGGATATTGTGGGACATTACATAATCCTTTAGCAGGGTTCAGAGCCTACGCGCGTTATAAGCAGCCTGCCTGCCTATGTGGATTCTGGGATCCTAACAGGGAGGAGATAATGTTACAAACTAGATAGTAATATAAAAGTTAGGCGCTTATAAAGGTATAATAAAGCGATAATAGGGTTATAGACGTAATAAATAGATACTAAGAGGCTTAGATTAGATTATATAATACGCTTAGCCACTTAAGAGCCTTAAGTAGCTAAGTAGGTTATGTAATACGCTTAGTTACTTAGGAGCACTAAGTAGTAGAGTAGTCTTAGTATATAGAAACGCGAGGATAGACCTCTATACTCGTGTTTAATCTATTTATTAATCTATTATTTAGATTCTAGTAGACTAAATTGTTAACTTGTTACACTTTGTAAAATACTATTATATTAATAAGACCTTCTACCTTCTATAAGTACTCCTGCCTAAGAACTAACCTTAACCCTTTAGGACTAGCTACCCTCTTGGATTTAACAAAACTATACCTATAGTAATTATATTATATTAATAACTTATAGGTCTGTTAGTTAAATTCTATATCGGCTAGATTTTACCTCTACTACATCTTTTAATATTATATTAGTATTACCTATCTAGCCCTACTTTTAATAAATAACTAGTAAACTACTACTATAGTTAAATAAGTACCTAAGTATCTCTATAGTAACTATACTTATTAACGGCTATACTTATTCTAACTATCCTTAATATATAACTAAGTAAGTAAATTATTATAAGCTAACTAATTTAGTTTTAGTAGATTAGTATTATATCTTAAGTAATAATCTAATACTAATAGTATATAATCTAATAAGAGGTTTAAATAGTACTTCTTTTAATAATAAGGCCTAAAAGATCCTATACTCGTATATAGTGTCACTACCTCACTACACTAGTTAGGTATTTGGCGCCCCTGCCGTCATCCGTAGATGTGGTAGGTAGCTATTTCCCAGGCTCCCACTCCGGAAGAAAACTTCTAGGGCGCAGCCCATAACACGCCCAGCGATGAGGCACATTGTCCTTCCGGGACAAATTGTGTGTCAAGATGGAGGTTAAGCGTATGTCCCTGAGTTGGTGGGCGGACCCAGGCATCGAGTACCTGCGTAAAGCACAGTTGAAGAATATAACCACGAAGGAATGTAGTCAGCAGATTCTTATTCATCATTCATACGGTGGTAAACCATCACGTGAAGCACGTGAATCTCATCCAGCATCCAAACGCCGTACCGCTCAGTGAACGATCCTACAACCCTTCACAACCCCTTTTTCTCCAGATAATCTTGCACACGCTCTATAAGATCCGCTTTCTTCCCGCTAACCGCCTGGCCTCTAGCACCCAAAAACTCCTTCAGTATAGCAATTGTCTGCTTACTGATCTGTCCCTTGTCGTTGATAGCAGCCATCTGCTGATCTATCAAGGCGTCATCACTGTCTTCGTTCTTCACTTCCGCTGCCTTTTTAACACGCTTCTTGGCCTTCGGCTCGTCGTTGTCGTCGTCTGCCACCGCCGCAGCTGCGGGGCGCTTCTTCGCCACTAGCTTCGCAAGCGAGGACAACGCGGAGTGTCCAACAGTAGTGAACACCTTCTCGAACTCCTCTCCATACGCTGTTATGTACTCGCCCGCGCGTTTATCGATCTGCTTGTATTTGGGCAGCGTCCTGTCGTCCGGCTTGGTAGGGACCTCTTCTTCGAGGGCCATGGCCTGCAGAATGCGGTAGAACCACTGCAAGTCCGGATTGGGATACTTGCTTGGGTCGTAAACGCCCTTGGGTAGCTGGAGCTGCTCGATAATGATGCGCATTTTGTCCGTCAACTCATCCGTCGTGCGTGGCTCCGCAGGCTGCTCGGGGCATTGGCGCATATCATCTGCAAAGGGGAGCGGTACGAGCCACAGTCCGGGGGGCATTCTCTGCTCGCCATTCTCGTCGTATCGCTCTTCGCCCGGGATGAGGGCTGCCACCACCGGCGACGCGTTCTTGCGGGCCATGAACCATGTCAATGCCATTTTCTTGGACTTGATGAGTTTCTGCTGCAGGGCGGAGAAGACACGTGTTGAACCAATGAAGTCCGCTTCAGATGGGTACACAAAGGTCGCTTTGCCTGTATTTGCCCAGAGAGGAAGGAGCGAGAGCGGTTTGAAGCCGACGATGCGCACGATGGGTTCACCGAAACATTGACGGATCTGGGTGATCTCCTCTGGGGTGAAAGTGATAGCATCGCCACCGAACTTGTAGGCTTTGCGTAGCTCGGTCTTTTCGACTACACGGGCGGTATCATCGGCCATGTGTGATGTGGAGCTCTGTACTATCTGTGGATTCTCGCCGCCCACCCAGACGTAGCAGGATTTGACGTGCTCTTGACGCTTGATTAGAATGAAGCCTTTGACCCCGATTCGCATACCGGGGCCAAGCTCCAAAGGCAAGCTGAACAGGGCTCTTCGAGGTGCAGCTTTGGAGTTTATGGAAGAAAGGAGCTGTTTGAGGAGCGTGAGACCATCGCCGCTTTTTGCAATCTTCGTGGTCGTTGCTATTGCTACAGGTGCGTCCGGGTCTGAAGGAGATGTAGGATATACTAGATCATCGTAGAACCGTGTCCGGTCAAAGCCATGATCTGGGTTGGAGATGGGAAACAGGTCGATTGTACATTCCAGGTCGTACAAGTCGCGGGCTCGCGTTATTGCTGTGTCCTTGTCCTGCTTCCCCGTGGCCGGGCTGTCATTATCCGTAACTAGAAAGAGTCGTCGCGAGGAGAAGTTGGGGGCCTTTGTTGTAAAGATCTGGTTTGCGCAGAACAGCACCGAGGCAATGGTGGGCGCCTCCTTCGCGGGCTTCAAAATCTCTTCCGCCTCTTCCTCGTTTTCCAGCAGATCTCGCAGCTGCTTCACCTCTTGTGCGCTAGGGACGTCCAGGTCTGCTAGCAAATAGCAATGCTGGAACGTGTTGTCACCATCTTTTAGGTCCGTCTTCTCAGTACCATACAGAAGTATGCCCATCATGTCTTTTGGGTTTGAGATGATGCGCTGCTGCATGAGGTGGTAGGCGCATTTGAGGGCAGCGGATGCGGGGGAGTCGCGCTCGGCTTTCTTGTCGTCTGACGGCGGTGGAGGTTCCAGCATGGATGCGCTGATGTCGATGGCGAAGAGAACGGCATCTTTGATGTTCTTGTAGCTCTGGTGTGCGTCAACATACTGAGCGTACCGCGGTCGCGGTCCTGTTCATACGGCATCATCCATCTCCTCGTCGTCGTCTTCCTCCTCGCCAGGTCGATTGTCCTGTGTGCCGGCCATGGCTGCGGTCTGAGTGAAGGGCGTTATTGGGAGAATGCGGATGAGGGCGGCGCAATTGAGCGCGCCTCTGCTTTATTTGCACAGTGGAATGGTATCGCAGGGACGAGACGAAAAGGGAACAACAGAACGTTTGTAGTGAATGGTGGCCTGGTGTTTGCGGTGTGGTGGCTCCTTCTCTTTGAGTCTGTCTCAGGCAGCAGCGCGCAGCAGCCTAGCTTCCGGCGCGTGATCATGTGATGGCTGTCCCGCGGCGAGCGATGCTTACGATCCACAGCTCCGATCGTTGGCTCCAGTCGTAAAGGACGCATTGGCCACTCGTCATCAAGCAGCCATTATTCACATGGCGCGTCTGGACTTTGCGCCAAACTTCTTCCCTTAACATTTCGAGGTTGCGCTTCCTTCAGATTCACAATGGCGATGCGCTCGCCCTTAGCACACGCTGTGAAGCGTGCAACGTGGAAATCACCCGCCACCCCGGTCTTGTCACCGTGTACCCAGCGCTGGAAGAGAGGCAATGCGACGGTTGCTCCCCCACCGGTTACGCAGAACTCCGCCGGCTCAAAAGGCCCCACTGCCATGGTATTCATGAACATGGGCGGTCCTTCGACGACCGACGAAGTTCACGGTTTCCTCAGCAATTTGTTTGTGCGTCATGACTTGAGAAATCAACTTCCATAAGCTTACACCTGCAGTCTGATGCCGACTTGATACCCTTGGGCCGTCTGCAGAACTATATTGGCCCCTACATCGCACGAAGACGTACACCCAAGATTCAAAAACAATATGCCGAAATCGGTGGTGGCTCGCCCATCCGGAAGTGGTCTGAGTACCAGGCCGCTGAGATGTGCAAGATACTGGACCAAACTTCACCAGAGACGGCACCGCACAAGCCATACGTCGCATTCCGATATGCCAACCCGTTGACCGAAGAAATGTACAACCGATTACTCGCAGACGGTTTCGGCGGTGGCAAGGGTGGCCGCGCTGTCGCATTCACGCAATACCCCCAATATTCGTGCTCGACGACCGGCTCATCGCTCAATGAGCTCTGGAAGTGGAGGCAAAGGTTAGAAGGCAAGAGAGGGGGTGGGGAGCTCAACGCAGAGGGCGCAATCAAGTGGAGTGTCATCGACCGATGGCCCACGCACCCAGGGCTGGTTGAAGCCTTTGCGCAAAACATCGAGAAGACGCTTCAAGAGTACCCGCCGGAGCGAAGAGACAACGTCGTTCTTCTCTACTCGGCTCACAGTCTGCCCATGACCGTAGTCAACCGTGGCGATCCGTACCCGCAGGAGGTGGCCGCTACAGTACATGCTGTGAACCAGCGATTAGGCATGAAGTACAAGTACCGACTTGTCTGGCAGTCGCAAGTCGGACCGCAGCCCTGGCTGGGAGCGCAGACATCGGACACGGTCAAGAACTTGATGAAGAAGGGCAACACCGACCTCATCCTCATTCCGATTGCCTTCACGAGCGACCATATCGAGACCCTGTACGAATTGGACAAGGAGGTCATTGGCGAAGACGCGGAGGGTCATGAGGGCGTGAAGCGTGTGGAGAGCTTGAATGGCAACCCTATCTTCATCCAGGGTCTTGCTGATATCGCGAAAGCTCACCTGCACGCTGGAGTCGCTTGCAGCAACCAGATGACGTTGAGGTGTCCCGGTTGTGTGAGCGAACGGTGCTTGGGGTCAAAGGAGTTTTTTGCCGGCCAAAACAAGCTCCTCGAGCCTCTTGCTGCAGCGTGAGAGCGACAACTTGGCTGCAGGGTGGATTACTGTACGTTAGTGTATAGCATGGCGTGGAAATCACAGGCATAGCGGAATTGAACTAAACAATTGAAGGATGCATCCGTTTCCAGGGTCGCCGTCCAACTACTGTTGGCATGGTAGTTTGCATTGACTGTCAACGGAATGCTGAAGCAGGGGCTACACTGTACGCGCAATCCTCACAAATACAGTTGTTGATGGCAGAGTCTCCAAGTCAATGATGTGACAACTCGGCTCTGCAAGTTCAAAAGGCAGTTCATCCAACGCCAACGCAGGACAGCTGCTCGCGCATTCGGTGTGGTGGTGTGCTTTATCGCCGGCACGAATCGAATCGGGGAACTAGGGCCGCCAAGCACTCGAAACCCGGCGACCCAACATTCAACCAAAGTTTTGCTCACCGACCGCTCAAGCTGACAAGCTCCTACACCCTCCCCTCACCACTTCCGCCGCTCCCTCCTCCTCCTCGGTGCCATTGTCACCATGCTGTCCAGGACCATCAGGCGGAGCATTGCGTCGCCGATCCGGCGCAATGTGTTCGTCCCTGCCGCCGCGCGACCTGCCTTCAGGACCGTGACCACGGATGCCGCTTCAGCACACGCCGAGGCTGTGCCAACGGTATGCACCCCTCGGGACATGGCAACCATGCCTGAACTGGATAGATGATGGGTGGAATGGATGATTGACGTGCTGCAGGAGGATGATAAGCCCTTCGAGGTCCGCCTCTCCGACGAGAGCTTCGAGACGTACGAGCTCGACCCGCCGGCCTACACGCTCGACACCACCAAGGCCGAGCTGAAGCAGATGTACTACGACATGGTCGCCGTGCGGTACGAACCGTTCCTTTCACTGCCTGTCCGGCAGACCTCGAGAAGCGGCTCCTAATACGATTTCTAGGCGCATGGAGATGGCCGCCGACAGGCTCTACAAGGAGAAGAAGATCCGTGGTTTCTGCCATCTGTCCACCGGCCAGGAGGCCGTCGCCGTCGGTATCGAGCACGCCATCGAGCGCGCCGACCACCTCATCACCGCCTACCGCTGCCACGGCTTCGCCATGATGCGCGGCGGAACCGTCAAGTCTATCATTGGTGAACTGCTTGGCCGGAGAGAGGGCATCGCCTACGGAAAGGGTGGATCTATGCACATGTTCGCCCCCGGATTCTACGGTGGCAACGGTATCGTCGGTGCCCAGGTTCCCGTCGGTGCCGGTATCGCTTTCGCCAACGCCTACGAGAACAAGAAGAACGTGACACTTGCTCTGTACGGAGATGGTGCTTCCAACCAGGGTCAGGTCTTCGAGGCCTACAACATGGCCAAGCTGTGGAACCTCCCCATCATCTTCGCCTGCGAGAGTATGTCGACATCTTGGAAGCTCTGTGCGACCGAAAGCTAACTGTTTTTAGACAACAAGTACGGTATGGGTACCGCTGCCAACCGCTCATCCGCCATCACCGACTACTACAAGCGCGGTCAGTACATCCCGGGTCTCAAGATCAACGGCATGGACGTCCTCGCCGTCAAGGCCGCTACCCAGTTCGGTAAGGAATGGTGTGCCGCCGGAAAAGGACCCCTCGTCTACGAGTTCGTCACCTACCGGTACGGAGGTCACTCCATGTCCGACCCGGGAACCACCTACCGCGTAAGACCTCTTCATCCTCATAAGATGTTCTATGACTAAACCTCTATCAGACCCGTGAGGAAATCCAGCGCATGCGCAGCACCCAAGACCCCATCGCCGGACTCAAGCAGAAGCTCCTCGACTGGAGCGTCGTCACCGAGGAGGAGCTCAAGAACATCGACAAAAAGGCTCGCGCCAACGTCGACGCCGAGGTCGCCGAAGCCGAGAAGATGGCTGCTCCCGACGCCATCCCCAAGGTCCTCTTCGAGGACATCTACGTCCGCGGCTCCGAGCCCGAGTTTCTGCGTGGCAGAATCCCCGAGGAGAACTTCTACTACACTGAGGCAGATCTGGGCAAAGAGAAGGACTCTCCTGCCCGGACTTAAAGCGCTTCAGGAACTGGAGGCGAAATGGGTGGAGCGGAGAACTAGGGAGCTTGTAATATATCACCCTGTGCGGGGGCCAGCACTTGGGTATTGTGGATATTAGCAGTGGACGTGGCTGATTCTTGATCGTGTTAACCATGTTTTGGGATAGCGGAATAGAGTCTTTTTCTGGGTTGGATTGGAATCTGCGATCGCTGTGCTGTGCTACTGCCCTGTGTACGATGTTTTCCCGAATATACTGGATAATCATGAGATACGATACTGAGTCCTACCAGCCAACCACCCACACGTCACTCCAGGAACGAGGGGGGTCCTCTGGAATCCTCCGAGCCGTCCGATGGCACTTGACCACATCTAATATCAACATGATGTTGAAAAGCCTCACCTACTTGGATTTTTTTTGTATGCATACGAACAGGTGATCTCACATCAACAGGTCACCGAACAAGAACGCGTGGAAAACGCAACCCAAAGCGTCGTCCACTGCACACATAACTTTTTCTAATTTCCGAATATCCTATCCACCCCTGAAACGCCGCGGTGAGGAGTGGTAGCGGAGCAGTCACTACACGTGCCTACCGTTGAGACCTTTTGGGTATCTTCAGCCCGGAAACCTTGACAAGAACAGGGTGGGTTATCCTGTACCTACCTATCGCAGCCTTCACGTGGTACACTGCACGCCCACCCAAACAAAGCCCAACACCGCCCATAGTACCGGTGTGAGCTCAGGCGCTAGAATAATAAGAGCTGTCAACGGTAGCTTTACGCGTCAGATCGGATTGCTTCCACATAGACTACGATGGATGATTTCGAGATGGGGGTAGACAGAGAGGAGGGGAGAGGGGATGGTGGGGAGCCGGAGCAGTCAGACGAGGGGATCGGAACATATATTTGCAGGAGGCAATTTGCTGGATACTCGCGTGAGATAGCAGATGGATAGAGAACCACGTAAGAATTCTGCAAATCTAGGCGCACGCGTCGTGAAAGGCTCGGGGTAATTGTCGTGGTCGATGTATATCTCCCGACCCACCAGCGCTGTGTATCAAGCAGCCGAATACCATCTCACACTGACAGGCACACCATCCACGCACAGAGTTGAAGCTTCCGTATATTCTATCTCGTCTGTCCAATTCTTGCCATCCATCCCTACCCTATCCTTTGCCCAAACCCCCTGGCCCACCCATGTTCCCAATGTTGAAGTTGAAATCCCAACACGAGCGCCAGACCCATGTCCATGCAGTGCCCAAGCACCCCAGAAATGCCTAGATACAGTCTCAAATAACCAAAAAAAAAAAACGTCGCTTGGTGTCGTGTATATCGTGAGTTGCCTGTCGCCCCGTACTTGAGAGCGTGGTACATACAACAAGTCAGGGTATCAACGCCCGCCATCGATCCGCACAATACAACACTGTTCGTCGTCGTACATGAACTGCCTCTTACATGATCCTTGTGCACAGAGCAAGACGCTCCAGCGCAACGCAGAATTGGCCCCTCCCAAAATCCCTGAGCTGCATCAACGACTTTGGGCCGTTCGTGTAGTGGTACTCAGGTGTCTGTGGGCCTCACATCCCCTGTCGTCCTTAATTCCGCGACCGGAAGCAGGGTCCAGACCAGGTCGCTATACGAGACGATCGACAGCGGTTCATACGCTGTAACAGGGCCTGAGCGTTTGGTGGTCCTCCTCGAAGGTTTGCTTGCGCACGCTATGAGGGCATTCCGGCGTCAGGCATAGGGGTATCGTTATCGGAGGGTGGGTTAGTGTTAGATACCCGCTGCAGGGCGGGTGCAGAAGCTGCGGAAGGAAGCGCAGAGACGGGCCGTACGGGCGGAGGTTGTGAATAGAGATCGTCGGAGCTGTGATCGGGCATGCTCATGGGCGAGGAGGAGCGGAAGTCTTCGAAGTCGTCTTCGGGGGGCGCGAAGGACCATACCTGGGTTGTGTGTTAGCAAGACTGCTTGACACGAAGTGTACAAGACGAATGAAACGTAAGAGGGTTAGAAGGGTGCAGTCGTACCTCCATGATGGTCCTCCCGCCCCTCGCCGCCATTATGACAGCCTTCTCCTCCTCAAACACAACTCGCCACACCGCTTCCGCAGGCGTACTGAGTTCGCGGACGAGCGTTCCCTTCTTGAGATCCCAGACCTTGACACGGCCATCGGATCCACCGCTAACGATGCGCGTGTTGTCAAACTGCAGGCTCGTAACACTATTGTCGTGCGCCGCGAGGCGATGGATGGGCTGGTAATCGGCAAGGCTCCATACTCTGACAGACCCGTCCGAGCCACCCGTGACGAGTATATCATCGCGCATCTGCAGCTGGCCTACGAGCGACGTGTGTCCCTGTAGCACGGCCAAGCATTTGCTGCATCACGAGCACAGATTAGCGAATGACAAAACACAAGCACAGCAGTGACAGTTGGTCACCGCGGGTCACCAATAAACTCACCCGTCGGTCGGATCCCATATTCTCACACTCGTGTCTAAGCTGCCCGTCGCAATTTTCTTCCCATCAAAGGCAATAGCGTAGATCTGGCTGAAGTGGCCGGTGAGCGTACGCAAGCACTTGCCCTCGCTGATGCTCCATATCTTTGCTGTCGTGTCGTAAGACCCAGACACAACAATGTCGCCGTGTATCTCGAGGCAGCGAACGCTCGCCTGGTGACCAATCAGGACGTGCTTGCAGAGCCCCTTTTTGAGGTCCCATATCCGCAGGGTCGTATCTCTTGAACCTGAGATGGCCGTATGCGCATCGGACATCTTGAGGCAGCGCACAGTAGAGGTGTGCCCCCGAAGAGTGAATTGCGGGTACCTGTAGGGGACGTTAGAGGCCTGCGTGGGCTGTAAGAGGACCACTGACCCTGTCGCGAGATTCCAGACGCGCACATCGCGGTCGCATCCTCCACTGACCAGCAAATCACCCCAGGGCACCATCGCCCAGACTCCCATGACGTGCCCTTGCAGTGTCTTCTGGTGATAGCCCTCGGTGTCGAATACGTGGATCTTGGCATTATCAAGGGCCACGACTATGTACTTCTTGGTCAAGTGCAAGCTTGTGACGACGCCCTGCTCGGGTGTTATCTGGCGCGCATCGCAGTGACCACCCTGCCGCCATGCCGTCTCGACCTGGTACCGCTGCTTGAAATGCGACCGGTACGTGGTGGCTTTGCATCTCGAAAGTATTTCTTTCCGCTTCGAGGTGCGATCCAGGCTCTGTGTCCGTAGTCCTTCCCCTGCTGCACCTGAGCCGGCGCCGTCGAGTTGCTCCTTGTTGGCCGTGTCTTCGGAGCGCGAGGCACGGCTGGGCTGGAGCCACTGCGACTTGGATGACTCGTCGTCTTCGTCGCCGGGGTCATCCTCGTCGCTCCTCTCTTCTCTTGACAAGCCCCTGTAGGAGAATTTTTGGCATAGCAACCGCCATGCGGTATCGTCGTTGACGAGTTCGCGCCACTTCTTGGAGACCTGGGAAGCGCGGACGAGGGTCGTGGGGTCGTCGACGCATTCTAGTATCTGGAGAGGCGTCAGCGTCCAACACAGGCGTTACTTGAGTTATACCAACCCGGAAGCACAGCTCGGTGGGCAGCAGCATGAAGGGGTCCTTCTTCAGGCGCGGGCTGACAAACTCGGCGACAAAGCTCAGCTCGTGGCTGTCACACAGGTTGAGTAGCTCTCCCAGCAAGCGCAGCCGCTCGGGGCGGTTCATATCACTGAACAGCGCGCGCGTGTTCTTGATCTGCGAGTCCTCATGTTCGGCGGCGGTGCTCCAGTCCGGGACTCGCTGGGTGGGGGTCGGACTGGGTGCGGGCGTCGGCGGCGAGGCGGGTGCCGAGGGCAAGGTGTTGTGAGGGATGGTCGAGGCCAGCGGGCTCGTGGGCGTTATGATGGCTCGTGGTGCGGAGGAGCGCGACATGCGGCCCTGCTTGCGTGAGTGGGCCGTGGGTGATGCGAACATGTTGCCGGGGCGCCTTTGTGCCGACGAGGCCGTCGCAGAGGCGCCCATGTCGGTGTCGGAGTCGTTGGAGGCTTCGTTCAAGTTCTGGTCGTCTGGCCGGCGAGCCAGCGGCTGGAAGTAGTCCTGCTGGTCCATGGTGGCAGCGGCGGCGGTGGGTGGCTCAAGGCGTGCGGCAGCGGGCGACGGGCGACGGGGAGGCTCTACGGATGCTCTGCGGGCGCGGTATAGTACAGCAACGGTACAGCAACAGTACAGCAATCGTACAGCAATAGTACAGCAGACGGGCAGCCCAAAAGGACTTTGCAGGAGGGCTTCTGGCGCGGCCGGGCTGCTAGTGTTTCGAGATGGCAGGGCGGGCGCTGAGGTAAGCCCCCAGCTGGGCGGGCTGATGCGATGCGGTGCGGTGCGGTGCGGTGCGGTGACGCTGTCTGCTGCCGCCTCGTCGCCATCTCCCAGGTTTGCGTCCACCGATCCCCGACCTTCCATCGTCGAGGATGCTGCATAAAGCCATTCATCTAGAACAGCATGCCAGCCCATCATCTTTGCGAGGAATGGCCCATCTGTCCCACTGTCAGTCTGCACAGTATTGATGTGACCGCCCCACGTGCTGCCAAACTTGCTACTCCCCGTCATGTATTGCCTGATCACGAGTGTGCGTTGGTCCGTCAAGCACATGTTAGTCTGTGCTGAGTACTGTACCATTTCGTGGCTACTGTGGCTACTGCATCATCTATGGCCACTGCATCATTACTATATCGCAACGGTGTCCTTTGGAACGAATGCTTTGATGTAGACACAAGCCGTCAGACCTTTTGATGAAATCCTTCAGGGCGTATTGGGTTGCAACAGCACAGACACGCCCAGGCACACTCTCATAGCATTTGATATAAATCTACATACATTGGAATAAACTCCCAAAACACCTAGCACGTGCTGACAGCCGGTCCAGGCACCTTGTAGCTGGTGAAGCCAGAGTAGATGTTAGCAGTGTATCCCGTGTCTGTGTCCTTGACGTGTCCTGGCACGGAAACACCGCTGAACGACTTGCTGCCGCCACCAGTGACCTTGATCTGCGCGCAGGAGATGTAGAACTGAGGGATGCCGCCCGGGTAAGGGTTGTGGATAGCCAGCTGCTCGATGCGGAGCAGGTATTCGCCGGCGGGCACGCACGACGGGATGGTCACGCTGTAGGACTGCTGGAGGCCCCAGGTGGAGGAGCTGCCGGAGAACGTGGGGCCAATCTCCTTGATCTTGAACCAGGGGGTGGAACCGTCCGAGGCAGCGGCGGTCGACGATGCCTTGGTCAGATAGAAGGAGACGGGGCCTTGGTGGTAGACAGCGATGTCAGCGGTGAATGTGACCGTTGAGCCGGCGGCAACGGAGACAGTCGATGTCGAGGCTCCTGAGCCACCGCCCACGTTGCATCGAAGGTCGTTTGAGGCGAGGTCGGTGACGGGCGAGTTGTTGTTGGTGTTCTGCCGGATGTTCTGGTAAACACCACCTTGTACGCCGTTCGCGGTGAGCTTCTGGAAGATGTCTGGCTGAGTATTAGCGAGAGTTCGCTCGTGAGGTACATTCAGCGAAACATACAGTGGCCGTTGACAGCCTCGAGGAACAGAGCCCCGGCGACAGCGGCGTTGGAGAAAAACTTCATCTTGGAATTGTAGAGCAGCTCGTGTAGATGGTTGTTGTGCTTGGCTGCTGGCTCTCAACGATGTGCTGGCTCGCCCTTCTTATACTGCTCCCTGAAGTCCATGTCATCTTGAAATCGCATCCACATATTATCCACAGGTAGAATTCTTCCACGTAAGGTTATTCAATTCCTCATCCGTCTCGCACGACCACTCACGCGTTTCTCTATCGAGACGAATGCATGGGGCGCAACCAGGTCGCGGCCAGCAGAATCCTATGCATGGTGCCAGATGACCAGATTACAGTGGAATCAAATGGGGGTCTGTGTGTGACAGACATCCTATCGTAGGATCGAAACGTGATTTTGCTCCAATAACGTTTGGTGATTCTAACCTGGGTTGATCATGAGACAAGCTTTTTTGATAGGCTTGCTGGTTTTGGAGCCTGGGATCCCCGACTCAAGGCGCCCGGGAAAATAGGGAATCGATCCGGTAGAGATCCTGGGGTACAGGTGGCGTAGGCAATACGGATCGTGCATGCGAAACTCGATCGACTCGACTCGTAGTATGGAACGGTGAAATTGTGAGTAGGGCGGGTGTGTTCTTGCTCAAGTCTCGACTTGGCTGGCATTGCTTGCAGCAGTTCAGCATTTCCAGATACTTGCAAAGTGCGGTCAAAAGAACATCACTGCACGTTTCTCCTCAAATCTCAACACGATCCATCCCTGTGCACTTTGTACAGCGTGTGGCCCAGAAAAGCGGGGTGTTCTGCTACACGATAGCGCACGTTGGATAATATAAAGTGTTTGGGCTGCCGATGTATATTGCCTAATTTCGACAGCCGGGTTCTAGGACGGGTATGTGCCGAACAACGTTTTAATCGTCGAAAATTCTTCACGAAAAAACGAAGCCTGGTTCTCGGGAGGGGATTCTCCATAATAGTTTGGGCAAGCGGTGGTAAGTGGTGTGCAGCTCTGCTGCGGTCGCTTGATGGTATCCGTAAGTCAGGTGAATTGCCTCACGGGCTTTTCAAGGTAAGATCCCAAGGAAACTTTCGATCGTAGCAGCAAATACGACTATATCGTGTGAACACGATGGAGCAATCGCCGAGAGAAGCCCGGATATTTACTACCGCACGGTATACCTACCTCCCGGTACTCGCGTTACTAAGCCTCTTGAAGATTCAGAATGCTCGGCGACTGAAGGTTTCCAGCTTTTATTTTTGCAAAAAGACAGAAGGAGCAGTATCGAGCCCAGAGCCTGGGCCAGGATTGCGATCTGGCGCAGGAACAATTGTCATACTGGTTATACCTACTCCAAGACTGTCTCAGGATATTCGAAGCAAGAAGTCGGAGACAACAGAATAGGCCTTGATCGTCGACATCTTCTCAGACGGCTAAAGAGAGCAGTTGCATGGCTGATGTAAGCATACTGGCGAGAATGACTTGGAGGAGGTTAGCAGCGCCAGTCTGTGGGGTAAGTCGGCGATGTAGGTTTGATGAGCCGCGGAATGGAGACATGGAATCACGTGAAAAGTCGCCATCTCACGGGCCTCCGATTGGCCAATATTTTCTACGTTCCCATCGTTCTGCGGAGGCGCGACAATTTTATAATGGCGAAACAGCGTCATCATGCCTTCTCCAGCTCTCTTGCCCACCCTTACGACCTTGCAACAGAACTTTCCTCGCACCAGAAGCACCCGCCATGAGCGTCCCGCGCAGGTTTGTAGCTGTTGCGCGACCTACACTTCGACAGGCGGTTTCTGCTCCACAAAAAGCTGGTCCTCAGAGCGCTTTCCTGTCCCCTCGGTTTCAACCGTGCAGGAAACTTCACAACCAGGCTTCTCGGAGCGCGCAAGCAGCCGTCTCTGAAGCAGACACAGAGCCAGTTTCAGGGTCCACGAATCCCGCACTATCCTTCCCATGCCTCGATAAGCAAGAGTCACGATCGGCCTCCCTCTCCAGTCGTTCGTCCGGGCCCGAGCCCTCATACACCACCGGGAAGCATCTCAACTTCCATTCGCGCGAGCCGATATTACTCGATTGGGGCGGCATTCTTCCCGAGTTCAATGTTGCGTACGAGACCTGGGGCACCTTGAACAAAGACAGAAGCAATGCGGTATTGCTACACACCGGCCTGTCAGCCTCGAGCCACGCACACAGCACCGAAGTCAACCCGCAGCCGGGATGGTGGGAGAATTTTATTGGCCCTGGAAAACCGCTGGACACAGACAAATACTTTGTCATATGTACGAATGTGATAGGCGGGTGCTTCGGTTCCACAGGACCGTCCTCGATTGATCCCGCCAACGGCGAACGATATGCGACGAGGTTCCCAGTCCTCACAATGGAGGACATGGTGCGTTCGCAATTTCGACTTCTTGACTCGTTGAACATTGACAAGTTGTACGCGAGCGTTGGCTCTAGCATGGGCGGCATGCTCAGTTTGGCTTCTGGTGCGATTTTCCCGGATCGCGTAGGCAGGATTGTGAGCATAAGCGCTGCTGCACGGAGTCACCCGTATAGCATTGCCATGAGACATACACAGCGCCAAGGTGAGTGTATGCCTGGACGAGAACTGGCTGTCATACTGATTTGTTGTAGTGTTAATGATGGATCCGTATTGGAACCGGGGCTTTTACTACGATGGTGTACCACCGCACTCGGGCATGAAACTTGCGCGTGAGATTGCCACCGTCACGTATCGAAGCGGTCCAGAATGGGAGCAGCGTTTTGGCCGCCGACGAGCCGACCCATCTCGACCACCGGCGTTGTGTCCAGATTTCCTGATTGAGACGTATCTTGACCATGCCGGCGAGAAGTGGTGCCTCAGCTACGACCCCAATAGCTTGCTATACGTTTCGAAAGCCATGGACCTTTTCGATTTGGGGCAAGATCACCGGAATCGCATCAACAAGGTCAGACAGGATAATGCCGGCAAACTCCAAGCATACCTAGATGGACACGCTCCAGCAACGGGCGCCGAGAGTGATTTGTGTAGCTTGACCCTTCCAGAGAAGCCTTACGAGGAGAAAGAGCCACCGACAGGAGAGGACGAGGTCAATACTGACGCCGTCGAGGCAGCGCCTGCAGATCTTGTCGCTGGACTCAAGCCCTTGGCGAATACACCAGCATTAGTTCTAGGTGTAGCGAGCGATATCTTGTTTCCGGCATGGCAGCAGAAAGAGATTGCAAACACGCTCAAGCGGACTGGAAACAAGAACGTTACACACATCGAACTGGGCGAGGAGAAGAGTTTATTTGGGCACGACACCTTCCTGCTTGATTTAAAAAATGTTGGAGGAGCTGTTCAGTCATTCTTGGGCTGATACGGGTAAAATGATGTTGGGTTCATCTTCCTGTACATTTTGCATTCATGTATTTATAGCGTTGCATGGCAAGGCGTTGGGTGGGTCATTTTGCAGATCCACATCCTCCCCGTGCGAAACACCGCTTGGCCGGACCCTCAATCACAACGTGTATCCTGGGATTCAAAAACTACCCCCTAATTTGTACCTCAGCCCAGCCCCCTTTGCATGATCGCATTCTCTCTTCCTCGCTAAGTCTTAAGCTGAACGATCTAGCTTGCATTCGTTCCTTCCATCCGACTACCTTGGGTAACCGAAGAAACCGCCTAGCACCATTTCTTCACATCCTGGTTCGCGTCCGGACTTTTGCGGAACCTCACCACGTCCTATTCGCCATCCTTTGCTCACCCCCAATCCATCGTCTCCGCCATGCGCCTCGGGAGGATTTAAGCTTAAACGTTTAATTTCGATTTTCCGTTGCTAAGAGCGGGTGCCCGCATACTTGAGTGTGCCTCACCCGGCATGCGAACAGTCCTCCGTAGGTGTTGTTTAGCGGGGCGATGCATCACGAACGAGGTGTGTAGGTGGAGGGATGTGTTTGTGTTTGATGCTAACTATTATCATCTGCGGGCATCGGTGTCTGGCCTGCTTCCTACGCGGTCGCAGCGGAGACGTCTTCTCTACAGCTTCGCGCGAACACGCAGGGCATGGGCTGGGCTGTCGATGCATTTTCAGTTGCTGCGTCTGGTATCGCCCTCCCGTACATCTTCAATCCTGATGCAGGCAACTTGAAGGGTAAAGTCGGGCTCACATATGTGGGCACCTGTGTGTCGGATGCTCTCAGCAGCTAGCTGCTCGTGCCGGACATGAAGGAGTGAACAGTTGCGTGGATGAATAGGATGTTTGAATCGAGGTTGATGGCTCGAGATTTTAGATCGTATCAAGGCGACAGTATGCGGCAAGATGCCTAGGACGCATCTCGCGGGTACAAAACATGATGAAATACACTGATGAGAATCTTTGACGCTCTCTACTTGTCTTGTATCTTCGTGTCCTTCCACTCCGGCCCCATCGCCTCCTCAATCCACGCACACCTCGTCACAGCTACATGCTCCCTCACATATGCAACCAACGCATCAGCACCAGGTGCGCCTTCAAAGATGGCCAGCGCGCCCACGTGCGGGATGTGAAGTGCCTCTGCAATCGCCGGCTCGCACCCCGGCGGCACAGCGAGCAGCCGGATGGCCTTGTCCTTCTGCGAAGTCATGGTACACAAGTGAACAAGCGTAGGGATGTGCGCGTGTGGCAGGGAGGCGGGCGGGTGGTTGTGCGGAATGAGGACTATGGATAGAGGGCGTGGCGGAGTTGCATCCGGTGGTGGTGCGTCTGCTTTGGCGTGAGAGGGAGCGGAGGGTGGTGCTGTATGTGCTGCTAGGGATTCTAGGTGGCGGGTTACGCTGTTGAGGCCGATGAGGATGTGGTGACTGATTTCTGGGGGCGGAGGCGGGGTGTTGGGAGTACTTTTGTCGGCATCTTCGTTCTTCTCCTTCTGTGACTCTCGCCTTCTTTTCTTTCCTTTTGACGGTGAGAGATGCGTCTTGCGGTAGTCCCCCAAAGGTTGTAATAAACTGAATTAGGTCAGAAAACTTCTTGTCTACACGGTGCCACACCTAGTTTTACAGAGAAGGTCATCTTCACGTGTTTATTGTTCAACGCACCTGCACACCAGATCTGTTGTGTCCCTCTTTTGCTGAGCTGTGAGGTCGGGCCTGAATCAATCAGTCTGCCAAGCCCGTGTACGGAGGTAGACTGGGCTCAGCGTGCCTACCTACCAGTCCGTCTCAGTGTATGGGCGTGCGGTCTTGAATACTGGCTTCGTGCCCCTTTTAGCGGTGGCTGCCATGGTGTTGCAGGTGGCGGGCAAACGACGCAGGTGCCGGGCACAGCAACAAGCAGCAACAAGCAGCAACAAGCAGGGCTCTGCACTTGTTTGCTCCAAGTGGACGGGTGGGTCTGCGTCAGGTTCAAAGCGCCCCCTGCTCGTTCACGCGCCACCAGGGCAAGCGCGCTAGCAGCAGGTCAAGGCAAGCGCGAGTGCCAAGCCAACGTCATTGGTTGGGAAGGTGCGCCCCACCACAACCAAACTCCAGCTCTCCAGACATTCATTCACGGACGCGTGCAATCCCAGCTGCGCTCCATTGCCCATTGATTGCACCCACGGACCGCTGCACCTTGTCTCCACCTATGCACCGTACAAGACCGCCCATGGTGCCCTTTCTCCCCGCCCCCACGCCCCTCCGCGCGAGGCTGTCGACCACTGCGAACCGTGGGTAGGCTGTTGCTGCTGCCTGTACCTACTCCAGCACCGCGAGCGCCTGTGCCTACCACCCACTTCGCCTTGGCCACGCGTGCCGCTTCCGCAAACACGACTGGCAGCAATCACTGGGTCATGAGTCAGCCAGATTATGAATTAATGGAGTCTGCCATCGCAGACACCTCACTCAGTGTCCCCGCGTCGCCGCCGCCGCGCGACTCTATGGAAGACGCAGACCCCTCCTTGACCCGCAAACGACCCAGGCTTGACAGCGGCGGTGTAGAAATCCCAGCCATGCACACAGATACAGACACAGACACAGACACGGACGCAGACTCCGCGGCTGTGCCGCCCGAGCAGCAGGTCGAGATGACGATACGGTCGCAGCCGCCCTCGTCGTCGCACGCCCGCGACGCTGCCGCCAGCACTGACGATGCACGCGCAACCGCGACTTCGGACGAAGCTATCCATGTCCCCGTCGCCACGGACGGCGCCTCGAGCAGGGCGAACGATGCCGATGGTGCAGGCGACAGCTACGCCGACAGCCCGCCTGTCATCGCTATTGACGACGATGACGACGACGACGACGAAGCTGACCCTATGGCCGGCTATGCCACGGCTGCTTCCTTTTGTGTCGAATACGATCCCGACGCGCACCTCTCCATGTTTCCTTTCGCGCATAACGGGGACTACATGTACGCTGCACAGGAAATTGCGAAATATATCCAGTCCAGTGAGTCGAGCTTTATCGCTTCGAACTAGGGACTATAATGCATGCTAACACCCCACAGATCCGCAGGTGGATGGAGCCATACTCAATCAAGTCTCTGACTGGCTAGATGGTCTTCCAGATCAGCCGCTGGCATGGCTAAGCTTCTACGTGAGCCAAGCGGGTCTCTGGGAGGAAATATGTTGCGTGGCTTTGAGGTTAATAAATAGAAAGTAAGTCATCGAGCGTGTCTCGCACATCACTACGCCGGACTGACTCTTATTAGGACGTCCCTCGGCGACACCTTCCCCTCTTCGCACATGTCTGAAGAGGACATCGTTACAAAGTTCTTCTCATCCTACCTCCGACTTGTCGTACGCCTCACCCAGGTCGACGCTTGCATGTTCGACCAGTGGACCTCCGAAGAGCACTGCCCACATCTGGTCATATCTCAAAGACACATACGCCAGATCCACCCAATCATGCGAAACTTGGTCATGGGTGGCTCTCTTCACCTCTTCAACATGATGCAGAAGGAATACATGTCCGACATCGACACCATGGAACAACGGATTTTATCCGTCTACTTGGAAGCTGAGGTTCCCAATCATCTTTTGAACTTAGCTTGCCAGGCACATGGCAAGCTTCCACTCCCTGCACAGAATTGGATGGCCACCAACGTAACGTGTATCGTGGACTTCATAATAACTCATCTCCTTGTGCCGTCAAACGAACAATCTCCGAACAATGTATTCAATTTGCCACAACTGTGTCGCGATGCGCTTACGTTCTTTCGCAAATACGAGGCAGATCTCCAGATCCCTAGCAAGGTCATCGATACTGGAGTGGCGAGAGATACGATTACCTGCTTTTACTCACTATTGTTTAACATCTGCCGATCGGACGCCGTCTTAGCTGCCAACCTTGTTTCCGAGTTTCTGGATGAGCCAGATTCAGAATCACCGACGGTGGCTTCACCAGACGACAAGGCCGGTCAAGCCACCTATCTCGAGGACTCTGGCGAGTACCCCAAGTTGGTCGCAAACGCGTGGAAATTCAAACTACTCCGCAAGTACATGGTGAAAGGACGTATGGAACTACGAGTCATGAGTATCGGCTACATGGACATGGCTCTTGTTGAGCTGTGGAAAGAGTACAACAATACGCCCATCTCGACCGGCCATCCGGTCATGCAGTATCTTGCCGACTTTATCCTCCATGAACGGGTGGTCGACTACATAATAAGCGTTGATTCGCACCCGCAGCTTATTTCTCGGAGCGGCAACATTGTTGGCTTTCTTGTGGTTACGCATCGCTACTCCAACACGCAAACCGATGCTATCTGGAACACCATCTCTCACAGCTCCGATCCCCGTATGGTATCCGCAACTATGACGATGGTAAGAGGTATCTACAACCTCATGCGCGAGGAGGCTCAATTATACCTGTGCTCGAAGATGTATGAACTTCCAATCGAGAGCTACACTCTAGATATCCTCCGCTTCCTGAAAGACCTCGCCCCCAAGATATTGAACAGGGACAAAGACTGGAGCGAAGTTAACTTGGAAGCGCGGCCCTGGAATATCTGTATACGGGTACTGCAGGATACATCGCCCGGCAGAGAGAGCACCAAGACATCCAACGCCCTTCATTATGAGGCGGCTGATCAGCTTCGTTCTATGGTCACCTTCATCTCTAAGGAGGAACGGCGTCGTCTCCTTCACGAGTGCACCATGCACGTCGCAAGCAGGTTTTCAACAGCAACTGGTAATGTTCGAGTGATCTACATACTCACGTCACATTTCCACTATGGCGAGCAGAGCTTTTTCAAAGACAATCCCGATGTCGTCCGCGATATCCTCGAAGAGATGTGCGCATTTGTCGAGAACGAAAAAGACATGTCCTTCAACGCCGAGCTCACAGCCCTCCAGTATCGCCTTGAACTTCTAGCACTTATCATGTACCAAGCTTGCGAATCGATCCCGACTGATCTTTACCAATCAATATGGGATCACCTCATCGGCAGCCATGCGCATACAAGCCATCGCAGGGATATGGCCTGGTCCAAATTCTTGGATGCCGTAAAAAGCAAACCGAACAACGACTTTTGCAAGCAGCTCGTTACCGTATGCGTACCCAGATTAGACCCGCTTTACTTCACCTCCGGCATGTTTGAGTTTGTCGCAGCATATCGATTCCCTACAACGCGACGTAGCGTAACGACACAAGAAGGCACGAAGACATTGCTCCAGATTCGTGGTGCCGAGTTGCTGTGGGCCATGATCCTCTCGGCTCCACCGGAGACGATCGAAGATCGTGCGGGAAAACTACTGGCCTCGCGCTATCTGGAGACAGATCTCAATGAAGGCATCACTCTGGACGAACTTGAAGAGGCACATGTTGCACTCGTGGAACAGTGCATGAAAGAGCTTCTTTCTGTGTACAAGACACTTCGAGCAGAGACGGCTACGACGTCGCCAAGTGCGGACCACATGGACATGACAATTCCCCACGTCACGAAGCAGCAGAACGAGCAACGTTTCTCCAGGACTGTGATGTTCCTGAAGTTGCTTCTTGGTCTGGTTCGAAGCAAACCGGAATTGAATCGTGCAAAGCGATCGGATTCCAAGGTCGAACCTCTGGACGTGGATATCCCTATAGGTGAACCAATGGAGATCAAATACTCTTGCCCAGTCACGCTTACAAAGGAGACATTGGTCATCGGCTCCGAAAACACACTTGAAGACCTCTACAATCGCTTGTGTCAAGCGACCAGGTGTACAAAGCTGAACCTCTTCGCTAAGGGTCAGCGACTCAGCGTTATGGATAGGCCGGATGCAAAAGTCGCCGATCTTGGTCTAGGCGGCCAGCAACTGTTGGTTCAGAAGGCACCCGGGGCCGAGGTTTCTCGGCCCATGCTTGATCCAAGCGGCAGCTCTTCGATGTTTGAGAGCACCCTTTTGAGTCACTTTGATGAGCTGTTTGCATGCATGGATGCGGATGATCATATCAGTTCCGTGGTCAGTTCAACGTCACCCTTTACTGATCAGGCTAAACAGCAACAGGTGTTTGAGTTTCTTTTCATGTTTCCCTTCAACGGCGCCATCATTGATTCTGTCGTAGCGGGTACGGCAACTTCTGAGTCGTTATTTCCGCAAGACAAACCCTGGCAGGCGAAATATGCTGCTTATGCTCTCCAAAATCGGCTGAAGGTACAGGTGAGGAAGGTTTGTTTACCTCAAGTGTGTATCAATGAACGTGACTTAACATTTAATAGAATTCGGTGGACGATGCTTTCTTGGCCAACTGTGTGCGCTACGTTGATAAGGCTTTGCTGCGCCCAGGGCTGGTGGAACAGCAACGCTCATCATCGTCCATCCCGTTACCTGGCGTGTTGGTCGGTGTTCTCATAGGTTTCCTTAAAGGTACGTACACCTCCATTCGTGAACGTTATCTAGAGTAACATGATTGTTCAGAGCGACCTGCGCAAGAAATATCCTCCACTTATTTCTCAAACGAGCAAGGTCTTGTGGATCGTCTTCTAGATCTCGTATCCATCGCTCTGGATAGCAAGACAGAAATGGGCGTCCACGCCTATGAATCCTACTGCACTGTCGTGGAGGCATCTTTGCATTCACGCGGCATTTGGAATGCTTTCATCAACCATGACAAAGCTGGTCCGCTACATGGTACTCTGCTCCTACGTGATGGGAGGAAGCTGTTACGAGAAGGCGTTGCCAAAGCCATATCGTCTGTTTGTGGTGGAGGCCTTTCTCCCACTTTTGCAATCACCGAAGCCGACACGGCTACCGCTTTTTGGCAGTTCATATCTGCTGTCCTGCCACAAGCCGTTCAGTTCCCCGACCAATCGGAGCAGTTGCTTCACCTTGCAGACCAGGTCTTCCGAAAGTACGATGAGCACAACAGAGACGAGGCATCTTTACGGTCTTACTTAGCCACCTGGAGTGCACTTCTCCTCAACTATGACCATGAAGAAAAGGTGGGTCGAGATGAGATCGATTGTGTCGTCCTTGGCTACGCCAAGCTGTTGCTTAGCTGTGTTTCATCATTGAAGTCATTCAAGAAACCTTTGAATGTCAGTTCATTGATTGATAGGATCTGGCGCAAGTTTCTGTTCGCTCCCAGAGTCAGCGAGATGGAAGATGAATTACAGGAGTCTCAAACGCCTATACTGGAGAGCAAAACACGGAAAGAACTATACGACCTTGTCCTAGCGCTAGCCGAGGATCAAACCAGCTGCGGATTGCTTCTCGATTTAGCAGATGATCTTGGGATCGACAATCCCAACGCCAATTCGAGAGCCCTGTGCGTTGACAGAAGCAATGAAATACGGGCTCCAACTGGATACGTTGGCCTGTATAACCCTCGTGCTATCTGTTACATGAATTCCCTGCTTACGCAGCTCTTCATGAATGTCAACTTCCGAAAGTTCATTCTCGAGCTGAACGTCACAGACCCGCATGGACAGCAGTTTCTCCTACATCAGACCCAGAAGCTCTTTGCTGAAATGCAGAATAGCTATCGCAAATCTGCAGATCCACGAGAGTTTGCGGTGTGTGTCAAAGTCCCTGAAGGGACGCCCGTAGATATCAACATTCAGATGGACGCAGATGAGTTTTACAACTTGCTCTTTGACCAGTGGGAAGGTCAGATGCTTGCATCAGGCATCAAAGAGCAATTTCGGTCCTTCTACGGAGGGCATACGATCAACCAGATCAAGTCCAAGGAGTGCGAGCATGTATCTGAACGTATTGAAAGCTTCTTCGTCGTCCAATGCGATGTTCAGGGCAAGCAAAACCTTTACGAAAGCCTTCAGTCATTCGTGGAAGGCGATGTCATGGAAGGAGACAACAAGTACAAGTGCGAATCGTGCGGAGGGAAACTGGTGGATGCGGTGAAACGAACATGTCTCAATGACGTCCCGGACAACCTCATCTTCCACCTGAAGCGCTTCGACTTTGATCTTGTTGAATTGCGGAGAGCCAAGATCAACGACCAGTTCGAGTTTCCTGCTGTGATCGATGTCAGTCCTTTCAAGATCGATCACCTGAGCGATCCATCGAAGCCCTGTGAAGAAGATATCTTCGAGCTCGTTGGCGTCCTGGTTCACCAAGGAACGTCTGAGAATGGCCATTACTATTCGTACATTCGCGAGCGACCGAGCCCTGTCGGAAACGCGCAACCATGGGTTGAGTTCAATGATCGAGATGTGGATCCTTTCGATCCGTCCTCGCTTGGCTATCACGCCTATGGCGGCTTCTACGACGAGTTCCAGCGGCAGCAGAAGCAGTTCAGTGCGTACATGCTGTTTTATCAACGTCGCTCCGCAATCGTGAAGGATCACACCCAATACATGGCGGCATCACAATCCGGGTCTGCCAAAGTCTCTGTCCCTCCGGTCTTACAGCAGAGCATACATGTCGAAAACGATCGCTTTGTGCGCGAGTATTGCCTTTACGACCCCAATCATACCAAATTTGTGCGGCTGCTCCTCACAAATTTACGCGCGGTCAATCACGGCACTTGCTCCGAAGATCACCAACAGGAGTCTCAAGCACTCCATGTCGTCCTCGAACATCTCTCTCAAACACTTTTCCGTGTTAAAAGTGCGGACAACTTCGACGAGGCCATGATGCAGCTTCGGAAGACAGTTCTATCGTGCGCTGCGTGCTGCCAAGTTGCCTTGAAATGGCTGGCTGCCCATCACTCTGCATTTGCCAATCTGCTTCTTCATTGCATACACGGCAAGATTCGCGCACAGACCAGATCATTTCTTATCGACAGCCTTCAGTATCTCCGCGAGAAGGACCCTGTAGCATATGGTATCGAAGGTACGGAAACAGAGAGCGAATCAGGCTCGGTGATCCAGACGGATGGTGTGATCGTTGCAATTTCCAGGAGTCTGCGCAAGGTTTGCGACGAATCATACGAGACCGTTCGCGGTTGGGACGATCTGTATTTGACCCTTTGCCAAGTTAGTGACCTTGGTCACGTCGAGACAGCGGTACTTTTGGACAACAACTTCTTGGAGTTTGGCTTGCAAATTTTCTGCATGTACGCACTCGAAGCTTGCCGCGATGTCGACTTGTGGCGCGTTGTCGACAAGAAGCGCCGCATCTACAATCGCTTAATCGAGTTCGTCTATAGACTACTGTCGAGGGTCGACCTCCACGCCCAGGCCGTTACAAAGAACAGAGGTAGTCGGTTGGATCTCTACGAACTCAACGGACATAGATTTCCACTTTCTAGAGAAGAGAAAGCCTTCCTCTATCTCTGGCACGAGGACAACCGAGCCATCGCGTTTCTGGATAGGATGCTTGAAATGTATGACCACACCAAGACCGAGGTCTACTATCCTGGCGAAATCCTCAAGCTGATGCTCAAATCCGTCGATGGGAAATTCCAGCAGCGGCTGTTCTTGACAGTTCATGAAGGAGTCAGCTCACTAGAGCCTTCTCAATCTGATCCTTATGTTCGCGCTGCCCTGCCTTATTGCGAGGTCTCTCCGGATACTCATCACATTGATCAAGTCATTGAAGTCGTTCGCAACCAAGTCGTCAAATATCCCCTAGGAGGCGGCGAAGCCAATGTTCGTTTCATGAAGGGCCTTCTGCATCTTGACAATGAAGCCGTGTCGGAAGAAAAAGGAGCTGATTACGCTTACACGGCTTCACTCCGGTTCGCAAAGTCAGCCGCAGTACACCTCCTCTTTTACGATGACGAAGTTGTTCGCAAACTAAGCGCGGAACATTTGGAAGAACTCTTCGTGCGGTATCAGGACGACGCAAACACTTCTAAGGATGTTCTCAAGCACAAGTACAAAACAGTCCGAAATCTTCTCTTTGAACTAAGCGATAAGATCATCTTGGAGTACCAGAGAATGACTGCACGATCGGACATACAAGCGGTGGCTCAGGTGTGTGAGGTGCTTGCGATGTTAATCACCGATCTGTACGAGTCAGAAGACCCAACTTGGGAGCCTTGCAGACACGTACAGGATAGACAAATCATAGAGAGGTATCAGTCGGAGGCTTTGCCAAGGCTGCAAAACTGGCCGACGGATGAGAGCACTCCAGTTTCAACAGGCGGTCAGTAGAGCCTTCAACCTTGATTGGAGCAGTACTAACGTATAACAGAGGCGTACGATCATTCGGACTATGGCAGTGAGTCTGAAATGGATCCTGAGCTCATCGACCTTGAAACTTGAGGAACTGCGCTGACATGATCCCACTCTTACAGAGTTCGGGATATCACCAGTCGCCATTGAAGGTCGATGAGACGCTCACTCAAGGGTACGATTGCATTGACCGAGCTTGAGCTCGGGTGTGTTTGACATCAGCGTTTGCCTCCACACAATCCTTCTTTGTTTTCGGGCCTGGGAGGCCAGCCCTGGCGGATGGCGTACGTGGAACACTGGTCTAGAGAGCTTTGGCTCATCGTTTGGCCGCTGGCCTTTCTTTGATTTGGAGTGCTTTTGCATCCATATGTTTTCGTCTTGAGTTTCACGGCATAGCGAAGGCGCGTTCACATTGGATCGCGGTCACAATTTGAGATGATGTTATCATCATTGGTTGGAGACATGTTATGAGGGAAGCCCATCGCGCTTCTAGAGTCACGAAGCTTGCACACGTGTGCTACGGCGGTTCTTGGCAGAAACGAGCATCATGATTGGAAGATGTATCGTGTGAGGAGCAATGCATTGATTACACACAACGAGTGCTTGTTATGGACATGTGCGTTCGTGTCATTCCCCGCCTGGCTGTCGCCTGGCTGCCGCCTGTCTCACGTTTGTAAGCGTTAAGGCGCCTGAGTGAGTTGTGGATGCCGTCCCTTTGGCCATTAACGTCGTAGCCAGGACGTGGAACTTGATAACATTATAGCGGGCTTTTTTGTGAGGGCGACAAGCCAGTAAGGGGGGTCCGGGAGGAAGGGGAGGATGGTAAGGCCGACAACGACGTACCCCCATTCGACGGTGAAGAGTATGGGGATGTCAGTTTATCTGCTAATAAGTAGACGGGTTGTTTTGATAAACTTCCACCTCGTCTTCACGAGCATCTTCGTAAACGCAATAGCTGATCAACTAGCCTAGGTAATACAACAGCGAAGTTTATGCCCGCAGTGACAGCACCACAGACAGAGACGGGTGCCGTCTCCAAACTGCATGTGGGCGCAATAGTAGCGAACACACCAAGAGAAACACAAGTCAGTAGCTTTCCCCCGAAAAAGTAGGCTGGCGTGGATGGCAAAGAATTGCAAGAATGTGCCCCTAGTGCAGCACTCGCAACGAGCCGTAGTACGGCTTATGAGACCTAGCTACGGTTACGTTACGGTTGCTAGTCATGACGGTACGTACGTTACGGCAGAGAGAGCTCTACGGTACTGGGCCTAGGACAAGCCGACGACTGCAGGAGCCGGAGCTGTAGACTCAATGGTCTCGATAGCGACGCCCTTAATGTCGTTGGAGTGGCAACGCTCTGCGAAAGCGAAGGTATACCTACTCAAGACTCCTTGTGAACAAAAAGGGACGCTACCCTGCAGATGCTGTCCCGAATTGATAGTCTAGAATATGTAGGAGGTCTTACACGATTCTTCCCCGTATTCCAGACCATTGGAGCGCCTTCCCCGCGTATCATAGCGCCTCAGACCCCAAGAGAAAGTCAAGCGGAGATGCACGTTAAACAACTACGAGTCAGCGCGCTTTTTCTGCCAGTCACAACCACCAATTGGACGAAAAGGCCCACATTCTAAGCCACCACGTGCCAGATGGTCGGGAGGATCCTTCTAAAGATTCTCCCTTCCGATGGAACTAGTAATGATTGCCGCATAATCTCGAATAATCGATTTCTCTTAGGCTCAAATAGGAAGGTTGGTCCTGTACAGTGATTGGAACAGATCCTGTTATATACGATAAGAAGCTCCGATCTCCCCTTGTATCCACGTGATAACCCACTTATAGGCGGATCTGACCAATCATCGTACAGGACCAACCTTCGGGGACATCAATCGTTGGAGATTATGCGGTATCTATGCCATCGGGCCGGCATGATGTAAGCTTCTCAAGATACACAGTACTCCGACTCTCCACTCCGTAGCGTGATGTGGGACCAGGTGATTGCATTCACGATTCTTTCCAACTGCTCCATGGAGTACAGATGTTGCGCCATACCGATACCAGAAAGTACTGTCAAAAGGAGCGAAGACCTCGGTGCACTGCCGGAAAAGCTGATATCTGGTAGATATTAGGATGCGGACTCGTCCCTAGGCTGACCTCGAAAAAAGCCTGTTATTATGTGTCGATTCCGTTGGAGGAGGCTAGACTTGATCGGGATAGATGACATCACACTAGTGCAGCATAGCTCGTCCAGGCCTAAACGCCCGTAACGCCGCGCCTCCATATATATCGCTGGGACCGAACCTTCTACACGCGATATACGCCCTCGGTTTCCACATGTCTCTATACAAAGGTGCCGCCCTTCGACGGGCGCTTGCTCCCACATCTGTCCGGATTTCCGCCTCCTCAAAACGCGCCTTCTCAGCCAGCATGTCTCACGCAAACGAGCCAACTTTCGACGACGCTGCCTTCGGCGAGCAGCACATCACCAAGGGCATTGGGCGACTCACCAAGCATGTCTTCGAAGATGGCAAGGGGTCCTACATCACCACCGACAAGGGCGTCAAGCTCCTTGACATGACCTCCGGCATCGGCGTCTGTAACCTGGGCCATTGCCATCCCAAGGTCAGCGAGGCTGCCGCAAAACAATGCATGAAAATTACCCACGCCCAAGTCAACATTGGCTTCAGCGCTGCGCAAATTGCCCTTCTCCGCGAACTCATCCCCATCCTCCCACACCCGTCCCTGGACACCGTCTTCCTCTGGAACTCAGGCGCTGAGGCCGTCGAAGCTGCCGTAAAGCTTGCAAGAGCAGCAACCAAGAAGCAGAACATCATTGTCATGCAAGGCTCCTACCATGGGCGCACGTGCGCCACCGCCGCCATGACACGCAGCAAGACCATCTATGGAGAAGGTCATGGTCCATTGATGCCCGGCATCTTCGCCACCGCATTCCCCTACTACGCTCAATTCGGCCTCCCCGCCGACACACCCGTCGACAAACTCGTGGATATGTCTCTTTTCCAACTGAAACTCACACTTTCGCAGCAAACCGCACCTTCAGACACGGCCGCCATCATCTTAGAGCCCGTCCTTGGTGAGGGTGGCTACGTCCCTGCGCCTCCCGCTTTCCTTGACGGTCTCCGCAAAGTCTGTGACGAGCACAGTATTCTTCTGATTTGTGACGAAGTGCAGTCTGGTTTCGGCCGCACAGGTACCATGTTCGCGGTCGAGGACAGTGGTGTAAAGCCCGATGTCCTGATCTTCGCCAAGGGGATCGCGAACGGATTTCCACTCAGCGGAATCGCCAGCACGAGCGATATCATGGGCCGCCAGAAGCCCGGCACTATGGGTGGAACTTACGCCGGTAACGCTGTGGCTTGCGCGGCCGCCAAGGCCGTCATCGAAGTATTCCGCGAGGAGAAGGTTCTGGACAATGTCGCCGCTCGGTCAAAGCAGCTCTTCGGTTTCTTGAACGACCTTAAGAACTCCGGAAGCAAGGCAGGAAATCTTATCCAGGATGTGCGCGGGAGGGGTCTGATGGTGGGTGTGCAATTCCAGGATGCGGACATCATTGCGCAATCCCAGAACGAGGCGGCGAGGAAGAAGGGCGGTGCTGGACAAATCGCGCCCAAGGTTGTGCAGGAGTGCGTAAAGAGGGACATGCTGTTGCTCAGCACTTCGGTGTTCGATGTCCTGAGGTTCATTCCGCCCCTCACCATCAGCGAGACGGAGATGCAGGAGGCGTGCCGTATCTTCGGCGAGTCGCTGGAGGCTGTAGCTAAGGAGTTGTAGATTTCTTTGTTTTTCATCAGTGGGTTTGGAGTCTTTACAGCGTTTTGTCTCACATGTATATAGCCTTACGATCATGTATATAAGAGATATGTCAGTATCTTAGCCGTGCTATGAAATAGAAGAAAAATACTATTGACTAAAACACGACCCACTTTGACCTATCGCAACCGAGACTTCAAGGTCATTGAAGCAGATGTCAGATACATCCGATGACTTGAACTTCAGGTGAAACTGCTTCGTAGAGCCAACATACTGCAATTATAGTATTCAAGAATTCAAAATATAGAGGATCCTCTTCTATAGTGGAGAACATTCAATTTACATACCAACCTTCGAAAGGACTCAGCAAATGCTTCCGATTGATATACTAGCTCTACCTTAGATCACCGCAACACAGGCATACGTATCGGCCTAAAGCCCACCACACATACTAGGTACCAACCGCAGGATTCTACTTGACGAAGTTGGCCACAGTTATCGAGTACTTCGCAGAAAAAGTGGCGCAGGTTCCACTGCTGGCGACGAGATGGGATTCTTTGCAGCTTGTCGTCATACCCTCCTGGTACGGTGTGGGCGTAGTGATGCCGTTACCCGGCGTCGTGGTGGTAATTGGAGTATATTTAGTGGTTGTGGGTGCGTGCCATTAACGTTAGTTTTCCTGCAGTACTCGACGTTGTCCGTTCAGCAATGAACCTGTGAGAGCGACCCTGAGAGAAGCTACATGCGGCAGACCTTGGGACGCCGACATTCGCCGACGGACCTTACGGTAAGGTACGTACAAACGTGGCTGTGAGGCTTTGATACCAGAAGTCGTGTAATGGAGGTTTTGCGGGTTCTACGAAGAACAGTTGTTTATAAGCGTGGAGCTCTTGTGGAATCGGCGAGGATGTCGTTCAGCCTTGTGGTAGGCAGCGCGGAGTTACCCAGGTACTGTAACTAGGTAGGTAGGTAGATATTTAGGTGCCTAACCCCGGGTAGATCCGAATCCCAATCGTTGACCCACTCACTCTTGCTTCGACATCCTCTTTGGCCTGCTATCATGACTCCATTCCTAAAATGATGTCTCTTTCATATTAAACTTGAACAAAAGGATGCTCAATTGAGTGTCTCCAGCCCCCGAGCATGCCACTTCATCGTGCAGCATCTACCGTAATGCAGGCCGAATGTTCGGAGATGTTGTCGTCAAGGCAACAGCGCTTTGGTCGTGATATACGTCGTCGGCGGTAACGATGCATTTCCAAGGCATATTACATCAAACACATGTCGGATGCGATAAGTATGTTTTGGAAGAATCTGGTTCCATAAGAACGTCGTATGCTACCTACCGTAGGTACCTACAGGTGGAAATCGTCCCAAAGTTAGCCTTACCGTATTCTTCCCTTTCCCAGTAACAATCTCCACCCCTAATTTCCAGCCTTATAACAATTAACATTGCTTCAAACAGCTAGCGGCTCCGTTCTAGTCGTAAGATCATGGGTTGACAGTTCTTCGGTCGATCGTGTAGCGCGAATATCCGGCACGGACAATGGCCCCCAGCCCCAAGCGGGAATTCGCACGTCTCTCGCGCGGGAGCACAGCCCAAAACACTACCCCATGGCTGCTTGGACATTGCGCAACAAGACCTAGTAGCCGATATAAGAGCTAAGTTGTTTCAGGTGCCTCGGGCTTCGAAGGTGGCGAGGCTCTCCTGAGCCTCGGGGAGCTACCGTACAGGAAGGCGATGTCCACCTCTCGTTCCTACTCGCTTCGACTAGGTAGGTGAAATGACTTATGAATGTCCGCAACATATATATGTAAACATCCTGTACCCGACATACTTAGCCTTGAGCACCGCCAGTCAGAACCGAAAACAAAAGCAGCCATGCCCGCCATAGGTTCGCTCACGCCAGAACAGGTAGCTGCGGCGGAGGAGCGAATTCGTAATGCTGGCAGAATCCCCATGGTATCTCTAGAGGTACGTTAAGATGAATCTCTCTTCTGTGAGAAAATTCTGATGATAACACAGCTCTCTCTTGGAATCCTCTTTGGCCTCGCAATGATCGCATGCATGGGCCGTATGATCATTCGTCTTTCCTCGAGCGGACGCCTAGCCCTAGACGATGGGCTCCTTGTCTTCGCTTTGTTCTGCCTCGCCTTCAGCACTGCGATCGCGTATAAGATTGCGCCGAATTATTACATTGTACAAGCATTGGTTCGAGGCGATCCAGCTGCCAAAATTATTGCTTCTACGCAAGGGTACCGGAAGCTTACTGCACATTACAACTGGACGTTTGCGAACATCGTACTATCGTGGACGGCAATCTTCTTTGTCAAAGGCAGTTACTTGGCGCTCTTCTATCCGATGATGAGCGTCATGTCGAAGCACGTGCTATGGTTCTACTGGGCTGCTGTTGCCTTTTCTGCAGCGTCTTGGTTCGTGTTGGCTTTTGGATCCAACTTTATCCTCTGCAAAGAACTTGGAACGGCCGCAGGTAAATAACAAGACATTTTGTGCTAGACAATTCTAATCGCGGTCAGTGAAATGTTATTATAACAACAGCAGGCACGGCATGCTTACTATGCTCGCTGTGACGGCCACCCTTGACGGCGTTACGAATCTTACCATCGTCATCATCCCAATATTTATCCTCCGCAGATCCGCAATGCGAGGAACCGTCAAGCTGGGCGTTGGCGTCTTCCTAATGCTCTCGGTTGTCATGCTCGTTTGCTCAATCGTTCGCGCCGCTGGGGTCTATTACCAAGGAATCATCGATTGCCGGTGGCAGTCGTATTGGTGTCATGTCGAGGCTTGCATCGCGGTTATCATGGGCTCGTTGACGGTGTATCGCTCGACGCTCGTTGGATCCAACGAGGTCCCGAGCAAGATGCAATCATACCTTTACAAGTGGTTTGGCATCACCACAGATCAGAATCAGGACGATGTGTCGGTCTTGATGCAGAATGCGGCGAAGAAGGGCGTGCAGCCAGAGCAAGACATCTCTAACGAGGAGACGCTCGTAGGGCCTTACAATGATGATAGGAAATTAGTTGCGTCTGTAAAACATGTATAATGTTGGTTTGGCTCAATCTGCAATTAAGCATTTAAGGGTTAATAGTATACTATCGTGCAAAGGGTAAGAAGTAGGTTTAATTAATTACGTCTAGTCTATTGTACAAAGGGGCACTAAGGGCTTTATAAAGTCTCTGCCTTTTAGCGCTAACCTAAGTAGTGAGTCCTTGTGCGGGTCCCTATAGGTAGGTAGGCCCCCACTTCACCTAGTGCTACTTGTATAATAAACTATACAGACACTAGCAACTTTTCTTTTGTGTAATAGCCTATGTCTATTATACGCTTCCCTTTCCTATTCTTTTCTATCTATATAGTTAGCCTTCCCCTATTAGAATAGGTTATAAGGTAGGTGTAGTGTTACTATACAGTAAAGGTTCTATTTACACCTACTCTTATATAAATAAGTAGTAATAGCTAATCTACTTAGTTTTTACTTTACCCCCTTATACAGTAGTAGAGCTATATTATATAATAAGGCTTTTTTTAGGCATGTGTATTATGCGCAAATAGAAAGTAGAGTGTTAAGTAATATAATGCTTAGCGCTAGGTCTTAGTAAGTAGGTATAAAAAAATATCTTCTAGCTCCCCTAAACCCTCTCTTCTTTATTCTACTTTAATATACATATACCTTCCTCCCTTCTTGCCTTATTCTTTTTAGTATCCTAGTGTCTAGTAGCTAGTGCTCTATTACTAGTAAATGTGTATAGCTTTTTTATATAATGCTAATTTTTAATAAGATATATATATATATATATACACACTTACTATTGTATAATAGCTAATAACACTATTAGTCTATTAGGCGCTAGTGCCCTTACTACTAGTGTCTTTGTGCTAGTTATTATAGGCTAGACTAGATTGCGTATTTAGGTTAACCTCCCTACTAGTTCGCCTAGTATAAGGGCCTTTATGTAGAGCCTAGCAGTAGACGTATAATAAATTCTCTAGAGTATCTTTATTTTTATTATATAATATTAATAAGTGTAGGATAAAGAGGCTAGAGTAGCCTAGATACCCTCCTAGAACATTATTATGTAAATCCTAGTTAGTATAAACCTCTAGTAGTAGGCTACTTATATTATATAACATAAGGGATATTAGTAAGCGGTGCTTATCTAGTCACGCAGCTAAGTTTAAAATAAGCCTTATACTTACTTATACGGCACTACTAATACTAGTAATTAGGTGTTCCTAGATTGTTATATAATCCTAAGTTATAAGTCTAGATTATACAGCGCCTATATGTAGAAGTTGTATAGTGCTTATTGTAAGTATTATATATAGGGGGGGAGTGAATATCTTTATCGCACGAAGGGGTAAGTAGGCCTAGTCTTAAGATATCTAAATTATTAATATAGAAAATATGTTTTTTAATATTTTTGTATAATCTCCTGCGATGTGTTTCCTCTCTTATAATAAAACTGTAATGTTAAATTAGTAGTAGGGCTTATATAGCCTAAAAATAAATATGTCTGTGCGAAGTTGTAGCAAGTTAGATAGAAGAAAAAAAAAAAATTTTTTTTTAAAATAGTAAGTGAAATAATAAAAGAAATGTTATATAGTAGAGTAGTTACTCTGTTATACAGTCCTTATTAATTCTATCTACTAAAGCCTTAATAGTAATGTATAGTTTATTTATTAAGATTAGTGTTTAAAGTGCCTAGTTAGGTGCTTTCTTTATATAAGTATTAGTAGGATTATCTTTACTATTAATCCACCTAATCTCCGTAATTTCCTATTTTTTATACAACTCCCTAATTAACATAATATTAATTATAAGGCGTTTTTTGTTTATAGTGCCTAGTCATATAAGGCATTTGTATAGGGATTTCGAGTTAGTATAGACTATAATAGGAATTAGGGGGATCTAAAGTGTTTATATAATCTATTAGAGTGTTGTGCTTAATATAATTATATTATTAAAACTGCCTACTAGACTATATAATTCGCTTACTAGAACACTTCTAGTTACTTTTTTACACTTTACTAAGTTCTAGTAGATAATATTACTATAGATCTTAAAGTTCTAGGTTATTGTGCGATGTTCCTCTACTAGTATAATAATAAAGCTAAGCTATAAGCTTAGGTCTCTATTATTAGCAAAAGAGCTATCTGTAAAGATGAACAGCTTTGTGCGACCTAGGTTAAGTAGAATAAATTTTAGTCCTCTTTATACATTCTAAATTTACTAGTTTAAACGCATATTTAGTGCCTTAATATCTTCTTCTGTTAGTACTATTATTTACGTAGTAATAGACAGGTTAAATATTGCTTTTAGTTAGCAAACTAAAGAGATATATGCACCTCTTACTTATTATATAATATATTAGTGTGCAGTGTCTTTGTCCTAGGGATTAATTATATAAAGGCTTTTAGCCTATCCCTTCTATTCTAGGGTAATAACACCCTAGATAAGTTGGATTTTACCTTTATTAAACTTAATTATCCTGTTTTATATTAAGACGCTTTTGTCCTTTATATAAAACTTTATAGTATAGAGCTACTCCTCTTCTTATTATACAAAGCTTTCTGTGACTACACTAAGGGTGTTATTAGTCTAGAGTCTAGTAATACTAAACATCTTAGGTCCCTTATCTATAATAAGTAAGTATAGGTTGTACGTTAACACATGTATCCTTAGTTTCTCCTTATAGTAGTTATAGTATGTTTTAAACTAGTAGAGACCTAATTCTGCTACGCTATATAGAGGTTGTACAACTTATAGAATTGTGTTTAGTAGGAAGAAATCGCGCATTTCTACTAGTAGTTAGGCGTATAATGTGCGAAAAAGTTTATTAGTAGACTGTACATAGGCCTAAGTAATGTCCCTAAGCTTAATGTGCATATTATATAACTAAATTAGTGTTATAGAAAGAGCTAATAGTAACCTCTAGCTTATACGCTAGATAGTAAGAGATTATATAAAGATCTCCTCTTTTTTTTTATCTAAATAGCTAGTAAAAATAAGTCTTAATTTCTTATATAGTTAGGTTGTCTTGCCTTTAATCTCTTATATAAGACGTAGGTTAAAAATACAGCTAGGTTATTTATTAGGGTTATACAACAAGATCTTAAAAGTGCTATTTATAATAAGGGCATTTATTTCTGCTACATCTAATTCTTTAAAGGACTAGCTAGGTGTAGTAATAACACTATCTATATAAAGCTTTAGTGTAAGCTTAAAGTTATCTTTTTCTTTTTAAGTAATAAACTAGGTGTTTAGTCTTCCTAATCTTTGTTAAGCTTCACCTAATTATATAACTATAGTAGTTTAGTCCTTCTTAAGTCTTCCCCTTGGCCTTAGCTTTAGAGCTTTAATTTATGCGGCTATAGGAGTATCTATATTCTATAGTTCCTGTGTGCTGTCTTTAGTTGCGTAATAGTATAGTTTAACCTATATACAGCGCAGTTTTAGAGGTCTATTTTTAAGCTCTAGAATAATGTCTCTTCCTTTAATACTCTTAATCTTATATAGTCCTTACTATCCCTTCTTTTCTCTCTAGACTGTAACTTTAAAGCCTAGTAGGAGTATAAGAGTTCTATGTAATAATAGGCTATTTCTAGTGTTAATTGTATAAGTAACTTTAACTTTAACTTTATCTTTCTTAAGCATTTTTATTACTTTCTAAACTACATTAGCTTAGGCAATTAGTTCTAGTAAGGGTAAAGAGTTCTTATTAATCTTTAGGTAGGCACTAAAGACTAGGAGGGTAGGTACTATACTATTAGGCCTAGCTGTGTTATTTAGTGCCTTTACTACTATCTATAGCACTGTTTTATTATCTATATAACTATTAATCTTAGCTCTTAGGATGTTGTACGCTTAGTGTAGTAGTATATATACTCTTTTAATCTTACCTATAGCCTAGTGTGCCTCTACTAGCATTTGCCTATATTCTACCCTAACTATCTTCGTATAATTCTAAAACTTGTTAGAAGCGAAGTTAGTTCCTAGGTTATAGATAATATAATCTAGTAGGCCTTAGTATATATTAATCTAGCATCTTATTAAGGCATTCTAGGTGTCTTATATAGTTATTAATCTTAGGAATTAGGCTACCTAAAAGGATGTGTCTATATTAATAATATATAGGATATCCCTTTTACTAATTTATATAATATTAATAATAATTTTATAGTTAAAGTATAAGTTATCTTAGATAGAGAACTTAAAGCGTCTTAGCGCTTAGTTATATAACTAGTAGTAGTAATAGAACTTCCTTACTTTTTCTAGTACAGAGCTCTCTACTTTATACTTTACCTAAGTAAGAAGCTTATATAGTCTTTTTGTCTAAGGGTGTCTAAAACAGTAGTGTAGGTATTAGAGTTTCATCTCTGTAAAAAAGAGAGCTAATTCCTTATTACTAAAGTTAAAGAAGGGGTAACCCTACTTTTATATAACTAGGACTATTATACTGTCCTTTTATATAATAATATTTAGGATATTATTAAAGTATACTCTAAGTCTGTTAGTATCTGCTAGTAATAGCAGGAATAGTGTTAGGGAGTTAAGGATATAGTAGGTTACTATTCCTATAGGGTTAGTAATTTGTATAGTGCCTAGAGATGTTTAGGAACCCTATTCTCTAAAGCTAATATTAGTAGATCCTAGTAACTAGTCTACTTTAGTAGTTAGGTTTTTGTGTAAGTAGGTAGTAAGCTAGTTCTTTCCTACTATAGACACTTGTGCAGCGCCTATATCCTAGAGTTCTCCTTAGTACTTTGTACGATACTAACTAGCTAGAGTAAATAGTTATATAGGTTCCTCTATATTCTTATTATCCTTACTATGTTAGATGTCTTCGCTAGTTATACAATAAAGATAGGCAGTAGAAGTAAAGTATAAAGTAGCCTTCTATACTTCTTCTTTATTACTTTATTAGTCTTATTTATCTTTCTTTTCTTTTATATAATAGTCTTCTTTCTCTAGCTCTCCTTTAAAGTTAAGGATGTATACTTATATATTTATAGTAGAGGGTTTATGTTTATAGAAGTTAGCGTATAATAATATATATTACCTTCTAGCTTACTAGGTATCCCTTAGTAGATAGTTAGTAGACTAGTATCCTTCTTTATAGTACACAAAGCATTTCTACTTTATATAAGAGCTTAAACTTCTAAAGTTACCCTTTCTTTTTAGTCTAAAGGTTAATTTACCTCTAGAGAGACTAGATCCTCTTATACAATTAGGATTATTATATTATTAATTAGTATAGTACACCTCTTTACTATTTTAGAGAAACTATAACTTCTTTCTATCTTTAGTAACTTAGAGTAACGCATAAAGGTCGCTAAGTAAGCCTTCTACTATGTTTTTAGGGTTAAATATAGCTTATTTAAGGTTAGGATAGCCGCAGTATACTTATATAATAGTAGTGTGTAGTTATAGTTTACTACTAAAGCCTTATCTAAGAGCCCTTTAGGCTAAGGTAAGCTTGTTAATTATTACTTTTAGGGCCTTATGCGCTATAGTAGCTAGATTATCCCTTTTATAGTGTTTAAAGGTAAGAGTGGTCTAGTCTATTTAGTACTAATTATAATTAACACTAGTGTTAAAGTGCCTATTTAGTCTGTTATATAATTCATCCTATAGAAGTCCTAGTCTAATATTATGTAGGTAGTAGGTACTCGCATAATTAGAAAGGATTCCTAGAAAGATGTTTATATACTAGTCCTGTAGTATACCTAGCTTATAGTATAGTTCTCTAAAGACTTTTACCTTATCTACTAAAATATTATACAGCCTACTAGTGTAGTTATTCTCTTTACTCTAAGCCTTCTAAAAGAGAATAATCTTATCTAGCTAGATATAAGTATAATCTCCTAGTTATTAAAGAGACTAGGAGTGTCTAGCCTCTTTATATAATATAGTTTATTAGGCAAAAGTAGTCTGGGTTTTAGACTACTACTACTAGTGTGGCTCTACATATAGTGTCTTTGTCCTTACATATATAGAGATGGGCCCTAGCTATACTCTATATATATATACATTACCTATAAATAGTGTAGGTTGTATTATTAGGATTATGTAAAGCGGTTTAGGTTACAGTTATAGTATTATTATATAAAGGGTCTATAGCTTATAGTTAAGCTATAATAGTTTAAAGAGTTTCTTTATATAGGTGTCCTTTATTATAGAATTAGTAGCGATAAAGCCTTCCTTTATAAGAAAAGTAATAAGCTCTCTTCTTACTATATAACTAATTTTATTAAAGGTTCTCTCCTTCTAGTTGTTAAAATCTTTAGTAAAAGAAGAGATTACCTCTTTACCTTTAAGGCTACTTACGCGATATTACGCAATTATATACACTATATAAGTGTTTAGCTATTTTAGAGAAGGGGGTAAATAGCTGTGTAGATCTACTCTATCTATCTAGTACTTTTGTGTAATCTCTCCTCTTAAGGTAATAGCCTTAATATTTATTACTTCCTCTACTTATTAAAGCTATATGTTAAATCCAAGAGGGTAGCTAGTCCTAAAGGGTTAAGGTTAGTTCTTAGGCAGGAGTACTTATAGAAGGTAGAAGGTCTTATTAATACAATAGTATCTTATAAAGTGTAACAAGTTAACAATTTAGTCTACTAGAATCTAAATAATAGATTAATAAATAGATTAAACACAAGTATAAGAAGCTTATTCTTGCGTTCCTATATAGCTACTTTATTCTACAGATCCTATAATGTTTTATAGGTCCTATACGTGAGACGCGTGGGAATCTTATAGTACAGTTACATAACTTAGTTACGTAATCCTAATGTCCTATAGCTTAGCATATAGGACATTATGGGACATTACATAATCCTTTAGCGGGGTTTAGAGCCCGCGCGTATTATAAGCAGCCTACCTGCCTATATAGATTCTAGGATCCTAATATCACCTCCCTCCTTACACCTACATGCCCTTATATAGTAACTAATGTCCACCCTGTCCTAAAGTACCCTTTACTGTTATTCTGTTAGAAATTAAATAAACGCTATTAGTTAGTTTACTATAGTGTCTTATAAGTATTACGTTAAGAAAGGCTTAGCCTGTAAGATGTTATCCCTAAAGGTTTAATGTAGAAATTATTATAAGAATAGAATCTTAAAGTGTAAGCCTACTAAGCTAGTAATTCCTAATTTTGCTTATATTAATTTAGAGGTTAATTGTCTTAAAAAGATAGAGGAGGAGGCTATAGCTAAGGAAGAGATAGCTATACTTATGTTGTAAGCAGCGCGTTTAAAGAAGAATTAGTTATTAAAATAAAAGCGTCTACTTAAGGAGCGGGAGAATTAGTTATTAACTAATTTAATAAGATTTGTAGATAAGATTAAGTATCTTAAAGGACTAGAGACTTTAGGTTAGGATGTTATCTAGTTAGAAAATAGCTTAATGCCTAGTGCCTTAGTATTAGACTAGTCTTCTTATCCTCCTTCTATTAATTCTAATGCGCTAGATCCCCTTCCTGCTATATCCACTTAGGTAAGGATAACATTGTTCTATATTAGTAGTTAGTAGAATTCTTTAATCTTTTACTAATAGTTTCCTAGGTAGCTATTTGGTTCCTAAGTGTTTTCGCTGTGTAGGTAACCTTTCTATTTAATAAGGTATATGTCCTTTTACTAATTATAATCTAGAATTCTTTTAACCTTAAATTTAGTCTCTTCTTTAGCTTAGTAGTAGAAGGTTGTTTTAATTAGCATATTAGGGTCTACTAGTTCTAGTAAGGATACATAGAATACTAGGTGTATCTTTACATCTAGCGGTAGTTCTAACTTATAGTTTACTAGTAATATTTGCTTAGAAATATAAAATAGTCTAACTTTAATATAATCTAGTTTCTTGTGTTTTCTCTTCTAAGTTTAAAGGTTCTTTATAAGCAAATATGCTTTATTCCCCTTCTTTAGCTAAAGTGCTATTTTTTGTTTTTAATTTTAATATAAAATTAATTACTACTAAGCTTTCTTAAGATTCTCTTAGAGTTATTAGTGTATTTTCTTTATATTTTCTGCTATATTTATGGCTTCTTTTGCTTTAATTGTCGTAGGAAATTGTTAATTAAAGAGATATAGGTGTCTTCTATAGTTTACATAGAACGGTGTATATCCTAATACTGCTAATACTTTGTTATTATAGGCTAACTGTGCTATAGGTAGTAATAAAACCTAGTTATTCTTCTAACTATTATAGTAGATACGTAGGTACGTTTCTATAGTTTAGTTCGTACGTTCTGTCTATCTGTCTGTTTATAGATAGTAAGCTGTTAATAGCTTTTATTTCGTTCTAAGTAGTGCTATAAGCGTTGTCTAATAATTTAACGTAAAGAGCTTATCTCTATCGCTAATAATTGTTTTTAGGATTCTGTGGTGTCTAATTAGTCTATCTAGGATAAGAAAAGTGAGTTCTTTTACTATTATTCTTTTAAGGCACAGAATGAGCTTAATATACTTAGTTAGTTAGTAGACTATTACTAGTATACTGTTATATTTAATTCCTGTTATTAGATCCTTAGAGTTTAGAATTCCTGTAACAAAATCTATAGCAATATCTTCCTATGGTGCTGTTGGTATCTTAATTACTTACATCTCTCTATATTTAAAATATATACTGTGTTTATTTTTTTTAGCATTCTACACATTTATAAATATAAGTTATTACAGCTTCCTTAATTCCTTTAAAGGTGTAATTCCTTTAGATAAGTTCTATTATTTGTATAATACCTAGGTGTCCGTATATAGGGTTATTGTGGTATTGTTAGATAATCTCAGTCTGTAGATGTTCTAGAACTTCTTGGTTAATTACTAAAAGTTAATTTAGTTCTACTATTAGTTCTAGAGATCCATCTTTAGCTTTGCGAAAGATTATAGAGAAGGTTTTTACCTTTTCTCTTACTAAATTACTTTGTTAGCTAAGAGCGTCTACTCTGCTATTTTCTTTTCTAGCTACATAGATAATTTTAAACTTATATTGCCTAGTGGTTTATAACTATCTTTATTGTTGTAACATAAGTTTTTTTGTTATTGTAAACCTTAGAAGGTTCTTATAATCTATATAGACTTCTAGCGTTAAGCAACTAAGCGCGTAAATCCTCTAGTGCTTTAAAGCTTTAACAATAGCGTAGAGTTCTTTATTGTGTATATTATATTGTGTTTCAGTGTTATTAAATTTGTATAAGTAATAGGCAATTAGGTACTATTTACTATTACGTTCTTATTTAGCGCAGGCGCCTAGCGCAAGATCGCTAGCGTCTATTTTAAAGCGTAGTGGTTTATCGCTTCTAAAATAAACAAGAATAGGTTCTATAATACATACTATCTTAAGGAGTTGGAATAACATTCTATACTTATTTATCTATTTAAAGAGTACGTCCTTCTTTGTAAGATTTGTTAAAGGTATTATAACTTTTACGTAATTTTAGATGAATTGTCAGTTAAATCTACAGAATTCTAAGAATTCTTGGATATTCTTGGCTATCTTTAGTATTAGCTAGTTCTTAATATATTTAACTTTACTTAGTGCTATCTTAATTCCTTCTATAGTAATAATATGTCCTAGGAATTTAAGTTATTTAACGTTAAACTTATATTTTCTTAAGTTTAATGCGAAGGTATACTTTATCTAGTGCTTCTAGTACTATCTATACATGCTTAGTGTAGTCTAATTTGTTTTTAGAAAAGACAAGGATATTATCTATATACGCGATAACAAATATGTCTAGGTATTTGTAGAGTACGTTATTAACAAGTGCTATAAAAGCTGCTGGTGCGTTTATAAGTCTAAAAGGTATAACCTTATATTTAAATAGTCTGTAGCATGATTAAAACGCTGTTTTCTATTCTTTACCCTTTTTAATTTATATAAGGTAGTAACTATCTCTTAGATCTATTATTATAAATATCTTAGCTTAAGATAATTAATCTTGTAACTCTGTAATGTTTAGTAGTAGATATTAGTTCTTTATTATTATATTATTAAGTTATTAGTAGTTAACGCATAGTCTATCTAATCTATCCTTTTTCTTAATAAATATAAAAGGGCTTACTACTAGTAACTTTAATAGTTATATATATCCTTTCTTAAGATTTGTCTTCATAAAATTACGTTCTTTAAGGAGTTCTTCTCCTGTCTTACTATATAGTAGTCTAAAGGGTGGCGTCTTCCCCTCTTCTAGGTCTATTATAAGATTCTAGGGTTAATGTTCTAGTAGATTTACTTTTTCTTCCTTTTCTGTAAACATGTATATCTATTTCCTGTACTCTCTTAGTAAGGTAAGGAGTGTGCTATTATCCTCTTTTTTACACTTCTTAATCTAGTAGTTCCTACTAGTGTCTACTAAGGTGTACTTCTATTTTTTAACTGTCTATTATAGTATTATGTTATTAATAACTCCCTTATCTACTATTATTTTTAGTTAATGCGTAGGCTTTACTTATAATATATAATTATAGTGTTTAAATAATATTTTCTTTGTACCTTAGTTAATCTATAAGTTGTATATTATTAACTAAGGTAATTTTAAGACTAACTTATACTTAGATCCTAGTAAGATATCTAAGGTAAGTTCCTCTTTATGTCCTTAGACTATTATTATAGTAGTGACCTCTTAGTATATTTAAGGTGTCTTAGGTATTAGGGATCTATTCGCAATATAAATAATATAGGGTACTTCTTTCTCTAATATTATAAGTCCTGCTTATCTTGCTATCTAATAAAATATAAAGTTCCTTTCTACTTCTAAGTCTATAAGAGCTTAAGCCTATATTCCTTTAAGCTGTACTAGTAGCTTAACTAATACTATACTTACTATAGTATTTAATTTAATAAAGGCATTTTCTTGTCTAAGTTTAGGCCTAAAAAAGACATCTATTTATATAGGTTATAGTTAAGTTCTAGTGCCTAGTATATGTTTCTAAGCATCTGCTTCTATTATTATTCTTAAGTATATAACTTATGTAGATTGTCTTCTTCTTTTTCTTCCTATAAGAATATTCTTCTGTTTTTCCTCCTACAGTCTTTACTATTCTTATATACTAGTTAAATTAGTAGCTCTATTATTACTTCTTACGTAGGGCAGTTTACAAAGCCGTCTAAGTGTTTGGCTATATAGTGGTATTTACAGTCTTAGTTTAGACATATATACTAGTACAGTTACATACAGTCTCTATTAATAAGCATATTATAGTATTTATTACCCTTTAGTGTAAGGTAAGGAAAGTATTTTACTTATTATTTATCCTAGAGGTGTTTATCACAAGCTATAATAGGGTAGTCTGTTTATATTTATCTGCAGCGTAGTTTCTTTCTAGGTTATTTCTTATTCTCCTCTTTCTCTGCCTTATGTTATATGTATATTAGTTCTTCGCAATGCGTCCATATACAGAATTAGTGTGTAGAATTTTAGTAGTCTAGGTAGTACTTTAGTACGTAGTCTAACTTCTTATTTTTATAGGGTTATATTCCTTTTAGTGCCTAGTAGGGTTCTATATAGTCCTAAATATTTAGTTTATACTTAGGTAACATAAGGTTGTCTTCTTCCTGCCTACTTTATAGGTAAGAAGTAGGAGATCTTAGTATCTCTTCTACGTCTTCTACATTGTGGTATATATTAGAGTTGTCTTCTAGATCTTTATATAGTTATAAGTTAGGTAAATCTAATTACTTACTTTACTCTAGTGTAACGTGTTAGTAACTAAATAGTGTTATAATAACTTCTTATTCCTTATTAGGTTCTTAGTCCTTAATAGTTAGTATATTTAACTTAGTTTAATAGACTTTGTTCTTTAATCTACAGTTCCTGGCTATATAGCCTAGTTTACCACATATAAAGCATTTACGGGTCTTAGTTATTAGTTATTAACTTCTATTAAAGACGCGTTTATTAGGCTACTTAGGGCCTATCTTTCCTCCTTTTCCTTTACTTAAGTAGTTAAACTAGACATCTTCTATTAGTTTATATCTCTAGTAGTTCCTTAGCTATTGCTTTTAGACAATTCTAATAGGGTTCTTATAAACTATTTTTGCTAGTTATCTAAAGCTTATTACCCTAGGGTTTTAGTAGAGCTCTTATTACAATAAAAACTACTCTCTATTAATCCTAATAGTTTCTTTATACAGTTCTTTAAGATTAGTAATTTATACACCACTATATAAGAGTTCCTTATATAGTTTCTATTTAAGTCCTTGTTTATACATGTCCTAAAGAGATTTATTGTCCTAGTTAAGTTACACAGCGTATCTACAAAACTTAGCTATATACTTAGTTACTAATTATTTCTAAATTATAGTCTAAATCTTTACCTTTGTAATAGAGTCCTTGTTAGCGATCCTAAAGAGTTGTTTAAGGCATTTTTTAAAGTTATTATAATTCTTAATAATGTTAACTGCATTAGCGTGCTTATTTACGTAATTGTTATTATTATTATTATAGTTTATTCCTAGATACTTTTTAAGGTAGAGATAGATCTATAATCCTACATCTCCTTACATATATATTACTACAAAGATAACCTTCTTTTTGTCTTTAAGGGGTTTATCTAAGTTAAAGAAGTAGAGGTCTAACTAAAGAATCTAGACGTTAGTTTAAGATTGTTCACTAAAGTAGAGATTAGGTTTATACACCTTACTACTATCCTTTATAGGAGTAATCTTAGCAGTACCTAAAGCTGTAGAAAAAGTAGGAGTTTATAAAGTACTTATATTAAGGGTGTTTAAGATATTAAATCTAAGAGAGTAGCTAGTTCTAAAGGGTTAAAGTTAGTTCTTAGGTAAGAGTACTTATAAAAGGTAGAAAGTCTTATTAATATAATAGTATCTTATAAAGTGTAATAAGTTAACAATTTAGTCTACTAGAATCTAAACAATAGATTAATAAACAGATTAAATATAAGTATAAGAAGCTTATTCTCGCGTTCCTATATAGCTACTTTATTCCACAGATCCTATAATATCTTATAGGTCCTATACGTAAGACGCGTAGGAATCCTATAGTATAGTTATATAACTTAGTCACGTGATCCTAATATCCTATAGCTTAGCATGTGGGATATTGTGGGACATTATATAATCCTTTAGCGGGGTTCAGAGCCTGCGCGCGTTATAAGCAGCCTACCTGCCTATGTGGATTCTGGGATCCTAACACTATATTACTTTATCTTCTTACTAAGGAGGCAGTATTAATTATTGCGCAACGTCCTTAGGTTATAGTTCCTCTAGGAAGTCTCCTAGTCTTAAGGCTATATTATTGTTATCTTTCTTAGTTATGCGATGTGTCTGCGTTTAGTTATTACTAGTTTAATTATATAACGTATTTTTTAGGATTGTAAATGTGCTTACTATCTCCTTTCTTTTCTATAGAATAGCTTAGACTAGATTATGCGACTCTTTATAGATATATACGCTTTATTTCTACTTATTATATAATCTAAAATTTAATCTCTAGTAAAGGTATTATCTCCTTTCTTTTCTATAGAATAGCTTAGACTAGATCGTGCGACTCTTTATAGATATACGCGCTTTGTTTCTACTTATTGTATAATCTAAAATTTAATTTCTAGTAAAGGTAATAATATAGAGCCTACGCATCTAGCTTATAGGGCGCTTTGTCTTTAGACCTTGCTAGTTTGTAGTTAATTAGAATTAACTACTAATTAGTATTAGTTTGGCTTAATCTGTAATTAAGTATTTAAGGGTTAATAGTATACTATTGTGCAAAGGGTAAGAAGTAGGTTTAATTAATTACGTCTGGTCTATCGTACAAAGGGGCACTGAGGGCTTTATGAAGTCTCTGCCTCTTAGCGCTGACCTAAGTAGTGGGTCCTTGTGCGGGTCCCTACAGGTAGGCAGGCCCCCACTTCACCCAGTGCTACTTGTACGATAAACTGTACGGACATATAAGCATTAAGACTTCATTTCGTGGTTATCGAGACTCGATAGAACACGTTTTCGCAGAAACACGCTGACCGATATCGTATCATAAATATCTTAACCTCCAAGTACGCCACCGATAACCTCACTCACCGCCTCAACTTGCTTGACCTCCTTCATCGTATCCTTGTACACTGTCAACCCCGTCCCCACAATAAGATCCACCGAGTATTCATCACAGGGTACCAAGATCTCCACTCTAGGCTCCTTCGAGCGCCCAATATTCGTCGTCAAATTAGCCAGCAGCGTCTCATTCCTATCCTTCAGCTTTTGATTGCAGCCTGAGTTCCCCGAAGGAAACCAACTCAGCTTCCCCAGTGGTGCCTGGAACTCTCGACGTAGCCGCATCCCCTCGTAACTGATTTCCATTTTGATCTCGCAGGCACGGCTGATGAGGTTGATTCGGGAAGTGCCGGAAATGGAGGTGTGGCTGGTGAAAAAGGGTTCTTGGTGGCCGGAGGGTGTGATGCGGTGTATGATCAGGCTGGGTTTAGAGTGTTTCACCATCGACACTGGGAAGAATGGCGTTCGTGTACATCTAGCACCTTCGATGTAGATCGTGCCGTTTTCGTCGGGTCCGACAAAAGCGAGATTTGGGGTGGGGGGGGGGGGCTTGGGGATGTGAGCTGAAGAGAGACATTCTGTGGTACGCCCGACCAGGGTAAAGCTACATTCGCTGTGAAAAGTTTGGTTCGAGAAGATTATGAGGAACCGGTTCCAATGACTTCGGCTTTTTGGTATCTGCTCAAGTATGGGAACTGTGATCCTGATTTACGATGAAGATGTTGTGGCATTGTCGTACTTGATGAGCTGACGTGTGACGTAAGTGAATACCAGCTCTATTCGCAGTATTCCGACAAATTAAAACCATAGTCAAGCCAAGAGTGCGGGATCTCCATTGTGGTGGAGTAGTTCCTGGCTATGCTGGACTTGTGGTCCAATGGGCTCGCGTTAGCGCATAGAGAAGAAGACGTACCCAACACTATGTAAGTTGCACTGCAGTGCCTCGAACAAGGATGGCGTCTCAAGAGTCTAGCAACATTGTATATGAAACATCGTGCCGTTAGTTATTCATAGATACTGGGTGCGGCATGGGAGCGCTGCGCGACGTGATCGGCAGAAGAGCTCGACGCAAAGTGCCGTGAGTGGAGTCATTTTGAACCCAATGAGGCGGCTGACCAATATCGCATTAGTAGGAGGGAATATAGCGGGAGAAAGCGACGCGTATGACAAGCCGACGAATCAAGTAATACTAAGAATCTGGGCGTGATCTACGTGATCTGCAATGCACCTTGGAACAACAGCAATGCCCGGCTGTTACGAAAAGAAGTGCAAGCCCAACGACCAGAAAGCTCATGTAGATCTACGAGCGTCGCCATTCCTGGATCTGCATTGCCCGATCGTCCCTTGTTGAAGCAAGATCCCTCTGCAAGCCTGCATTTGGATGTCCAACATCCATTTGATCTTTCACGACAGTAGATAATGGCTTTGACCACTCACTGTCAGGCCGTGCAACCAAGCGCGCGTGCGTATAAGCCATTTCAAGCGTCAGGACAGTAGACCCGCGATACCTGTCACCATCCAAGCTGACCACGAGCGCAAGGTCAGCAGTGCCCTCGTCGTAGAGATCCAGGGGTAGCAAGAGCTGTGCCCCCTTCTTCTTTCAGTTTGGGATACCACTGGGGGATGGCAATCTTGTAATTCCGACGCAAGCGCTTGAGAGTCTTGACCACAGCGGCATCGAGCTGCGACCTTGCTCTTAAAGGTCGCTTCTGTAGCTCTAGAGGAAAGCGCTTCATGTGGTCGTCATCAAGAATGTGCGCGTAGTTTAATATCAGCGGCCGGCGCCAATCGTATACTAAGTCGGATGCAGCTGTTACGTAGTCCGCCATGTCTGGTGTGGGATTGAAAAACGTCATGAGTTCGCGGTCGGACTCGATGGCCCATCGGAGAAAATACCAAGGTTGCTTCCCCGGCTGCGTGTTCCTTTGGAAGAAACCGAAGATTTCTTGGTCAAATGAATCCAGAAGCCCAGTGTTGAAGGTAGCGTAATTTCCATCCTCACTAGCCACCACTTTTCTCCCCTCAAGCACCAGTCGAAAATATGTGAAGGATATGTAGTTGTGAAGGATCTGGTTTTCCGTCGCATCAGAACCATCCGCATTCGTCCCAATCCAGTCTTCACGTTCGGCCAGATCCGCTAATTTTGAAAGAATGTTTGGCCACGCTTTGGCTTGTGCCTCTCGTTGTGGAACCGGGTCACCCCTGTATGGAAAGAAAGCAAATTCCCAGATTTTTGCCGGAAGTCCCGTCAATTCTGGCATGTTTCTGTTCTAAATGGAGGTTTCCGTCAGGATTGCACAGTGCTTGCTGGATAGCGCCTGAGGGAGACCTCGTACAGTATGATTTGACGAGAGCTGTTGCTGAGGTACTTCGACTGAGGTCTAGATGCGCATCAATAGCAGCTTTCCTCGTGAAGTAACGAGCGCGGAGGTTCCTTACGACAATGGAGTGATGTGTCCATGGAAGCCTGGGTTGCGCTGGTGTGTACCGCGGGGTTGGGGCGCTTGGCTTTTCCGGGTAAAATCCGAGCTGAGCATTGTTAGATGTCATGATCTGCCACGACTGCCGCACATGACCTCTCCGATATACGCATGCAAATCTGATGACATCTCTGAGCTTGCTGAAATGTTTCGAATATAGCAATGTGCCACACAACTGTAACCTTGAAATTTGTGTGTTTTGCCAGACAATTGACGCCTGAACATAGAGACATGGCCAATACACCCAGCGATTCCGAGCCTGCTTGCATCCTTCTAGTCGAATCATTGCCCAACTATCTGTCTTGCGGCTTTGTACCCTCGTAGTGCAGGCTCATGCCACGAACGACGCTGCCTTTGCGGCTGTGAGGCGCCTCTTCATCGGCACGCGAGCCAGACATACCCACACCCATCTGTTCTTGCAACCTTGTGAAATTCTTCTCCGCCTCCCAGTTCCAGATGCTGTCCGCAGCAAATAGCAAATCGATCTCCTCCAGTGTGCGTTGGTTCGTCTCGGGATATAATGCCCACACCATGGGGATGGTGATTGCATTGCAGGCCGCAAAAATGTAAAGCGTTTTCTCGCTGAGCGCCTTGAACATGACGGGGCACAGGAGCGTAAGCCATCCGTTGCCGATTGACCAACCCACGACTCCCCACGCATTGCCCTTGGCACGCACCTCAAGTGGAAAGATCTCCGCAGGGTATAGCCACGGCACTGTCAGCCAGGTCGCGCCGAAGATAAACGTGAAGATGTAGACCATGGACACGGCAGCGTTTCCGTATGCTGAGGCCTTGGCAGCATTATCTTCCAGGGTACCCTGTCGACCTAGGTATGAGAAGCCGCCGGCGAGCGCCATCGCAATACACTGTCCAACTGAGCCCCAGTAGAGAGTCCAGCGTCGCCCGATCCGGTCGAGCGTGAAAACGCAGATCAAAGTCGAAAACATGTAAAAGATATTGTTTAGGCCTGCGATCCACTGACGTTTCTCAGGCGACATGCCTGCGATGCCAAAGATAGTTGGTGCATAAATTGTCACACCTGGGTTAAGTATGTCAGTCTCAACGAATTCGCTCTTCTTCTTACTGAAAACTCACCTGCAATCCCCACCCATTCCTGCATGATCTGGAGCCAAATGACCAATTGCACTCGTCGGCCTGTGTGAAGCTTTCCTGAACCAATGCCAAAGAACATGTGGAAGTAAGACTGAGATCCCTTGCTTCCGGAGCGTTCAATCTCGACAGAGTTGACGATGTCTTGAAACTCGGCCTCTGCCTTCTCTTGTTCTTCTCCAGTACCATTTCCACGGAGCCGCCCGAGAACATAACGTGCTTCGTCTTCTCGGCCTACTTTGACAAGCCACCGGGGACTTTCTGGAAAGAATATGACAAGAATCATAAGCATGAGCAGCATGGGAATCTGGAAAGCGATGGGAAAGCGCCAGATGAAGGATGAAGTCCCGTCGCCGTAGAAGGAGCATCCGTATTCGATCCAATAGGCCAAGACAACACCTGGAGTACTATTAGCGTCTCAACCTCGATAATGTTGCCAATCGTGTGGAATGGCACTCACCAAAGATGTTTAGTGTAAACTCGATGGCAATGAATTGGCCACGCGAGGTATGCTCTGCAGTTTCGGTTGCCCACACAGGAATGATGGAATTGAGGATCCCAGTGCCCCATCCGTTGACGAGACGAGCGCAGATCATCCATTGGTGATCCATGGCTGAAGTCTGAAGTGTCGCACCCACAACGCCAATTGCTGCTCCCAAGAAGATGGTCTTGATGCGTCCAAAACGATCTCCGAACCAACCTCCAACGAGAGCACCTACAAGTGTACCCAGGTAGTAGACGGATACGATACCGCCCTGGAGGATATCGTTGGTAACGACCACGCCACCGTCTGCGCCTTTATGTCCAAATCCCATTCTTGTGTAGTAGTCGTATGCCGTGTTGACACCACCTGTTGGCCCTGCTTAGTCGCCTTGTTGAGATAGTCATAGAAGATGTGCTTACCCATCATTCCCTGATCATACCCAAAGAAAAGGATGGAAAGGCCAGCTATGCAATTGATGCTAGAAGGTGCCGTTAGCGATGGAGAGATGTGACCATGAGGTATTATTACGCGATGAGCAGTGCTCGCTTTTCAAAGCGATGCACCACATTGAAGCGATGAATCTTGTCCATGATGAACTACGACTGAGGTGTCTTTTGTGTGGAAGTCGCAAGATCCAGGACACGAGGAGAGGAGAATCGTCCTCTGCGGAGGAGGTGGAGTCTCTGCAGAGCAAGGGACGATGGTGTACTTATAGGTAAGGCTTGAAATCCGGATCTAGCGTTGTCGCGTTTCCTGCGGCTCTGGAGAGTCTCCGCATAAAGACTCATGCTAGCTGCGGGGGCCCCAGCCGCGAACTTTGCGCCATGAATCAGTCAAGCTGGCGCGCTGCGTGCTCTTCGGGGCCCTTGGCTTCGTAAGCCACCCCGGGTTTGGATAACCATACAGATAGCGGCTTTCAATTGGCTGCGGCTATTCGGAGGTACTGAGGTCTTGTTGCAGTAAATTTCCACATTTCCACACGGAAAAAGGCGATATCTAGAAGGGTTACTAGATACTGAAGCCGACGCTAAATTTTCCATCGCCTCACGTGCTGAGCTAGTTTGGACGGATCGCTGATTGGACGGGGCTATTCGGACACACTAGTGGACCTTGGTCTATCGTAGCTAGCGTTCCACACGCGCGGCGCTACTGATGGACTGGTGCCGATGACGTAGTGGCCATGACCCTGGTGGTCCCTCGATGCGACACCACTGCGCGGAAATCCGTTCCGTCATCCCAACCTCGTTCATACCAGCACCGCACCAGCAGCTGCTTCATTGACGGTCGGATACGACTTGTTTGTCTTTTTCTGGTCTGTAATGGTGTCGCTGCAGTATCGCAATCACGCACTCGTCGATGTTTGCTGCTCATGCAGCAGGCTGTAAATGTCCTGCAAGATCCGACGGGACGCCTTCAGATCGGGCGCCTCATCTTCCCAGAACTTCAGAGTAGCGATGGAGGCCTGGACACTGTCGCTGCATTGCGCAACAGGGAGGACTTCAATCCCAGCAAGTCCTCCTGCAAGCAGGAAAAGAGCACACGCGAAGCTCTGCCTTGACATCAGCCAAGTGCCGTGATGGCGATGCCGTACGTTCCACTGCTGGATCAGCTTCGAGCACGTAATGGCATGCAATGTGGCGAACGGCTCGAGGGCATTTGGCTCGGAAAAGTTGCAGTTGCCCTTTTGATGGATCATGCGGTACAAGAAGGGACGATAAATACGCTCTTTGATCTCCAAAGCTCGGGCTTGGAGGTGAAACGCCAGTTCGTCGTGGGAGGCGGTACTGTCAAAGTCGAAGGAAATGACGCCGGGTAGAGCGCGGTGCCTGTACAGTTGCCACTGTCAGTAGGATATCGACAAGGCCAATCACGTCCCGGGGCTATATTTACCACTCCACGAGCTGCCTGTCCAGCTCTTCGACTGTGTGGACAAGTGTCGGGAACGGGAACTCGAGCCATGCGACTTCACTCTTTTTGTAGAAAAGTTCAATGACTCGCTGCAAGAGGCGCCGAGCTGCGATGTCTGCCAGATAGTAATACCAGCCATGTTCGAACTCGTTCTGTGTCCATAACGAATGTGTCGAGTGAGGAGAATCCGCCTCTACCTGGGTGAACATGCGGCACCAGTCCTCCGTATTCGTTGCCGAAGGTGGCGGCGGAAACGCACTCGTGTAGTTGAGTTTCGTCAAGCCTGAAGAAGGGAACCGTATCTCTATTGATACCTCGTGTTCCGATTTCAAACAGGACCAGTACAACCGACTTGCTCTCGCTTTACCGAGTTGGCTTTCCGTTATGTAGTACTCCGTTCGCATCCAGGTCAATGTCTGGAATGTCACGCACGCCCGGTTGAATGAGATAGCTGCCTGAAGAGGCCGTAATGAGTACATCTCGTAGACACCAGACATGAAGTGGCATTCCGTTGCGAGCAGTGTGTCTTTGAGCAACCCAATTCTTTTGCGCGAGGCAATGTAGTATGCTTCAGCCATGTGATATCCCGGAGTGGTGGATAGGCTGGTTTCTGAAAGTACTGGATCATCCGAGGATGTGTTTATTCCGCGTATCGGGTGGCAGGCAAAGGTGGAAGATATCGCAGCAAGCGCACACACAGTAAGAACTAAACAGGTAGATGCGTCCCAGTCGAAACCTCGATCCACAACAGCATTCGCCATGCTTCGCAGGTAGTTTGGGTCGAATATTGGATTCTTGATTTGGATCATCAGTTTCATCGTTTGGTGATATTAGCATCAGCATCATACCTTTACGTGAACATTGAGTAGGAAAGCTTCGACCAGTTGTGGTACGTCTTCCTCGCGTATGTCAGGATGCGCATGCGAATCCTGCCGCGGATCTTCAAATTTGTTTCGCAGGGAGTCATCGGTGACCCTAGGCGAGGTAGGAGTTCCAGACAGGTCATCGCTAGGTAGTGTTGGGTCGAAGATGAATGCCTCGATCCAACGGCGATCATAATTACCTGCAAGAATCGACCAGCCGAGTACATCCTCGCTCGAGCCAAAGTACTCATGTCGCGGCACTTGAGGCAAGTGAGCAGAGCTTGCGGGTGTGGAGACGTGCTCAGCGGCCAGGCTGTGGAAGGACGGATCCTGCAGTGTCTCACTGGTGTCTGCTAAAGATGGTAGAATACCCGCGGAAGCCTCATGCGTGGGATGATCATAACCATCTTTGGGTACTTCGGATTCCACCAGTCCAATAAGATACTCCAGCCGCTGTAGGATTTGACTTGGAGGACTGTATGGTTGTTAATGCTTCGTATCAGCAAAGCCAACATACAAACAGACATACGGTTCAACATCAGCCTGATCTTGGTAGATGCATTCTGCACCGAGCTCATGGCACTTTGAGCATATAGGGCGGTTGTTGTCGCATTTTGTCTTCCGGGTGCGACAAAGCTGGCAAGCGGTAGCAGAACGCTTGCGTTGGAATTTTGCTTTACGGGGAAGCCAGTCGTTCGAAGGTGGTATTTTCCTTTTGGGAAGACCAGGGGTTAATCCAGGGGACTCTTCTTGGGAAGATGCGCGCTCCATAGGATTCGGCGATGGAAACGAGATGTGGGATCGCGCGGAAGTGGCGAGCCTAGGTATGTTGCCGTTTAGGCCTAGTGTCCTGTCCTGTCCTGTCCTGTTGAGGAAAAGTACATTCTTCCAGCTCGGACACACCCCAGGGCCCGCACGTCGTCTCATCGTCGTCTCATCGCACCTACGTGCCGGTATTCGAGTCTACCTAGGTTATCAAGTTGTGAAACTGCAAACAATGCGTTCGCATAAACGGGCCGGGTTACTAACCATCAAACGATGCCACTAATGTTCGTTCAGCTGTCCGTATCAACAGCTGTCGTGTGGAAAAATTGGGCATTACCGACAACAAGAACACTGCGGACATAGATAAAAGTCCTAAGCCACCTGCGAGAGTTCTTCCTACAGGACGTTGCCTTTGCGTCCATGTTCATCATCGTATAGCCAAAGGGACCCCGCTACTACTACCTTGGACGCTAATCGATCTTCTTTGTGTACACTCACCATGGCGTATCTGGCATTTCCAAGGACAAGTTTACTTTCACCGGTCAATGCGATGTAGGTTGGTTAGGTTTAAGGCTTACTACCTGCAGAACGCATTTAGGCCCCGCCTTGCCCTAGCCTGCGGCTGCCTTTGACATCAGGCGCGCCAGCGGCCCCCAACATTCTCTATATAAGTGCAACCCCAGACTTGCTCTATCTGCGGTGCTAGACTTTTCTTTTCAATATGGCTCGACTACCTACAGCAAAAGAACTCGATCTCTTCGACATGGAAGTGCCAGAGGGCATGGCTATCTCTTGTATGCCGCCCGCTCGAGAGCACATGGAAGACCCCTTCTGGTATGACCAAGGTGGTAGAAACCCATTCCATCGCAAGCGTGTACACAGAATGCCGGCTGGCGAAGAGCGAAAGACCAAGCTCAGAGAGATACTGGAGAAATTTCCTCGATACGGACCAGCAATGCATGAGTGGGCAGTCGACCAAAATGATCCGTGTCTTCTCATAGAGTTGTTCGAGCTAGGCATATCTCTCGATATCAAAGAGGCAAAAAGAGAAGATATCAACGAGCCCGACGAGGACGGTATAGACTACTCTTATCCTCAAGCCGAGATGCTACATGCTCTGCACACCGCAGCGTGGGAGGGCAAGCTGGAATGTGTCAAAGTGCTCATCGACGTTGGACGTGCAGATATAAACGCCAAAGACGACCGAGACACGACGCCTCTCACGAATGCTCTTGTAGCTGCTCGCGACGAAGTCGTCGAGTGGCTGTTGGAACACGGCGCCAACATCACGTTCGAAGCAGACCCGCTTAACGATTTGCATGCTGCACTGCGGTCTGGAGAAGTTTCCATGGTGAAAAAGGTGCTGGAGCACCCACAGGCTGTGGAACGAAAGTTGCACATTGGGACCTCGGATTTGCAATGGGCTGCGGAATGCCGAGGAGGCCGAGATCCGCGAGACATGATTGATTTCGTCCTGCAAAGTGGATGCTTCGGCTCGCCCGTGACTCGAACGCAGAAAGCTGCAATCATTGAATACCTCGCACCTGTTATATCGCTCACATCGATCGAATCAGTTCGCCTCTTGCTTCCATTCCTGACCGAACAAAAGGAAGACGGCTCCTTCGAATACGTCGAATTACCCGAGGCAGAACAAGCCAACATCTTCAACTCCACCGAGGATGCCATGGAGAAACGCGACATCCCAGACCTGTTTAAACTCGTGTGGGAAACCCTACTCTCCAGTCCGACTAAGATTCCGGACAAACACAACGAACCCACCGTCACAAAGAACGACCGACTAAATCGTCGCCTCATTTCGGCTTGCGCAGAAGGCTGTGCGGAGACGTGCAGGCTCCTTATTGACGAGTACGGCGCAGACATGCACCACGTCAGCCACAAGTTCTCCACCACGCCGCTGGGACGAGCAGCTGGATCGAGCGCCAATCCCATCGAGAGACGGCTGCCAGTGGCGAGATATCTTCTCGAGGAGAAGCATGTGAACATTCATCTGGGCGACGGGGAGTTCGCAAACAGTGCTACTCCGCTTGCGATGTTGCTCAAATCTGGGACCATAGGTCAAGGCGAGATGATCAAGTTGTTACTCAAACATGGTGGACCGTTGGAAGAGATAGGTAAGGGTGTGTTGAAGGTCATCGAAGACGCAGAAGCTGGAGCGAAAGTCGAGCTGTATCTGGTGTTGTACCAAGCGCCTAGAGAGCCCGTGAAGCTCATGACAGAAAGACAGACAAAAGGTTATAGACAGGTTGGGGTTGAAGCGAGTCGGGAAGAGTGGAAGACATGGCTTGGGTCCATACAGACCAGGAAACCCAAAGGGGCGCTTGCAGCAGAGGACCCGAAAGGACATCCATTAGAATAATGTGGCACCAGCTTCTGTGGCACTGGCAGTACTCTTTGCTCGAAGCAGGAAATTGTGAAGTTCGGTCTGTCTTGGAGGCTTTCACAGTGCCAGTTGGTTCGCAACCCACTCATCTGCTTCACTATGTACCTAGTCATCGTCTTTACTAATACACCCAGCCGATCGTTTATCACCAAAGCCCAACCTCTGCCATCCAACCTCAACCCATTCCCTAGAGCTCCGATCACCAGCCCTCCACTACAGATCTCAAGCCCCGAACCAGTCGCCTACCCACCCAAATTAAAGCTCAACCAGCTATCATCGCACATACTCAGCTTACTCGCCACTATCCTCGTCAGCACATGTCTCCCAATTAACTTCCCCCATCACTTTCAACTTACAAGAAAAGTTCACCGGCGCAACCGGCGGCCACGGCTTCGGCGGGAAGTCCGGATACAGCAAGCTCTCATTCGTCTTGCACTGCGGATACAGCGTCCCCTCGAACAGCGCCACGCATGCGTCCTTGCTCCAGGGGTTGACGCCCGCGCAGGCGGTGCCGAGACGGAGGGTTGCGGTGTAGCCGGGGACTTTGCCTGCATCCCTGATCAGCTCCGACTGGAATGGGGAGAAGGTGGTGGGTGGGAGGGGGGAAGGGGTAGGAAGGGGTACCAGTGACGGTGGTGCCGGGCGCGCAGGAGGGCATGGCGTCGCAGGCTGCGGTGATGGCGTTGTGAGCCGCGGTTCTGTCGGCGAAGGCATTGCGGCAGGTGATTTTGGGGCCGCTCCAGCAGTCGGCTTGCGCGGAGACGGTCGGGGAAGCGAGACCCGCTGTTAGGAGTGTGCGGAGCGAGGAGAGACGCATGGTGGAGCTGCCTGCGAAAATACTTCTTGATATGAGAGATCGACGACGTGTGCTGCCGAGAGAACGCCTGTGGTGATCGATATGAAGGGATGGAAGAGTGCGACTGAGACTTTATATAATGAGTGGCATGTGTGCGAACGGTTCTCAACCGCGCACCAGCGCTCAATCCTGTTCGATAGTGAAAGACAGATGCAAGCCAACGGTGAGTTTTATAGGGCTTTTGTAATTGAAATGAGGTCCAAAGCGTCCGATTGTAGTACGAAACATATAGGCCCTGGGACATTAAACGCGTCTGTGTGACCCGAACATTCGGGCAGCTACAGAACCCCCATGAATATCAGCCACAGGGAGCTTTGCCATGCACTGTTATTACATGGAGAAACTGCAGATGCTGGAGAAGCAAGGGGTTCTTGGCTTGTCACGACGCCGTTGAAGTGGAGTCGACCGTGACTTGATCGCAATTGATGCCACTTGTTCCGACTGGGGTTCCATGCTCATATTCCCCAAAGTGTACTGGAAGAATTTCGTTGGGAATCTGGATCGTCAGACTATGGAAGTAGAAACCCAAGATTCGATCTAGAAAAAGCGTCAATTAGCCGTGGATTAAGAGTGAATGGGAGAAATCTCGTAGCTATAATATGCCATCGAGTCCCTCCAGGCTATTGAATAGGTCTGACCACTCTACGATCCAAACCGTCTTCCTTATATCGGAGAAAGGACAATGGGCTGTTGGTTTGAATGTAGAATATAGCTGATAGGTACATAAGCCAGCTCATCCAGCCAAGTACCACTGTGACTTGAAGGCGTTTTCCGTGACCAAGTGGAAAAAATCAATTGGCGCTGCGAACCGTCGTCTTCAACGACTACCGAGACATCTATATCAGCGTCTTCGAAAAGTGTCACAACCTGCCACCAGCTTTAAGACATCGGTTGCCCAATCTGAGCCCCACCAATAACCATGTCTTGAGCAGTGCCTTGTCGAAACCGGTACAGACCCGCGCTATGCCCGCACTTCAGCTTGCCAACCGTCCGCACCACTCTTCTGGGTGCGCTTTTGACCAAACATCCCACCCTCCCTCCATCGCTTACTTTTTAAACCCCTCCAATGTCGTCCTCGTCCCCTCCACAATCAACCCATGCTCAACCTCATGTATCCTGTTCTCCAAATCATTCAAACTCTCCCCGTCTCTCAAGTCCACCTCCCTCGTAACAATCGCCTCCCCCGCATCCACCTCCGCAATGACCTCGTGAATCATGACCCCGGTCCTCTTCAGCCCCTCGCTCCGGCCCGCCTCCCACGCGCGCTCAATCGCGCCCGCGCCCGCAAACTCCCCCGGCAGCGCAGGATGTAAGTTTATGACCTTGATTCCCGCGGCGGAAATCGGGTTCAGAAAGTCCGGCGTAAGGATGTGCATCCACCCGGCGCACACGATGACGTCGGGCCTGGGTTCGAACGCGAGGATGAGGGATGCGAGGCCGGCGTCGTATTCGGTGCGGGCGGCGGCTGTGCCGGCGTCGGTCTGGGGGTGTTTCCGCTTGAAGGGGACGAGGTTGTGGTAGGTGGTTGGGATGGAGGCTTTGGCAGCGCGCTCGAGACCGAACGCTGCTTTGCGACTGCGTGTGCGTGAGTACATGCTAGAGTAGGTTGAGGTGCGAGTACTACTTTGATATCACGTGGGTTATGCGGGTGTTTGGGAGGGCAGAGGTGCCGCTGGCGTCAATGAGGGCTTGTAGGTTGGAGCCGTTGCCGGAGACCAGGACGACGAGGTTGTATGGCGATTGAGACATTTTGTCTGCAGGCGGGCGCGATTTACGTGAATTGTGAAGGTGCGGAGGTCAACGGAGGTCCGCAACAAAGTGATTAATTTTGGTAAACGCGGGGCTTATCGATAGAGGGGGTAGTGCAGGGATAGACTTTCGCGTGGAGGGGGTAAAGTCAACCAGTAGATATCGGTTCCAACTGCAATTTGATACAAAGTCGTCAATAATGATTCTTGAAATATTCGAAATCGACGTCAAATCCCGGATGGCTCCGGTGGTATCCATACTGATTGCACAGTCCGCAATACAGTTGCCAAAGCTAAGCTAATTGCTGTAGTAAGACGCCATGAACGCCGCTCCTTTTCCCTTTTTCGTTCAGACCCTCGCTCTCTTCGAGCTGACACTCTCATCGTCCATGTCTTCCCATTCGTCATCTTCATCCTCCTCCACAACCATCTTCTTCCGCTTGGACCTGGTGCTCGAACCGTGCAGTTTCTGTCCATTCTTCCACTTTGCCCGCTTCTCCAGACCCTTCAATCGCTCCTCGTACTCATCTTGCTGGTTGTCCAGAGCATTTTCAATCATTTCCACCTTCTGTGCGGTTGTGAGAGCTTCTTCTCCTTCCTCCATGTTCTCCAACGAGTCTCTGTTCTGGCGGTATATCCTATCTTTCACAGCCAACCGCCAGAAGTAGTAGCGCCGGTCGTTTTCATTCGAGCATCTATCTTTGCGGGTGATGCGGTTCTTGTTTCGATGGGCAGGCGGAATCGTAGATAAGAGGTGAAGTTCAAGCATGCGATTGAATTGACGTGACACAATCTTGGTTTCACGCTGCAACTGGCCGAGGTCGACGCCGTTGCCCAATATTTCATCGCGCGGTATAGGAGCACTCTTCGCGAGCTTCTCTCTTGGTATGGTCGCGGGAATGGTCAGTGACTGGAAAGTGGGCAGTGTGTGGAGATACACCATGTCGCCGTAATCGCGCATCGCATCGAATGCCTCGTCTGGGTCTTCCACGGTCAATTCGTAGATAGATGGCCTCTTGACGAGATGTGCGAAAATGGTCTGGTATAGCGTCGCTCCGAGATGTTGGCCCTGGTAGGGTGGGAGTATCAGGAACTGCGAGATTCGTTCACGCGACGGTTGTTCCAGCGGGTCGATATGCTCAGTTATGCGGAAAGTCTCCGGGTCTTGGGTGAGTTTTGAAGGAGCCCATTTACCAGCGTCGCCATTGGTGCTGGCAGGAGACGAAGGGAGGGTCTTTGTCGAGCGCAAGATCTCAAAGGTTGGGAGCAGCCATAGGCGGTATGTGGTAGAGAAGCCGGCGAGCGTGTAAGGCGAGACATCATCACCAGCGGGAGTGACTTCGTACAGCATGTACAAGGACCACCTCTCGTTCGACCAGTCAACATCCAGCTCAGGCAAGGTCGCACCTTCGATGAAGAGTATAGGCAGTATCCGCATGTTGTCCCACAGACTTCGCGCGGTGGGATCTGTCAAGTTTGCAACCCATATCTCCAACTGTTTGCCGTGGTGTGTAAATGTGTGCAGCTGCTTGCCGGGCGGCCTCCAGTCCTTGGATGTGGGATCGGTCCGCGCACCTTCGACCGGGGTCTCGGAGCGGTCGAACACAGCTGGTGGGCGTCAGTAAGCGTGAGCTGGTGGGTTACGAGGGAGGCACTTACAGGCGGGAAGGTAATCCTCGAACACAGTCGCAAAGTCGACCTTGAGATGTTTCTCGGTATAGACTTCCTCCGGGAGCTCGACCTTCTCCTCAAAGCCTGCCTTCAGCGAAGGCTTCATGTCGTTTGCGCGAAAGGTCAACTTGATGTAGGGCTCCTTGTAGCCAATAATCTCCTCGTCTTCGCCGAAAAAGGCATAGGTATGGGTAGGATGGAACGATTCACTGAATGCAGGCTCGGGCGCTGGATCTTGGGAGGGACGGGTGAGGTTGAGCTCGAAGCACTCGTTCGCGCTGGTGATGTCTGGACGAGGTCAGCGAGATTGGGTACCCATCGTAGGGCGTGGTGAGAACTCACATTCCTCTAATTGGACGTTCATGGTGGGCAGGATCAGGGGATGGGTCCGGGTACCTATATAACGCTGCTGCGTGAAGCGAAAGCAGACGAGAGCTGGTTCGCAAGCAAAATGGCGAGTCGCGTCGGAGCAGCTCGGCGCGCGAGACGCGTTTTAGCGCCGTCGGCTCTGGCTCTGGCTCTGGCTCTGCTCTGGTTTCACTAATTAACTTTTGGCTCGTTCAGCCCTGCGAGGAAGGGCAGAAGCGGAGCCGGAACAAGCACCGCCATGCGTTTGGGATGTGCGCCTTGAGGCTTGGCCGCTGTTTCTCCGCCCCTCGAGGCCTCAGCCCCCTTCCCCAACATCACACACGCTTCTTGCGACAGGGCCGCAACTTGCCAAGTAATGACGATAGACTTCCGCTAGCATTGCCCAAGTCCTTTTTCCTTCTCTGACTTTCTTGCCTTGGTTTGAGACGGCCCCGACACGGGTCAGCCGCCGCCATGTGGGACGGTCTGTTTATGCTGCTCGCCCTGAGCACCATCATGGGTATTGCGTGAGTGCAGTGTACTCTGGGGGTCATGACGCAGTTGCTCACAGAGGCAGCTCCTTTCTGGCTGGAATCCTACCGCTCTCCTTCAACCTGTCTCCACGTCAGATCCGCACCGTTTCGCTGCTCGGCACAGGCGTTCTCGTAGGCGCATCGCTCATCGTAATCATACCAGAGGGCATCGAGACCATGTATGGCGCCGCCATCAAACGCCATGCCCATAACGTGCCACACCCGCAACCCAAGATCCCGTCCGGAATTGCCCAGCAGAAAGGGACCCTCAACCCTGCCGAGTTCGTGCCGGATCCTGTCAGAGCTGAAGCGCTGCGGACAGACTTTGCAAAGACGGGTGCGGCTAGTATCATTGTGAAGAGGACGCCGGAGACGCCGCCGGTCGACAGCTACAAGCAGCGCGCAGACAAGAACAAGAAGGGCAAGGTCGAAGAGGAGCACAAGGAGCCCCAGAAGGGCGGCGACGACGACTCGACCGAAGGCCACAGGGAGGGCCATACGCGCGTGCATGGGCCGGAAGAGGACGAGCAAGTGGCAGCACCGGTGGATGCAGACATGGAAGGACCTCACGGATATATTGGCATCGCGCTGATACTCGGCTTCATCCTCATGTTTGTCGTGGACCACCTTCCTGGGGCACTCTCGAATGCAAAATCGCAATATCAGTCGCTGCACATCTCGCTATCGAACCTGCATCGTGGCCCACACAATTCGTCTTCGATGAGCTTGAACGCTTTGACTCCCGGGTCGCCGCCGCCAGAACCACTCACGCCTCTTCCACCCCACGTTTCGAAGCCTCCACGCTCATCTGCGACTACAATTGGACTTGTGATTCATTCGTGTGCTGATGGTATCGCATTGGGGGCCTCTTCGACTGCTCCTTCGACGTCCTTGTCCCTTGTCGTCTTCTTCGCCATCATGCTGCACAAAGCTCCTGCCGCGTTTGGTCTTACCTCTGTACTGCTTAAGCAGGGGTTTTCAAAGCGAAGAATACGTACGCATCTCGCCATGTTCAGCTTGGCAGCCCCCGCCGGTGCTGTAGTAACCTGGTCTATCGTGCATCTGCTTGGTCGCGGGCGCCTGGGTGGAGATGATGGTCTGGCATGGACAACTGGATGGGTTCTGCTGTTCTCCGGTGGAACGTTCTTGTGAGTGTCGCGCCCATTTGTACCCATTTGTATACCACTCAGGTTACTGATCAAGTCAGGTATGTGGCCATGCACTCCATGACCGAAGCCACAAATTCCCACGAAGCACCCGTAATCACCGGTTACATTGACCATCACATGCCGCAACCGAGCGGCCTTTCCAGATCCGACATCGCCATTGTACTGTCTGGCATGCTCGTGCCCCTCGTAACACAAGTCGGTCATCACCATTGACACAGCATTTCTTTGGCGTTTGCTCGTGTGTCGATCCGAAGAGGAAGACAGATTAATGAATGAGCGGTGTTCAGGATGATACCAAATGTTGTAGGAGACTTCTTTTTTACATATCCTTGTTTGAGTAGGTAGGAGTCTGGATCAAAACTGGAGGCGACATGTAGATATGTACAACAGGTATAACCGCCGATGCGCTTGTTGTCTATCGACGCGCAGATAACTGTTCTTCAGAAAGACGATGGGTTCACCTGAAATGTGGTCTACATATATATATCAAAAGAAATCCGAGACAGCTGGAAGGATCCCGTGCGAGCTCTCGTTCCAACAAAAGCACGAGTTGCACATCTACTACGCAAGAATACCAGAGGTTGATGTTCGTACGAGGCTCTGGGTGGGACCTTGACCCGTGGAACTAGCGCGTTCATTAAGCGGATCCGACGTCATCGCAACGGATCTTGCGGGAGCTTCCCATGCGCTACCAAGCTTGCGATAAATACCATTCAGCCTCGAACTCTGGGAATCCCCTGGTATTCTTGTTCTTACGTTGCCGTCTCCCGACCTTACGATTCTCCTTGCTTCAATTGATACCCCACGGAACCTTCGTTTTAGAAAATCAAATCCCCAGGCAGGACAAAGGGCACGTCATAGACGCGATAGCTATCCGATAACAACTGCACCCCTCGCAGCCGTGAAAGAAGTAGCAACGATCGAACTCAGAAGCAATGGCGAGCGCAAGCGGAAAGGCAGAAAGCGCTGGGGCGAAGAAGATTGAATTGTTCTCTGGCTCGTACTTCGCTGCCTGCACAATGGGTGGAATCATCGGTATGGCGGATTGGTAGCGGGCATCCTCCTGTGACATATGCTAATTGATTCAGCTTGCGGTCCTACACACACAATGGTCACACCTCTAGACTTGGTATGTCGCCCGTTCTTTTCCCCCAATCTGATCCTCATCCGACAGACTTTCACCGCGTTCATGGATGCATGCATACTGATGGTCTGTCACAGGTAAAATGCCGTCGACAAGTGGACGATAAGCTCTACAAGTCTAACACGCAAGCCTGGAAAATGATCTACTCCAAGGAGGGCCTCCGCGGCGTGTTCTTTGGCTGGACACCCACCTTCGTTGGCTACTCGCTGCAAGGCGCTGGCAAATACGGCTTCTACGAGGTCTTCAAGTACCTCTATGGCGACAAGCTCGCGCCAAACGCCAACAAGACCGTTGTATTCCTTGCTGCCTCTGCCTCCGCCGAAGCTCTCGCCGACATTGCGCTGTGTCCGCTCGAAGCCATCAAGGTCCGTATGCAGACCACGCTACCGCCATTTGCGCATAGCTTGAGAGAAGGCTGGGGCAAGGTCGTTAGCCAGGAGGGTTACGCTGGACTGTACAAGGGTTTGTATCCCCTGTGGGGACGCCAGATTCCGTATACGATGGTGAAGTTCACTTCGTTTGAGAAGACGGTGGAGCAGATTTACAAGTACCTTGGTAAGCCCAAGGAATCGTTCAACTCCCTGCAGCAGACGGGTGTGTCGTTCTTGGGTGGCTATATTGCGGGTATTGGATGCGCGGTTGTTTCGCACCCCGCAGGTAAGTCATGCTCAAATATATTGTGTCTGAATGCTGACATGCCGCAGATGTTATGGTGTCCAAGTTGAACTCGGACCGCAAACCTGGCGAAGGCGCTGGACAAGCCATGACCAGGATTTACGGCAAGATAGGCTTCGGTGGCCTCTGGAACGGTCTTCCCGTTCGTATCTTCATGATCGGTACCTTGACGGCGTTCCAGTGGCTCATCTACGATTCGTTCAAGGTCTACCTCGGCGTAAGTTCTGCCGCTGCGACACCCAAAGTATACGCACTGACCGATAATTGCAGCTGCCCACGACTGGTGGTCACTAGGGAAGTACCAGCTTATCCTTCAATGCTTAGACGACTAGCATGGCGCTTGTAGAACGAGACGGTCATATGTTGCTTGGCTTCCGATGAAGCATTCTAAATAAGCTCTGTGAACGGTTCCCGGCGTTTGGAACATCAAACGATTTCGGTGTGCAACCTTGATCGTCATTCCTATTATCGTAATGAATTTATTTATTTTATCCATGAACATACTCATGGCGGTACCCCCAGCTCCCCCAGCACCTCTCTCAGTCCCAACTTAACCCAATCCTCAACTGGCCCGTCCTCGCTCAACCACACAGACCCCATCATCCCGGCCGTGGCCGCACTAGCTCTCGTACCCTCAATCCCGCTTTTCCGTCTGGGAATCACAACCAGCCAGTCCTTCCACATGAACGCCCCATGCGGAACCACAATCGCACTTTTTGGAAGGCCCAGCGTTTCTTTCGCCTGCTCGATCAAGCTTGCATACACACGTACCATCTGCTCTCCCGTCACACCTGCAAACCCCGATAAGAAGTGATGCGCGAAGAATTGGAACGGCACAGTCCTCCTCAGCTCCTCCTCTACAAAGTGACTAAAAGCTGGGGGAGGTCCTCGAAGGCCTTGGAGATGCTTGTGCTCTCGGCTACAACCTGCTGCTTCCCCGCCATTAAATATCATATAGAGTTCGGCCCCGAGGCCAGGGATACACAGCATGTCGAGGGCAGCTTGGAAGTCTGCTGCATCGAGGAGCTCGTACTGCCGACGGTAGGAGTCGAGTGTTAGAATGAGGAACTGCGGGCGGTCGGTGCAGAACATGTTGAATGCGAGGTCGTGGGTTCCGTTCAGCTGGGCAAGCTTCATGCGCGGATCAGGACAGAAAAGGTCGCTGCCCGGACCCCACTGCTGGTGGTTGCTGTGGGTGGCATTCAGTTTTGCGCCGATGTGGTGCGGTTTGCGGGAGAAGGCAGGACATATGCGGAATTCGAGCTTTTACAGAATAAGCTTTGACGTTGGCAGCGGAGATGGAGGGAAATACTGGGTATCCATCTGCATCGTGTTTGATGGTGCGATGGGGGCTAAAGAAGATGGTTCCTGCGGCTACTAGGTCGTCGAATGTTGAGAGAATGGCATCTTTGGGAGGAATGGTTGTGGGTGTGGTCATGGTCTTGGGTGGATATTGTGTGCCGGTTGGTGTTGGTGGATGGACTTCTGAGCTATCGGAATAGTGTTCTATTCCTGTCCGTTTACTATCCACTTTGTGATTAAAGTGTTTTCCGCATTCACAGGAGTGCTACGACGACAAAATTCTGTGGCGGTGTATCACAACATTGAAAGTGGATATCTAGCCAATCAGGCACTAGCGCGTGGACCTCAGGCCAGCACGCACTTCAAGCTATGCTCCAGGTTTGACGAAGACACTGCTCAAAGAAGGATTCCTGGAAAAGCAATATATTCATTAAAGATGTGAGCAAGTCTAAAGATTAAATTCAAATCATTGCCGGAAAGCCTAAGGTGCTTCGTGTCGACGTTAGAACGCGGTGACGGCCATGGACACATGTTGAGGTTTTGCTTGCCAAAACATTGACATTTACTCGGAAGATTAGCTCATTTCTGGTTCAGTTTCCAGTCATAGCCTAGTTTTGAATTGCTCATGTATTCGCCGATGTGAGACATGACAGCAGGTGAGGCTCACGAGCAGGCAGGGATCACGTGCCCATTTAGCGTCCGCACTCGATCCTTCCGCCAGATCCGCCAGATTCCGACGTTGGCAACCAGCATTCAACAGTACCGAGTCAAGCCATGAGCGGAGCCAGTGAGAACAGGTCACGACGGCTACGGCAACGATCGCGAATCGCATGTGAGCCGTGTCGTGAACGAAAGCGGAGATGTGATGGGGACCAGCCAGCATGCGAGCTATGCCGGAACTTCGGATATGAGTGTTCATATCGATCGCATCCACGCAAGCGAAGACTTGAGGGCACAAGCACGTTACCATCTCAGCCAGTTTCCTCAAGTCCGCAAGAGAACAGTGGGGCCTTCCAAGACCAAACACCAGCTCCTCCGGCATTGGCTCCAACACCATTTGCGCAATCATTAGAGAGCAACTCAGGATCCGCCTTCGTTCGAACCTTCGCTATTACAGTGGACCCAAGCAATGCTCCGCCATCCCAGATGCTGGGCTGGAACGTCTTCCTCGGCCAGCGTCAAGTCTCTACGAATATGCCATTACGGAGCATTACGGACATTGTAACGCAGGCGGAAATGGAAGATATCGTTGCTGTTTACTTCGAAAAAATTGATCCATGCTACGGATTCGTCGACCGAGAACTCGTGGATCAGACTATGCAGCAATTGTGGGTTTCTGGAAGCAGCCTCTCGATTCCAGAAGCAGTGATCTGCGGTATCGCGGCTCTAGGCTGTGCGTTCTCGAGCCTACAAAGCCTAGAGACAGAAACGAGTCTTTTTGTGCTAGCAAAGCTCTTGCTTGATCTGGCTGCCGAAGACATCACCTATGATACCGCCACTGCTTGGGTCCTCCGTACAGTTTACCTACGTCTGACAGGCAGACCTGAGGAAACTTGGATGGCAAGTTGCATAGCTCTCCACACCATAGATGCTGCGGGCTTGCATTGTGAAATCGGCACAGAGACTCCTTTCCGTAGAGCTGGTCGACCCTCCACGCCAGATATGAATCGAAGAATCTTGGGGGTCGCTCGCCATCTGAATGTCTGGCTATCTTTCGATCTCGGCCGGACCCGTGTCACATTACAGAATATGTCCACAGTTCCTGCGTCCCCTCGACCCAAAGACTACACTGCTGAGCTTCTCGGTCTCCTGTTTTACACAGAGAACCTGGACCCAACTAAGAGCATAAGTGGTCCAGAACTTATCCAGGCCATTTCGGAAATACTGAACCGGATCCATACCCAACCCCCATCTATCTTAGCTCTGTGCAATTTGACCCTGTGTCTTTTCCGCCGACTATACACACTTAGATGGCATGTTCAAGATGATATTTTGGACAAAGTTGTGCAGCTCATTGAGAAAGCAATACAAGGTGTACACACGCTGTTAGAGGCTGGGAGTCCCTGGCATCATATGGCCAACGTGCCATTCCAATCCGTCTGTACCCTCCTCGCTGCCGACACCACGAAGTCTTTCTCTTTATTGGGGCCTACTGTGTCCTGTCTTTCGAGAGTGAGCGAGACCTACCAAACAAAGGCTACTCGGGATGCGTACACGGCAGCTCGCGCACTCATTTCGATGCATCAAAAACGGAAAGAGGCGAATGTTGTAAGGCAGTCGGAGATGTTGAAACTTTATCCTATCGGCGCACTAACAGAGAATGATACGAATGGCCACTTTTCTGTCGATCAAGCTCAAACTTTCGCCGATCTTCCGTGGTTCAACGAGTTCTTTACAGATATTGAGATTACGAACTTCTTCAGTGGGACGGCCTAAACTACAGCGCTAGGTCCAGGTTGCTACATGACACAAATGTTGATACAGAGCTAGAAGCTTCCTTGCTTCATGCTTGGCGACGTTGCCTGTCGAACTCGATTATGACGTCGCAAGACGCTCAGAATGTGTGTATCTGGTCCTTGCGATACCCAAGTTGCTCCAGAATGCCTTGTTCTTTGCGCGATCCTACCAGGTTTGCCTCCATTTCCGGTGGTCCGCAAACGAAAACCTTTGTCTCGCCGTTACTTGGCAGTGGAGCCACCTCTTCTAGCAGCTCTTTCGTCACACGGCCCTTTCGCAAAGTTGTTTTCGCGTCCGGCCGGCTGACCGTGTACACAACCTTGAATCGATCTCTGAATTCCTTCTCGTACTTTTCGAATTCCTTCGTAAGATGGCAATCTTCGTTTGTATTGACTCCGTACACGATGGTCACCGCTGTTTTATCATCTGGATTTGACAAGATACCCTGTGCGAGTTGGAAAATGGGCGTTATACCGGCGCCTCCAGCTATGAGCGTCACGTGATGAACGCTGTTGGGAACCCATTGATGGCCACCGATTGCAGCAGCAAAGATCAACTTGTCGCCTGGTTTGAGGCTGTGCAGGTGTGTGCTTTGCTTCCCGTCCGGGTAGTGTTTGACCATTAAGTCGAGAACACCAGGTTCATCTTCAGAATCATTAGCATCTGCGCGCAAAAGTCTTCATGGTTACTCTACCTAAACGTGAAACTGGCGTATATGGTCTTGCGACAGGAGTCCATTGGCCCTGCGGCCAGGACAATGTGAGCACGGCGGCTTTAGTGTTATCAGCAATTGCACAAGTCGCTGCCAAACACAACTTACACGTCAGTGACAAACCGCTAACATCTGTTGAGTTCGGGAGCGAGAACCGTAACCGCTTCGTGTCGTGGTTGAGTTGCTCTACGCTCTCCAACGGCAAAGACACAAATGCTGGACCTCTGCTAAACACCTTTTTCGGCGCATTCGCATCAGCATCGACGTCTCGGCCCAATCTTGAAAATAAGAGGCCAGCGCCGATGCTACCAGCTGTGAGACTTGCGACGATGGCTCGTGGCCGTAGAGACAACGCCATTATTGCTTTTTCAGATCTGGGATTGAAGAAGAATTTGGAGCAGCAAAGTGCCGTGAACGATAGTGCGAAAGTGGTCTAAATTTGACTTTTGAGGTGCGTCGTGTCTATTTATTGTTGACGCAGCTGCTAGGTACCTATCTACAGGATCGGACTTTGATGCCCTCCGACGTTCCGTGTGAGGAGCCGGCGGTGGTCCGACACCAGTTTAGCCCAGTCATGATTGGATACAATGACACGAATGAACCCGGAGTGACATTCCAGACAGTCTACCACAGTAATGGTCTAATGCACAAATCCAGTCGACTGATTATCGGACGTTCCTGGACCCCGCACAGGAGGTGTACCCGTCGGTCATGTTTTACACAATGACCTTGCTTCCAGACAAAAGTTTACTCCGTCGAAAATGAGCACCATAAGCTCGGAAGCCCAGAGCTATAGGTATCATTGCGATAGCAAGGCAGCCTAACAATGTTCCCGCCCATTGTATGCCTAAGTTGGCGAACATCTGAACAGAGAACAACGGAAACCCGGCAGCGATTCCTGAACGAAGCATGACATTCGCAGCCACTGTGGACGCTGCTCTTCGTCAAGTCAGTTGCAACCCGAGACCGGGCTTGATATCAATGACTTACAATGGCAGATACGCTTCTACCAAGTAATTGAAGCAGGGCATGAAGATACACAGGAGGCCGAATCCAGTCAAGACTCCTGATGCTGTGGGTACCATCCAATGCATCGATGGCCTGAAAGCTGTCCAGGAAAACCTATCAACCACGCGTCAGGATGGAGGACGGACGCGACGATCGCCAGCACACATACCAGAATATTCCAATGGGGAATACGAAAGCCCCAACAATCACGGGAAGCAGCCGGGCCTCTGGTTCCGAGGCGCCGTTACCTGATAGCAATGTCTTCTGGCTCTGGAGTTGCTGCCAAATGATGAAGCAGACCGCCAGGCAAAGACCGAGGATTACTGCCACTAGTGGCAAGGCGGCTGTCCCCTTGTTCATACGGTATGTGTTCTGAAACACGTATGGATATGCACCGACCAGGCAATAGGTCAATCCGTAGATAAAAGACATGTAGATCGATACGAGCAGCACAATAGGCTCTGTGACCAACATACGCAAAGGTCGGACTAGATATTTTCGAAGCAAGGCCTGCGCGTCCACCTCGACTCTTGAATGTTCCGCATGAATGCTCCAATTACCAGTCTCTTGACGAATCCGTGCGGCTTTTGCTAACAAGACGGTATCAGCGTGCGTTTCTTCTAGGAACAACAGAAGCAAAAACATTGCAGAGAAGCCCATGAGGGCGGGCAGGTACAGTGTCCATCGCCACCGGAGATAGCTGTCCACAATGTAACCTCCGATGAAAGACGCCGCCAACGGTCCCGCGAACACCGCGAGTGCGTATATTGCAATTGAAGGTCCCCGCTGGTAGTCGTCGAATACATCCGCCAAGATTCCCGGAACAACACAGAGGGGGCTGGAACCAAACACCCCTGCGAAGAACCGGCAGATGATCAGCGTCTGGATGTCTTTGGCGACAGCACTTCCCAGTGTGAACACCGCGGATCCTAAGGAGCCCACAATGAGCGGCGTTCGGCGTCCCATGAGCTCGCATCCTGGGCCCCAGATCAATGGCCCGAAAGCAAACCCGAGAATGTAGAGGCTCGTTGCCAGAGCGCCGAATTCTTTCCCGACGAAGAGGTCTTGGCTTGCCTGTGCTGCGGCTGGGGAGAATAGAGCGCTGTTAAAAGTGGCGACAAGCGTGCAGTAGCACACCATGGTTGCTATCCAGCATCTGTCCGATCTGGATCAGTGACAAAGCTCCTAATTGTAGAGGTGTTCACATACTTCTTGCTGAAGGACCAATTCATAGGATGCCAAGGGTCGTTTGGGCCATCAAAAATGACGACGTATGATTCGCGGTCCTCGATGATCTTCGGATATGGTCTGTCGTTGCCCATACGAAGCCATTGGTCTTCCATGTCCGGAGAGGAACTCTCGGTCGGATGATCGTGGGAGGGCCTGGCCGAAAGTTTGGTTTGTGCTTTCCTCCCGAGTGTGTGAGGCTGCGCGATACGTCTTATATTCCTGGCCGAAAATTTCAAACGTCAATCGTTCTCTGACACGGTGTACTTACTTCGTGCGGATATGGCGGCTGGTTGCGGAAAACTCGTAGGTAGCACTACTCACAAATGCTTAGACTCCACTTATTCTACCCTATCATGAATGTGACCGCATCACCTCTCAATATATGTCAGGTCGCAGAAGCGTTCCTCTATACAGGTCGGTATACGTTGCTCAAGTTTGCTCACTCTCCTCTGACACATTGCAGGCAGGCCCCTCCGGCTTTGTACCACAACCTACAGACCACAGCCGCGAAAAGACAAACAGTCGCTGACCTCATGTCAAAAAACACTCCATCGTGCGCGCCGCCAGGTACGGCCAGCTCAACAACTTCCCCTCGGCAAATCATATCATCAACCCCACGCTGCTGCCTTGCCCACGCCAAAATCTCAGAAGAAAAGACTGCAGTCATTCTTCCCATGCATCAAGACACCCTTACAATGTTAGAAGCCTCCACCTCTCGCCTCGCAATCAACGTCAGCCGCGCAGGACGTCTTGGCTTCATCGCCGGTGGCACTGACCCAGCAACCCTCAATCATAGGCTCGAGGAGTCAAAACAACTCTCCTACAAGACGTTCAACTGCCGGTACGCAGACCCGCTACAACAATAGCGAGATGTATTAATGTGGAGGTGAGCTGGAGAATACTGCTTAGGGTGATCAAAGTATATTGTCACTGGACAGGAGAAGCCTGCTCAGAAGTGCGTCTATATAGTCTTAGGTTACATAAGAAAGTAGTACTAAGTGGGAAGCTCGTCTGAGTCATGTGAGCTCGTCTCGGGAGCTCGTCTGTAAGGCCTACCTACAGGCCCTGCGCGTGTACCTCATACGCCACAGTTACCAATCGGCGTCGGCCCCAGCTTTTCAACTCCAGCTTCCGGTCTCTCGCACCAGTCATCTCAGCGCACAAACCGGCAGTGGTCTGGCTGTTCGCACCAAAAGCAGAAGAGGATTTGCGCGAGTGGGCTATGCGGATCCGCGATGCGACAGATGGGCTCGCCCCCATCTGCGTGCAGGTCGGGAGCTTGGTGGAGGCCGAGCCCAGCGTGGCGCTCGCGGAGCCGAACTTTCTCGTGCTGCAAGGCTTAGATGCCGGCGGGCATGGTCGCCGCCAGTCCGCCAGTATAATGTCGCTAGTACTGGAGGTGAAAGATAGACTTGCCGCGATCAGTAAAGCTGGGGCTCATGTCGTCCTTGCTGCTGGCGGCATAGGAGATGCACGCGATGTGGCTGCAGCGTTGGTGCTGGGTGCCGACGGTGTGGCCATGGGCACGCGGTTCCTGGTCTCTGAAGAGGCTGGGATTCCGGAGGTTTGGAAGGGGGAAACCATGGAGACGGGCGACGGCGGAGTGACAACGACGAGATCTACGTTGTGTGGTCGTTTGAAGGAAAATCACGATTGGTCCGCCATATATGATGGGCGAGCGATCCGGAACAAAGGCCATGATGATGAAGAGGGTGACATGGTAGACGACGAAAATGTAAGGTTGTACAAAGAGGATTTGAAGCCTGGGGATAGCGCTTGGGGTGTCCACTTATTCAGGAACAGGTGTTGGCCTGGTCCTCTCGGTCCAGCCAGTACAGTCTATTATGGGAAAGAGTACCCAACCCCCTGATAGCCCTTTCTCTCCCAGATGTGCGTCTCGCTCAAAAATGAGCTGGACACCTATAATGGCCGTGCAACGGATTGTAAGGTCCGCATCACTGAGACAAATTGCACCATTGATTTTGAGAAGTCAACTTGCCGATGGGTGCAGTGGGAAATTGAAAAGCGAGAAGTGAACGGAATGCGGGATAGTGGGCTTACACATAGTTCAGATTAGATCAGTGAGTTTTCTACGGAGTTCCAAAGATGCGTATGGAAAGACGAAGAAGGTGGTGTGGTGACGAAGAGCCACAGTGGCTGACAGAAAAAGAAAGAATGCAAGGGCCGCTCCATGTGAAGTCTTGCGATATATTCTTGGGTCATAATATCGAAGAGGTACTGTAAAGTGAGGTACTGGAGAATGACGCTCGTACTAGAGTCCGGGTTTTTCGCGTTAGCAACTGAGATTCCATGCTGTTAGTGTTGTGTCAAGCAAGCGCTGGTCTTTTTTAACGACATACGTTCATCGAACTGTACCTGATCACACATTATCTTAACAATAATGATTTCTATAATAAGGTGTTATCTGCTTTCTCCCCGCAACGCACCTCAGCGCCAAAGTACATCCGCATCAAGCCATCCACTTATTCCATGTTCCCATCCTGAATGTTCATACAGTCCCCATCCATTGTGCTTATACAATGATCAACGGAGGAGCCATTGCCACACCTAAGCGCCCCAACGTACTATAACATGTCTGCATAATCCCTCGTACACAACGTCCCCTAAGAGTTGTAAAGATCATACACCTCGAGTGTAGAAACCCAAGCCAGAAACTAATAAACCCACCTCAACAAGCACAGCCTGAAGCAGTGTTTGAATCGAACAGAAAACCCCGATAAGAACGAACAAACATCAACTCAAAAGCAACCATGTGGTACAAGAAGATCACTGTGGAAGATGACATCCGCCCTTACTATCAGTCCTCGGCCCTAGCTCACAAGCCCTGCACCCGCGGCACATGCTACCACGCACTTGACTGCGGCCACACCGTCGTCGACCGATGTGCGACGGGCTGTGCAAGCAACTGCACCGAGCCCGGCGTCTTCGCAGACGGCTCCTCAGACAACTCCTCCTCCGCCGACGGCATGTCCCCCATGGACGTCGACAACACCTCTTCCTCTCCCTCCTCCACCAACGTCGACATCGACCCAGACACCTTCCTCTGCGTCCTCTGCGTCCTCAAGCAGTACGACCCCTACATCGACTCCGACACTGCCCCCAACGACGACGTCCGCTCCCTCCTCGGCAGCCTAGGCCGCGCGCACTTCGAAGACGCCTCGGAGGACCTCGCCGCCGCCACAGCGCAGCACCGCTACTCGGAACCCTCGAAGCCGTGGGACTGGCTGTACGACTTCCTCGCGCAGCATCCGGGCGCGGCGGTGGGTGAGCAGGCCCAGTCCGACGATGGGGAAGGATCCGAGGCGCGCTTGGAGCCTGATACGCATCGCCGCGGCCCCGCTGGTAGCGGGGGTCCGTTGGCGCAGGTGCGGGTCTTGCTGAGGGCTCAGGCGGCGGAGAACGAGAAGGCGGCGCGGACGATGAATTGGGAGCGGCGGTTGTTGCATGGGAGTGTTGCCGAGCCTTGTTGATCACCTACCTATTTACCTACCTAGGGCTTTGGGACCTGCGTCGTTGCCGATTTGATGACACTGTGTGCTCGAATGTTTGCTCGTTGGTAGGCCGTTTGGGCTCTGAGCATTGCTCACATCTCGTGTTGACATGGAGTAGTCAATACTTTCCTGTTTGTATCTGAGCGGGTCTCGTTATAAAAAATTCCATCCGAGCTGGTCTCGTACTAGAAAAAATGCACACCTAAGCATGCCTTGTAACACCGTGATCTTCGTGATGATGTGTCGGGTGGATTGGTTTCGATTGCACTTGTAAGTGCTGTAACCTCCGCCAAGTGTAAGCTCAGCAGTGGGCACTGACTGTGTGTCTGTTACGGCGTGGAGTATGAAGTGATGATGCAAGTTGAAGACGAGAAAAATAAACACAGTACAAGATACATGATGAGATAGATGTACCTACCAACGCCTTGCGATGCAGATGCAGAGTATTCCCGTCTACTCTATGTTTCAGATATCGTACAACCACCATCATACACTTTCATTACATAATATACAACTCGACGTAGCCTCTTAGATCAAGGCTTCGCCCTTGAACATAGCTTCCCTGACCTCCTTGACAACATCGGCTCGATCACCAGGACCGACGAGCACGATGCCTCTTCCTCTCCTACCCATGCGCCCAGTCCTGCCCAGACGATGGATGAAATCAATTGTGGTATGCGGTACATCGTACAGTATGACGTGTCGGACGGAGACAGTGTCGATACCTCGCGAGCCGAGATCGGTCGTGACGATGACTTTAGTATTGAGTAGTTGACGCGATGTGCCGCTGGCGTTGGTCTTGGCAGTTTCCTTTCGTACTTCGCCCTCTTTGGGCTCCTTGATCTTTTCCGTGCCGGTGAAGGATGCGAGAGCCTTGGCTTGGCGGTTCGGGTCAGTGTCGCGGTGGAAGGCCATGGCGTCGATGCCCTTCTTGATTAGGTACTCGGCGACGTGGTCAGTATCGTCGCGCTCGTTGACGAAGACAAGGATGCGCTTGGTGGGTACGGCCTCTTTGCCTTCAGCGGGATCGTAGTCGGCGGTCGCTTTTCCGATCTGCCAAATGGTATCGGCGCACGCGAGCATCTTGTTACCACGGTAGGGTTCCTTGTTGACGTCGACAACGCCAAGCGCAACTCGTCGAGGGATAGCATGCAGATTTGGCGTGACCAAGCGCTGCATATCCGGGAAGTTTTCGGCCAGGTACTTGTCGAGATACTTTGGGATGGTCGCAGAGCAAAGAAAGATCTTTTTCAGAGACGGCGTGGCTCGTTCCAGGATCTCGGTCGTGCTGGGCTTGAACGAGCGGTCGAAGAGCGAATCGGCTTCGTCGACGATGAGATGGGTGACGCGCGCTAGGATGTTGGGGTTGCTTTCGGCGATGCTGGCGAGGAGGGGCGGCGTGCAGATGACCAGATCGACGCCATTCTCATTGAAGAGACGATTTCGGATGACGGTAGCTGAGTTCTTTGCTGAGATGGGTGCGGCACGGAATTTGCATTCGTGCGAGAGGGATTTGGCGACGGCGCCGACTTGGGCGACAAGCTCGGCAGACGGGACCAGAATGATGGCGCGAGGGCGGGCAGGGTCCACTGCCTTGTTGAGGTCGGGTTCCTCGACACCAAAGATGTCGTCTCTGCGAGTCGGGTCGGCAGCTCTGGCAGTGGCGTCGTCTGCTGCTTTGCGCTCGGCGTCATCCTTTTCCGCTGCCTCCTCGCGCTTTATGGCGTCAATGACCGGGAGCAGGTACGCCAACGTCTTCCCGGATCCGGTCTCTGCGGCCAAGAGGTATGACTCGGGACCGGTCTTCTTGACGGGGTTCCTGGTACGTGGCTGCTTCTGAAGGCCCAGCAGGGCGGGTATGGCGACGGCCTGCGCTGGGGTGGGCGTACGGTACTCCAGGTCCGGCAGGGCGTCTTTGATGGCCTTTTGCACGCTCTCCATCAGCGGAAGACGTTCGAACGAGTCGATCTCGTCGACCTTGGCCTTGATGGCCGACCTCAGCCGGTAGGGTATCTCGTGGAGCGACTTTTGCATCTTCAGGGCATGGAACGAGTCCGAGGAGCCCGTGGTCCGTTTCCTGTCGAATCTCCTGTCGCCGTCTCTCCGCTCGGTGGTCGACGACGGCCGCCTTTGCGTGTCTTGTCCCGCGTCCAGTCTCTGGTCCTGGCGTAGGTCTAGTCTCTTGTGCATGATTCCCGTGGCCTTGGTCCGGTTCAGGTGGGAAAAGGGCTCGCGCGTCTTCTTCTTGGGCGGGATTCCATCTGGCGCAGGACGGGCTGGTCGCGCGACCGTGTCAGATAGCACCATTCGCGACGGCCGCGATGCATCTGGTCTGCGTCGCGAAGGCCCTCCGGAACGCCTGCGGGCGGCGGCATCGTCGAAGCGGGCGGCGCGGTCGCGTTGCATCTGAGCGTAGAAGCGCGTCTGCGTCTGCGTCTGCTGGGTCTGCTGGAGCTGGGGCGGGTGCGGGTGTAGGCGTCCTAGGAAGGAGCGCACCTCACACAAGGGGCAGGCGCGGGCGGCGTGACGCAGGCCCATCATGATCACGGGAGGAGGACCACGGAAGACTCAGCAGTCGTCAATCGGCAGACGTTCGGGAGCTCAGAGGACATGGGCTCTGTTGGAGACGAGGATCCAGGCCGGGGTCCAGATTGTTCAGTAGGTACTGTATTTCCGATGTCGTAGGAATCATGGACACGGCCTGGGTTTCCGAAACTTTTTGGCGCCGCCGGTCGCGACTACCCAATCACGCGGGGCGGCAGGTGCGGCCCGTCGTGGTTGCCCCAAGCAACGGCACATCCCCGACGCAACCCATGCTTGTGTACTTGGGCCCTCATGTCCAGCCCCATTTCAGCACCGCATCCTCTTCTTCCTCCCAACATCTTCAGCCAACAATCCGCGGTACCTTGCGCCAGGCCGTCCTTCGCTTTGTTGCAGTCTTTGAAAGCGCGCATCGGCCCGTGGCGCCACTCCTCGAGCGCGGCCCACCATTCTTCACCGCATTCCGCGCCCGACGTCTGCGCCCGTAGCCGACGTGCATCCACCCGTCCTGCTGGCCGGCGCTGGTCGAGTCAATGTCCCGCAACGAGGCCGTGAGTTGTGCCCTGCGCGAGACTGTGCCTGCGCCTGCGCCTGCGTCCCAGCACACTAACAAACTGCAGGTGTCGCCGCTGCGTATCAACAAAACACCCACAGCCTCGCCCGCAAAAGGAAGCACCATGTCGCGCCCTCTTTCCGAGATTGGTTCCACGGAGAGCCGCCGTAACTCTGGCAACTTCAACACCCAGTCCACCAAGGTAACCCTGCCAGCATTCCGCCTAACCGCGCTACCACAGGTCGCTAACGTGGGCCAGAAGGTATTCCTAGCTAACGAGTCCTCGCCTTTCGACTCTGCTTTTCCAAACAGCCCGCGTCTTTTTTGGAAGGAGCAGACCGTCTCGCCCAAGAACCGTTTTGGCTCGGAGAACGAGTACGAACGCGAGCCGTCGCTCTCGCCCAAGCGCAACTCCATTGAGAACCTGAAGAAGGCGTCGCGTGTCAAGAACAGCAGCATGTACGCCCGCGAGCAGAAGCACGAGTACGACCCCAACTCTGTCCAGGCCCCGAACCGGCCTCTCGCCGCTGGACGCCCGTTGAGCACCCAGGTGCAGGGCAACGCCTATGGCGGCAGTGGGCTCACTGGCTTACGCCAGCAGAACGAAGGCCACAGTCGAGGCCACGGCCGCGGCGAGAGCTTGACCAAGATTCCCACCCTCAGCCCTTCGAAGAGCTCTCCGAGCAAGAACTCTCCCTCGACCTCCAGCCCGCGCTCGCCCACGCGGGAAGACAAGGAAGGCCCAGGCCGCATCTCACCCACCAAGTCATCTCTCGCCAGCCCAGGGCGGTTCAACTCAATCGAGTACAACCCGGACTTCAGCATGTTCTCCGACGACGAAAGCCAGCTGAAGCACGAGACACCTCGTCCTCTTCGCCGTCACGCCAAGAGCGTCACCTTCGATGCTGCCCCGCCAGTCATCAATGAGTACGAGATGGTTACACCTGATCCATCTTCAGTGGCCTCCGGTTCACGAGAAGGCAGCTACGAGTCGGATGAGGAGGACATGAGCTTCGACCAGGACGACAGCTTCGATGCATCCTTGGAGGACACGGACAAGACCCCGGTCGTTCTTCCTGAGGACTGGCGCCGCATGAGCCCCGAGGCTGCAAACACGTCCCTCATTGACAATTACGATGATGTTTTCGGTCGCGACGACAGCCCTATGCCAAACGCACATCCCAATGGCAGGGTCAGCAATTCGCGCAACGGATCTACTGCGTCCGACGGTGAATCCAGGCCTCTGCCTCCTTTGCCGGACATGCAAGCCCAGGATCGCCGCGATTCAAGCGTTGGTCTTGCCGCCGCGGCAGAGCGCGCAGCGTCGCGTAGGTCGCTTCCTGAGCTTCCACCAGGTGCCGGCATCTCAAAGGCTGACCTTCTCAATATGCGCGAGGGTTCCATGTCTCTCGAGGATAGACTACGGTTGATGAACTTTGACGACGAGCGCGACCTCAGCACCCCAACCCAGGAGAGCCACGACAAGACGATCGAGATGGACGTGCAAGTCGAAGTCGCTGAGATTGAGGAAGTGACTGAGACTGAGCTCGATAGCCCGAAGACTCCACGCATCTCTCGCGAATCTATTCTCCGCAAGGTGCAGGGACAAAGCTACGACGGTGAAGGCTACGGCTACGACTACGACATAGATTCTAGCCCCGAGCGCAGTTACGGCGATCTGGCAGATCTGGACCCAGATGTGCCGATTCCTTCGCGCGAAGTCTCCTCCAACTTTGACGAGCACCCGGAGGCACCAAGCGAGGCTGATAGTGTCATCGACGCTTATTCGTTCGCAGAGACGGCAGATATCTACACTGAGGTGTCCGAGTTCGAAGAAGATGGCCAAGATGAGGATCAAGAGACGTCTGTTATCCATCACGAAATCCACCAGAATAGTCAGCTTGATTCGGATGATGCAAGCGAGTATTCGCCGCAGCCCGAGGAGCAACCAACTTCTCAGAGCACCATCGACACTTCTGGACCCTCCACTCCAACAGCAGCTACCTCTTCCCCGACTGCCGCAGAGAAGGAGGCCAAGCGGGATGAGCTTTTCGCTGACTTCCAAAACAACGAGATGGATCTGACACTTGATCCACTCCGGTCCTCATTCCAGACCGCGCTGAGCCCCTTGGATACGGCACCCAAGCTTGATGCTATGCGCCAGTTCCTCCAGCGTCCAGAGACACCTGAGGTTACAGATCCTGAGGCTGAGGTCGAGGATCCCGGCACTCCCGATTCAGTCATTCGCCATCCTATCGTCATCTCACCTCCTGAGGACGAAGAAGGCTCTCCTGTTCCTGACGAAGAGGCCACCATCAAAGGTGCCAGTGGTAAGCTCAGGGCACGTCCGTCCTTGATACCAGCGGATGTCGACATGGCGGCACAACGTCGACAGGTGAGCGGCGAGCATCCACCTCCAGTTCCTAGGCGAAGCCCTGCACGCCAGTCGTTGAGCACGGACTTCGGTCATGTCGACGAGGAAGACTCGCAGATGACCCTGTCGAACAAAGAGAACCTCATGCTGGACTTGCAGCTTGGTGACGACTCGAACGATCTAAGCTTCGGTCTAGACAAGGAGTTTGACAACATCATCGAAGCTCAAAAGGTAGACAACCTTTTTCCTTTACCCCGTTTTGCCAAATTCCCGACGTCAACTGCCACAAAGCAAGATGGAGCAAGACACATGTCTGGTGAAGGCTTCATCTATACGTACGCACCCGCTAACAGTAGTCCCAATCTACAGAAGGGTTATCTCATGCGTCAAAGCACCAAGGTGGTCTACGCAAGCAGCCGCCAGTTCAGTGATGAGAAGCCCCCAGCGGTAAAGATCGAACAGCCTGTCGATACAGGCTTGAAGGCGCCGGCCGTGAATGCTCGTAAGATCAGCGCAGAGACCAAGCCTGCTTGGACCAAGGAGCCTTGGAATGGTAAGTCAAGGCGGCGGAGCATTCGAACAGCGTCTGGCTCGCGAAAAGCCATGACCTCTGGACCAGTTCCTCCCATGCCAGGACAGGAATCCGCTGTCGCAGGTAATCTGGACTCGGTCGCGGAAGGCGACGTGGACGAATTTGAAGAGGGGCAAGAGCGAGGACGGTTGTTTGTCAAGGTTGTTGGCGTTAAGGATCTTGACCTACCTCTTCCTAAGAGTAAGTTGTCAACGGACTTGACAGAGCTATCTGCTGACTTGACGAACTAGCCGAGCGTACGTGGTTCCAACTGACTCTCGATAATGGTTTGCATTGTGTGACGACTTCGTGGCTTGAGCTTGGCCATTCAGCGCCCATTGGTCAAGAATTCGAGCTAGTCGTCTTGGATGACCTTGAGTTCCAACTCACCCTGCAGACCAAGCTTGAGCCTCCTGCGCAGCCAACGGTCACTGCAGCGCCAGTCAAGATTGTCAACCACAAGAAGTCACACTCCGCATTCCGTAATCTCCTTTCATCTCCCAAGAAGCGAAAGGAGCAAGAGCGCAAGCAGCAGGAAGAAGCCGAGCGTCTGGCTCTCCAGCAGCAGCAAGAAGCACAGGCAAAGGCGAAACGCAATCATCAAGCTACCGCATGGGACCTTCTCCATGACTTGGTTGGACCCGATGGATCTTTTGCTCGTGCCTACGTCTGTCTCAAGAACCATGAGAACCAAGCTTACGGTCGGCCGCTGAACGCCGACATCCCTTGCTTCAACGAGTGGGCTGTCGACGACACGGGCGCCAGCAGTGTGAAGAGCAAGCGTGGTGGCGTTGTTCGCCGCCCGCCCTACCGAGTTGGCAAGCTTGCTCTCCAGCTGTTGTATGTTCCAAAGCCCAAGCACGCCAAGGACGAGGACATGCCCAAGAGCATGAATGCCTGCATTCGCGAGCTCCGAGAAGCAGAAGAGGTCAAGAACCAATCTTGGGAAGGACCTCTGAGTCAGCAGGGTGGAGACTGCCCGGTAAGTGATTGCGCCATCAGGATGTGTTTGGATGAATACTAATTTCGACTCAGTACTGGCGTCGTCGATTCTTCCGTCTCAGCGGTACAAAGTTGACCGCCTTCCACGAAGCCACACGGCAACCTCGTGCCACAATCAACCTTGCCAAGGCCACCAAGCTCATCGATGACAAGACTGCTCTTCAACAGCCGTCTTCAACGAAGACGGGTGGACGTCGCAAGTCAGCCTTTGCCGAGGAAGAAGAAGGCTACATGTTCGTCGAGGAAGGCTTCCGCATTCGATTCGCCAACGGAGAGGTCATTGACTTTTACGCCGATACTCGCGAACAAAAGGAGGAGTGGATGAAGGTCTTGTCCGAGTGCGTTGGCAAAGATATCGCCGGCGGACGTGGCTGGGCTGAGATGGTCCTTGATAAGGAGCGGAAAGAGAAGCGATCTCAGCCAGAGCCTTTACAGGCCAAGCCGAAGCGTGAGAGCAACGCGGTGAATAGTGCTTTACAGCGACCACGCTCACATGAAGGTCATGGAGGCCAATATGTACCCTCGAGCCCTGTGAAGCAGCGTCCAATCCACTCGCGGACAAAGTCAGCCCTTCCAACCTCACCAGCCCCGCCACCGATCGAGAAGGACGAGCACCACAAGAGCAGCACCGCGCCGCGGCGGAAAGAAGTTCCTGGAGGAGTGGCGAATCGCAGGGATCAGGTTCGATCGATGATTTACTAATCTTCTGATTGCCCTTTCATTCCACTTCCCAGAAGTACATTTTAACATATCTTCATCAATACCCGGCACCCTTTGGACCACTCGCACTTTACTTTCGCTTACGCTTTTCTGAGTCGTAGGGAAAACTATTCGGTCCATTGCTGGACAGGTTGAAGATCGACTTTGGGTCATTGAAGGGCTCATGGAGAAAAGGCGCTGTGCGCTGATTCACTGTCATTGAGAGCACCCGTTGTACGCTATGTATGCTGGAGCACACTAGACCGTTGGCCGCGTCATGCGGAGTTTCATATGTTGTGTCGAGTTCACCATTGGAGCCCAAGGATGAAGTTAGCTTTTATTCTTGTCGTTGATTTTGGGTATGGGTCTTTGGATCTGGCGTCACGGCGGGTATATGAGCGAGGTTATGCGTATTGACTTTGTTTAATGACTGAAGATGGAACCTGACGAGGCAGAGAACTATGGAAGTAATGGATACTATTCAAAAACCCTGGTGTCTTGTGTGACGCGCGATGACCTCGGCTCACACGTGACGGTCATGGGGAGATGGATTTGTTTTGCGGCTTTCTAGGGGCATGAATGGCTTGTGCGATATGCGACTGTCAGCCCAGGTAGCATGAGACCGTTTGATCAAAAGCTTCCACATTCGACGATTTTCGGTGTTTGTCGCCCGGGAACGATAGGTAGGTACTCGGCAGCAGACAGAGTCAGCAGGTGACGCGGTGCGGTAGGTACGACGACGACGTCGACGACGCGACAGGAAGCAAACAATCCCACAGGCCAGCGCCAGCACACGGTCTGCATGGCCTAGTGCTCCAAAGGCTGCCATTCTCCCTCACTTCCTCCCCCCGTTGAGCTTTCTCTGCGCCTCATCAGCGTCATCTCTATCATTGAGATATTGGTCATCTTCTTGGTCCTCTTCTTGGTCCTCTTCTTGGTCCTCTTCTTGGTCCTCTTCTTGATCCTCGTCTTGATCCTCTTCTTGGTCATCACCATCCCCATAATCACTATCATCATCATCTTGATCTTCACCATCTCCTCCCCGCCCACTCCTCCGCATTATCCATCAGCTTTCCAATGGCTCCCAAGCGCATCCTCTCGCCCCTGTAGCACCTACCTACCGTATCTACCGTACCTTAGCCCGACCCACACCGCACCCGGCCCGGCCCGGCACGGCACGGCACGGTCCGTCCCCCGGAGCAGCATGGGCAACTCGTCCTCGTCCTCGCACCAGCAGCAACCGCTCCTCGCGCTCAACGGCGGCTCCCTGGGCAAGCACAACACCATCTTCGTCCCCGGCGGAGCGTGGGCGCCGGGCGGGGAAAAGGGAAGGGCAAGGGCAAGGTACACAGGCGGAGGCGGAGGCGGAGGCGGAGGCGCGTCGGGTCATCGTCCTGGGCTGTTGGATCCGTGGGCGTATCTTGCGTTTGCGCAGCCGCGGCGGGGGCAGCAGGGACGGCGGGGACGGCGGGGGCGGTGGCGGCAGCAGCAGGGTGGGGAGGAGGCGCTGGGTGAGGCTGGTGTGGACGTGAACGTGGACGTGGGGCGTGGGAGAAGAGTCGGACTGGGGAGGATGAGGGGAGGAGGCGGGCGCGTGGGGACGGGTGCGAATGTTCCGGGGATGCAGGGTGTGGTGCCCGTGGTGTATCCGTACGAGGTCCGGGGCGCGAGGACGAGGGGTGCGCCCGGGATGCAGCACCCGGGGTACATGGCTATGCCTGTGCGAGAAGCGCGGGTGGAGAATGGGATGGATCTGACGGGGGAAGTGCAGCCGGGTGTGATGCCTGGATATGCTCCTATGCCTGGGTATGCTCCTATACCCATGCAACCACCAGCGCCGTCGCCGTCGCCATACCCACCTCATGCCCAAGCACAACCTCCCCCACGCATGCCAACACGCGCACCGCCGCCGCCGCCCCAACCGCAAAAACCGCGTCGCCCACGCCCATCCGGCGTCGCAGCCGTCGCGAACGGCGTCCACTTTGCCCGCGCGCCCTCCTCGCAACCCCCCGTCTCGGCACAGCTCAACCGCACGCAGCAAACCCCCTCCAAGCGCGTCGGGCCGTCGGGCCACGAGTGGCTCCCCTCGGACAACGCGTTCTTAGATGCGTGCACATGCACCACCAACTGCAACTGTCGGAAGGGGGCGCGCGTGCTGTACCGGCAGCAAGGGCAGGGTCCGGGTGGGGGCGAGGGCGAGAGGGGCCAGGAGGGGAATAGCTGGGGGGAGATTCGGTACGTGCTCAAGGATGATTTGGGAAGGGATTGCGGGGATCACGCGAGGTGTGGGAGGGAGGAGGGGAGCGATGGTGGTGGGGGTGGAAAGAAGAAGGAAAGGAAGGGAAAGGGAAAGGGAGAGGCAGCGGGGGGGAAGGGGAAGGAGAAGGAGGTGGAAAAGATGAGGGAGGAGATGAAGGGGTTGAGAGAAGACATCAAAAAGATGCGGCTCGGAGGTGCGGCCATGGGCCCTGGCATGAACATGGCGAGGATGCCGTCCCAGGCGCCATGGTCGGGTATGGATATGGATCCGCGCATGGCCCCTGGGGGACCGTATGGCATGGACTTCACGCCGCGGATGCAGCAGCAGATGATGAGCGGGCGACCCGGCCGCATGCCAGGCCGGATGGCCGGCATGTATCCAGACGACGACCTCTCCTTCCAAGACGCAGAGGACATGCTGGACCCGATGATGCACACCCCCGGGATGCCTCACCTGCTACCGCACCTCAGGAACGCCGGACTGCGACGTCCAAAGCAGCGACGAGGCCCACCAGGTCGGCCACCGCCCCGTAGAGCGCCAGACTTTGATCCACGCATGGAGTACGCCCCACGTCCGGGTCGACGAGGACCCATGCCAATGCCCATGCCCAAGCCGCGCCACCGAGGCGGCGGCGGCGGCAACGCCCCGCCCCCACCACCACCACCACCACCACCAGGCTACGATCTCGACGACGAGAGCACGGGCAGTGGGCTTGACGGGCGCGGCCGTTTCGGCCCCATGACTGACGACGAGGGCAATTGGGCCCCTGGCCCCGGTAAGTCGTTCCTTTAGCCAACGAGATGCAATGCGTGCTGACCGGGATACCGCAGGCATAGAAAACGAGTTCCACATGGCGCCACCGCTGCCGCCGCCGCCGGGACAGAGCCCTCGAAGGCGAGGCCGGGGGAGTGGATCCGGGGACAGGCCGGAGGGACGCAGACCGAACCAGGCGCATGTGGATGACGAAGACGAGTATTAGGCTCGCCGCCGTCTGCAGATCGACGTTGACGACCCGGTGTGTCCGTGTGCTATTTACCTACCTACCTACCTACCTACCTACCTACCTACCTACCTACCTACCCACCTACGCCTCAAAGACGCACCGTCATTATCGTGGCATCCTTCGAGACATGGTGGCTTCTGTGCCTCTCTCGGTGCCACGCGGCGAGTCTGAGGTCCTGGTCATCGAAGCGCTGCCCGAGTCACCAGCCGCCCTTCTCATGCGTCCGTGTGCCACACTGCGCAGTCAAATGGCCCAGTCGCGCATGTCTCTCGGCGGGATCGTGCCTACTCTCGGGCGGACGTGCCGATCCTTCGTGCCCTCTGTGAACACGTCAGCGCGAGCCAGTGAGGCAGAGAATACGTTACAAACAACTTGGATCGGTGACCACAAGGGGCACACCATATGCACGTGCGTTGTGATGTGGTGTGTGATGCGATGTGACTCCCAGGTGAGGCCATTGCCTAGGTAGTGGCAATGTCAAGACCGACGACGTAGCGTAATTTGTTCCCGGTCCATACAGTGTACCCAGGCTGCTGACGAGATAATGCGGATTCTCGAAGAGGTGTTGGGTAAGGTTAGGGAGAACGACCGGACCATAAGAAAAAAAACGGTTGAGAAGCAGCCCATGATGTGCTGGAAAGGGATAAAAGTGAGGAATTGCATTTGACCTGACCCAAATTGATCGAGAGATCATCCATACAGCCAAAGTCGTTCTGTCTGCCACCAAAGTCTATCCCTACACAGATGAAGAAGCATGCCAGCCCAGCAGGTGGAAGGTGTCGGCCCGTGAAATCCTCGGAAACGGTGAGTCCCCAGCAAGGTGGGCGTGCACGCGTGATTAGATCATCCGTAGACGCCGACCCATGATCTGGAGACGTAGAGACCGATATATGACATCCCCACCACCTAGCTCGCCGGCCCATACATAACCTTCCATGCCCGTCCTGAACTCCTCGCTCGAAATGCACAAGACAAAGAAACCCTACGTAGAAAAGTGTCGAACTTGGACTTTTTGAAGAAGAGAACCAAAAACTGTGTCAAAGGAGGGGTTAAGAAGACCAGCTCCTCACTAACATATCCGAGTTGTGATGATCTCCACCCATTCCAACCTGTGGAACTCCAACTCGCGATGAGCAAACAGCAGCTCTTTTGCGGTCAAGCCCCACCTCACTAGCATCTACGGCGCCGCCCAGCCTAAGCCGTTGGGCGAAAGGTTCAGGCCGGTACTGAGGTGCTGGCCGCGCTCATAGAGCGAGTCGATGTTGAGCTTCTTCTCGGCCCACCATTTCTCAAAAGTGGCGATGTCGATGGCGGAGAGATGGTGCAAGGTATCCTTGGTGCGCTTGGCCTCGCGCCAATCCGAGTCAAGCTTGTGGCCGCTGTGCTTGAGACGAGGGAGAGCCTCGGTGCGCAACGAGGAGATCTCGAGCACGTAGCCTTGGTCTTGCGGCTCGATGGGAGTGATGAAAGACCCATCGCGGGAACGGTTGCCCTTCTCAGCGGGAAGAGGGTCTGAAGGACCGAGGCAAATGGGCGAAACAGGGTTCGTGCCCTGCGAGGAGGCCATGGACGGAGTGCCAACGTCTGACATTGAAGTTGTAGTGAAGACTGGCGAGTTGACGTCGGACGGGACCACGCTGCTAGCATCGCTGATGGTACGCATCTTGGGTGGCGGCAGAGCGCCGAGCTTAGCAATCAACTCGTCGTCCTCGAACTTGGTATATGCGTGGCCATTTCCCTGGGCTGACTTGTGGGCATCGATTCTCGAGTAGGCTAAAGCTGGTCAGTCTCAGGTCGAGGACAGATGCATTAGAGACGGGGAACGTGCTCAGGACATGCTCAAGAGTGTGCTGTGATGTGCTCAGGGACGTGCTCAGGGACGTGCTTCGTGGGGTCCTCAACTCAGCCGCTTGTCGTGTCACCCCCAAAAGCAAAGACGCAACTTGTCACTCACCGGTCAGCACCGCCGCACCAGCCTGCTGCACGGCAGCGAGGGTGGTCTGGATGTTCGAGGGAAGGCGCTCCCAGATGTCTTGGGGAACGTGCCAGTCGGCGAGGTGGGAGCGGTCGTAGCTGAAGGCGTCGCCATCGCGAGGGCAGAGGGTGCGCGGTGTATCGATGTTAGGAGCGCCGAAGGAGTAGGTGAAGCTCCGGCGGGAAGAGCCACGGCGCTCGTGGTTCTTGGAGAAGGCGGGGTTGTTGTAGGTGAGGTTGGGAGAGCTAGGGTCGGCCATGGTGGTGTCGAGGTAATGGCAGTGGGCAAAGGAGAGTTTTGAAGGAATTGCTTGGTGATGGTGTTGGTTGGTGCAGCACGGGCAGGGAATTAACAAGGTATTTGTATTGTAGCGAACGAGTGAAGGAAGTCTTGTACGAGGAAGAGTCGTGCTCGACGGAAGGGCGGCGTGAGGTGAGGATCAAGCGCTTGGCAGGTGCGGGTATCAGGAAATGATGCCCAGTCGCAGTTGCCGCAAGACGCTGTCGGTGCACCGGTGCACCTAATTGTCGATGCGGGCCTTTTACTGACGGTGTGGGTGTTGTCGATGCGGGTGTTTTACAGACAGTGTGGGTTCTTGATGGCTTCCAAGAGTACCTATGGCTGTAGTCGATGGCTACCAACAGTGTTGGTTCTTGATGGCTACCAAGAATATGGCTATGGTCGATGGCTACCAAGTGTATGGCTATGGTCGATGGCTACCAAGAGTGTGACTTCTCGATGCCTACCAACAGGATGAGTATTCTCGATGCAAGCCTTCCACCAACAGCATGGGTTCTCGATGCCTACCAACAGTATGAGTATTCTCGATGCGACTCTTTTACCAACAGTAGGGCAATCAAAAAGTGAAAAGGGTGCATACCGAGATGAGGCAAACTTCAAGTATGCTTCGGAAGAAGCCGGGGGGCGCAATACCTACCCGATGTTGCTATTTCGCGCGCTGTCCGATGCAAAGCCGCATCGCTTGGTCGTCGTGGCAGCGGTTGGCCTTGGTTAACCTTGCGTGTGTGTGCTGGGATGCCTTCTGCGATGCCTGGGGTGCGTTAGATATGGGATGCCGGATGCCTGGGTTGAAAGGTGGTGTGAGCAACAATAATCCGCGCGCAAAAGTCGACCATGCCAACACCCCATGCATGGTCTTTTGCCTGCGCGTTAGCTCGCAACTGCCCAGCCCATCAGCCAACCTGTGCTATATCATCATAAGAGAATGGTGAGGGGCATTCGCGGGGTAGTGTGGACAGGGAACGTGTTTCCATTCGAAACACCTACACGCTGACTGCTCAAACCCACACGCTCACTGCTCAAACCCACCCTCTGACTGCTCAACCCAACACTCCACCTGCTCAACCCAACCCTCCGACTGCCCAAGCCCACACTTCAACTGCTCAACCCCACACTTGTTGGGCACGATTGCACACCCCAGCGCCATTTTTCAGACCAACCGCCACGTGTTCTGCGCCCATGCTGCTGATAAGGAGCACTGCACTGCAGGATGGTACGCTATAGAAAAAAAAACCCTGCTCATTTATTCCAACCTAACGTGCGTTGCCATTAGCTTTGTCGCAATACGACGTTCAAGGGAATGCAAACCTCTGGATCAAATGCACCCCGGAAGCCGTCTCCACGATGCCGCTGACCTCGCCCTTGTTCAGGCGGAAGGCGGCCTCCTCGAACTCCTTCTGCATGTCTCCCCGTCCAAAGAATCCCCTGGCCGCCCAAGTCAGTCCGTGTTTCCCAACCAGCGTCCCAAAAGCACTCACAGATCTCCACCCTTCCGGGCACTGCTGCAATCCGATTCGGTCGTGGCAAGCTCTGATAGCGATTTTCCGTTGGGGTCCGACGAGTCGTTTTCGTAGGCCGTGATCTGCTCGAGGTGCACCTTTATAGCCTCGATCGCCTCTTCCTTGGAGCGCGTGATGCGCGGCTCCCGCCAGCTGGCTGGTCGGCGACTGTCCCGGTGCTTGACGAGGAGATGTGCAGCGCGTATCTTATCGCCGCCCTGGTTGTCGAGGTATGCCGGCGTGATTCCCTTGGAGCTGTGGTACTTGGCCATGTAAGCCTTCAGCCTGTCTGGGTCGGTTCCCGCCGGTGGCTCCCATCGCGAGTCTTTGGTCGCAGGGTGGAAGTAGTAGGGCAGGTTCTTGCTGTTGGAATGGCGTATCTCCCATCCCTCGGGGAGGCCAGTTTCGGGCCCGGACGACTGCGCGTGTCAGTGTTGGTGCCCGTTGCCAGGGAGGTATGCGCGCCTGCATGCGCGGTTGCATGGGCCGGACTCACCATGATGGAGATGTGTTGGGCGTGTGGAGGATATGAGAATTGGACGTGTGCGCGCTGATTCGGCGTGGCCTTTGGGTAGATTGCTGCTGCAGAGACTGCCCGTGAAGAAGCTTGCAGGGCGGAAAGGCTGAATTGCCGGTTGGGACGATCGCGGAGCTCTCGAAGGCGGGGAGCATTGATTCACCCACCAACAACGGAATGCACGGCCCGTTCTGCGCCCACCACCTCGGCGTCTTGGAGGCGTCTTGGAGGCTTGAGGCACCCAGACCGCCTGCACCGTCTTTGGCTCTGCAAGCAAGTCGACACGCGCTGCGAACCTCTGTTACCACCGCCAGACCACAAACCGGCACCCCTCTCACCGTCATACCAGCGATAGTCGCGACCGGAGCCCCAAACAGAGCCCACAAATACGCCACCGCGCTCCCTCGAAGCCACGAGAAACCCGCCACACAAGACACCCGCCATGTCATCGCCTGCAGACCAGCAACAGGAGACGGACGAGAACAAGAAAATCCTCTTCCGATTCTGCTCGGAATGGTGAGTCGCATCTTCTGGCCACCCACGGCTGCTGACCCCGCCAGCTCCAACCTGCTCTTCCCCCGCGAAGACAAAGCCGAGAGCAAGCTGCTGTTCGCCTGCCGCACCTGTTCCTTCTCCGAAGAAGCCCCCTCGGCCTGCGTCATGCGCAACGAAATCGCCTCGTCGGCCGGCGACACGGCTGGCGTGACTTCGGACATTGGCCAGGATCCTACGGTTGGTCTCACCCGCTCCTTTTCACGCGCCAGTCTCATGGAGCTGGATGGCTTTCCGAACTTCTGCACCATGTGCGGACAGGACATTGTCTGCGTGGACTGTGGCGACGAGAGCGCGCCGGGCCTCGTTCTCGAGGCAGAGGACGAGCACTCGCTGCACTCCAACATCCAGAGAGGGGGCGGCGAGCAATCCTCGAAGAACTGAGCAACAGTCGCGCATTGATTTCGTCGCTTGCCTGCTCCTCTTTGAGCCTGCTTGCTGACTCTTGTCGCATCTAGTTGCCGCGCATCAAGGACAAAGCCTGCCCCTCGTGCGGCGAGCAGGACATTGTCTACTTCCAGTCCCAGCAGCGAACCACGCACACGGGCATGGTAGGCTTGCATCCCTCCCTCTACACGGCTGTACTGACGCGCCGTAGAAATTGTACTACGTATGCACACAGTGCAGTCATGTGTGGCAGTAGGAGGGTTTCGGCACGTGCCCGTCGCGGGCTATGGACTTCAGCATTGGGATGGAGTTTAGTGTTTTTGGTTTGGCTCTACCAACGGTGTCCGGAATGCTATCTTATACCCAGCGATATTGTACAATGGCATACACGTGTTTTCGTACAACAGCTATACCCCCATACTCCTGAAAATGCAATGCTTCTCTCCCTTCGCTTGGACCTGGCTGCCCTCTACACGTGCATCGGGGCCAGCGAGAGAATCTTGGACCACTGCTTTTGCCTGAGCTCTGCCGCCACCACGCCGCTCACTCGCGATCCGATGGGCTCGCCGGCCTTGTTGATGAGCACGCAGGCGTTGTCGTCGAACTTGACCACGCTGCCGTCGGGTCGCTGCCACTTCTTCGCCGTGCGCACGACTACGGCGTGCCGCACATCTCCGCGCCGCACTTTGTTCGCTGCGCCGATGGAGACGCTGTTGCCCGTCTCGGGGCCGAAGTTGCGCTGCTTCTTGACGACTACCACGATCCGGTCGCCTGCATCCGTCAGCATGGTGGCGCCCTGCGATGGCATCCGGCTCCCGGTTCACGGCTCACGGCTCACGGCTGACGGCTCACGTACCGACTTTGGCGGGGCGCTTGGAGCGCAAGACGTTGACGCACTCGACTATGGCGGCGCCCGAGTTGTCGATGCAATTGATGAGGGTCTAGATTGCGCTGCATGAGTGGCTCTGTCCGGGCTGAGGCGGGCGTGTCGTACCTTGAGCTGGATCATTGTGAAAGCACCGTGCGTCCCACGGTGCAGTGCTTCTTCGTTCCAGCGGCGTCTCGGCGCGGATGCGGGCTGTGATGCTGGCGATGGTGCTCGACGTCCCAGGTTACGGTTTGCAGTCGGGTGGAGCGCGCATTGGCGTCTGCCCAGGAATTCACCCTAGCGCGAGCTCGCTTGATCCCGTCGCTCTCCGCGCTTTCTCGTCCAGTGGCCAGCCGATGCAGCCGCAAGGGAAAGCCAGGCCGCGTTGGCGTTGATCCACCCAGCCTCAAGCCTCACACCGTCCTGCGCTCGCGCCATTTGCACCTCTCCTTCTCTCCTTTCCTTTCCTTCCCTTTGCGCACCCCTCGCGCTTTGCTGCACCGTCGCTCCTTTCGTTTGCGCCCATTCTCGCAGCAACTAGCCGAATAGCGGCACGGAGAAACTTGCTGGACCTCGTTTGATCCGTCACTCATCCACCCCTATCGCGCCGCCCGCTTGCACAGCAACCGCGATCCACCCCCGGCAAACACGCTCTTGCTTGCGCGGCCTGAGAAGAGGCTTGATCACACCTCTGCGCAGTTATGGCTCCAAAAGAGACGGCGAAAAGGGGCGCATTGACGCTCGAGAAGCTGGCCCTGTACGACGACATACTGACAGATGCGCTCGTCGACAAGGTAGGTCCTACACGCTGCGTTTGCGCCAGCCCAGTCGCCGGACCCATGGAACCCACCCGCTGATTGGCGCGTCTGCAGGTCTACTACTGGACCACCATCAGGAAGAACCGTGGCGGCCGCTTCTCCGGATCGAGAGGGCTGAACGAGGAGGACATTGCAAACATCCTGCGCGAGCACATCGTTGTCGAGAAGAACTCTGCCGAGGCCATGCATCGCCTGGTCCAGCTGCCGGGCCTGAAGAAGTTCCTCGCCACGCTGAAGGACGACGCAGACAGGGAGCACTTCAAGAGGCATTTGCGCCGATATGTCTCTATATACTTGCCGGACTGCCCGTTTGAGGTCACCACGACGAATCGCTACACCATAACGGACCACGAGGCGTCCATCACCGCACGCCGAGACATCCAGCCCCGCGAAGAGATCAAGTACCTCACTGGAGTGCAGGTCGCCATGACCGAGGAGCAAGAGAAGAATCTGGAGTTGGCTCGCAAAGACTTCAGTCTGGTTATATCCGCGCGAAAGAAGACCCGTTCTCTGTTTCTTGGTCCAGCGCGTTTCGCCAATCACGACTGCGACGCAAACGCAAGGCTGTCCACGAAAGGCTACGATGGTATGCAGATTGTTGCGGTCAAACCAATCAAGGAAGGCGAAGAAATTACAGTATCGTACGGAGAGGATTATTTTGGTATCGACAATGAGGAGTGCTTGTGCCACAGTTGCGAGGATCGAATGGTGAACGGATGGGCGCCCTTTAGACCGATCGAGGACAGCGAGGACGAAGACGAAAACGATGATGGAGAGGGAGAAAAAAAGGAGAGGCCAGCCATCGATAACGAAGAAAGTTCTTTTCGTCGAAGGAAGCGCAAGCACGAAGAGCCCAGCGCAGCCGGCGATTGCGCAACAACCACAGCGTTCAAGCGTAGAAAGTCAGAACCTACCACGAAGCCGCTTTCTCCTCCAAGACGAACCGCACCACCACAAAGGTCGAACTTGAAGGAATCCATCAGTGCTTCTTGTCTACGACAAGAATTACCTGTTTCCAGTATAGAAGACCCCGCTGTCAACCTTCCATCAACTTCACGAAACCTGCGCACCCATCAGCGCAGTGGCTTCTTCAACATCGTTCTCGAAGACGACTCTTCGTCCCGGAACACGACACCTCAATCCTCAGCAGATGCTGCTTCGCCCAAGTCAACACAGTCTACGGACGCCACTTCAGTGGACGAAGAGCAGGGATCGGGGCTGAACAACCCGAAGGTCAAAGTGGATCCTGATGCTATACAAAAAAATCCAACCCTAGGTGTTGCGACTGTCAGCGACGAAATTACAATGGTAAATGCTCCTTGGTCCTCGCTCTTCACCAACGATACCTCGTCCGAGCTGAGTGACCTTTCTGACGGTTTGGATCTTGACGATGTGCTACAGCAAATCGTCAAACGAAAGCGCCCGAAGCTGCCTCTGATACCTCGGAATACACGGTCGAGTTCGCGCCACATGGTACACAATCTCGTCGGGACACTGATAGTAGATCAAGAACCTGAGGAGGGCATGGTAGAAAACCCGCGCAAGCCAGGCGACTACATGACATCGAAATCCCGCTTGTCTGGTAAGGATCGCCAGTGGGTTGAGTGTCAGACGTGCGACGACCAATTCGTGCAAGAAGACAGCCATTGCGGAACGCGTAAGGAGTGTCCGCGTTGCGAGCGCCATTCGAAGCTATACGGATATTCCTGGCCCAAGACGGATAGGGAGGGTAAGCACGACACTGACGAGCGCGTTCTCGATCACCGCACTATCCATCGCTTTGTGGACCCCGAGGAAGAGAAGGAAATCAAGAAAGAGAAGCCAAGGCGCAAGTTCAAGGAGGATATCATTGAGCGGTTCTCAACACCGCGGTCTTGCCGTGACTCGTCATTGAGTATGGAGGTGGAGAGCGGCCGCAAGAGGAGGCGAACAAGGCTTACCATGTGATTCTGGGAAGGAACGACATTCGGCGTCTCCACACGACCATGTACGAGATGATTCAACACAGCAGCTGTGCTACTCTGATGGACGCATTTCCCATCACGATGCTCCCGAAGATAAAGCTCGCTGGTGTTTATTGGAGTTGCGAGGTTATCTATTGCCTCGAGTATATCCCCGGTGCTATCTGCCGTTTTGGCTTATTCAATCTTTCTGGACATTGTACGATGCTATAGTACTTTGTTTCGGAGGGGACGTTTCGGCCATTGGGCTCTTTTTGCAGCAGTGCATCACCACATAGAGGGTGGGTTTTCGAGGGCACGGTACCTATGTTTTGTCGTGACTATCGAGGGGACCCTGCTCTTTGCAATTCCTTCTGCTCAACACGGGGGGACGCCACGGCGCTATTTCTCCTCGAAATATTCCCGGTGCCGCCCTACCACACTTGCTGCGGCTTGAGCATGGATACCTCTAGATAGGGCGTCTGCGTCTTGGAGACTGCACCGCGGAGGGTTCGCAGAAGCTTCCAAAAAAGGTTCGTCTGGGAACAGAGCGTGTCGAAGCGAACGGGCATACCTACTGATGCAGTAGTGCGGTGGCGCCCGCCGTTGACGGGGACCAGCGGCTCTCGTAGTCTAGCATATAAAGACTCCCTTCCATCCTCCCGCAGTGCCTCCTATCTATCGGCTTCTTGTTCATGCTCCATCTCTCGCTGGGGGTTCCGGCTCTCGAGGTCTGCGGGATGAGAGGGCGGGCCCGGCCCTTGCTTGTCACGTGTCTACGCTAGCTAACCCCCGAATCCTGGGTGTCGCCTTCCCTTCTTGTCACGTGTCTACGCTAGCTGACCCCCGAATCCTGGGTGTCGCCTTCCCTTCTCGTCCTCACAAGGTCATCAGCCCATCTCTTCATCCTCGGCATCGTCGGTTTCTCCGTCTTTGTTCGCGGCCCTCCTACTTTCACACATCCGTTCTGAACTCTACCACCGTACTTCTCCGAGGCCACGAGCATGGCAGAAGTGGGATTCGGCAAGCACAGGTACCTGGGTAGTAGGTAGGTACAAAGACCAACCCTAATGAGGACTGACGAGGCAACGAGAGTTTCTTCGGGAGACTCCCGGCGACCCGCAGCCGAGAGTGGGAAACACGCAAGACCAAGCAAGAATACCTATCGAGAACTCCGAGGCGTCATGGCATCAGTCCACATGACGCTTAGAACAGTGCGATTGGTCGCCGTTATTAGAAACGGCGCACTTCTTGGCTGTTAGCGTCATGTCGCGAGGGTATTCTGGCCTTCTCCACCTGCACGTACGATGGCATGTCTCCGTCCACTGGGCCGTGAGCATAGCCTGCTTCTCATCCGACGACCCGAAAACGCTTTGAGTATCTGCCCGGACGAATAGTGCCATCTTGAGAGGGCAGGTACGTTCCAATGCCAAAGCGCTCGACAGGCTGTTTCGAGTGTCGGAAACGAAAAGTCCGCTGCGACGAGGGAAGGCCCGAATGCAATGCATGTCTTCGGCGAGGCACGAAATGCCCTGGATATCGCCCACTCCAATCCTTCATCCTGCATGAGTTTGAAGAGCAGAGTGAGAGGCCCTCGCTTATCAAGGAAGACGACAACCGCTACAGATATGCCAACCAGGAGACGCAAGAGGAGCCAACATCAGCAGACTCGGGACGGGGAGCGGTTGAGCATCTGCAGCCACCAAGACCGAGGGCATCGGGGGCACCTGTGTTACGGCAAGTGAGTCCGATTGCAATCGAGCGTGTGCAGCACGTTGGGGAGTTGATCTGGCTCTATCTCCCCAGATCGGATGCGCATACGTTGCCGCCTCCTTCGGCACTGATGCTCACGCTACCGCAACTTCCTGCGACGAGCGATGTTCTCTTGGCTGCGGTCGACGCTTTATCCGCCGCACAACTTGCTGTGGCCAATCGAAACTACAATCTGGTAAATAGATCCAGATCGCTCTATGGGACGGCGCTTTCGAAGATGATGAATACGATCCAGTATCCGGATCGTGCAGTGGAAGACGAAACGCTTCTTGCGACCTATCTATTGACTTTGTACGAAGTGAGTAGCTCAACCGTATCTGCTTCTCTCCACATCTGACGTTCAACGCAGGTTTTTGTAGGCATTACTAGCGGGCAAGGATTCTTTTATCACGTTCAGGGTCTGCTGCATCTACTGAAGCAACGCGGACCAAAATCCTTCGGCAACCGACTCAGCATGCAGATCTTCCATGCGATACGGTATAATTCGGTATCGCCCCCGTGTGTTCGCAGCGAAAACCAACGTTAACCACAGCAAATTCAGCTAAGCATCGGGTACCACGTGCGGAAAGGCTCAATGCTCGACACAGATGAGTGGATGGCCGTCACCGCCAAAGCCTCTAAAGTCGATCCCTACGTCGGCCTGATAGACATCTGCATCCGGATACCGCGCCTCCTGGAGCGAACCGACAAGCTCACCGCCGGAGACGCAGAGTCCGCAAACCAGCTCATCGAGGACTCCCTCGCCCTCGCCGCTCGGGCCAAACAATGGTTCGCCAATTTCGAAAAGCACGGCCCCAGATACACCACCGTCGACGTCAACGAATTCGATGGCTTCCCCGACATCTGCTCAAATCGCACTTTCGACACAGCATACAACTTTTACGTCTTCGGCGCCGGCATCTGCTACATGATCTACTGGATGTCTTTGCTCATCCTGCAGTCCAACACCTTCAAGCTCCTCATGAAGCACCGCACCCTCGAACCCAAGGACATGTACCTCTGGGACCGCGAGATGGGCAACTACGCCGACAGCAGCTGCCGGTGCGTGCCATACAACTGCCGCACGGACGTCGGGTTTGTGGGGCGGCTTGGCAGCCTGACGCCGCTTGTGGTCGCGCGCAAGTACTTCGAGGCGAAGAAGATGGATAAGGAGATCCGGTGGTGCGAGAGGGTGTATGAGAATGCGAGGATTCCGGGGCTGTACAGTACGCCGATGCCGATGGAGCCGCTGAAGGGAATGCAGCGGTTGGTGCAGCAGAGTGGTCGGTATATTTAGACGTGCGTGGGAGGAGGGATGCAGAAGGGTGCTGGGAGAAGCTGAGGAGATGGGCGCGGCGCCTCGCACGCAGATTCTACCGTGAGGAGATCGTCGTGGTAGGAAACATCAGCGACTCCTTTCTCAAACGTCTCCCTGTAGAGCGCAGCCCTAGGAATCTTGCCACTGATCCTCTGATATGGCGGGTAGAGAGGTGGGTGGCAGGCGGTGTGATGGCTAGGTTCAGGACACTGCGACGTCTGGAATGCCATCGCGAGCTCCCATCCCATGATAGACGGCGCCTGTGATGGGGGCGACGTCTTGGGTTACAGGGTATGGTGGGCAGGGGCGGCATGCGAGTCGACATCTAGAAAGCACCCGCGTACGCAAGTGTCTGACAGATGACAATCCATCACTCGCATCTTTCCACGGGATCCCAACGTGAGAACCTAGTAGACCAGCTAGAGCGCGAGGGTAAGGGTGGGATGAACTCCCTGTTCTTCTACCTAATCTTCTCAGATGGTTACTTCTCATCTTCATCTTCGCATCCTCACGGCAGCCCGACTAACACCTCCTCCGCCCATACCCACCCCCACCCCCACCGTACCCTCTTCGACCTCCACCACCCATCCGCATGCCCATCCCGCCCATGCCCATCCGCCCCCCTCCACCGCCACCCATCCCCATCCCCATCCGCCCCCCCATCCGCCCAGGCCCACCGTGATGCACATGTACGACTTCCGGATACCGACCGCCGCGCCCGTACGCAGGGCCCGCGACGTAGCCGTCCCGTCGCGACATGCGGGAAGGTCCGCAGCCCATGGCTTTTGTAGTAGTATCTTTGTTGGGCGTGGAAAACGACGATCAAGAGAAGAAGAAGAGAAAGAAGAGGAAGAAGAAGAGGAAGAAGAAGAGGAAGAAGAAGAGGAAGAAGAAGAGGAAGAAGAAGAGGAAGAAGAAGAGGAAGAAGAAGAGGAAGAAGAAGAGGAAAAACAAATTTGACAGGGCTTGGTCAATGGGAAAAGGCGTCGTCGGCGTCGTCGTCGTCGTCGTCGTCGTCGGGGAGTGAGTCGAGATGAAAAATTGTTACGTAGGTGCAGGTGTAGGTAGGTAGGTAGGTATGCGTTGGATCGCGACCCCCTAGTTCAATCGCGTTGGACTGGTGGTGGTGGTGGTGGTGGTGGTGGGTGGTGATGAAGAGTTTGTATTGTGAATGCAAAGGGGACTGGGGATTCTTTTATATAACTACATACCGTACCTACCTACCGTACGGTACCTAGCTACCTACCTAGGGTAGGATGCTGCTCTCCGCCACGATCTCATGCCTAGACTAACCTACCTACCTACCGTACCTACCCAGTGGACACTAGGTACGCACGCAGGGTCGAGTCGAGTTCGGAACATGACGTACGCCCACAGCCCATCCACATGGACATGGGCCAATCGTGTACCTAGACTACCTACCCACCTCCCCATGCGCAGCCCCAAACGCAACGCCGAGACGGCCCCTTCTAGCTGAGAGCGAAAAGTTGCGGCTACCTCTAGGTAGGTACCTAAATAGCAGCACGCGGGGGTTAGGTAGTACCTCGACAAACGGCCTTGGCGCCAGCGGAGCGGAAACGTCGGCAGCGTTTCCATTGGGTGGGACGGAGACGCACGGGCTTGGCAAGAACGGGTTGTGGCGGTGAAGTGACGTCGGGGGGACGGTGTCCAGCGGGGGTTCCGTTGGAAGGTGTTGGGTTGGCTGGTTCTGGGTAGTCTCGACGGTAGGTAGGTACCTAGGTTGGTAGGTAGACTCTGGGCGGGCTTCCGGAACCGTGGTTCGTGATGATGGGTACGTACGTACCTAGGTACCGTACGATAAGTAGGTAGGTAGGGGGATATCGGTATCGGAACGGGTACCTACGCGGCAACGGAAAATCCTAGTGATGCCGTAGGTATTTAGGGATGGGTAGGTAGGTATTCCATGCTTCGAGTCCCTGGGTTCGTGCACAAAGGTTCTCTACCTCACGTCAAACGGTCGGATTTCTGGTGGAGAATTTGCATTGCTATAGTAGGTAGGTAGTCTATGCTTGACTTGCGAAAGGGTGAACGACTCGTCGAACGGGACCCGTTCACGACGCATTGGGCAGAGTGAGTGCACATGGCCGAGAAGAGAGTTGGTTAGACGACACAGTCACGACTAAAGATGGGCTTGCAGGGCAGCATGACGGCGTTGTTTGTGGTTGGGTTTGACACGCATTCAGCAGCAGTTCCTGGAACAGACCGACTGCTTGATCTCCTTGGAACTAGTCCGCATGTTCTTTGTCGAAAGCGATGCCCGGAAAGGTTGAGCTGCCTTTCCAAGGGATATCATGACTTACATACAGTGTGCCTACATTGTTCTTGCACGTTGCTTTGGGCTCTCGAATCCGCAATATCTATCCAGGTTCGCACTTGAGAACATCTACATGCCGAGCTCCCGGGAACAGACTGAGCACGACGTTGATGAGTGTTCGAGGATCCGAGCGAGACATCCCCGATGGAACAGGTGATTACACGGCGTCTGGCAAACAGTGAGATCGTGGGTCTGCTCAGGGTCGGCATGGGCATCCGAACCGTCGTAGAGCCCCCAACAAAACGGGCAGCGATCGGTAGCTGATGGGTGGCCGAGCATATCAACGTGCTCAAGGGCAGTGACGTATTGCAGCGCTTGCTCATGCGTCATCGTCGCGGGCGCAAGTGGCTCATCCATCATGAACGGGTCGGGCACGAGCTCCCAATCCAGCACGCTCTCATCCGCACAGACCAACGCGAGTTGCGATTGGTATTCATCATGGGGCAGGTTGAAGCTTTGAACGATGAGCTCTAGACGGTTCTCGGAGACATGGTCCTCATGCATGAAGACGCCATCGACGCTCATGATGACAAGTTCGTTGGTGTCGTATCCGGGGATGCTCTCCGCCTGAGAGAGAAGCCAAGAGACTACGCTTTCGAACTTGTCAGTGTAGACTTCGGGCGGTGGGTTCGGGATGTCCAAGGCGGCGTCGAGTTCGCCCAGGATACTGATGAGGTCGGGCTCAAGCGCGGGATTTCGCTCCAGAAGCGAACGCGCAAAGTAGATGTAGTAGATCACACGCACCCATGATAGCGTCGCACCGGCTTGATCGGCCAGAAAGAGGCCCTGGATGAATTCGAAGTGTCGGATCAGCATCTCGAACTTTGTGTCTGGTTGGTAGGGCAAGTCTTCCCACACCGAGCTGGGAAGGTACAACTGATAGCTTGCCCGGATGTCGTCACTCATGGGGCGAAGCGCAGGCTGAACCAACAACATGAGGAAGTCATCCAAAGGCTCCTGTTCGTAGGACATGTCGATCCAGGTGTTTCGAAAGTCATTTCGGAACGAGTTGATGATGGCGGAGTCGATTGGTGCGATATCGTTGTCAAGGGTTCCTGGAGGATACGACGGCATTTTAGCTTCAGGGGTTTACACTTCTTAGGCTGGGATACCGGAAAGGGGTTGACGCTTCTTAGGCCGGGATATCAGAAGGTGTTGATCTGCAGTTGTAGCAGTGCTAGGTGATTTGACCCAGCGTTCGAAAAGAGAAGAAATATCTTATATACTGGGTACTTTCGTTGTTCTTGCATTATGTCGCTGTAGATCTGTGCGGTTTTCCCGTGAAAGTATAGTATTGGTTGGTGTTGATACACGATTGCCGCGGATTGCTGTTCGAAGACTAGTCTAACGGTGGGTGAGCGGCTTCAGCAGCAGCTTGCAGGGTTGAGCCGCCTGGGTGGCTCTTGCTCAAATGGATCGAGGTACGGCACGTGACCTACTCTCGCGGAAACCAACTGCCAAAGGTGGGATTTCGAGGACGGAAAGTATTTACGACGGGACCGAAACAATATGGTGGAACCTTTTTTTTTTTTTTTTTTTTTTTTTATATATATACACGTGGAGTTTATTGATGGCTGTCATCGTTCCTGTTCGTACCAGTCCCTTCCTACTCGTACACCCCGTCCGGATCCCTCTCCAATCCTCGTTCCTCATCATCCAGCAGCGCGCGAACCCGCGTCTGCCACTCCTCTTGGGTCCAAGCCCTGGGTATATCTCATCTGTCTCGCCATCGAGGCTCCTGTCGCGTGACGTTCCGCCAATCTGTTCAATGTCCTCCAGGGCATTGGAAGCATTCTCTCCTTGGGTCGATATTTGAATTTACTTTCCATCTCTTCTTCGTCCGTTCACTCATTGCACCTCGTAGATCTGCATGGCCCTCTTCAAGTGCTGCAGGTTGCTCCTGTCGCCGTAGGCATTCTCAAGCGCCATCCTCGCCTCCACGGGACCCTTGGGTCTAGTCGCTTCGTACCCGGCAATGGCCTTCTCCATGTCGTCGAGGCTGGACCGCGAGCCGAACGAGTCGAGCATGGCTTGGTTTCGCTCCTCCTGGGTGAGCTCGTAGGCGAGGTTTGCGCGGCGGTTGTGGTCGGAGAGCTGCTGGTCGACGCCCATGCCGATGAAGCGGTTGGCTTGGTCCAGGGTCACGGTGCGCTTGGAGGGCTCGATGAAGAGGGTCTCTGGGATGTAGAGCATGCCGAAGGCGACGGCTGCCATGGTGGGAAGGTACCTAGACAAGTCAGTGATGGGTTGGTGAGAGGGAGTGGTCGTGAGGGCGTACCATCTAGCGATGCGGCCAAGCTTCGGGGCGGCTCTTGAGGCTGTGACTGCGGTGGCTGCTGTTGCAGCAGCTCCTGCGGCGATCAAGGGGACGGCGACTCGGGAAGGGTTGAAGGCAGGAGCGGGGTGGTGTGTTGCTGTTGCTGTTGCGATGAAGCGGCGGGCCACTGTGGTTGGAGCTCGAGGAGACATGAGGATGTAGATTGTACGAAGAGATGTCGTGATGGATGCAGTGGATTCAGCGAGGTAGGGTAGATGTCCGAGTGAGGAATGGTAGATGTACGTGGGTAGGCGGACTTGTATATACGGGCTCACGCGCGGGCCAAGCAAGTGGAGAGACGGTGGCCTCGCATGCTCGTGATGGTGCTCGCTGTACTCGGCATCGCGAAGCATGATCCCACCAATCACCAGGCCGGGCCAGTCCTTCGTCGGCGGGTGTCAATGAGGAGCGGGCAGGCCAATCCGGCCAATCCGATACATTCTCGTGTCGCATCCCCAGGCCAGGCCTCTCCGTCCGGTTTGGAGTAGATGTCTGACGTACCGTTCCGCAGCGGGCAGTGCAGCTTCTCGGCCGCGCATGTCAGGGAGGAGAGGGGAAGGGGAGGGGAGGAGCGGCATTGCGTGCAGCCCAGCCCGGCGAGAGTGGGAGACGACAACGGGCCAATCTATAAAGCCGGTCCCTGCCGAGCCTCGAGCCTAGGTATCTAGTAGGCAGTCCAGTCCACTTCACGTGCAGTCTCGAATTCACGTGCACTCCAGAAATCGGCATTCCACTTGCAGTCCAGAGATGGGCCCATCCAACTCGCCGTCCTGGAATCAACTCATTTTATCTGCAGTCTGCTGTTGGAAACTAGCCAAGCGGCCGAAGGTGTCGGGCGTGAATACGTGTCGCGTTGGTCGTATGATGAGATGGGGTGACCTCGGCTCTCCGGACATTCCGCACGCGGACGTGGAGTGGCCCGTCCTTACGTCATCCGGCACCGCTAGCCCACTTAGGCGAGACGCTACGTGCGCAGGCGAGCCGCCGTCGAAAGGAAAGACTCCACACAACCCCATTCACACCTTCAAACACCAACCCACCAAGCAGCCACCTTCCGCCTCACAAGTGACGGGAAGAAGGAAAGAAAAAAAAGAAATCTTGACCACTCAGAGGATCGAACTCTGGACCTTATCCGTGTGAAGGATACGTCATCTGGAAGAGCAATTAGCACACGTGAGATTTCGACAGCGCGAGTTCATGCACTTACACCACTAGACCAAGCGGCCGACCATTCAGGAAAGCAAGTATTCTTCTTTTTTACTTTCTTCTCGGTTTTCAGAGATGCAGATTCATAACTACCACAACCTAGGTATGCAGAAACGTGTACTAAATGGCTACCTATCAGTTGTATGTACAAGTAGGTACCCACGTTGCATGGGCGATTGCGATCCCGGTGCGTCGGCTACCTACCTAGCTCGACTACCGACCTAGCTGATGGTTGTAGGAGGCGGCAATGGGTTGCTGTCGTTCACGCCTTTCTTGGCTTCGCATGTGGCTTGCGTAAGCTCCTTCGAGTGTACAAGCTCAATGTTAAGATCAAGGAGGTCCATGTCTTCCTTCAGTCGTGGTGTTAACTCATTCCACCAAAACTCGTCATCAGCGTCTGAGGCCCATATGAGCACTGTAGGATGCCCTTCACCGTCCTTGCTTGCTGGTCTTCGTGAAACACAACTCAGGGAGACCCAATTTTGCGTTTTTATCAGAGAAAGCACATGATGTGCTGCCATAGGCCAAACGTCGAGGGCGGAACGGTGTGACCGTCGGTCCAACCAACTCGTCCGCATTCCTTCGTCATATGCTTCATCTAAAATCTCCATGTAACAATGCACGTTTGCCTCGCACAACAGCAAGTGCAAACGCTGCGTAACTGCCTCCCAACGGGCCAGATGTCGACCGTCATCGGTGTACGCGTGAACAAGGAGCGTCCAAGGGGCGTCTGCCGGATTTTGGTCTCTTCGAACTCTCTTCACGATGGCCCAGTGTTTGCGGTAAACGCTCTCGTCGCTCGGTATATCTCTGATTGGTTGCCGTATTCTCGCTAGCTCTGGCGGTAGAGGAACTTCGTGGGTTTCCAGCGGCAGTACTGGGAGTATGGGCATCCCGCGGCGATAAGGGAGCCGTTTATCGGACTCCGAAGGTGTTTGCATTGTAAGCTTTTGGCAGTACGTGCGTGACTGCCGCAGATTTGGTGGTAGTTGTTTCGAGCGGTGTGGCTGGTCGTCACACAATAGGAATCTTTTGTGGCATGGAGGTTTGTAGGGGAGTTTGAGAGGAAGTCGGCTTTTCGACTTTATCTTTGCAGCATGTGCGGCTGCGCTGGGATTCCAATCAGGGTTCGGGTCAATGTGTGGACTGTTGAGGAATTGAGGGTAGACTACCGATACTTTACGAACACCAACAAACGCCCGTCACCGCTTCCATAACACACCGGCCGTGGTTCCCTTGCGATTACTCAACCAACCCGTATTTTACTATGGGGAAGGGATTAGTGGCCACGAATTGAACGCTGCGTCGATTTCCACGCTGCCTTCTCTGCGCCGTTGATTCCTACTTCTGTTGAAATCTGTGTTATGGAACTGTTCGCCATAAATTTCTGTTGAGAAGGTGCTTCTGGGCTCAGCCGGAAGGTGCTTAGCATATTGTTGATATACCTATACGTCATCCGATAGCTAAAACAATAGCTCTTACGAAGTACACTCAACTCTCTACTTTCATCAATTCCCACGCCGTTGAAGACTGCACCGTAATTGACTCCACGCCAAAATGAAACTGGGTCTGGCCAGCCAATGTCACGCTTCGACAGGCACGACTCGTGTGTCGTCCAAGCCATATTCATTGTGGTACTGTCATCTTCCATACCCCTTGAACGCTTATAGATATGTCCCTGCTCTCCTGCTCTTTCTTATTGCAAAGGCTTCATGCTCGAAAATATGTACCTCGCAATCTTCCACTCCCCGCCCTCCTTACGACAAATAAATATCTCCTGGTTATGATGAAACTCCTGCGTGCCCTTCTTCAGCCAATGCTTCGTTCCCTCAGCAGTCGTCCTCGCAAATGCCCACTCATCGTTCATCACGACGATCTCATCGATAGTAAAATCTATTTCGAGTCTAATGCTAGAGAAAATCCGCTCGTAGGATGACTTGAGTGCTTCCGAGCCTACGGCTGGTTGGAATCCGGGAGCCATGATGATGCCGTCTGAGGTGTAGATGTTGAGGACATCTTCCATGGAGTGCGTTGCTAGGACTTTGCCGTAGGCGTGGAGGAGGGTGGTGATTTGGTCTTTGTCGGAGGACACTAGTTCTGTGAGAGGAGGACATGAATTACCGTACGAGGGCTGGTTACGAACTCTTTTACAACTAGACGGGCTGTTCTTTTAGTGTTTGAAGTTGATGCAATGTTTTTAACTTGGTGCAAAGCTTCGGCGAAGATGCAGGAGAGATTGCATTGTTGAGATGACCTCTTATTTAATGAATGAGATAATTCCAACCTTGCGACGTCGAAAGTGGCGCACAGTGACGGTGTTAATCCGGCCTCTGAACTTGTGGGGCTACCCCCATTCTTGAGCTCATGGCGCCATTTTGCCTATAGAACACCAGTGTGAGTGTGGATTAGAGATACTCTGAATAACTCCTTCTCTTAGGTCGTGAGTTTTGAACATCGAAAATGGACCGATGAAAAGGGGACCGCAAATCGAGAGTCGCATACATGAATGAATGCGTGAGGTCTCATCAGCCGCTTGCGACGACTGTATGAAGAACTTCGAGACTAAAAAACATGAAGCGAGTTCATTTCTGGGGGTCCAGTCCACATGCCGGATGCTGAAATATACGCCGAATTCTCAGTCCATCGTGACCATAGTCATCGCTTCTCTATCACCATCACCACCCAGTTGCGTCGATGTATGCACAGGCAACTTAGTCTTCAACCCTCCATAGCCTTCTCCACCTCCCCAAACCACTTCCACCCCTCCGCCAATCTCCCACACTCCCTATACTTCATCGCCTCCTTCGCCTCCCCAACAACATCATACCCTTAGAAAAACTGTCTGATCGGTGCACTCCAAGGCTCCAGCCCCTTTGGCCAATCGACCAGATCACCCTGGTAAAACTGCCTAATCTCACCCGTCTTCTTCGCCACCTGTTCCATCGTAAGCCACGGATTAGTGCTGCTCAGAATCTGCGTCGTCGCGCTCCTCGGCAACCGCAACTGCATGTACAACCCCAGTCTCTTTGCGAGATCCCCAGCGTCGGGTAAGATCGTACTAGCGTCGAAGAGGATTTCAAACGCGGCAGCGTCTTCCAGCGCGGAGCACCCGCCCTGCGCATGCGTGGGAAGCATGTGATGCACGACATCCCCAACACACAGCATCCTTCCCCTCCAAATCCGCTTCGACGGCGGGCGATGCGTCACGGTGTACACCTTCATCTGCTCCGCTGTGCAGGGGATGTGCTTAACGACCTCATGGCAGTTCTCGAGCATCTGGAGCACGCGCTCGTGCGAGGTATCCGCGTTCCAGTCCATGGCATTGATTTCCTCCACGCGCGTATCGTGGAAGACCGCGCAGTTTAGTAGCGAGCCGCCGCGAATTACCCTTCCGGCTCTTTTCGCGCAGTTAGGCAGCCATGATCTGAGAGATGATGAGACTTGACGAGCGTTGCTATACGGTGAGACTACGCGCATGCTGTTGTGTTGCTACAGAGCATTAGGGCCTTACGCTGCTAGGTAGTGGCCTCACTAGAGGCAACGAATGTACACGCTGCGGTGACATATGCTGGGATGGCTAAAAAAGCGCTGACTCTTGATCCGGCGCGTTGTGTCCGAAAACTTTTGTGGCTGTCGAATGCGTTTGACCGACGTCTGCAAAGGAAGGCGGAGACTGTACAATCAGCGCATCATTCTCGAGGCGTAAAACGGCAGGGTATGTGTATCGGAAACGGTGTATGTACGAATTCAACGAACACACCGAGTGCTGTTTACAAGGCATATCACGTAAGAACAGATCAAGGTCGGGCTAATATTGCCTGTCCGTAATCGTACAAATCCCACATAGCCCCTTTTAGAAAAACCGCTGATAGATCTTGGGTATCAACGAATAATAACCTCCGCCGAACGCCCCGGTCGAGTTGTCAAGTGTGTAATGCCTTGCATGATCTTCAAGCCATCAAAACAGAAGCCATGGAGCGATGACGGCGTGTCTCACGCAATGCCAATGTAAACGCCGCCGCTAAAATTTGTGAATGAAAATCGCCTTGGTTGCACGTAGGATCGTCGCGCAATGTAATAAGCAAAAGCAATGCGTACGCATTCGTCGAGCAATCTAATGAGCGAAAGTGGTCTAGCTGTACCAACCGCTGGCTCCGATAGTCGTCTGTTCAGGATCGCGATGTGGTATCAAAGGTTCCTGGATGTCGAATGCCTCTATCAAAGTATGCCATGTGGCATAGTCAATCGAGAAGACGGCTTGGCGCCTTTGTACTTCCACATTCTGTTCGCGTCGTTGATCAGCGGTACTTGCTTCGGGAGCTGTTGATTGTTAGTGACGAGCTACGATAAGTGGTCTAGTGAACCCACCTAATAGTGGAAGACCATCTGCGTCTGTTTCTACTTTTGCCGCACCCTCGCGGATCAGAAAGCTGATGTAAAAGAGATTCTCGACCGTCTGCCCAAAAGAGTGTGGGTTGATTGCAAAGTCGAACAAGGACACCGCCGCCTCTTCGCTCTCTAGTGCGCAGACGCGATGCTTTCTGAAGACGTCTCCCATTTCGTCGTCAGTCGGGTCACTCGTTAGGAGCTCGAGCTCGTTCATCACCAACTCGCTCGCTCTATTGAGGTGATCTTTTAGTCGCTCTCCGACAGTCCTGACTTGGTGGGTCAGATTGGAGCTTTCGCTCTTGTCCATTTCGGACAATTTGATCTCCTGTGGTCGTGTGGCAGGCCCCGTCGGTTGTCGTTGTGCCCGGGCGCGGCGCGTCGTGTTCCTGACGCGTTTATGGACGGAGAGAGGCCCCAATAAAAAACTTGAAAGAGGAGGACGGCTATTCGAAGGGAAACAAGCGTGCCTGCCCAAGTACGCCCAATCCAGCCCTTCCCCGTCACCGTCGCCCTCTTCGTCAGCTTCATCGACCTGCGTTTGTCGGGGCCGGCGTGAACTGGGTTGCGCAATTTCTTCGGCGCCAGGCGGTCTTCCTTCCTTCATGAAGAAGATGCATCTCGACACAAACTGGTCTAGATCTACGCCGATCCCGTGATTGCCCTGGTTCACGCTGTTTTTCAGCTGTTTCGAAGACAGGTCGGTCACCGAGGTCAGAAAGTGCGAATCCAGGACAGCGTCAGCGGTCATGCGAACTTTGCTGAACACGTGGGTCGCTTGTGGAACCAGCTCGTTTAAACGGTTGCTGTTGGGTTTGATATACTCATCGCGATTGTCTAGCCGGGTCAGTCGTACTTAGCGAAGAGATGGCGAGAACAGTACCTTCAAGCTCGCGCTGCAGGTTGCGATAATTTGAGCGAATTTGCCGGCGCTTTCTGGGATCTTGCTGAGGGTTGTAATATCGCATATCCGGATCGTCATCGTCGTCTTCAGGTGTAGGTAGGCCAGGTTCCTCCGTGTCATCTTCGATTTCGGCATCGGTTGGGGTGGGCAGAGCCTGCTCGGAATCGTCGTCTTCTTCCGCGCTGGCGTCCTCCTCCTTGTCCCTTGTACTCTGTCCAGCTTCGTATTTTCCAATACCGGCAGCTGTACTTCCGCGCAATTCCGAATTGATTGGATCGTATCGAGTTGTGCGCTGGCGCTTATTCGGGTTGGAAGTGGAGGCCGAGTCGGGCGTAGGAAGGCGCTGGGCACGCGCTCCTGTCATTAAACCTCTCTTCGAAGCTGGCGGAGGTGTGTTTTGACGCGACTCTGGTATGTCGTTCTCTTTATCGGAGGACTGCGACAGGGCGGGGCTCATGACAGAATAGGACGAATTTCGCGCAGCGCTGCCTCGAGCCGCGGGGGTCGGGTCGCGATAAAGGGTGTCGATGGTTGTTGCGCGGCTCTGTAGGGGCGTGGCGGAAGTTTGCGTGTTGAGACGGGCCATTGTTTGTGTTCCTGCACGCGTCGGACGGGAGGCCGCAGCGTCTCCGTGCTATCGTGAGTTGGTGAGTTTGTGTGTTGAGGAGTTGAGGACGCGACCAGTCGAGCCGGCGGAGACTAGCGCGACTGGGTGTCATAAGAAATGGGAGGAGCGACCGGGGGGCGCGTATGCCAAGCCAACCCCCACGTGTTACCGTTCCCGCGTCGCCATCAGCGCGCCGTGGCTTGTAGACAACGGTGAAACGAGCATCCAAGGGTTTTGCGACTGCCATATTACGGCGCGATAGCTCGCACTGCAGATAGATGGACAAGCCGCCGTCCTGTCCTACCGTACTGATCAGCTCCTGAGTCTCACAAAACCAACCATCTTCATGCGGGCCACAGCTCACACCGAGCTCCCCGCCGGCGATGGAAGCCTTTCACTTTGCGACCACGACCGACCTCTCTGAGCTTTCGGTGCACGTTAAAATGTACACATCGCTCACCTTTGTATCCACCGCTCTTGCATGGACGCTAAAGTGTACAGCGACCGGCTAGATGGCCACCAGAAGCCGATTCCGTACTCCGTGCTGCTCAAGAGGCCGGATCTGAGACACCGGGCGTCAATCACAAAGTGAGAAGTTTGCCCTCCAGGAAAGGCCGTGGCTGACTGGGCCAAATCAGCCCCAACTCTGAGATGTACGTCACCGCCCAAATCTGGGCCGACAGCAAGCCTCTCACCGTCGATGTCCAGACGGCGTACAAGTCGTTCAAGAACGCTCGGATCTGGGGCGAGTGGCTGCCGCTGCCCATTACCTACGCGAGCCTTCCTGTATCCGCCCAGCTCGCAATAACCATATGGGACCTGTCACCCGCCGAAGACAAGGATTCAGACCGCCACGCGATCCCCTTCGGGGGAACTACCATACCCTTGTTCGACAAAGACAACACTCTGCACAATGGCCGCCAGCGCTGTCGGATATATCGCTTCAAGGCCGCCGATGGCCTTTCGAATACTACCACGCCGTGGGTCATACCACCAGCGCGCAAGGGTAGAAATGACGCCCCGCAAGAACATGCAGTGGACGAGCAGATTGCCGAGATGCTGAGACTGGAGGAGTTGTTGAAAAAGCAGGAGATGGGGGATATTCCAGAAACACAGTGGCTCGACAAATTGGTCTTCCGAAAAATGGAGGAGATTAAGCAGAGAGCCATCAAAGCCGAGCATGCAGCTGTGAACGGCCGCAAGTCACGACCGAATCGACTCGACGGTCATGGTGGCCAGGACGCCGAGGATGACATATTCTATCTAGACATTGAGCTTCCGCGGTTCGATCATTCCATCGTATTCACCGATAATGAGTATCCTCCTCCTCCGGTCTCCGATATCAAGCTACTTTCCGACTCCGAGATACGACTGCGACCACCTCCAGAAGTGTCTTTCGGTCCTGGAATAAGCAACCAAGATGCAGAAGCGGGCCGTCTCATTCGCATCTATGACCCTGAGATTGGACGACGCGCCAATCCTGCAGAAGACAAGCACCGTGAGCTGATGCGCAGCCAACAGACAGACTCCCTAGATCGCGACAGGAAGCCCAACGTCCACGTTCGCGACAAACTATTTGGGCTACTCAACAGGGGACCACTTGACGAGATTACCACACAAGAACGCGATGAGATCTGGAAGTTCCGCTATTTTCTGTCCACCAAGAAACGCGCCTTGACCAAGTTCGTCAAGTGCGTCAACTGGCATAACGAACGCGAAGCCCGGCAAGCTGCTCCCATGCTGGACAAGTGGGCGGAAATCGACGTCGACGATGCTTTGGAGTTGCTGGGCTCTCAGTTCGACCATCCCGTTGTGCGTAGCTATGCTGTCGAACGTCTTAAGAAGGCAGACGACGATGAGCTGCAGCTTTATCTGCTACAGCTGGTGCAGGCTCTCAAGTATGAAGCGGCTGGCGACGGCGATGACTCTTCGCTTGCTCGCTTCCTAGTCACACGTGCAGCTAACAGCCTGGCGTTGGGCAACTTTCTCTTCTGGTATCTAGTAGTTGAAGTCAGTGACAACAGCAGCGATCAAGCACCGGAGCATCGCGAACTGTTTGCAAAAGTCGAGTATGATTTCATGACCGAGCTCGAGACAACGCCCGAAGGCACGGAGATACGCAAAACGTTCCGCCGCCAGGTTGAGCTTCTCACGGTGCTTGGAAAGCTGTCGAAAGAGGTGCGCTACGGAGGCGGCGACCGCCCAGCCAAGATAACACGGCTCAAGAAAGCACTCGCAGACCCGAAGAACGACCTTCTCAACTTCGACCCTCTTCCACTACCACTCGATCCATCCGTGCTGATAAACGGTATCTACACTGACGATTGCAACGTACTGAAATCATCTCTCCTGCCAATCGTTCTCAACTTGAGAACCACATCCAACATAAAATACCCGATCATCTTCAAAACCGGAGACGATCTCCGACAAGATCAGCTTGTCATCCAAATCATAACCTTGATGGACCAGCTACTGAAGAAAGAAAACCTGGACCTCAAACTCACCCCATACCGTATCCTCGCAACCTCGGCCTCGACCGGCGCATTCCAATTCATACCCTCCATGTCTCTCGCAGCGGCCCTCCAAAAGCACAAAGGCAGCCTCCTCTCCTACCTGCGAGCCAACAACCCCGACGACACCGCGCCCCTCGGCGTCCGCAAGGAAGCGATGGACACGTACATCAAATCCTGCGCCGGCTACAGCGTGATAACCTACCTCCTCGGCGTTGGCGACCGCCACCTCGACAACCTCCTCATCTCGCCCTCGGGCGCCTTCTTCCACGTCGACTTTGGCTACATCCTCGGGCGCGACCCCAAACCCTACGCGCCGCAGATGAAAATCGCGCCCCAGATGATTGAGGGCATGGGCGGGCCCGAGCACCCGAATTACCTCGCCTTCAAGGAGTACTGCTTCACGGCATGGTCGACGCTGCGCAAGTCGAGCAATCTAATCCTGAACTTGTTTGCGCTGATGAAGGAGGCGAATATCCCGGACATCAAGGTGGAGCGCGAGGGCAGCGTGAGGAAGGTCGAGCAGAGGATGTGGCTGGGGAAGAGCGATGGGGATGCGGGGCGGGAGTTTGAGAAGCTGATTGAGGAGAGCGTGAATGATCGGATGGCCGGGGTCATTGATGCGGCGCATGATTGGATGCAGTGGCTCAAGAAGTAGGATTACTTGCTTGGTCGATAACTGCCTGTGAAAGGCGAATTTTAAGTAAGCGAAAAGGGTCGTATAGCATTGTTGGCGTTTGGGCGAGGTGGTGTGTGTCTGACTCTATCATCTGGTTTGCGAATCCGCTTGGCGAGCCACATCAAATACGCTTAGAAGACGGCCTCACGTTCTGGGAGGGTGTTTAAGACAAGACAGTCTTTCTATCGATTGTTTTCACCGACGCGATCAAAACAAGCCTTTCTAGCGACTGGTTGCGAATGCGTGTGACTTCGCTGCACCGTCACCCCTTAACAAGCACAGCGGCTGTCTGTGCAGTCACAACCGTACGACTGGCTCCGCAGACTCATGGAGCCTCGGGCCAAGTCGTCGCGCGACGTGAGTCCAACGTATGAAAAAAAGGTGCGGTGGTTGCTAATCTCGAGTCCAGTCACCCACATCGTCACAGCACGTTACCTACCCACATTGACCCGCGTCCAAGAGATAAGATGTAATTTGTGTTATTCTACATGCAGTATGCTGAAGCTAAAAAAAACATTGGTTGCGGCCGACAGGCACACAGCGAGTATGAAGCTCACGTGTTCGCTTAAAAAAAAACCCAGCGCCCAGTATGTACAAAAGTATACCGTATATGCAGTGATGGCCGATCGTGCGGGCAAAGGTACGGGCTACGCACATACCTACCGCTTGACTAGGTGCGGATGGGTGTGCACGGCTCAGAACCCTTGCTGCCGATGCCACTTCTCCTCCCAGCCCGGGAAGTACGGGCTGTCGTCCAGAGTATGCGGCTCCCAGTCCTCTGGGACCCATCCCTTCTCGACCTGTTCCTTTGCCCACGCCTTCAGTGCAGGCTTGACGACGTGTTCGGTATGCCATGTGTTCTTGTATGCCATCAAGTTCGGCTTCGCTTCGTTCAGGACCTGCAAGACCAGCGCAGGCACGAAAGGCTCGGTGCGGAACTCCTCGACCGGTGTAAACAGGGCTTTGAAATTGAAGACAATGGCGCCCGACAGCGGTAGGCGACGTAGTGTCTGCCAGTCGACTCGGAGATTGCAGCGTGAGATATCGAGGTCGGGCATCTGGACGTCGCGTAGCTTTTCGTGTGGGTCGCCAGGGGGCATGTAGAGCGGTTGGTCCACCTCCAGACCCCACGACCCACGCTGGATGGCCTTATCAGTAGGCTTCTTCGTGAAGTAGCTAGACGAGTGTTAGCGCAGCGGCAAAAGTGGGTCCAATTGACGACGTACCGGTCCATGGAGAACTGCATCTTCTCCTTGTAGTCCGGTACCGGTGCATGTATCTCGGGCAATGTCTTGCCAATCTTTGAGCCTACATTCCACCCTAAAGCACTGCAGATCGTGCCTGCGCGAAAGCTATACAGGCCGTCGTCCGGGTTTCGCATCGTGATGGCGAAATCTTCGGGGACGTTGTTGAAGAGAACGTGGAGCGGGTGAGTGTTCTTCAGGTCTGCCTCTGTTTTCAGAATGCTGTTGTAAAAGACCATCTTCTCGGTGTCCAGGTGAAAGTACTGCGGATAGCGGGCGCAGAGGAATTGGAGAGACATTTCCATCAGCTCCTTGCAGGCGAAGTATGAGCCATGAAGCATGTCTAAGACATTATCGCCTTCTTTCTCGTATATCTCCTTCCGTTGCCGTATGCGCTCTTCGTACGTGCTCTCGAGCTCAAGCCACCAGTCAGGTTCCATCTTTGTGAGGGCTGCAGCGTTGTGAGCATAGTATAACTCACGCTCGTAGAGTGAACTTACACATGGTTTGATGGTATGCCCATCGGAAAGGTCGGTAAGGCCTCGGCTTCGCCTTCTTGACGTCGAAGTCATAGTACGGCTCGGGAAGGGGTATACCGCTCAGCGTGGCGTAGTCCGGGAAGTCCCCGAGTGCTTCGATGTCCTCTACCGTGAAGTCACAGGGTGTGCACATGGTCTTCTTCGCATGGTGAAGCTCAGTGGTGAGCGGCACACATTCTCTCTTCTCGGCAGAGAGAATCACATCTCCCTGGCTCTTGCCCAGCTTCTCGGCGAATCCGGGGATGTCGGCCAGTGCGATCTTGCGAGACGGAGGGTATACGTCTGCGTAGTCCGGCACTGCGCTGTTGGCCTCCTCCTCTGGTGATAACGATCGGGGAGGAATTTTGGAACCGGAAAATCGCCGGCGCTCCCAGTGAAGTCGGCTCAAGAGCACTTCGTGTCTTCCTTTCTTCATTAAGAGAAAAACGGTGGAGCCGACGACGAAGACAACGCCGAACAGAAGCAGTGTTGGAGTAACCATGGCGAGAAAAGTGTCTCAGGCAGCCGCCCGGAGACAGCTGGAGACTACTTGAAGCCGTACAGATGTATCAGTATACGGGAGAGGAAGTGCCGAGCGAGTCGGAGTCTAGGCTCGACAGGTTGCACCGCAGGAGATGGAAATCGGGTAGCGAGCAGTGGGCAGAGCAACCCAAGTCCCTCATATAGAAACTCGAAAGCCGTAAAAGTAAAGGTCAACAATGCACCTGGTGAAGGTGGCCTGCTAAAGAAAGGAAGGCGTGGTTCTTATCAAAGGAAAGCGGGGTGCAGTGATGCGTAATGGACATTGTGAAATGACAGCGAGGCAGCAGGGCATGGCAAGTCGCCATGGCGGTTCGAGTAGGTTACTAGACCAGGGCAATCGCCCTGCGTTGGGTACAGGAAGTTAGGATAGACTAGATAGAATAGATAGACTACCAGGCTGGCTTGCGGAGGACCAACGCGGACGCAGCAGCCGTCGTCGCGTTTATGGTCTATGGGTGTATGGCAGGCGAGCGAGCGAGCCTCCGACATGAGATGCCCCACTAGGGCTGTTGTAAGCCACTTGGAGCTTACCCAAATCAGTATGCAGGTCCAGTGGCTGCCGCGGCCAGCTCTACTGCCATCTCATGACGGGTAGCGCCTGAAATAACTCTGAGCAGGCGATGGATGTTCGTTGCTGCTGCGCCGTGTTGCCGTGGGCCGTCTTCCGCTGCCTTGATCGCCCTGGTCCTCGCAGACGGTGGAGCACTGCTGCCGCTTGTGGTAAACAGATCCCATGTCGAATTACGTATTGCGTACAGGCGTCGTGCGTATTCCGATGAGCTCTGGGACAGGCCAGGAGAAGCGCAGTCGGGACCAGAGCCACTGCAGACTGGCCAGACGGGCGTCGAGTCCCGAAACCATGTTCGAACATGCAGGTGCCGACGCCACGCCTGCATCCTCTGGCGCACGGTCATCTACATGGCGGACTGGGGCACTGGGCGATCATCATGTCCCTGGAAAAGTACTGTATCGAGTCTTTGTGGCGTGGCGCTCTCGGGCGGAGTGTTGCGTTGGGAGGCACCTTGGATGCGTGTGCGGGGCTCGTGGTGCTTCTGGCTGTGCGGACGAGATGAGGCACTGTCCGGGGAGAGTAATTCGATGCGGCCGAGTTCGTTGACAGCCATGTAGTGCGAGAGATGGAGTTTTATATTCAGTGCCCGCAGCCAGCAGGTGGAGTACAACAGCGTGGTCTCGACAGGAGCGATGCGGCAGCCTAAGCCCACCTGGGACTGCTTCTAGCCTTTTCCGGCCAGCCGTCATCGGAGTCAGCGCTCAGATGCCACGCTTTTCTTACGACAACGTCTTCGCGCGTTACTCCAGGCCTGACATGGTTTCCAACTTTCCAGTTTCAGAGATGCAGCACTTCTCGTGGGCTGCATTCACCCAGCCTCCTTTGAGTATTCGTTTCCCTACCCCGGCCGGACCACACAAGTCGTGCCCACGCTTCAGAGAACGACATTCAACGGCCCAGCATGACCTCAACCCCCCCGGAAGACGCTCGTACCGTTGAGTCCACTCGAGGAGCCTGGCTGATCTCCTTCCCGCAAAGCTCTGGCACGGTTGGCACGACCTGGTCGCCGTGGAGCTCCGCCATAGTGAAGCCGCCGATGGTCAACGAAGGAGGCGCTGTCACCGGCATCCCTGGTACGCTCGCCCGCGCCGAGAAGACGTGTCCACGCCCATCAACTCCAGTAATCTCGATGCAGCCCAAACTCTCCTTGACCGAGAGAGAGATGGCACACATGTCCTTCGCTGTCTCTTTCAGAGACGATGCCCATTCCACAGTACGGTCTGAACACGTAAGGCCTCCCCCAAAAGCACCACGGAGCGTCAGGAGCTTGAGGGCGCCATCCTCTACGACAACGAGGAAGCGGCCATTCCGTGTTGCAGCCGCCGAAAGCGATTGTCTTCCTGTCGTATTGCCTGGAAGCGACCTCCACCGAGAAACGGGTGCGCCCAAAGGTGCTATGAAGCTCCGCATCAATTGTGAGCCATGTTCTTGATTTATGGCAACGAAGATATACGGTCTTTCAGATGGCGATTCGAATATATTGACGCCGGTTATATCTCCTCTGTGTGGCTACTCCTTGTTAGACCCTGCATGTTCCGCCACACGGCGAGGCTTACGGATGGGTTTTGCGTTGCGTTGACATCATGCGGCGGCAGTGACATGGATACAGGGCGACCTGCACCGGCGACAACAGTAAGTACATCGCAATAAGATACTGCTAATGGCGAAGGTAGCTTACCTAGCCCTTGAGCATGGACACTCCAGCAGGCGACTTGATTTTCTGACGTCACCGCGAAGATGAAAAGGAAATTCATCCGCACAAATGTCGAAAAGCCCACGGATTTCACCAGGCCTGTGTTTCGAGGACATTTCAGAGTCAAGTGGCAGTCGCGCAGGGCGGTCCAGCAAGGTCTCCGGGAGTATTGGTACAATCTCACCCCGTTCACACCTTCTCCGCCTACGGCAATCCATGCAGCAGCGCTCTGGTCTGGATCCGTGGCGTCTACTTGCAAGATAGACAATGATCTCGGTGTCCAGGATGCCTTCTGATCGATGCGCACCTCAGGCAAGCTGTTATCCTCAATATTCCCGGTCTCCTGGTACTCATATACCATGAGGCGACGATGTGTCACAACAGCCAGGAGATCATCAGAGATGGCGACTGCCCGTACGCTTTCACCCTTCGACAGCAACTTGAGACGAACTGACGCAGTTGGCGTGACATCCTTGTTCAGATTCTGGCATTCTATATTGTATAGACGAACTTCAGATGGTGTAGCAACTGCTACCCGACCGTTTGGCGCTATGGCGGTTGAGACAAAGGCTTCAGAGTCGCGTATGGAGAAGCGTCGTTTTTGCTGCAGCAGTCGAGTCTGTAAACTGATACCTTTTGAGGCCTGTAGAACATGGAAACGCTCGGTCGCTTGATATTGTCGCTCTAGCGATGTCGGAATCACTCCTGGAGATGCGAAAGAACTGCGAGCCATGGTTCACAGCATGCTTGGCAAAGATACCCCAAGCTTCGTGCCATGCCAAAAAAAGAGTGGAGAAGAGATATCTAAAGCTCGAGCTGAGAAGGCAGCAGCGCGAGAGGGCACCGAAAAATCTCGATGGCAGTTGAGATGTCCAGGAAGCGGGAGGCGAAACCCCTACTGCATCGTACATTTCACTGCCACTTCCTGCTACAGCGCCCAGTGTCTCAAGTTCAAGCATTTCAACTATATTGGCCGGATTCAAATATGAGGCGAGCGACATAAGACCCGTAGCCAATGAGGGTTCGGTGTGGCGTCCTATCGCCCCCCCTCTTTCCGTGGCCCTGTGACTGCCATCCTTCCAGTCCACGTATACCAACATCTAAGACTCAAGCCTCGGGCTGCTTGCCGCGCGTTGGATCCAATGCGCTCGTACCAAGGCTATGACACTGCGCCTCAATGCAGCATGCACAGCTACGTTATGTCCTCACAATTGAACTGGTGCCTAGTCCGGCCAGTCTTGTCTCAATTCGCTATTGAGAACATGGTGAGCGAACTTGGCCTAGCCTAGGCTGCCTGATCCACAGACTGCCTCGTCGTGCAAGTCGTGCGCATGCCTGAACCGTATTGCTATTGCTCTTATCTGTGAAGGTTAGTACGCCATGTCCACATAGCTCGACCTTTCCCGAAAGTCACAGTTTCACCATGGGTGATGTACGACCTTTGGATCGAAAGCCTTACTATGTGGACCACTTCGAACATCTCCATCGCGTACTCGGCCGTCCACAGCTAACTGGTACTTTTACCATTCCATGATGCCTAGTCAAAAGTTCCAGTACCCTGCCGTGCTCAAACCTTAGACCTGGTAATCCAAATGATAGGTTATCACTAACGAAAACACTATAGGAATCGGCATCTCAGGTTGCGTGGGTGTGGGCATCTTTGTAACTTCTGGCTCTCTTATCACCACTTCCGGATCTCTCGGTGGCCCTCTCAGTTATCTTGTCGCTGGAATCATAGCAGCATGTGTCCTGTACACTCTTACGGAAATGGTCGCATGCCGTCCGCTGACAGGGGCGTTAATCGACTTGCCACATAAATTCCTAGACCCGGCGGCAGGCTTTGCAGTGGCCGCATCATATTCGTGAGTAGACTGTTCTTGAGGCGGACCTCAATGACTGACCAAATCAAGACTCGGGAACATACTCTCCATGGCATGTCTCACAGCGTACTCCGCAGAATTGACGGCCCTCATGAAGTCCGGAAACAACCTCGCACGTCATTCACCAGGAGCGGAGGTGGGCATCACTGTCGCATTCATTGCGCTGACGACATTGACCCATTGCTTTGGAGTCAAGTTATACGGATCAATAGAGAGAGTGGTCGCAGCATTCAAACTCTGCCTGTTCGTCTTAGTCTGTATCTTGATGCTCGTGATCAACGTAGGGGCCGTTGGACGACGGATCGGATCCTACCGTGGCAACTACACCACAATGGCTTTTCCTCCTGGCTTCAAACCGACAGGATTCAACTCTACCTCGAATAATTTCCTCCATGAGAAAGGTGTGGCAGACACGCAGTTTGGTATTCCTGGCTCTGGTGGACGATTCTTTGGCTTTTTGACATCCGTCACATTGGCCATGTTCTCCTGCTTCGGGGGCGAAACCATTGCAATGACTGCAGGTGAGGCCAAGGATGCTTTCAGAGATGTTCCGGTGGTCATGTCATTCGTTTACATCGTGCCTCTGTCCTTGTATCCTCTTGTCCTCATTTCTGCAGGCGCCAACGTCAACTATGCCGATCCTGACCTTCCCGTCATGTGGACCCAAGGAAGCGGTGGAGGTCTGTCGCCGTTTGTAGTCGCCGTTCAGACATCCGCTATCGTTGGTGTTGCAAAGGCTCTCCACTTTTTCTTCATTATTTCGGCATATACGGCTGCGTCAGTAGTGCAGGTACTTTGCAATATTCATCGCTAACAAGTTCCAGCAATACTGAGCTGTACGTGGCATCACGAAGCGTTTTCATGCTTGCGCAGACGTATCTTCCAAGGAAAGTAGCCGATATCTTCGGGAGGACCAACAACGGTCACACGCCATTATCGGCAATCCTGCTGTGCTCCATTTTTGGCTTCGTATCACTAGCTGGTCTTAGCAGACAGGCTTACGACCAGGTAATTAGCTCTTCATGCATCGTCACAAGTTTCCCCAGAAAAACCTCAGTCTTTTTTTGTGCCTCCTTGATGTTAATTATTCGTCTAGCCACGTCAAACACTGTCAGCCTTCTTCACTGGTTCGATTGCTTGTGTGTACATATGCGAGTGTGTAACCTTTCTGAAGTTCAAAGCTGGGTAGGGATCAGTCTTCCCAAACCAGACAATGCATGCTCATACAAACCAAAAGCCTCAAGCGATTAGAAGACCGAAAGATCCTGAGCCGCAACGACTCGCTCTACATCTCCCGAATGTTCAAGTCGCGATGGCAGCCCCTGCCTGCCTACGTCGGCATCGCCGGATGCACATTCGTTGTCATCTGGTCTGGCATCCCTTCGTTGTACATCCTTGGAGCGAGGGGAGGGTTGACGTCAACCGAGCAACTCAAGTCGAGTGTGGGTCTCGCATGCGATGTGTTAGGTGCTTATTCAGGGGTGGGTTCACCATGACTCTCCCATCACGTTTCGCGACACTGACTACCTCGTAGCCTTTCCTATTCGCACTTTTCTACCTTACATACAAACACATAACACCCCGCTCCTTCTCGGTCAAATTCGACGATCTCACACCAGGCGACTACGTCCTAAGTGATCTCGCCGTTATCGAAGGCGAGGACCCCATCGTCTCGGGCGCGATGGTTGAGTTTGATAGCTATCAGCTAGAAGCGCAGCGGTGCAGTACGGCCTCGCCGAAACATGTTAGCGATGAGTTTGAGATGAGTCTTGATGCGCAAGAGGAGTATGAGATGCAGCGGGCGCACGAGGAAGAACGTCGCAGGATTGAAGAGGTGCTGGTGCGGAGGCCGGAGCGCATGGAGAGGGCTATGGAGGGAGCTGTGGAGTTGCGTCGTCGCTGATAAGCAAGCGCGTTCGAACTCGGAATAGACCAGGTGTCGACCGTGAGAATCTTCCTCTTGCTATGCTCGACTGGGGTTTCGTACGAACCCCACGCGTGTCCCCTCCACCGGCCGTAGCAAGCTCACCTTCTCGAAGCATCAAGACTACGGCCTGGGACTTGGCTAGAGCTTGTTGCACGCCCGTCCGTTGCTTGATAGAAGTTAGACTCCTCCAATCGCACAACTGCCATCTAACGTCATCGCTTCGGTGTATTCGCTTGGTGAGCTAGGGATCCTCTACCTGCCTAAACAGGGGTGGAGGGTCAGAACCGAATATCTGGCGGCCGGGTCTAAACTGTAGGCCAACAACCCCGAACAGGCGAAAGGTGTTGGGGAGGCAGTATAAAAAGGAGTACGCGGGACAATGTAGCAACGGTCGCAATCCGTCTACAAGTACATCTCCGTCCCACTCGCCAAGTTGGAAATCATCACGTCGCCATGAAGTTCACACAGCTCATCACCGGCTTCGCCCTAGCGACTGCTGCTCTCGCCGTTGCCATCCCCAACCCCAGTGGTATGTAACCCGATGCGTTGCACCCGCCTGCAGTCTACAAACTAATACGTGCTACGTACAACAGACTGCGGTCCCAACCCGCATTCCATCTGCAAGCGCGTGGCTGTCCCCGAGCCCGAGCCTGTCGGTACGTTGTCCTTGCACTCTTTGGGGGCTGACCAGCACTCTGACGGATTGGTGTAGACTGCGGCTCGAACCCGCACGCGAACTGCAAGAGGGAGCCTGCGCCGGTTCCAGGTGGTAGGTGGCAAGCATGACTGGTTACGCTGTAAACACGTACTAACGATACACATCGATGTAGACTGCAACGTCACGTGGCACGAGGGCTGTTAGATGGCGAGGTCGTGAACGGAGCACATGGGGCCTTGTAGGTTTACTGCAGAGCCGGGGGGGGCATAGCATGGAGTTTTGAATTGAGATTTCATTTTGAAGACTGTCAATACTATCCACATCCAAGAGACCATCCCACTTGAACCTTTTGTCCGTCTGGCAGCTGGTACACGCGCAGACCGTCACCTGATGCCCGAGTCTCGGATTCCGGATCCTGCCTTGTCGCTCTCTCCTCCAATCGTGTTTCTTCGTCGTGTCCTTCCGTCTGAGCCTGTGTGCCCGGGTATCCTTTCGCTAGTATCGAGATATGATGGTGCTTATAGCATGAAGGAAGCGGCCATGCCGAGAGCCACGGTGAAGAGGGCGCCGTTGCTCGCCGACATCATCGAGGCAGCGCCCTGTTCCGCGGTGCCGTTACCACCCATGCCCTTCGTGCCGTTCATGAGCATGCCTCCTGTGCCAGCGGTGGAGACGGGCGAGGTGTTGTTGGTGGCATTCTTGGCGGCTTCGGTGAAAGCAGCGAGGGTCTTCTGGCCGCTCTTGGGTGCGTTGATGACACCGACCATGCCCTCCTGGCAGTGGTCTGCGCGGGAGCAGTAGTACCAGAGCGGCTGCGAAGCGTTGGTGATGTCGATCTTGAATGTCTCCATGGCGGCGCCCTTCTCGCTGGGGATGAAACCGGACCAGAAGCCTTTGGGCATGGGTGTGCAAGGCGAAGCGAAAGCAGCCTGAGCGACCGAGTGGCTCTTGGGCCAGAACTTGAAGGTGACGGTGTCGCCCTCGGCAGCGGTAAGGTTGGCGGGCTCGAAGGTAAGGGTGCCGTTGCCGACGACAACGAGATGGTCGACGGCGGCAGCGGAGCCGGCAAGAGCGACGGTAGCGGCGGTGAAGAGTGAGAAACGCATTATGATTGGAGTTTGAAGGGGAGAGACTAGCTCGTTTGGGTGACGAAAGTGAATATTAGGGGGTTTTGGAATAAAAGAAGTGAGATGGTTGGAGTCGAATGGTGTTGAGAAAGAAATCCTGGACCTGCCTGAGGGAGAAAGTCACTGAGCGCATTTGAGGCCATTATATACGGCGATGGATTGAAACACAGCGGCTGGAAGATGCATACGGGCGTTGGGGGCTGGTGGTGGAGGAGTCGTGACGGAACACAGCTGCGACCTGACATGTCGCGAAGCCAGGTACTGCCAGCGGCTCACGACTGTATGCGGAAGTCAAAGCTAAACCTAGCAGGGATTTCAGCCACTGCGGCTGGTAGATTACCTGTGGGACGAGTAGGCCTAGAAGTGGTGTTTCTTTATAGGGGATGAAACCTGAGGAGCGCGGTTGCGAATCGATGAAACGGTTGTGAGGCTACGCACGGGCCCATTCTGGGTGGGCCTCCGCCTCCGCCTCCCTTCCGCCAAACTCTCCGCTCGCCGTGACAGACTTGAAGCCATGATTTGATGAATTGATCCAAAGCCTCTGACCTGGGATGCACTGATGCAGACGGGTCGAAGACGTTTCGTCGACGTGTTTCCTAGTACCTAAGTCGGCAACCTCCCCAGCCTCTACCAACACGGCACTCCTTCATCCTCTCCTTCACCGCAGCGCGCAGGCCTATCCTAGGGCCAGGCCATCGCCAGGCCATCGCCAGGCCATCACCGTGCCGATGGCACCGCTCCACGTCCATGTCGTCTTTGCGGCTGTGCAGTCAGCCCATGCATCGTCACCTCGACAGTCCGGGAGAGGCACTTCGACATTGCTCGACTCGGCACTCTCTCGTGCTATCCAGTATCTGAGCTTCTACTGCAACCGATGAAAGAGGAGAACGTGTTCGCAGCGGTGAAGCTGGACTCCCATCACAACGCTAATGCCGTGCCGTGGAAGCTGGAATCGACGAAGCACGACGTGCGCAACCAGCGAAAACAGACCCTTGGACTACCTATCAACCCAGAAGGATGACTATGTCGATGCTAGAGAACGCTGGAATGCACATCAGTCGCTGATCGCATTTCTGGAGCTCCCACGACAGCTGTAGGTAGACGACTGTACGCTTCCGATGTGCTCCGCATGCTACCTTGCCCGTGCTGTATTGACAGTCCGTCTGCCTCAATCGTCAGTCGATGCAAGCCCCAGCAAACCACCTGCAACGGTCCTAAACGCAGGGCAATGTTTATTGATCGCTGTCGCAGGTTGCCCATTGAGGCTCCGCCCAGGTAAGCAGCCGCTAGCCTCGGCCTATTTGCTCACCTATTCCACCAAAAGCATGACAGGCCAGCCGGTCCCGGGCAGGACACGCCAAAAATAATCCCAAACATGACCGAAATGGGGCTATGTCCCCGCACTACCTGCATCTATTCTACAAGCTATGAGCTCACCTACATCCCTTAGCTTCCGAGTGCCACTATACAGGGTCACCTGCACACCCCCTTCAACCTGCTTCCGGCTTAGGCTCAGCGAAAGAATGCTCCGTCGCCTGTTGATCCAGTATCGATTGTTGCCAGCTCAATGGATGCTCACGGGCTCCAAGTACAGACCAGGACCAGATTACAAACGATTGACTATAAAGTGGAAGGTCTCGTCCGTAACAGAAAACTCATCATCAGCTCCCCAGCATCTCACTCCAGCAACAGTTTCTCCAAACTCTCGTTCTATAAACCGCCTGTATAAACATTCCAGACGCTCCACCACAGTCAAACCCCGACGACATCATGAAATTATCCGCTCTCGCTCTTGGCTTCGCCTCGCTCGCTTCCGCCATCACTGTTTCATACGACACGGGCTACGATGACACCGGCCGAGCCATGACGGCTGTGTCCTGCTCCGACGGCGCTAATGGCCTCATCACCAAGTACGGCTGGCAGACGCAAGGGAGCATCAAAACTCCTTACTATGGTGGCTACCAAGGCATTGCAGGCTGGAACAGCGCCCAGTGCGGCACCTGCTACAGCCTGACCTACAAGGGCAAGACCATCTACGTCCTCGCCATCGACCACACCGCTGCTGGCTTCAACATCAACAAGAAGGGTCTCGATGCCCTCACCAACAACCAGGCCACCCAGCTCGGCCGCGTGGATGCTCAGTACGCCCAGGTCGCCCTGAATAAGTGCGGCCTGTAGAGGAAACGAAATCACGATCTTTACGACACAGGGTGTGCCAGGGTACGAAAGCGGAGAAGAGCGGGGGTTATGTTATCGAATCAACCCAGAAAGAGTCACAGGACGAACAGCATAGCGGTGGAGTTTATAGTAGCGCGTCTACTTACCAGGTCATTCCTTGATAGTACTTAATTTTTAAACACCAATACATTGACAACATGTCATCGTCTACACCACCACCACCACCACTTGGAATTTCTCTCGTGACGCAATCGTGGTGAGGCGATGCTGCATGTGCTGGAGCCATTCGACCTCGGTTTAATAGGTGGCTACCATCGGATCGCCTCAAGGTCGATCGGGGGATGCTCTGTGCGAGCTCCGGTCGTCGCAATGCTTGTGTCCAAGTCCCATTCGTATCATGATCTAGGCCAACCAACGTTATATGCGTCATTACCTAGCGACTGAAGTCCAAAGTCCAGCCTACAGCTCCAGCGCTACCGTCTCTTCAGCTTGCGTCGGCCTTCCCAGCCTCACCACGCCCTTCTTCGCCTTCAAATCCATGACCATGTTGAACAAAGTCGTGCTGCCCCCGTCCTGTCCCTGGCGGCATATCGCATACGGAAACCCATGCTCGTCCTCGAACAGCCGGCTGACGTCCTCCCAGCTGGGCTCACTCCCCAGCTTGTCCGTGTTCTCTGTCATCGTCTTCACGCGCACGAATGAGTCCTTCAACCACACCGTGTCAACCTCGCCAGGGTGCGCAAGCAGGAAATGGTTCGCATGAGCGATGCGGCCCCGGCCGTCCGCAGTGCAGTGCGCGAACGTCGACTTTGTGAACTCGAGGCCCACGGCGTGTGCACCGTCCGAGATGAGAATGTGCGCCGAGGCAGCCATGCCGTGGCTTTGGAGCTTCTGCACCGCTTCCCGCGCGCTGCTGCTCTCCAGTGCGGCGCGCAAGCCCAGGTGAACGGGCATGCGTGAAGCGTCTGTGCCGCGTGCTTTGATCGCATTGAGCAGGGTGCCGACGCCGGAGCTGTTGAATCCGATCTTGCCGATGATGCCTGCCTCGGTCACCTGGACGATGGTGGGCTTGCCGGCTTGGGTGATCTTGGTGATGATGAGGTTCTGTTTCTGTGCGTCCATCCACTGCACGGGGCGTTAGTCGCTGTTTTTCGGGGTAGGTAGACGTATGCAGGTAGGTAGGTAGGCAGGTAGGTAGGTAGGTAGGTAGGTAGGTAGGTAGGTAGGTAGGTAGGTAGGTAGGTAGGTAGGTACAGTCCGCGTCTCCAACTCACATCCCAGTTCTGAGCGAGGTAGGCTCTCTCCTCCGTTTGCCAAGATAGCGCCGTGCACCCGTCACTGAACATGCCAAAGTTGATCTCGGTCCGGACATTGATGGCAACGATGTCGAGGAGATGCCGTCCTGATCCGTCGGCTATCCCTCGCATTTCCTCGTGATAAGCCGGCCACTTCTCCTTTGATGTTTTCTCAAACGCCGCTGCGTGCTGGCGCACCTCGGGCCATTCTTGCTTGCAATTCTTTCTGAAGAGATCGGCGTAGAAACGGATGCAGCGATCTATCTCGGTCTTCGCTGCAGCACCATGTTGGTGGCCAATCTGTAATCGCGTTAGCAATGCCGGAGTGCAGTTTCACGTGGTAGACAGGTAGATACAGGTCCTCCAATGTTGACTGGGACGTAGGTATAGGCATGTAGGTGTAGGTAAGTAAGTAGGTAAGTAGGTAGGTAAGTAGGTAGGTAGATGTAGGTAGGTTACCGTACATACTTCGTAAGGCTGTCCTTGGCATTCAACGAACAGCATCTTTACTTCTTCCTAGATGCCGTCAAAACAGAATTGAAGGCATTCGGTGCCATTGTACTGGAAGCAAAGACGTTGCGTGCTTATCTTCCTACCTTCCTACCTACCTACCCCACCATTGCGCCCCCTCAGCGCCCAACTCCGTCGCGGATCGCGCCCCGCAAACTTTCATCCTTCCCGTCATTGAGCTAGGTACCCATTAACTCTACCCACCAGCTAGGTAGAGAGGTAGCCCTGGAGAGTCGCAAGGTAGACGTGGTTCACGCCCGCGCACTCAGCGGAATCGTTCCCAGCTCAGATCCGCACGATCGTGGACAAGGGCCACGAGATCAGGCTGCATGGGTACACGCACGAACTCGTGTCTACGCTGAGCGAGCAGCAGCAGCAGCCGCAGCGAGATGTGCTGGAGGAAGAGCATCAACGACCTGACGGAGATCACCGGGAAGCGGCCCAGGGCCTGGACAGCGCCGGCCTGGAGCGCAAGCAAGAAGACGGTGAAGCTGCTGGAGGAGCTTGGAATCGTATGCTGTGGTTGCGGCCCAGGCGAACAACGCGTTCGGTGTGCTGACAGTCGGGCAGGAGTACGACCACTCGTTCATGCACCACGACTCGCAGCCTTCCTACGTCCCCGACTCCTCCCTCTCCACGCACACCAAGACCGACGTCTCCGAACCCGCCTCCCACTGGATGCCCCCCACGAGCACGCTCACGCCATCCTCCATGGTCGAGATCCCTGCAAACTGGCATCTGGACGACTGGCCTCCGTTCCAGCTCTCGCTCTCCCGGGCTTCGACGCACGGAATCGTGGACACAGCGCCGTCGTTGAGAGGCTTTGGAAAGAGCAGTTTGAGTACTTTTACCGCTCGCGAGTGTCCCGAGGAAGGCAGCTTTGTGTTCCCGATCAGTATTCATCCGTAGGTCAGTGGGAAGCCGCAAGTGGTGCTGCTGCAGGAGAAGCTGATTGAGTGGCTTGGTGGACACGAGGCGGTCGAATGGGTCACGATGGAGCGAATTGTCGATGAATTCAAGAGTGGGAAGTTGAACGGTGTCGGTATGGAAGAAGGGGGTGCGGATGTCTCAATCGTGAGGGGCAAATCCAATCCAAATCCAAATCCAAATCCAAATCCAAGTCCAAGTCCATGCTAGCGTAGGTAGGTCGTGAGTTCGGCGCCAGCTTAAAATTAGGTGCAGACTTATGTTCAGTGTGGGCACTATATAAACCAGTTGTACTGCGGCATTTGTATTAACAATGTCAAAACTTTCGAACAGTAGCAGCCTCAGTCGGCTCGAAAATGGTTGCGTCTACGACTATGGCAGAGCAAGATCAAACGGTGCAAACAGTACTACATACCTCGATAAGCTGTTAGCTTCCCCTCGAAGGATGTCACCTTCCTCGCGTGTGTATCTTTATCCAGAAGTGACACAGGGTAATCATCCGACGCATGGGTTGCATTTCATACCTTTACATCACTACCGACCTTCACTCTTACCCGAATTATAGCGCGCGACTCGACAGCACAGAAGTAAAAGACCATGCCCATGGAAGCCGGCCGTTCTTTCCCCAGTTCCTCAGTAGCTCGTCCCTCTGTGTCAACTACTCACACTTCTTCCAACTTCTCCTCTTTCATAGCCTCTCTTTCCATCCCACACTTTCTTTTCATCGTTCGACCAGTCAAGATGGGGGTCCTCAACCTGATCTCCCTCTTCCTTGCCCTCTTCGAGTACGCCTCTGCCGACGCTGGCTACCACAATCGAGCCATGTGGTTCGTCGGCAACACCACCGCACCTCCCCCGACCGAGACTCAACCGAACAAGCCAGACAAGGTCGGCACGGCTGCCATCATCAACCGCTGTGCCCACCCCGTCTACATCTGGTACGCCTTCCCATCTACCCACTCCCCCAGCCCATAGTCCCCGAGCATACAGCAGTACCGGGCCAAAAAGCCTAGTACTGCACAATCGCTCCCGAAGCAACACAGAGCCCCAACCCTGCTCACCCTGCTCACCCCACTCATCCCCTGCGCACAGGGAAGCCTGGGAGTCCCACGAAGCCTTAAAGCGATCCCTCCCCGCGCGCTCCAAAGAAACATACACCATCATCGACAGCTACCGCCTCCCAGGCAACGCAACCTGTACCGACAACTGCGGCGTGACGTACAAGCTCTCGCAGACGGACAGCCTGGTCGGCGGCGTCGGTGGCAACCAGGTGCAGTTCGAGTACTCGACGCGCAAGGGGCTGCTCTACTACGACGTCTCCTTCGTGGACTGCGCCAGGGACATTGCGTACCGGCGGGGCAACGCCGAGGGATGTCCGGCGTGGGGTGCTGGGCTGCAGATCACGGGGACGCGCGGGTGCAAGGAGATGCTGTGTGGGCGACGCGAGATGTGCATGTGAGTTTTCTTTCCTTGGTCGGGGGGACGGAGCGACGGCTGAAGGGGACGCAGACATGACGCCCAAGGCGCGTATTACATCGACCAGCCCGTGCAGAAATGGGGCTTGGGGGAGCCGGTTGGAACATGCCCTAGCTACGAGGAAGGCACCGAGGTCAGCTTCGTGCTTTGCACAAGCGCCCCGCCCCTTGCTAAGGAGCTTGATTAGGGGACCCAGGGCGAGTGCTAACAGAAGATATTGAGCTGGCGAGCGCCGAAGTGACTTTTGTTTCCGACATCCAGGTTGGGAATGGTGGAGTTACGACGGATTGGGTAGCTGATGGCTCTCGACATCTATTGGTGGTAGTGACTGAGTATGCCACTTGATATCACATCGCCTCAGGCCTTGGAATTTTCGTTCGTCTTGTCATCGGTGGCTGCATGTGATATCTCGGCACTGAGACCACCGTAGAAACAGTAAGAGAAAGGGTGCAAGCAAAAGGAGGTTGCTTGTTCGCTCAAACTCCGGTGCCTAACCCGGGGTTGCAGGGTAGTCATAGCCCTAGGTAGCGTCAGTTACTTGTCACAGATCTGAGAACATAACCCCGTGTAGCTGCGCAGCGCAGGCAACATACTTGCAAATTATCCGACCGTCGCGAGCCTCTATGCGAGGCCACAGCTGCAATCGAGGGCTCATATCTTGCCAGACTGCCTGGTCAGAATGCAATTTCCGAGATCGACGTGAAATATTCCTGATGCCTTTTTGGTAGCAAGGCTGCCGACAACATCAAATGGCGTCATTTGCGCTATACCTAACCGACGTCAAACCACCATAACAAGCGGGAAAGGCACCGAACCACGTCCCATAACCGAAACACCAATCAATGCACACACTCGCCGGTGCTTCCTCCGTGCCTTTAGACGCCACCGCTGCCCAATTGAAATTATCGAATAGCACTTGAAGCCCTCGCTACACTGGAGGTGGCGGAGCAAATTGCGGTCCAGCATCGTGCATCGCCCCAGACTCTCGACTAAAGTCAAAATCGAATTCTGTGTGCCAGTCATAGGGCGCGTTGTATGAGGTGGCGCTAAGAGGGTCGGACATGCTCGATGCTGCTGTAGGATTGAACATTGACCATGAGTTCACTGTATCGTCCATCTGCTCTGCAAAGTAAGTGCTGTATGTTTTTTCTGCCGGCATCTCTGACATGCGCGCTTGCATCGCTTTTTGTGCCAAAAAGTCTTGATAACCCTGTTTAATAGGTTCCAAGAGACGTTCATACTCATCCAGACAACGTCTCGCTGCAGGCCATCGTTCAGCGATATTGTGGAAACAGGTAGCAAATCGGATGGTGTAATCTTCAATCATCTCAAACGAGTAGATTTCGGATATTTGCCGTGGACAGAGACTCAAGATCCGGAGGAAAACAGTAGCGCAATTGAATACGTGGTGGCAAGGATGAAACACATATTTGATTCTCCCATAGTCGGCATCGTTTTGTTGGCAATATCCATTCGCAACCAAGACCGTGTTGTGGAACGCGACAAGAAGCTGGTCTGGGGGTGGCGACGGAACTGCCTTGGTTGGGCGGTAGACTGCTACTGCAACGTACGGGACAGTGATCTCGGAATACAATGTCATCTCTTTCCAGCGCTCCACGAAGCTCTGATCCCGATTAGCGGCTGCTGCTTCATATATCTCGCTCTTCCACCTTTCAATTCTTTCCATACAGCGCTGCTTCCAGTGCTCGATAGAGGGACAATCCGGTGGCAGTGGTTGTCCGTGCCACATGACCGAAATGATCTCAGCCTCGAGTAGCCGGAATAGACATATACGCCTGGATGTAAACTTGGATATTCGCCCCGAGTAGTCGATTCCTGTCTGCGTTATTGACGTGTCGTCCACCTCAACTGGAAACTCTACGTTGGTCGGCTGTATCGGCAAGGTAAAAGGGTATTGGAAGATGCAGCACACCCCAATCTCCATTTCCCAAGCGCACCAAAACAAACGCCTTCTCATGTCACGTTGGTAAGCTGATATACTGGAATCGTTGGGAAGCTCCTGATGGAGTCCGAGATCCGTGACAGCCTGACTTATGAGACCTGTCAAAAGCCAGACGTCTGCCATGCTGGGATTAAGGAAAATGTATTGCGTCAACAGAAGTATAGCCTGTAGCCCAGGCACATCGTTGGTCGATACATCCGGGATGTACTGCATGGCTTGTCGTACAATGAGCGACGCCAGAGCGTTCGCTTTTGCCTGCTTGGTGCGTGCGGCCGTCGATAGTGAAATAGCCATGATGATGCTGACAATGTAGCGGTCGCGCGATGTCGCCTGGCGTGGACTTGAGATGGGTACGTACACGGCATTGAACGAGGCTGTGACATCGTTCCGATGGTAAATAGGATACTGGGTGATGACCCGCTCCAGGTAGTTGTTGAACAAGCCGCTGGCAGTTTTCCAGGCGATGCCGTCCAGATAGTTGGTGTTGGTCTGCGGATTGATGATGGACCGCGGGTTGTTCTCGTCCAGATCTTTGGAGCCCACGGGTCCTCTCCGCGAGGGAAGCTGCGTGCCCTTGACGACACAGCTGAGGAAAGGGCGCTTTTGGGTGACGCCGAGAAACTTGGGAGTGATATCTTGCATGGCCAGATCCACAAGGCTATCGGCGCGGAAGCATTTCCCCGCACTGCAACCGGGATTGGACTCTGAGTCGTGAGAGGCAGCCGGAGAAGGAAAAGCAACGCTGAGCCGTCCAGGGGTCCGGACGGCGGTAGGACCATTGGCCTTGTTGAGGCTTGCTATGTGCGCCTCAAGGAAGCCTGCGATGGACCGCGGGGCTTCTCTCTGGGTGGAAGAATCAAAGCCCACACACTCGACACCGGCATCAACGCAGCGGGTGCACGCCGGCACCTTGCCATCACACTGTACACAGGTTAGAGGCGTGCTGAGCTGCAGCGAGGCTGGATCAGGACAGCACCGAGAGTTTGCGCTTGCGGCAGCGTGCGCAGGCGAGCACCCGCCGCCGGACCTTTGTGCGGTTCAGCATCGAGCAGGATCCGGAGGCGCGGTGGGGGATGGCACGGGAAGCGTAGCGGGCATGGCGGTGCCGACGAAGTGGTGAACGTGAAGGAGGTAGGTGGTGAATGTGAAGGCGGTAGGTGGTAGGTAGGTATTCAGTCCAGGTAGGTAGGTAGGTAGGTAGGTAGGTAGGTAGGCAAGCAGGTAGATAGATGGTAGGTACGGTGGTCTAGTGGCAGCACCCTTGGCGAATGCAGGTCGCCGCTTCCCCAAGCGCGGGACTAGACTAGGTGGATCTATGCTATAACCCCTCACGTCCCAATGATGCGCCGCATCTCCATAAACATCGCGCACGACGCCGCCGTCATCCTTCCCGCGGTGCCGCGGGCGCAGCATGGCGCGACATGTCTATCGCCTCGCCCATCTCGCCGCCTGACATCGACCTTGATGCCCTGATCCAGAGCTTGCCCGCGTGCAAGCGATGTCGTGAGTGCCGCCGCGGCTGCGACACGCTCCTACCCAAGTGCAGGCAAGTATCTACCGGCCAACCACCAGCGCCTCATATTGACAGCGCCAGGCAATGCACAAAAGCGGGTGTCGAATGCTCATTCTACGACCATGGCAGAGACGAACTGCTACCACGGAGGTGCGCCATCCACCCTCCACCATCCGCCATCCACCCTCCACCATCCGCCATCCACCCTCCACCCTCCACCATCCGCCATCCACCCTCCACCCTCCACCATCCGCCATCCGCCATCCGCCATCCGCCATCCGCCATCCGCCATCCGCCGTCCGCCGTCCGCCATCCGCCCACTAGACAGCGGCACTGTTGTACTGTTGTACCGTCGTACCGCATCGCTAAGTCTGGCAGTTATATCGCGAAGCTGATCGATCACGTGCACAAACTCAAGGCCAACGCCAATCCTTCGCCCGCCGCCTCGGGTCCCACGCCCCAGGACCCAGCTGCATCCACCCCGACGTCCGCCGTGAAGAGTGACTTGTGCAAGTCTGACTCTGTCGTGTCTGACCCCCCGCTTCATCCCGTCCAGCCAGAGCACTACTTTGCCGAGGCTGCTGGAAGCTATCGCTACCTGGGTGCTGAAGCGTGTTTAGTCAAGTCTCCGCGACAGAAAGCCAAGGAACTGAACTGGGGTGTTGGCGACGAAGACGACGATGAATGGCGAATTAGCATACAGCAATCCGATGCCAAGAATCACGACCTGGTCGAAGTATATATCGAGCAGATCCAAGCCCTCTACCCAATCTTGCATCTCTCAGCGCGCTACCTGACCCCCGAACTGCCGCCAGATCTGACCGCCGTCGAGCTGTTTCATCTGAACATGATATATTCCATCGGATGCCACGTCACGCCCCTCACTCTCAGCAAGAAAGTCAGACAGCGAGAGGGCTTTGGTAAGATAGGGAACCCCAGCGACGACAGGCTCTGGAGTAGGTCTGGGCGCCACACGTATCGCATGGCTCACACCCAGAACTACACACTTTTGGCGCAGAACTTTCTCGAGACCGCAGAACATTACATGGAAGCTGCTACAACCGATGCCACGATTGAGGGTCTACGAGCTATCCTGCTGCTCGCCATCAACAGTCTGTTTGACCCTCTGAGAGGCAACATTGGGCAGCAGATTGCGCTTGCGACGAGGCTTGCATTGGCCTTGGAACAAAAGAGTCACGAACTCAGTCCGAGTGACGTGGACATGGTCCAGCGTATGCACACTACCATCTTTAGCTTGGAGAATGAGATCGCCACCGTCCTTGACCGGCCTGCCACATTCCCAGAACCGGTGAGTTGCCACACATGCATAGGATCATCAAGTATATTGACTTTGGTCAGGAGGGAGAGTTGTGCTTTGATCTCAACAGATCAGCCGACTACTTTTGTTCAATCTATCGGCTACAGAATCGATGGCGCAAGGGGAATGCCGCGACCAAAGCTTGGGCGCTGAACCAACTTCCACCCCTGGATCTAGGGTATAAACTACCACCAAGCTTGCGTTTGATACTCCATCAAACCCGTCTTCTCTTTGACCCGGTCTGGCAGACTGCGTGGCATGTCCTCGAGGCTGTCGTAGAGACGGGCAGCATCCACATCTACCTCACACCCCACTGGGTATATCGCGCAGCCACAGTCGTCATGAAAGAGAACTGGGGCGACTTCCACCCGGAGGACGTAATAACCCTGTACTCCAATGCACTCGTGGTTCTCCAGACCTCCTCCTGGAAATGGGGGAGTTCCGCCGCACTCGCCGGATCCCTCGAGAACCTGATGCAACAAAAGAGGCTCAAAACGACCGGAGACCTTTGGGACAGGACCCACACAGTTTACGACGTAAGATTTTGATTCGTCCCGTGCCGGTCTAGCTACCGCTTTCACCTGCCCGACCATCGTGTTAATTCTCTTTCTCAGATCCAGATGCGTCAGATCCGGTCCCGTCTCCCTTCAATATAGAACAGGTTCCTCGTTTGTTCGTCCGCCGCCTTACCCGCCGCACGCTCAACACATCCGCCGAGCTCCAGGTGACAAAGACTTGGGGGGTGGGGGGTTTCTTTTTCGTCGTGGCTTTTTAGCGTGGGAGGCTCGTTCAACTACGTTCGTGCCCTAGGCTTACACCGATGCAACCGGGATTAATAGCAGCAGACACATTGCCGCCGGATCAACGCGTCAATCGCGCTCCGAGAACTGAGACGCATTGCGCGTTGCAACATGCCGCAGGTCGCAAGTTGTCATTGCCGGCGTTGGAGAGAAGAAGAGAAATCGCAATTGCAACACAGTGCAAAGGGGATAGAAGGAACGCGTTGTCGCGCGATTAGACATTTAGCGCCGTCAAGGTATATGTGAACATCGATGCCGCGAACATTTACCCCGTAGTTGAATCATTTGCATCGTGTAGATTGAATACTAATAGCTATGATCACAGTCCTTGCATTTCAGGTACATGTGAACATCGATGCCGCGAACAATTACCCTGCAGTTGGATTGTTTACATCATGTATCATCGATAGAGTACGAATGTCTATGATCACAGTCATTGCATTCCTTGACGCGAAGACATGCCTTTTGCACAGGTCAACGGAGAGAAATCGAATGAGTAGACGTGATGTGCTGTCGATTCACACGGGAAGATCACCCCACAAACAAGGCATGGCGGAGCGTCATGGGTCATCAAGTTGTCATTCCTGATAGTACATACATGAGTCATTAGAAAGAAGAGACGAGACATAGGATGCCTACAGTCCTTCATTGCAAAATGCTAGACTAAGGCGCAAGTATCTGGTGATATTGCAAAGTCTAATAACAGCTGTCAAGCATGACCAGCCCATTCATACCGCCGTGGCAGACTCCGATCACTTTTCCTAACCATGAAAATGACGAGATAAGATAACCGACGACTAAATGCCATGGTATGATGATAAATAGGCAACTCCGGACTTCCATACACAAACGCATCAAGTGAGCGTTGACCGCAGTAATCAAACGACGATCATGGGAACCCGGGGACCTGCAACCGTCGGATTCTAAGCGGCGGTGGCGGCGGTGGCGGCGGCCGGGGCGGCGGCCGGGGTCTCGGTGGACTCGGCAGGGGCTTCGGCAGCTTTTCCAGCGGGGGCAGTGGCAGCAGCCTCGCCCTCAGCGGGAGCCTCCACGTGGTCATCCTCCTTTCCGGGGGAGTCGATGGCGACCTTGACAGCGATCTCGCGACCCTCGATGTCTTTGCCGTTCATCTCGTTGCAAGCCTTTTGCTGGAGGTCCTCAGAGCCAAGAGTGACGAAGCCGAAGCCACGACCCTTGCGAGGCTCGCCGCGGGCCTGGAGCTTCTTGACCATGAAGCGGGGAATGGGGCGGAGGGCGATCTTGGCGTTGACGGGGGAGTAGTCCTTGAAGATCTCGAGGAGCTGCGGGCGGTCAATACATGCATCTTACATGACAAGGGAGTCAACTTACGCGGTCTTCCTTGAGGTCGTAGGGGAGGTTGGCAACCATGACCTTGGTCTTGGAGGGGACGCCGTCCTCGGGAGGACCACGCTGCTTGCGCTCGCGGGGGGCAGCCTTTTTGTCGGACTTGTCAGCGGTGAGCGCCTCGTTGGTGGTCTCGGTGAGTCCTACAACTTGGCCAGGAACATTGGTGGGAGTGCTGTCGGCAGGGGCAGCATCGACGAGCTCGACGTGCTCGGGACCGTCGGTACCGTCGGCCTTTTGAAAGTTAGCCAGTAGCTCGCCCACGTTGCTACGTGTCCAAGAACTTACACCGCCACGTCCACCACGACCGGCACGGCCACCGCGTCCACGGCCGCGACCACGTCCGCGGGTAGAGGCCCGACGACGGTGCTCGCCGCCGCTGGCACCCTCGGCACCGCTGCCAGTGCCCTCAGCGTGCTGCTCGGGGGTGCGGGCGAGCTGGATCGAGACCTTGCGCTCGAGGATGGCCTTGCCGTTGAGCTCAGCAATAGCGCGCTCGGCCTCGGAGGGTGTGGAGAGAGCCACGAAGGCGTAGCCGACGGGGCGCGAGGTGCGAGGGTTGGTGGGGATGGTGACGGACTCGCTGGGGGGAGGGGCGTGTTAGTACGGTGTTGTTGAGGTTTGCGTGGCTACGTCACACGAGCCCAGGGCGCACTTACACAAGGTAGTCCTTGAAGAAGTCCTTCAACTCCCCCTCGGTGGTCGCGTACGCGAGGTTTCCAATGTAGAGTCGCCTACCCTCGGCGGCGCTGGCCAGGACAGCGTCGTTGTCGGCTGCCGTGGGCTGGGTGCCAGCGGGCTCGTTGGTGTTCTCGAGGGAAGTGTTGGCCATCTGGGCGGTGACACTGTCGACAGGGGCGGACATGGTTGCAGTTCGAGTGATTGACGACACGAAGAGAAAGCGTGCGGGTGACTTGAGGGAAACTTGGGAGTCCGGGTTGACCTGGTGAAGGTTGACCGTGAACAGTTGTTTGTGGGGATGGGACTTGTCGGACCGCCGGAGAGGTGGAGCTGGATTGTCGAGGGGGGTGGTGTGGGAAGCTACGAGCCCGAAAGGTGAAGGGTGAGCGGGAGTTTGATGGTGCTGTGGAGTGTTGACTTGGCTTGGAGAGAGAGGGCGGCAGGCAAAGGAGCTAAATATTTTGAAGGGGAGCAGGCGCACGGGTGCTGCGAAGACGCGCCTTCCCGGAACGGGCGTGCTAAGCGAGGGCCTTCCGTGCCAGCGAGGGCACCCTGGGCGGCGGCGATGGGGCGAGCGTCGTGGGCGGGCAGCAGCCAGCGAAAGGGGCGCCGGCGACTCACTATCGTCATATTGCTCTCATGTAGTCGACTTGTAAGTTGTCACTCTGTTGTTCTACTTTCTCACCTGCGTGTTGTTACCTAGTCTGTTGGATACTTTCTCACCTGCGTGGCGTTACTTAGTCTGACTCTGTTGGGTACTTTGTCACCTGCGTGGCCAGGAAAAGGAAGGCGCCACCGGTGACTAAGCGAGGCGCTACACAGGCTGGCGCCACACTGCACCGTCTGCACGCCACGCCTTCGCGAGATGTGCGCCGCCCATCCTCTTCCCCAGACACTATCTAGCCGACCGAATGCTGTCTGCCGCCGCCCATCTTTTATTCCCCAGACACTAGCCGACCGGATGGGTGCCGTTGTCCATCACCCATCATCATGCCGATGCTCGGCTGCCGCGGTGGACCCCTTCGCTTGACCTCGGACGCGAGCCTACAACCCACCCGGGCTGCCATGGTAGCCGAGTAGATCAGCATCCTCTCGCCATCTACCCACACGACCGTTTGCCATGGCCGCCCCTGCACGCCGCGCCCTGGTCGTCTATGGCTCCGAGACGGGCACTGCCCAAGACGTCGCAGAGGAGCTGGGAAGGATCGCCCACCGCCTGCGGTTCGACACCGAAGTCGCCGAGCTGGACGCTATCAGTCTTGTAGGCACCACTGCACATGGCGAGTCCGAGTCTGACCAACACATCAGAACCAACTGCTGCAACACTCTGTTGTTCTGATAGCGATCTCCACCACGGGCCAGGGCGAGCTTCCTGCCAACAGCCAAAGGTTCTGGAGAAGCCTGCGCAGCGCCCGGCTTCGGCCTGGCTGTCTGCATCAGTTGAGGTTCGCTTCGTTTGGTCTTGGTGATACATCGTACCCAAAGTGAGTTGATGTCGTCCGTGCGTACAATGTAGGATTCTGATCGGCAAGGTTTAACTGGGCACATCGCAAGCTCTACAATCGTCTGATCCAGCTTGGCGCGCAGCCCATCTGCCATCGTGGAGAATCCGACGAACAGCATCCCGAAGGGTAGGTTTGCTTTTCTATTTCTCAATCCCACCTCCGCCTCCTGACGTTCTTGTTCCAAACGTTCAGGTTTAACGTCATGTCAACCATAGGGTCGATGGCTCCTTGCTACCTTGGTCTACCACGCTGCGACACCGCTTGCTAGCGCAATACCCTCTGCCGGACGGGACTGAACCGATACCAGACGATGTACTACTAGAGCCGAAGTGGCTTCTCGACTTTGCAGGCAAACAGCACCAGGAAGCTGAAAGCGACAAGGTAGTGCAGAACGGTACCGAGGAAGTTCCACCCGATGACCTCTTGGATATACCAGGAGCTCTCACAGCCAGCATCACTTCCAACGATCGTCTGACTCTCAAATCTCACTGGCAAGATGTCCGACAGCTCAGCCTCGATGTTCCCGACTACCACCCGTACGTACCGGGAGATGTTCTGACCATCTACCCGAAGAACTTCCCCACCGACGTCAACGAGCTGCTCGCCGTCATGAAGTGGACCTCTATCGCCGACACTCCCCTCCGATTTACACCGTCTTCGTCCGCCACCCTACCAACATCCCGTCCGCCCATACCACACCTCGCTTCGACAACAACTATAACCCTCCGAACCTTGCTGACAAATCACCTCGACATCATGAGTATTCCACGCCGCTCCTTCTTCGCCCAACTTGCCCACTTCACATCCGACGAGTTCCAAAAAGGAAGGCTCCTCGAGTTCACAGACCCAGAATACATTGACGAGCTATATGACTACACCTCCCGTCCGCGCCGGTCCATCCTCGAAGTCCTGCAAGAGTTTGAAACCGTCAAGATTCCATGGCAGCGCCTTTGCAGCATCATTCCGACTATTCGCGGTCGCCAGTTCAGCATTGCATCCGCCCTCGATGCTGCCGGTGAAGCGAGTAAGCGAACGAGAATAGAACTGCTTGTTGCGATTGTGAAATATAAAACTGTCATCAAGAGGATACGGCAGGGCGTTTGCACGAGATATGTCGCAAGTCTGAGACCAGGGCAGCGTATCACGGTCACGCTGCAGAAGGGTGGGTTGGGCGTGACGAAAGCGGAGATGGAGCGGCCCGTGGTGATGGTGGGACCAGGCACAGGCGTCGCGCCTATGCGGGCATTGACGTACCAGCGGAAGTTCTGGCGGGAGGAATTGCAGCGCAAGGACGATGCAGTGAGAGATATGCTATTCTTTGGCTGCCGGAACGCGGAATCCGACTACTACTTCAAAGACGAGTGGGCTCAGCTGCAGAAGGAGGGCATCCCACTGGATGTTTTTGCGGCATTCTCCAGAGACCAGGTGGGCTATTGAGTCTGTACCATCGTGAGGCGAAATATGCTGATGCGTGAACAGAGGCAGAAAGTCTATGTGCAGGACCTTATTCGCCAGGAGAGTGCGCGCGTATATGAGGCCCTTGCGAAGCGCGATGGCATCGTGTATATCTGCGGTTCTTCGGGCAGAATGCCACAGGCGGTCCGCGAGGCGCTCATCGAAACATTCCAAAGCCACGGAAACCTGGAACGGACAGCGGCCGAAGCGTATTTAGCAGCGATGGAGAAGAGCGGGCGATATAAGCAGGAGACATGGTAGCTCATGGGCCCTGTGCACTTGAATAATCACAATGAAAGAGGGCGAATACCCGCACCCACTTCACCATTCAATGCACTGTCCACACCCCACCGCTTACTCACTCGGATGCCGTTTATTTCTCTAACAGCCACCTCTCCACCTCTCTCCCGAGCTTCTCATCCATATCCCAAACTCTAGCTACATGCTCGGCAAACTCCCCACACAAACAACCCACCTCGAGCGCTAACCTCCCTCTCAACACCCAAAACAGCGCAATCCAGGGTGGTACGCCAAGTGCTGGCAGCCACGTCCTCTTTGCTCTCCTCGCCGTATGGACGCAACACTGCGATGATGTTTGACGTGGGGAGCCTAGATCTGGACTTTTGAAAGAGACGTTGACTCGGATGCAGGGCGGCGGTGGAGGCTATCAAGGATCTTAAGTTGGGAGGTGGGTCAGAAAATGCTAATGACGCTTCAAACAAGGGTGCTGTTCAGTCTTCTTAACGTGGTCGCTGGTTTTTCGCTTGGGCCGCTGGACTCCGTCTCTTCTTGCATGCCTGTTTGGTCGCAGCGGGGGAGGGCGTCGGAAGAACAGATGAAGGGGTTGAAAACGAAGGAAGGGTGGATGCAATAGTCGTGGTGTCAGCGGAGGGCCTACTGCACGTTAGCCCAGTCTCACATGCGGCCGAGCACATGGGACCGGGCAAAGCATTCGGATTGGAGTCGTTGTCGTTTATGCGGCGAGGCCACGGTCGTAGCAGCGCGTTTGTGGTGATTCAATGGAGCATTCCTATACCGAACTAATCCCTTATATAACGACTTTCTGGCGAGGCAGTTATGAAACTTAGTAATAGGATAACAACCTATTTATCTAAAGAAAAAGAAAAGAAAAGAAAAGAAAATAAAATAAAATAAAATAAAATAAAATAAAATAAAATAAAATAAAATAAAATAAAATAAAATAAAATAAAATAAAATAAAATAAAATAAAAAAAAATAAAAAAAAATAAAATAAAATAAAATAAAATAAAATAAAATAAAATAAAATAAAATAAAAAAAAATAAAAAAAAATAAAAAAAAATAAAATAAAATAAAATAAAATAAAATAAAAGGCTTCTTACTTAGACAAGACTAATACTAGGGCTAAAGATAGAGAAGATAAAATAGCAACAAATCTATAAGGGGATTAGCAAGATACCAACATGCCAGTAAGACTGAACAAGCACTACGGTTTACATACGCGGGTGTAACGCACGTTCCAGCGACGGGCGGATTCGAGGCCACAGTCACCATCCGGCCACTCGCATCCTTGGACACGGTGATACACCCTGCCACTTCGGTGAGGCACACAGTCGGCTTGGAAGACGCAGGCGGGACATACGCAGGGGTGGGGCATGTCCCGCTCACAGGCGGGTTCGAAGCCACAGACACCATCTTCCCGGCGACGTTGGAAACCGTGATGCAGCCCGTCGCTTCCGTCACGTACACGGTGGGCTTCGCAGTCGGGCCAGCGCCCTGCACCGCGGATGGAGTGGGGGCAGGCGTACCGCACTTGCCGGGTATGTCAGTGGTGAGGGTGTAGAGGTTGCCGGCAGGGTCGGTTTCGACAACGGGTTGGCTTGGGGCTGCGCGGGTGGGCTGGATGTCAAGGGAATGGTCACCTGGGTGGTGGAGTAGCTGGTCACCGTGACGATGTCTTCTTGACCAGGAGCAGATGCATCGGTTGCTGATGGCGGCGGCACGGTGATAGTAGAAGTGATTGTGACGTGGGTCGTGCTGCGGCTGCTCGCAGTAGCTTGAGATGTTCCGTCTTGAGAGGCAGACTTCGAAGGTGCCTGATACACGGTGACCGTAGATGTGATGGTGACGTGGGTTGTGCTGCTGCTGTTCAATAACGCTCCGTCTTGGGAGGCAAAAGTTGGACTTGTCGGAAACGTGAAAACATCGACGTGCCGTACGCTCATGTACCAGTCAGGGACCGACGTTGTTGAAGACACCAAATAGGCGGAGATGTTCAGGGCGGCAGAGGTAGGTGTGATGGTGTTCGAGGTTGACGATTCCGCTTGTGGTGGCGACGACGGAGAGATGGGTAAACCAAGACAGCTCAGGTCGTTGATCTTGGGCTTCTGCGAGGATTTTTCGATGAGACCCCAATCGAGGTCACCTGGGTCATGCGAGTCCTCCAATTCAAAAAAGAACATGTTGTATTTGCCGATCAACGAACACACGACGGTTGACCAATACTTTTGCATGTTTTCGAGGCTCGCAAGCGTGTCCTGGCCTGCGGATGGCCAACCTGTCTCCGTGATCCATATTGGTGCTTTGCCAGCACGCTTTTTGAGTCCTTCGAGGCTCTCATTGAAGCTGGCTTGTGCTTCCTCGATGGGATCAGAGTGCCAGAACGGGAAGATGTTGGCGCCGATGAAATCCGCATTCTGGAGTGCAGCATTGCGCGCTGTATCCGCGTGACCGATCGGCGGCAAGGTCTCGAACAGCTCGTCCCAATGTCGACTTCGAAACTCATTCTTCACTCGTGTGATGCTTTCCATTACCTCGTCCGCAGTCGCGGTCATGTCGCAGGCCTTGCCTTCTTTTTGGGTACATTCATCGCTTCCTCGATAGATGTCTTCGTTTCCGACCGAAACCCCAATCACTAGGTCGGTAAGCTTACGCCCATGCTTCTTGAGAGCGTTGTCAAGGGCATCGAGCTCGAAGTCGATGGGGAGCCATAGACCGATGAGCAGCGTCGTATTTGTATCAATGGCGGCTTGAAAAGCCTCGCTAGGTTCGGTCTTGTTTGGACCCCATTGGGCGGCCTGATAGAGGCGTGCGCTAGTGAAGGGAACTGGAACATTTGGAAGGTTCCTAGCCATCGTGAATTGGCGAAAGAAGTCCTGGTAGTTCTTCGCTTTCCCGTCAGACCAAAAGGCGCCATATGAGAAACCGTTGTAGATGTCTTGTGAGACTGTGGGCGAGGCTGTGGGTGAGGCTGTGGGCGTCGATAAAGCTTTGGTTCCGGAAATCGTGACTTCAGATACTGCGGAGCTCGAGATTTCGCGACGTTGATGCGCCCAGGCCTTCCTTCCTATGTCACAGCTGACGTCTATGCGGCCTTTGATGTTGTTCGGAGGTTTTTTCAAAATGCCCCTATGACACCGTCAGTTTAGTCTCAGAGGCCCCGTGCATTATCTCCTGGGCGTTCGCTGCACCCCAATATCTCTGGACGAGGGTCGATCTACTTACCAGTCGGGTTGGTCGGGCGAAGTGTCTGGCTGAAGTTCAAACCAAAACGTAGTGTATTTACCGAACACTTCACACCCCACTTCGTCCCAGTATCTCTGCAAGTTCTCTTTGCTTGCAGTAGCTTGCGAAGAGACCGGGGAGACCGTGTCATTGAACGGCCAGCCGACTTCGGTGAGCCATATCTTCTTGCCAGGAATTTGGTTTTTGACGCCATCGAGGCTCCCGAAGTAGCTGGCTTTTGCGCTGGCAGGTGGGTCGCCACTCCAGTATGGATATGCATTCATACCAACGAAATAGATTCGTTGCTTGACCTTGGCAGCATGAGGAGCGGTATCCGTATGGCCGATTGGTGTGTGCGTCATGTACTTCATGATGTTCAGAAACGATTCTCCGAAAGCAGAACCTAGGACGGCATTCCGAACAGTAGCTATATTGCTAGTGATGACATCTTCCGGTACGCCAGTCGTGGCTGAATCCGAGTAGAATGACTCCATGTCTTCGTTCCCAACGGAGAGGCCGATAATGAGATCTGCTAGGGCCCATCCATGGTGTGCCAGTGCTTTCTCCAGGGCCCTTAGCTCGTACTTTAGCATATCCGCGTTCAACTCATAGGACTGTCCGGGTTTCTGGGCCGACTTCTTCGTTTCTGAAACATAGAAGCCGAGAAGTAGATATGTGTGTGTTTCCACAGCGGCATCAAAGGCCTCAATATACTCGTCAGTCGTCCCTGGCTGACGGCACGTGAAAAGGCGGGCAGAGTCAAATGCGACGGAAGTATTCAGGCTTTTCGCAGCCCTGAAAGCGTAGTTGTAATCTCCCTTACGCTTCGGCTTATTTGGAGTGCCCCAAAACGCGCCGTGGTTGAAGGCCGTATGGATATCATCGACGGTGAACGAGGTCGCCGGAACGAGAAGCTGTAGGAGCAGCAAGAGTATTGCAAATATCATGCTGGTCCGATGTTGTGCGTGCGGTCGTGCGGTTGGGTGGTCGAGCGAGGTGTCTGTATGTCAAGTATTGAGTGGAAGAGAAACGGCGGAAGGCATGTTTGTATACAAAAGCCTTGGCCACGCACTGGTCGTGATGGGCGAACCCAGAATTGACGTAAGCGACTGGAATTCCACCAACTCTGCTGGCGCCGTCGTGAAGAGCTAGCGAGTGAAGGTCACTGCGCCAGGAGGGGCCAGTGAATCTCTGGCGACGCATCAATTCAACGCATCGATGCGAGCGTATAGGTCACAGAGGGACAGCACATGGGCACGTTGATAGACCTACGCATGAAGAAGCTGTTGCTAGTTTGCGTGCTATGTGATGGCTTCAAGTTGCAAGGGTGGGACGTGACTCTACGGATTGGGAGAATTATCTACGAAGGATTCAGGCAGGAATGGACTTGATGTCGCCGTTAAGGCTCATCTGCAGTATTCAGCACCAGGCTTGGAGGTGTAGACGTTGGTTGTGGGCCATCGACTTAAAGGTGTAGACGTTGGTTGTAGGCCACCGACTTAAAGGTATAGACGTCCATAACCGACCGGCCTGGCGCTCGACGTCGTGCACTCCCCATCAAGGTTGTGCTGCTGTTCGAAATACTGAACGAGTGAATGACCTGCGGGACATGACGGCGGGATACAGCCGTTCGTTGAAGTTGAGGTTGATGTCATCTCGCAAATGGACGAGCCCGCTGTGATGGAGTTGTTCACACAGACGACTCGTCACGGATTCGAGAGCTAGAAACACGATGAAGGATGATCAGGCTGAGGTTGATAATGGTCGCCCAGGCACACGGCCAATCAGCCAATCAGCGCGCGGCAGATTACGTCGTCGTCGGACCGGTGCAGGCATGGACTTCTCGCCATCGGAGGTGCGGCGTCTTCCCCGAGCAGAAGCTACTCAGCTGCACATGCACTTTATATTCGTCGCGCCAGCCTTTCAGCAGCGGGCAGCCCACAATGCCTCCTCTTGCTCGCTCCGGCGCGCAATTCCTGCGCTCCCCATGTGCTCTCCGTCTGAAGGCGCACCAGACGTAAGCTCAATGCCTGGCGCAGCCTGCGCAATCCGCTCCAGCAGCTAACAGGCACAGGCGCGCACTCTCCAGCTCTGCAGCCCGCTGGAAGAGGTCCGACGATGAGCTCAACTGGGTCAGCAATGCCATCACGCAGCCCAAGTCGCAGGGTGCCTCGCAAGCCATGCTTTACGCCACAGGCATGAACGAGCAGGACATGAACAAGGCCCAGGTCGGCATCTCGTCTGTCTGGTACTCGGGCAACCCGTGCAACATGCACCTGCTCGACCTAAACAACAAAGTAAAGGAGGGCGTGCAGCGCGCAGGGCTGTTGGGCATGCAGTTCAACACCATTGGTGTCAGCGATGGCATCTCCATGGGCACCAAGGGCATGCGCTACTCATTGCAGTCGCGCGACCTCATTGCAGACTCCATTGAGACCGTCATGGGCGGCCAGTGGTACGACGCGAACATTTCCATTCCGGGATGCGACAAGAACATGCCTGGCGTCATCATGGCCATGGGTCGCGTCAACAGGCCGTCGCTCATGGTCTACGGCGGCACCATCCAACCGGGTTGCGCATCGTCAATGCCCGCAGACAAGCAGCAGGTCGACATCGTTTCCGCTTTCCAGGCCTATGGACAGTTTATCACCGGAGACATCTCCGAGGAGCAGCGCTTCGATATTATCAAGCATGCCTGCAACGGCCAGGGAGCCTGCGGCGGCATGTACACGGCGAACACCATGGCCACGGCCATCGAAGTGATGGGTCTCACTCTCCCTGGCTCCTCGTCCAACACGGCAAACTCCAAAGGGAAGGTGCTCGAGTGTTTGGCAGCTGGAGGTGCTATCAAGAACCTACTCAAGGAGGATATCAGGCCCAGGGACATTATTACTCGAAAGTCGCTCGAAAACGCCATGGTGCTCGTCAGCGTCACCGGTGGCTCGACCAACGCGGTTCTCCACTTGATCGCCATAGCAGACTCGGTCGGCATCAAGCTCACCCTCGATGACTTTCAGAGCGTCAGCGACCGCATTCCGCTCCTCGCCGACCTCAAGCCCTCAGGCAAATACGTCATGGCCGACGTCCACGACATCGGCGGCACGCCCGCGCTCTGCAAGTTCCTGCTCAAGGAAGGTCTCATTGATGGCGACACCATCACCGTCACCGGCAAGACCCTTAAGCAGAACCTGGAGCACGCGCAGGACTTCCCCGCCGACCAGAAGATATTCAGGGGGCTCAACAACCCTATCAAGGAGACTGGCCACCTGCAGATCCTCCGCGGTAACCTCGCACCCGGCGGCTCCGTAGGCAAGATCACCGGCAAGGAGGGCACAAAGTTCACCGGCAAAGCCCGCTGCTACAACGCCGAAGACGAGTTCATCACCTCCCTCGAGGCGGGCGAGTTCAAAAAGGGCGAGAAGACGGTCGTTGTCATCCGCTACGAGGGCCCCAAGGGTGGCCCGGGTATGCCGGAGATGCTGAAGCCCAGTTCCGCCATCATGGGCGCCGGCCTCGGCCACGACGTCGCGCTCATCACCGACGGCCGCTTCAGCGGTGGCAGCCACGGTTTCCTCATCGGCCACATCGTGCCTGAGGCGCAGGAAGGTGGACCTATTGGCCTCATCAAGGACGGCGATGAGATCACTATCGACGCTGAGGAAAACCTACTGAACGTCAACATCAGCGATGCGGAGATGGAACAGAGGAAGAAGGACTATGTTGCGCCGCCGTTCAAGTTCCGGAGGGGTACGTTATTCAAGTACGCACGGTTCGTCAAGGACGCGAGCCACGGCTGTGTGACGGATGCAGAGTAGGCGTGGCATTTCCCTTTCTTCGTCTCAACTGTACGCTTGGTGTATGTCTGTCTGTCTGTCTGTCTGTCTGTCGGGAGCGGTTCAAAAAAGTACCACGTGCCGGAGTTTGGCCATTGTTGATATTGGGCACTGTTTTGCGTCATAGCGATTGTGAAATCTAGCAATCAACTCTCCAGTCTCGTTGCTTCTTGTTGTGCCTGTGCTATGGCGGGATCTACTTCGGTCTAACAGATGTGAGATGGGGTAGACTAACATCATCGTGGGTAGCGATGTGACAGAGCACGAGATGAGGAGAGATACAACTTCAATCTAAAAGTTGCAATGTTCAAGCTGTGCGATGCTGCCACAATAATAACATCTCCACCTTTTTGCAATGTTTCATTGGATTCGAGCTAGTAGGTTAGAGGAATTCTTACCATGCCACTCCTTTCAACATCATCACTTTTAGTCGCCACCGCACTTAAATTACGTGAGGTTTTACTGAGTTTTATGTGAGATGGTATCTAAATCTAAGTACATGGCTGCGTTCGATGCATTAGTAGCTCAAGCCTCTGGGTCTAAATCGAGCGAGATGCTGGTGCTTAGATAAAAGGTATCCACACCCGAGTCCTCGTTTTGTACGCCTTGTAGTCGTCGCCGAAGAACTCTACAAGGTGCTTCTCTTCATCTGTATGGTATTAGCCAGATCCGACAAAGACGGACAGCAAGCTCGACTTACGCGTGATCCTCGTATAGAAAAAGTACCACAGAATGCCCGCATAGGCAACAAAGCTGGCCAGGTTCCCCAGAGCCACCTGCGTCCCCAACCCCCACCAGAAGAAGCCAAAGTACGACGGATGTCTAAACACCGAGTACAGCCCCGTGGTGACGAGCTCATGCCCCTCGTTCTTGTGCTGCTGCACCTGGTGATTGAAGTTGGTCCCAGCCTGCACCATGGCGAGGCTGCGCACGACCTGCCCCACGACTATCATCACCACGCCCAGCGCGATGAGCCACGGCGGGTGCACGCGCGCCTGCCATGCGGGAAAGAAGTACGACGTTACGATGGTCTCTACGAACGCGACCGTGTGCGCCTGGCGGTAGCGGCTCCCGTTCGTGAGCAGGAACGACGAGATGTAGGCCGTGGGCGTGTTGTACGCGGCGGTGGTCCAGAACTCGAGGAAGTGGAACACGGAGAGCACTGCGAGGAAAAAGCACGGGCGCCAGAGCCCGATGCCGCTGTATGCGAGGGCAGCAGTGAAAAGGAAGCCCACTGCGCCGGAGACACCCAGGAGAAAGGCACGGATGGCGACGCCCGCGAGGGAGCGGTCGCCGCCAGGCCAGAGGTAGCGCGGCAGGGTGGTTTTCTTGAGCTGAACGTTTGCGGCTTCTTGCGCGCGGATATTTGCGTCGAGCTCGGGTGTCCATTTGCCTGGCTCTGCGGGGCGGTTTACGGGGAGGGAGATGTCCGCATGCGCCGAGGAGGGGGCTCCGTTTTGCGACGCCATGATGGGAAGATGTGGTGAAGACAGGTACGGTGGAAGGGGGATCACCAAGACATAATAAGGTATGGGAGAGACAGCCTGCTGAGACGTCGTGGGGCCGGAGAGGAACAATAGTAAGCTTGTATTTGCTGTACTTTCCTTTGAGGGTGTTGTTATTTCGCTTGGCGATCGGCCCATGGCGTCACCCGTCAAAGGCCCGAGGTTCTGCCGGATGTGCAATGGGGTTCCTCTAGGTACCTCCGTGACTGCAGTCGGTCCGGCATGCGTCCAAACACACCTTTACACCCGCCTGTTGCCCATTGTCCTCTTTTGTGCTCGGAGCACTGTCACCTCACCTTTCATTCACGTCGAGAGCACACGCAAAGATGGACCTATCCGGAAACAAGCAAAAAATGCTCCGTGGGGAGCTCTACCACGCCTTTGTCCCTGAGCTGGTGGCTGACCGTGCCCGCTGCGGACATGCGTGCACCCGATACAACAATGCCGGTGACGTCTCGAGGCGCCGATTAACTGAACTGTTCAGGGAGTATGTGCGGCCTCACCGAGTCCGGCGACCCCGTCCCTGACGCCGTATTGCAGCATACTGTGCGACAAAACACCACTCCCTCCTCCAGCCGCGACCCCGGAAGAGGACGATGAGCTGTTCGAAGATTATCCATGGGTCCAGTCTCCAGTCAACATGGACTACGGTTACAACGTAAAGCTCGGTAAGAACGTTTTCATAAACTTCAATGCGACGTTCCTGGACACGTGTGAGATCAGTGTGGGCAGCAGAACCTTGTGCGGCCCAAACGTCTCGTTCTACTCTGGCACGCACCCGCTGGATCCCATTATCCGCCAAGGCACCAAGGGACCGGAGCTGGGGAAAGAAATCCATATTGGAGAGGATTGTTGGATCGGCGGAAACGTTGTTATCCTTCCTGGTATCAACATTGGTCGAGGGTCCGTCGTAGGCGCTGGCTCGGTCGTCACCAAGAGCGTTCCAGATTTCACTGTCGTAGCAGGAAATCCAGCCAGAGTCATCCGCAAGATTGAGACTGCAATGGATCCTGCCAGTGGGAAGGAGTGGATAGGCTGGGAAGAAGAGACTGTCGGAGGAGCTGAGGTACCAATGGCTGAGATGAGTGGTCGCGATGAGGCGATTCAGCCCCTGCCAAAAGCAAAGTGATCGCCTGCAGAAAGCCTCCAGCCAAGATGTGATATGGTTTCGAGGCACCAGGAGTTACAAGGCACAATGTTCCTGACATAGTGTTCCCGATTATCGGTCCGCACTCAGCGACCAGCAGACAAACGGGAGAGCCAACTTGCTTGCCGATGTTTCATAATTGCTGACAATGAATCCTGCAATAGATGGCGATGTGACTTGCAATAGATGATGTGACTTGCAATAGATGATATGGCTTGCAATAGATAAACCCTCTTCTATCATGCAATTTCTCTTCGAAAGAACATTGTCATCCCGTGTACACGAAGTTCGGTCCTACTGTTTCGCATAAACCTTAAACATGTCCTTAGCGAGAAGGGGCAACGAGGAGCAAATGACCCCACCGGACTCCAATGTTCTGTTTTTAGCACGTCCGATCTGACTTCTACACGCTCTTGATACATTATTTCACACTTCCAGTCAACTGCATGACCAAGCAAACACTGAGGCCCGACTTGACTGTCATTACGCTTAAGACAAGTGAACTAACTGTTTCAGGAAGCTTCAAGAGATATGGCGAAGAGTGCGAGCACCCTTGAGTCAGTAACTCGACAGATGATGTGATACTACACCTATATCAGCATTCGGATGGTCCAGATGTAGCGACAACGTGCCGACAGTAGAGCGAATCGCACTTTGGAGCGTTTGGGGAATTGTCAAAATTCGGCACATGGTTTGAATATTTGAATTTCGCATCAACATGGCATCTCTACCGATCCAATAGTCAAGCTGATTTCCAAAACAGCTGTCTGAGTATACAGTAATTGTTGTGCAGCGGGTTCATTGGCGGGCGGTCCAGATCTGGTCAAGCTAAGACGCCAGTGCCAAGAACACGAAACCCCTCCCATACGCCTACAAAACATCGGCCTTGACTCCCAAAACATATCGGGCTCGTTTGTCTATGAATGCTGCCACGAATATCCTGGCGAAACAGGCCTTTGCGTCTGGTTTCGTCGTTCGGTTTCGACCTAATGTGGACAGTATGTCAGGCGGAGGCCACTTGCTTCAGCAGCATCACAACATCTCGCGCACCGAGGAGCGTCTCTTACGTGACAGCAGCGACAGCCAAGAGCGGAGGTCGGCACACGATGTTCGAATCGTGCCCCAGATTTGCAGTGGACGATGGTCTTGCGGTATGCAACTACCTCTTGGAACCCCAAGTTGGCGGCTACAAATATCCTCCATCATGGCCTTCAGTTGTCTCCTTCGTGTGCAGGTTTCACATTCACTAGCTGGCTACTAAACTTCTATTCACACTTCTTCGCTTCGTTTCCATCATTAATCTTCTTTTACATTACTTAGTACCTATTCTGCTCTTCTTCTGAAATCCACCTTCACCATGAAGTACCTAATTCTCAGCGCTCTTCTCGCATCCACCGCTATTGCTGCTCCCACTCCATTCAACCGTAACCAGGGCGGTAATGCTAATGGCGGGAACAATGCGAACGCAGATGCCAACAGCAACCGGGCCGGCACCGGCACCGCCACGGGAACTACAGGAAACACGGGAGCCGCTGGAGCTGCCACGGGCGCCACGGGCGCTGCTGGAACTCAAGGCACAACTGGACAAACTGGCACAACTGGACAAACTGGTACAACCCAGCCTGCGGCTGGTACTCCCGGCACCGTCACTCCTGGAACTTCCAGCGCCGTTCCCCCTCCACCGGGAGGTGCTCCGGGCCAGACCCCCACTGCTGGAGACCTTGCTACTGCCGTCGCCAACTGGATGGCCGATACCTCGATGGTCTCCCAGTTCCTGAACAACGGACCCACCATCCAGGACGACGCTGCCTTCAAGCAAGCCGCCATTGTCGCGTACAACGCCGAAGTCGACGAGCTTACCCAGAAGGCCGTCATCGATGCTGCCAACGGCCAGCTCCCCAACGTCCAGGCCGCCAACTCCACCCTCGCCACTGGCGGTTCCTTCCAGGATGTCGTCGACAAACTCCAGCTCATGTCCCAGCAGGGCAAGGCCGCTGTCAGCAACATCGACCTCATCAACCAGAACCGTTGCACCAACGTTCTCCCCAACATTGATGCGTACATGGCATCCACTGGATCGAACAGCCAGGCTGTTCGTCCCAACGTATGCGACCAGACTGGTGTCATCGGCGGTGTCCAGAGCAACGGTCCTACGCTCCCCGGCCAGACTCCTGTACGTATTTCCCGTCATGACCTTTGGAGCCCATTCACTGACAGATGCATAGGGAACGCCCCAGCAGGCCTTCGCCGCTGCTCAGGCTCTCGCTGCTGGTACCGGCAACGGTAAAATGTCGCAGACTGCCGGTACTGCCGGCACCGCTGGCACTCCCCAGACTGGCGCGAATGGACAGGTCACTGGCGTGAACGGAAACCAAGGCGCAGGAACCGCGATCAACCCCAACGTTGCTGGCGGCGCTCAGGGCACCCAGACTGGTCAGAACACCCAGGGCGGGAACACTGGGTCTCAGCAAGGAACCAATGCCGGCACTGCTAGTCAAGGCCAGAGCACTCAGGGCACCCAGACCGGTCAGAACACCCAGAGCGGGAACACTGGTTCTCAGCAAGGAACCGTTGCCGGCACTGCTGGTCAAGGCCAGACCACCCAGAGCACTCAGGGCACTCAGGGCACTCAGGGTGCTGCCAACACTGGCGCTCAACGTCAAGGCCAGGCCAGCGCCTCTGCTCAGCAACAGCAGGGTGCCAACACTGGCACTCAGCAAGGCCAGACCGGCACTGGCGCTCAAGAACAGCAGGGTTCAACGTTAGCTGGTGCTCAAAGTCAGGGCCAGGCCAGCACCGCTGCTCAGCAACAGCAGGGTGCTAACACTGATGCTCAGCGTCAGGGCCAGGCCAGCACTGCTGCTCAGGACAACGGCCGCAACGGCAACTAAGCATCTCGAAAGAGATCTTGAAACGGGCCTAGAGATGCTGGCACTGCGAAGTTTTGGATGGCAGATGGATCTCCTTATACAGACTAGCGAATGAAGATGGTGAGAGGTGGGGTTGAAGGGAGAGTGTGCACAGTAGTTGTTTCGCAGCCAAAACTTTTTTCTCCTTTACTTGACTAGAATTTTTCTTTGTGATGCTGAGCTTCGAGATGATGCCTTTGCTCATTCATGCCAGCACACTGCGCAATCCTTTTCCCTCGACACGTTCTGGAAGGAATCGAGGTTGGAGGTCCCTATCTACATGTCATCATGCGATGAATCAATGTCACAATAAACATACCAAGCTTTCACGATCACCGCAAGGAAGCCTGGCAGCCTGAATCCTCGGGGTTTCGAAACTCGATCCCAAGGTAGTGGTCCTGGCTCGTCGGGATGCACGGCCGCAAGAGCACAGCGCCCTTGTTTCATCTGCTGCAGGCCTGCGACACGACATTTCAAATGCCTTCGCTGGTGAAAACAGTAGCGTCGTTGAAGTTGCCGCAAGGGGTTCGGTGCTGGCGGCGAGTCAGACATGCTGGTGGTGCGCTGCCGAGGCGGTGGAGGTGAGGAAGGTGTACCTAGGTAGGTATTGGGTAGTGCGGTCCTTCAGACGCTGCACAGTGGCTTTGCTTTTGTGCGTAGGTTCAGGTCAGGTTGACCAGGTTGACCTGTATCCTCGGCTTTGTGGCTGTTTCCTTGAAAACACATTCTGTCTGTGACGGGAAAGATGTCCGTAGCGTCGCATTCGTCCCGCATCGCAGTGGTGATGTCTGAAGCTGACTAACATGCACGTCGTGGGATCGAACACGTCGTCATGCGTCGAGTCAAGCCGGTATCCTCGCATCAGGGCGGCCTTGCCTTTTCTCGCCGGTCGCAGGCATCCACACGCTTACCACTCTCTCGCCTCTTTCTATGCTTTAGTTCGGCTTTCGTGAGGCGCTGGACATGGTTCAGCCCGCCAAGCGCAAAACGGCTGACGGCACCGCGGGCACTGCTGGCGACCTGATCGAACCACGCCCGAGGATATCTCGGTGCCACCCGACGTGAGCTGGACTGGAGGAATCATGACGGAGGCTGAAAAGACGGGACCTGCGCCGGTGGACTTGGAGAGGGAGTTGACGTGCTCGGTGAGTGAGGTTCTGGTGGTGCGGCGCGGGGGAGGGGCGCGATGGGGCGGTCAGGACGAGTTGTCGCAAGGACGTGGGTTTGGGCGCGAAGTGAAGCCTGGGAGTCGCCCAGAGCTACAATCTGCTCCCGACCAAGCTCAACGCTCCCCTTCTGTTGCCCGTCTTTCATATCAAGTCATTCGTGCACCCACTGACGCGCTCGGCACCCAGATATGCACCGACCTCCTCTACCAGCCGCTTACGCTCCTCGACTGCCTCCACACCTTCTGCGGCGCGTGTCTGAAGGAGTGGTTCGCTTTCCAAGCCTCGACTGCCACCTCCATCCACCCATATACCTGCCCGTCATGCCGGGCTTCCGTCCGCGCAACGAAGCCAAATGCCACCGTAACGACGCTGCTGGACATGTTTATACAAGCACACCCGCATAGAGGAAAGAGCGAGCAAGAGAAGCAGGCTGATAGGGCCAAATTCAAGTATGGGGACGTGGTCATGCCAAAATTGCGGCGGAGGACCGGGCAAGATGAGGACGAGGAGCGCAGAGTGCTCGAAGAGGTGCAGCAGTTGAGCCTGAGAGAGGTGGGCATTGATTCCACGAGCAACGTGGCTACCGTGGACCATCTGGAGCCGCCGCGGGAGAGGAGGCGGAGAGAGCGGAGAGAGCACAGCGGAGACAGACGTGAGAGGAGCGCGGACATGAGGGGTGCGGACGGACGACCGGGGAGTTCTGCGACCCGAGAGGTAGTGCCTCCAAGGGCGGTCGAACATCAGTCGAGCTTAAGAAGCTTGCTTAGCGCAAGTGAGCTGGATTCGCAAGAGATGGAAGAAGAGATCATGCGCCAGATCATGGAGGAAGGCTTGTTGGATGGTATCGATCTCAACAACATCGACGTTGCCCAGGAGGATGAGATCAGCGAGAGGATAGCTCAGGCATACCGGAGGCGACAGGAGCAGAAGAGGAGGGAACAACGGGAGCGCAGGGAACGACTCGCAAGAGAAGGCCAGATCAGCGCATCGGGCGCCTCCACGCCTGAGATACGAAGTCCGCCTGTCCGAGAAGACGCTCCACAGCGGAGGAGAGCGCACACAAGGTCTTCGAGTAGCACGCCGAATCCCCGAGATAGGGATAACAGGCCGCCTGTATCTAGACCAGGGCTCTTGGATGTTGCAAACCAAGGATCGCGTACACGACACACTCGATCGTCTAGTCAGGGTAGCTCGAGATCAGCCAGAGAACACCGACCCACACCTCTAACAATTTCCTCTACACGGGCGTACAACAACTCGCAACCAGAATTACTTGATCCAACGTCAGCATTGGGCAATAACTCTGATCGAAGGCGTCAATCAGATAACGAGCAGAGAAGTGCCCTTGAAGAACGAGACCAATTCAGGAGTAGCCTCCAGACCCACACTTCCTCAAATCCTAATTCCCCGCGAAGGGCGGCCTTCAACTTCATCACGAATTCAGAGAGCGTGAGGATCGCTTCGCAGGTTGTGGCATCCCCTGTGACGAGCCCTATCTCGTCGGTTCCGCCACCCGCAACTGCGTCTGCCCTTTCTACCTCTCGCCGAACTACAGATCCCACCGGCATCAGACAGCCCCACGCTCCGCATACTAACACACCACCCACAGCAACTTCACCCACATTCCCTCGCTCCACAACTGACCCCGCCATTGGCCAGTCGCATTCACCGGCTGCATCAGTGACCGCTCCCGTAGCACCACCAACTCTGTATCCAGAGCCTTATATCTCGTGTCGCGGTTGTGGAAAAGCTCACATCGAGTATGAGCTACACTATAACTGCTCGCAGTGTGATGAAGGGGGATACAATCTGTGCCAGCCTTGCTATCGTCGCGGGAAAGGCTGCAACCATTGGTTCGGATTTGGGTGGGCGGCATGGCCAGCCTACCAGGCAAAGGCACCACCTGGTGGCTATGCTGCGAGTCACGACCTTCCTCACATCATGCGAGGGCATCGGTTTCGGAAACCGCAAGTGCGACTCACCGAAGCAGCAACAGCAACAGCACCACATGTCTTGCAGAGCGAGGATGACCCTTCACATAGACTCGAAAGCGGCGTCTTCTGCGACAGATGCGCGCAGTGGGCGGATGGGTGCTACTGGAAATGCGACTACTGCAACGAAGGAGAATGGGGATATTGCAATGACTGCGTAAATCAGGGCAGACATTGCACTCATGCACTTCTTCCCATCTCGCATGTAGGAAGGGAGCGGGCATCTTCGTCGTCCACTCCTGCCGCCATGAGTACTGAACGACCGTCAACGCCTCGATCAAACCATCTCGCACCCCCTTCCGCCCTCGATGCCTCACCGCCGACCTCCCCACCACTAACACCCAAAGCCGCATCCCTCATCAGCGGCCCTGGCCACGTCACCCTCGCCAAATCCACCTATCGCCCTCTCACATTCACAACCCTCTGCAACGTCTGCACATACCCGATCCCCCCGTCGCTCACAAGGTACCATTGCCTGCAATGCAACAGCGGCGACTACGACATCTGCTCCGGCTGCTACCAAAAGCTCGTCCTCTCAGGCCGCATCAGCAAGGAAGATGGTATGTATGGTTGGCGCCGCTGTCTGCGCAACCACCGCATGATCATCGTGGGCTTCGAAGACCGCGACGGCGGCCAGCGCCGCGTCGTCGTCCGCGATCTCGTTGGCGGCTTTTCCCTCCGCGACGAGACGGACTCTGCTTCTCCACCATCCCCATCTCAGCCGTCCCCCGCGGAAAAGTGGACGTGGCGCGACACCGACGGCTCCCGGCAGCAGTTTCGGTCCCCAAACATGCCCAGGTCGGCGCTGTCGACGCAGCGCTTTCCGCCGGATGGCGGCGTCGGGTTGAGGATTCAGGCTCGCTGGAGCTACTTCCCTGCCGAGGGCGTGACGGATGAGCTGGCGTTTCCGAAGTTGGCGGAGATCACGGAAGCGGAGGATATCAATGGGGATTGGTGCTGGGGTGTGTATGCGGGGACGAAGGGGCTGTTTCCGGGTGGGTATGGGAGGGTTATTGGGGGGAGTGGGGAAAGGGAGGGGAGGACTTGAGGACGTGTAATATGGTGATGCGGATTAGAGAGGTGTTCTGGGTAGTGACTTTGTCTAATGAAGTAATGAGATATGGGTAATGAAGTAATGAGATATGGGGATGGATGTATCAGCATCGCGCATTGAAGAGTAAACCAATATGTAAAATTGTAGTAGGCTTGTCATGAGACCCACACTGTTCAAACGTGCAGTTGCACACAGTCATGTGCAGGTCGAGGTAGAACTGAGCTATTTATATTAACGCCACCACGAAGTAGCAGGCCCAAAAATAGGATGGACAGCCGTCCAGAACATGTGACCTGAACGTGCCAAGGTGTCAACTTTACTTACGTGTGCTTGCATTGTTATGCATCCAATTAAACCCGTCATCACTATGGAGGTGGAGAGAGGTGCGGAAAATGGGTGGAAGCAAGCTTCCAGATCGTCAAAAAAGTATCGACACCTGAGAGATTCGAACTCTCGCTCCCGAAGGAACGGGCTTAGCAGGCCCGCGCGTTAACCACTCCGCCAAAGTGCCAATAGTGTTACCAATCAATTGCTTGATCCGATGATTGATGGAATGATTGCCTCACTTTCAATACATATAGCAGGCCATTTTACTGAGGGCATGAACTGAGCGGCAGTGCGCGATGATGCGTAGCCTCTACACTGTTTGCTAGCTATGACGTGCATGAGTGCGGAAGCAAAGCCTGACACGATAGCGTCGGGGGGCCGGAGAAACGGCGACGCCGCAAAGCTCTTGGCAACCCCAGTCCCCAGTCCCCAGTTCACGATAGTTCAAGCGCGTCCCAAGCTACCGAGCCAACAGACGCCCAACAACTCCCACCCTCACATTACGGACTCAGCGTTACGCCGACGGCCACCCCATTTCACTCCTACAGCTGCCACGACATATTCAAGATGCCCCAAGCCGGTGCGTGGGCGTGTGCTTTACGGCGCGCCGTTCCCTTCGCGCACAGCTACACGCGGATGCCATTTTCGTCTGCGAGCTTCACTAACGTTGCCTAGCTGCGCGGGCGTTCTCCCAGTCAGATCTTCCGCCATCGGTGGAGAAGGCCTACTACAAGAAGTGCATTGATCTCCGACGGCGCATAACCGACATCGAAGACAGCAACGATGGCACCCGCGTGCGCATCCGGCGTCTACACCGTGGCATCCAGAAGATGCGCCTCGAGCGCGCCTTCCTCCTCGAGCAGCTTCAGAAGCACATGGAGTTCAGCATCGATGACTCGGACCGGAGTAGCAGTCCGCCGCCGACGCCCACCGATAAGCCGCTGAGGAGCAAGCGCAGCCATCGCAAAGGCACACCACCCGCAGGCTCGCAGACCGGCGGTGCTGCCTCCGTGCAGCAGGAGAGCCCTAGCAACTCCCATCACCAGCCGCTTCTCCATGCGATGAACCCCATGTCCTCGGCGCAGAGCACGCCCGATCCCAGCCGCTCTAACAACCCCTTCTTCAGCAACATCGGCGCGACCGCTACCTCCCCACACGCCGTCAATGGAAACGCGGAATCGAGTCTTCCACCGCTACAGTCGCTGCGTGCTCCCGAGTCTACGCGCGGCGCCTACTTCGACCCTGTGAACGACGGGGCACGACCACCGCCCGGAGAGACCGGCCCCGAGTATGCTGGCCGCCGACGCACGCTTTCCGGTACCAATCCGCCCGTCTCAGAACCACGCGAGGTGCAGAACGGCGATACCGAGATGACGGACGCCGCAGGTTCTGGATTCACGTCCGTGAACAGGGGTTAGAAGTCCCATTTCGGTCGGGTATTTTTTGATCCTATTCGATTCTGAGCTGGTGTGCATGCGCCGGAGATGGTCGACCACTGCTTCCCCGGGTTCCCTTCGTTACCTGGTCTGGGCTTTGTACTTGTACACGTGGTCTTTGGAGACACTGAAAGGTAATGGCGTTGGGCAAGGCTTGTTCTTTGAGCGTGGGTGCTTTGTTTGGGTCGAGCGAGCGCGCTCATCTGGTTTCATGGAGTATTGATTGTATGAGTATAGAACGGGTCCCGTTCACATTTGTAGTTCTCCAAGAGCCGATTCCAGAGCGGTTGGCGGTTGAGGATAGCTCGGTCTCGATAATATTGCATGCGATGCAACATCAACAGGACGAAGCGCTCTGCAGAATTCTCTCGTGTCACTCGTATGCATCCGATTCAGTGACAGCGATCGTTCGATGCCTTCGTTTAGGGGGCAATGTGCTTCCACCCTCTCTATCCTTGGCACCATCATTCACTCCCCTCCCCTCTCCCCACTTACGCCTCCGCCCCAGGCGGCAACAGAATTGACATGGAGTATCTTTGGCAAGGTTAACCTCTGATACCTATCAAATGTAGTCGTAACAATTCTCACAGCTGCGAGAGTCTGCGTCGCCAGCGTGCACTAGCTTACACTCCAACGATACTAGGTCATTGCTGCCTTTGCAGTCGCCATATAACTTTTGAACGGATCCTTGCACTAGGTACTAGGTATCCACCTGATCAAGTTTACCAGGTAGGTACGGTAGTGCTGCAGCCGCCCGCCCTTGTGCTCCACACCCTCTACCCCTCTACCCCCCTCCCTTCAAAGCACGGTAACGTATGTAGATGGAAGCAGCAAAGCAGATCACCAGATCTTCAGCAACCGTTCTAGAAAGCTTTTCATTCCAACCAGGTACCTAGGACAGATCGATTCTTCTCGCGATGCAGTCACCAACAGCACAATGCCTACTGCCATGTGGATGTTGGTCTTGGAACGGGAAAAGCCATCCCAGCTACTCGTGATCCCAGCAGCGCACGAGGAGGCTGAAGCAGGTACCTAGCGTAACCGTTTCCCGAGACCGCGAAAGCAGAGCATTCCTAGCTTTCTATGCCGTAGGTAGGTATCTATACCTAGATGTAGCGTTCCCTCGCCTTCGCTTACCTGCGGTACCTACGCTGCCAGGATTGATCAGCTCGGATTAGGTAGACCAGGATGCACTTTGAATGCTTCAAAGTCCGAATACATTGTGTTGCCGTAGGGTAAGCAACACGCAGGCCGCGCGTATTGACTTTTCTTGTCGTGGGTTCGGCGATCCAGTCCGCCATACGCACGTTCACTTACATGCATGCACACACACCCACACACACCCACACCCACACCCACACACACACACACACCCACACACACACACACTCACACACACACACACACAAACATGCACACACACGACACCATCCATCAAGTACACCCCATGCCTTTTGATTTCTCCCGTCGTACGAAGTAATGCACACTAGCTATATCAAACACACCCCAGCGCCTAAAAGAACGCTCACCCTTGCACAAACACACCGTGAAATCGAAGGCCCAACCCATATCCGACCCAGTCCATCGGGCGAACGCCCCAGAAATGTGCGCCAAGAGTGTAGGATTGCAAAAGTACACGTGAAAAGCAAATGCTCATGGTTATCGTCTCGAACTCGCCATGTGGCCGTAGCGGTCCCGTTCGCGCGTCGTGTCGTAAGCCTGCAGTACGCGTGCCTGTGATTCGTCCGTCTGGGAGAAGGCGTACCCGCGCTGCTTGCGCATGCGCTGCACTTGGCGCACTTTGCGGATGGCTTTTTGGAATTGTTCCATGCTATCGCTGGTCAGCAAATAAACCCAAGACGAGCGGGACATGGTAGTACATACCGCGGTCTGTAGTCTTGAATGTTGTACTTTTGTATCTCTTGAACGTGGTGGTAGCTCTGAGGGAAGTACATTCTCTTGGCGTACTTCCAGGCGTAATCTCGAACCAGGCAGAGCGGAGGTATCACGCACAGCATGGCCCAGAAGCGAGCATCTGGGAATAGGCGCTGGATGACGCCGATGTATTCGGTCGACACGTTGACCATAGGGGCGACAGTCGCGTAGACGGGTATGAGGATGAACCAGAGGGCCATCGAACCCGGGATAGCAACGAAGGCATACTTGGTCCAGATGTTCGTGATGAGTGCCGCTTTCAACAGTACAGTCGCTAGTGCAGTTGTGTAGAGCGCAGTACCCCACACCCAGTGGCCTGCATTCAAACCATCCGCCTGAGGCCAGTCCCATAGCACGATTGCCTGCGAGACAAAGTATAGGACCAAGGAATGGTAGAAGCCGTTTGCGACCCATGCCCAGAAAGAGTGCATCTTGAAGAAGACCCCACTCTGACTGAGACGATAGAGTTGTGGGTAGCGATCCAACAGACGCGCACTGACAAATTGATCAAAAATACCCATGACGAAGGGAGGCGCAGCCGTGAAGAACACGTTGTAAAATGTCAGTGTCCACGACTCAAAGATAATTTGTCCAGAGAAGGCATTCTGGAAGGAGTACCAGAACTGGGTCATGAAGAGCGCTATGTTCTTGTAAAAGGAGTAGAGAATGACCTTGCTGACACGCTGGTAGCTCCAAGCTCCATGAACTAGAAGGAGCTTGCGGAGGTACCGGAATTGGCCAATGGAAATATCGGCGCTTCGCGCGGCCTGGAGACCTTCGACACCGCTGATACCGACTCCAATGTGAGCAGCCTGGATCATGGATACGTCGTTGGCCCCATCCCCAATGGCGAGCAAGATGGCCTTGAGATGTCGCTTGACGAGTTTTACAACCAAGGCCTTCTGGAGCGGGGATACACGACAGCAAATGACGGCTTTGCATTTGACAGCCAAATCCAAAAATGTCTTCTCCAGATCTTTTTCCAGTGCGTAGGTGAGCGATTTGCCGTCGATGACAAGAGCGAGAACGTCCATTTCAGCACCACCTTGGTTTTGGCTATTGATAGCGTTCAGCTTCTTGTGAATATTGTCCCTTGTGGCTTCTTTATTTTCCTCGTTGATGATTAGCAGACTCATGTCCTCACTGATCAACTTGCAACTCATTCCGATGTTGATAGCAGTTTCTTGTCGATCGCCCGTCAGGACCCAAATCTTGATGCCTGCCGTTTGCAGAGTCGCAATGGTGTCAGGAACGCCATCCTGAAGCTTGTCTTCGATTGCGGTTGCTCCAAGAAGTGTCAAATCGTGCTCAATGAGTTCGGCCGCTTTGTCTAGCTCATCCGCTCGATTGCCGCTAACAGTGGTCTGCGCTTTCATGAAGATCTTGTACCAGTCCTGGAATTCATTCTCTGGGATCTCGCGCATCGCTAAGCAGAGCGTACGTAGTCCTTCCGCAGCGTATTCCTCGAGATGAGTCAAAGTCACCTCTACGTATGGATTGTTGTTCCCTAGTCGCTCCAGGATGACAGTATCAGCGCCCTTTGTGAAGCACACAATCTTTCCTTCCATCGTGCGGAATATCGTCGACATCCTTTTTCGCGTGGAATTGAACTCTAAAACCGCCAAAAGCTCGTACTCTCGCTCTTGTCCATCCACCAAGATGGTAACCAAGCGAGGTTTGCGTGCAATGAACGTATAGCCTAACTGTACAGCGCCTTCGACCAGGGCGCCCTCGTCAGGTGAAGCGGCTTGATATTTGATCTCTTGCTTTTCTCCACCTCGTTCGGGAATGACTGTGTGACATGTTGACAACAACGTGAGGAAGTTGTCAATGATGTCTCTGTCCCTGTGGGTCTTGCGGTTTTCCTCAAGCTTTTTAAAGTCATGGATACCAACTTCGACTCCGTCCTCGAATGTTGCCCTTCGATCTTCAGGTATCTCATCCGAATACTGGATCCCCGCAATAGATGACTGCTTGAAAACCATCATGTTCTGTGTCAGCGTGCCGGTCTTGTCGGAAAATATGTATTCAATCTGACCTAACTCTTCTACCAGGGACGAAGTACGACAATTAGCAGGTGTGTCCGTGGGCTCATAATAAATGTCGAGGTCGGAATCAATCAGGATACCTGTCCAGTATTTGACAATCTCGATTGTGACGAATAGCGAGATAGGAACCAAGTTGGAGTAGAGAACCCAGTAGGTCAATAGATCAAGGAAGAACTGGGAAGCGCCGTCGAAGCTATCATATCTGAGATACCCAAGAGTGTCTCCCTTGGTGGTTCTGATCAAGACGTCACCAACGGAACTGATGATGCTGAGTCCGATGAGAATGGCGACAAGCATAAGAATTTGCTTGTTCACCATCCTCTCGACCGCCGTGGTCTTGATGGGTGTAGCTGTTGCATTTCGCATAAGCTTCGTCTCGTGCCCAGTGAAGACCACCACACCGTGGATCCAGGGTGTATTCCTAAGAGTGGCTCCACGCAACAACAACTGATCGGGAGCCAATGGCAATTCTTTCTCTCCCCCACCGGTTGCAATGGTCAAGGTCGCCTCGTAGGTGTACAAACTACTGTTTGGTTGTTCCGACTTGAGTTTGCCGCCCAGGCGCCCCAGCTCAGCTGTGCTGACGAGATCGGCTGTCTCTGGAATGGCTTGCTTGATCTTTAGGTTCGTCTCTCCGTCCAAATTTGCCGTTTCGATATAGCACAGACCTTCCGGTTCTGAGGATGCGAGCAATACGAGATCGGCGGGAAAGGGAGTTTCTGACTCTACTCGCACAATATCTCCGACTGCAATCTCGATCCACCGGGCGTCCTGGAACGAGGATCCTTTGAGCACCTGCGCCTTTGAGTTGTTGAGTGTAGAGTCGGACTGTCTTCGTCTGTAGTCCTCGACATACTCCTTTACTGCGGAGACGAGTAGGACAACGCCGAGAGGTACGATGGTGGTGTAGCGCTTCGTGGGAGAGATGCCGGGGACTTGTTGGAGAATTGCAGTAAACAAGAAGAACAAGTTGGCGTACTTGGAGAATTGCTCGTATAGGAACTTCGGGAGGAAGGTAACGATATTGTACTTGGTGGTAGAGACGTGGTTGTCGACGTACTTGTTGGCGGCGTTTGCAGGTGGATTGTTCAGATGGATTACTCTGGGGCCGAGGGTCGACGGGTCGGGAGGGCCGCGTCCAAAGCCGAACTTGAAGACTCCTGAGCTGCGCTTCTTGTGCGTCTGTGCATCGTCGTCGTAGGCGCCTCTTGATTCTTGTTGGCCCTGCTGTGCCGCGTGCTCGGTCAAGGGCAGATCCATCTCCGAGTACTCTGGTCTCTGGCCAAACATGTTCTTGACACGCCCTGTGAGTCCGCCGCCGAGACTGAGAATACTGTTTCTGTTTGGCTGCCCGGTGCTAGCGTGGTGCATGCCCGCGGGAGGCTCGTAGCCTCCGCCTGCTGCATAGTAGCCCTGCACGGACTGGTCCTCGTCGATGTGCACGTCTGCGTCCGAGTAGCGCGCGTAGTTGTTCAAATCCGACGTCTGCGAGTACATGCCCCCGCTGTTCGAGTACGGCGTCGCACCTGCGGCGGGTGCACCAGGCCCGCCGGGCAAGCCTGGCGCAGCAGGTCGGCCACCCAGAAAGTCATCGTATGATTCGGAAGGCCGTCCTGGAGTTGTGGCCTGGTCTGTGTTGTATCGGCGGAGGAGCTCCTCGTCGGTATGGGGCGGCGGCGCGCCTGGGTTGTAGTGGTACGGCTGGTGCTGATCGTGGTCGTCGAAGTCGATTAGGTTCTCGTTGTGAGACGGCGGTGCACCTGGCGGCCTGCCGGCCATGGCGGCACAACGGGATCAAGGCGCTTGCTCCACTCGTGAGGACTGCGCTGTCCGCTGCATCCAGAGTGCTTGCAACACAATACAGTGCACCCGCTGGTCCCGGCTATTTCGTTGCGTGTTCGGGGGTTCGACGATGGCGGAGAAAAGCGTGAGACGGTCCCCCGGCTCCCAACACAGCACAGCCGCCAAAGCTTGGCCAACGTTTCGAAAAGCGCGCGGGCGGGCGCCACAGCAGCAATCGCGCGAACGTGGGACGGGCGAGGGAGTACGGCGGTTCTTCGCTGTGCGCGGTGCGCGGTGCAGTGATTCTTGTGCACTGAAGGGGCCAACGTGGACGAAGTTCGGGCGCAGCTAAAAGCCGCCGCAAGCAAGACCCCGGGGCGGTGCGATGCGATGCGATGCGATGCGCGCCTGGGAACCTGAGACGCGCGGCGTCAACCCGTCTCTACCTACAATTGTCCTGTGCTGTCCTCTGCACGAGCAAGTACGCGTAAACCCAGACATTGCGGGCGCTGTAGCAACCAAAGCTCCCCCATGTTCGCTCACTGACGCCTGCCAAGAATGGCAGCTCTGGCGACTTTGGCCAGAAGTCAACCTCGAGGCTCGCAGTAGGTATGCGTTTCAGTAGACTGTCTGCTCGCATTGGAATGCCAATCCGAGGGTCCATTCCCTGATGAACAGGGACCTTGTGCGATCCTTCGGTGTAGAGCAGTAAATCGGACCAGACACACAGAGTACAGGTGTCCAAGATTGAACATGGGATCTGCGCCTACGCGGTGTAGTAGATACCCAGTCTATTGGAATTCGGGGCGCATTCCTTCGCTACTGTCTGCTGGAAAGCGGCACTGCTTCTTTGACTATCTAGCATGTACATGGATCGCAAAGACAACTTCGCACAATACTCAATATCTAATATCCACTTGTGACCTTCAGTGAAATCATCGACACTACAACCACCCACCTCGCCCTGTACCTAGGTAATAGGTAGAGGTGCGAGAACAGAGCCAGGTTGAGATGGAGCCATTCGATTTGGGAAGTCGAGCCGTGGTAGGCTAGCCGAGCCGACCGGTATGCTCCTATAATACTACCTACACCAACCTCTGTGTAGCAAAGAATAGAGCCCGCTTGGCTCTAATTGTTAGAGTATATATGCATTTGTTTTCAATGACTTTGCATCAAATCACCGACTAGCCCGGCTAGCTCAATCGGTAGAGCGTGAGACTCTTAAGTATTCACGGTCTAATGACTCGATTATTCGGTATCTCAAGGTTGTGGGTTCGACCCCCACGTCGGGCTTCTTTTTGTGTGTTTCTTTTTTTTTTCTCACTCGATCATCCTCTTCCGCGAGAGGCATGTTTGAGTGGCTTTCTTTTTCCTATTATACAGTGAAAACCTCTTCCCGAGGCTAGAGCCCAGTTCGTGGGTACTTGCTAAGGGAGAATTGGTGGGACGGACCAACCCGCTACCTAATGCCTTCACATTTGCTGCTGCCAGCCAAACATGTACCCGTGTAGCTCCCACCTTGGCATGAGACTAGAACCCCAAGTCAATTCCTACTGTGGTGTTACATGCCGCTACAACTTATAGAACACATACTACCATCATACTACCTTCACGTCCACATCCACGTCCACGTCCACATCCACGTCCACGTCCACATCCACATCCACGTCCACGTCCACGTCCACGTCCACATCCAAACGAGATACCATTCCACGGATATCTCAAATACTTCGCTGTCAACGCGTTCGAACATGGAGGTCAGTCAGTCCAAATTAGCCGAAAATGAACAAAGGCTTGCAGCTAAGACAATCCGAGATAAACCCATCAACTTGTTACCTACTCTATACCTGTAAGTATGACGGGGCGAGCTACGACGTAATACATGTCCGCCAGGACTCTGGTCGTCTGTGTAAGCACTCGCGATCAGCTCTCGCTGGTCTACCAGCTCACGCTGCTTCGCCTTGCTAGTATCTTCATTGGCTGCAAGCATCGCAGGGTTCAAGTGAAGGAAGGAGCAGCTCAACGTACGGCAGGAGCAAAAACACGCTAGCCGTGTTGGGAAGCCACTCCCACGTTTCGCAATCTCTCACTCTTGGAACTCTCTTCTTGCGTTCAAACATAAACAGATGCTGAATTGCGTCTCTGGTTACCATGGAGCGCTACTCCCGCTCGCCTTCGCCTTACCGGGCTCCACCTCGCCATCGGTACCGCCCAAGCAGCCCCGTATACTCCAGATCGCCCTCGCCTTACCGGGCTCACCACCGGCGTCTTTACAGGTCATTCAGCCCCGCGTACTCCCGCTCCCGCTCGCCCTCGCCTTATCGGGCTCCACCTCGCCATCGGTACCGCTCAAGCAGCCCCGTTCACTCCAGATCGCCCTCGCCTCACCGGGCTTACCACCGGTGTCGGTATAGGTCAATCAGCCCTCCGCAATCGCCAACATCCTACAGATGGCGCTCGCCGCAAGAGAGATCAAGACGGGAACGATCGTTTCAACGCCACGATAGCCACGGGATTTCTGATTCAAGGAGAGAAACGTCCCGACGGCGCGTGCGCTCGCGGTATCCCGATCATTACATAGAGTACATTCCATATCGCTCGCCCTCGATCGACCGATATGCTCGCCAAGAGCGGCCCGATGACCGAGGACCCTCCCCTCTCTATTACATGCAGTCTGAAAACGGCAGTACGAGGGTTTTCAAAGAAGTCACTCGGCTTTTTCCTGGCTCAAACTTGGACCCGAGAACCATCTACGATATAAGTCAAGCTTGCACGCGTGACGAATCGGACAAAGAGGGCAGACTAATTCCCATCAAGCAAGAAAATTGGTCGAGCAACCACTTCGGAGACCATGTAGCCTCGTATCACGGGCCAGACCCCCAGCAATCACGCTGGGCTGAATCACCGGCAAGAAACTACAGAAAGCGCAAGTTAAAGGCGCCCAACAAAAGACAACAGGCTCTACTGCTTAGGGGCCGGGCACCACGAAACGCCAAACAGAGGCGATGGCTTCGGGAGTATCAAAGCATAAACCTCCCAGGCCACGAGTGGCCACCGGAAGACGCTTGGGAACCATCAGAGACGTATAACGACCAATGGAACACTGCCTTTGAGAACGATCCCACACCCCTTGTTACGTATCCGCAACATAATAGAAACTTGGCTGATCAGCATTACCCTCAGCGGCTGTACGAGAGTTTCCACGAGCAAGAGTGCTTGCACCCTCCTACGCGCTCACAATATTGGACAAATCAACATGTCCAACATCACCGCCAAAGCTTCGGTGAGCAAGAGCGATTGCAGATTGTCAAACGCGAAGACGTGCAGGAAGGCGCCCCACAGCAGCGGCATCCCTATATCGAACGTGAACCGATGGTAAGAGGACTTGATGTGTTACCTACATGAGAAGTTGCGGCTCACGAATTGCAGGTTGACTCACCCGAACGAACATCGCGACCACCTGTCGTGCCCATGGACGGCCCACGGGCACGTATGGGCGTTTCCCTATTGTCTCATACGACCCAGGGAGCTCGGCATGATGCTTATATACCTCATCATCGTCGCGTACAGCCACCCATAGATGAAGCAGCAAGCAGTTTCCCATGCCTTGTGATAAAGCAGGAACATTCGGAGTCGCTTCCCAGTTCCCCGATGCCTTCGATGGAGCAGGAATCTGTGGAGCCTCATCCAAACGAACTCAATCATTTGGAGGGAGCATACTACAATTCGAGCGAGAAACACATTGTAAGTAATCGTGTCTCATATCCTGCAGGCCGACTGTTTGTGTTCTAAACAGCGATACAGGAGGCATCACGATCAAGCCACGGGGGATTCTGGGTTCGCATATTGCAATGGATTGGACTCTAGAGAACGAAGTGATAGGACCTGTTCTGGAAGATTTTCCCCTCATCGACGAATGCATGGTCGCTGGTCCCATTTGGAAGCTTCTGCAAGTTTATGCGGACTGGAGAGATGCTGGTGATCTGAAGAGAACCAAGAGGTATGGCCATGTAAATTTCGAAATTGGCCGGGATCTTCACAATGACCTTTTCCACGACGGTTGTTGGTGGCATGAAGAGCGCAGCGAGAAGAAACAAAAAGAGGACGTGGTGGCAGCCGAGGCGTAGCCACCGGAAATATCATGCTGTGCCGGAAATAAAAGTTTTTGCATTTCGACATTTCGCAACATGGGCTTCCGCGTATGAACTCTGTATCAAGTGAATAAGCATTTACTCTAGCACTCTCCACAAGCATACTGCAGCCCAGTCCAATGTTGGCGGAGACATGCAACAGAGCGCACCTGGTCCGGACGCAGCTCACTCTACTAGGTATTTGTCTCTAAAGCTATACTCTGATCAGAATCCTCTGATAAGAGTGTTAACAGGAAAGGTCTGCGATGACAGGTCCGGCTTCTATCTTCGGCCACTGTGCTGTGTACCTACTCGCGGATAGGCCCGAAGCGCAAGTAGGTACCTATCTACACAGTACACAGTAGGTAGTCTACTATGAACAAGTGCCGACCCACGTCCTTCGGCTCGTCGGCCCTTTCCCGCTTGAATTACCTCATAATTTCGGAAACAAACCGTAAGCGCTTCCACCAAGCGTCGGAAAATTGTTTGTGGCTCAGCAATATGGGGTCGTCTTGGGGAAGAAAACACGGGGTTGTCGTGCGCTCCTTTTGCTGCGAAACCGACGCTTCTTTTCAGAAAAATAAAGATAAACACATTCCAATGGTGCGCGAACGATAGGTAGGTATATATGGCGGCCATTGGATTGGATCCGCCGACCGACGAGTTCGGCGTCGTGGACGAGGAGACAAGTGTCGGGGCCAAAGAAGACGCGTCGCCTACATTCGATGTCACGCGGATATCCTCGACTGAACCGCCTCCGAATGGTGGATGGGTCGCATGGCGGCAGGTCGTGGGAGGACATATCATCACGTTCTTCACGTGGGGCTTCATCACGTCCTTCGGCATGTTCCAGGCGCACTACACGTCCATCGGTCTCTCGACGCCGTCCAACATCTCCTGGATCGGCGCCCTCACCGTCTTCTTCCTCCTCTCGACGCCGTTGCTATCTGGCGCCGCCTCGGACACGGGCCACTTCAAATTGGTCCTGCGCACGGGGATCGCGTTGTGGCTCTTGGGCATCTTCATGACGAGCATCTGCACGCGGTACTGGCAGTTCGTCCTTGCGCAGGGGTTCTGCATAGGGCTGGCTAATGGCTGCATGTTCGTGCCTATGATCTCGGTCATCTCGACGTACTTTGATGCGACGAAGCGGAGCTTTGCTATCGGAATTGCGCTGTGCGGATCGGGGACTGGAGGCTTGGTCATCCCCATCATTTTGAATAGGCTCATCGACCGCATCGGCTTTGGGTGGGCTCTCAGGACTCTGGGGTTCATGGCGTTGGGCCTCTTGTTGGTCGCGGAACGGCTGCTGAAGAAGCGTCTGCCGCCGAAAGACTCGGTCAGGATGCTCGAGCCTGGAGAATTGAAGGATGTGGTGTTTGACCTCTTTGTAAGTCGTCGAGCCATGGCAGGGTACGTCATTAGCTAACAACCACAGATTCTAGGCTCGGTCTTTTGCTTTGCAGGCCTCTGGTTCGCTTTCTTCTATGTATGTCGCTTGCTCTGAGTCGAGATTCTAGGTCTGACAGTTGTTAGATCAACGCGTATGCGCGTAAAACACTCGACCTGACCCTGGAGGAATCAATCCCATTTCTCCTGGTCCTCAACGGGGTGGGCATACCTGGGCGGCTGATCCCAGCATACATCGCTGATCACTACTGCCGCCCTCTCACGATCAGCTTGGTTGTCAGTTTCGTGACAGCACTGCTGCTTTATTGTTGGATCGCCATAAAGTCGGTAGCGGGCATGTACACCTTCGCCGTCCTCTACGGCCTCTTCGCGGCAGCGTTGCAAGCCATGTTTCCCGCGACTCTGGCGAATCTTACTTTGGAGCCGAAGAAAATCGGAACGCGCATGGGCATGGGGTTCGCTTTGTCCAGCTTTGGATGCTTGATTGGAGGACCTGGAGGAGGAGCTTTGGTAGAAGCGGGTAACGGAACGTACTTGTACGGGCAGGTACTTGCTGGCTCCTGTGGCATTCTTGGACTTATCTGCTTTGGTGCTGCTGCGATTATGCACAAGAGGAAGGCGAAGCAGATGGAGGTGGTCAAGTGATAAAAGGGTTGCATCCATGCTCACACAACGAAATGATTAAATCAAGCACGCAGGTCACTACTGCACTCAGGTGTCAAATCATATTACGTTCAGTGTATGATCCTTTAAGACATGAGGTCTACTTTGACACAGTAAGTAGTCGAGACGAGCTTCTGGCCAGATTTCAATGACTTGGATGAGTTGTAAACTCTCCAGACTCTCAACACTGCTGCTGAATGGTGATTGCCATCCCATCTCAAACAACCTCTCTGCGATCCACACTACTATCCTTGCCCTCCTTTTCATCATATCCATTACTGTCTGTACGCACAGTTTCAGGCTTACTGATGCTCTGAGCACGAGCCTCAAGCGCGCGCTCTTGCACCTTACTTGTCCTCCAAGGCGGGATCTTGCTGTCAAATACAACATCGATCTCTTCGAGTGTTTTCCTAGCAGTTTCGGGGTATGTGAAGAATATGTGAACAGTCATCACTGTACAGAAGACGCCAAAAATTATGTATCTATACTGTGAGTTAGCTCGTTCCAATGCGAAAGTAAGCTATCGACAACTTACGTCTTCCACGTGATGTTCTTGAACGCGGGTGGCAAGAAGTAAGCTAGGGCGAAGTTGAATATCCAATTCGTCGCAGCACTGAGACCGACACCTTTTGCACGGTACTTTAGCGGGAATACCTCGCTGCAGTAGATCCAACCTGTTGGTGCCCAGGTCAGGCCGTAGATGCCTGTGAAGATGTATGAGAGTGCGATGACTGCCTTTCCAGGAGCACCTGTAATCTCAAGCTTGAGGTTCTCGTTGCCAAAGACATTGTCCACCGGGTTACCGTAGGTTGCCATGATTGCGGCAGTGGTATAGTGCAAGCACATGCAGATGAGTGCACCTCCGATGAGAAGTTGTCGGCGGCCAATACGGTCGATGAAGGGAAGCATTAGGCCGGTAGTCACCAGGAAGATGACATACTGAATGGCAGATGAATAGAGGTTTGTGCTACCAGAGAGACCAGCCATCTGGAAGATGTAGACCACATAGTACATGGCCACATTCCCTCCAAGTAATTGCCTACGAACGATGAGCGTGATTTGAGAAATGAGTATTGGTGACATATGTGTGTGCCGTAGACGCAGCGACATGGAACATAGGTATTACTTACTGCCACATTTGAACGCTTGTGCCGGCAAGCGTCCTCTTCCAAATGCGTGGCCCGAACAATTCGAAGAAGCCGACGCCCTTGGATTCGGCTGCTATACGCTGCGCCTCGCGCACTTCTTCATATTCAGCAAGAACAATAGGGTCATCTCTGTCGCCGTTTCCGTGCAGCTCAGCAAGGATTTGAAGGACCTCCTCCCATCGCTCCCGACCAGCCAACCATCGTGGTGATTCTGGAAACAGAAAGAGAGCAAAGAAGAGGATGATGGCTGGAATAGCCTGAATACCCCAGGCTACACGAAATGCTGCTGGTCCGGAAATCCCCTGAATGCATCCATAGCAGATCAGGTACATGATTAAGATGCCCCATTCGATCGACCATTGTTGGATACCGACGATTCTTCCTCTGATCTTGCTGGGAGCTAGCTCTGCCAGATAAACGCAAACCTGACTGGAGCATATGCCAATGGCGAAACCGTTGATCACGCGGCCGACGATCAATTGGGCAACGTTCTGTGAGGAACACACGACTGCGCAGCCAATGACAAACACTGAGCACGCAAACTGCAAAGCTTGCTTTCGACCGAACTTGTCTGCAAGAAAGCCCGCTGCGATGGCGCCAATGAACGAGCCACCACTCATGGAGGCGGTGATGCCACCCTGGAGATCTGAGTTGGGATGGTTGAAGTACTCGAGGTATTGGTCAGTATCCAGCCAGGCTGACATACTGGACACATCGAATCCGAACAAGGCACCCCCGATGGTGCCAAAGGCAGCCAGCACATAGATGTTGCTGAAACGATACATCCTGGCGAGGGAGTCGGGACCGGAGAGACAGGCCACCAGAAGGAAAAAGCTGTCCCAGTGCAATGGACTTCTCGTGTCCGATTTATAGAGGAGACCAATGCCACCGGTCTCCACTCCAAACCAGGTAGACGTAACGTCTCACATCATTAACAAGTCGGGAAAAGTCGCCTCGGTGGTCGCTTTCATCGCAGGGCCAGTGCATGGCAACCGTTGCATTATGCGGCTCTTGCACGATCATACGGCCCCACACCGATGGTGCCCTTCAAAGAACGATTTGACAAAGATCGGAAGGTTTCGCGCCGTTGGTGCCAAAAACGACGTGGCTATAGCGTTTCAAGTGGTACAAATATGATCCAGTAGTTTGTAGCAAGGTCGATTGGATGGAATAATCAAATTCCGCGGAGTTAAATCTTCGGTTGCAAAACCAACGCCGCAAGCTTGTCAACCTATTCGCCGAACTTCTTCAGGAAAATTCGAATACATCACTATATTCAAAAAGTCCATTGCGATATTGATCATGATGCTACGCGCAATATGCCGGCGCTTTCGCTATTTCTTTGACGATCCTCTAGCGACCATCGAGCCAGCCGCGATATCTGTGATGCAGCAGCGGTACTCGTATTCCCTGCGATCGAAGTATCTGAAGGGGCTGATCCGTTCCGAAACGAAGAAACGCCTCGTATGAATTGTAACTAAACATCAAGACAACCGTCTGACGACCCAGCCTACAAGATATCTGCCAGCGACTGACAGCGAAATGAAGGTACATACCCTGATAGGTCTGCACTCGTGCTTAAATCATGCGTGCCATGGTCAAGAGACTCAGCCTTATGGCGGTGGCTCGTCTCGTCAGCTGCGAATACTCTGAACATCTTCCCTCCCTAGAAGTGTTCACGGCTCATCACCAATACAAAGCGTTTCCAAAATCACAGAATATTCACACGCGAGTCCCGGTTTACATATGCGACCCCGCATCGGGTGACAAAAGTCGCTATCGCTTCAAGAAGGTCTCAGCCTGATCGTGCGTGAAGGTGTGAGCGTGGGTCCATAACTTGTAAGTAACGGTAGCAAAAGCCCATCGAACTAGAAGGCATTTATGAACAAACCTGCAATCCGCCACCGCGCTATCGAACCGCAAAATATACTCACGCTCGATGGATTTGTCTGTTTTACAGACTTCCGCATTTCCGAATCGTTCCAGGAGACGACAATTCCAGGTTCAACTGAGACCATTGGAACTCGTACCTATTGCTCACCGGATCGGGACTCTCGCGAACGGTCGGGGCGAAGAGAAGATACCTTTTTCTTGGGTGCTGCTTTCCTTGAGGAATGCTCAAGGAATGGCACAATTTTCGAGGCGGGCCATACTGCCACAAAGTCGACAAGATCAAGCAGTGTATACAGCGTTTGCACACTGATCCGATGGATATGCATCGTATAAACTACCTTGCCGCTCCCAGTATGCCATTTTGGTACGGGGCAATGCTTTCTCTCCGTGGCTTCATCTGCCCACTCAATCTACATACCACGTCGCCAACCTCCCCTGACACTTCATCGTCCCCTGCGCCGACACCCTTCCCCCATGCTTCCCCCCAAATCTCACATTGACCTCATCGATGATGTCCACAATATCCTGGTTATCCATGTAAAACTGGTAATCACTCGGTTCACCCTTTCCCTGTTTACAGTCAGCCTCATACCTTCCAACCCCCAACCCTCGATCCATAAGAACGAGAACAACTGACCCTCCCAACGCTGAAGCTACAGTCCGAGTTCACCATGTGCTGCACGTATCCCGCCGGCTTGCCATTGAAAACCACAACCCAGTCACCGGCATCGGTAAGTACGCCCTTGCAGGAGCGTTCGCATTGGGCAGCCGAGGGCGGGGAGGCGTTCGCGGTGGTGCGGTCCTCATACGTGAGCGTGGTGCAGTAGCCGGCGTTTTCTTTATGCCCGGTGCATTGGTTTGCGGCGGCGAACGTTGCCCACAGGCCGGACACGGCGAGGATGAAAGAGGAAAGCTGCATCTTGAACGTCTGCGCAAAGGTGTAACTTGCTTGCTTGCTCATGCGGACGATGGGCAGCGACGGAAGATGTGCTTTTATAGACGGGTTGGGGCGGCCGCCAGGTCGCGACGGCCCGGGCGGATGAGTTGTGATGCAGAAACAAATGCCAATGCGTGAACATGCGCAGATCCCGTGGGCCGTAGGTAATTCGATGAGGCGTAGGTAGCGCAAGGGGGGGGGGTGCGGCGGAATTAGGTACTCACAAAGCTATGATGCCCATGTCGCCCCAGTTCTTATACATCGTGGCCGTGCGTATCCCTAGAAGCTGTGCTCAGTCAGATGAGTATAGATGTCCATCACCCGTAGTGAATGGTGTTGAGATTGGTCGTGCCGCACGGCCAACCAGCCGTGGGTAAGTAGGGGTGGGTATGCGTTACGCGCCCATGTTTGTGATGACTGTGTCTTGCGATTGGTCGCGCCAAACTCGTCACACTCCTCCGTTCATGCGGAACACCAATTGAGTGCGATTTTTAGCTCGTAGATGTGGAGATCAGGAACAGGCATGTACGTCAGGCACAAATGTCGCGACGGCGAGCATGTCGGTGGATGGGAGTGTGTTTTACGATGTAGACGTCGCAGACCGAAGTCAAGCTGCACTCTCTGCTTCCATGCATTGCTGTTCCCCTGTGTCGAATTCCTATGCGCAGGTTATTGTGACTTCCCTTTGTTGTCGTGGAGTAAAAGGATATTCTGTAAGCTCACCTCTCTATCCTCGCTATAGTCAAGGTCCATCTAGGTAGTCGACTGGAGACAACGCACAAAGGTGCGGCGTAGCAACTCGACTAATCAAATTTTGTGCCCGCCGCCGCTTGCATACGAACTCCCAAGCATCGACTCCAAAGCATCGGTTTGCTCAATTTCCGGCCTTCATGCAGATCGTACGTCCATCTTTGCCATAGGTTCCCACTAGCGTTCACCCACATGACATATTCCACCTCCAACCATCGATCACCTGCTTGTTTTTTCTATCCTCCTTCCGAATGTGTTTCCGAGCAGCAGTCATTGACGTACCGGAAGTCTTCTCTTATATTTGCCGCAACTGTGACTTGATTCAGCACACTTCTGCTAAGATGGGCATGGTGCCGCTCGGTCAAGGCTAACACCCGACTACGCGAATACTTGTTTGGCGGCGCGCTATAATGCTTTGCTAGCAGTCATCCCAAGGTCATCCTGGAGTTCTGGCGAAGACAAGACCGCGAAGCCGGAACCACGCGTTTGACATACCTAGAAACGAGCAGGCCACATGACTATGCATCCTGGCCACGAATGGTTCTACTCCAATTCAAGGTTTCAACAGATGATAAAATATGCATCTTGCCATTTCTCTCGTCAGTGCGCATGATTATGACCAGCGTGATCAAGCTCTTCATCCTCCGCCGCTCCCCACTCGGCCCAATAGCTGTCGTCCCAGATGTCCTGCAGCTTCTCTCCCTTCTGTTCGTCACTCAGCTTATTATCGTGCATCACGCCCTCCCACTTGCGCATCTCCGCCCGACTCAGCAAACACCCATCCAGTATCTTCGTCAGTCCCTCCGTGTCCAGCTGCTCCCCAATGAGCACGAGCTCCTGCCGGCGATCACCCCACTCGCCTTCAAAGTCCGCTTTGATGTTCTTCAACGTGTCCACGTCAGCCATCCACTCGTCCTCAGACACGGTGCAGAACCATGGCATTTCAGAGCCAAGTGTCAGCATCGCACCGGCGGTGCTCCATGAGCCCATCTGGCTGGGGCGCGTCGCGAGCCAGAAGATACCCTTGCTGCGGTGGAGGCCTCGGAAGAGCGGGCAGGCTTTCTTGTTGGCGAGGATTTCGCTGGGGTTCATGGCGGGCTGGTCGTCACTGTCTTCGCTGGCGCTGTCTGAGTGTTCGGCGTTGCTGCTGCCTTCGTCTGCGTCGTCGCTCATGTCTTCGTCCTCATTTTCGTCGGCTTCGTCCTGGAGTAGGATGAACTTGCCTTCCAATGCGCGGTATAGCTTGATCGGATCGAAGGGTCTTCGAGCGCGGTATACGAAGCTGCCGATGCCGTATCTGATGACGACTTGTTAGAATCATGTGCCAACGAATTTGTGCAACGTGAATCTCACTCGAGGGTCTCCGGCTTTGGCGCCACGCGCTTTTTTCCATGTACATCCATCACAGTCATCTCGTGCAAGCTTCTCAACCACCCAGGACTCGCAACCGCCTCTGCAAAGTCGAACCGCCCCGTGTTCAGCATCTCTTTCACGTTGACTTTCGAGAACTTGGTCTCGATGATTTTCGCCGTGGGATTAAGAGTCTTGACGTACGCACGCACGCGACCCAGCGTCTTGCGGTCCACCATGTCGACCTTGTTCACAATGACAACGTTGGCGAACTCGAGCTGGTCGGCGAACAAGTCGGAGATGGTGCGCTGGTCTTCCTCGGGTACATCATCTTTGCCGAAGCGGTCCTGCAGGAACTCGGCGGTGTCGAACTCTGCGAAAAAGCGGAAGGCGTCGACGACGGTGACCATGGTGTCGACGGTGGCGATGGACTTGAGGCCACCAATTTTAGCCCTGCGCGTGGTCAGAGAAATGCCCGTGGAGGGAGCGCAAGGTAATGTGGAACGTACACCTGCAAAAAGGTCTCGCGCTCTTCCGTCTCCATTCCTTCTGCGTCTACCATCGCTTCTGTCAGCTCCGCTGTGAACGTCTCTGCAACCTGTTGCGGCTCGCTGATGCCAGAGCTTTCGATGACCACATGGTCAAAGCCCTGCTCGCCCCACGCCAGGCGCGCGAGCTCGGTAAGTAAATCCTCCCGCAAAGTACAACAGATGCAACCGTTCTGCATCTGAATGACTTTCTCCTTGACGACGCGCTGTTTGACATCCTCACCGCTCCTAGACCTCGAGGAATTAGGTCCTCGGGCGATGAGGTTGCCGTCGACGTTCACGGCCGCCATATCGTTCACTATGACGGCGATGCGCAGGCCGTGATCGGGTGACTGAAGAATATGTCGTAGTAGCGTCGTCTTTCCGCTGCCCTGTTGCCCTGTTGTTGGTTCTTTATCTCTAAACTCTTTTCTTTTGAAGATTCACGTAATCTATTTTACTCACGAGAAAGCCTGATAGCACCGTCACAGGAAGCGGCTTCTTCTTCTCCACCACCCTGAGTACTTTCCGCTCTGACGCAGCCATGTTGTCTTGCAAGGAGGAGAATATACGATACACCGCAGGATAGAGAGTGCAGAAGCTCATCAAAAGCGCAAAATTCGAAGGCTACATTTTATATGGTCTCGATGTGTGGTGTGGCCATTGAGCACCTCGATGGTGGCCGCGCATCATCGGAAAATGAGCGCGTCCCATTGGCGGAGCAGACGTCAGACGCTGCAGAGCGCACAGCGGGTTGTCTGCTAGATTTGCAAATCATCGTTTGGAGCAAGTGTGGAGGTAGTTGAAGGCTTGGGTGATTGGACGTTGCGCGCCATACGCTGGTGGTGCGCGCCGTGTTCCCAGTTGCGCTACACGGATGGCTACAATTGCTGCTATGATCAAGCGCTCAGAAACGAAGTAGTTCTGGCGTTGGCAAGGGTAGCGGTATTATTATATTTGCGTATGCTGTGTATATTGCCATCTATCGTAAATCATCAATCAGGTCGGGTATCGTATGGCGGTAGGCGCTGCGCCTATTTGCTGCGCTTGTAAATTTTTCGGAGGAAGGCTTCAAAGACCTCCTTCTTCAAGCCCTCGCTCTCGTCCACCTGCGCGATCTTGGACCTCAGATCAGCGACGCGCTCTTCTTCCCACTGTTGGTAGAACTCGGCCAGCTTCAATTCGTGGTAGAGCTCCTTGACCTTGGCCTCCTTTTGGGCATCCTTGCGGCCGTAGTTCTCCTCGAGCACCTTTCGCTGCTCTGGAGTCACCTTCTTCAGAGCTTGGTTGACGACCCACGAGCACTTGTTGTCTTGGATATCGGTGCCAATCTTACCGAGAACCTCAGAGTCGGCGAAGGCATCCAGGTAGTCATCCTGGGCCTGGAAGTACTCGCCCATAGGGATCAGGATGTCCAGGGAGGTTTGGAGATTCTTAGGGGTGGCTGCGCCCATGTAGTGCAGGGCAAGGGCAACAGGGAGGTAGAATGAATAGTAAGCGGTCTTGAAGATGACAATGAAGGAGAACTTGTCGAGGCTGAAGTTGTCGAGATCGACGTGGTCCTCAGGAGCAGTCAACAAGTCACATTGCTGGCCCAGCTCCGTCTGGAAGCTGACTTCGTGGAAGAGTTCGATCATGTCAACGTAGCTCTTATGCTGGCGGAAGTGCTTCTTGAGGAGAACATATATGGCAGACTCAAGCATGAAAGCATCGTTGATGGCAACCATGCCGACGCCGGGCTTGAGGTACCAGCAGGGCTGTCCGCGGCGCGTCTTGGAAGCATCCATGATGTCGTCCGAGACGAGGAAGAAGGCCTGGAGGAGCTCAATCATCCACCCGAGAAGAGCAGCCTGGAAGTAGTCCTCGGACGAGGGGTCCAGGGGCTTGTTGATCAGGATGGACGCCGTGTCGACGACGGACATGCCGCGGTTGCATTTTCCGCCCACAGTGTTGTAGTCGAGCGACTGGAGGCACGTGTAAGCTACGCAGGTCACGGGATCTGAGCCGCAGGTGCAGGTGTGCAAGTAGGTACCTCTTTGAACCAATCAAGGGGCTGCTGAGGCAGCTTGTAGCTTTTGGCATGCTCAGCAACGTCGGCGGCAATGCGTGGCCACACGCTCTCAAACTCTTTCAGGGTAGTCGGCATCTTGAGGAGAGTGATGTATACAGAATCGTATGAAGATGTCTTGAAAGGCAGGGCGGAGAGGCGGGTGGAAGGGGTCAAGACGACGAGGAAATTTGGCGGGGGCGGTCCAAGGTTGTTCCTTCCCCGGCGTTGTTTGGTGCCCCACGTCCTAAACAGGCACATGCCGAACGCGAAGCCAAGCATCACGACACGCGTCGGCGTTGCTCGACTTGTGCAAACCCGCGTCCGCATGCACTGAGACGCGCCGCATGCGACAATAACTACTTTGCAATGGGCTCGCTTTCGCAGGCCGAGACGGCGCAGCTGAAGACGCAGCTGCAGGACGCCGTGACGTGCTGCTCCGACCGCGGCCTCTACCAGGCGGCGAAGTGGTACGCCGGGCCAAGTCCCCATGGCCATTGACTGTACTGATGCCCACCAGGGCTGCAGAGCTCCTCGATTCATTCCCCGGGTCGGAATCGGGCGACAACGATGGCCTCACCGACGTGGACTCGCCCATGTCGGACGCGCCGCCTCAGACGCCCAACGCCGTGCCTCGAGACGCGACCGAAGTGCGCCTCGAAGCCCGCGACACCCACAAGTACCTCCTGGCCAAGTCCTTCTTCGACTGCCGTGAGTACGATCGCTGTGCCGCCGTCTTCCTCCCCAGCGCCCTGCCCAAAGCCTCCGTCGTCGCCACCGCCCCGCCCTCGGCCAAATCGAAAGCCAAAGGCAAAGCCAGGCAGGGCACGCCCACCAAGACCAAGAGCTCCAGCGGGTGGGTGCACGCGCTCAGCCAAAAGTCGCTGTTCCTGGCGCTGTACGCAAAGTATCTCGCCGGCGAGCGGCGCGTGAACGAGGACAGCGAGGTCATCCTGGGCCCACGCGACGGCGGTGTGGCGAACAAAGAGCTGCAGGGCATCTCCATCGTACTGGAGGACTGGTTCAGCAACCTTCCTTCGAGCGCCAGGCAGCCGCAGGGCTGGCTCGAGTACTTGTACGGCATCGTCTTGGCCAAGGGCAAGAACGAGAGCCTCGCCAAGGACTACTTCATCCAAAGCGTGACCCACTACACGTTCAATTGGGCAGCCTGGCAAGAGCTCGCCGGCCTCCTGGGAACCGCCGAAGAGGTAAGCACCAAGCAATTGGAACAATATCGGAGCTAAGCTTTGCCAGCTCGACGACATTGTCCCGCGCCTGCCCCAGAATCTCATGGCCTTCATTTTCCACGTGACCGCCTCGCAGGAACTCTATCGTGCCGACGAACAGGTCCATGATTCTCTAACCACTATACTCAACATCTTCCCGACGTCCGCTTTTCTCCAATCGCAACGCGGGCTGTTGTACTACCATACCAAAGACTTTGACCACGCGGAAAAGGTCTTTTCGGACATACTGCTGGCTGAACCACACCGTCTGGATCATCTCGACAATTACTCCAACATCCTATATGTCATGAGCAACCGACCTAAACTCGCATTCTTGGCTCAGCTTGCCTCCAACACGGACAAATTTCGACCAGAAACCTGCTGTGTGATTGGGAACTACTACTCCCTCAAATCGGACCACGAGAAAGCTGTCATGTATTTCAGGCGAGCCTTGGTCCTCGACAGAAGCTTCCTATCGGCATGGACGTTGATGGGTCACGAATTTGTCGAGATGAAGAACACCCACGCCGCTATCGATTCCTATAGACGTGCTGTGGATGTCAATCGCAAAGACTACCGCGCCTGGTACGGCCTGGGCCACACCTATGAGTTACTGGAAATGCACTCGTATGCCATCTTTTACCACCAGCGCGCCACGGCCCTGCGTCCATTCGACCCAAAGATGTGGATGGCCGTTGGGCAATGTTTCGGCAAAGTGGGCAAAATCACAAACGGCATCCGGGCGTACAAGCGCGCCCTGGTAGCTGGATCGTACTACGAGGCAGGTGCGGGCTCGTCTTTTGGCTCTGGCGAGGTGTCTGCACTTGGCGGGGGAATCCTCGACCCCGAGGTTCTCTATCAGATCGCGTTGCTGTACGAGCGCCTTCACGACATGCAGGAGTGTGCTGCATACATGGAGCTTGTTCTTGCACAGGAGGAAGGACCCGATAAAGATGAGTCGAATCCTGATGCGGGTAACGGCGTAGGCGTCACGGCTACGACGAGCAAAGCGCGGCTGTGGCTAGCGCGCTGGGAGTACATGCGCGGCGTGTACCAGAGAGCCATGGAGCTCGCGAACGAGCTATGCCAGGACGGCGTGGAGGTTGAGGACGCGAAGGCGCTTGTCAGAGATATACGCGCCAGGATGGAAAGAGGAAAGCACGATGAGTTGGAAACACCTTGAGAGGTGGATGCATCGCGACTGCGCAAGCATTGTCAATGGCGTCTAGGTATGATACCCGTTATGTTCAACCACCGAAATGAAGTCACTTCATCTACGCACGCACTTCTCTTGCTAGCCTCCACAATCGCCTTCTCTATGGGACAGCGTGCCTCGGCTCGAACCCAGCGGAAGGTCTTGCGCTCGAACATCTCCATTCCGAGTGGGAAAGGGGGTAGGGGTACGGACGTGTTGGTGGCTGTTGTCCTGGGGCCTAGCCGAAAACCACATGGCTTTAGGTACCTACAAGGATAGGCGATCCTTGGCACGATGCTGGGGAAGACGAGAGTCATGTGGAACTGGGAACGTCAAGGTTAACCATGACGGGTCTTTCGAAGTTGATACCCACCTCTAAAACGAAGAGAACGACAGGCGGGCTCGCCTGACTCACAGTGAAAGCAATGCAAACTTTTCGCCGAGAATTGCAGGTCAGACTCAGCCAACTATAGGTAATGTTCGGGTGCAGGTCCTGGCTTTGCGTTCTGCGGGACACTCACCGTTCGACAGCCGCTATGTCACTTTGGACACTTGACAGAGCACTGTCGGACTCGAGGGAATTTTGCTCAACCCATCGGGCCTTGGCTTTCCACGCTGCATTCCATTTTCGTTAATCCATGCGCGAAGTGATACCTTTGCGCTCTGTATCAAGGTCCTACCTATGGCATCTGGGACTGCTTACTCCGGCCCTCGATAATCCCCGCAGCGTGGATTATGCATTACGCTGAATCCTTCGGCTTTGCTCCGCGGACTCAGAAGACCCCGTGCTATAATACACTCTTGTCGCGGCATTAGCCACTATGAGTACCATGTCTATCCTTCGTTGAGGATCATTCCGTGTATACGAGAGCATCGAAGAATGAAATACGTATACTTCGTCCCACCTCACCATTACCTACAACCACATGACTTTTATATACGGACGCGATGCCATCCCGACGGCCTTCCTTAGGTACCACCTGTACAACCGGTCACAGATCAAGCTTGCGACTTTGCCGATCAGCAAACACTTATTCCCATACAAAGGGTACCGCTACCGCTACACTAATGTTGTCGCCCGTGCTCAGGAGATTGGCCTGACCGTCTGTGCGCACCCCAAAGGATCACGCACGTGCGCCAAGTCAGCAAGATGTGGCCAGTTGCCGTCACTGGATGGTTTTAGCGCGAGTCCTATATCATGGCGTCGAAGATAGCCTTCCGCGCGGATGGACACGCGGCGTCCTTTGGACGTGTGAACGGACGCAGCCGCTGTTGGCTTTCGTGATCTTCGACTCCTCGAATTCAAGACGTCCGGGGGACCGCCGTCTATCATATCGTCATTCCGTTTTCATTCAGTCAGTAATGGGAGGACAGTACTATGGAGATGTTGTATCTAGGGGAGACACTGGTATGGGCGAGTACGGCTTCAATACGATGCGCGTAAAGCAAAAAGACTTTCTCGTACGCCACACCAATAATCGCGGTACTTCGGCTGGACTTGACTTACCAACCTCAGCCAGTTGTATGGTCCATGATAGGCCTCTCCTTCATCTTCCTCCCCCTCCGCTACTGGAGCCGCTGGCGCACTTTCGGTCGCTTCTTTGCAGATGACCTCCTCGCACTGTTCGCCTGGCTCTCCGCTGCCGCCATGGGCGCTGTAGCCATCTGGATGGTCGACTCCATGTGTGTGTACTCCCCACCACACCGCCTTCCTCATATCATACCGTACCCTAACCCCCACAGACTGGACCATGGATCTCGCCTTCGCTCCCATTGACCCTTCTGAATTTCATCCCTCCCTCCTCACCTACATCCGCCGCTACTCCTACGGTGCAAACATCAGCTACATGCTCATGTACACGTCCCTGTGGAGCGTGAAGCTGTCCTTCCTGCTGTTCTTCTACCGGCTCGGCCCGCGACTCATCACAGGAATCAAGTGGCACTGGTGGAGCGTCACAGTGGTCACCGTGGCGGCATACGCAGTCACCTTCGCGACCTACCCGTACATGTGCAGCTTCGGAACGTACAAGCAGATTGCAACGCCGTATTGCACCACGGAGCAGAGCATGAGCTTTGTCAACTTGAAGGTGAATGTGGGGCTGGATGTCGGGACTGATGTGCTGAGTATGTTCCACCTACCCCTAACCCTCTTCTTCTCTACGCGAAACAGAAAGTGGAAGAAGAAGAAAAATCTTAGGCAAAACAAGCTAACGTGCCACCCAACAGTCATGACCATCCCGCTCAACATCCTCTGGCGCAGCCGCATCCCCTGCGCCCAGTCCCTCGCCCTCGGCGGCGTCTTCTCCCTCGTCCTCGTCACCATCACCATCGCCATCGTGCGCGCCGCGCTGTCCACCGTCGGTGTAACTAAGCAGATGGATTCTCCGTGGGTGCTCGTCTGGAGCGCCGCGGAAGCCAACATCGCCATCGTCGTCGCCTGTATTGGGTCGTTTCGGATGCTGTTTGTGATTGCTAATCGGAGGGAGGAGATGTTGCGGCGCGGAGAGATTGATGTTAGGGGTTTGAGCGCGAGGAGGAGGGGGAAGGGGAGGGGGATGGTGGTTAAGAGTACGACGGTGGAGGGCGGGCAGGGTGTTGAGGAGATGACGAGTGTAGGGGGCAGTGACGCGGAGTGGGGAGAGATTGGGGTCGTGGAGAGTACGGTGCGGAGTAGTACGGTGGCGGAGAGGAGTACCATGCCAAGTACGTTAACGACGGAAGGTACGCTGGCGAGCTCGAGCAGCGGGTGGAAGACGACTTTAAGGACGTAAAGCTACAAGGCTTGGACTGGGACTGGGGTTTATGATTTTGTGGCTGGCGTTTGGCGGCAATCGGATTGGGTTCGGTCTGCTTCGGGGGGGTTCGGTCTGAATACAAGGACGCTATATACCACTGGGCATCGCAGTTGTCTCTTCTCTTTTTTCTTGGAATAAATGGGCACTTAGTTTACGCTCTGTATGACAACCATCATGTCTGATATGCTGTCGTTGATGCGCCTCTGCCTCGGCGCTCTGTTATTTATGTTGCTGGTGTTTTTGAGCTAGTTGGGTTATAGGACTCTCTTCTTCTAAATCACGTCGTACACGCAAAGCTTTCGCTCATACCCGAATCGTTCATCTTCATACTTGGGTCTCTGGTGGGCCTACCTGATCTCCTCGTATCCTTCTCGATCGTGGAGATTACGCGTTACATCTCGTTCGGTTGTCCAATTCCCATCTTCACCACCTCGACAGAGGACCAAGTGACCACCGCTCTCCGGGCAAATATGCCCAGGCGAGGCCGAGGCGACTGTTGCAGTATATGACAGCGTCGATCAAAACTAAGCCAAAACGAGTGACAAGATACTCGCATTCAGATAACTCAGAAGACCAGATGGAAACACCAACAAAAAGTTCGCTTTGGGAAAGTAGCCAGTCTACCTCGAGTTGTTCAAGTGTCTGATTGGATGAAAAGAGACGAGCGGGCCGAATGCAATTTACCTACCTACTACACGTGCTAGACTCCACTCGAGTACGCTCAGTACGCTGCACAATGAAACACTTTACTTTCTACAGCGTTGACTAGGTTGCTCCCCAGGTCACCCGCAAAACCGAAAAGCCAGATTATAATTGCTAGATTACGTTCTAAACACCCAATTCACAGTGCTGGCTAGGTCCAGAAGTTACCAAAATGAGCCTGTTATGGATAAACATAGTCGTCTGGAAAGTTAATATAACATCGCGGCATGTCAATTTGAGCTTACCCCAGAAAGCAGTGCATACAGAATACATGAGCGACAATGCAAAAATAAGACACGACCTTCGAATGATGCTATACTTCCTCCCACCCACGGAAGCCCTATCTGGGTAGCTGAGCACACCTTTACTGTCAAGTTGGTAAAGCAGGAGGCGATTAAAGGGCTCAATTATCCTACATGGTAGTCCCGACAGCTTTCCGAACATCTAGCTCTTGATGCAGACCTGCTTATTGAAGCGGTGGTCAGATTCGAGTCTCGTCGTGGCCACTTCCGTGATACAGGACGACAGCCGGGCACGGCAAAATATGCAAGGTTAGCAGACTGGCGGGCTGATCACTAATATGCAAGATGCTTTTAGCGGTGCGGTCTGCAAAGAAGGTACCCGTACGAGGAGGCGAGAGTGGACTTGAATTGTAGGACGAGTCTGCTTCGTTTGGTTTATCGGTTGATTGATTCTCTTTGAGTTCCTACTGACTCAATATTGTTTGCAAGTATCATCTGATCTTGGTGGGCCAATGTATTAGTCTTCTCGAATACCTAGCCCAAGCAACCTTCAGCCACTTGCCGCTCACCTAAATAGCTAGACCATACTCCGCTTCCTCACAAGCGTCCTGCGCCGGTTGCTGGAACATTCCGTCGTCATCGTCATGGAACAAAGGCCCATGATACCTAAACGTTGCAGGCTCCGCATCCTCATCGGGAGACTCCGCGTACTCCTCCAACTCGATTTGGTCACACACGCACATCCCATTATAGTGCCTTGACCGGTCATCGCAGATGGGTCCAGTGTTTGTATCATAGCACGTACCTGGTAATCGCAACCCTACACGCTCCTCCTTACTACGCAGAGGAATGTTGGTCAGTGGCACCGCGAAGCGCACCCTCTTTTCGTCAGGCTTGGGCTTGTGCTCGAAGACGGCAGTTACAACGGGATAGGCGAAACGCACCTTTTTCTGCTTGCTGCTGGGCAAGGGCGAATCTGAGCTTGCGTGCGCAAGGTCTGAGGAGAATGGGGACGAAAATGAGAAGGAAAACATAGAGGAGGAAGACGGAATCCGGCCTGCCGAATTGCGGTTACGCTGAGTGTTCAGGTAGGTTTCGCTCCCGCGACAGAATTCCGTGGACGATGAAAGGTCCATGTTTTCAGGTTGGGCGTAGAGAATCATGTTGCGAGTATGGGCGTCGGGTGACATGTTACCAGAACACCCAACGCTATGGTCGTGTTTACTAAAGTGACCTTGAGGTGACTTATATATGGGACATGATAGACCTTGCGGGGCTCGTATTCAGAGAAGAGAGAACATAACGAAGTCGATTGTACACGTTGTGAGTGAACAAGGTTGCCCTCTGAACGAACATTGTAGGTAGGTAAACATCGCATCAGGCCGTGGCATCACGACATCTAACTTGGGCAATCCTTTCGGTCTTCCCAACTGTTGTTCTCGCCGGTAAACTGGCAAAGATCAAGACGAGTCCAGTGTCAGTTGCAAGCGTTGACTTTGCCTAGGCTCGAAGCTAGTTGCTATACACGGGCGTGGGGAGAGACGACACGTGACAGGACCGTGCGGCTCGGCTCCTTCCCCCATTAGCGAGCGCCGGTCACGCTAACCCTGACCAACCCCAGCGGACCTTCCAATGTTCTAGGTGGCCTCTGAGCACTTTGGACCATCACCTCCGCCCACGCCAATTCTCCCACTATCGCCCTTGCACCTCTCGTTTCAGCGGCTCGGTTTTCTTCGACGGTATATCACGCAAGGATCAATCATGGTGAGTGAGAACAATTTGGAACGCTTGTGGCCGGCCTGGAAAGCGAGAAGCTGGTGGGCATGCGATGGCGGCCATGCGTGCGCCTCTACGAAGACATTGCGCAGATAGCAGGAACGCGCTCCTATCATACTGCTGGCTACGCGTGCTTGTTCCCATTGCCGCGCTGTGTACGAAGTCGAAGCTCCTGCCACCGACATCTCGCGCCATGGCCGCTCACACTTCGCGAGCTTCCCGGCAAAACAGAGCTGACAGATGGCCACAGTCTTCTCCACGACCGACCTCCCCCGTCAACAATGCGGCTGGCTCCACCACCGCGCGGCCTTCGTCTCCTAAGCCTCCGGGTGGCCCCGCGACTGTGATGAGGCGGAAGGCGGCTGCAGACCGCGCGGAGAAGTCGGCGAACCAGAGGCCTAGCAGCACACGGGCGGCTGGCGCAGGAGGAAGCTCCAGCACGATGCTGAGTAAGTGAACATATCCAACGCTTGTATGATTTGGTGCGAACGAATTTCGGCCACAGGACGGTTGTGGACAGCGGAGGAGGGGCGACCGAGGCAACATTATCTTCAAGTTGACACAACTAACTTTGTGGTACAGGACTGTACACCGATGAGTCTCCCGGGCTCAAGGTCGACCCCGTCGTGGTCATGACCCTGTCCGTTGTGTTCATCTTCTCCGTTGTCGCTCTCCATGGTACGTCCACTAATCTCAACAATCACTCCGCTTCTGATAAATCCGCACAGTCATCGCCAAGGTCATGCGCAAATTCTCCGCATAAACACCCCATCTTCTCCACGATCACAACTACACGTTCTATATTGGTCGGCGCTCTGCTGCAGCGACACCATCTTTTTGACCCGCCACATCCACTTCTCCCTCTCCGGCGGCTACTGGCGAACCCAAAACTGCCGAGATAAATTGGACTCGGAATATCATGATTTTTGTATGCGGGCGGGGAGCTGGAGTCGTGTCTCCGTAGCATTTGGCATGGTGTATGATAGGCTCTGAATGGAAATTGAAAATGGCGAAATTTTGTGGTGCCGCGGTGCTGGGGGAGCTCCGAATGCACTTCTGTGACCAGTGTGCTAATTCCGCGTTCTAGGAATTGCGATTATTTTGCATTCGCCTGAAGTCCAAATTGCGCACCAGATGTTGATTCGTAATTTTCCGATGTATGCGTTCCGCAAAGAAGACGATGGGCGAAGATTGTTCCATCGCGAGCGACTCCTTTCCTGTCCGCAAGGCATTCTCTACGAATCACGATTATCCCCACTACTCTTCGAGCCCGTGTCATGACATCCAGTCTGTTCCCCAGTTCTTCGCTCGTACTAGAGGCTATTCTCGACCTCGCCCCCCGGACCAGCAGGACCGGAGAAGCACAACGCCAATGTGCTGGTGCACTGCGTGCAGAAACAGTCGCGGAGCGGCGTGGCAGTGACGGCGTATGTGATGCGCGCGCTCAACCTGCCGTACGAAGCTGCGCTTGCAGCGGTTCGGGAGGAGCGGCCTGGAGTTCTGCTGATTAGTGGGTTTACGAAGCAGCAGAGGTTATGGGGGGCGTAACGGCATAGTATGTATGAGAATGTGGGGGAGGAAGGGTGAAGGGGGAGTAAGTGGAGTGGGAGGGATTGGATTTGTATCGATGGATGGGCGCTGGCTGATGTTGATGTTTTCGAAACATTGTAGAATTGTAGCAAAGCATGAATGCTTCTTGGATCCGACTTTTTCAGGGAAGGAGGAAAGAAAGAAGACAAGTGTTGGTACGAATACCCCCTCCCGAACACACGATTGGAAACAGTACGTTCCCCCAGATTACCCCAGATTACTCGTGTAACACTCCTCGGCATCGCCGATAACGGGACAATATCTAGGTGGCAAAATGAGTACCAGATCATGCGCGCACCCGAGAAGAATAGAAAGCCAGTAATAACAGTGTGCAAAATACAAAGGGTATACTACCCGTACCTGTTAAAATACATAAAGCAGAAAATGCTTCCAACCACAGCCACCATATAGCACATGTCCTTGTTAAAGCATCAAGGCCGAAAATAACATGTTAAAGGGAAGACATCCGACTGGATAGACATCGGGTACCACCCGTGCTGCGATCAAGGTATACCAGCCGACAACAACGAAGATACAGGGCACCTTCCAGACGACCGAGAGACTACATATACCACCCATGCTGATATAACAGCCAATCAAACATAATAAACAAAAAGAATGTTGCCCAACGAAAAGATATCAAATACCGCCCATCCAGTGCTGGCACAAGCGCTCACGATGATGCAATAGAACAAGAAAACGGGCGATGAACAAAAAATACATGGATACCGCTCATGCTCCGCGAGAAGGGATCTAGGTAGCCAGCATCCATAGGGCCCCGATCATACGAACGCAAAGGATTCAAAACTTTACCTCACGGCCCGTACGCCGCTTGTTCCCCTCGCCTCCCCATTCCAATGTCCCTCCCTCCCACTCTCGCACAGCCATCTCGCCATCGCCGGCGACTACCACGGCGTTAGCATCAGCATTCACATGGATTTTTTGCCCTCCGATTCGAATCCAAGAGAGGTCGGAACTCACCACTGGGGCCTTATCAGCCGCCCGTCCCGTACATGCTTGATCGGGCCTATGCTGGTAGTGTTACTTAGCCTCGACAGTGGCAGAGGAGCGATGTGGAGGGGGCGGGGGTGGGGGGGGGGGACGAACGCTTTGTGGGGGGTTGGCGGCGGTGTGGCCGCCGTCTCGGGGCTGGGACGGGTCCGAGGTGGTCGTTGTGGGGCGGGACATGGCAGCGAGAGGACTCGGAAGAGTTCTGGACTGGGTGCTGCGAGGTGATGCGGTGGGTTTGGAGGTTGGTCTCGGTGGTGGAGGAGTAGAGTGTGTTGGACGGTTAGTTGATCGTGAAGCCGATAAGCTAAACAGGGAATCGTAGCAGTAAGTAGATTGAATCAATAGTGGGAAGGAGGTAGGGAAGTATCTGGACTCTTGGAAGACTTCAAAACCTTTCGGTGAGCCTGAGGAATGGTCTTCTTCTTGACTGGAGGAACAACGACTTATAGGTGGAGAAGTTGGTCATGGCATGGAGCAAGGGAGACAGCCGTAGTATTTAAACATCGTGACATAGAACAGAGTCTGCGATGCATCTTCTCTATAGACTACCAAAAAGGTATCGGTGCATATCCAGGAAGAGCCAGTGACTAAGGATATCATACTGATGTACGCTAAACGCTAAGCGCAGTATAATAAGCCCAGAATACCGACCATGGAGTGACGAGCGCAGAAAGGCCCTGCAGCGATTTCCCAAAAGGTGATGCTGCAACTAACAGACGCAGAAGGTTGATGCGTAGCGCGCATAAAGCATTGAGGAGTAAGTGGAATCAGAGCCGATCATAGTATGAACCTTCTACCGTCGAGTAACCTGTCAGCTATTTGCTGTGGTACGGCGTACCTGTGTGCGTACCGCGAGGCCGAACAAGATCCGTCGCTCAGACACAACGTGTAGTACAGCATCAATTCGCAGTGATACCGTGTAGCCTGCAATCACGCTGCATTTGCAAAGCACTGAATTCATTGCTGGATTGTCGAGGCTTAAGGAAGTGCGCAGCTGTAGTGAGGCTCGTGCGGTAAAATACACACGGAAAGAACGAGTAGCTGTGAGACATACGTGATGATATCTCAGGACCCCATTTCTGCCGTGGGATAAGGAAAGTAATGTGAGTGATGTGCAAAGCCGAGATCTCAATCGAAGTGCATGTGCCTTCCATGTGTGGAAAGTACAAGTCCATTATATGCACGTGTTGGTATGTGACAACTATCCATCACTGGAGTGGTATGGTCGTCTAGACGTTGTGCAGGTTTGGAATGCTGTGAACGCCTATGATACTGGAGAGTCGACAGGCATGTGCCTGGGGAAACCCTTCTATCCTGCATGTTCCACTCCACAGAGTCGCCGGGAAGCTGCAGGGTTCGTGGGTTGTTCGCATTTCGAGTAAGACAGGCAGAAAGTACCGTTGAACGATTGGGCAAATGCGTCGTCGCTTGCACATACTAGTACGGCAATGCTGCAGACATATGAATAAGGCTGATTGCAATTTTTCCAGTGCTTCTGACAAACACCAGAGCGGCATATATTTCCGGTACGTGTTATTGCATTGTCTTGTTCGTGCGCTCTCAAATCGTATACTGGAGGTGCACTGTATATGCGAATATTTTCGGATTGAGTCTAGTGCGATGTCATCGCTAGCATTAAAGTATTGAGCATGCGTCTAGCATGCCAAATTGGGAGAGTATAAATGAGAATCCATCAGGCGGGCCATTAAGTTCCTAGTGATCTCATGAAGGGGTACTTGATTGAGCGCCGAATAGGCAATTGTCTTGTGAGCCGCAACCCACACATTGGTCATTGCGACAGTTATCAATTATTGAAGGTAGTACGAAATTACTTCGTTACTGTACCATTTCTTTGCGACGTCCTCGTGCGATCTAATCCACTTTCGCAGTTGAGATTCGCCCAGGCTCTCCCACCGCGAGTCTAGGAAGCTGGAGACTAGGGAATTCGGTCTCTCCGAGACCGGACGAAGTGTTCGAACGTGTTCCGGAATGCATTGTCGGACTTCCTTTACAGTCAAATCTAGAGGTAAGCCCTGGAAAAAGGGTATAGAGTATCTCGGCTTTAATCTCGGGCCTTCAGTCTGGAGGTATTAGTCAGTGGGGCACGACAACACATGCTCCTGAGCGGTGCATACTATGACGCGGTGAATAGTCGCCTTGACAGCTCCCTCCGTAGCAGCCTCGAATGCGTTTCCGAAATTGACGACGAAGGTACCTTCAATGGGCGGAGCCCGGATCCAGCTGCCACTTGCATCGAGTACCTCCAGGCCCTCTTCTTCACCGGCTTGATAGAGGAAGGTCAACCAGCCACTGCTATCTTTGTGTGCGCCCACACCTTGTTCTTCACGAGCCAGGCCGCTGGGAGACGCTGGATACTTCACTAATTTGATCCGATGCTGTGGCGGTACGTAACGGGGATGCGCGGCATTGTTCGCCGACGTTAACCGCGGAAAAAAGGCATCGAATGTTCCTACTGGTATACCGAAGGCCTCCTCGATGAGGTGCACAAATCGATACGACAGCGCTTGCAATTCGTCGTGGTACCTTGAGTCCAGTCAGCTTCGCCATTATCGAAGCCCAACGGAAATCGAATTGCTAACTCTAGGAATGCGTTGCGGAATCCAGGAACATTGTCTTCGGCAGGCCACTGGTTGGGGCCACGGAGCCGGTAGTAAAGTTTGCTGAAGTCCTCCCCCTTGCTTTTATCCGACGTTGAAGCTTTGGGATCGTAAACAACGGGTAGCTCGGTAGCAAAGTCAAATTGCTCTCGGAGATCCCTCTGACCAAGCGTGGCTTCTTCTGCAAAACCACTGTATCCTAGAAAATGCGGCGAGTTCAGCTTGGAAAGCGAAGCCTTGGCCTCGTTGGTTTGGTCGAAGAGAGCCGGGAGAAGCGACGTCAAAGCCTTGATCTTCTCTTGAGCAACTCCGTGGCTCTTGATGTAGAGAAACCCAACGTTGAAAAGGGCGTCATGAAGCTGCCCGAGCAGTTGCTGTTTCTGGTGCGGACTGTTTGCCAGAGAGAGGTCCAAGATGGGCAAGGCTGCCGTCCCGGACATGATGGTTGCGTGACGCCAATATTGTCCGTTCGTGACGCAAAAAAGAAGGAAGAAAAGGCCGTGACGAATGACTTCGCTCCGGGTCACAGCGCATGTCGAGGTATTCACACGGGGAGTGTCCGCATGGCTGCAAAGTTTGTAGATGCCATCACTGAATCAGTCGAGCAGATGACGTGCTGGAGGTACCAAGTCCCGTGAGTGGCTGTGGTGGCTCGTGAGGAAAGCGCGACCGAGGCGTGGGGTCGTTGCTCGCTGCCTTGGCCGCCCCGCGCTGATGATCATGATCGCCTCCACCACCGTACAATCACTCCGCCTTACAGTCGAACGCCCAACCTTGTTAGCCTTCACTTACCGAGCCCGTACATTTACATAACATCATGGCCTACAACTTTGTGCGCTCGTACATCGACACGTTCCGGGAGCGAACCGCCGCCATCAGCCACACATCCACCTTTCGCGAAACCGGACAGATCACACCGGAGGAGTTCGTCCTCGCGGGCGACTTCCTAGTCTTCAAGTTTCCGTCATGGCAGTGGGCCGATGCATCTTCTCCCTCGAAACGCGTCTCATATCTGCCTGAAGGAAAGCAGTTCCTTGTGACTCGAGGCGTGCCTTGCAACCGCCGCCTCGACGACAACTTCGCTGGAGAGGCCGGTCAGGACGAGACGTTGGTACGGGACGGCTTCGCCGCTGGCGATGCTGACGACGACGGCTGGCTGAGGACCGGTGGCATGAACGCGAGCCAGGAAGCAAAGGTGCGGGACGTGCAGACCGTGGACGAAAGCGGGAACCTGGGAGCGGCCGACGATGAGGACGATATCCCAGACATGGAGGATGAGGATGATGATGACGAGGCCATCATAAGGGAGCCTCAGGGCGGTTCAGGCGCGTCAGGGTAAGTTCCGACGCTCTGCGTACTCATCACGCACGAGACTAACGACCAACAGACCAGCGCGCACCTACACGCTCTACATCTGCTACTCTGCCCACTACCGAACACCTCGTCTGTATCTCTCTGGATACGGCTCAACCTCGGTACCGCTGAATCCCCATGAGATGATGGAAGACATCGTTGGAGACTACAAGGACAAGACCGTTACGATCGAAGATTTCCCCTTCTTTGAGAACGCGGTGAAGACAGCATCCGTCCACCCCTGTAAACATGCTTCGGTCATGAAAGTACTGCTCGACCGCGCAGATGCTGCCTTGAAGCTGCGGCTGGCAAAGCTCAAAGCAGGCAAAGATGTCGGCAAAGTCGACAGCGGCATGGAAGGCCTCGTGGACGACACCAAGCTGCTGAAGCTTACTGAGCAGTCGAAGAGCAAAGCTGGCGAGGACAGCAAAGACAAGGGAGATGACTGGGAGGTCCTGAGCGAAGGCGAGGAGGACGAGGTCGCTATTCGCGTCGATCAGTATCTCGTGGTCTTCCTCAAATTCATGGCAAGGTCAGTGGTCGCAAGGTTAAGCGAAGAGCACAAGTACTGACACCTGACAGCGTAACGCCGGGCATCGAGCACGATTTTACGATGGGCGTATAGTCGCCGCTTCATTTGGTCCTTCTCATACTTCGTCAACTTCGGTTCAGCATTCACTTGGCGGCATATGGGCGGTGTTCATTGGCAGGCGTTGGGTATTTCGGGCGGCTCTTGGTATATGAGTATGAAAGGAATGTGACGGGCACAGGATGGCGGATTTTTGGGTTTACATGGTCGTCCTGGCGAGAATCTGACATTCATAGCACCTGTCTTCATGTTCTTCACTGACTACGAATGAGCACACACTGGTGATGAACCCCGAGCTCTCAAGATATCCTTTAATTCCTACAACCTTTATTCAAATCAAAATAGGGTATTCCCGCGCCTTTGATCGTTAGCGGAATGCCACTGAATGTGCAAGAGAGCATTACCAATACTGAGCTCCCAAACGCCTTGCCAGATTTGTCTGGAACGTGACTGCTGGCCCTAGTATACTCCGCTGCAGTGCTTATGCCCAAGCAGTCTGTTGCAGCGGCAACATACGGCCAGTATCCATTTCCCCTTCGCTGTCAGATCTGAATTCCAACGTCCCAAATATTCGAGGCCGATCGTCTCAAACTTCGAAACTTGAACCTCCAGCCCCAAATCTGGTGATGTCGAGCCCAACTTTTCCCTCGCTAGTGATTCCTAAAATTCTTCTTCTGGTAGAACAGATCCGTCCTACTACTGCCCAGATTTATAATTTTGGGGCAGCCGTCCCTGTCCTTCTCCAAGCGAGTGCATTCGAAGCAATAGAAGGCGTCGGAGATGCCCTCGCCGCCGCAGACGACACACTTGTTCTGGTAGTTGCCGAAGGAGCACTCATCGCAGATGTGGGCGAGGGTGGTCGGGCGCACGTACGAGTCGCAGACGGGGCATTTGCCGTCGCATTTGTCGCAGAGGCGTCCGATGGAGATGCCGGCTTGCTTGCGGCACATAACGAGATCGGGGTGGTGGCGGGACATGGTTGCGGGGTGTGGTGTGGTGAGGTTTCTATTTAGACGGGTCGAGCGGACGCGCTGAGCGAGGGATTCGGCTGTGTTGCCTTTTTTTCAATTTCGCGGAGTGAACGTGTAGTTCGGGTGCGGGCGTACGGCGTCAGTTTTGGAAGTTACTGGTCGAAAGCTTAGAGAGATTCCATGTAGAGACCGTTTGAGAAGAAGGCGCGGTTCACGTGTTAGTCAGCGACGCGCCGCGCCTTCTTCTCCACACTTCGATAGGGGTCCGTGCGGGAGCTCCTCCCATGTTGAGCATTCCGATGTAGTGAGCTACCGCGCGTCTTAACCTCCAATTCTCGCGCTTTTGGACTTCGTTTATTGTGACAATGGACGGCATTGCATCGGCCGTGGTGTTGCCTGATCAGGATGTCGAATCCCCACCGCCCACGGTAGCCTCTCCGGCCGGTACCAAAAGGCGACAATCCTCCATATACGAGCAAGATGCGAAGCGAGCGCGACTGAACGGCAATAACTCGCCTACCGATCGACGGGAATCTACAACCAGCACTAAGGCTGCTACAGTTGCACCCAAGGGCCGAGAGCGTGGACGCGAGCGGCGACTCTTCGGCGCGGCCCTGGGTGCTCTCTCACAGAACTCTGCTTCCGCAGGACAGAAACGTCGACTCGAAATCGAGAGGAGACAACGGGCACAACGCAATCTAGAGGATGTAGAGAGCGAACATAGGAAGCAGGAGCGCCAGGCCAAGCGCAAAGCGCAGCGCTGGAGAGAGCACAGGCACTTTGAGAAGAACTCGGTAGAAACGTTTCGTCAATTGCAGCCCTACGAAGCTGATTGAACATGCAGCTATCTATTCGGCACGACAACCTGCTTGCCATGGCGCACTTCCTCCAGACCAGAACCGAGCCACGACTAGTGAGTCGCCTGTCCTTTGCTTGCGTCCTTGTGTGGCGTTAGACAGATTCGCAGTGCTGACGTTATTGGCAGTATTACAAGCCCTGGGAGACCACACCTGAAGAGGATGACCGCATTCGCGACCAGATTGCCGGAGCACACGACACTATTCGTCGAGAGCGCGAGGACTTCGAGGCTAAGCAACGGCGGTATGCCGCACGGGAGCGGGACGCGAACCACGACGTGCATATGGATGGCGATGCAGAAGACACTCGTTCCGGTAGGGAGTATAGTGAAAAGGCGCCCGCAGAGCCTGCCGCAACCAATGGTCACCCTACTGACGGCTGCGAAACGTCCAGAAACCCGGAACAGAAGGATGATCATGAACAAACGCGCGCGGACGGAGTGACCTCTCTTGAGCAAGACTCTACTACTGGCCACGAACGATCCAGTGACGACACATACAAGGAAGCCATGGATGATCATGGAGAAGAGGTCGTCGAAGCCGCGGAGGACACGGTCATGTACTAGTCAGCATGTCTCTTTCGCTCTTGGAAGTCTGCATTGGCCTAAAATTGCGGACCGACGCCGCTTCAGCGTCCAGATGGAACACCCGTGCCTCTCTTCCCCCTCTAATAACATGATACCATCAAGTACCGAGTCTGCAAATTGGCGACTGCAGGCTCACAGCCGAGCACATGCTTTGTGTTGAGTAATGTATGCTCGGTAACTATCACACATGTTACCCTTGCCACACGTCTTGTGTTGCACCACGTCTTGTCCCCAAAACATCGTTATGCTGCATGCTGCAGAGTCAGTGAGGCACGGTTGTAAATCCCCGCCGTTGGCACAAAATTCCGCGTCTGTCAATGCTGTCGGAAGTGCACCCAGCCTACCGAGCATATTACCCTGTCCTTCTGGAACATGTGCAAGCCACATCGCTAGACAAGTAATCACGGCATCTCTGGAACTACCAAGTCGCCGGGTTTATAGACGAAATGTACGGCTGACAGACTAGGGGAACCCGGTCCATATAATACCGGTTGCCTGCATGTTACGCCGGTAAATAGTAGACTATCGATGCGCCTACCTACAAGGTATGCTGCCGGTACTATGGAATTGGCAAGAGAGCGATTACAGATGAAATCGTACGACATTTGCGTTGATCAATGCTCAGAGAACTCGACGATGGACAAGCGATCAATACAGCTCGTGCACATCCTTAGGTCATGCGAAGGAAAGCGGAAGCTTGGGAATGTTGTTTTGTTGTTGGCGATCGCGAGTCAGTAATCGTCATGGAAGTGGAAGCCGCGGTACCGAGGCCCGCCTTCTACTCCGCAAAGCTACGTACGTACGGTACGGTAGGTAGAGGGACCGTTACATAGCTCACCAATTCAGCATACAACAACGCGGCAACCTGTCCTCTCCCACCTCACCAAGCAGTGCATGCCGGTGCAGTTGTCTCCCCGTATTTGTCTTTTTTGGCGAGCGGAATCGTGCCGTAAACGAAGTCTGCCGCGGCTAGCATCATGACTTTGCAACCAATAGATCCAGTCTCGGACAGCAGAGTCGAGCACTGCAACAGCTCTCTGAATGGCCACAATTACCACTACCTGTATGGTGAGCCCCCGGGCGGTCAGTACAAAGCTACCGTATTCCTGGTGAGCCTCTACTTCACCCTATCACAGACCATTCAGCCGGTGGATAAACGAAAGCGGGTCGCGAGTGCGAGAGCTGTGGTGAACGAGCTCATTCACTAACGGGGAGTTTGTAACAGATTCACGGTTGGCCCGATTGTGGCTCAGCAGGATGGCGCTACCAGATACCGCTTCTGTTGGACATGGGCTTCAGGGTTGTTGTTCCAGATATGATGGGATATGGAGGCACGGTACGCTTCACCAATCCGAACTTGCACTTTCGAGACATCACATACCTAGATGGCCATGTTCCATCCTCGCCACCGTTCAAAATAGGTGGCTGATCCACGCCCCACGTATACCCTTGGCTGCGAGAGCGTACCCTACTTATTGGCAGACGTCAAGGCTGAGCTTCAGATATAGGATGCTCCAGAGGTCCCACCAAACGATCTTTCCCTATACTCCTACAAACGAGCTGCGGATGATATTGCGGAGCTTGCCAAAGTGATCGGTGCACAGCAGATCATCTTGGGTGGCCATGATTGGGGAGGCATGATTGTGTACCGCACTGCGCAATGGTGAGTTACGTTCTAGAGGCAGGGACCTTGACCCCGACCCCCACGCCTGACATCATACAGGCACCCTGAACTCATATCTCATGTCTTTGTGGTCTGTACGCCATATATGCCACCCTCCGAGGGCTACATGTCGAACGAGGACCTCGTCCGCAAACTCTTGCCTCAGTTTGGCTACCAGATCCACCTCGCTTCTGGTGAAGTGGAGAAACACGTCAATAATGAGCACTCAATAAGACAGTTTCTCAGAGCCATATATGGAGGACGTACGCCTAGTGGCGAAACTGCATTTGATCCGAACAAGGGAGTTCTGTTCGACAAGCTTCCCCACATTGAAGAAAGCAACATTCTTAATGGCAAGGTAAGCTGTTAGCCGGTGATCTCTTTCCACGTGGATAACACCATTTCTCGGTGTTTACGCGCCCTTGGGTCGCGGGTATACGTCCCGATAGAAGCGCATTAAGGGACAGATCGTCTTCTCCGCATTATTCTACGATTTTGTGTGGCCGCTCAACGATTTGAACCGTCAAGTTACCCAGGGTTCAGACAGCCAAGATGACAGGTGTATGCGTCCTTGAGGACGCGGGTCAGAGGTGTGGGACATTGATACATAGGCTGACGATCTCAGATCCTTGATCACTACGTGCGAGAGTACAGTCGCCACGGAATCCACGGCCCTGGTGAGTTGCCACGCCTCTCAACAGATCTACTACCACAGCTGACGAGTATTAGTGAACTGGTATCGCACGCGCAAAGTCAATTGGGAGCATGACCAGGCGTGAGTCGTCAGATACCGATCCTTGACGTAACTTCGCTGACATTTCCGAAAGTCTTCTTGACAAGAAGAAGATTGAACAACCGCTGCTCTTTATCCAAGCTACCAATGACAACGTCCTCCGGCCGGAGATGTCGAAAGGCATGGAGAAGTTTATCCCGAACCTAACCAGAGGCGAAGTGAATGCTTCGCACTGGGCACTTACTCAGACGCCAGAAAAGGTGAACGCAATCATTGCAAGCTGGCTCGGCAAACAGAGCTTAGGAAACCGGAGCTCTTTGTAAGCTCCGACAGCAAGCTTATCGTGTCATCGTATCGAGGACGGGGACTGCGGGTAGTGGGGTTCCATCTAGTGCCACAGGGTCTCCTTACATGTGGTGTGTACGAGGTGCATGCGTGCCCGCGTTCTCGGTCACTCCAGCGGGGAAGTATCTCTACTTCCTAGGCTGTTATACAAGTGCGATATCGGCCAGCACGTTAGCCGAGATAGAGAGCATACAACTCAGCGCAAGCGCTTGTGGGGCAGCACAGTTGTCATGCACTTCCTTCAAAAGTTTCAATTCCAATCGCTCGCTTCGGAGAGCATGAACACAAAGTTTTCGATTCGAGCGACCCACTATGCTCGCCGAAAGACACATGTACCTACTGGTACATGACTGAGAGCAAGCATTAGCTCGGTGGGCTAACCATAATCGCCATGATACCGAAATGTGCGCCACAACTGTATTCACTTGCATGGTGGCTTTCGCTACCTGAACTGAAGCCAGGTATCGATATCACATCGCGAAAGACTTGGCGCCGGAGCCGTCGTGGAATCTCAACGAGGGCAGTCGTGAGCGGTTGGAACGTCGAGGGTCCGATGCATTTGGCACGGGAGGAGCGGAGGTTCATTTCCCCCGCATGCTTTCGCCTAATGTCAGTGTAACTTTAAGGCGTGCGAAGAGTCAACCGATGGCTCACTCACAGGTCTCGATTGGGACACGTTGCGTGGTCCGTCATGGTGCGCGTTCCTCCATGGACCATGGCCCTGTTCAAAGGCTTGGAGACTGTTGGCTTGAGACGTGATACTGACGCAGGCAGCACTACGACACGGTAGATACCTACCTAGCTATAGCCATGATTTGGTTTGCGGCATGGTCTCCATCCTGGCACACTTGCGAACTCTAGAAGGCTGGCAACGGACCCATCTGATGGCTTTCACATCGAATACCGCATACTCTCGTACCAGCGACTAGGATTTGATACCTTGCAAGGCACGAAGCTCGACGATACCGCTTCGAGCAGTGCGTGCAGGGCTTGGCTTGCCCTCGGTCTTTCGCTACCTACCTGTCCTGACTCCTGAACGTCCAGGGTCTCCCATCATGCAGTGATAATACTTGCGGTATCGTATGTGACGTCTAGTGCAGATCTGGCATGGTAGAAATGCGGCTTTGCAATTTAAATTCCTGGACAATCGCAACGTGCCTTATCAGTTGGTTGCAAGGCTGGCCGTTATTCGATTGCATTTGCACAACGCCCGGCTACACGATTCAACTGGCTGAAAGGACCTGATGTGTGCGGCGCATAGCGCACGTATTAAGGCGTGCTCAGAATAGCCAGCGTTCTCTCGTATACCTACCGTACGAGATGAAGACAATCTTCGCGGTGGCTCGCCGTCCGCGATCTCCTGTGCTCGCTGCTCCTTTTTCCGGTCCACGGACTTCCTCCGGGGCATGCCATGATTGAGTCGCGAGGAAAGTGAAGCTGCTCCCAACAATCGCATCGTGCCAAAGGGTAGATTGTTCTGTAGTACAAGCCTACCGCCGGCAGCACATGGGTCTCGACTGGTCACTTTTTGGCACCACCACCACATTGATTCACCGGCTGGACTGGCGATCGATCCACACCATCGTCGTCGATTCGCACAGCTGTCCCGCTTTCTCGCGCACGCTCTTGCACGGATGGGCGATGGAGCGGACTTGAGGTGATTACCTACCGATGCATGGGTTGCACGCCCTCACTCTTGAGGAGAAACCAGTTCCCCGTTTAGGTACGCCCACATGCCAAAGGGCCGTGTTGCGGTCCGTAGACTACCCGATGGTACCCCGGCGTACGTACCGTGCGTGGCCTTGCTCTGGTTTGGCTGACGGCTAGACGGTACTGTACACTGTGCAGTGTACTGTATCTACCTTGGATGCGCAGCTCCGTCGTCAGAAAATGTCACGGCGAGTAGGTAGATAGGCACGATTGAGACAACGATAAGTTCATCCTGCACCTCTGTCCCAGGCCATTGGTAAATCCACTCGATATTCCGTCAATTGTCTCGGTAGAGTGCCGCCATGCATGACCAGGGCGTGGCCCACTCGACTAGGTACCTACCACTTCCTGGTCGCAGGGCATGGCCCATGGGCAAGAGGTACGTACCAAACGCGCTACCGCTTCGTCGATGCGGTCTAACGGCGTCGCACCCTTTCCTGAGGCGAGCCGTCCAACGGCGACTTGCCCCTGAATATACCCGCATCCATTATACTTTGACATTTGGCCCGATCGAGATGTGCTCGCACGCAATACCAAACCGAGAACTCCCCATTCGAACACGATCGCGTTCGAAACTCAAGAGATCGCGGTCGAGTCAGATAATGGAACCCAATGCTTTTTCCTACAGCACGCGACATCAGCTCTGCGGATGGTGCAGAGAAGGACGGGCCGGTCGAGCAGGTCATCATTCATACCTCCTGATTCGCAGTATCGCACTGTCGATGAAAACAGCTCTAGGTGCGACCGTCTCGGCCAGCCCGCATATCAGCCTGAACGGTCATCATGCGCTATGTCTGTCGAGGGAAGATTCGCCCGCTGCAGCTACCGGTAGGTAGCCATGCTTACCGTCCGATATACTGCAGCCAGATACCGCGTACCTACTGTACCGTACTCCACTGAACCTTGCCGTCTATAATATGCAGCCGACATACCTACCTAACCAAGATCCAGCGCCAACGCCAATGCTGCCTTATCGCAGTTGCACAGCGCCGATTTGCTGTCAGAAAGCTCCCAACATTCGATGCATTGAGGAGCTCTCGAGCTGCTGATCCGGTAGAAATACTGTCGAACGAGGTGCATGTCTAGGTACCTAGCTTTGCTGGCCAAGCGACTCATGGCATCGCATGCTTGCTCCACCTGGTCCGAGCACTTCTCGTTACAGCAACAGATGTGGCCTCATCCATGGATCTTATATAACAGTTCGACGGGGCTAAAGAAAAGAGGCTACGCGATGCAGCAGCCATCCCGACAAGTGCGTGCTCTGCGCATCCCTAATCATGTACTACCCGCCAAATTGACCCGCCGAGCAGATGACGTGGATGCTCTGCTTCATTCTTCTACCTACCACTGCTATCTCGCGCCGACGCACCAAGCAGAAGGAGCCTGGCTTAGCTTGCCGTCATTGCGGGTAGTTTCCAACATGTATATCAGCCTCCACGCCGCCCGCGGGGTGGTCTACCGAGCCATCTCCTCCTTCCTCTTCCCTCCCGTGCCTACCCATCAAAGTCTTTCGCAATGGCTCCCTCCGCCTTAGCAGATATCTATCCTATCCCTGCGCGGCACTACTCCAAACCTTCTACTGTAGTTGCGTCCGTCCTGTATGGGCCAAGGGATTTGCGACTCGTAAGCTTTCCCTGTTGCGTCCACTACATCCCACACTCCCACTGTTCGTGGGGGTGCTTTGTGTCGTAGGCAGATACTAACGGTACCAAATAGGAAACCCGACACATTTCAGGCCCGGGACCCCAGGAATTGCAGGTTGCTATCAAGGCTACTGGCGTGTGCGGGAGCGATGTCTCTTACTACAGCAAGTTCCGCAACGGCGATCTCCAGGCCGTGCAGCCGCTATCTCTAGGCCACGAGTCTGCTGGGGTTGTAGTGGCCATTGGCGAGGCTGTCACTGGCTTCCAGATTGGCGAGCGAGTGGCGCTCGAGGTCGGTGTGCCGTGCGACAATTGTCGGTCATGTCAGCGTGGTCGATATAACCTTTGCCCGGGCATGAGGTTCCGGAGTAGCGCCAAATCTGTGCCTCATTTTCAGGGTACGCTCCAGGAACGCATCAATCATCCCGCTAAGTGGTGCCACAAGTATGTCTTGCATGAGCCGTTGCGTTGCAAAAAGCAAAAATCCTAACGTCGCGCGCTAGGATCCCCCAGCATGTCTCCATGGAATCTGCGGCTCTGCTCGAGCCCCTCTCCGTTGCCATACATGCTACCCGCAGGGCGTCAATAGAGCAGGGCGATACTGTGACCGTGTTTGGTGCCGGCACCGTAGGCCTGCTGACGGCAGCTATGGCTAAGCTGTCAGGTGCTACGACAGTAGTCATTGCCGACATCGACAGCGGGCGTGTAAACTACGCTCTGGCTAATGGCTTCGCGCACAAGGGCTACATCGTCCACCCGCGGAGACATTTGTCGGAGACGGCGGAGAAGATGGCCGCCGCAAAAGAACTCGCCGAAGACGTGATGCAAATCGCCTCGCTGAACGATCTGGATTTCGAAGGCGCCCATGTGACGTTCGACTGCACAGGAAAGGAGATTTGCATGCAGGCCGGCCTCTATGTAAGTTGTGTTCAGCATCACAACACAGGATCTAATGCTAACATCTTCATCAAGTCTACCAGACCCGGCGGTAAGCTCATCATGGTCGGCATGGGAACCCCGATCCAGACCCTTCCCATGTCTGCCTCGCATCTGAAAGAAGTCGACATTATCGGCATCTTCCGGTACGCGAACACATATCCTACCGGCATCAAGATTCTCTCCTCCGGCGCACTACCCAGTCTTGACAACATGGTCACGCACCGGTTCCGCGGGCTCGCGGCTGCCAAGGAAGCCTTTGAACTTGCGGGGAAAACGACAGACAAGGACGGTAGACTGGTAATCAAGATCCTGGTGGAGAACTGAACGAGTTGGATGGTCCGAAACCGATTTTGGTCGACGTATACTTACCGCCTTTTTTTCTTTTTTCGAACCACGATTCCCAGCGACGTGTTTCAGTGTTTCGTTATCTTCTGGTTGGGCTGGGTTGAGAGATTAAGAGTTAGAAATAGAGGGTCTGGGAGAGTAATGGAGAGTCTGGCGTTGGTATTACGAACGAGTGTGTTTTGCTGATTCACTTTGGTTGGATACAGGTGGAGATACCAGGTTTGCTTGTTGCTTTCGGGTTCCATCGCTATATATAAGTATTAGGGGGAGGGGGGATGAGCAGGCGGAGAAGCAGTGTCGAGAGGAAATTGCAAAAAGGATTGTAATGGCGAGGGGATAAGGTAATGGGACACTAGACTGCAGTGTGCCAATTTATCACGTCAAGTGATGAATGTGTTGTGTTGATGAGTCGTATCCGCGTGAAACTTGAGCGTCAGAAATTCTGCCCTCCGCGGGACTCAGACTCAGTCTGGTCCAGACTCCACGGTAGATATTGGCAATTCAAATATCACGACTCCCTGCTACACCTATATTCGCCACCCTCCCAATCACCAGTCTCTCACGCCAGGTCTCTATCTCCTCGCGCAATCCGCGTCCTACCCCCAGCAAACCACATTCAAGCCGTTGATCGCAAAGAGGGGGCTCACGCTGTCAACTTGAGACAGCAGGGGGGCTCTCTCATCGACCATAGCCAAGACCAAGGTAAGATCTGCTGCGTGCGTTCGTCGTTCATCATCTGAGATGGTGGCACACATGAAGGCCAAGGGCGTAATGGTCAGGGCTCAATGTGCTTGGATGGTATGGCCTAATCCAAACACCGCGATCGCTCGCTGCGGTGAATTTGCCTCGTAATTCGATGTGGAAGCTCCAGGGTGAGGGCGGGTGAGGGCGGGTGAGACGCGTGATCACGTGCTACGGAGCATGGATCGGCCGGGCTCCGCTGGTGTTTGCTGCTGCCCGCGTTGGTTGGAGCTGCCTAGTCTAGATCGTGGACAAGCTCCCCGCGCTCGCCTCTCCAGGAACCTACAGGAGCAACACCACCCTTCAAGCCCGCTCACGCAAACACTTTTTGCCGCACGAAGACTCTTAAACGCATACACCCACAAACATGGCGGGCGATTCCCAAAACCCACTCGTGTCCAACACGCGCGCTTCGGACACAAGCCCGACGGTACAGCTGCACCCGCTAGTGCTGCTCACAATCACCGACTGCATTACGCGACATACACTCCGACAACAACAAGGTCCTATAGTCGGAGCCATCCTTGGTCAGCAGAATGGCCACGAGGTCACTATGGAAGTTGCGTTCCAGGCGAAGCTGGTGTCGAATGAGCACGACGACGTGGTTCTCGATGACGAGTGGTTCATGAAGCGGTTGGATGACTGTACGTCTACTTTTCCCGAGCACTCAAGCTCTCACGTGCAAAGCGACAATCGAGGAATCGTCGCTAACTGTGCAAAGACAAGGACGTCCACAAGCAACCGCAGCTCGACATTGTTGCCTGGTTCACTCTCGCCCCGCCCACAGGCCCAACGCCCGAGATACTACCCATCCACAACCGCATATCAGAGCTCACCGACTCGCCGATCCTGTGCCTGTTCCACCCCTCCGACGCACACTCGGAAGCTACGACTGCCGGGAAGCTGCCACTCACTCTGTACGAGACAGTCTACGAGAATGCAGCCGGCGGCGAAAACGACAAGGCGATGGATATCGACGGCGCTTTACAGAACAAAGCGCTGAAGTTCAGGGAGCTCGTATACACGGTTGAGACAGGCGAGGCAGAAATGATTGCCGTGGACTTCGTGGCACGCGGAGGTGGCAATGCTACCGCTGTCGAAGGCTCATCTGCTGCATCAAAAGGCAAAGGCGGGAAGGCTACAGAGGAAAAGGACAGGAAGGCCAAAGGAAAGCAAAAAGAGGCCAAGGATGAGACCATCGACGAGTCCGCCGTGTTGACTGCGGAAGACGAGGAGTTGCTGTCAACACTGACTGCGAAGATGAACGCCATCCGTATGCTGAGCCGCCGCATCTCGCTCCTCCGCACCTACCTCGCCTCCCTCCCGCCATCCTACATCTCCGACCCTGCCCTCTCAAGAGACCCACCCCCTTCCAACGATCACCCTCTCCCGCTTAACCACTCAATCCTCCGCAGCGTCTCCGCCATGCTCGCCCGTATCAACATTCTTGCACCGCCCGATGTCGAAGCTTTCACACTCGAGTCTCAACAAGAAGCTTCAGACGTCCAGCTCGTCCAACTGCTTTCATCCATCACAAACTCGGTGTCTGCAGCGCGGGATTTGGGCAAGAAGAGCCAAATCGTTGAGACCGGTAAGAGCCAATCTAGACGAGGCGTGGGCGGAATGAGCTCGATGATGGGCGGAGGATATGAGGGTGGTGGACAGTACTTCGACACGATCATGGGAGGGGGAGCGTCGCGGCAGTTTCGCGCGGACCAATGGAGCTGAGCTGAGCTGAGCTCGGCATTCAAAACTTGACTTCTGCAGTCGGCTAACAAGCGGTGTAGAGAGTAGAATCGGCGGCAAGTCGTCGCTACCGCTTTTGTCTTCTTCGCTTTTGTCCTCTTCGCTTTTGGTGCATCCGGGAATACCGCATCGCCCACTTCGCCGTAGGTCGTCGGACCCTGGAAACGATTTTGAAAACGACGCTGATTAGTGGGAGATGAAGTTTTGAGCGAGTCGGTGGGGTGGCGAATGGGTGTCCGGAGATAGCGCATCAGGAACACGCCCGGTATATGGCCATAGACTTATGAGTATGGAAGGCGTTTGCATGATGGGGCTGGCGATGTGACATTGCGTGTTGGTTAGATCCAGGACATGCCGTTGAAAGGAACATGTTTCGAGATTTTTTCTACGCATGTATTGCTTCTGAGAGACTGGCGGACGACCTTGCAGCCGACGTCGTTGCCAATCAAAGCAACACGAAACAAACCCAAGCACTTTTCCGAGATACTCTCTCGTTCAATTCGTGCACCTCATCTCCGGCGGAACCCACGCCAGCCCCAGCCCCTCAAACACTCTCCGCTCCGCCTCCTCCGCCGTCCCATCCACCCCCTCTTCCCCTTCCAACAGTACCACCTCCCCCGTCTCCCGACTCCGCACCCCGCTACTGTCGAACTTCCATCTCTTTTCGTGCTTTGCGTACCGCCGCAGATCCCGCTGGAACGTCGTGCCCCCGCTCCACCCCATCACGGCGCACCCGACCGTGCGCCACGGCGCGACGATGATGTCGACTCTGCGGTGGACATTTGTGTTCTTGGCACGCGGGTCGGCGGCGAGGTCGGCGGCGCGCGCGGGCCAGACGGGATCCTGCCACACGACGAGGGCTTTGTCGAGGGTGTCGAAGCCAGCGCCGGCGGACGTCTGGGCTGCGCGGAAGGGCAGCGTGGTCTGCCCGCGGGACGTGTTGTGCAGGCTGAGGGTGAGCGTGTGGGTGATCCACGCGTCCGTCTCGAGGGAGGTTACCAGGTCGCGGACGAGGTTGGCGGTGGCGGCGAGGTCCGGGTGGGATACGATCATGTCGACGTCGCCGGAGGCGGGTTTGCCGCGACGGTAGCCGCCGACGATGGTGACGCTGATGCGGGGGCCGCGCAGGCGGATGGCGTGTTGGCGGACGACGTCGGCGATGGACTCGACTTCGGTGCGGGGGATGCCGGACAGGAATTCATCATAGTACTTCACCCCGATCTGCTGGACGCGGTCAAGCGAGTTCCAGCCATACTCGATGATGTCGTCGAGGTCTAGCCAGCCCTTGTTATAGTAGAAGTTACGTGCTGTCTTCGCGCCCACGCCCCAGATGTCGTAGAAGGCGCGCAGGACTTTCATCGCTTCGTCGTTCTCGTAGTCTTCTACGGCCTGGATCTTCCCTGTGTTCTTCCACTCGACGAAGAGCACGGCGGTCTTCTCGTCGCAGCCCGGCATACGCGCGAGCTCGCGCGGGTGCCGCAGTCTATGGGGGTATGCGGCGACGGAGGCAATGATGGAGGAGTAGGCGCGGACGCCGATGGCGTCGTCGATCAGGGTGCGCGCGGTGCGGATCTTCTTGAGCTGCTCGATGAAGTCTTGGTTGGGCGGGTTGGCTGGAGTGAAGCGCTGGCAGGCGTACTTGACACCGTTAACGATCCATTCGGGGGGCGGTGGGAGATCGCTGTCCTCGCCTTCGTAGTCGCTTGTTGTTTGTTGGAGGAGGTGTGCAGTTTGGTGGGCGAAGGTGGGTTTGGTGGCGCTAGAGGCGTAGGATTTGCCTTCAAACCTGCGGGAGCCATGGCCGTCGTTGCGCTGGTGGTTGTTTACTCGTTTGAGGGTTGTGGTTGGGGCGTCTTCCTTTGCTCGGTCTAGAATGTGCGGGGATGCCCGTGGACGCGTTGCCAAGTGGGTCTGAGACGCTGATTTGAGAGGGGCTGTGAAGTTGGCTTTGATGGATGCGTAACTTGTGTCCAACGGTGTAGGGGGCCGCTTCTTGATCTTGCACTTGTAGACTAGATTCTCTCCGAGTGGGACCAGATGGCCTGCGGAAAGACATTCGTGAAGCCAGTCGACTTTTATCACCCAAAGAACGTCATCGCTTGAAAGGTTGTCGAATATAGGGGGTGGTGCTGCTGGATGCTCGTCCGGTATTACTGGCGACGTCATGGGGGTATCTCGGGTTCTTACTGGCGCTTCGTCCTCGGTCTCAGAGTCTTCCTCAGCTTCCTCTTCTGTCGTCGACCCCTCATCGTGAGTAATGATGGGTTTGCTTGTTGCACCGGAGACTCTTGCTCTTTTCCGTGACGTGCCATGCGCTTCGGGGCTCGCCGCCCTCTTCTCGACCGCGTCTTTTACCTCCTCTACCTCAAACTTTCGAGACCGCAGCTCAAATTCTGCCCTCCGCCGCGCGCCGACCTTGCCAATAAGAACTTTGACCTTTGAGACATCAGCGGTCAGCTGAGCACCGTGACGGCGCAACGTTGCTTTGACCTTGTCTTCCTCGTCGCCCTTGAAGTGCGCACTCAAAGTGGCAATGGACGGGATGCTGCTTAGATCGAGACCTGGTACGGTGAGGTGTCCTTTGTTCGAGGAGAAGGGCCCAAGGTTTGGGATACGAGCTTCCATATTGTATTGAAGGTAACGTGATGGACCAATGGCTGTTGAGCAAGGGCAGATCTAGGGTGGGCCTAGATAGCGTCTGCGCGGACTGCGCGTTCGAGAGTTCATGCTAGAGGATGGAGCAGTCATGGTCCAACGAACACAAAGCAATGCAACGCGATCAAGTTGATGCTAGAGTATAGGAAGGACGTGATGTGAAGAGGTTAGTTGTGTCGTCTACTGCTGTTCCGAGTGATGACGGCAGGGCGAGGTTGGGTCGTGCTTGGCGCAAGCATGACTAATCAGACAGTCATCCACCACATCTGCCGTTGATCAACGGTGTCTATCTAATGAATTGCCCAGCCCTGCCATCAATCACCACAACGCATGAAGCCCAAGTATAGTCAGGATATCATTTCCCAAAGTGCGTCACAGCGCGTCTGTCTTATCGAGCGAACGACCCGAACAGGACAAGCCACCAGGCCGTTGAAAATGAAACAACCGTAGCCATCGAACCACGCGCAGGCTCTGGCCTCAACCCTTGCGTGCCATCCCTCTGAACCACTCTCACGCGTCCTCGGTGCGCGCCCTCCAAGCATTCTGAGCCCGCCGCGCCTCATGCGCCTTGCCCATGGAATTCTGCGCTCGCCTGAACCGTGTAATCCTGCCAGGGTCTTTCCTTGCTGCCGATCCTGCCCCGTTCAGTTGCTGGCTTGCCTGTTCGGGCGTGGCCCAAGGGAGTACGGGCATGGCGGACGTCCGAGATATAAGAGGAGGGGTCTACTCGAGCAGACACGGCCAGGCGAGCCTGGGCTTCCGTACTCACACTCTTTGCTCCTCATATAGACGGCCCTGCAAGGCGGGTATTTGCCGTGTCCACTCGTTGTGCGCATACACGTTCCATCTTCTCTTCTCTTCTCTTCTCGACCCTCCTTTCGTTCCATCCTGTCTTTCTTGACGAAAGTCGTGCGTCCTTAACAAGCCTACTCGAGAAGCAAGTGCTTGCTCCAAGAACACAGTCCATTACGCGACCAGCAAACCAAAACGCCCACAATGCGTTTCTTCACCCCACTCGCCTTCCTGGCTTTCACCATCTCCGTCACCGCAGTTCCCATCACCCCCTCCGCACCCTCCCTCCAACGCCGCGCTGAGCAGTTTCGCCTCCAAGGCCTGCAAGAGGTACGTACCCGCCCCACCTCTCCACCCTCCACCTATACCCGTCCCATATTAACACCACTACCCAGCACGAAATAGCCGAAAAGCTCACCCTCTCATCCACCCCATCTGCCGAGGACGGCTCCTTACTGCCCACCTCCCTCTTCTCTTCCCTCAGCACAAAGCTGCACTCCCTACTGCGCTCGTGCTCCGAGGAGGACCACGACGACTATGACGACATCTCCGGCGACATTGCGCCGGGGTCGCTGGAGGCGCCGCAGATGCTGCCGCGGCCGGTGGCGACGCTGGGAACGCCATCTGCGTTGGGCCGTATCATCGCGGTCTTGAGGACGGGCGACGAGGGTGGCAACTTTGCGTACGAGGGGAAGGAATTGGAGTTGCGGCGGCCGACGGGCATGAGGCATTGGGGGGCGGCGGACAAGTGGAGGTTGTTCTAGGTTTCCTACATAGTTCTGAACTTCATGCGTTGGGCCGGTACATGTTCACGTTTAATATATGTATCAGCGTGTGCACACCGTCCGTCACTCGTACACTTCGCACGCGCGGGAATCGATGAACCAGCCCGGACCCCTTCCAAAACTTCATCCTCCACAGCCGTCAACCTGCCTGCAGGAATCATCTTCTCCGCGTAGTCCGGTTCAAACTCCCCCATGACCACATACGCTCCGTATGGTTCTAGATGTCCATCCGGTTTCGAGAAAACATCACGTGCTTCCCTGGCAAGCGCACAGTGCAACACCTGAAACGTACCAACCATCGCGCACGCGTGAGCCCTGCATGACATTCGATGCTCCAACGTTCCAAACAAACCTGAACAACTAAAACGACTGCACCAAACGGGCCTGACAGCGCTGATCTGCAATCCGCGCGAGTGGATGCTTCACGCGCTCGTGCATTCCTCCTCGCGCCAAGCAGGGGTAAAACCCCTTCACGGATGGTGGTGCGAAGCCAATGGATTCTTGCGGAGAGCCTGAAACGGGGGGTATGCGTTGAGGACATCGATAATCATCCTGACTTGCACAAGCAGTGTAGATTTCTCAGGTACGCGGACTTGCGAAGCAAGCAAGCCGAGTCTACAGCGTGATGAAGCCCCATTCCGGGGGCGTGACAGGCCCGCCCATGTCCGTCACAGCGGCCGGCGCCTCCCCAGCGGCCCTGCGCCGCTTGTACAGCCGCAACCACACCGCATCTGCATTCCGCTTGTCCAGCGCGATCCGGACGTGCGGGCTGGTGAGAACGGGCTCAAGCATGTCCAGCATATCCTCGAACGCGTCGCCGCTGATTGGGATGTGCGCCGATACAGAGCACAAGAGACGCACGAGCGCGTCCCAGATCATTCGCGCAGGCGTGTCGACGTAGATGGCTGTGCGGGTCTCGCTCGTGGAGGGCGCGAGATCCGTCTTCTTCCCCGCTATCTTTCCCAGCTCCTCGCGCTTCATGCTCTTCATCTGCCCCGTCGCCGTTGCTTTGCCCATCTTCCCTCCACTTCGGCGGTGGAGCTTCTTGAACACGGGCCACGCGCTGTCGATCCGACTCTGCATGAATCCGCCCGCATACTCACACAGCAGACCCACGACATCTAGAGCGCTAGTGACGACATACGCCTCGGTATCTTCTAGTCTTGGGAGGAGGATAGGCCAGAGGATATTTATTAACGGCAAAAACGAGTTCTCGTGGCGCGCGAGGGCGGGGATAGTGGTTTGGAGCAGGGAGAGGAGCGAGGTACGCAAGGCGGCCGACGATGAAGTGAGGTAGTGTTGTGTTAGGGCCGAGATTTTGAGGAGGAGGGAATATGTGAGGGGCGCGGGTGGGGGTGGGTCGTCATCTGGCTTTGGAAGTTCGTCTGTGGGTGGATCGTCTTCGGGGACTTCGGGTGCGGATGGATTCCTCAGCGTTTCTGGATCGAGATCTTTCCAGGGTTGTTGAGGGAAGGCGCCGCGGGGGAGGGAGGAAAGGTCCTGGGCTTGTTCGCGGGTGCGGCGTTCGAGCGCTTTGAGCTGAGAAGTGATGTCTGGGGTTGGTGGGTCTTCTGGGGTTTGGGCGGCGGAGGGGGTGATGGCTAGCTGCGGCGTTTTTACGCCTTCCTCGGCCATACCTTTAAGTACCGAGAAGAGCAGATTGACAAGACTTGGGTAGCCGTGGTATCGCTCCAGAGCGCCGAATATGCTGCCCACGAGATCGTCTAGGTAGGAAAGCAGCGACGGACCGCAAAGACGCATCATCATTAGGAGGACCTGTGGTGCTTGTGGTGAGACGTCGCCGTAGCTTAGACGAAGGCCCACCGCGTTGACGATGTAGTCCACATTTGATATCACTAGCTCACTGGCGCTGCCGTACCCGCATGACTCGGCGATGATGTTGAGACAAGTGATTGCGTGATTTCGAAGCCCAGGGAATGAGCTTCCCAGGCAGTGCAGCACAGGATATAACGTCTCCGTCAGTTCGGCTCTGAACTCGTTCTTGTAGCGGGCTGCTTGCATGGCGAATACCTCTAGTGCAAGAGCTTGGGAGTGCCATTGAGGGTTTGAGGCGATGTCCTGCGGACTCAGAACCGTCAATGCGTGTGAATATAGATCATCGAGAAGCTCCTCCTTGGGGTTGGAGCCACCAAGGTCCAGGAAGTCGTCAAAGGAAGGTTTCAACCGCATGGTATCTCTAAGTAAATTGACAGCAACCCAAAAGGTCGCTAAGCGGCTTTCTTGCGTTCCAACGGCCAAACCGTTGACGAGTTCATGGGTTATGGTGACCGCGGAGTTGGACTTGGCGAGTTCGCTCAACAGCAGTCTGAACTCCTCCATCGTGCCATCCTGCCCTTTCAGACGAAACTGGAGAGGTGCGAAAGAAGCTGATGTGGTCATTCCGGGGATCAACTGTTGATTGAATAACATGGGTGATGCTGTTTCTACGATCGATTCAGCGTTATTAGAATCGTTGAAGACGGCTAATACACCGTCACGAAGATTGTCTGCAAGCAGGTCGTCGACAAGGACCTGATCTTCATCGAATAGACGCAGCGTAGTGGCAATTTGATGGATGACTTGTCGTCGACCGGCATCGTCTTTGGATTGCATCAGTCTGGGTAAGGATATAATCCACCCATGCAGACTCTCTTTAAGAAGATCAGCGAGTTTTGCGTCCGTGGAGAGCATCATTTCCAAGTGGCTCTCATTTGCGTCATTTGCATCGCCGCGCCCCGCTAGTATGACCATCGTCTCTACGACCATAGCTGCGCAGTCGACCAGAGAATTCCGACACTCTTGTACGATTGTTGTGCATAGGCGGAGGAGAGCCTGGCGCACTTCAGATTTGTCGTGGTTTCGCAGCTTTAAAACGTTTCCTAAGGCAACCTTGATCTGTGAAGCCGTTGCTTGCAGCCATGGGACCGATCGTACTGTCTTGCTGCCATCTCGTGAAGATTCTGGGGATAATGCTTCAAGGCCATTGGTAGCCCGGTCCCCCAGTAGACGAAGGAAGAGAATGGAAATGACATCGAGGCAACGCTCAAGCACGCGAAAGGTTGTGCGGTTGGAGCTACTGGGAGTCAGGATTTTTGTAAGTGAAGACACTATTCTCGGAAGGAAGCTGGCCAGTGCATCCAGATCGTCTATGGCGGCGACTAATTTTGATGTTGCAGCAGCAGCCTGCAGCTTGATGCTGTTCGAGGTGCTATCAGCGAGGCAGTCCAGAATGACTAGGATCGATTCTCCTAGAGCCGGGATATTGGCTGTTGCAGTGAGCTGTTGCTTTCCACGTGTGCTCTTAGATGACTGGGCGAACAATTCTGTTATACACTTGAGGGCTAATGTTTGTAGCTCTTCGGAGGACCCGGCGACTCCGTTCTCGGCAGAGGATGGTTTAGCCATGAAGGCAAATAGGATGAGCAGCTGTCCTGACAATTCGGGTGCCAGAGAGCCTCCCCATCCTGTTCGAAGGAGAATCGAGATGCATTGAAAGCAAAGCTCCAGAGCACGGACAGGTACTGTGCGAGAGATCCTCAACACCTGGGAAATGGGTACGAAGACATATTCGGCCAGCCTTGAGTCGACAGCATCAGGCTTGGAGCTCACCGCTTGTAGAGCGTTGAGCAACTTGGCCAAAGCATCGACCAGATCTTTCCTTCTGTTAGGCCTCTGTGTGAGCGTGGCTGTGGCCTGCAATAGCTCGATGCATGGCTGCTTCAGCTGTGGAGTATCAGTCGAGCTCTGCGTGTCAGCAGATGTCCTCTTACCTGCGCGAAGGTATGCTGCCGCTCCATGGTAATAGAGCAGAGAGGCGTTGGATAGATATGGACCTATCATGTGACAGCAGAAGAGAGGTTACCGGATGGGGTTTAGAGCGGACATGCAAAAGGTGAAGGTGAAGGCGGGTGCCCGCATGGTTTGGTCGTTGGTTCGTGGGAGCGAATGTGCGCACGCAGCCTTCAGCTGTCGGTAGGTAAACGAGCTCGTTGCTATACGGGAGGCTAGATTGACACGTACAGGATGATGGCCAGCATGAGTGCAGAAGGTGAGGTAGTGGGTGCATGGTTGAGACGTCTTGGCGACGCGCGCAGCTTTCGGTACCCACGCGTTGGCCTTAGCGCGTTCCTAGGGTAGTACACAGTTGTGCAGTTGCAAGGTAGCTCCTCTTGAAGGCTACCCACGCCGTCATCACCACACTCAGCGCGAATACAACAAACGCGCCCACGCGTCGTCGCGACAACCCAGCCCGAATTCACACAAGAGCTGCGACTCGGCGCATCCCCAGCGCAGCCACGCGACATGGCTTCCCGCAGCCGGCGCAGCGCCGCGCAGGAGGTGGTCGAGGAGGAGGAGAAAGAAGAGGAGGAAGAGCAGGAGCAGGAAGAGCTCGAGGGCGTCAAGAAGCTCAAGTTCAACAAGACGCTCGTAGGCAAGCCGGGCAAGCAGCTCGGCGTGACGGAACTGCTGGCGCGCCTCAAGGCGCTGTGCGACGAGCTGCGGGACATCGACCAGGAGGAGGTCGACACCGAGTCGCTCACGCGCTCTGCAAAGGAACTGGCCAGTCCCAGCCTCATACACCACAAAGACGCCGGTGTGCGCGCATGGACAGCATGCTGCATCGTCGAGATGTTCCGCCTGTTCGCGCCCAACGCACCCTACACGGCCTCCCAGCTCAAGGTGCGCCTCCCCGCTTCTGCTGAACATGGCCTGCACTAACGAACTGCAGGACATATTCGCCTTGATTGTCACAAAGATCTTGCCCCTCCTCGGCAACCCGTCACATCCCTACAACAGCCAGCACATGTACATGCTCAAATCGCTGGCTGACTTCAAGAGTATCGTCATCGTTACAGACATCCCCGCCTCCGCCACCCTCACCCAATCCATATTCACCACCTGCTTCGACGTCTTGTCTGGACCATCCAAAAGCTCACACGGGGAGGAGTTGAGCAAGAACGTCGAACACAACATGACGGAGATTTTGCGCATCTTGGTAGACGAAAGCGCTACCATTGCGACCGAAATCGTCGATGTCATTGTAGCTCAGTTCCTATGGGCCGATCCGCAGATGCTGGCAGCTTCCAGGGGAAAGAAAAATGTCGCCGTAGATGCAAAACAGTCTACCTTGCGGCGCAAAGAAGCGCCCCCGGCATATAACATGGCAAAGAATATCTGCAACATGTACCCAGAGAAGATGGCACGCCTCTTCGGTACTTATTTTGGCTCAATCATCGTGGATTTTGCTTCGGGAAAGACCGCGCGCGCAGATGATTCCGACGATGATGGGGACAAAGGCCCTTCTGAAGAAGACATCAACGAAGCGAGCAAGGCCCATCGATTGCTTCGGGAGCTGTGGAGAAGTGCGCCAGGATGTCTGAGGGAGATAGTACCCCATCTCCAGGACGAGCTGGCGACGGAGAATGTGCAGCTACGCCAGCTTGCCACAGAGACGATTGGAGACATGGTTTCTGGCATCGGAGCTGCTGGACCTCCTCCGCTTCCGGACTTGGATCCTGCTGCGTACCCCTCGCAAAGTCTCGCATCTTCCTCCGTCCACGCCTACAACTACCTCACTACTCCAGCGTCTCTCAACTCGTTTATCCTTCACCACTCGTCCGCTTACCACGTTTTCATAACCCGCAAGAACGACAAATCGCCCATCGTGCGCGCATCTTGGGCCACAGCGATTGCTCGAATTTTGATGACGTCGGCCGGCAACGTGGGCTTGGATCCCGAGGAGGAACGTACATTATTGAAACACTTCGCTGATAGTCTCATTGACGGTGACGATCGGGTCCGACTTGCTGCTGTGAAGGCAGTGGAACATTTTGAGTTTAACGACATCGTGCGGAAGCTTGGAGTCAACGGTGGTGCGGCTCAATCAGGTTCCATCCTATCCAATCTTGCCGATCGTGTCAAGGATAGAAAGCCCCCAGTTCGAACTGCAGCTATAAAGCTCCTTGCGAAAATTTGGGGGGTAGCGGCCGGTGCCATTGCCGAGGGGAGTCTAACCGTCTCAGATCTGCTAGGATCTATTCCTTCTCGGATTCTGGACGCCTACTACGTCAGAGACCCTGATCTCACTGTTCAAGTCGAATTGGCAACATACGATTCACTTCTGCCGCTCAATTTCCCACCAATCAAGCCCAAAGCTGCTGTGAACGGTGGATCCCAAGTCGTCAAGGACAGCCAATCGAATGGCGAACAAACTTACAGCGAAGCAGACCTTGATAAGATTCGAGCCGAGCGACAACTTGTCCTCGTGCGCGGATTGGATGAGCGGGCAAAGAAAGTATTCTATGCCAACCAGGGGAACCAGACTGCACATGCCACCTACATGGAGCACTTCCTGAAACTATGTGAAGAGTACAATGGCGGTGTCATGGAGGGTTCCGAGAAGGACACCAAAAGAAAGTTAGACGGCTTGATTGCCTATTACGCGAAAACGCTACCGGACGCTGCGCGGGCGGCTGACGATCTCACAAAGTTCGCCAAGGCTCACGACCGCCGAAGCTACCAGCTCATTCGGTTCTGCATGGCACCCGAGAGCGACTATCGAAAAATCTTCAAGTCTATTGTAAGTCAGCATCGTGTTTGTATTGAACCGCACTAATGCCCCTCTAGAAAGAGCTTCGCAAGAGGATCGAGGAGAACCCACCCAGTCCTACGCTACTAGAGACATTGATACCTCTCACATACCGGGTCAGTCTGCTTTGCTTCAATAAGAGCCACGTTCCTGCGATTATCGAGTTCACTCGTACGGACGATAAAGGCCTTGCTGCTACAGCCCATGAGGTCCTCAAAGAAATCTCCACACAGCACCCCAAGGTCTTCTCTACACATGTGAAGGAGTTGTGCAAAACGCTCGAAGGCGAAGCACCAACGCAAAGCGCCACGAACCCCCCTGGTGCCGTCGATGATCTGAAAGCCTTGGCAAGTTTTGCGAAGAAGTTCCCCAAGGAAATACCATTACATGCAAAGGATGGTCAGAAACTGGTCCGTGGTTTACTCAACTTCACCTTATACGGCACACCTCCGAAAGCAGCCAAGCACGCCATAACGATTCTGATGAATAGTGACAACAGTAAGAAGAGGCACGCAAAGGAAATTCTTCAGAAGAGCATCAAGAGCTTCGATTATGAGTGCGAACACTGGCTGACAAAGCTCGCGGCTCTCAGCCAACTCATACTGCTCGCACCCGATGAATGCGATGCGGACATTGATGCAGTCTTCACTATTGCAGTGGAAAATGTGCTGCTGAAGCAACATCCGGAATCTGACGAAGCCGAAGGTGAATGGATGGAGATCCCAGACGAAGACATTACTGCGCGGACTTGGGCACTTAAGATCCTTGTCAACCGCTTACTGGCATACACGGGCGACGAGGAGCGTACAGATGCCTCCGATCAGGTACTCAAACTACTCAACCGGCTCGTTAAGGAGAACGGAGAGGCTTCTAAAAAAAACCCAACCCCATTGGCACACCGAAATCGACAGCGACTCATGGCGGCAAACTTCCTGCTCAAGTTAGCAACCGTGCGGCGACTCGATAATCAGATCACCTCTGCTGACTTTAACCAACTCGCTCTCGTCACGCATGACAGTTGTTTGCAGGTTCGTAAAGGTTTCGCGCTAAAGCTAATGAAGTATCTCGGGCAAAATCGACTCCCGACACGTTTCTACAGCATCCTGTTCATGTTTGCCCACGAGCCAGATGCCGGCCTTCGGAACATCTTGACAACATGGATTCGCTCCCGACGGGCTATATTCACCTCTCGCAAGGAGACTGTCCTGGAAACTTCTGTCTTCGCTAGATTGCTCAGTCTGCTCGCTCATCATCCCGACTTGGCGGATGACGATAGCTCGCTAACGGAGATTGTTAAATATGTACTGTTCTACCTCAAGACTGTTGCGACCGAGGATAATCTCGCACTAATATACCACATGGCTGGACGTGTGAAGACGGTCAAGGACGGCGTCGACCCTTCTGCCGCGAGCGACGATAAGCTCTACATCATGTCCGACCTCGCACAAGCGGCAGTTTTGTCATGGGAAGAAAACAACGGCTGGAGCATGCAAATGTTCCCTGGCAAGCAAAAGCTGCCTGCTGGTATCTTCAAGCCGCTCGAGAGCCACGAACGTGGGCAGGAGATTGCGTCGAAGCAGTACATTCCTTCGGATTTCACCGACCTTCTTGACCCGCTCGTGCGCAGGACTATCAAGAACAAGAAGAGAAAGGCTGGAGACGGCGCTGAGAAGCCGCGCAAGAAGGCGAAGGCTGAGAATGGGGTCAAGAAAGAGAGGACCAAGTCTGAAAGGCCGATCAAAACACCGCGCAAGAAGAGGAGAGGGGATGGTAGCGACGATGAAGATCTCGACAGTGCGGCTGCGCCGTCTTCCGGTCCGAGGAGGAAGAGTGGTCGCAAGAGCAATGTGAGCAAAAGTTACGTGGAGGTCTCGAGCGATGAAGAGGCTACGCAAGCTGGTGCTGAGCAAGAAGAGTCGATGTCTGATGCTGAAAGCCAGCGGGCGGAGGAGGATGTCGCGATGGAGGACAACCAAACAGACGAGGCGGTTGAGTCTAAAGCTGAAGCCGAGCCTGAAGCCGCCGCAGAAGAATCAGAAGCAGAACCGGACCCAGAGCCCGAGCCAGAACCAGAATCCGAGCCCGAGCTCGAATCCGAACCGCCACGCAAGACACGCGGCCGCCCTGCAAGATACTCCGACGCCCCGCCCTCGCCGGAAGCCCCAAAACGCAAAGCTGCGCGACCAGCCAAAGCCTCCGCACCTGCAAAGGCAGCGAAAGAAATCAAAGCCTCCACACCCGCCAAGCCAACTCCAGTGAAGGAAGCCAAGAAGGCTACGCCCAAGGCCAAGGCCAAGGAAAAGCAAAAGGAGGCGGCCGTCGAGCCCGTTGCCAACGGTACCGGCATTGTTAGGCGCAGTGGACGGACTAGAGGCTAGACTCCTTTTTGTCCGTAATCCTTGGTTGGAGGGGTCCTTTATGTATGATTAAGTCAAGCTTTCTGGGTTCGCGCGCTTTACCGCGACAGTGAAAGAGGGAAAGAGGAAATTTACTGTATCCGAGGAACGGTGAACAGAATGGGATCTCTGTCTGCTAGCGCGAGTTTCGTCAAGCCTTTTTCGGATCGAGGGTTAGGATGGATGGCAAGGGGGAACTGGAATGGCATGTGTAATGAGTGTGTTGTAATTTCGGCTTCGGCTGTGTGTCTAATCTGTCTGTGATGCCTTTTTCTGGTTGACTTGTGCGTGCGTGGAGGGGATTTAGGCAGATGCGGAATCTTTTCGAGTATGCAGGGGGTGAGGCTGGGAATGTGGAGGGATGTAGGAAGGTTAGGGTGCAATGGGAAGTGTATACAGTGACTGCGCAATGTTTCTGATGTCCCTAACACAGTGCAGTGCACTGCAACGCGGGATGTATAGAGGGTTATCTTATTGATGCAGGTGAGGTGGCGCGGGAGATATGTTCAGGCACTGTCGAACGGGTCTGATGTGTCTGCAGTGCGCACGCAGCCATTTTCACGCACGTACTGGATACTGACGTGCACAGGAGAAGTATCGAATCGAGCTCTGACATCAGACGTGATGTTCATGTCATGGCCCCAATCCTTGTGTGTGAGAGCAGCGATACGATGTAGTGTGGTAGCAAAATAAACCGTGATTTGGAACAGCTGGAAGTGCAAAGACCGGAAAGAAATCATGTCAGCTCCAGAACCTAGAGAAGGTGCCGTTCAACGGACGACGCAAGATCTGGAGAGAGAAAAAAAAGCATCTTCTTGGGCCTGTATCAATCTCAGGTCGCGTTCCTAGCGCAATATACTTTCCTTGCTCTCTCGCAGTGCGGTTTCGAATCCTTCGCGCGCTATTGAGGATGCGAAAGGGAGAGGAGTAAGGTTAGGTATACCTATGCTCGTCTCGCCTCCCATCGATTGCATGGGTCGAATCGTTAGTCGTACCAGCATCGTCTCCGAGAGGATCATCCCACGATGATGTAATATTGTGACGAGACGAAAAAGGGTTGCCGTGAGTAGCTCTGAAAGGGTTGCTCGCCGTAGTTTTGAAAGGGTTGCTCTTCAGGTCTCAAAGCAACCGTTATGTGAACATTTGTCTGCTGAAATTTTTTCGATGCATCAACCGTAGAAATGCCAGACTTCCCAGGAATCCAATGTGGAGGGAATCGAGTCCGATGATATCTCATAATTCTCGTTCACACTAGCATCGGCTCGAAATGTGCGTAAGTATATGAACTCGGATGTCGAACAAGTATTCGAGATGTTCCGGAAACATTATAGCACAGCATAACTGGAATCGATCCCATACTCTGCTGCAAGTTTAATGCTCAATATTGGCAAAGGAGGCGCGCAAACTCCTTTCGCTTTTGGTCTGCTGCAATGCCGTGGCGTGGTCAATATGTACGGCACGCAAGGTCGAAAACCAACCGCGTTCGACTTTGTCTTTCAAATTTCGTCGGGACTCCACAGTCTGCGGCGCTTACGAGCCGCTTTATCGAGTCCGGACACCAAACCCTGGCTGACGAGTTGGGTACAAATCGCACATCAGTTGGTCTAGTACGTAAGTTACGTTCATACTTACGGTTTCGTGGACAAAAGCATCCGTCTAGACACGATACTTGTACTGTAATATGCAACGCCGAATTGGCAGCATATTTCCTACTAGGGACGAGCGCTTCAGAGTTGCAGATGGGAAGACGTTAATGAAAGATGATTCGGTGTGGAACAAGGACTCGTGTCGACATCAGCAGCGGCAGGGTCTGAATCCGGAAGACAGATAGGTAACGCAATACGACATATACAGCCTCGCAGTCCGCCTTCCTGAGATCGGGCTTTGGCAGTCTTTTTTTTTTGGGCAGACCGAGAAAGCCAGGCCCACAGGCTAGTTCCCGAGGCATAATAATCTTGAAAACGGCTTTGACAAAACCGCTCGTGGGAAGGAGTTGGTACAGTTAACGCAAGATGATTTACCAGAAAACACACTAGGGCTGTGGCAAGCCTCACATGCCTAGACGAAGACAACGTGAGTTTTTCGAATCCTAACCAGCTCGATCACAAGAACGGCGTGAAGATTTGAGCCAAAAGGTCAGGATTGATTCATGGTTCAGGAGGTATGTTTTAATGAAGTCAAATTCTGCGCCATCTAACCAGCTCTCTATAAGCGAAGCAATACTTCCAATTAAAATACTACCGTCGCCGCAAGTGGTAGTCCAATGCACCTCTGCATCAGGGTGAATATCCTCATCTATGTTTTTACAATCTCGTTTCTTTAAAGATTTCCCCTACGTATCTGTTATCTCCCTAGGATCCATGACTGCTTCCATGCGCAACCTTGATATCCTACTGAGCACTTGTTTAAAATCCTCCACTTCAATTCGAGCGCAGGTCAAACGTCAATTCTTTTTGCAAAACCACCATCTCAAAGCTCGTCAAGCATCCCCAAGTCGACGGACCACATGTATCTCTTCGAACCTCGCGGTACCCTCTCTTCCGCCAGTACGCTCCATTGATACACTCAGCTGCCAGGATCCACAGTGAGACATGCCCAGTCATCGCTCTTTCTACTTCTTTCGTCTTCAAGATCTTCGTCCTTTCTTGCTGGATGAGATACTGCTCCAAGGAGGTGTAAAGCTGCACAGCGAGGCCGCGATGTAAATACTTCGTATCGCCGTGCACCGCGACCGCCTTGATCTCCCACCCTTTCTCAACACCAGCGCCTTCTTTCTTCCAGCCACCTGTCCAAGGTACCGCAGCCGCGACAGCAACAATCCTGTCGTGGTCGAATATGGCGGTTATGATGCCTTCCTCGCCTAGCATTTCGAAGTAGGATTCAAGTGTTGGAAAACGCTTTCGATGCGCACCTTCCCATTTCTCTGGATCCAGGCCTTTTGATCGAGTGAACGCATCGTTGATCAGCTCGGTTATGTTATCAAGTAATGTGGTTTTGGACTTGAGGTCGGCGGGCGTGAAAAGCGTTGGTGGCGAAAGAACTGGAGAACTCATCATCGCGGCGGGTAGATAAAAGAGCAGGAATCACAAGTCTATTCGATAGTTGACTGGTACAATCTTCTCGGTCGTGTAAGATTCGATGCTTCCACTGTGATGTTGTTCACGTCATTGAGTCATTCATTCGTGTGCCTTTCAAGCGAGTTGCTTCGGGCGCTAGGTAAAGCTGCCGTGTCTGCCTTTCTGGGTCTAGTTCACGCCCTGCACGATACCGTAACACTGTAGGTATGTACATGATTCCTACAGCTCGCGACGCTCTGGAGGCTGTTGATGAGCGGGACTCTGCAATCTCACTGTACCAACCTGGAACAGTGGGCGATATCTCGATATGTTGAAGACATCATTTTTGGGCTACGGGAATGAGGAGAGAGTTTGAATGGTGGGTTTAGTCGCGAAGGAATATATAGACAGGAGCTATCGCCGTGAGCTTGTCTACCATTCCTCTAGATGTGCTCCCAATGGGACATCACCACGCTTATTTCATCAAGAAGATTAGACCGTCGTTGCCGAGGTCTACTAGTTAGTAAGTGGAAACACACTCCAGACCAAGAGGTTACAATGCCGATGTTAGGCCATGCACGTAGCTCCCGGCTGAATTTTACGCGCGGCAATCGACACACATTCCGAATTACCTGAACAGGCATGTTGATCCAATTTGACATTCCGCGGGGTACCTAAGTAAGATGAAATGGTACGCCAAGAGATGCCAAAGATCGCTGCAATCGATGATGCTCAGATAAGTGCCGGATATGGAAGTTTGAATCTCGAGTGGTTTCGCTCTGCGAGGGTATCGCGGTTGCATCCGCGGGGGAAACCGTGCGCCGTGATAGACGCTTTTCGCTCTCCTTCCTGAATAGGCAAGTTAGATGCCGCAGCTGAGACAGAGACGGAAGAGGCCTCTCCGCAGTGATCGGTGAGGTTGGACATTTGCCTGATCTGTTATTACTGTAGGAGTAATGACTGATGCTCCATACGAGCATTCACGTGAAAGTTCAGATGTCGTTGTAGATATTGTACTATCTATCATCGGTCATGTCTTCATGCATCATTACAAGGAGTAAAAGTCGCTCGAACGCTAATGACCAAAAGGCTTTCAATTACATTCAAGATCTCAACAACGATATCGCCGCTCGTAGCTTATGTGGGCGAGTACTTCGACATCTTCCTGATTTTCGCTCCGTAGAAGTAGAACAAGATTGGGACAGGAAACATTGCCGCAGTGATGAAACCTAGCAGACTCGTCGCCCAACTTACACCGAGCGTGTTATACATAGCGTTTGCGAACAGAGGGAAGCCGGCTCCGAAACCGCTCCGTAGGAAGGTATTTGCAGCAATCGCACTGTTGGCATACATCAAATAACAGTCGATGATGTAGTTCAGCCTGGAAAATGTCAGTACGATGGACGCTACGTAACAACAGTTCAACCCACCCTTGCAAGAAGATCATGAGCACACCAGCGCCGATGAAGATGCCAGAGAGCACCTGTGGCACCCAGGTGATGTTTGGCGACGAAGTCCAAGCGAACCAGAACATGCCTGCAGGAAACAGGAAGCCGCCGATGATCATGGGAATTAGACGTTCCTCAGGAACTACAACACCGTTGTTCTCTTTGAACTTCCTGGCAAAGCGCGTTTTGGTGGTGAAGATGATGATGCTTGCGCCTAGTATGACACCGACGGTAATCGAAAGGAAGGGTAGGGCGCCGACACCAGAGTTCCAGCCGCGCGCTTCCTGGAACGAAATTGGGTAGGCTTCAAATAAGAGGTACAGAATACCATAGATAACGGCCATGTATAGCGTGACGAGGTCAAGAATCGGTTCCTTCATCAGCATTGCGAAAGGTCTGAGAAGGTACTTCTCCGCAATGTTCTTTACGTCGACTTGTTGCTCATCGCGCTTGGCGTGTATGGCCCAATTCTTCGTCGCGAAACGGATCTTGCTCGCGCGCCGGGAAAGTAAGACAGGCGCAAAAGTTTCGGGTACTGTGAGGAACCCGATTGTACCAAAGGAGAAAGCCAGGATAGCAGTCATGTACTCCGTCCATCTCCAGCCAAGGCGACTGTTGACGATAAAACCACCCACGATGGGACCAGCAACAGGGCCAATGAAGGTAGCACCTGCGAAAGTGACCATTGCGACACCGCGATCGAGGGGACCCCAGAAATCTGTGAGTTGGCCTCCGACGATACCGAGCGGTGCAGATCCGAAAACACCGCCAAAGAAGCGGCAAACCATGATGGTCTGAAGGTTCTGCGCCACGGCGACCGGGATCTGGAATATTGCGAAGATCAAGAAGCCGAAAAACAACGGATACTTCCTGCCGTAAAGCTCAGAAAGAGGGCCCCAGACAAGTGGACCGACCGCGAAACCAAGAACGAACAGCGAAGTTCCGAGAATCATGACCTCGTTCGATACGTTGAAGTGTTGAGCAGTGGCCCGTGTCGCTGTACTGAACACACTGCTGGCGAACGTGATCACGAACGTGACCATGCCGAGTATGCTTGTGATGAGCCACTTGTATCCTCTACCCCAGTTTTGAGGGTTTTCGGGGTCCTCAGGACCATCCCATTCTATGAGGTTGGGATCTTTCTCCGTCGCGCCCTGGTTGTCTTGCGTCTGTTGCTTTTCAACATCGTCCATCGCTTCACCTTGCCCATTGTAGGAGTGCGGTTGTTCAGACAGGTGTGATTGTGTTCCATGTAATCGACTTATGGAACGGCTGACAGGAGGTTCTGGCTCGGTCGCGATCGTGCTGCTACTTGTAGAACGCAGCCTCCCACCATGTGGAGAACCAAGGTCGGATTTGCTGTCGTCGAGACTAAGCGTTTCATGTTTCTCTGGCTCGTAGTCGGCTGAAGGTTTAGGCGTCGGAGCGGACTGTGTCGTGTGGGTATCCATAGAGGGCGAGAGTCCATCAGGATAGTATGTCCTGGTTCCGGTGTCGGTTCTGGAGATTCCTTGGTCCACTCGTTCTTCGGCCATGCTTTCTCTTCAAAGCACTCGTGGAGGAATGATGTGGCTACCCAAAACAATGATGACAATGTGACAAGTTGATGCATGCACTTAATTCTTCATTAAACTTCGTCGCTTATGTAAAGCAAGGGTGCAGGCGCTGTAGGTTATGCAAGTGGCGGGCACCAAAACAAGGGTCTGATGTGAGACTGCAGGTGCGGGAGTAGCGTCCAGATCTGTATAGAACATATAGCATCGCCTTCGTCGACATTGTACTATCATTGTACATATAGGACATTGCTGAAAAATTCTCCTGGGATTGCTGAACGATCATCGCGGCCAGGCTGGCGTCATGTTTGCTCGCGATCGCGCTTTCGCTCGGCCGAGGGACCCACGCCTGAGAAGCTTGTACCGCATTTGCTCGAGAGCTTTTGCGTAGCTGCGATGAACATCCAATGATAATTCTCAGACAAGCCCTTTGAGTCTAACAACAGCCCTACGCGCGGTCTAGGACGAAGCCAGGGGGGTTGTTGTCGCCGTTGTGGGTCCAAATTTTCGAGCGATGACGGCTCGGCGGAAACCCTCGCCCTCCGACTGCCCGAGCACGAGAGCAAACATCCTCAACGGACCGGAACATGCACCGATTTATCTACGCTAGGTATATAACATCCATTTGTGGGAAAATTCCAATGCCCTGGGGGTAGTGGGATCCCACAAAAGCGCTGGCAATTTGTAAGCACAAAAAAATATGCAGGGCCAGAGCAGATTGTAACGAGACGCTTAAGACTGTTGATTGCATTGTTGCTTAAATCTGGGATCCGCTTCCTGCAATATACTTCGAGGAGCTAGGTGTCGAGGTCCTGAGAGTGGATACGGGTGCTTCCCGCACATGGTGCACACAATGCCGAGAGATAAGCCTTCCTACGTAGCCTCCATTCTTCAACTTCCCTTGGACTTCTACGACGCTATCGGCTTGAGTTTTTATGTACCTCGCATTATTTGTCACGGAATTTTCAGTGCAGCATAGCAGCCGCGAATTCGTGGTACCTAATTATTTGATGTCGGCTTATGGACCACTGTCTTCCCTAGCTTACGGTGTGCCACATATTAGTTGCAAAGAATCGATTACTTACAACAGTCTTCGCATCGCATCTGGGCACGCTCGCACAGCTTGGACCATGCCCAAATCAGTCACGTTCTCGATAACAAAAGTACGGCACTTACTTCGACCTGTCACAAGCAGGGTTGCACAGGCAGCAGCGAACCCTCCTACTACACGCATAGAAAGTCAGGTGAACGATGCAACCCCACTCGTAGGTAGAAGCCGTTGCCATTGCTGATCCAACGACGGTCGGTTTTGTGAACAAACAGCTCCGAGAACCCGAGGTCGTTGCCACCTCAGTGTGCGAATACGTCAGCAACGCATCGGTAGCTGTCAAGATTGTCGGTAGAAATGTGCTTATCGTGAGACCAAGACTCGTAAGCCTCGTTGGATCCAAGGCGCTGTACGGTTCCGCCTCAACGGAGAAACTGGGTATAAGCCAGTCCTGGCACCATGGAGGGTCACCAGGCACACACGTCTGTGCAGCGATGCAGCACCAGCCATTTCCATCGCGACGAGAAAGTAAAGAAGCGTTATGACCCTACTTCAGGATTTCAATCTCAAAGCAACGTTGGAAGAGTTTTGACAATCTGCTTGGACACTTCTGTTTCAGCAGAATATGCCCACTGTCCACCGGTGCTGGTGAAAGTCGATGACGACAGTAACTTGGAGTGGCAGCCACGAAACAGTTATCAGGTCAACACAGGAACTCTGTCATCAAGAAAGTACACCTAAATTAACCAGCCAACAGCATCGTCTCCATCGGCGAGAAGTCTGGGAAATCGCTTCTGAAACGATTCGTTTCGATGCTAGATGTGGCTGTTGCGGCACTGAGAGCTGAGTGCGACCAGGGTTCGTGTCTCGAGCGCAGGGCTAGACGTCGAGCGCACCGACATGCCCTAGATAGAACATTGATCTTCCAGGCAGAGCCTCTCATCGTTTCCGAGAATCACCCATAGGATGGCTATGTTCGAAAGCCAAAGGCTACGCGCAACGCCACGTTGGGACGGAAAATGGAACCCCGATTCCACTCCAGAACGTATCCTCGCCACATGTTCGCACCAGCGGGTCTACTTCCCATCACTATCTGTTTCGCATTTGCTTTCGAAGACGCATCTGACGCACTTGCATGCACAAGCTAGACTCCATATACGAAAACATGCTGTGGTGCCGCTGGAGTGGTTCCCGAGCGTGGCTTGGAGCACTGGCATTCGAAGCGCCGGCCAAGTCTTTTGCGGAGGCCCTCGAGGCCCAGAAGACGGGTAGTGCGATACTGTGCTCCTGGCACACAAGTGATGCTAGAAGTCCACCTTCTTCCTCACCCATCTCAACATCGCAAACACAAACAGCAAAGCTCCTTTTTTCTTCTCCTTTTTTTATAGGTCGGGAAGCGTGGGTCTTTTTTTTTTGTGCAACTGAATTATTCGCATGACTTTCAATGTGTAATACAGCCACGGGATACGTTGACGAGTGTGACCAGCTACAGCATCGATGTCGTGCTTGTCAGATTCAGCACCCCCAAGTTCAAGTCCCGTGTATGGAACTACCTCATTTCCCAGCTTCGAGACCAGTCCAACAACGAGCGAGTGTTTGGACAAGGAAGAAACTTAGCAACGAAACACGCATGATCATTCGAACCCTAGCGTCGCTTTGTTCTTACCCCTAGGAACATCTACCCCCTCCAGACCTTCATCTTCAGGCAAGAGACTTTTAGATTCTGCCCTACACCTAGGACCGACACCCAGGACAGAATGAGCCGTACTGGTTAGTCAAGTAGCGTTTTGTCAATCAGGGTGTCCGTTCGAGCTGTCACGATAGATGCTGTGGCACCCGACCGTATTCGCGTATCCGAGACTTTCTTTTCTTTCTTGGTTCGATGACATGGTAGGAAACCGATCTACATCGCATGTGACTGTGTTTCAGCACGAACGCTTCGAGTCGGTGTCTTGAGCGATGCCTAGTACCGCTCCGTAAGCACCACCAAGAGACGCACTTGTATTAGCGGAGCATCCGTAGAGGGTCGTCGGGTACACACACTCTGCACAGACTGATGATGCAAGGAAATAAAGAGGATGGAGGAGGATGCAGAACTAATGTGTCCTTCCAAGGGACGTATTCACCCCACCAAGGTAAAAGAAAGTGTTGTTTGCGTGGGGGCGTGGAGGTTCTGGTGTTTGCATACGGGGTAAAGTGGATGGAGAGATACCTACCTACCTACCTACCTAACCATATTGCCAGGGCCTATGCGTTGCCGTACCTACCAATTGCATACGGTTGGAAGTGCCGTGCAGCCAAGCTAGGCAAGGAGAGGAGAAGCATACACACACGTGTGCAAGTGCGTGCGTGCGTGTGATGCAGTTGAGCTTTCATGGCAGGGGAGACTTGCGATACGGACTTCGGTGCAGAAGAGCAAGGTAGGTATCTTGGAATGCAGGCCAAGTGCGTAGGAACAGGGGAGCAGTAGGTATCGCCGCGGGCTTGGCGAGAAGCGATGGCTGGATACGCAACGCACATGCGATGACGAGACGACGCAGAACGACATGACAAAAAAAAGGGGGTATGCGCGCATTCGACTTCTTCGCGCGGAAGCAGAGGATGTGGAGTACAAGTCCTGTTTGAACGCAGCACGCCGGCGCTATGCATCCGCTCGCTCATTCTCATCTTCCGTCTTTCTACCCTCTCTTCCTGCCCACACCAACCTCTGCATCTCATCTGTTGTCGCACTCCGCAACCGTGACGCGTGGATCAAGCTTTCTTATTCAGATACTTGACCAGATCCACCATCTCAGCATGGCTCATGGCCGAGCTCATCGCAGCATACCCCTCGTACAAGATCCACACGGGGAACACGACCCATAGACCGTTGAAGGTGAAGAGGTAGAGCCAGCTGGGTGTCACATGTCAGCTTTTATTCCCCAACAGCACGCACAACAGAAACGAGGTGGTTGGCCAGGGCATGGACGGGGCGGGAAGACGGGTATCAAAGTGCCAGCTGGCAGAGTCCAGCGTGTGAAGCGTAACCAGATAACGGGAAGAAAGAGAGGGCGCATCGGGGTGCCAACGGGGACCTGCAGGCCGGGCCGTGGGCCGGCAACGCAGGGTCTGCGGCGCGTGGACGCATGTAACACTGCGGCTAGAGGATACGATGAAGTTGTTGTGGAACGCTGCGTTCTGGCAACAACAATACAGCAGCAATAGTGCCTTCTCTCCCCTCGCAAACACCGTGATAGTGGAAAAAGATCAAGTAAAAAGGGTGAAGACTCACAGATACATCCAATTGCCCGTGTCCAGATTGGGACTCCCCGTAAACCACTCGGGCGCGAAAGTCATCCAGCCTAAGGCGGTGAACCACGTGTCAGCGCAACGTCCACATCAACACGCCTCCTAACCGAAACGAGACGAACACGTCGGACGGGACCCACATGCCGCCTCACACCTCGAGAGGAGTCGGAGTCGGGCAAAACAGAGGATGCGTGGTGATACATAGAGTAGGGGGCTGCTCACCTCCGTAGAGCTCGGCGGTTGCGAGCATGACCATCCAGAACCAGCGCTTGAGCGCGCCTTTGCGTTCTTCGCGGCGGAGGAGCCAGCAGATCCACACTGAGGGATATGTTAGCCTGCACTCTGGTGCTTGCTGCGGCATGGCGTCCTCAATCGCTTCACAGCCAGCCTGAGTCGAAGGGGCTCGCTTACATGCCAACGGAGCGCCCACGAATACAGTCAACACCTCGAGACTCACGACACCAAGATCCGTCCCACCCCACCGCCTATCCGCCTTAGCATACTCCTGCCACAGCTTCGAAAAGAGACCCTCGCCATAGCTCGCGCCGTACAGCCTGTCTTCTCGTCCCAGCCAGTACACGTCCGGCGGCGTCAACAGCTTGATCCGGGGGTGCTTCTTGACCGCAGCATTGAAGCTCGTGGGCAGACTGTAGCTCACGAAGAAGCAGTTCCACAGGAAGGAGCCTTCAAAGAAGAGGTGGATGAGCGCATCGAACAGGTGCCAGACGAAGAGCACGCGCGTCTTCTTGGTGGATGTGGAGGGGAGGAGGCGGACAGAGCCGGCGTAGGCGGCTCCGAGGAGCGACACGAAGAAGAGGAGGGAGACGACGGTCGTGGCGTCTATCTCGGGCGAGGAGGAGTGAAGTGGCGGCGGCGGCGGTGGTGGTGGTGGAGGAGCAGCTTTGGAGCCCCAGAAGCCCGAGGCCATGCTGCGTGTGCTGCGTTACAGCCGAAGTAGGTAGGCCTCGGGGTGTCGTGCTGTCGCGAGTCGGTGTAGTGCCGTCCGAGCGTCGGTTAAACGCAAGCACACGAGCCAGTGTGAAGGACAGCAATCCAAGATCTGGCTACGGCGGGTCGAAGGAAGAGGTGCAAGCCTGATGGTTGTGTGGGGTTGCAGAGGCTCCGTTACTCGTTGCGGTAAGGCGGCCAGCTGGACCCTGCCTTGGCGTGACCGGACCCTGGTCATGCGGACGCCAAAGTTCACGATCCAGGCCTAATGGCTTCGAATTTGAGAAATTGCGGCTTCGTAGCCGCCACGGACTTCGGCCTCTGCCACCCCACATCTTCTCGATAGTCGACTCTGGTCGCTGCTCCTCCTTCTCTACGCTCTCTGAAACCGCTCCCGCTCGACTCCACCAGAGTATTCACAGAGACAGAGTAGGCTATGCTCAGCTTCGCTCGCATTCCACATACGAACGTACTGGTGTCCACATCACCTCGACTCCCAACGCCTAGATAAGACATTCCGACCTCACACGAACCTCACAAAACGAAAACAAGACACCGACCATGACGACTTGACCCACGGACGGACACACGCTGGTTGCTGTTGCATCACACTCGTATTCTTCACCTAAGACCGTTGCTCATATACGAAGTCGACCGCAGCCTAAAGATAACTGCACGACCTAGAAATGCAGACCAAACACTTTTGCTTCCAGTCAGGACTTCCCAAAAAGAGCATCCCAACACAATACGCCTGAACCGAGAGTGAAGTCGCTCGGCTGAAAAGAGCACGACAACCAACCCATGGCCGGAGAGGTCGAGCAGTGCCATGTCGAGCAACTCCCACCGAACCCGTTGAAACGCCGTTTGCAGAAAGGATATGCAAGAAGAGGAAATCGCCCAGAAAATGCTGCAAAACAGCCATCCGAAAATATGCTGAGACGTGGCCCGACACTACGTCGGCACGCGCAAGACGCAATAAGAGAAAGGAAACGGAAAGCAAAGCAAAGCAGAAATACAGGGCTGGTCGACTGGTTCGTATCGAGTTGAAAGAGACTCGTGAGCGTCGGTGACCATGTTTCACGGACGTCCGCTCCACTCGCCTGCGATCAAGTCGACTCGCAAGCATTGTCTTCGTGGCCAAGAAAATTCGTTGCGGTAGGCATCACCTCCTAGTCATGGGAGACGAAGCCAGAAGTTGCGTTTACACGCAAGCTTGAGGAGCATGGTTTTGCTCGGGGAAAATGCCACGGTGCATGGAATACCCATACTGCATTGTCGAGACCATGTGGTCTTCAGGAGCGGAGCCTGTTACTGGACCCGGCGAGGTGGACCTGGATAGAAAGGGACTGCGGGATGCAGACCTGGAATCGCCGTCGTTGGTCCCATCGATCAGAAATGGCAAGGCAGGAGACGGTGGGCTGTTCGTTGCAGACGAGGTGTTGCTACCAGAGCCTGGCTGAGCGTTGAGGATGTACTCGGCTGCTCCATCAGTGTGGGCGTTCTTTGTCGCAGGAGTGCCCGTGTTGGGAGAGCCTTTCGAAGGGGTGCCAAACTGACAAGACGATTAGTACTAGTCTTCGGCCAGTCCGGAGGGGCGGGAACGTACGAAACAAAACTTCTGGATCAACTCGTTGTATTCCGCTGACTGAAGGTCCGGCTTCTCAGACGACAGACCGCCAGGCCGAGTACCAGGAACAGGCGCGGATACCTTCGGAGCAGTGTCCTTGGCCAAGTAGTCCTTGGAGTTTTTGTTAGTACCGTTGGGGGTGAGGCCGCTGCGATCTCCAAGAGCAGTTTGAGCGTTCGACAGAGCAGCCGAAAGCGAGGCACTGAAGTCGTAGCGAGTAGACAAGGCCTGGCCGGCAGGCTTGGCCGTCTGGTTCGGGAAGAGATTGCTTCGTTTCCTTGGCTTCAAGCGGATCGTTGCACTGGAAGGCTCCGGGAGACGAGGCCGGCTAGGCCCGAACGCGAATTTGGAGCCAAACTCGGCGGTGCCGAAATCATCGTCAAAGGAGCCAGCAGGCATAGAGCGGGGCCGGGGTCCCGTGGGCGAATGACGACTGCGAGGGATGGCGCCGCGAAGAGGACCAGAGCTACCCTTTCTGGGCGACGGCTGGGCCTTCTTCGTGAAGTCAACCTGGTAGTTGATCGAGTTGTTGCTGTCCCAGAAATCTTGACCATTGACTTGATATCGAACACAGAGCAGCAATGTCTTTGATTCGAGATTGGCTTGATCGGCCAACTTGATGTTGAAATTGAATCGATCATAGCCATCGTCCTTTTGCTTCTTGCGCACATCGTGGTTGTATTCAGCGACAACCTCAGACGTCGTCTTCCAGTAGTCGAGGGTGAAGCGAGCGATGACAAGTTTGTGGAAAGAGATGTTGGCGCAAGCCACAGTGCCGACCAACGTCTTGTTGTCAGACGCGAGAAAAATCCTCTCGACACGCACAGGCATCGTTTGACGCTCGTACGAATCGTTGGACGGGAAGTTGGCGAGCTTAATCTCCCACTCGGGTTCTTTCTCTTTGCGATCCTCAAAGAAAGGATACTCGCCCTCGCTGTCGTAAGTCTCGACAGGCGAAGACCCAGCACTCACAGCAATAGGACGGTCCACTTGAAGAAAGTGGCGCACCTGCTCGATTTCCTCGTTGAAGTGCACCGCCTTGGAATAGGTGGGGGTGCCTGGCATGCTGGAGGGTCGTCGACGAGAAGCAGGACGAAGAGCAGGCTTGACCAACTCGCCCGACTTCTTGCGAAGTAGCGGCGGCTTTATCCGCAGATCGTCGTCTTCTGCATCGCTGCCCTCGGAAGAGCTAATGACGCTTGTGTCGGTTTTGAGGGTCACATGCTTGGAGAGCATGATCTCGCTTGACGAGCGCGAGTGAGAGATCTTACGGGCATCTGCAGAGAGCGGTCGAGCGGCCGTGTTGAGTACGGGCGGGCTGACCTGTGCATCCGCAACGCCATCGCGGTTAGGTGAGCTCTGCCGTTTTACAGGGATGTGCTGTAGTGCCTCTTGGAGCTCCCTAAGACTACCGATACTCCGAGCCCGGTCCTCGTCGTCATCCGAAGAGTCAGGCGGTGTGGTGATGGCACCTGACGGGATCAGAGAATTGCTCACAGGAGGAGGGGACTGGCGGAGGCTACCATGTGCAGAGGGGCCATGGGCGCGGGACGGATCCGCCGAAGATGTTATGCTGTTGGTGTGGGCATTGGCAGCGGCAGCAGCGTTGTTTGCGTTGGATGATGCCGACGATCGGCGATGCTTGACCAAATATGAGGCCGAATGCGAGCGGGGCAGCGCGGGTCTTTGCGCGCTGGCGTGGGAGTCTGGGAAGTGGTCGGCGTAGGAATGGTTGCGACTGAGAATAGGACTGGTTGGCTTCGAGGTGGCAGGCGACCGCGTCTGGGAGGGCGGCGTGTAAGGCATCCGGTCGACTTGAAGGGACCGAAGGGTGGTGGAGAGGAGCGTGGAGAATTACGACAGGCAAGCAAGCATTACAAAGGGAGGTATTAAACGGAGATTCTGGGGGCACAGTCAGCGTCGCGTTGTGGATGAGTGGGCGGGCGATGGCGATGGCGATGGCGGAATAGAGCTGACAAAGGATGTCTTGAATGCGGGCGGGACAATGGTGAAACCTGGCGAAGTCGCCAGGTGAGGTATATTTTGAAGTGAAACTACTCACAGAAGATGCGTGAAGGAGCGGCTCGGGTGGGAGGGAGCTCGCGGGCCGGCGTAGGAGAGGGATCGCGACGCTGGCGGGCTTCGCAGCTAGTCAAAGCTGCGAGGGCGAGAGGTCGTCGATTGCTCAGGCCGTGGAGGGCGAGATGATGCGATGTGTGTGGGTGCAGAGTCTCTGGGACGTCTGCAATCGCGATGCCGGCGGCTTCCGTTTGTGTCGGCGAAGATGGCGGGTGCACACCGGGGGTGAGGGGAGGGGAGGCAGGTGCGGTCGGGGCCTGGTGTGGAGGTGGAGGTGGAGAGAGAGAGAGAGAGAGAACGAGAGAGAGAGAGAGAGGCGGTCGACGTCGCGATGCAGCGGTGCAGGGTCGGGTGGGTCAGAGGAAGGCTAGCAATGGCCTGGAAATGTGGAAAGGAGGAGTGTTGAGAGAGCGGTAGGGCAAGCGGCGACTATTGGGGACGGCGCACACGGTATGCTTTTGGCATCGCGCAGCCGGGATCAATGGGCGAGAGATTCGAGGTCTGGCCTGGCTCGCGCACTGGCCGAGCGCCGGTGCGGAAGCGACCTAGTGGTGCTCGTTCAGCAGACCGGGGGGAGGAAGAGAGGGGCTCGACCAAGGATCAAGGATCAGCCTGCAGCAGCGCCAACAGCCAAGCGCATGCGGCACCGGCCGGCTCTGCGTCTAACTTTCAAGTGAGCGGAAGACGACGACCTGCCGTGGCCGGCGGGTAGTCTACTTGGGCGGCGTCGGGCGAATGCAGAGACGTGCGGCGAGGTATCGCGACCTGGAGCAGTCCTTTGTCAAGGCCCGCTGGGAGCAGGGAGCGTGGAGCGTGGCGTGCCTTCGTCCCACTGTTCCGCCCGCTTTGGCTCACCATGCCTCTCGCACCCAGCTTTCCGTGAACGGCCACAGCACGCGCGAAGCCTCTATCTAGGTCGGTATCAGAGCTGACACCATCATCATGTACCGTTGCCCACAGATACATTGTAGTGGCACTGCCAGAAGGAGAATCCAAGCACCCGCCAGACCAAGCACCCAGCACCCGCCAGACCAAGCACCCGCCACGGTAGCCTTCTCTGACGTCGCCGGCTTCACAGTCATGACATGCGGTTGCAACGTCTTTTTCGACTGCCTTGGTCAGCCGTCGTGGCTGTGGACGTGGACGTGGGCGTGGGCGAGTGTGGGCATTCCCTCGGAGACTCCACAGCCACTTTGGAGGCCAGTGCGCTTGGGCCCACGCCGCGCTGCTGATGACGTTTGGGACCCGTGCTCTCTCGCTACGACACATGATGTCATTATGGCCAGAGGACCGCGCACCTTGGTTCTGTCGCTTTTTCTAACGAGCCCGGTTGTGTGAAGATTATCCCCCGTGAATCTACGCATGGTTGTGATTTCCAATGCATCGCGGTACCTGAGCGCACCACCCGAGGGCGCCGGCGATAAGGCTGCCGCGTCCTCTGAAACCCCCTCCTCCTCCTTCGTTTTTCCTCGATGCGCGCCGATCGTTACTGTTCCAAAAGAGCGGTCGGCTTCTCAGCCAATCAACTTCATCCTCACATCGCACGGAGAGACGACCCTGGCTCAAATCCCTGTGCATTGCTCATGGCCCCATGTTCCATATCAACAACAACTCCACCGGCCCATCTTTCTTTACATTCTTCGCCCACAGTCACATCACCGATCGGGTCTCTTTTTGCTGCCCTCGGTGAACGGCGTTGCAGCGCGGAGATGGATTGCACGCATGGCGCAGTGCCCATCTCCGCCAGTCGACGGGCAGCAAAGGCGGGCCCCCATGCAGCTAGCAGTTCTCGGACGCATCTTGAGACCGCCGTGCTGACCGAATTGCGGCAGACTGTGGTATCCGCTGTGGTTCATGCTGAGCATTTGCCGCATTCCTAGCTACGGTATCTCCTTGTTCGCTGGCATCAGGACTGCGGCAGGCGTCGATCAGACATCCGGAGGCAATCGAAACACGCGGCAACATGCTTCCCAGGATGCAGGGCACTAGCAGGAAAATTCCACTCTGCGATACCACGGAGAGTCATATGCATTTGTGAGCGAGTCAAGACGATGGCGCTGTCCAGCTATCAAACTTGCATGTTGTTTTACTTGACGCTACGACGGGGCTTGTCCCGCGCAGTCCCACTTGGCGCGTGCGGTGAGAGAAATTTAGAAACGGCAGAACCTCATAATCGACCACTGACACGCTGCGGTCAGAGCTGCGACCTCACCGCTTGCCCAGTTGGGGAAAGCGTTCGCGGTGCCAGCATCGATCAGCTCCAGAACGTCGATCGCAAGAACGGGCTCCGCCAAGCACTAAGCCACTTCGCGCCTCATGCCGAAATGCCTGCGTTATGGGAAAAGCTGGATCGCGCTCAAGGATTCCTACAGACAGAGCCGCACAGCCGTAGATGGTTACCCATCTGTTTCACAGCTGCTCCCGTAAAAAAGATTGCTCGGATTGGCGTTTGACTTTTTCCTTGGGTCCTGGGATGGGTCCGCGTAACACATCCGCGCAATCGAAGCTGTGGTCTATCGCGATCGCCACCCGAGTTGGACTGGGTACCCAGCCAGCCTGGCTCGGTCCATACCTACCTACCTATCGTGACTTCATCACCTTGTTGGTGTTCTGGTCGCGTAATCCGAAACGCTTACTCGTGACGTTGTGATCGCAAAGCCGGGAGATGGATTGGGGCCATGTTGACCTGGGTCGTAGAACACTGTACCCATGGCATCACCAGATTGCTAGCAAAATCTGCCACACGGTGTCTGTTTCCGTCACGTCGTCACCGCAGCTGCGACGGTTCCACGCAGCAAACCTCAAGTCGTGTGACCTTGAACGAGAACACATTCGCCTGTTGATGAGAACCACAGCTGATGGACAGAACCCCTGCCCAGCTGGGGTGAGCTTCAGCACGTGCCATGGCCACGCAGAGGCCAACGTTCGCCGCAGAATGTGGGGTAATGCGTTGCCAAGAATAGCATCTGCTCGAACGCAACACCAGATGGCTAGGCTGTGGTTGCATTGTGCATTTCGCAGCCTGCTTGATCATCCAGATTGTCTAGCGGGGTTACCGTTAATAGGTATGCAATTTTTGCCTTCCTTGCAGCCTGGCAAGTCTTACTGCAGTTGCTGATGAAGCTGTTGATGTACCTACCTATTCGCTTAGACAATCGACGATGCGCTAGGCAGGTATCGATGCCAATACCTATTCGAATAGCTAGAAAAGGTATCGAGCTACGCACCTGGATTTCGATGCGGAATCTCTGAAGCCCCTGCTTATCTAGGTACCGGATAATTTTTGCGCCCATACCGCTCATCCATCGTGAGATCGAACGCGACTACAGGTTGCTTACGGAGCGGAAGAGTTATGGCTCAAAGCTCAGCACCAGCGGCGGAACTTGACACGGCCGTTGCCCCGCTCTGCCTGACCCGCCTGTCCACATCACTCTCTACACCTAGAACGACAATACACCAACACGAGCAGTGCACAATCCGGTCTCGATTCGAATGAAACATATCGTCCGCGACTTCACACCACCTGACCCAGAATTCAACGTTGGTAGGTTGCACACCTGACTGACCGAAACCAGCCGTTGCACCTTCTCGGCTACGCCAGATCTTTGTACCATCCCTACTACGCAATCCCGTCCTGTTGGTTTTGCATTCGAAGAACCGTGGCTGAAGGAGCCACCGGAAGCACTGGCGTACGCTGGTGCTGCAGCCCTACCACGGATTGTAAACAGAACCTAGACTGCCACAGTTCGGCACTGTCATTACTCACTTCTAACCATCCCATCTACCGAATATATGACACTCCGACTCTATGTGTCCGATGCTGGTGACGATAGTAGCCATCAGTTGCCCAAGCGCTAGATTCCATTCACGCCATCAAGTTAGTCTCCAAGCAAGAAGACCCTGCGTTGTATGACTTGCACAGAGGGTGGCAACGACCCTTGCCCATCTCCGCAAACCCATGTTTACCCAAGGTCTGGCATCAGATAGGATAATGTGAAGACCACGGCAAAGCTTGCCGGTTTGATCGGTTTTGGCCAACCGCCTGCAGTCAGTTCCGCTGTGAAACCGTGCAATTACTACAGCGATAAGACTGCTTGACAGCTCATCCTCGGAGCCGAACACGAAGTGTGGCAACGCTGCGTTGGGCCTCAGCAAACATGGTACGGCCAAGCGCACAGGAAGATTCACGACCACATGCTCTCTCGTATGCGTGTACAGCAGATGGCACAGGAGCTCATGATAGCGCGAGGCTGTCACCCACTTTGACACACACACACACACACACACACACACACACACACACACACACAACAGTATCTATCGCGAATGCATTCTGATTTGTCCCAAGAACGGTCTGGATGAGGGGCAATAGTCTAGCCAGCACGCGCCCTCGGGATACCCTCTTGAGGCTTCTTATCGGACGGCAGCATCTCACGCAACGGCGGCCTCAAATGGCATGCATCCATCCAATCTCTACACCTGGATGGCTCCGCCGGTGCGCACGTACAGAGTGCATCCTTACCTACGCGCCGTGCAGCAGGACGGCAATCTACGAGGCTGCAGTGTGCTTCCACTAGGGTAGGTTCGTGGAAGCCAGACATGGTTTTTTTTTTATCTCGTCTACAACGTGCGCGTCCAAGCGACTCGCCCACCCATGCAACGCACCCTGCACGTTCATGCAATCTTCTCAACGGATAATCCACCTGGCACACCCTCCTCACAAAGGACGTCGCTTCGGGACAAAGGACGTCGCTTCGGGACAAAGGACGTTGCTTCGGAACAAGGGGCGTCGCTTCGAAAACTGGCTACTAGTAGCGAACACGGTGCCATGTCCAAGGTGAAGCCACAGTCGGTGTCCGCCTGTGGCTGTGTCGCTTGATGACAATTGCTGTTGGTCACCCTCACCAACAAAGAGTCACATCGGAAGAGGAGTAGGTACGGTAAGGCCATGATGACTCATCAGCTCCACCGAGGAGAGGCTGAGGGGACAAGTGGAGCTTCACTGCCTAGCAACCATCTACCTGCTGCCAGTGCGCGCACGCCGCAAGCGCACGCACTCACGATACTTTGCGGCTCCCCGTCCATCTGCACGGTGCAGTCGGAGAATGTCCACGATGGCCTCGATGTCCGACGTCTCTCCATCAGCCTCTACTATCCACCACCCACCACTTGCAACGTCTTTCCACACGCCCATGTGCGAACCGCCGCGCGCGGGAGCGACTGCGGACACCATCTCGTTATCGTCGGCGGTAATTAGTCTACACCTTCCGTATCTCGCGACACGGACGTCGGTTCAGCAGCGTTTTGCCGCGGGAACAGAATTTCGCCCATCCAACACCTCTTATCGAATGCTTTGTGTGCCGAAGCGTCGCAGGTGTCAGCACCGACTCTCGCTGATAGGAACTCCCGCTACTAGGTGCTCCCTATGATAGGTACTCCCTACGGGTACGCGGGCGGTGGTGGCAATGCCCCAACAAACACCACGCTTACTGTGTACAGCGTCGCCCATGCCCAAATCAAGCGAAATACAGAGCAGAGTTTTCAGTGCACCATTTCCGTCGCTCGTCTGTTCCCGCCGCGGACATTGAATCCTTTCCCACCGAGGTCAATCAGGTACACGCGCTGTGGATGCAACACACCACCAGGAATTCGCAACCCTGCCCATCCAAAAACTTCTTCCGCCAAGGCCAGATTCTCGGCCAGACCCTGTTTTCTCGCTTGCGCAGGAGCGACCGAACCAGTGGCGCTTACTGTGCGCAGTGGCTTCGGCGTTAACGCACTAGCAACGCTGCGTTATCTGCATGCGCCATGTTCCACCACACTCCACCACACTGCACCACACTGCACTGCTCTGCACTGCTAGGGGACGAGGCGTTGATGAGCCGCGTCGGACGTGATGTGGCGTTGATGCCCATCGCTGCCGCCGGTTCGAAGTAATCAATTCTGTTCAACGGATACGCGTCATCGCCCGTCCAAATGAATCTGACCTGCGTAGACGACGCCCTGTCTCGTAGAGATTGGCAGGCTCCTGCATGCACGTCAATGTCGGCCTGGCCCAGCAGAATCCTTCATCGCCGTATCCAGATGCCGCACACCCGTCCCAAGAACGACCCCTTCGAGAGCTTCTTTTGAGGGTGGTGCAGCTCCATGTTCAATTCGTCGAGCACCCTGGCTGGTGTTCGGCGTTTTCTGTGGGCCTGTTGGGCAGGGCCTGCAGTCCATCTGCGGGCCGTCTTTGGCTCCTCCTTGGGGTCCCAAGAAGAGACTGCGGGCGAGACGCTTTGAGGAGTGCATCGCAGCTCGCCTCTCCAGACTCTGAAGTGAAGAAGTGGGTACTGTGGAGACTGGCTTCATTGAAACGTCGCCGCAGTCCGACAGTGATTCGACGTTGAATCAAACGATATCAAACTTTCGTATTCTGGCCCTATTGTTATGTACGCGAATGCGTTCGTGCGGCAAAACTCGAGAGGGGGTGTTACGAGAGCGGAGTAAAGCGGAGGCGCTGGGCGGAGTCGTGCCGGAATCGTCTCCAGCATCATCGTGCTCATCCTCATGCTCTTGCGCCATTAGCTGTTGCGTGCATGCTCGCAGGCTTTTTAGCCGCATGCCCAGCGCTCCGCGGTTGCACACATCTTGACCGGGTATCTATCAAGCATCCCGTCAACGAGAGACAAAAACACCACTGCTTTGGCACTGACGATCAGGGTCGATGTCCGGTCCAGCCAGCCTCGCGGCGATCCTACACCTACAAGGTAGCACAAAGGCACTTCGCACTGCTCTCACGACGCAGAACAACCCTGCAGCCTCAAATGCTTGAGCACTAACATTGTGTACGAGCAGCCAGACCTCAGACCATGGGGGCGAGATTGCAGCTCCACTTCTTGGCCCTTGGACTACCTAGTGGATCTGCGTGCAGTTCTCGTCGTAAAGCCTCTCTCCTCAACACCCTTCCGGACCCTTTTCATGTCCAATCCCAGACCGCGGAGACCACACGAGCACCGCTCGCCCCTCCTCCCCATCACGCACATCAACCCGGAACGCATGTCGCCTCTGCATACCGCGGTCACCCACCCTAGACTCCACCTCATCTTTCAACAAACCGCCCCCCCCCCCCGCCACCAGTGATTCCGGCGTCAGTCTCCACTGCACCAGCGAAGCCTGGCGGAGCGCGAGCGTCTCCATGCAGCCTAGCAGCGCAGCGTTTGCGAGGAGGCGCTCCGGCGCTTGGTGGTTGGCCGCCGAGCAGAGGCTCGCCGCTTGCGTGGTGTGCAGTAGTGTGCCGTGATGGGGTTCGATGGCGCCATGGCTAGTCTAGGACGGACGAGACCCTGACATGCACGGGGCGGGAGGTGGGAGGGCCATCTGGAGACGGCTCTGCACGGGAAGCAGAGCTATGTGATGGGCGCTGTTGAGAGGCGTGCGTCGGATCTCCCAACCGAGAGCCCCGGGAACCACGGGAGGTGGGGGTTTGCGGTGTCTCTGCGGATGGGTGGTCTTCCGGACCGAATGAGGATTCGGCGGGTGAAGGAGTATGGGGTAAGTAAGACGAGAGCGCAGGACGTGACTGACCAACAGTACGACGACGCTGGGGGAGTGGACAGTGTAGAACTCGCTCCCGACGTGTGCACGTCTAGCTTCAAACTCTGAGGCAGCCCGCACGTGGCCGAGTAGGTAGCCAGATGCACGGCATTGTGTAACTTCAACACGCTCGAGGTGGCATCGCCAGCGCCGTCCCGTCCACTTACTTCATGTCCTGTCATGTCATGTCACGTCACGCACTGGACTCACATGTCCCATCACCCTTCCACGGCCTTCGATCTCACCACAACATCAACATACGCATTCCCTACCCCACTCTAGCCTACCCGACCCCGCCCCAGCCTTTCTCAAATCACTTCCTCACGCCGTAGTACTCCGGACTCCACGCCATATCCTGCCATCTCCCCAGCGGCGTCGCCGCCGCCGTCGCAGTCGCAGTCGCAGTCGCAGTCGGCACAAACGTCACATACGACGTCTCGGTCATGTACACGGTCGTGTCGCCCGGGAGGTCGAGGCCGCCCGTGTTCTGGCCCAGGTCGCAGGGGTGCTTGCCGGTCAGGGGGGTTGGGGAGTAGAGGGCGTCGCACTGCGGGGGTGTGAGTTGGAGGGTTGTTCGTGGTTATGGGGCGTGGAAGGAGAAGGAGAAGGAGAAGGAGAAGGAGAAGGAGAAGGAGAAGGAGAAGGAGAAGGAGAAGGAGAAGGAGAAGGAGAAGGAGAAGGAGAAGGAGAAGGAGAAGGAGAAGGAGAAGGAGAAGGAGAAGGAGAAGGAGAAGGAGAAGGAGAAGGAGAAGGAGAAGGAGAAGGAGAAGGAGAAGGAGAAGGGGTGGTGGTAAGAATGCCAGAGGGAAAGGGGAAAGTACCTGGCGCGTGGGCGTCGGACAGCCGCGGGCGGCAGAAGTCCAGCACACAAAGGAGTGGAGTTCTTCGAAGTTGCAGCGCTGGTGTACGTGTTAGTTTCTTTTTCCCTTTTTTTTCTGTTTCTTCTTCTCCCTTTGCTTTGCTTTGTTCTGCTTTGCAATTCCTTCTTCCGTCTATCTACCTTCAGGCGTCCTTGCCACTCCCCTCTGCTTGCTTGCTTGCTCACTTGCTCACTCACCTGCAAAGCATCCGTCGCCCAGCACGGATACGCCACCGTCGACAGCGCGGGACAGTTGCACGCGCTGCTGAAGATGGGAATCGGCTCCCAGTGACTGAAGTGGTGGCGCGTGCTCGTGCTCCTGCTGCTGAGGTTGCCGGTCACCGAGAGCGTGGGCAGCAGCGTTGGTAACGTGGTGGGCACGTTCAGGGACGTGGATAGCGGAATGGAGATGGTGGGATCGGCAGGGATCGACGGCGTGGGGAGGGGGATGGGACCCACGGAGGAGACAGCATCCTGCGGGTGGGCGTGTGGGACGGCAGAGGTGAGGGGGAGGGTGAGGGTGAGGCTGGCGAGAGCGAAAAGGGGTGCGGTGAGCCGCATGGTGGAGGTGGTGGATGGTAGGGTAGGCTGGCAGCGTGGACGGGACGGGTTGCAAGAGTGCGTGGTATTGTAAAGGCACGGTGCGGTGCGGTACGGTGTAGTATCGCAACACAGCACAGCACAGCGCAGCACGGGTAGCAAATGGCTTCCGAGCGGTTCTTGATGCGGACAGGTTGCATCGTCTGCGTACTTTTACTTTGTAGTCCCGCCGCTGTCTTTCCGTCCCACCCTCTCCTAACGCGTTGCGAATCTACCGCACTGTGTTGGTCACTTCCCTCCCCCCAGGTGCCTCGGCGGATATTGCTTCGGCATCGCGGGCGGCCAGGAACAGGTTAGAGTGGTCAAGGTCGAGCAAGAGATACAGCAGTGTCGAGGGAGCTTGTGCTATTTCAGTGCCTTTTGCGTCTTGCGATGTTTGCGGTAGAGGAGGACGCGCTGCGGATGCTATGGCTTGATTAATGGTGGTGGTTTCGCGGGCGGTGATTGGTTGGTGGCTCGAGTGTCTAATCTGGGTATTTTGCACGCTGGATATTGCGCGTCGTTAAAAAGAGTCGTTCATTGTAGAAAATCGATTCGCTAAAGAGCTAAGAGTCCATGGTTTGCAGCTGGGAGAAGCTTCATTAAGCAGGACGTCTCTTCATGCGGCTCTTGCAGCTGACACGATGCCGATCTTTCCTGCTGCCACACAAGTCTGCTTGGGTCCACGTTTCCTGGGCATCTGTCCGTTTAGTATCACGTGAACAGTCCTGCACCTGGGCACATGAATGATCTCGGTTGGAATTCGTCTTCCGGACGTTGCTCACGTGGATGAGCAAGTCCACCTCTTGGCGACATACACAAAGGAGACGGTAGAAGGGGCCAGAGCGATCCCGTGCTTCTCGGCGTCCTCAAGAGTACGGGGAAGGTCAGTCACGATAGGCACTAGGTAAGCATGAAATGTGATGGCGCGATGGGGCGCGAGGCTCCACCCCGCGACTCCCAGAAGAGGCATCTCTCCCCGCTGCCGCGCCACCCCAGGTTCCCAGGTGAATGCGACGCTCCTGGGACCATTCTGGAAATCAGGCTCCAGCACTTCTCCGCCACGATAAGGGTCCCGATGGCATCCGTGTGGCATTCTCGCCAAGCGCAAATCACTCACGGCAAGCCTTGCGCTCTGATGCTCAGCCGTCTGGATACGGTTTTCGGGACTGTTGAGCATGTGGGGTGGTATCTATCAGACCCCCAGGCGCTATGCGGCATGGTATCGAATTAGAGGAGGGTGGAATGCTGCGTGTGTGAGCGGGAGAGGAGCGGCCATAGCTGGGGTTGTGTAGTGAATGGGTTGCTGCGGGCATTGAACGGTCGGGCCGAGATGGCGAGATGGCGAGATGGCGAGCGTTGGCGGCAAAAGGAGGTCGCTGATAAGGGCCGGAGAAGTCTGATTTGAGGGTACGAGGCTCCAAGTACAGGTACATGCTCAGGATGCGCTGCCGAGCTCACGCAACCCCGGACCTTGTGGACGCTGGCGTGACGCCGCCCTGTTAGCGGCGCAGTAGAGTATGCGGGAGGGCGTGCAGGAAGGTTTGTTGAGGTTTGGCAGCTCACCGAGTGGGAGGCAAATATATGTGATGATTCAGAAGCGTTATTCATAATCAGGCGGATGGGATGGAGGGGACAGCCGTTGCGGCCGAGTCTCGGAATGGATACTTGTGAGATGATAGCTGAGGGCCGCAAGGCGTGGGTAAGCATGTCATGTGACTGGGTGGACGAAGCTCGGGCCCATGACGAAACCTTCGTGTCGTGAAGCAATGTTCGCGCCGTCATCGTGGACCGTTGACATTTTGACATTCACCGTCGTGTTGCGTGTTTGCGAATATCATTGAGTAAGTACCCCTTATCTCGTCCCTGCTTCTCGCCTACCGTAATTCACCCCAAGCCTTGCTGACGACCCCGCAGCATTCACAATGGCCCCATCAAGAGCTCTCCTCGTCGTCGCCCACCTCCGCCCATCTCCGCGCCTCCTCCCGGCCGCTCGTCGCACCATCAGCAGTTGCGCCCAAGCACACCGATCACGCATTTCCCCAGCCCTACTCTCAGGCCCAACGCGTGCCTTCCCCGCGCTGTCATCGAGGCGAGGGTATGCAACGGCAGCACCCGAACCGCCGGATTACCTCAACGAGGCTGAGCTCCACATCTTCAACAAGATCAAGGCCGAGCTGCAGCCCGTAAAACTTGAGGTGCGTTCTGTGCCACGTCGGCAGTCCATGCTACCGGGCGAAGGCGCCGATCGGATGATGCGACGTCGTTTGACCGATTGCTGTACAGCGAGCATGCACGTCATGCGAGTGTCGCTGGGGTCTGTGGAAGCAACTATCGGGCAGGGGCCGAAGAGAGATTGTGCAGGCTGACATGCTGCCGTACTAGGTGCAAGATATCAGCGGCGGGTGTGGCTCAATGTATGCGCTGCAGATCGAGAGCGAGAAGTTCAAGGGCTTGAGCGTCATCAAGCAGCACAAGATGGTGAATGAGGTGCTCAAGGAGGAGATCGCGAGCTGGCATGGTGTGCAATTGAGGACAAAGGCCGTATGAGCGACGATGCATGGCAGTGTTGTATATTTTCTATAAGATACCTGTGTACGATGCGGATGTAAAGATAACTGCTGGGCGGCCACCATTTGAACTCCTGGGGCATGAATAAGACGACCGTAATCGACTATCGACTCTTCGGTAGCTTTTGCGAGCCACAACCAATCTCAGCACAGGAACTTAATGGGGTGCCAAAAATACGAAGAGCACCACAATTTCCACCGTGATCTACATCAACTTTGAGAGTATGTTGTCTGTGCAACAACAGTTTGGTAGTCTCATCAGCACAGTGCCATATACCAACGGTGGACCTCCGTAGAGAATGTGCCAATTCAGAACCAAATTGAAACACTGGCGGGAGGTTGAGCTTCACTCCCTCCAGCAATCACCGTTTCTTGAGGCAATCGTCCAGAAAGGACACAAGGTAGCCACACAGTCATCAGACGACGTGGTCGTCTAAACAGAAAACGAAGGAAAAGAAAAAATAGCCATAGAGTAAGGGGACAGCGTACCAGCCATACACTTGAGGATTACCATAATTGTGCAGTGCAAAAAAACCCGAGTTTCCAGGTACTTCTGCACACTTATTGATACAGTTTCGATTGGTTTGAAAAGGCCAAGACATCAGTTCCCTAGGTGGTAGCAGTCAACGCAAGTACTGGCTTCCTTGGTTCCTTTCGATAAGTCTCTCAGAGCTTGCTGACAGCCACACCCTCTATTTAAAGACAATACCCAGCTTCGTTTCTCCATATACCCTTTCACTGCTCATGACAGCCACTGCAATCACAAAGCGACGCCTTCACCACTTCCACTATTTCGTTGCCGTTCCTCCTTTGACTGCCTGCCAATTCATCCCCGCGTTACATGAATGACATGATTATACGCCTGAATCTGGGCTGTCAGTTCCAGGATCAATCGTTTTGTGGTGTTTTCCGGTACCTTTCCCTCTTCATCTTCCCTCGGATCGTCGTTGTAGAAATTCACCTCCCCGATGCTCCAACCGCTATGCCCCAGTTTCACTGGGTTCTCTTTGATGTTCTCTGAGTCTGTGCAGCCCCAGCCTTTGGGAACATGAACCATCCGGTGAGTCTTCTTTGTCGCTGTAGATACGTTGTCGGAAGCTTGTTATGAAACTATGTTCGACTGGTTGTGAGTAGACATATAACATAAGGATGTATGAAAGGACTTTGAATTTTTATCTACCTAGCTGGGAGCATCCTCTACCTACTGCTATATACTTTTCAGAACAATGCACTTATGTTCTGAATCCGGGGATGCGGCACGGAGTGCCACTGTGTCGGTGAACGCTCAAATCTAGTTGTCCATGTGCCTCCCGCCTTTATAGGGCTACTCGCGTGCGGCGTATGGAAGATACACAATGAACACCCTGGGCATCTACATCTTCGTTTGTATGATCAGGCTCTCGGGACTTGGTAGCTGTGATCGCGGTTGCAGGAGAGACGCGAGCCATACGTACTGGAGTAAAGGACGGCACAGGTCAGTGAGAGTTTGGTGAGAATGCTGAGCGTTTGGTATTGAGCTTATAGCTGTAAAGATTCAATGAGTATCCACCGTCCACAATACGTTGCAGCTTATCCTCGCTGCATGATCCTACAAACGACCGGCGCAGCAATACCTTGCGTTTGTCTGATTTTCCATCATGCAGTGCAAGGCGGTCTGCTATCCAAAGTGGCTGTGCATTTGGCGCGTGTGTCATGACTCTCATATCCCACTTCACCTGCTAAATGGTTTAAAGAAGTACTCCTACCATTTTGAATTTTACTCGCCTATGCGCCTGAGCTGCAATCCCGAGACCATCCCCACCTGCACAATTCCCAGGCTGTGGCGACCGCCCTTGCCGCAATGCGAGCGTGAGACAACGACATGGCCTCTAGATAACATGTTCAATCTCTATGTCTTTCGGGCACGAAACAAGGGCGTTATCGCTGGAGTATCATGGTCTATGGATGTATCGTCAGACCTGCACGATTTGGACTGCCTTGGGTAGTGGCAATGTAAATCAGGGTTGTTCCAGTCACGCTTTTTGAATTTGTGCCTTCGAGCACAAGTTGGAGGTATCTCGGCCGATATCGCAGGAGGCGGAGATCTTGGGAGCGATGCAGTGTCCATCGTAGCAGTTCCAGAGTTGGCGGGTGTTTTACATTTCGTCCTGCCAAGCTCTATGTGCCGTCCATTGCTGTTGTCGGGATACCTCTGGAGAAGAATATTTGAAAGCCCCTCGTCGAAGAAGGCTCAAGCTGAAACGCGGGAATAAATCGGCTCCTAGTGGAGATAATCAGTAAGATACATGGGAATACCAAACTAGTTCCTGGCTTGGATACAGAATTTCTACATATCGTTTTCTAGACTATTCTCACAATGGCGATGCTGGAACGACCTTCGGAGCAAGTCGAAATTTTCACTCGAAATATGCTATCCACAGAATGAGGAACGTGTCACTGCAACTGGGTGGGCCAAGAAAGTATGTCAACGCTCAGGCAACTCACGCGATCTCGTAGCAATTTGATGCCGTCCAATGAATTTGAAATTCAACTATTTCTCCATAAGTCCTCCGAATTTTATGAGTATGCCGCGTATTTAGGCAAAAAAAAAAACCTCTGAAGTTGATATTGAACACAACTAAATAGCCCTACACCTTCCCAGCGACGAAAGCACCAGCAGTTCCAACGTCGTTCTGGTAGTTGAGGTGCGCAGGGGTGATGCTGGCTCCGCCCTCGCAGATGTTGTCACCAGAGTGGCAGATGGTGAGGACCTTCGAGGAGACAATGGATCCGAGGGACTGGCCCCTTTTTGGGTCGCCGAAAACAACCACTGCCGCGACCTTCGCCGCGTTGGCAGCGGAGGTCTTCTGCGCAGCGTTGTGCACGAGCTGCGCACCCTGCGAGTAACCAGAGAGCACGATCTTCGTGTTGGGGCACCTGGACGCAGTCTGAGGATCGGCATTAGTGTCATGCTCTCTCGAGTTCCTGCTAAGAAGCACTGACCTGGGAGATCAAGTTCGTCATCGTAGTCGTGCCCGCAGAGTCACCTCCTGCGAGGAATCCTGCAACACTGGCAGAGTACGTGACACCCTGGATAGCAAGCTTGCTTGTTCCACCAATCCTGGATGCAAGGTTGTTGAAGAAGAGCGGGCCAACAGCTTGCGAGTCACCGACGTTGCCTTGCTGTCCGGTTCCGCGGGCATAGATGATCGAGATGGGGCGGCATGCCTTACCGTCAGTCAATTGGTTATAGGTGCTTGAAGAGTACTGGCGTTTCTCGATGGCCAGGGCGGCAGAGGTGGGGCTGAGGGCTGCAGCTAGAGCTGTGATGAAAGAGGTCTTCATTTTAATGGATCAGTTGATTGGGAAGAGGCAGTACTGCAAGAGCGAGTGACTAGTAGTGAGTGCTGGAAAACCTGGAAGGCATGGTCTCTCAAACACTGCGGATCAAGCCATTATTTATATCACACATTCTCAGAGCAAAACTCCCTCCCTCAATACTGTTCATTAGCCAGTTGACATGCACTCGGGATCATCAGATAGTCTCCTGCCTTCTGTAGCGAGCTCATCCGTATACACAGCTTGGCCAAGTCCCTTGATTTGTCTTGTAAAGCGTGTAATTGTCAGGCTGATCTCAAAACGGCAAATTGTGCGACCAGATGTGTGCTTATGGATTCACAGAACTATAGCAACTTATCTTAAATTAACTTCTTCTGTGGCTCGGACCGAGGCGCAGAGCGACTCTGCGCGGTTTGCTCCAATGTGGCAATTTTCGCGTGGAAACCGAGAATTTAATATCAGAAGCAGCCTTGTGGGAGTCTTGAGAACGAAATTGATGTTTCAAAACCGCGCTTGTCTCAGTATCTTCTCGATCAAGATGATGAGTTCATGCTGCTGAACCTTGTGGCTTCCTGTTTGGTTGATTGAAGTGACTGCCTTCCTATATAGGTTAGACTGTCACACGTGTATGAACTTCTCGAACATCCACAGGTATGCGGGGAAGGAGATCAGGGAATGAGCTGGACTGTCTTTAGCAAGCCATCTACTACATTATCAAAAATGTCAGATGCGGGTTCCATACCATAACAGAGGCTGTATTCGGGTTCCAAGACAAGCATCGCTATAAACTCCGAGTCACGTTACTGTGCATATGTTCATATAGATGGTGGGGCCCGCTTAGCCTGGGCTCTCCTGCCCTCCTTACCTGCGCAAACATCGACTTCCACGCCATTAAAAAATGAAGCCCGCAGCTATATCAGTTGCCTTCGCAACAATATCAGCCATTTCAGCCGCTCAATCCACCTGTCACGACTATGTCATCATATCCATCCGAGGAACATACGAGCCCCAAGGTCGAAGCATCTCCTTCACGACTATGATTAACCAGACCTTCGCGGCACTCCCAGGTGGAATTGAGTACGACACCGTGTATCCGGCCGCCGCAAACCAGACGGCATACCTTGGTGCCGATGATGTCACTCGCTTCCTCAATAACGGCTTGCAGGAATGCCCTCGGCAACGATATGCCATATTGGGTTATAGCCAAGGCGCATCAGCAACAATGCTCACCCTTAACAACATTACGGACACTTCTTCAGCAGCCTATAAAGCTATCAAAGCAGTTCTCGTTACAGGCAACCCATATCATGTTCCCAATGCTTCTGCAAACGTCGACGAAAACGGCGGCGATGTAAGCAAAAAGTATCCGGGCACACTTTATAACGCAAACAATGCTAGCAGTAGAGGCATACCACAGACCTACTACGACAGTGAAGCGCTGCTTGACATTTGCCATCGGGATGATTCGGTCTGCGCACCTGCAGCGCCAAATGCAAGTTTCATTCCTGGACACTTACGTTATGGGGATGCGAACGTTCAAGATCTTGGTGCGAAGTTCCTCATCTCACGACTCAGTGCCGACGACAGCGACTCATCGCCGACTTCAACGGCGACTGCAGGCGGCAGCTCGTCCACTCGGTCGCCCACTGGCTCATCCACTGGTTCGGAGCCTCCGCAAAACACTGGTGGTGCGGATATGGTATCCACGAGTTTCATGGCAGCTCTAGGCGGGTTCTTTGCGCTACTATTGCAAGGATGTTGATCTGGACGAACATACGCAAAACAAAAAACAAAAGAGCGCAGGGGATGAATTCCAATTTAGCGCAACACGTGTTCATTTTGCAACAAGCGTCATCCACCTTATCAGCACCCACGTCTGCAGAGCTGGTCTCTGACTTCCATTGCCGCATCTTATCATCCATTCATTACTTGGTCCCCTCATATTCTCTCAATCGCTATGATGGTTTGCTTTCAATTCGCGATGAAGCAGTTTTTATCTAAAGAAAATCGACATACCCCTTTTGCCCAATTGCGGCCTCCAACTTGACTGGGGTTAGCTGCGTCCTGTACCTGTTAGCTGCAGCGCCCTGTAGAACGAAACGTAGAGCTATTACGACCGAAATAGCATGTTTTATCTTGCATGGTTTGTAAGTGCAGGAAGGTCGACTTGAGCACCTTTTCAAACTCACACCAACGGGACTGGAATTCGATATCAATATACTTTGTTATTAAGGTGGTAATATCTCGCCATAGAGTGCCATCTTACAACAGATTGCGGTGGAGCTTGTGCTATTTTGACGCAGACGGTCGAAAAACTATCGCAGGAGCTTAACATACTTCTTAAATTTGAGTCTACTTTGTTGTGATCCCTGGCGTAGTCTTTTAAAGCATCACGAGGAACATGTATATGGCCTGATCGTACGGAATTTGTGATCTCTTCGTTATCTCAAGATTTTGCGTGTGAACAGAACAGCCACCAAACTACCCCCATTACATTACTCTTGTTCAACACCAAAGGTAATCAGAATTTCCCTCATATGCTAACATAGCGGGGAGTTTCCTGGATCAGGCTTATTATTTGAAAGGTAAATGTCGCGGTTCCAGAACCTAGAAAGTCTACTTGGATTATGCTCGAGGTGTACTTCGCGTGTATCCACAAATCCCAATGCCACACGACGTCGCATGTAAATCAGGGTATTTTTACCAAAATATTGAAGCTGTCGCTGCGTTGCCGTTCTTCTGAGTGCCACAACTCAAAACTGCACCCCATGGTACCTCGTATTTGCTACCCGTAATTAGGCTGAAAAGATACTCTGGAAGGATCCAGTTATACTATACACTGAAAAATATGTCATTGCTTCGGTGGGTTCCGTGAACAACTCAATTATTATTGACAGCCATAACTGTCCTTGCCATTCATGTATTTGTCGAGTCTGGCACCCCGACCACTGGTCTTCTTTGAACCAATTTCTGAACGAAGTAATTAACACGAGAGCATGTACTGTCGTAATCGATGTTATGATGATCTCCCCCAGCAAAAACATGGTGGTTTCCAGGGAGATCAACCACACATTCAGGTTTGGGAACTTCTCTCTGCCGGATTAGTCCCTTGGCTTACATAGTACAAATTGCTTAAAAAGAGATTCGCAGATCAGCCACACTAGTGGACCACGGTTCATTGTCTTCCACTACTACTCAGATATGTGAACTGCCGTACCGGCGTGTGGGAATTTGTGATTTATTTCAACGGCGTTGTTTGCATGGCTTCATAGATGTTGCCTGATCAGCACACGAGAGAGTCGTAGCCCAGCATTTCTCTGGAAAATTGGCTCACTGCGTGGGATTGGCAACGAATTCGAATAGTTTGGGTGTGGGAAGATTTCCCCCTTAAATAGCTGTTGCTGCATGTCTGGAGCATCAACCAGGAAATTATCTCCAGTATCCGAAAGGTTCTCGGAGCGGTACGCTTTGGGCAGATTAATTGCCACGAGAACGAAGACAGCCTCACGACACCTGGTATTCGTTCTTCAGTATACTAAAGAGTGAAAATTGACTTTAACAACTCTCTAAAAAGCACGGGATTGTTGCTCTAGCTAATCGGGTGTACGACCGGATCCGCATCTATCACAATGGCACCTTGTCAGCTCCAAGAATGCAACAGACATGGATGAAATCAACAACAAGGTGACACTTCGCTTCCACAGAGCCTAAGAACATATTCGTCCTGATAATCAGCACAGGTTGCAGGGAAGGCGCGTCGCGCGATACATACATAGTCAAGAAGAGCTATCCCCGCAAGCCTTTGAACTCCATGTCTGTAGCCAGAATTCAACGAAAGTATCGCATCGAGACTGTATGCCTCAATAAGGGCGACATTTCCAATCATATTGCCTTGAGCTGCTCATGGCACGAAGCCACAGAGAATCTTACAAAGAAGCTACGCCTCTTTGGTCTGCCGGAGCTATCGAAGCAGTGCTCGGTTCCGCTCTGCTTTGGAAAGACAATCTGATACCCGAGATAATCTTCTGTGTGGCCATGCCTACTGCAACGACTCCTTTGACTGTCAATCATACGTAGGCCATACATGGCAGTTATGCTCATGGAAAGACCGAACGAGCAGCACGCACAGGGATGGATTGGAAGCTTGGGGTTTACTTCACCTGTATTCACTCAGCATTAGGCCAGAAGGAGTGGAATCCCATATCATCGAGATGTCGCGCTGTGTCATGTTTATGATATGCAGCTTTCATTGGGCCGAATGGCGCCATGGCACCTCTACCTACCGTAGGTACAATGGGTAGTCGGCCAGACAATCCTGCTCGTCTCATGGCGCTTGGTACACGAGTCCCTGCATTTCGGTTGATCGAGGCGTAAGCCTTATCTCGAAAACTCTGCAACGAAGTTCGTGTTTGCGAACTGCCGAGCATCTTCACTTTTTTCTTCTTCTCGCAGTGTTGTAGATATCTACCTAGAGGTAAGCGCCGGATAGATCTTTTCCGGTGGAGCCCCAGCCGACCAATCATAACTTCCCAATGCCGAAAAAGCTTACTAACACCGCCGGTGACGGCCAGCGGAGCATCCGGATTGCCTAAGCTTTCGAGATCCCAATCTGCGCATTTGCACCGCGATTATCAAGACTGCAGTTTATCTGATATGGACTAGGAGCGCAAGGCTGTTTCTAGAATAACAGTAACCAGTTTCAATACGCCTGAGCCAATCGAAGCGAAGGAAAATGTCTAAAGGCCCGTTTGAGGTTGGCTTTGCGACGTCGCGCGCAGCGACATTTCGTCCGGCGATGGTGTTGTGTTTTGCGTGTACTGTCGACCTAGAGCGGACGGGAACTGTATAAAACAGTGGATGGCACAGCAGCGACAGAACTGCATTGTACACTACGGAACCGCCTCGCCTTGAAGTATTCTCTTCATCATTGCCCTGGAATTCTCTGTCAAGATCTTTCGCCATGGTTGAGGTCCGCAACATCGTCGTGGTCGGCGCGTCTCACTCCGGCCTCCATGTCTTGCACTACATCGCCAAATACCTGCTACCTATCTTGAAGAGCAAACATCAGGGCATAACATACCGTGTCTACATAATCAGCCCCAGTTCAGACTGGTTCTTCCGCATCGCATCGCCGCGCGTTGCTACCTCCACCTCCCTTCTATCGACCGAGAAGGTGTTCGTCCCGCTCGCTGAGGCCTTCGCCCAGTACAGCAAAGACGAAGTCCCGTGGATCCAAGGAACCGCTACTGGTCTCAACCACTCCGCTCGACTAGTCGATTACAAACGGGTGGACGCAAAAGACGGGGAGCAACTGCAATACCACGCACTGATCGTCGCGACCGGAAGCAGAACCTACTACCCAGCCTTCTCGACATGGAGTGACAAAGAAACAACCCTCGAAGCACTCAAGTACACCGAAACCGCCGCCGCAGCCGCCCAATCCATCGTCGTCGCTGGGGGCGGAGCCACGGGTGTCGAAGCCGCCGGCGAACTGGGCGACTTCTTGAATGGCAGACCAGGCTGGTACTCCAAGCCGCAGCGCAAAGTCGCCATCACGCTGCTCACATCCGGGCAACAGCTTCTCCCCACAGTGCGGAAAGCCCTTGGCGACGAGGCAGAGCGCAAGCTCAACGGCCTCGGCGTCGACGTCCGATACAGCATCCGCGTAGAAAATGCGCGCAAAGAGCACGACGGCAAGACCACGTTGACGCTTTCCAACGGCGAGACGATCGCAACAGACCTGTACATCCCCGCGCACGGCGTGCAGCCCAACTCCGAGTGGCTCCCGCCCAATCTCCTGACTGAGAACAAGTACCTCGACACCAACGTGCAGACACTACGCGTCGACCTCGCTGGTCCCCGCGTGTACGCCCTCGGCGACGTATCCAGCTACTCGCGCAATACTGTCATAGACGTCATGGACGGACTGCCTGTCCTCGCAACCAACCTCAAGCGCGACTTGCTTGCGTATGACGAGAAACACCCGGAGCGTGCGGCACCGGGCAAAGACCGCATCTTCACGCCGAATACAAAGGAGGTTATGTTTGTGCCAATAGGCACGGCGACTGGTGTGGGTGTTGTTTTTGGATACAGGGTGCCGGGGTTTTTGGTGTGGTTGCTCAAGGGGCGGGATTATTTCATTGGCATGAGTATGATGGGGACGGCTATGAGGTCGAAGGTTTATGATGTGAGATGGACGAAAGAAGAAGAGGTTTCGATATAGGTGATGACGGATTTCTAAGATTACTCTTCGTCAACTCGATAGAGTGTACTTTATTGGTTGGATGTTGGCTCGCGGTGTCGTCCTTTTCGTAGTATACCATCTAGTTCTGTGCTTGTCTCAATTCCGACTCGTCGAGGGTCCAGCTGCATCGGTGGTCTCCACAGGTTCGATACCGACTTCGGCGGTCTTTGAATCGTCCTTCGTCGTCCGGTTCTGCGCGTCTCTTCCCATTTCGCCTTCAAACTCATCCTCAGCTTGCGCGTCCAAGGGCTCGAAGGTCGCATTTCGCATGCGTTTGCGGTCGATGCGCCTTCGCCAGGGCTTGTACAGTAACACGCTCAATCCACCGAAGACCACAAAGGCCCCACATATGGCGCCGCCTACTCTGTTAGCTCGCGTCCACCCAAAGCGAGCACGTGTGGCTTACCAACAATATCCCAGCTGTCTCCTAGCCTCTCTACCCCATCCCAAAACCTCCCCTCCGGCTCTGCCACATTCAGCGCCAAGTTGAGAAACTGTACTACCCCGATAACGGTCGCCACAATGACCGTGATCACAGTAAGTACGATGCTGTAGTAGCAAATTGCAACTGGGTCCCTCGCCAGTTGCGTACTCGTATACAAGCTCATCATCAGCGCGCCATCCGTGGTATCCAGCAAACACATGCCGGCGGTAAACAGCAGCGGAAACAGCAAGATAAGCCACATCGTGGTCCCCTTGGCCGCCTGAATACTTGAAATACCCAGAATCGCAATCTCAGACGACGTGTCGAAGCCGAGCCCGAACATGACTCCTAGCGGGTACATTTTCCAAGGACGGTCGATGAGCTTGAAGAGCCGCTGCAAGATAGGGAAGAGGCACCCGCCACCCTGGATCTTGAATTCCCGGTGCTCGTTTCCTGGCGTGGAGGCGATCAGCTTCTTCATCTGCACGATGAGCTTGTACAGGATGTACACGTTCATCATGCCAAGCAGCAGCAGGAAAGTTGCGGAGACAGACGTCCCAATGATACCGCCGACGCGGGAGAAACTGTCGAATTTGGAAGAGACGGCTGCGGCCGTGCCGGCGACAACGAGAGATGTGATGATGACGATGGTCGAGTGGCCCAGGCTGAAGTACATGCCGACGGTGACGGGACGCTGGCCGGATGCAATCAGCCGCCGCGTCATGAGGTCGATGGCAGAGATGTGGTCTGCGTCGAGGGCATGACGGAGGCCGAGTGTCCAGGAAAGGATTGCGGTCGAAATTAGTGGCGTGTGGAAGTGCTGGCGTGGTTAGTTGGGGCTGGTGTGTAGGGAGTAGAGCCTACCAAGACGATGCCCACTGCTACCCATACGAAGATGTTGACACCGATCAGGGTGAGGATGATGGCGATCGCGTTGAAAGGAAGATTATTGAGGTACGGAATACGCGAATGGTACGCGGAAGCTTTGTTTGACCAGCTCTTGAATCCTGACATCTCGACATCCTCGCTTTCGTGGGGGGATATCGGTCGGTCCTCCATGATGACACTCAAGCCTCGCTATGCACTGAAGTACGCGGAACGAATTGAAATCGATACCAACGGCCACGAATCCCGCCCGAGTCTCAAATGAAAAAAAGAAAAACCTTCGAGGGAGTACCAAGCGTCAAGGAGGACCCAGCTGTTGTGTAGTGGGGTTTAAAGATGTTTTGCACGCGCTAAATACGTGCTCATGTTTATCGGCGGGGTAAATTCATGATGCGCCTATGACAGCGGCGAATTACCAAGCTATAGGTAGATACTGCGTCTAGCACGCGATCGTTTGGAGAACATCCGGCGAAATCGGCCACCCTACAAATTCGCCTACACACGTTACATTTTCACGAAGCATAGCGACGCATTGGTGCCTCCAAAGCCGAAGCTGTTGGAGAGTGCAACGCTAACGTCGCGCTGCTGCGCCGTGTGCGCTACGTAATTGCAATTGAAGTCTTCTGGAGGGTCGCCGGGTGTATGAAGATTCAGAGTTGGAGGAAGGGTGTTCTGCGTTCTTCAGCATACGCAAACTAGAGGACGATGAATAGAGACTTACGTTGTGGAGCGCCAGGACGGTGAAAATCGCCTCCACGCTTCCAGACGCACCTAGAAGATGACCAATTGCGCCTTTAGTGCTACTGATATTGATGTCTGAGGCTTTGGACTTCCCATGTTCGCCGAGCAGTAACTCTTTGACCGCTCTGTTCTCAGCTGCGTCCCCGAGAAGCGTGCTAGTAGCATGTGCATTCACGTAGTCGACAGAGTCTGGTTTGATCCCCGCATGTCGAAGGGCGTGCTTCATGGCGTTGCGGGGACCTTGGCCATCTTCGCGCGGTGCTGTCATATGATGGGCGTCGCTGGACAAGCCGTAACCCGCGAGTTGGGCATATATATTCGCCCCTCTTCGCTTTGCGTGCTCGAGTTCCTACCCTTGTTAGCATTCTGTACTAAATACGCAATGACAAACTCCCGCAGAGGAGGTAGTACCTCCAAAACAACCACGCCGGCGCCTTCGCCTATGACAAACCCAGCCCTGTCTTTGTCGAACGGCCGGCTTGCCTGCGTCGGGTTATCGTTCCAGTCCGTGGCCAGACTCCTCGCTCGTGCGAAGCCTGAGATGGCGAGAGGATGTATGCAAGACTCAGCGCCACCGGCCACCATCACATTTGCATCTCCAAACTGGATGAGTCGGGCAGCGTCGCCTATGCTGTGGGCACCTGTTGTGCATGCCGTTGTTGTAGCATGATTAGGTCCCTGTAACATTCAGCTTACGCTCTTACATAGCTCGAACACCATACCTTGAAACCATACCGCATGGAAACATGACCAGCTGCAAGATTAATCAATAGGCGAGGTACGAAAAGAGGCGACACTTTCCGATATCCCTACATCTGTCAGAGATACTCGCCTCCTGGGCACCGAGGTCAAAACTCACGCCCTGCTCATAAGCAATAGTAGTCTCGTACACATCGTCCAAGCTACCAATACCCGATCCCATGTAAACACCCTGTAGCCCATCAGCACGTGATCTCTCAGTCGCAAAAAACACAAACCGTAGCTTCAAGCTCCTCCTCCCTATTGGGCGCCCACCCAGCATCATACAAAGCCTCTTCGGACGCAGCCATAGCATACTGCGCGAAGCGCGCCATCCTGCGCTCATCAGACGCGCTCAGCCAATCTTTCACGCTCCAACGCCCATCTTCCTTCTTCCCCTCCGGCACAAGGCCCGCGACCTGGCTCGGCAGCGCAGCAAATTGGGGGCTCCTATCCTTGATGGAAACAACGCCGCATTGGCCATCTAAAAGTCGCGACCATGTTCGACGCACGCCTGCACGGTCTCAGCAAATGGAGTCGCGAGTGGTGAAGATAGAGAGATACGAACCTATACCTAAAGGGGTCACTAGCCCTAGACCAGTCACTACTACCTTTCGCATTGCATATTTTGATGAACTGAGATGGTTGCGATTAAGGATGGTCGCAATTGCAGAAGGGAACGAAGCTTGCGCCAACCGCTAGTCTCATTTGAGATATGGTACTGGTTCACGTGCTTTTGTTTGGATCTCTAGGGCTACAGGGTCCATTCCATGTCACTGCTCACTCATGTTTACCCTTTTGCGACATGCATAGCACTTCATCCTCTTGAGAAGAAAATACTGCCCGAACACGAACTTGGTATTGTGAATTGACTCATTGGGATTGTACTTGCTCGCACTTACGACTGACATCAGGTGCCCTAGAGATATTGGTAATGTCCAGCTTTCGTATCGTAGGAGACGAAACGGCTTCGACCTGTAGTTGTGCTATCCGTATGAACAGACAGATTTTTGCATAAATTGTTTTTAAATCGCTGCTAGAGGCGCCAAGTTATGTCACGCTTCGGTAGGTCCGATCATGGTTTTCTACTATGCTCTCTGTATAAATAGCTAGGCCCTCGCACATGGCAGCGTTTCGGATGCTGCAAAAGTAGTCGAGTCGACTCAGACTTCGTTGTTCGTGCCACGTATTCATTGACCCTCACGTGAACTGTCAGGATTCTGGAGTTGGTGTCAATCGAGTCACTGCTAACACACTCAGATCCATGCAGGCTTGGTCATGTATTTTAGATATGCGCTGAGGGACGATGGACTAGATCCCTGACGTGGCCCTGGACTATGATGAGGTGTAAGAGCGATGGTGGGTGGAGTTACTTCTGAAGGACCAGTGCGCACCTTTCGGCTGCCCATATAGCTCCTGCCACTGCAAAGACGGAAAACATCCTAGACAAGGTGTTTTGCGAGGTCGACCAAGTCAATCGGTGACTTCACCGTATTAGCAAGCTAACATCTGTTGGTTTTCAGGGCTACTGGCCGCATGTGCACATGCACAACGTCGCGTCGCGCCGGGTTACGACACGTCCACACATCGACATATGAAAATCCACATAATGACTATGGTACAGGAAACTTCTTGCCATATATTTTCTGTTGTAGCGGACATTTGAATGAACATTGATAGGAGCCTACCTCATAGCCACGCAGCAAACCACAAGACTGCCTGCAGGAACGACGCCTCCTTAGCATATTTCTGGCGCGGGACGGTCATGTTTGGACGGACTGCGAAGCCGTGTGGCGCCCCAGAGTAGAAGTTGGTATGATAGGTTGCGTTTTTGGCGGTGAGTATGGCCTCTGTGCTGTATCGTCCGGTGGCATTAAAGGCGTTATCAAGTTCTCCCGCTAATACGTGATTAGTAATCCCTTGGTGAATATGAAAGCTCAACATTGGCATACCTGCAATCGTAATCGGCCCATTGATTCCCTGGACCTCCGCAGCCTCAAGCCCACTCGGATGCGCAATGAATCCTACATCGATACCCTTGCCCTCGGCCAGGAACCGCGGCACGTACTTGCCTCCGAAGCAGTAGCCCACGCCACCGATCCTGCTAATTTTGAGGTCGTTGTGGATGTAGTCGACGGCCAGACCGAGGATGGCATCGATCTCAGCGGTAGGGTGGCGGGAGCGCCATTCTGTCAGGTTGAGAGCTGGGCCTTCGCGATCGTCCGAAGGGACGGCATCGCCGTTGAAAAGATCGGGGAAGATGACGGTGTAGCCTGCGCTGGCGATGGAGTCGGCGAGGCTGTTGGGGTGTTAGTGTCTGTCCTTGCGCGTCGAAGACTGGAAGCGGTGTCGAATTATGTTGTATTCAAGCACTACACGAACACTGCATCGAGATGGGAAGGCACGAGTCGAGTTTCTTACAGCTTGTTCTCCAATAGTGGGACGCCGTAGATATCAGACACAAACAGTACAGCTTTTCCACCGGTGGTGACGTTCTGGTGGTGGTACGAATGATAGATGCTCACTGCATTCCGAGTCAACAAAGAATCACAACGTGCATGATCAGATACCTACCGCCAGATACGTTCCTGAAGAAGCCTTTCGTCTCTCCTTCGTGGCTCACAAATACATTGGGAAGCGCAACAGACGAGGCGAAGGCAGTGGACAGGCCCGCGAGACAGAGTGCTAGAGATGGTAGCATGGTGTTGATTCCTGTTGAACTGGACACTGGCTAGGAGGATATGTAGAAGACGGCGAGATCCAGAAGAGCAATGGCGCATCTGAGTTCCTTGGACTTCGTTCTATATAGGCCACTCTAGAAAGCTGCAGATCGCTCGCGGGTTCCTTAGGAAATTGATTACGCGTGCCCAGTGATTGGCGGCGCCAAGGACCTGCAGGTGCTTGGTTGAGAGGTCGATGGCCTGGATAGCCTAGATAGCATCATGGGCGTTGTGAATGGTGCAAGATTGGGTGGATGCGGCAGCTTGTTCTTCCATGGACAGGTCGGTTGCATTTGTCAGGCACATAGTCTTGCAGAGGTTTGGTGGTTGATGCGTCGATGTTGTAGATAGATACCAAGGTAGGTACGACATGCGCGGGCAGCGCAGGCAATGATCAGCACCCCATCCCTTGGCGAAATAAACAAGCTACCATAGTGACCGGGGACCATGAAGGCCTGGGAAGAAGCGTCCGAAGACATGGTGATGTGAATTCATGGTGTTGAGAGAGACGAGGTCCCAGGCGATAAAGAAAGACGCAAGCTCGCCCCGCAGTGGCAGCGGCGACGCTTGCTCGAAAATAAGCTCCCGAGCGACCAACGCAGCTTCCTGCATACCGTATCGGAACAACAAATACTGCATCCGCCCGCCCACCCCGACCTTCTCACCAGCACCATCATTATACTACCAAGCACAGCTGTTAGCCCTGCATCACTCGTTACCCGTAATCACCGCCAGCCTCTTTCACCATGGCAGACGCGCCGGAGAAAGCCCCACGCGTCGACCCCGCCATCGACGCCACCGTCGAGACGCACGACGCGGAAAACAAGGACAAGCCACGTGATAGCAAAGGCTGGGACGGAAAGCTGCGCGTCGATAAGAACGTACTGGTGAATGGAAGAGACCAGGACGCCGACAGCGACGCCGAAGATGTGTCTGAAGACGAGGGGCCGCCGCCCGAGCAACTACCGGCTGACGAGGATCTGCTGGAAGACTACCCAGAAGACGAAGAAGACATCGAGCTGGTGCACTTGAGGATTACCGACATGGCTGCGCTGCGGCTGGACAGGTTCAAGAAGCTCAAGGTATGTGGAATGCCTGGTCTGGGTATGCCGTGTGGCCTGCTAGGCAACCGGGGGCCATATGGGACACAGGCTGACAGGAGCCACGCAGCGCCTCGGTCTTCGCCAGAACCAGATTACCAACGTAGAGTTACCCGAAGACATCGCCCCGCAGCTCCAAGACCTCGATTTCTATGACAACCTAATCTCGCATGTCAAGGGCTTTGACGCCTGCTCCGAGCTTGTGCTGCTTGACCTATCCTTTAACAAGATCAAGCACATCAAGCGCATAAACCACCTCACCAAGCTCAAGGACTTGTTCTTCGTACAGAACAAGATCAGTACAATCGAGGGATTGGAAGGCCTCACCAACCTCCGCCAAGTCGAGCTGGGTGCAAACAGAATACGGGTAAGTGAGAATATCAAAGCATACAGCTAGGGTGAGCTGACAGCGGGCAGGAAATTCAAAATCTCGAGACACTCACTGGGCTGGAGCAGCTATGGCTCGGCAAGAACAAGATCACCGAGCTCAAAGGACTCGATACCCTTACCAACCTCAAGATTCTGTCGATACAATCAAATCGTCTGACGTCTCTCGCCGGCCTCTCCAGCCTGAAAAATCTCGAAGAACTGTACATCTCTCACAACGCCATCGAGGAGATCTCGCACCTCGAAGAGAACACCAATCTGCACGTCATCGATGTCAGCTCCAACCCGATACAACACCTGCAAGGCTTAGACACCCTCAAGCACTTGCAAGAGTTTTGGGCGAGCAATTGTCAGTTGAGCGACTTCAACGAGGTTGAAAAACAGCTTGGCGGCAAGGAAGAGCTAGAGACGGTGTATTTCGAAGGCAATCCCCTGCAAAAGTCGCAACCCGTCCTTTATCGGAACAAGGTGCGACTGGCGTTGCCAAATATCAAACAGATTGATGCTAGTAAGTTCATATCTGAGCCCGTTGAGTATGACCCTGCGTTAGTTCGGGCCGCTTTAGATGGTTCCTGCCTCCACTCAAGTCTGCATTGGATGGCGTTGGGAGCTATGTGCAGAATGTGAATCCGATCCCAGGAGTCGAACTTCAATAAGAGCAATAACATCGATACTGACAGAGCCGTAGCATACGTACAGCCGCCCAATATGTAGGAGGACTGGACGGAGACGAATATTATGTTATACCTCAAACGGAGCAAGGAATGGAACCGTCAACGCTACTGTCATCTTAACCGCGGGAACGAAATGTGTTGAGACTATGCAGTCATCAACAAAGGAGAGTTTACTCGCGGCTGGAACAAGAAGGTTTAGAAGGTCGATAAAGGCTCCCCATCGTGATCCCGACAGCCTAACCCTCATGGCCTTTGGATGGCCCACCACGACTCACCACCAGAGCCAGCGACGCAAGAACCAGCACTGCGCTCGCCACACGTTAATATGCATAGGATTTGAGGCTGCATGAAGAGACGGGAGGTGGCAAATCGTAGTTGCAGAGGTTCCTGGTGGGACAGTTAAGCATGACGAGCACTTATGAGCGAAGCTGCTATTCCAGCATCTCTAAATACCCATCCTTAGCGAGTGTCCCATTGATAGAAATAAGTTATCAGAATTATCTACCTACACTCCCCCACAGCCATGGAACCTGTCACCGTCCGCACACCGTGCTAGCTAATCCCAGCCCTTTGCACCCTCACAGCGCATCTTGGTTGACCCCACAGTCTCTGTACGCGAGACCAATCACCACGCACCCTGCCGGTGTCACAAGATGTCTCTTTTCGACGGGTTGGGCGAAGTTGCCTGTTAAGGTAGGTTGGGGGAACCGGCGGGCGAGTAGCGGCGGGTAGCTCGGGCAGATGTCGGGCGTAATGGTACCCTTTCACATGTATCTGGGTGGCGGGGGTCCACATGCCGGACAGTTGATAAGCGAGAATTTTCAATTCTTTCGGTGAGGGGGTCTGGGTGGATTGTGCAGTGGTAAAACGAGGTGAAATGTGGGCGCGAGAATGGTGGCGGGCGAATGGCTTGGGATGGGGCTAACATTGTGTACAGTGGTTTCTGATGGGTCTTAGCAATCACGGAGCCGAAAGGGGGGACAGAATTGGTGCACAGATGCTCGAGATTGTGGGGGGTAGGGTAGCTTCCCGTGGAGCACGTTGTTTGAGTGTCACTGCGCGGGGAGGTTGCTGTGTGGAAAGTTGCGACTCGTGATGCGTCTACTTGGTGGGCTTGATCGGTTGAAACGAGTCTGGCTGGCTACTCAATGCGTGCGTGGGAATTATAGACTTGAGTCTTACCATTGCTAGCTATAGTTGCGGTAAAAATAGGCCAGTTTGTGGCCAAGCGGTTCGAGGGACTGGACGAGCAGACGTGCAAAACTGCAAGGAACGATTGCGCCTTTGTAGCGTTTGTCAAGACGACGTCCGTGATACGTTGGTCGAAGTGAACAGTCTAGACGGTGAAGGCTTGAATGCGCTTTTAGAGTGACTGTACATACAGTGTGGTAGGATGATGGAGGGCACGTGGGGTGAAGTTTAAACAATTTCCTCTGCACAGGCTTCGAAATATGATGCACGGCAACCTGTGCGGAATCGATGCTCGCGTCAGCAGATAGTTCCTGGGACGGAATCGATGAAGTCTGAAGGCGCAGCTGGATCGCTTTGCCCTGTAGTATCTTTCTCTCATTTGTCCACCCTTTTACGGAATACACTTCGTGATTAGTCGGTGTCAGAAAACTCAAAGTATCCTCCATGACTCTCAGAGATACTCTCAGGTTATAGTAGCAGCATTCCAGCCGGTGGAATGCGCATCTCCTGTTGGGATGCCAAGCCTGCGTTCATCTCCGTTGTTACTGGATTGTGCATTACTCTCGAGACCAGCTTCGTGTTCTCAAGTGGTCTCAATCTAATGAAACATCCAATCCCCAGTCGGAGTGATACTCAAAACACTCGCTTCAATACCGAACCGCTTTGTAGGAAATGGGTCATCGCTATCGTCAACCAGTGCGACAGGCTGAGCACCACAAGGAGTCCCCAGGTTGCTTGGTGCCATTTCGATGCGTTCAGCCGTCATCAGTTCGCAAGTACGTCTTCTAAAAGCTCTAATACACTAGTCTGTGCCTACAAACTCACAATGGGGACTCGACAATGACCCTTGCTATTTCAGTCTGCTTCTCCAGCCGAGTTTCGTAAAGCACGGATCGATGGCTTATGCATGGATCGCCGGAAAACTATGCGGTCAATGCAAACGATGCCTGTCAATAGTAAGCCGGAGTGCGTGGCGATGGGGGTGGAGCTGCCATAATTCAAGTTTCAGGTGATCTTGCGCAACACATGTTTGGCTTTGCCGCTGACTCGCGGACAGCCCCTCAGCAAGGTATAAAAGCGCCCTAGTAAGTAGGTAAGTGGTGGAGAGGAAACATTCCCCCAGGAACCTTGGTACAGCGGGTACCTACCTAGCTGTCTGGACAGTTGTTCGTATCTTTCTCAAGCTATAGATACCTATCGTAGCTGAACCATGAACCGGATTACCTACCGTACCCCATTCGCTTGCTCAACGCGTACCATTGCCTCACTTTGTGCCGGAAGAAATACCTGCAGAATGCAGATGGGGAATAAGACAGGTGCTGTCAAATGTTTTAGCAAGATGCTTCGGGAAACAGCAAGCGGCGATCTGCTGTCTTCCGCCCCAATCCCCGCAGTACAATCCACCTTCCTCAAACATAGTACTGCGACCGCCATCTGACGACATTCGAGATGTAGCGAAACTTTGTTCCTCCATTCTATCTATGCGCCACTGCTTATAGACAATAAGCCGAGCTTTGCGCTTGTGGGGCCCTCGCGTCGTCTGTCGCCATGTTGAACACGTTGCGCTCCGTACTCTTTGGTACTGGAAACATTTGGTAATATCTCATGACAAGAGCTATCGAACAAAACACAATTAGATGCTATAATAAAGGTGTGATACGCCCGCTAACATCTGTAGTGCGAAAAGTTGCGGAAGTTAACAGGCCGGTCTCGACCAAATGACACTCGTGGTACCTTACCAGAGTGTCAGGCCGCCCAGGATCTCATGGTGACTGGGTCTGTTTATTTTCATGGCTTCATGCGGAGTTGTCGCAAGACACTTCGCAGTGTTTAGCCTGCCTCATCTTTAACCGAACCGTACGGTAGCTCAACCCCAGACCAAGCCACCCTGGGCATTCACGAACGACCCAAACGCTGCAACCCTCGATCGGCATCACTTTCGACGTCGAGGACGGCGTACCAACCCAATATGCTAAAATGTGTGGAGCTTAAGAGAACTAAGCTCCTGCAGCATGCCCCTGTTCTAAACACGCCATCACCCGCATCTACCGTGCCCCCGTAGCCCTGACTAAACGCCTTCTGGGACTGATCGCCGATACGCCATATACAGTCGGTCTGGTCGTTTGTAGCAAACTTTCGCTTCATGCAGCGCAAGCAGCTCATACGAGTGGACGGCATGCGTTTCTGCTGGCTGTTTTGCGAGGGACCAGGCTGCTCATAAGCCAACAGACGCCAGGCTTCATCCATGAGTAATCAGAGGCAAAATAAATCCTGTCAATGTCTCATGAATGATCCGCAAAAGCATGTCAATTAAAGTTTGAGTTCGTTCTCAAGACCCTGTGATCTGCAAACTTGAAAGCCTATAATTCTCGCCGGTCTCCGTCAACTGGTATCACGACTCTTGCTATTGATTACACCATTTTCATAAGATATGTTCAACATGGTGCTGCCGAGCGGGCGAGGGCAGGCCCAACCGGACACTTGCACAGGTGTTGCGACGGCTTTCACCATCACGTCGTGTAAGTCACTGCACTGATTGACTATTGATTAAACTTAGCTAACTTCACATAGTCCTCGTCGTTGCTCTCCGCACCTATGCTCGCTCACGAATACTGCGAAACTTTGGTAAAGATGATGCCTTCATGATTGGTGCTTTTGTAAGTTCTACTAACCTCATCATAACGAATGGCTGACCTTTCAGATCTTTACGCTTGGATATCTAGTATGCATTTGGGTTATGCGAGACAACGGAATGGGCTATAGCGGCAAGGTCTTGATCCTCAACCAGAGGACGACCCTTATTCAAACGACACTGGCAATCCAGATCCTCTACTATCTCCTTATCGCTTGTGTCAAGATTTCCATCTGCTTTTGCTACTTGCGCATAGGTATTTTGAGATCGAATATTCTCAAAACCCGTCACTGACAAGAGCGCTAGCTCCGGACAAATATTTCGCTCGTCTGGTCAAGGGCACCATCTACTCCCTCGCCACCTTTTGCGTAATTTGCGTGATCGTCTGCCTGGCCCAATGCATTTCCCTCCGTCAGATGTGGAACTTCACAGAAATTTCATTGGGAACCTGTGTAAACACTACTGCACTGTTCTACAGTACGTTACGCACTGTATTTATCTTCACGCAGTCTTCGCTAACCCGTGAAGCTACGAGCTCAATAAACATAATCACTGATATATGGATCGTCGTCCTACCAATAAGAACACTGCTCAAGATCCGACGGCCCAATCGCGAAAAGTTCGATCTCGTCTTTGCCTTTGGTCTCGGTGTATTCTCGACGATTGCCTCCATCGTACGCCTGCACGCGATCCGCATCTATACAGAGTCGACCGACCCCTTTTACGACTCGGTCCCCATTAACCTTTGGTCGATTATCGAAGTCAACATTGGTATCTGGTGCGCATCGATCCCCTCGCTCAGAATTATTCTGATTCGCCGCCGTGCCGCTAGCCAGGCCTCGCTCTCAGCCGGCACGTACAAGTACCACAGCAGCGGACGAAGCGGGGGCAAAGATTTCGGCAACAGCGCGAGTGAGGAGTTGAAGAATTTTGAGAGCTTGGACATGGGCACCGTCGACCTGACCAATCCACAGGTAGCCATGAAAACAAGCAAGGGCGACAGCGAGTGGAGTGGCCATGGCAGCGACGACCAGATCTATTCTCCCGGCGCGTACAATCTCGCGTTGAAGCTTCCTGTTTGATGCGGGTATATACAATGCGTAAGATAATGCGGGGCTGTATCGGATAGTCCCGAACCTGAGTCTGGGTACTTGGGTGAGAGGCGTCTTGGTAAAGGCTTCCTTGTAATGGCCTTGTATTCAGTTCTGCGAAGTCATTTTTTTGATACCTGCCCTAGCACAGTGGCTTTGTTCACGAGTCTGTTGATCTCGTGGACCTTATTAGGCGGCTTCTGATGCATGAAAGCAAAAAGGCTTTCCGGCTAATACTGCTGTATTCCTGAGATACCCATTTGCGAAGAGGATTTACTTGTTCTCAACCAGCAGCCTCGACGCAGCTAACAAAACCGTATGGTATTTCAATTGCACTCTTCGTAATTGTCTGCACGTCTTCAAACAAAGCTCATGCATCTACTGTGAACAGCTACTTGGTCCCAGTCCGAAACACACTGCTACTCCATGTGACATCTCAACCAACACACTACGCTTTGCGAAAGTTTGAAAAGCAAGGAGTATTTACATGCACGTCGACATTAAAACCTCGGGCTATTCCCTCGTGCAGCTGCGTGCAGAGATGCGGTGAACGGACCTCTATGCTCCGCGTGCCCGCATCAATCCTGGAGATACCCTGCATGTGCAGTTGTGGAGTGCAGAAGAGCTGCGAAATGATGTCAATTCCCAACAGCGGATCGGTACCTATGCGGAGAAACTTAGCATGAAGAGAACGCAATGGCTTGAATGTCGCAACGGGAAAGGGAAGAAGGAGCATTACGATCCTACTATATACTTCTCCCGCTCAGCTAAGCTTCTGACCTAATTAGGTAGATACCTAAGAAGGCTAAGTAGACCCTCTTTCTGCCAATCCGCTGCACGCCCAATCTGGCTTGAAGTTCAGCTTGACAGTAAAAGTACACAGCATCCCCACACCCAATGCAAATGGACTCGCACACACAAAGAGCTTCTTGCTCGGAACATCTACCACTCGGCCAGCTGGTATCAGGCATCTTTGGTCATAAATTGTACCTTGACCTGTTCGCAGGCAAGCCTGAGGACGTGGAAGCGATCATTGTAAAGGCGAGAGCTAAACATTCGTGCGCGCCGCCTAGGTTCCTTCATACTGTGGCTACAGCAAGTCTTGTATATCGAGATACACTCCTCTTGCTTGACTTGCAACCCTATAAATATTTAGATTTGGTAATGATCAAGTTCAAACATGTGCCCATATTATTCAGCCTCCGTATATCTAAATCCCGTTGCACAAGGCCTGGACGCTTATTCACGGACTCGACATTAGTTCTTTGGCACAACCGCGCCCGCCCTAGTCGAGTTTCTATGTCGCTTCAATCCCAACAAACAACCCCGAAGCACGGACATTGCACATGTCTTGGTCAAGTGGCTGTTTTCACCCTAGAGAAAAGCACAAGAAGGAGGGACATCAGCGCATCCTAGACGTATCCATAAGACGATCCAGTCCGAGCTGCGTGCAGCTCTAGCACCAAATATTAATACGCCTATAGAGCCCGGAAATGTCAGTCCTGATTCTGTCAAGATTAAGACAATGCTCGATCACCGGACCCCGTCGTGTCGCAGTCTGCGACCAAAGTGAACGTGTCCTATAATAGACCTAGCCGACACGTTGGCATCGCATGTCACGTTGTTACTCTACCTTTGGCTAGGACACGAGCCACTAGGGATCATCAAAGATACGCTGCCTGCATTCTGATTGCCGTAATGCAATAGCTATCCGGAAGTTGATGATGCCCGCTGTATGGATAAACAAGGCAGAGTGGCCCAGCTACGATGAAGTAGCTAAGCTCAATTCGTGTTCCGTAGATGTGATGAATCCGACTTCAACAAGTTTTATGCGGAGAAGGTCTCGGAGTAAAGCCGATGCAGTGGGTTGTTTCAGTTTCAGTTTTCCGTGATACTGGTGAATTGTTGCATACTGGCACCTGTAATGAGGGAATTGTTTTAATGGAGTTATAGTGGCAATGTTGTCACTCTAGATCATCCGCAGCGTGAACGGTATTCAGTACTGTGGCGCGTATGGGATACGGGTAGGGCCATGGGCCCTACAACACGAACAGGGCAATCACCTGAGAGGTGATCACCTGACTACTACGAGCTTCTCACTCAGCTTACTACTTCCTTATGTAAACTAGGTCTATATAAGACACACTACTGAGCAGGCTTCTCCTGTTCAGTGACAATACACTTGATCACCCTAAGCAGTATCCTCAGTTCAACTCCACAAGTACTAACAAATTTTGGCCGACTCCGTCATTTGCAAGTGCTCAAGCGTTGGTACATTCGTGGCGCTTTCTGATGGTGGATTATAAATGGTGATTCTGCGAAGCAGAAGCCTAGCCTGACTTGACAGATGTAGGACCGAAGATGGTAATGTTGACTTTCACACCACATGTGGGAGAAGTTTTTGCGGTGGCAATCGTGGAGCGGCGTCTGGCCATTGGGTGATCGAGCGTGAGGAAGGACAATGATTTTACTGGCGCCTAATTTGATTTGAACAGTGTGGGCACCTCCCACGCCAAAGTCCAGGTCTTTGCTAGGGTACAGATGCTTGCAAGCAAGAACGGGTTTTTCGTTGAAGTTTCTTCCCCACGTTGGGCCAAGCTTAGCCGCATTCTGGGTAAGTCCTATAGCCGCGCCAAGAGTACAATTCACGTTGTGGCGAGGGTGGTGTTGGATGCGGGGGTGAAGGTTTACCTACTTACACATGGCAGAATGTAGATGTATGTTTGCGGAAGATGATTGTGATTTAATACACACATGTGCTGTCGTATCTCAATGAACACACGTAAAGCATAATCTGAAACTAGAACACAAGATCCTTCCGTCGCGAAATAATAGCCCTTCCATATCGCCGTGAGCAAAAAGCCGTGCAAAGGCGCAAATTGGTATCGTCCAAACCCCAACCCAGCGCCAAGAGCCCACACAATGTCAATAATCTTAATCCCAATCCCAATCCCAATCCCATTGTACATCGAGCCCTCCCTCAAGATCTCAGTACGGCCTCAGCCCGAGAAAAACCAAGACATCCCATTTGAAATTCCTCCACCACGCTCTCCAAAGATACCAATATTCGTCCCTTCTTCTCTTCTCGCACAATTCCAGCCTGCGTCTCTGCTCGCCGGCGCCGAGCGTGAAGAATTCAGGCCCCGCGTAGCATTCTGGGAAAGGGGCGCCAAGGAACTGGTCTTTGATGCGCCAGAGATAGGCGTAGGATCCCATGTCCAGCATTCCGGGCGATAGAACGGGCGATGTAGAGGTGCGAATTGGGAGTTTTGTGGTAGAGACTAAACGTCGAAGGAAGAACATCGTGGATGTTGGGATTCTGAGTTGCATGTGTAAGGTTGTGAAGAGTGCGACTGATCCGACGGGTACGTATGTCGGAGTTTAAAATAGTGTGGTAAGCGTGTTCGGTAGGCGTCCGCGCTTCTTTTGACTTTGGGGGTTCGTGGCGTTGCGCTTGAATGTAGGCCTTCGTGAAGTGCCGGGTCACTGTCCAGGCAACAGTTGTAACCCTCGTTGCTTCCTCGTCGCACAAAGCCTGGTGTTTTGGGTGTCTTGTAGTTGGTGACTTTTAAAGTTTTGGGGGAGAGTGGCGTAGATCCCTGAACGTCGATGCGTGACATACCGTCAGGAAATACTCTTCATGTTCTGCTTGCTCAGCCTAGGGGGTCCTTCCTTATTTATTCTTCCTCGAAATCCATTTCTTACCCACAAAATTGCCCAATCCATGGCACCGGGTAGTCCACCAGTTCAGCCTAGTCCCAGTAAAGACGTTGGTCACCTGGGGTCACTCAACGGGCCGTCCGACAGGCCCACCCGAACGGTCGACACTCACTTGGCCCAGTGCCTCATTCAGCCTCGATCGGTCTGTCTGACCGGCCGCAGCACGCGACAGTGACGCGCAGCTGCACGGGCATAAGTCGTGCGTTGCGCTGGTAACTGATACGTGTTAGTTGGGATTACATACTTGGTGGCTGCGATGTGTCGACAGTCGCTGTGCGAGGCATGTGTGGCGAAAGGGTGTTGGGATGTTCGCCAATGTTGGTAGCGGATGGACCCACGTGCGTGGGGGGTGTGTGTGTGTTGAGCGTGTGGAGAATAGTGGGACGATCTGGGCCTAATGTAAAAAGCAAAGAATCATGGATTCAGATGGAAAGGTTCCTTTTCCGTACAAACGTTGGCATGGCACGGAGGATCTGAGATACAACAAAATGCAAGAGGTCTATAGTGTTATGACAACCGCACACGGAGTGAGATATACACACGTAAAGCCTATAAATACAAAAGTCCCGGTCCCAAAATGCGAGTCTTCTCGGAAATTGCTCACGCAGATGCCGACTCTTTCCCGACCACATTAGTCAATCCAGACCCAGCTTCTTGTTAGGAACGCCTGCAATCGCGAATGTAGAAAGTCCTTTCGTGGCCCCGTCCACCATGCTCAAACCCGCGACCTCACCTCCCACGATAAGTTCGTCTACATTAAGCTGGGCATTCACGTTGTCGCCAGGCTGCAACTCGCTTAGGTGTGGCGTCCCCACGCGATCCTCGAAGAGGCACCTCCACTCCTGCTCTTGCACGAATGCGCAATGCTTCCGCTTTGGTCTGACTTCTTCAGGGGCGAAGAATGGACCGTTCCTGGCCCTCAACGCGGTAGGTGCCTTGATGCTCATTGAAGTGCTACGAAAGCTACGATCTCGCATGTATTGGGCTCTTGCTTTGACATTACGGAGGCGGCGGTCGCGAGAATATTCGGGGTCGGATCGATTCGCTCTTCTGTGGCATGTTCTTTTCGTCGTTGTGGCTCCTGTTTTTGAACTTGATGATACTACTGTGTCGGGATGGGGTGGTATTATCGTGTCAGAACCTATGTACAATTCGAAGTCTGGCTCCAGCTCGCTTCCGGGTACAGGATGCAGGTGCACGGGTACAGGGCCGTTGTCACAAACCAGACCGGGCATCAGACCGTATTCATATTCTAGGTTCTTCTCGCAATCGCAGTCTTCGACACACGACTTTCCAAAATCATTGTCTTCTGTATTTATGTCGAAGCTGAGTCGGTCGACCAGTGACTCCGCAGACATGTGCAGCGAACCTTCCGAAGCAGGAGGTAATGGGAGGGTAATCGTCTTCTTTGGAACCGTGTCCTTGGGCATATCGCAGCCTTGATATTTAAAGGTGTTTAGCTGTTGTAACGCAGATGATGATGATGCATTGTTGGCTTGCGCATGTACATCTGGAATCTGTGCAGAGTTCGCAGCTTCATCGTCCGTATTAAATTTCTCAAAGTCCAGATGGCGACGGTTGATTCCAAGATTGTCGTATCCAGAGAGCTTTTCAGTTCGGAATCGGATTGTACCAGAGCTGTGAGGCAACGCCCCAACATTACGATAACCCTGAGACTGAAGGCTCGGACTGAGGCAAGTTGAGACGATGGGTGAGACTCGTTCAGAGCAGGTAACCTGGTGATTTAGTCCTTCGAAGTCACGAAGTCGAATACCTCCGCAGGCAGCCATCCCTAAAGCATTCGGGGACAGCAAAACGGTGTGAAAACTCGGATCTCGACACGATCTTCCCGTCTATATATTGGACGTTGACGCATGCCGAACTTGGCACAAGACGGCTTGGGCGATTTGGCAACTTGATTCGGGAGTCAGTTTGAGTTTGCGAAAAGCAATTCGATAATGATCTAACATGGTCAGCTGGAGTCGTAGCCTTGCGGTGAGCAAGATTGTTTGCCTGTCTAGTGGACAAGCTCGTGCAACATGTTACCTAGTGGGAGGAAGATGTGGAGGCGCAGAAAAGTTGGGATTGGGGGCTACAGGTGAAATGTTGCATCCGAACACGAATACGTCGCTATCTGACACATGTACATGCACAAGAGCATGACCATGAGCATCGATGTGGTGCAACACGGTGCCAGGCCTTGTGCTGTCCGCAATGCACAGTCTCGATGATTGATTGGGTAGGTAGGTAGGCAGACAGCAGACTAGGGAGGAGTTTTAGAAATGCACCAGCCTCGGGTTTGCAGGTTGACAGGCTTTCTCGGCTTGTCCAAGGTATGACAGTAGGGTAGCCGGGACGTTGCCCCTTTGGCTAGGAGCAGATAGGACGTTTGGGTATCGAATTGCATGTCGGAGATGTAGGTACCAACATAGGTAGTAGTCTACTGTGTAAGCGGAGTGTTGCTGTTGCAGGGTAGAGAGCTGGGCCAATGGGAAGGCGATGGAGATGGCGTCATCGCCAAGGCCAATCACAGTTCACCCCTCTACCTAGTTTTTGGAGTCTGCATCCGAAAGCAATGACTCCCCGCAAAATGATTCACCGTCCCCACCGCGCCCCAGGCGACCAATATTCTCACGTGCTGCTTCCTCCCTAACATCTTCCGAAAATGAGTCCACCGCAAGTGGACGGCGCCAGCTTCCATGGCACGCACAAGTACCGTACGACCCCCGCGGATCGAGTGCCAGCACAATTGCACTGAACAAAGTTTGCGTCCATGCTAACATGGTGATACGTAGAACGAGTGACGGAACAGCCAGAGAACCCGTTCGCGAAGCTGATCCCCGATCAAACATTCGCCATCATCCCGGAGGTCACGCTCGAATCCGGTGTTGTCCTCGGCAATGTCCCCGTCGCGTATAAGACACATGGCACGCTCTCGCCCACCGGCGACAATGCCATGGTGATATGTCACGCCCTGACGGGCAGCGCTGACGTGGGTGACTGGTGGGGTCCGATGCTGGGAGGCTCTGGGAAGGCATTCGACATATCGCGGTTCTTCGTAGTGTGCATCAACAGCCTGGGCAGCCCGTACGGGAGTGCCAGTCCCGTCACAGCAAAAGATGGTGACCCCTCACTGGGCCAGTACGGGCCCGAGTTCCCGTTGACGACCGTGAGGGACGATGTGAAGTGAGTTGCAACGCCAGGTGTTTGCGCATGTGTGCGGTGCTGACAGCCGCAGCATCTTCAAACTTCTCCTCGACGATCTGGGTGTCCGCCAGATTGCCGCCGTCATTGGAGGTTCCATGGGAGGCATGCTGGTCCTGGAATTTGCCTACTTTGGCAAAGATTACGTCAAGAGCATCATTCCCATTGCAACGTCGGCACGATATAGTGCGTGGGGGATTAGCTGGGGCGAGGCCCAACGCCAGAGCATCTACAGCGACCCCAAGTACGAAGACGGGTACTACACCTACGAGGACCCTCCCTCCACAGGCCTAGGCGCTGCCCGCATGTCGGCTCTCCTGACCTATCGGAGCCGCGATTCGTTCGAGTCGCGTTTCGGTCGCAACACACCTGACCTGTCTAAGAAACAGAGCATCAACGCTGTGCCCCGTCCGAGCACCCCTGCGAACGAGCACTGGGCGATCCACAACCACGGTCACAAGAACGCCGGGTCTCCGCGCGTGTCGCGAACAAATAGCACGGTCGGTCTAGCCACCTCTGCGAACATAGCCGATCTTGAGTTCAAAGACGCCTCTAATCCGCCATCTCCGCCGGTTCAAGGAAAGCCGAACGGCATATCACAGTTCCAGAAGTCTCGTACGCCACATTACTTCTCCGCGCAATCGTATCTGAGGTACCAGGGCGAGAAGTTCATCAGGAGGTTCGATGCCAACTGTTACATCGCCATCACGCGGAAGCTGGACACCCACGATATCTCGCGGCACCGTTACCCTGAAGGATTTGACACAGAGACGCTGGATCCAGTGTTGGCGCTTCAACATGCTCTGTCGCTGATCGAGCAGCCAACTTTGGTCCTCGGCATACAGTCAGACGGTCTGTTCACCTTCGCAGAGCAGCAGGAGCTGGCCGCGCACATTCCGAATGCGAAGCTGAAGACGATTGATTCACCCGACGGCCACGATGCATTCCTTCTGGAGTTTGAACAGGTGAACGGCCATCTATGCGGCTTCCTCAACGAGGTCCTGCCTGAGATAATGAGCCGGAAACCGAATGTGGACAGCGCTGGTCTGGTCGATTCGGGTCTGAATGCCACCAAGACCAGTACCTTTGGCGAGGCTGAAGTGGATGACATCACCGCTTGGTAGGATGGGAGCTTAGTGTTTGAAATTTAGCGAGGCGTTTCAGTTGGGATCGGATTCCTGCCTTCGGCATACGCTTGAAAGAAGGCTGGATGTATACTATGGTATGTACCCTTGCGCTAGGAAGGGTCGAGGTTCAACTCCTCAATCGGTTCATGAGTTACAACGATCAAATACTATTCGTTGTTCATGTACGTCCACCACACACTCACCACTACGCAGCGACCTTGATAACCGCCCGTCCTGCTAAGCGACCAGATCCCATATCATCCAGGAAGCGATTGATATCGCCCAGGTCGCCATACGTCAAGATCGGCCGCACAAGCCCGCGCGCAGTAAAGTCCAGACACTCCTCGACATCCTTCAACGTACCCGTCACACTCCCTACAATGTTGAGTTTCTTCAGCACCATCAGGATCGGTGGCGCGCCCGCGATAACCGTTCCATCTTTGGGCAGCCCAATGCACACCATCGTCCCCTGCGGCCGCAGCATGTGCGGCGCCTGCTCGTAGCCCTGGCGTGTCGCAGAAATGACGACTACGCCGTGGGCGCCGTACTTGGTGATGGACCTGACCTCGGCGGGAATGTCCGTGCAGGAAGTGAAGTCGATGAATTTCTCCGCTCCGAGGCTGAGGCAGAGGTTACGCTTTGCGTCGCCGCCGTCAATGGCGATGACGCGCATGCCCATCGCTTTGGCGTATTGGACGGCGAGGTGGCCAAGTCCTGTTCAGCATCAGTCCGCACCGTCACACATACAACCACAACCACAACCACCTCCCAAGCATGGGACAAGATAAGGGAACACGTCTCCACTCACCACCGCCCGCACCAGGTATCACAATCCACTGCCCCGGCCTCACACCGCTCCTCTTACACCCCGTGTACGCTGTTACACCCCCGCACAGCAGCGGCCCCGCCTCCGCATCGCTGACGCCCTCCGGCAGCCTCGTCGCATACCGCCCGTCGGTCACACAATATTCCTGGAAGGTCCCTGCGATACTGAAGCCCGAGTTAAGCTGCTTGGGGCAGTGGCACTCGTCGACACCGTTGGTGCAGAACTCGCACTTGCGGCAGATAGAGGCGATCCATTTTATGCCCGCGCGGTCGCCGGGTTGCCAGAGGTCTTGGACTGTAGGTATTGTCGGTCAGCGCTTGTGCTTGAAGGGTGGCGTAGTTTGGATAGTAGGTGATGAACATACCGTTACTTCCCACCTTGACGACCGTCCCCGCGCCCTCGTGCCCCGCGATTCCCTGTGTACACGGCTGCTGTAGGAGCCCCGTGGATTCCCACTCGTCCAGCAGAAGCGACTTGTCTGAGGCGCAGAGCCCACTGTAGTTTATTTTCACGAGGATCTGGTCGGGGGATGGCTCGGGCACAGGCACTTCTCTGATCTCCGTGCGCGAGGCATCGCCGGTGCCGACTTTTACGGCGGCTTTTTGCGTGCTGGGGAGAGGCATTGTAGTTACCGAGACGGCAGTGGTGCAGTTGATCCCTGGATATTGGATGGGCGGCAGTGCATATGAGGGACGGTGAACTGTGCCGCAAGGAGGGGTACCTATGGGCGCTGGCCGAGGCTATCGGAAAACGAGAGAAGGTAGTCCAGGAGAGGAATCAAGGTCTTCGAAAGGTGCTTACATAGGTAGTTGCACGCGACGAAGCGGATGATGCAGGTACAATAGTCTTGGGCATGCGTCCCCAGCCTAGGTAGGACCCCAGGGCATGGCAGGTCGAGACGGCATATCCCATACGGGCCGATACGTGCTGCACTGTGAGCATACACTTCGAGGGGAGCTATCTATCATGGTGATCCGTCCCGTCAGTGCTCAGCACAGCAGTAGGTATGCCTGCAGGGTCCTCAGCTCTCAGCTCAACCTAAACCTTCCTGACTCCGTCCTCTCTGGTTTTCTCCCCACACCTCCTCCCCTTCCTTATAGCCGCCGTCCCTACATCCTGAACTGACATTCGATGTACACATATATTCGGTGGTCCATGCTACCCCTCCCGCCCCTCAAGTGAAGTGGTTGCGAGAAGGCTGCCGAGCGCCAGCGCTACATCGTGGAGCTACCTAAGGGATAGCGCGCGGTTGATTGGTGCGTCGGGAGCGGGAGTGAGATACTTGGATGGAGCGCCTGTGGTTGGGATTCAGAAAATGCAAGAATTGGGGGGGAGATGCATGTGCTGTGCTGCGTTGTGCTGTGGGTATGGGCACGAAGCGATGGTTGATTGGTAGGGACGTAGGTAGCTAAGATCAAACGAGCAGGTAATAATATAGCTCTTGGGTACCTATGATACCTATGGGCATGCAATGCAATTACGTTTTTCATTGCGTGCTGGCGTAGTTAGGTAAGCCTGAGATCGAAGTCAAATTCATCGTCTACACGGTGTCGTTGTTCATGTTCCTCACACGAGACGAGCGCTCTATCGCGGCGCCGTCACGCTCAGAGTCCACATTTCTACCGAGCTCACCGGACGCGGGCCGGATGCGCGACTAGGTATACCTATCTAGGTACGGTACCTAGTTCCCACCATCCAAATTTGCCCTATTTGTCGTCGGTGTTTGCAGAGGATCGACGCTGCGAGGTAGCGCTAACTTTGTCTCTTTTGGCTGCAACATCAGTGGAGGCAAGGGAAGAAATGTGAGGTATAAGAGTGATGAATTGGTTATGTGGGCAGAGTTAGCTATGTAGGGCTACGTCGCACCTTCCGTATACCTACTAGTAATAGCTGCCTGCAACAGACGTTTTACGGTAGGACCTGGAATACTGATATACTGGCTCATGACATACTCTGGAGCGGTTTCGATCATTTTGGGCTCTAGGAGGCGTGCTCATGTTTAAGGCGAGTCTCAACAGCTTAGGTGCTTTTGCAAATATGTCAACAGATTTGTTTCTCTCATTTCCTACTACCAGCTTAGCCCACGGGGGCATTGCAGGTCCTCAGGCACTAGCCGCCCTCTTTTGCTTTTTCTCAAAGCACATGGACGCATAGTTCCAGGACAACTAGATAGCAGGTCCATAGGAGTGCTACAGCTCTTGGAGATGATTCACTGGAAACCCCGATTATGCAATTGTAGCGTTGCAGCCGAAAGATGGTACATGTTCGCAAGTGGTAATTTCGATGCGTGTTATTGATATGCCGGACATATAAGCCCAACCTTTGTTGTCGCCTGACGTTGCTATCCACTGGCTTTGAGACAGTGCCGTAAGCTAGGTACTCCACACACACACACACACTAGGTAGAGGTTGGCCTAGGGAGGTATTCCAAACACGCAAGGTGCTCTCAAGCAGTACAATACGGATACTAACACAACGTAATCAAGCTCGAAAATCACCCCGTCGTGTCTTCTCTCGGTCTGGTTTTTTACGTTCGTGCCCTTGCTCAGAGCTTTTCCACCAAGGTAGGTACCTCCTAGGCGCATTCTCCTCCAGACATGCCTAGCATAGGATGTCCCTCCCATGCTGACCTTTCGTTTCGGTACCATTGACTCTGGGTAGTCTCGTGATTCCTGTCTGACCAAGCAAGAAAGAAATGCAAGCCGTGGGATGCGTCTAGCTTGGGCGGCTACCTAGTGATTTTCTGGTGTTGCGGCGACGGTGCGTTGTCCACGCATCCCAACAGAGACGCCAAGGCGCATTGCGTCAACGGTGGCAGCAACGCCTCACTCGGGTGCTTGGTGGCAACTCACTTCGCCTGCAGGCCTGCTCGTCGACGGACAGACTCAATCTGCAACAGACGGCGCCCGGAACTGTCGTGGCTGGACATTGGACTTGTTAGCGTCCGTCCCTTCATGCGGCTCGGCAGGCTTGTAGGTCTTGTACCGTAGGTAGGTAGCCAACATCGGTGCTTATCGATTACCCAGGGCCTATTTCCATCCAACTAGCGCCTGCTCGCATCTTCCGACTCCAGGCTTGCCTACCAGACGCGACACCGTCACCGTCACCGACACCGACACCGACACCACCTCCACCACCACCACCACCACCCACGGACGGGTGATCCCGCCCGCCTCGACGCATCCCACGTCGCCTCCGCTGCCTGCGCTGCCTTCGCGTCCTGCCCGCACCCCGCAGCCAAGCACCCCAGCGCCCGACGGCCGCGCGCGCGCCCACGGCAACGCCCCAGCCTCCTAATCGTCATCCACACGCGACCCTTCAACGCCGGCCCGAACGCACCCGTCGCATCTCGCGCCGCCTCCGAATCGCCCTCTGCCCGCCTGCGCCCACGATCGCGACCCGCGACCTCGCTCTGGGGGGTGTGTCGCCCCGTCCGGAGAGGTAGCAGGCTCCCGCTGCTACCTACTATGGCACTGGTAGCGCCACCTTCCAACGATCGCAAGCGCGTAAAGGTCTACGAGCTCAAGAACAATGACTGGTTCGATCGCGGGACCGGCTTCTGCAGGGGCGTCTTCGCAAATGTACGTCCGTATCCGTGCCACCACTGCCGGCAAATTCTGCGCCGTCACCGTCACCGTCCCCTCATGCCCTCCGGCGCCTGTGCGAGCCCAGACTGACGTGTGCGCCACAGGACGAAGCGAAGATCCTCGTCGCGTCCGAAGACGACCCCTCGCGCCAGCTCCTCGAGACCAGAATATCCAAAGACGACGGCTACCAGAAGCAGCAAGGTTGGTGACTGCCACGCGACATTCCGATCCAGGCTAATCCGCCGCAGACACCCTCATTGTGTGGACCGAGCAGAATGGCACCGACATGGCCCTCAGTTTTCAGGAGCCAGAGGGCTGTGGAAGTATATGGTGGGTGGAGCGCGTCGCGACGCTGACATCACGCGCTAACCCCGTGGCAGGGAATTTGTGAATGACATGCAGGCGCGTTTGCAAGAGAGAGCCGCACAGGGTATGTGTAGGCCCAGTCAGGTCATGAACAGGTTGATTAATGCCGCGCAGACGATGGCCTCTCGGACGACATTGGCGAACACATGAGTCCCATCATGTTGCCGCCGCCCGACTTGGGCAATTTACACGAGATCGAAAACCATATGCGCGCCGCAAACAGTACCCCCGGCGGTCGCGAAGCTCTTGCCAAGTTCGTGCTCTCGCAACTATACATCCCGAAGCTCATCCCACTCGTGGAGATGGCCGAAGACCTGGAGAGCGCCTCGGATCTGCATCGCCTATGCAGCATCATGAAGCTGTTGATTCTGCTCAACGACACCGCCATCATCGAATACGTCGTCACCGACGATATTGTACTTGGCGTGGTCGGCGCTTTGGAATACGACCCGGACTTTCCCTTGCACAAGGCGAACCACCGACAGTACCTCGCCGACGAGTCCAAGTTCAAGGAGGTTGTCAAGATCCAAGACGAGAACATAAAACGAAAGATCCACTACACATACCGACTCCAGTATCTCAAGGATGTCGTTCTAGCACGCATCTTGGATGATCCTACATTCTCCGTCTTAAACTCTCTCATCTTCTTCCACCAAGTCGATATTGTACAGCATTTGCAAGCGAACCAGCCGTTCCTTCAGGAGTTGTTTGGTATCTTTGGATCAGCGGAACAGAATATGCAGAGGAAGAAGGATGCGGTGCTCTTCATCCAGCAGTGCACCTCCATTGCCAAGAGCCTGCAGGCGCAGAATCGAGCGCAGCTTTACCAAAACTTCATCAACAACGGCCTCCTGGATGTCATACAATACGCGCTGAAGCACCAAGATGCTTCCGTACGTGTGGCGGGCACCGATATCCTGGTCTCGCTCATAGACCACGATGCGCTGATGGTTCGAAGTTACATCTTCAAGGCGATACAAGAGAAGTCAAAACCCTTGACCGACACCCTCATTGAGCTTCTCCTCATAGAGGTCGACCTCGGAGTCAAATCTCAGATGGCTGATGCTATCAAAATCTTGCTCGACCCCAATGCCAACTCGGCGTCAATAGAGGCACTGGGCCGATCTAACAACGATTTTCTCGCAAAGGTTCGAGGACAGCTCCCTCCACTGCCGCAGACAGACACCTTCATACAGAACTTTTACGATGAATCTGCCAGAAAGCTTTTCCAGCCGCTCAAGGATCTTGACGGACGGGAGTCCAGTATGTATGTCGTCTTAACTACCCAGCTCTAACTAATCATTCGCAGTGGAAAACCTCACGATACAGCAGATCAATTTGTATGTTCACTTGGTGGAGGTGTTGTGCTTTTTCATCCGGCAGCACTCGTTCCGAAGTAAATATTTCATCCTGTCCGAAGGCCTGGCGGCGCGAGTAGCGCGACTGATGGAGTGTCCGGAAAAACACCTGAAGCTGAGTATGTGCAAGTTTCATCCTTCGAAGCCTCAGTCTAACCTTCGACAGCTGCTCTGAAATATTTTCGCTCCTGCATCGGTCTGCATGACGAGACACATAACAGACAGATCATTCAGCACCAGCTTTTCGAGCCGATCCTGAATATACTTTTCGACAACATGACAAGGGATAACCTCCTCAACTCTGCTTGTCTGGAATTGTTCGAATTCATCAAACGCGAAAACATCAAGATACTCGTTCAACATCTGGTCGAGACCTACCGCGAAAAGCTACAGACAATCACTTACGTGGACACGTTCCAGAACCTCATTCTGCGGTACGACCAGATGCACGAACCCGTGACTACCCAGGAACTCGAGGCATCCTTCACCAGCGTTGACAGCGACACGCCTGCACGGCAACAGCTGAGCATGGTCAACGGCGGAAAATGGGGCGCTGGATTGAAAGAAGCCGACCCGGATGAAGAAGCTTATTTCAATGGCTCCGATGAAGAGGATGAATTTGCACCGAGTGTCGCGAAATCTGTCAATGGCGCGTCTCCTGTACGTCCCTTGGTCAACTACCCAGACGACGACGAAGGGGACGACGAAGTCGACGACCTTGCTGCGGCTGCTCCCTCCGTACTGCCGCAGAGCGTACCAACGACCAGTACGACACAAGAACCGCCGGTCGCGTCGAAGTCACCGCCCGAGCGGATATCCGAGAAACGTAGGAGAGAGGATGACGAAGAAGATGAGTTGCTCCTCAGCTTATCATCTAGTGGCACTGTGAAGCGTCGCGCATCTCTCAACAGCAACTCCAGCGCCAGCAGTCTCAAGAGCTTGCGCCGGAAGAGCCCCAATATCACCTCGGCGAAGGATAGTGGAGGAGGTCCAAAGAAGATATCGTTATCCATCCCGCTCAAGTCCGGTGGGGAAGGCGGCAACGGTGAATAGAAGTCATTCCTGCGCCAGAAACCCTCAACTTAACATTTCTGCTGCTACCTTTTCACGAGATACCCCTGGAACGGGAATGAGTTGTATGACTGGGAACTTTTTGGGCGAGACTGCGGCATGGGCGGTGTCTTTACGGCGTTCTGAGGAGGGCTTGCATGACGGCGAGGGTGCGCTTGTTGGATTGGATGGATCTTTGCGTCCGGTATCCCGTCGTTCCGTGTATGATATATCAGCGCGTGAGGGAAGCGGAGTTTATATGCGAGAAGGGGAGGAGGAGTGAGTGAGCGCAGGCACCTTGAGCTGGACAAATGGGTGGCGTGTCTGCATCAGACATCGAGTAGCATTGGACGCGTGCCTTGGCTCTCGGAACGAGTATTCCAATGCGACATCTCTACCCAAGTGATCATCATTTGCCTGTGAGGAATGTGCACGTGCTGTTGACATCTCCGATCACGTTGCCACGCGTGCCTGCCTAGCGCGTTTTCAGCCCCGCTGCCTGAGCATGGACGTTCGCGGCATGCCCTGCATAATAAAACATGCCCCGGCAGCGGAACCCTACGTCAACGTCAAACGTCCCCCACGCGCACATCTACGCTCTCCGCAACGACGGAAAAGAAATGTCCATGTCCATGTCCAATACCAATACCAATACCAATACCGCCGAGCCCAACGCTTCAAGGTCCGAGGTCGACGCAACGATGGCGAAGCAACACCTCGCCCTCACGCTCATCCTCGCCGCGACACCCTCCCTGGGCATCGGCCGCGCGGGCGCGCTACCCTGGCCGCAGCTGCGCAAGGAAATGGCGTATTTCCGGCGGGTGACGAGCCGCGTGCCCAAATCTGTGCCCACCAGCGGTGGAAGCAAGCGGTGCAATGCCGTCGTCATGGGACGCAAGACGTGGGATTCCATACCGCCGCGGTTCCGGCCGCTGGAGGGGAGGGTGAATGTCGTCGTCACGCGGAGTCCGGGGGCGTTCACCGCAAAGCTGGGAGCGGCGGGTGGTGGGAAGGAGGGACATGGGAACGTCCAGGCCGTGTCCAGTCTGCACGACGCCCTCTCCCTCTTGCAGTCGTACCATTCGGCGCCAGGGGAGGCTAGCGACCGGACGGAGGCCAGGCCGGAGATTGGGAGAGTGTTTGTCATCGGCGGCGCTACGATGTACGATGCTGCGATGGCGTTGCCGCAGACAGAGCGGGCGTTGCTTACTAAAATTCAGGAGGAGTATGAGTGCGATACGTTTTTCTCGGTGGATCTGGATAGAGATGAGGGGTGGAGAAGGTGTGGTAAAGAAGAAGTGGAGGGGTGGGTGGGGGAGCAGATCGAGCCGGTCGAGGAGAAGGGGGTGAAGTTCGAGTTTCAGATGTTTGAGAGAGTACGGTGACGGGGGTTGGCAGTGGAAGCTTGAAATGACTCGTATGTGGTTGCCAAGTCTGGAAATGACGATGGCTGGGGTAGGGGAAATCGCGGTATGTATATGGTTCTGATGCGTCCCAGCTGTGTACCAAGGTGCAGGAATCAAATTTATACCTCAAACATCTCTAGCTATATCAGACATACTCGGCCACCGTGTTTACTCGATGCCCGCAGTGTTTGTTTGAGTCCTCCAACCAGGAGAACGCCGTTTGTCGAGATCGTTTCATGCGTAGATGCGAGGCCCTCGACCCCTGAACGCCCTCAAACACAGAGCTTCTCAATCCTCGTGCTTGGCGAAGACATGGTTCCTCTGAGTACATCCTGGAGCCATTGATCTCTTCCGTAGCATGAGGCATTGCTGCCTTGGTACTGTTCATCGTCTGGAAACATACAACAAACATCGGGCAGGAAAACATTGTCATGAGCGGCGACCACATCATGTACATTTCGAGAATTGCAGTCACGTGGGACAAAGATCATCCGAGAGCTAAGCCTCATTTGTGTTCCTGAGGGGCCATATATGCAGTAAGCCCACGCCGCTTTGCAGCTCCCCACCATAATTCTTCTACAAAAGTGCACCGCAACCTACAATTCAGATTAGGCTCCAATTCTCGCTCGCGCGTTTTCTGCCCATTGGACACAAGCGCTTTCCCATTTTGCACGCCATCGGTCATTATCAATCTTCCCTAAGGCTCAAGTGCAAGCTAGACTCCCAACTTCTGGCCGAGCTACACGTTCACGGTTCAGATAAAAAATTCATTCTCCCGTCGTCAGACCAACCTACTAATGGTAGTCTCGGACGTGCCTCGGAATTAGGCATCGCACTCCCAGAATCGTTTCTGCTCATCGTCCCGGCACGATTTTCTACTAAACCACGCTCAATCAGCATTCCGGATATCCATAATTATATCTACAATCATGTAGAGAAGAAGATCATCTAAGAAAGCCAGTGCTATAAAAAGCCCCATTGAAAATTCAATCACGGCACATTGGGACCTAGTCCTTGCACACGAAGACTACAACAAGCTCCTAAAGGGCTTTGGGTCAAGTGACATGGAATAACAAATGGAGCTGCGTCGCTAATATGCCTGACGCCAAGGGCAACACTGTGGTTCGCATCTCTAGAAGCGGACCAGGGCCTGATTACATGCATATCGCTGTTGAGCCTGGGAATCCCAACGAAACTGAAGGCGACAACTGGGGCAAGATAACAAGCGTTCCGTGGGATTGCAAGACTCTGGGATACCTTGGAGTGCAGATAACCGAGGAAGATGCAAAGCAAGAAGCTATCAACTTTTGCAGGGGATTGATGGGCTGCAAACTCGGCAAAGCTCCGACACTGTATGTCTACGAGTGTTAGTTCTCAAATGACCATTATCGGAGTCGAGACGTGAGCTTGTGGAGACAAATCATCGCTCGGGTTCTCGCTGGAAAGGTCCAAACAGTCGTTTTTACTACCGCTGACTACATAGCTCATCGCACCGCTAATGCTGCCAGCTTTGACTAGACCGATCCCCAACACATTCTTGTTTCTCTATTCACTCTCCGTTTTGATTCGCTTCTTCATCTGCCAATACGACCTCCTGACATCTACCTGAAACACTGCCGTAACTTTGAAGGGCGGTATTGGCGGAGCACCCTTCCCGCGATGCCCATAGGTCGCATGGCTCAGCCCCACGTCTTTTTCAGCACGCATATGCATCCATGCACCATCGTGGGGGTTATCAGGCGTACCTTTTAGTAACTGCGGGATCCGATTAACAACCTTTTCCGCCCCGCTTTTCAGCGCCTTTATGTTTTCATGCAAAAGCTCCACCGACCTAGAGCATTCTTTTGAATGCACGTCATCATCACCATCTATCCCACCGCTGTAGAGGGCGATCGGATACGGGTAGTCGTTGTTGTAATGGAGAAAGATCCTCGTTATCACTAGATTTTCCTCAGACTTGTGGGAATAGAAGAGTATCTCGTCCGAGTCGGGCTGGAGGAAGGACGCAGTTGGATAGAGACTCTGGCGGATCTGTCCCGGTGCTTCCTCTTGCAAGTGGTCGAACAGAGCTTCGATTTTCTCCCAGAACAGGCCGGTGAGAACTTTTTTCTCTGTGTTTTTTTCCGGCGTCAAGTGGTCCGATAATGGCAGATCCAACATGTCCTCATCTGAGAGCTCTCTGCCTGTTTGCCCAGCGAATTTATGAGACCTGTCCATCTTGAACTCGTGTCGGGGAGTTGTAGATCGCTGGTTTTAGCAGATTGTGGCTTCGTTTCGCTACCAGATTGGGAAACAGAGTGACGTTTGAAGTTGTGATCTAGTTTTGCAGAGCAGTAGAGCAGTTTTAAGCTACCGCGTAATGATTAGTATGAGTCGTTGCTTGCTATGAGTTGTCGTTTGCTATGAGTTGTCGTTTGCTATGAGTTGTCGTTTGCTATGAGTTGTCGTTTGCTATGAGTTGTCGCTTACTATGAGTTGTTGTTCGCTATGAGAGCGTGTCATACAAGAATGTATTATTGTGGCGTGCAGGCGCATGTGCAAAAGAGAACTCTTTCACACGTACGCGATAGATAATCTATATACCATGGACCCTTGTTTCCACAATTATTCTATCCTAGTTAAACGAAAAGCACGCATCTATACACGGTGAAAAGTCTAGTCACTGTACATAGAGTGAGCTAAAGAGACTGGAGTCACAACTAGATGTTTAGTCATTTCTGAAGTTAGAATTGTAATAAGCATATGTTTTGCTCTATTTGAGACCCATCGTGGCAATAGTCGGGAAACAATGGCAGAGAAAAACAAGATTTTTAGATCTTTTAGTGAGAAAGAAATCAGAACGAAGAAGAGAAGTCAACAAAAAAAAATGTTGATTAAGAGAACAAGACTATGTCTCGACAGAATGCCTAGTTAGCACACAACATGTATGACTAGTCGCTGTGAAAAGCAATGCCGCTCCTGCCTACTCGAATTCGTTGATCCGGATCTGTGCTTCTTTAGGGGTGTGTATCGCCGCTTTCTGTCTTGTTGCACACTACCTAGGCGCACCGTTGGTAGTGTCATACTTCCTCTGCCACACATGTCCTTGGACCGCCATGACTTAAATGCCAGAACCTTTGATTGATTCGGACACAGACAACCTAAAGACTCGGCAGCTTCGCTTACTCATAAAAAGGCATAGAGTCCGGACATCCCCTGTTACTCACCAAGTAATATCGTGACGTTTACCAAAGTCTTTAAAGCAAGCTCCTAGGTGCGGCGCATTGTGCAGTCATTTATGGGCGCCACATAAACGAAAGCAAGTGGTATGACACAGGCCAAAAGTCTAACATGCATTGGACGTGATGAAACCAAAAGCGATTTCGTAACTTTAATCTGGGCACTTCGAATTCCGGAAGATACTTTACCATCTTGTTCTCCATACGCCGACCAAGGCTAGTGGATATCACTCACAGCTAGTCTGGTTGTCTCTTCACTCCCATCGGCACGTTGAGTCCAGTCTACGAGAGCCGCTTCCATGTCCCACGTCGTTTCAACGTCTAATATGATTATAAAACACTAGAGCTGAACCACAAACAAACAGTACATTATTCATATCGTAATACTACATTCCACCATCTACTATTCGCCGTCCAACCTCCAGCCCACCCGTCGAAGCACTGTACCATTGAAACGGAATTGAACAAGAAAAACGACAGCTAAGAAAGAAGAAAAAGTCTCGTAATTCTTTCATCTGCACACTTAGAGGGTCCAGTTGAATGTACATAGATCTTCGCTAGACAGGCCCTGCTGGTTAAGGCCAATCCAGTCAAAACACAGTCCATAGCGACCACGGCAGGATAGTATCGATTGATGACTTGATATTAATCAATGATATTAAACCCATTGACACGGTTTGGATTATCGTCGGAGCTGTCGCCCTCATACCCGCTCTCATGGTCGTTGGTGCCGTCTTCATGGCCTTCGATCCCGTTTCCATTGGCGTTGTTTCCGTTTACACCACCGGGATCCGGGAAGAGAGGCGGTGCAGGTTCTATAAAGAGCCAGTATCTACTGCCGGGGGCCATGGCTCCAGATATATCGCGTTTAAGCCATTCCCAGGCCTGTTCGCCGTTGTCGTTGCCATCAGGTCCTTTGCCCCGAAAACTTGCAAAGAATATCGCTCGGATGCTTGTTTCAGCTCGCTCTTCATCGCTGAGGAATGGAAAATCGACAAGCTCTTCCCTTAGAAAGTAACGGTAACAATCTGATTGTGGGCCAAGCGGTGGCTGAGAGTCGACCCGGTGGGTGACAAGAGCAGATTCGGAATTCATGATAGACGGAGGATTTTCAACCACAAATGGTTCCCCGGAAGAGGACAGCAAAGGGACAGGCCCCGTTGTCGATATCAAGTTTATGATTTCTTGGAGTTTCTCCACAACCTGTCTGCGGGTGCCGTCGGCTCCGAAACTGCCCGGAATGGTTATTTCGTGCGCACTCTGGTCACTGCGGTGAAGGTAGATAGTTGCATCAACACTACCATCGCCCTCCTCCTCGTGAACGTGAGTTGCGTCAATGAGACGTCGATTATAAAGATTATTCGACATGTGGTGTAGTGGCATTGGGTCTCGGGTAGCGGACTGATACTTATTCAGGAGGCTCTGAAATGTAATTGCCAAACGCCTCTTGATTTGTTCATTTTCATTCACCGAGTCTGGAGGGCCAATATTTGGCATCTTAGTAATTTCAATATGGTTAACAAAGAAGGGTGTTATCAGAAGAATGATATCTCTCGCCGATAATTTTTCCCAAGATATATACTATGCAAGACAGTACCACTAGGTAAGCTCTATATCCAGAGGTTGAATACTGTTTTAAACGTGTACAAAGGTATAACATCGCGTAGCATAATGCTCATGTATATATATATATCTCTCTCTCTGCGTCATGATGAGTAAATTCTGGATGCTCCCGTGGCCTTTGACTCCCACTGAAAACCAAGTACCACAAAGAGTCAGTAGCTTGTCATACCGATAGATTGGCGTGTATGATCACTTTGAACAACAATTCATACTAGTCACATAGCAGTATTGAGGGTCGACTCCAGATGCAGCGCATAACAAGTTCCGATACAACAAACACTTTCATCCGACCATCGAAAAACGGCTGGAACATTGTCAGTAGCATTTCAATCGTATCCTAGATTGCCTTGAACGGCTTTCACATCGGATTAGCTTCCCTTGTAGCAACGCCGATTGCAGGGAAGAATAAATACTACGAATGCAACTACTTCCAATAAGTGTATCATGACCGGACAGTGACCTTCGCAGAGTCCAAGAATCTGCAGTGTTTACTTGATGCGTATGGCATAGAAGAATAATCCCGATTCCATTTCAAGATCACGGATTCAAAGAATACGCAAAACCGTCTCCGCCGTCACCAGCCCATCCCTTTCGTCCTACTCACGAACACCCCGTAGTAACCCTAAACCCCTGCACGGGATTGAATGGCGGGTCTGTGCCTACAAAATCCCAGTAATTGACTTCGTCGCCTCCGTCAATCGCCATTCCAATCTGCCATGTCAACGTTTCATTGCACAACGTCGTCCCCACATCCACCAGCCCCGCCGACTGATTCCACATTGTTGCTTGGGCCGCCAGACTTCCGTTTATCGACCCAAATACCGCTGGTGCGGGAACACTGCCGTTTGAATTTGCGGCAACGGTAGGTTCGTAGGTGGACCAGCTCGCCGCCGCGTCCACTTGCCGCGCGACTTGGTATACATCCACGACTGGCGCGGGACCCATAATTGTCTGCATGTCCTTCTCGGGCAGCTGAAGTTGCAGGCGGCAACTACTCTTGCTATCTGGCGGCGCGGCATCCTCTAGCCCGTCGAACTGGACCTGCGTCGCGACCTGAAACGTATCCGCGCGCTGGCGCAGAAGCATGAAGAAGTCTCGGTCGCCGTGGAGAGGGGTCTGGTCCCAGGTGGGATAGCGAGAGTTCATGACGCGGTAGGAGGTTGGGTAGAAAATTCGGCAGGTTGGGGCGACCTCGGCGGTGGAGGTGGAAGATGGTGAGCTGCAGGCGGTCGGAAAAGCGGAGGGAATCGTGGTGTTGGGCCAAAGTGGGAAACCGTGTGTGGGTGATACGAGGAGGAGGCTGGTGATGATAAGGCGGGCCAGGGTGTGGAGGTCAAGCATGGTGGTGGTGGTGAGGTAGGTTTTGCGTTGTTCAAGGGTCATGGAACTGTTTATGCGGTGAAGATAGGTCGTAGGTTTCAAAGCACAGAAACTGGATCTGTAGGAATGTGAAGAATTTCGAGGAACGGCGAATGAAGTCTTGTTGCAATTGTGTCGGCATTCTGAAAAGTGACGTTGGCGGTTTGCGCGCAGCTTCAGTCGCTCCTGCTGCCGAAGTGCGCATTCCCATTGTCACTTCCAGACTGATTGAAAGAGGGACAGGAGCTTCTCGCTACTTCTAACCACTTGCCACCACTTTCTGACATGCCTTTGCACCTGGTCGACTCTCCGAATCAGTTGTATGCATGTTCAGCTTCCACTTCACACTCCAATTTGTCAGATAAGTCAGCAAAACGGAAGTAAGGCCACACTGTTCGCCATTCTTCAGACCTTATCTCGGCTTGTTGATACTCTCGACGATGGCTACCGCACCCTGGGCGGCGCGGTGTCGGCCATGGAGAAAGAATGTGCAGGCGATTAGGAATGAGCAATTGGTGCGGACGTAATTTCAGGAAGACAGTCACGATTGCCGCGTCGGTGCAGGAAGAATTGACAAAGAAGCCATGACGGATGCAGCGTGCCGCCTTGCTATACTCTCAGCCCTATTTTATACGGCCACCAAGGAGATTGCGGTGGCTCCGATGCTGGGCCGCGACGATGTGTCGGAAAGTGCGGTTTTGTGACTAAAGGTCATGTCAATCCTCGTGAGTCATTTTACCAGTTACAGTTTACCTCAAGAACAAATCAAGTTTCATTTTTGGGCCTTGGAATCGCTGCACTTGTTTCACAAAACAACACACGATACCGCGTTTGCTCACATACCGAGGCCTTACGCTACGAACATGTTCAACTTGTCTTACACTCCCATTTTAGTCAGAACCTACCACAGGCGACGCAATTCAGACGCGCGGGAGCAGAATAAGTTACTCGTGTAGTAGCGGTCTAGAGTATCTTCTAGATAATTACCAGACGAAGGTAAAGATACCAGCCGAGGCATAGCAACATCCAACTCGGTCCAGGCCCCAACCACGCCCGGACTTTTGTGTTAAAAATTTCCCAGGCCCCCAGGCATGCGTTCAAATCCATCTCTACTACCACAACTCGTGCGACGGTGTCTTTTCAGTGAATAATAAAGGTAGGACCTCAATCGACGTGGCTTTCAGGAGCGTTATGTACTCTAACGTAAGAGCACTCCACGAAACAGTACGATGGCGTAAGCCTGAACACCTTGCTACGGCCAGGACGAGACGTAATGCCTGGCAAGGACGACAGATAGTGGCATTTTTAGAAGACTGAGAATGTTAACCTTGAAATCGTGTATCCTAGGCCAAACGTTCCTCCATGAGAATGGGTTAAAGAAGGGCCAATAGTTACGGTCGTAATCATAGAGATCCCAACGTGGCATCGAGAAATGATACGAGAGAGCGACTGGACTAGTCCTCTTAAGAGGAAAGGCGGCTGACAGTGAAGATGAAGACGAAGCCTTCAAGAGAACTACGGAGGGTGTTTCTGACCACAATGCGGGCAAGGCCCAAGGGTTTGGAATGAATCAAACGTAAAAGGTACTCGGATAGCGATACACTGCAGTCATTCAGATGGTGCCTGAATTACATCACGAACACGTTTCGTAGTTGCTCGAACAAAGGGAACATAATGTAGGTTAAGTCTTTGCGTAATGGGACGGAGATTTATAGGCACCTAGTCAAGGCAACGGAGGAAGCTGGCCTAAGCGTGCTTGCGTACCATGCATGTGGATTTCATATTCAAGGTGGAGAGTGTGTTTCTCAATCTTTCTCTGTAAATGCTGAAGGACATGAGAACGAGAAGAAGTTGGGGGCAGCGGAATGTGTCGCTTGGCGTATGTAGGTAGGTAGGTAGGTAGGTAGGTAGGTACCGTGCGAGGAAACCCGAAAACATGATTGATCGCGTCATTTCCGGGTCCACCTGCTGAACGTCCCTTTCTCCGATACAGCCCCACCACAGCACTAACGATGCAGCTAGCCGCCTCAAAATGGTTTTCCTCTGTCGCTGTGCGGATGGTAGTGGAGCAGAGCGACGGTTTCGCGAATGACAGCGAGCGTGTTGAGCATGGCGAAATGCGGACCTAGCGATTGCGACTTCCCCACCACCATTGGCGTTATCAGCTCGAAATGGCCACGTGACTAAACCTTTCTGTTATAACATGCCATATTTGCCAATTTATGCCTATCGCAGGAAGATTGCTCACTTTATTCACTTGGCTACTACGTATGCCTGCTGCCGTCGTGCTCTCCAACGCTTCGATCATGGCTACAGCATCACTACAAACAGCTGCTCCAGGAGTTGATCTTGAAAAGATCGAGTCGGTGCGGAAGAAGTATGCAGAAGAGGCCCAGAAACGGTTAAGGCCCGATGCCGGAGCACAATTCCTCACACTCAAGGACGCAAATGACCCGCGACTGCAAGCTCTCAATGAGGATCCTTGGGCAAACCACGTCGCTCTGAATGCGCGTCCTTCTCCCATTCAGGATAGCAAAGTATATCCCTTCTTTGTTGTGGGTGCCGGGTTTGGGGGACTTCTTTTCGCTGTGCATGCCATACGATCTGGAGCAGCCACGGCCGAGGATATTCGCCTTGTCGACGCAGCCGGAGGCTTCGGCGGTACTTGGTACTGGAACAGATATCCTGGCCTTCATTGCGATGTTGAGAGTTACATGTACCTCCCTCTGCTTGAAGAGACGGGATACGTGCCCACTAAGAAGTATGCACCGGGCTGGGAGATTCGAGAACACGCAGAGCGCATCGCAGACAAATGGCAGCTCCGGGATAAGACACTATTTCGATCTGATGTGGACAGTGTCACGTGGGATGACTCTTCGGAACTCTGGACGATCTCACTCACAGAAAGGCGGGGACCGCGGGGGTCGCCAGTAATCAGCCACTACGTTCGGGCGCAGTACGTATACCTGGCTGCAGGTATCCTCACCCGCCCACAAGTGCCACGGATACCTGGTTTGGCATCTTTTGCAGGACCGATGTTTCACACAGCACGATGGGACTATGATATCACGGGCGGCTCTCAGAAGGATCAGCTGTTGTCGGGACTTCGCGACAAGAGAGTAGCAGTCATTGGAACTGCGGCAACGGCGATTGGAGCTATTCCAGAGATTGGAAAATACGCCAAGGAGCTCTTCATATTCCAGAGGACACCTGCATACGTCAAGCCTCGCAATCAAGAGGATACAAAACTGGAGGAATTCAAAGCCTCCGTGGCCACGAAACCGGGCTGGCAATTTGACCGACAGATCAATTGGAATAGCTTCCTGACTAATTCCACAAGCCCAGGACAGCCTAACCTTGTCAGAGATGGTGAGTCCCAAGACGTGCTATTGGTCATTCATATATTGACAGCGCAGGTTGGACGGATCAACCAGCTTACTCCGCCATGATGGGCTCCCCAAATCAAGCAGAACTCGATACATCTTCTCCTGAAAGCATTGAGCGTCTTGTGACCAACTTTCACATCTTAGACCTTCCAAATATGGAAGCTGTTCGCTCGCGAGTTGATCAGCACGTCAAAGACCCGAAGACGGCAGAAAAATTGAAGCCATGGTATCCATCCTGGTGCAAAAGACCAACATTCAGCGACACATACTTGCCACTTTTCAACGAGCCTCATGTCCATCTAATCGATACTGACGGCAAAGGTCCCTCTCGTGCGACAGAGAGAGGCCTCGTGGTAGGTGATCAAGAGTATCCTGTGGACATCATCGTGCTCAGCACCGGCTTCCAGCTCGCGAATCTTCGCGCAGGGAGCCCCGCATCGCGTATCGGTGTCAAGGTTCACGGACGCAATGGGTACTCTCTGGACAAAAAATGGGACACCATCGGCGCAGCGACACTACATGGTTATCTCACGAACGGCTTCCCCAATCTCTTCTTCTCTGGAACCAGTCAAGCGACAATCACGGGGAATAACACCATGATGCTGAACTTCGTTGCCCAGCATGTGACATACATGATTTCCGAGGCTAAGCGCCGTGCTGGGTCGAACAAGCGTGCGATCATAGAGGTCACAAGGGAAGCCGAGGAAGCCCACACGGCAGAGGTCGTGAAGCGAGCGCCATACTTCTCTGCAATTGCGGGATGCACCCCGGGATACTTCAACGGATATGGCGTGGTTGCCGCAGATCCAGCAACAAAACAGAAAGCAGCTAGGGGAGCTACGTGGTCTGAGGGCACGAGGTCGTTTTTGAAGTACATCGGGGATTGGCGGGAGGAAGGTGAGCTCCGGGGTCTGGAGATCACTTTGAGGCCTGCAGTCGAGTTTGATAGGGCGAGATTGTAAAGAGTGTCATTGAGCGCTTGAACCCGCATGTTCCCCAAAATTCACCTCATCACCAACAATTATACACATAACGACCCTTCCGCTTAGAGCAGACCTCCAAGCGTTTCTAAAGTTCCGACTCTATATAACATGCATCAACGTCTCATCACCGACTACTTCGTCTCAAGAGGCCAGGCATACATGAGATGTGTCAAAAACTCATTGGCGAGTACTGTTCACGACGTGAACATTAGTATTTCCCTTTCCTCAAGCTCCCTTCGGAGCTACGCATCATGGCTTTATGACCAAATCCATATAACGGCGCACCATCAGCAGCATCCGTCCTCGGGCAAACCTGGTCCCTGGATCTCCAACATGCCTCCCCACGAAGGGGCCAGGGCTTCACTGCCGTCCATTTCGCCCTACCACTCCAAAATAATCCGCATGTGCAAGCAGATCTACTCAGAAGCTGCAACATTCCTTCCTAAACGCGATACTATTCGCAAACTGTTACCTAGGACGATCGCATACCTATATTAGACGATCAGAGACAGATCTCGCACCAGAAGACCTGCGCTTCCAGACGGCTTTGATCAGAGTCTGGCTCGCACAGTGGCTGGAGTTTCCAAATAGCGCGGGAGCATTCGACGAGATATAGGTACGGCAATTGATTCCGGAGACAGCGCAAACTCACAGCCAATCAGATACGCTCTATTCAACAGACAGGCATTCAACTGCTCCCGAGATACCAAGAGACGCTCCTACCTATGGTACCCGGGGTTTTCCACGATGTTACATGCTACCGTGTGCAAATCCGTACCCCCAGCGCTGAACGGTCGTCACCTGCGCTGCCATAGAGAGGTCGGACGCGGAACCCTCGACGAACCGGAGACCGACGCGCACCAATTGCTTGCTGATTTAGTTAGGGGCTTCTATGATGCTATGTATGGGCTGCGGCCTTCTGGTTCCTAGGGCGTGAATCAGCTCCTGATGGTTCGGTCCTTCACGACGTATAGGTGCGAACGTGGAGGCGCAGACCAGAAGGTCTTAAAACAACGGAGATCAAGTGGGCGCTAATCCAACGGTATGATCGCGAGTCTGTCTTGAATGAGCAAAAGATGGCATGGGGCGATTGGAAGAAGGATGTGGGCTGGGTGGATGGTGAGGTGGTGGAGGTTCTGGGGTAAGAGAGACAATTGGTGCTTGCGGCGCATGAATTTTAAGTGTTTGCAATGATTTGCATGGCTTGATATGACCTCGACGAAAACGGGGGGCGGTATGGGCTCTTTCTCGGTACAAATGCATTGCTTTCTAGCTGAGAGCCACATGGCAATCTTACCAGGTAATTTACCCACAAATTCAATGATGATGGACCCAAACCCATCATTTATTGGTGTCGTGGAGGTGCGATCATCATATCGTAGCTTCGACCAGTATCACCGTAGGGTGAGAGGCCTCTGCCTGTATAAACTCCGCTGTCGGCATCGACCGAAATAAGACGCCAAACGATGACACTCTAAGAGCTATTCTGTTAGGATTAGACGGGAGAAGTAGACGCTGTAAACATTCAAAATAATCCTTTAGGCCCGGGTCTCATAGAGTCTACAGACTTCATCCCCGGGGACGCTTCTTTCCGAAATTGGTCTTTGAAATCCCTCAGGCAACGTCGATGACTGACTATTGGCAGCTAAACTAGGAGACGGAGTACTAGACTCACTTTAAATAGCCCAGTCCTGGGAACACCTCATCGACGTAACATACAAAATGCATGGAAAACCGATGCTAGCATAGAACAAAAAATTAATAGATTCTCCAAATTGAGGAAACAAAATAAATGGAGTATTTCTACATCAAATAAAGTAGACAGTAAGGGGCCAAGCGAACGTATTGTTCAAAGTAAAAAGAGTGCAATCCCGATGTGGCGAACGTTTGCGAGTCAGTAGATGTGCTTGTATATCGATATTCTACATGAAAGCAGCGTCGGACACCATGAAGTGGCGAGCCAACCCATGTTCGTGGCAGGACACGTCAATATGGGCTATAGTAAGGGCTTTGCCAAACACAGCACAATCATGAGGAGACAGGGTAAAAGAGCAAGGTACTAGCTTAATATGACCCGCCGAGCGCATAAGATAGATAGTGGCCTAGAATACGCAACATAGGTTAAAATCTATTATAACAGATTAATTAAGGGATCGTGGGATCTGCTGCTATCGTGGGAGCTGTTGATATGGTAGGAGCTGTTGGTGTTAGATTAGATGTTAGAACAATATTGACAACTACCTTGGCTAACTAAAAAGCAGTGAATATCTGTAGTTGACTAGCGCCTACGAACTTTTTATCTACGTCATCTGTTGGCCACTTGCACTGTATTATTCTATTGATAGAGTTAGTAGTGCCGTCTAGATGGATACAGCCCTAGGGATGCAAAGATGGATGTCAAGAATGAACTCAGTGATAACACCTAGAACGTCAAAATAATGGGCGTCCAGGTCAGCGCTTGCAACAGTACGTACTCAGTATGGCAGCGCACGGGGACCGTAATTTTGCCGTAGTAGCACGGTTCATATTGGGGTCTTTTTGTACACAAGTTGATTACCATGTGAACAGTGCTACTACGGCAAAATTACAGCCCCTATGCGCTGCCGTACTGAGTACGTACTGTTGGAAGCGCTGGCATCAGTGCCATCGGCACCCCCTAGATCCACAGTCACTCACTTATCAAGCTTCACGTTTGCCACTATCACGTTAATCAACACCAGGTGCGCAATAAATCAAGCGAGCAGTTGCCCACTTCAAGTTCGCGCGACACCCAATGCGAAAAGTGAATGCAGACCATGACTTCTCCCAAGAACCTAGCACGCATCGACGCTGTTACGGGTACCACAACATCAGGAGAGGGTGCCAGTACTCCTTTCACAACGGTGCCCAATTGACTGGCATCTCCTTCTTCTGCTAAAGAGATACCGTCTGCACATATTGGGTAGCATCTTCACATTCAAAAGAAGAGTCCTCGATGCCAACCTGATAAGATGCGGTAAAAGCTATTATACGCCAGCTGCGATCTTGATACCGAATTCATCCAGCTTCTCCACGAAGGGCTGTCCCAACGTCGCGGGAGTAAGTATACCTCCGCCTAGCCTCCCAGCTTCCGTATCCCCTAATCTCCCACGCAAGATGACCAGTGCGGCTGCACTCAACGTCTGCGCTGTTGCAACGTACCCTCCGTGAGTAATGTGCAGTGTCCCATGGACCTTCTCCTGCTTATCCGTATCCGCAATCGCAACCGCTTTGTAGTCCATGAAGTCCTCCTTCATACTCTCCCGCGAAGGACCCTCGCCCGGTTGCGGCAATAAAAAGCGTTTAACGAGAGGCGAAAGAATCCAACGGGACAGCGGGAAAGCGAAGGCCAGACCAAACAGCGCCATACCGACATTTACAGCCAAGCCGGCGAGGAGGGACTTCGCGCGCATGTACTCGTTAAAGTTGAAGCGAGGTCCATACGACAAGCTTGGTGTGGATGTGGACTTGGCGCTCGACTCATATAGTCCCCATGAGCGGTGCGTGATGCATCTATCGACGCTGGCCATCAACCAGGTCGTCTGAATGCCGCCGATCTCCGGGATGTTGACCAGCCCAAATGCTCGGTGGAGTAGACTGCCCTTCGGACTCCTTGCGGGGTTCGTAGGCTGCACAGGGGAGAGCGACCACGGCTTCATCGCGTCCCCCAGCTCTTTCATGCCGTACTTCTCAAACAGCTGCAGGATCGTGTGCGTCGTTCCCCCGCTAAACCCCGACTTCCCCGCGAAAAAGCTCATGTTCACGTTGGCGGTGCCGGCGTTTAAGGTCTTGCGCACGTGCGATGTGAGCACGTAGGCTAAGATGTCTGCTGGGACAGAGTCAAGACCACACTCGGGAATGATGATAGCACCGGTGGACTTGGCCTGGTCGTGGTATTTGGGGATCATGGAGTGGATCCATGGTACCTCGCCTGTACAGTCGAGATAATGCGTTCCGGTCTCTGCGCAGGCAGCGAGCACGGGCTCGCCATAGAACATGAAGGGGCCCACGGTTGTGATGATGAGACGGGTTTTAAGGGCGAGGGAGGTCAGCTGATCTTCCTTGAGCTCGCATGTTTCGATGTCTGGGATCTGTCAGTCAACATCGTGATGCGTGATGCCAACCATGTGTTGGAACTAGGCATCGCAGTACTCGGGCAGGTTTCCCAGGGCGTCGTCGCGAAGACCTACAACACCACTTCCAGAGCTTACCTGGCTGCTTCCGGTCTGGGCTCAGTCGCTTCAGCTCTTCAACAACACCTTGTAGCTTTTTGGCATTGCGTCCGGCGATTGCCCATTTCAAATCCGTAGGGAGATGCTGGCTGATCCACTCTGCCGTGAGCTTACCAGTGTAGCCAGTCGCCCCAAAAAGGACCAGCTCGTACTGACGCGATTGGGCCATGGTTCTGTAAAGGGCAGAGGAGATGCGTATATTGCAGTGGACTCAGGAGGCCTTATCAACTACCCGTTGAAGCACCTGTCGGCCGCATTGTCGGACGTCATGCCGAGGCAGGGTCGGGAGCGCCGAACGCAGCTTGTGCGGCACGGTGCCCATGCAGACTCGAATCCCGTCTTTCAACCATAAGCACAGTAAAATTCAGATTGCATGTCTACTTGGAAGCCACGGAAGCAAAGAAGCTTCAGAGAATCAATGCCTGTCAGCTGCCGTGGTCAACGTGTACTGCAAAGATGGGTGAGCTTCGCGCTCTGCTACTTTCGGTTAGGTCACTTATCGATAGCACTCGGCACACTTTGAACTTCGCAAGGGCAGGCATCTCTTCCTCTACACCGCCATCACGCTGTTCTCTGCCTGTCTGCCTTGGGACGTCGATGCCCACGTCGCAAAATGTGACACGCCGTCTTCTACTACAAAATCCACTAACCTCCACTGCGGCCAAGGTGGCCGAGCACGAGAGAACATCTGGCTGGCTGGCTGGCTGGCTGGCCGGCTGGCTGGCAGTAAGAAGGCTTCGCTGAGAACCGTCACTGACGCTCGTAGATCTTATGGGACGCCCACAGACCTCTCATACGATCTTTGAACGCGGAGAACAATGTTCGCGAGCACTGCAGGCCCTTTCCACGTATCGAGCGACGGCATGGTTTGTCAGCGCTCATAGCGATGCGGTCCACCTGGGTAAGAGGAAGACATGTTCACCAGAGCCTACGTCGGTATTTACCCCACGTCGAAAGCCACGGCCGCTCGCGGCTTCTGCGAGATCGTTCGGTAGATTATAATGAAAGGCGTCTGTCAAGACATGAGCTGGTCTCGAGCCAGGCTGCACTGTGCCACGAATCTGGAAAATGATACGACAAGAGAAAGGCCGTTTTGCAAGACATGATCCCTGTGCACGTTCGATCGGCCACCTGCCTCTGAAAGCGCACCAAAGTTACAACACTGTCTGCTGTCCGAGAGACCCGCCAGGGATAGCCAGAGGTAAAGACGGCTTCGGCTGACTCATGCGCTCACGACTTCTTGCTCTCTGCGGGCTGATTCAATCCTGTCGCGACCGATCAGCTGTACTCACGCAAGTCCTGGATTACCATGACCATCTCGTTGCTGAGCGCTTCGCACTGTGCCATTGTGGTTCCCCGCATTCGCAACATTAGGCCGGGGGGCTGGCGCAATGTCCCCCGATGGAGTCAAGCAGCGACAAAGAGGTTCTCGAATGGCGGTCCCTGAACCAGCCTGTCGGGAACGGTAGCATTGAAATCGAGAGAGCCTGAAACATTGTCTGCATTCCTAGCGACGACATGGTGACCTGAACAAGTCATATGGCTGCTTAGCAGGGTGGTGTAGGTGACACGTGGATAGGTAAGCCGCAGAAGCTGGGACTCATGCATCGGGACTCCGAGTACATCCCTTCCAGATACCGCACATTGTCGCGCTTACGGAACAGGCACCGAAACCGCCTTGACTGCAGCCCTGGCCTCGTCGCCTGTATCAATTCGACGCAAGCGCCCACGCCGCTCCCCAAGCTGGCGGCCTACTCGGGTGCATCACAAGTGGGTGCTCGGACCAATGAACCCTGCTTAGGTGGTCCGCCAAGCCGCTAGGCCATACTTCAAAAGGACGCTGAGCCCCGCCCGTCTCTTGTTCATCCTCGACTTATGAACTCTACCGGTCACGTAACTTGCACTTCACCAACGCTTCACCGCACCAATGGCCGAGACTTGTATAGTCTGCCTTGGCGACCTCGTCCCCCAAGACGAAAGTCTGGCTTCGGCCACCGATGCCACACTAGTGCAAGATAGCGCTAATGGTGTCGATAACCATCGTCATGGTATCCAAATTGAAGCACCCGCCTCAGCACACCCCGAACACCCCCCCAAAGAAGAGGACTTGGTCGCGCACTTGCTGCCTTGTGGCCACAATCTTCACAACGAATGCTTGAAACCATGGGTAGAGCGCGCAAACAGCTGCCCCATATGCCGAGCCAGCTTCAACATGGTCGAGCTCAGTGCCAGGATCGGAGGTATGTGACCCTTCCCGGATGTCATCGCTTCAAGCTTCAAGCCCTCCCACGGAATCGTACAACTCGAAACTTCCGCGAATGAGAGACCACTAGTCGTCCGGCTTTGCGCCAGGATGTTCTAAGGTATCCCTCCTTGTTTGGTAGAAGCGCCGTTGGTGTGATGATCTTTACTGATTCCATTTACAGACACCATGCTATCTTCATACGCCGTCCAAGACAAGCGTCAGGTCGCCGACATCGACCCAGCCATGATCGTTGAAGACGACTATTTCTTCGAAGAGGAAGCGATACCCGATCTTGTTTGCATGGTTTGCGATGATATTGGGGACTCATCCCAACTCATGGAATGTCACAGCTGCGCAAACTACTGTCATGTATTCTGCGCCGGCCTTGATGACATGCCTACGAGGGGACCATGGTATTGCCAGTACTGCATGGAAAACCCCTCTCTTCTACGAGCGGCAGGCCACCGCCCTGCAATGCGCGGCCCGGCGGCATACCTTAACTCCTATAGCCGTACCAGTCGCTCCAGCCGTACCAGCCGTACCAGCCGCCGCGCTCGTGCCCCCGATGAGTGGGTCGATGTATGGCAGAGCGTGTGGGACCGCCTGCACTTCGACATTGAATTCCCGTTCGAAGACGATGACCAGTCCGAGTCGCGTTCAGTGGATATCCAACGCCGGGAGAACGAGGAATGGGAGCGACGGTTCGAGCTGGCACGTCAGATGGGCGCTGGCAGTCGCCTTCGTGCCGCTGCGGACACCATCACAACCCACCGCCACCGCCCCGCAAATCGCACACTCCATCGCGAGGTACCTCAGACGCCGAAGTCACCGAAGGACCCCGAATCCCAAGAGGAGCTGCGAGCATGGAACGCCTTTGAAAAGGCCCGCGAACAAGTCGCTGAAGACGGCGCTCAACACCCTCCCCCTGCCAGTGTTACCAGCAATGCCCGGCGCCGGAAGCGCAAGTCTGTGACTGAGTCGCCCGTTGAACCGGAAGCGCAGGAACCTCAGCCCGAACGCAAACTGAAGCGACCTCGGACCCGGTTGAACTTGAACATCATCACAGCCGAATCATCCGCTGCCGCTGCTGCGCGTCGCCCCACCGTCACATCGCACGCTTCGCCACCTGCCGTCACCACTAATGGTGACGAATCTACTGTACCAGGATTCCTGCAGTCGCTCCTTCAGGAGGTTGAAGTTGATAGATTTGCGGAAGACCGGGAGATTGCTGCGCCTCAACCCAAGCGCATCATCGTCGAGCGCGCCTGCTCGCCTCAGAACTCATCACCTGGCCTTTCACCCATATACCCTACTCCTCGTGCCGGCATGTCAACACCGCCCCCACTCAGCATCAGCCGGACCGATTCACCAACGCAGAAAGACCAGCAGCTTTCGCCGACATACTCCCCGTACTCCCCGGCAGACGAACATGCGCGTCATGGTCTTAAGAAGATTGCATACCGCCAACGCTCTCCGGGCTTGACCAGTCCACCACGATCCAAGGATTCATCCCCAACCCGCTCGACTTCGCTTTCATATTCCACAAAGCGCGAGCTTCAGCTTATGGTCACGGCTGTGCTCAAACCCATGTACGTAAGGAAAGAGGTCAGCAAAGACGAGTACACGGACATCAACCGAGACGTTTCTCGTCTCTTGTACGATCGAGTTGCCGAAGCTGGCACCGACGCCCTGGCCAGCCAAGGTATCCGCGACAAGTGGCAGAAAATAGCAAGCAACGAAGTTGACAACGCCGTCAAATCACTTGCTGGCGTTCGGTCGGCCGTGTCGCCCTCGGCCGAAGATTAGGCTTCCACCTCTTCATAGATTCGGGACATGTCATAGCTTCTTCCTTCTTTTCAGCGGATACCTACGATACCCATTTGATTAGTTTGGCGTTACTGCGGAGCGATGCGATGACTTGTACATTGCGATCGCTTTGCTTTTGGCATACGGAGGCGTTTGGACCCACTACGGTGGGTCCATGTTTTTGGCTGCATACGGCGTCTTTGTAAATGGTATGGGGTCGGCGGGATATGATACATTTGGGATGCGACATTGCTATTCGGCGAGGTAATCACGGATGTACCGTATATGTCATGTGCACTGTCCGATAGTGGACAGGGCTGTTTCGCTGAGTATATATGCCTTGAAATTGTTCATCCGTCTCTGTTTATGCTGCCTACTGCACACCGGCTCCATGCAGGTTATCGTCAGAGCATTAACTTGGATACTGGCGATGATGTGCTAACCTAGCATTGCAAACCTATGTAGTAGCCGAAAGCACCTTAGATATCCTTACAATCTTGCTCCGGAAAGGCCCAGCTTGCACCGGATACTAACGCGACCCACGAGCAGCTGCTTGCAGGCTTGCTACCCGCTTGGCTACCTCATGGCGCGCTCGCCGCCAAAAGCTTGAGCACATTGTCCGATTCCCTCGAGGTGCTGGTGCCGACGTGGCGGTTGTCTACCCACATCCATGCCTTGATGTCATCTCCACACCAGAGGCCAGGAATAAAGCCAATGTTACGTTCAATGTAGGCTTGGAAGGGCTCTCTCTTCAAACCGACTCTATTCTCTACCTGGGATCAAGCTCGTCACAGCAGGGAGGGAGAAAGTGAATGGCGCCGCCTGTTTCTCGGGCAACGATGGGTGCTGTCTCTCACTTCACAGCACGTCACCGAACATCATCGCACGATACCTATATCTACAAGCTGTGGAGTCCAAAACCAGGCCAACGATACATACAGCGCCCGGCAACGCGGAGATTAACTATTCGGGAGAGGAAAAAGGCCAAATCCACACGAGGACCAACGCGCTGCGAGCGGATTCAAGCCCCACGCACGAGACGCAACTCGACGGAGCTCATGCGAGAGAAAAAGAAACAATACGCACGCCGATAGCGCACCCAAATCACCTCCCACCCCTCGTCCATCGGTCACCTTGAGACAAGATGCGCGACCTCCGCTACAACGAAGTCTTGATCCTGTCACTGTTCCTGGTGGCCATCTTTCTTGGCGCGTTCATCTGGTGGCTGCACCGCAACTGCGTCCAAGTCGTACAGGCGGAGGCGGTGCATATTGAGCTGGGAAGACGGGCGGAGGAGGTGGCTGCGAGGGGAAAGTATGGCGCGGGAACGACGCAGGTCAAGGGGGTACAAGGGGGCGTATGAGGGAGAGGGGGAAAGGAGGCGGAAGTACGGTACGGGGAGCGGGGTATGACGGTAGAGGCTGAAGGATTGTGTATGGTGGTGGCTAGAATTGAGGACATTTGGGCGGCGGTCATGACGATGAACGTCGATTGGGAATGCAATGTTTGGGTGGCACGGTGGGTGGAGCGTCAGCTTCCGCTTGTTTGAATGAGATGCGTACAACGGCTGTGAGCTAGCAAGCTCGGAACGCGACATCGCTGACGGACTTGTGCTGTGGGTTGCTGGGCTCGAGTCGTGCAGTGATGTTTGCTGGGCCAGAGGCGTGGTCGGTCAAGTCACACGAGGTTGTTTGCTTGCGTCCACGGGTAGTCAGTCGACCCAACAAACAAGATTCTTTTTTTTTTCCACGGGAATGAAATATTGAAATGGAGAACGTTTGTGTCGAGAACCGTTTCAGTGGCCGTTTCCTTCTTTTTGCTCCTGCAGTTGTTTGTTGACGGGGTTTGGTCATATTTACTCGCCACCAAGATGAGCACCGCCACCCTCGCAGTCACCATCTCCCTCGCTGCCATCTTCGGCGCTGCACTGCTCTGGATCGCGATCTACCATCTACACAAATACATCCACCGTGAGTGTTGCAAGATCAGGGACTTCTTCACTAGCCTAGTGTGGACGGAACCAAAGCAAGAAGACTACGCGCACGAGCGAGGCGAACCGAATCTGCGGCACAGTACCCCGGAAGAGTGGATGCGGGAAGAAGAAAGGCATAGAGTGTCCGAGCTCGAGTGGGAGAGGGCAGAAAGAGATGTCGAGGAGCGCAAGAGGGAGCGTGAAGTAAGGAAGAGGGAGAAGGTCAGGAAGAAAGTGGAGGAGTGGGAGGATGGCGATGGGACGGGAACGGAGGGAGCGACGAGCTCCATGTCAAAGATGTACATGCCGCCTAGCGTGAGACGGCACGAAATCGCACAGGGGCATGATGGAGGTAGTGGCCAAGGGTTTTTTCTACAGCCGTGTATACCTACGTATGTGCCGGCATTTGTGCCTGTACTGCAGCCATATGGGACTCACTACTTGCCTGTCAATTTACCTCATCCGGTGCTCCCTTCGGATCCTGATTTGGGAGTTGGGGACGATGGGCAGCATGTGGACTATGAATTGCCACCGCTGCAGTCGTATACAAATGGAACTGAAAATGAGCTCAACTCACCGGCGCAGCCTTACTTGGACACAGAAGGCTACCTCTCACCGATTGTGGAGTCTGAAGACGAAGTAGTGGGTGCCTCTGTGTATGAGCGCCCAGCGTCGGAACAGCCGATGCCCCGTACAGACTTCATATCCATCAACGTCGAGTATCCAACATTCGTTCGCGATTCTCTGGAAGAAGGAAATAATGTGAGGGAGTATTCGAGCAAAGATGGTAGCAGCTCTTCCGGTTCGTGGTCTAGCTCCGCAGACGAGGAAGTACCGCGAGGTCCGATCCCATCTGCTACCCAACGACCTACTTTCCATTTTCCGCAGATGCCGTGGAGAACACATCCGCCGAATATTCCGAGGAGCTATCCGAGGCAGTGGTGAGTTTATCCACGGTCTACTAGGTTACGTGTCGGCGCATACGTGTTTACAATCAGCAGGATGCCTCCCGTCGAACCGTTCCCAGACGATGTCCTGACGTATCCACCGTATGCCAATATGGGACGAAATTCTCGACGTGAGCGAGGAGATGGGAGGACAGGGCTCACACCCAGTAATACTTTTCCTTGTCCTGTCTGATGATGTAGGATAGCCTTGCTGATCCTATGGCCTACTCTTTTGTACACTGCTGACTAGAGTTGTGATTAGGAACCGAGAGAAGGTTCGTCCCTAAAAGAGAGTGGAGACGTTCACCGAGAGGGATGGTGCAAGAAAAGGATGACTACGACTATGATGCCTTCCCGAATCCGTTGCCATCATGGAGACTGGACCGTGAGCGTCGATGGGACCCCAGACCGCCGAGGGCCAGAGGGAGTGGCTGTTCAAGGTACAGGTTGCCCAGACAACCACGTCGCCGTTCAGATGCCGCAGGGCAGCCAGTGACGCCTCTTTCTCCCGACGAGGTTCTAATGGGGAGCGCCGGTGAGAGAATGGTGTCACCCGCAGAGGTAGAGGAGCCCCTGGACACTACACAAGCTCCTCATGATGAATCAGGGCCAGCCAACAATATCGAGGTGGAAGAAGTAGTCCAGCACACAATCGACGATGAAGTAGCTCCAGTCCAGGTAAATCCGGTGGAAAAACAGCCCAATCTGCTGGGCATGCCACCTTCTATGGCTCAGCATGACCCGGATGTAGCCTCGCAAGAGGCATCGCCGCCGGTCCCAGTTGAGCAGCAGGAGGCAGCATTTGTAGATGTGGAGAATGTAGAGACCAAAAAAAGGGCGAGTCCAGAAATGGAAGAGGAGCAGGTGCCGGCGAGTGGTCTTGATGAACAACCAGATGACGGAACCGCAGGACAAGAAACAATTCTGAGCCCCGCGAGAGAACAGTCGGAGAAGCAAGAAACTTCGCCCTCAACTATTGTATCCAGTCTGCACGTGAGTGCCTATGGTAGCGTTGGAAGGAATGACAGGTCAAGTGGAGGTAATGACTCTCCAGTTAGTGGTGATCAGCAAGAGGGCAGCATGGGGTCGGATATAATATCCAGTTTTGCGTTGGAACAATGGAAATGAGGTCGATATGGGAATTGGCATGGCGGCAAGTACCTATCTGGGTAGGTACCTATAGTAGGTAGTAACTTGAGAAGACACGTTTTGTCTACAAACGTTTAGATGTTGTTTCCAGATGTATGGGTATTGTTGACGCATCTTTTCGAGCATATGCGAGATCGGTTTGCGCATTGTGTCGCGCAGCATAGCTTGGAAGGTGACGGCAAATGGTGCGGTACTTGGTGTTGAGAGGATGTTGATGGATGTGGTGGTGATCGTGTGGTCCGTGCATAAGTATAGGTATTGACGTAGGCTGGTGCAGCATGTGCCTGGAGCTTCACAGCCAGCGCGCACCAAACACTCGACAACCCGACCGCACCCATCGCCTGTCCGCATTCGACAGACCTAGCTCCTGACTTAACCATAGCACGACACTCGGCGCCATGTGGGACGACGAGGACAACAATCCGTACGGCTCTTTTGCCCGCCGCGACTCCACTTCCAACGAGGTGCCTGGCCTGGCCTCGCCCGGAGCTTGTAAGCTTTACGAAAAGCATGCCCATGAAGTATATGCAGCCATAGTAATGCATCCACAGTACCGTATCGCCCCGCGACCCCACCCTCGGAAGCATCGTCCCCCGCACAGGAATCGCCCGAGCACATACCTGGCCGCGGCCTGACCGACATCAACTACGACGACCACGAGAACGACGACGACGACGAAGATGCTGGCGGAGAGCGCATTGCTCCTAAAAGGGGCGGCTATGATAGCCGGGCGGAGCAATGGCTGTACGAGAATCCCGACTCGTCCATTCTGATCACATATGCGGGGAAGAACGTGGAAGGCGGCGGCAACTGGATCACCTATACCATCGCTACTGGGGTAAGATATACTCTGTGCGCCGAGCAACGAGGCTTAACATACTTCAGGGCATGGAGGTACGGCGCAGGTACTCAGAATTCGCTTCGTTGCGCGCAACGCTCGTCAATCTACATCCCACCCTCATCATACCACCCATACCCGAAAAGCACTCCATGGCAGACTACGCCGCGAAGCCAACACGCGCAAAAGAGGATGCAGGCATAATCGAACTGAGGAAGCGCATGCTAGCTGTCTTTCTCAATCGTTGTAGAACAATGAAGGAGGTCCTCGAAGATGGCGTCTTCTGGAGATTCCTCGATCCGCACACGAGCTGGGTAAGATAACTCCCATACTTTGCATCATGACTAACAGCCTGCTAATACGGCCCACGCGCAGAATGAGGTCCTCCATGCGCCGCCTGTCTCAAATATTCCGAAGCAGATCCTCAAAGCACCCCCGCTCGACACTGCGAATCCCTCACAAGCACACAGCTACCTCCCCGTCCCTTCCTCCTCCGCGAAGCTAAAGTCGAGCGGCTCAACATCATCTTCCGGCACGCCGAACGCTCCTCCTGACCATGCAGTGCAACCCTCGGTAGCCGCGCATAGCACATCAGGCCCTCAAGTGTTTGGCAGATTCCCTCCCGAATCCAAGAGCATGACCGAGGAACAGCTGGACCCATACTTTGTAAACTTTGAGACCTCATCGAAAGAGCTGGAGAATCTGCTACAAGGCAGCATGGAGAAAGTCAACAGACGCACGCTGTCGCATCTCTCGGCCCTAGGAGAAGACTTGGCCGAGCTCGGTGCTCGCTTTAACGCCTTCTCCCTCTCCGAACAATCACAATCCCTTGCCGGTGCTATAGAGAAGACAGGCCAAGCTGTGGACTCTACTTACATAGCGACTGCCGAACTCTCCTCGTCCCTGAGCGCCAGCTTCGCCGAGCCCATGCGCGAAAGCGCACAGTTCGCAGGCGTCGTTCGCAGCGTTCTCCGCTATCGTGTTCTCAAACGGATACAAGAAGAGATGACCAAAGACGAACTGCAGAAGAAGCGGGCCCTCCTTGAGTCCCTGGAACACAGCGAAGCCGAAGCCAAAAGACTAGAACTGCACCTCAGCGGAACAGGCTACCCGCAGCCGGCCCGCAGCCGCGCCACCTCGAGCAGCGAGCAGCGCAGCAGCGGGCACGACAGACGGTCCGAGGAGGACACCGCGTCCATCGACTCCGACTTCCCGCCAACCCATGCCGACGTGCCCTCGAGCTCGCAGGGTAGTCCTGAGGCGAGCACCATGGGTCTGAACAGCCCGCACAAGAAGAGCCCGAGTGGGAACTTTGTGACGAATAAGCTATTTGGCCCAATTACGCATGCGTTTAGGGGGATGGCGGACGTGGATCCGGAGAGGACGCGGAGGGACCAGATTGGGAAGACGAGGGAGAGTTTGCATCAGGTGTGTATCCCTGTATACTCTTGGTGGGTTGCGGTGCTAACGTATGACAGCTTGAACAGGCGGTTGTCGTTGCGGAGAAGGATACCAAGGATGCGAGCGCGGGCGTGTTGAAGGATTTGCGGCGGTTCCAGGCGGAGAAGGAAAATGATTTAAGGCGGTATATGGTGAGTTCAAGATACGCTGCTCTACTTTTCCCTACACGTCCCATATCCAAACCCTTGGTTCTTTGGTGGTAACAACTACTAACGTTGTCTCCCAGATCGAATTCGCACAATGCCACATCGACTGGGCGAAACGCAACCAGGCTGCGTGGGAAGAAGCGAAGGCCGAGGTCAGCAACATCCACCCGCACACGGTACAGCACGAATAGAAGATTCTTCATGAGGGCCAGGTGGAAGGGGATGTTCGTGACGCCACGAGCAGCGTGCCCGTATGTACTAGACAGACAGGAAGAAGTAATGCTTGTTCAAATGCACATAGCCGCCGACACGCAGATCTGATTAAACACTGTAGGCTTTCGCCATCAGAGTGTGACGTAGACTTTTAGGTTACGAACTTGCAGCCATGTGTTGAAGTGAATAACCAAGGTTCCATCATCTTGCCTTGGTAGACGCATGTAACTAAACACGCCTTATCGACGTGGAGTAATTTTACTCATCTAGAGGTCTGGTACCGCGTCGCCCATCAATCGCCGCATGCGAGACGACATCTCGCGGCCCGCCGCAGACGCTGTGAGAGGTCGGGGGGAGTCACCCAGTAGTAAATACTAGTCAAAGGGCCCACTAAGCCAAAGGGGGTATTGTTTGTTTATCGATTTGTGAGAATGTTTGAAAACATACAGGTATAACAAAGTGGGATAGGTCGAGGATTGGTCTAATCCCAAGAGTAGGCGCGCTAAGATTAGAGGGACAGTAAGGGAAGACACGGATTGCATTGATGGCTAGGTGAGCGCATGTGCCGAAGATGGTAGGCGCTGGCTTATGGGTCCGGATCAGCTCAGGTTGACATTCAGATGGGCATCCTTCACAATAATATATCAATGTTCAAGCTCTTTACCTACGCACGAGTTATGTGCGATACTGAAAGGACACAAGACACGTCAAGTTGAAAATATAAGTCCAGGTCGCAGCATTTTCGCTTTTGACGTAGGCTTCTTTTTTTTCAGTTCCCGGGCCTTTACATACCTGCCTTCTTCATCAGTCCACCCTCCGTCGCCCGCACACGGGTTCCAAGCCCTTTCAGAAAACTCAGCACACGCTCCTCATCCCCGGCGGCCTTGTCCATACTCTTCGCCTCCGGCGTCGACGTCTTTTTCTCCTTCTCTGCTTGCGCCTTCTCCAACCCCTTCTCAACTGCTTTGATTCTAGCTCTAGCGCTCTTCAGAAGCTCCACAATCCCCGTCGCTGCAACTTTCTCAGCTTTCCCAACCCACAGCCCATTCACCTCCTTCTCTTCCCCCACGACCACAAATCTACTCAGGAGACACCTGATCTTAACTGCATTCTGCACGTCCCACCTCAGCGCTACCTCTGCCGCAAAAAGCACTCTCATCCCCAACGTAGAAACTTCCGTCTTACTCGTCCATCCTAGCGCACCACCGCCTTCCTTCTCGCTCGTATTTATTAGTAGCGTCAGTGCCTGCCCTACCCACGCGCCGAGATGCGTTGCCAGCGCGGCATCTGCCGAGCACCGGGATAACACGCGCGACCAGAACAGCGCGTCGAGCGTAGGATCGATAAAGAGGTTCTGTTTCTCTTGCGCGAAGAGCGTGGTATCTTCTTGTCTTTCCTGCGCGAGTGTTTCGGCCAGTGGGACGGTGAAGAGCGTGGCGCGGAGCGGTGTTGGTGTGAGACGGCGGAGGGCTTCGCGGCAGAGGTCTTGTGAGGTGGAGAAGTGCGTTGCTAGGAAGGTGGAGAGTCGATGCGATGTCAGTATCGGCACGCAAGGCGTGATGAGGGTGTCAGGCGGCGAGTGCGCGTTCAGCAGCGTGGTGGTGGCGCGCGCGGCGGCGTCGCGGATCTCGTCGTCGTCGTCGTTGAGCATATCGTAGAGGACTAGGGAAAGGCCGAGGAGGAGGGATCGTGTGGGCTTGGTGGACGGTGATATGCGCCAAATAGAGTCGATTGCGCAGATGGAGTTTGCGGCTGCAAAGCGCGCATCGAATGGATTCGTGTCGACTATTGTCATGCGCAGGATGGAGACGTATCGCGCTATTCTGGGCCAGAGGCTCTCTCGCTGGAAAGGGCAGGCTTTATAAGTCCAGTCCAGGAAGAAGCCGAGGAGGTGCAGGGCGCTTTGTGCATTGGAGGGTGCGCTATAGAGGCATTGCTCTTCAAGCTTGTCGAGCGTAGAAAGTAGGTCGGGTTCTCGGATGAGGTCGAGGACTTCCTGAGGCATGCCAGGTTGGGAGAGGCCGTCGGCGAGGACGTGCTGCGCTTTGGAGAGTACCTCTGGGTCGATGTTGGACAGTATGAGGCGGTAGATATCGTGGATGATGAGAGGGAGCTGTAGGATAGGGCCACGGAGGGTCTTAAGCTCGATGATCTCGTGGAGTGTATCGAGACCTGCTATACACGTATCGGGATCCTACACGGAGGAATATGAGTATACGATGAAGCAGAAAAATGTGTGACAACCTCACCTCTGCGGCCAACAACTGGAGAGCGTTTCCAATGCCCTGGAAGTCTTTCGATAGGTAAACGCTAATCTGATCAGGTCGAATGATAGCGCGATCGATGAAGAAAACTTCAGCTGTAGATTGCTGAAACAGAGCATCAGCGCCTACGATGCTCAAATCAAAGGTCTGATCGGGGCCAATCCCAATGGCAGTCGTGAGCGCTATCCACACATTCATCGTCGACTTATCTGTGCCATGCTCGACGATGAACATTCCACAGACGCTTACTAGGTCCAAGAAAACTCCTTTGACATATGGGCAGAAACTCTCGGCGTACCATGCAGGTGCACAAATGCCCAGGTGGAGCATTGACTCTCTGAGGAATTCCTGACCTAGAGACAATAAGTCTTTGATTCTGCTTGGTCGATAACAGTAGCTGGGAATGAACTGACCTTGATCACTACTCTGCAGTCCCCTTACAACACAGTACTTGATACAGAGCAACTTCCCATGCTTGGCATTGCTGGACTCCTCGAAGTTGTCCAAAAGCCACTTTACGCCTGCCAAAAGCTCATTTGGCCGATACAGGGCTGTAATTGTGCGGGCTGCCATGTCTCGCATGTGCCAATGTGGACTTGACAGCAGCTTCGTGATTAACTGCAATATCGTCATTCGATGGTCCTCCGGGGGCATCGCCTGCCTCAAAATTTGAAGAGCAGGGAAAACGCCTTCGGCGCCATGCAAATCCATAGGCGAATTGCTTTCAGGTGTGTCCAGGGACTCTTTAAGCGGGCCTTCTGGGTTTAGAAGATTCTTGATGATGCCAACCAGACTGGGATAGCTATTATATGAGAAGCGCGAGGTTTTTGTTATTTCGCGCTCCTTCCAATCCTGCGCCTCATCGCTGCCAAGCAGTCGCTCGATGAGAGCTTTGAAAAGCATGAGGCCACAGTTACGGATAGGCCATCTACAGTGTCGTCAGCAGTCTGTGTAGTCTCGGGAAATGCATGACGTACATGCTAGAATTGATCATCTTTGCGGCAAGCTCGAGGCCGTCCCCGACGAACGCTTCAGAAGATGCACCAAGCTTCGAGGTCATGAAGAACTCTTTGATGCAATTCGAAGCATGTACCTGTGGCAGTCGGCTCTCTTCAATATTAGAGCTCTTTGCTTCTACAGTGGCCTTCATGGTAAGGTCCCGCATCGCCTGCGGGAACAGCTTTCCGCTTGTTTGTGGCTCCGCAGCAACAATACCAGTCATGAGTGCAGGAATGCCACCAGAGCGACGGGTGATCGCGTGGGCTTGGGCTTGGATAGATGAAAGCGTCTCCTATGAAAAGATTCAGGGATTTTATATGAGTGGAAAGGCGGACAGCTTACCTGATACCACTTTTCGGGTAGCGTCTGCAGGCCTTCGTCGTTGACGAAGTAGGTCCGTCTACAGAACGCTGCAAAAGTCTGAGCTACCGCAGAGAATGCACCTCGATGTCGAAGCTCGATCAACTGTGTGAAACATAATCTACCGAGCTCCTCGAATCGAGCTGGATCTATTACATCCTGATTTCCCCTGCCGATAGGTGCTCTTGTCGCGATCACTCTCAGGAGGGTGCTACGGAGGTCAGCAGATTTACGCATGGATGCCGGGTTGCTTACCTTGCCTCCTTTAAGCCTCGCCAAGAATAACTGAGAATCTCGTTTGTGCCAAGACTGACTTCTTCATCCATGTCTTCAGGCACATGTCCCTCGGGCGCGTCTGCAGAAAGGATGTTCTCGACGATGGTCCACGTCGTGGTGCAGTCGTCAAAAAGTTGGTTATGGATCGTCTTCAGCTCCTTGAAGCTGTCAGCGTCAAGTTTGTCGAGTTCGCTATAAAATCCATCTTGGTCTACAATGTATCTAAAATGGTCAGCTTTGAAAGCAATGGCGGGCGACGAGTCGCACCTTATGGCAGCAAAGATTCCATGAACTGGGCGACCGTTGACCGCCTCAGCAAGATCATCTCGAGCTATTTCGAGTGTTTTTTTCAACTGTCTGTTGAGACTCCGGATAACGTCGATCTTGATGAGAACGGGGACGCTGCTGGGTTCTCGTGTCTCTACTGAGGTCGGGACACATGAATGATAAAGCGCATAGGCTCTTGCTAGACCGTCAGCGTGATCGGCACGTCCAGTACGCAGCATGGTAGCTTCGGCGCGTTTTATAAAAGGCGGCAGCATTGACAACATGTTTCGTTTTTCTTCTTCCGACATTGTCTCAAATAGAATGTGCAGGATATTGACCGATGTATCCCTGACATCATCAAATGGGTCAAGCATCATGTCCATCAGCTTTCGAATCAACCCGAAATTAGCCAGTGGTAACCCGTGAGCCCAATGCAATTGACCTTGAGCACCTTTGGAGAGAAAATGATGAGGAACGCGCGGGTCAACTCCAGACTTGATGACAACCATGAGTGCTCTCAATCCCGTTATCCGCCTCTGATAAGCAGCATCTGAGCGGATCTCTCCTTCTATGAATCCGAGGTACCAGATGATGAAGTGCAAAGACTCTACTAGCGGGTCCTTGGCTGTCGAAGATTTCGGACGGTTGGTGGCTCCTTTAGGGAATGGGAGACGATCCTCGCCTTTTCCGAGTGTCTCGTTGCGTGATTTAGCGAGAGTTGCTGTACTGCCTCGAAGGCGATTGAATAACCTCTGGATGTAGCTAATCAGTTCTCTCCGGAAGTTGACATCAGGGTCGGTATGTAGGTGCAGCAGGTTCTTTTGCAGATACTTGAAGATACCACCGGTAATGGTTCGTGTCACATTGGTGGAGTATACGCAGAGGAACAATCCAGCAAGACGAACCTCACTCTCCATGTGTGAGAGCCAACCGCCGAAGATATCGTCGGGAAGAATCAAAGCATCTTGCTCAATCTCTATGGTCTTCTGAATGCGGTAATCTAGACTGGCATATTAGCACTCTCCGTGCTAAGTAACAGGGCTAGAGCAATGCAGGTCACTGTTCGCGATCGCCGAGAGCAAGACCTAGTCTTAAAGACATTGCAACTTACCAGTATCTTTGAGAACGCCTAGCTCTTTGCCAGTCTGGATGGCAGCGAGAAGTATCCGGAACTCTTCAAAATCGTCCAACACATTGATCTCAATTAAATACGCACTCAATGCTTCAGGAATAGGCCCTTTTGAGTCCACATGGCGGGAGAAATGCAGATAGGACAGAAAGTGGACATATTCCTCTACATTTGGTAGAAAGCAGTGTGGAAAGACATGCGTCTTGACCTCCTGTATACGATCAGGCCACTGGTGAAGGCACTCTACCACTGGCTTCATCCATACGGAAGCAACAGAGTCGTAAACAGTGGATGGGTCCTGATGTGATGTTCGACGCAACTGAGCGAGGAAATTCTTGACCACGTGACCGGCTGAGAGCGACGTGTCATGGTGCACAATCCAGGCGAGCAGCGCGGAAAATAAGGGCTGGATGTCCGGCCCGGCTATAGATGAACCTGAGGTGTTGCCGACAATGTTCGCGTGGATAGCCATGAGCCGAGGAATGGTTGCAATGTCCTTTTGTATGAAATGGGCAAGGCCCTGTAAAGCTGGCTTGACTTTCGAGCGGTCCTTTCTCAGGCATATGATGTCAACAAGATTGAATATGGCCCATTCCTGGAGTTCGAACGCCCGCGGACTCTGGTTTCGAAGAAGGATGCTTGTAAGTGTCACCAAGACCTGCCTAACGGACTTTCCTTTGGCACCATCCGACTTCTCGAGATAGATTTTGAAAGCCCTTGACCATATAGAATCGTCCAAGATGGCATCCTGCACGTACTGTAACTCCATCGCCTGGCATCTCTCGAGAATAGCGCACAGAATGTTACAAACGGCCGCTCGGTGTCCAGAGCCGAGGTCAGGCGAAGCAGCTGTATCTAGTAGTGGAACTATAACAGCGTGCAAGTTTCTGATGTTTTCGTCAGATTACTTCAGATACAACCGCCCAAAGCTCACGGACTTCGTTTCTTACTTCACGCCATTGACTGGTTCCTGATCTGTAAAATCAGGAAAGATGCCCACTATATCTTTGGACAACTTCCTGAGCGTTTGCTCCGAGATAGGTATTACCTCAAATGAGGTGGAAACCGCCATAACAAACGTTGGCCAGCAGCGGGCAGATCGAACAGTTTCTGTCGCTTCCAGACGCTGGAAGTGTTCGCATCCAGAAAAAGAGTGCGGGGCGCTATTCCGAATTAGGTGCTGACTAACACTCATCTTTAACTTCATCATCCTGAAAACACAACACGTCTACTTTCTCATCATGGTGCGAACAAAGACTGTTCTTGTTTTCTCGATAGAAACTGAATCGTCGATTTCACTTGACGCCCAGGCTTCTAGACATTGCAGGATTCTCATTAGTCTTGGCTTTTCTCTCTGGAGTTCTCCGCATTGAGTTCAGCACATGCTGTAAGGCCACATGCGCAGAATCGCAATGGTTTGCTCTAAGGTGGACTAAGTACTCAAGCGCTCTCGGGTCAATCCCATGACTTCGCTCCCTTCTGATCGCCGAACTCGCGCTAAAGCGTTTGACGTCTGCAGGTGAGCTATGAGCGTCACGATGCGCATTTTGGACGTCCAATCCTCGTGGAGCAATTCCAGTGTTCCTCCATGCTTTCGCCCAGCAACCACTCCTCCTTTCTCATGGAGTCATCGGAGATCTAGACTACCTGCAGTTATCTCCTTCAACTCAATCGACTCGGCTGTCTGTTGTACACACGTAGCAGTGCGCTATCTGCCCCGGTCAGTTCATACGACAAGCGCGTCTTCTACAAGACGATCCAATTGCACGAAGACACCACGCCCGCAAGTGGCCGTTCAGTAATCTGTACCCTTGTTGAGCAAAGCCGGGACACTCAAAACATACCACAGCCACCCAATCAGCCCGAAGAGTTTCGATGACATGTTGTAAACCGGAATTTGTACTACAGTGTTTGTATCAGTTACGTGCGGCACTCCGAGTGTCGGCGCTGGGAGCGGTCTACATGGATGCAAACGTAGCAACAACATGTAATGGCGCTGTACGGCTGACTGGCTCACCGCCTACAAGAACTACTACTAAATATCTGCCGAATGGCTTGTTGGCCCCTCAAACTTCATACGAAGCAACGAAACAACAAACTTGCCTACGCCGATTACCATCTCCCGGACGACTCTATTCGGACAGTGAAGAGGTGAGTGGTCCTGTACTTTGCGATTCCCTGGGCTTCACCCCACTCATTGACTTAGGTAAGTGACGACGACGACCCCGAACAAGACCAGCAATCCTCTCGCAGAGTCTCCGCCCAGATACCAGTCTCTATATATGATTTTGAACTGGAAGACCACGGCTATCGCTCCGCAAGTCCGCATTCGTCGGACCTTGAGCAGTTGTCCATCGCATCACAGGTTGATCGAACAGATCCCGAAATGGACAAGGTAGCACAATTCGTCGTGTACTCCGAAAGTGAGTTCGAGGAAGAGTCGGATCAAGGTCCACAGTCACTACGCTCCAGATCCCATCGGAACGGCACGCTGCTACATCCAAACGTGTCGAAGACTGCAACTGATGTTCGCTCCAACCACAAAAATTCCACTGCACAGACAAATCAGTCAGCTGCTGATGTCCACAACAAGCGGCTTGTGGGACGAAAAGCTCACAAGGGTAAAGCCAACGCAAAGGAATCGAAGCGTACGTATTCTTCCGTGCCCATTGTGTGACTACCTCATCACTAACCCATCTCATGGCTGACAGCCGCACCATTTGAGCAGTCATCATCCTCCGAAGATGACGAATCGCCTGCTGGCGATGATATTGAAGATGGCGCGACATTACACAAGCCATTATTGCCTCCACATCAGACGCCCTCGCAAGTGCGGCCGCAGGCGTCACCATTAGCATCGCGGCAGATATCAGTGCAGACATCATCATCGGAAACGGCATCGAAATCTCCATCGCAAGATGCTTTCGCAATGAATTCAAATACAGCCCTGCGTGGCCGTCTTCAGAAAGCGCTAGCCAAGAAGGGCTTTCTATCGAGTTCACATGACCAGAATCTCGGTATGGAAAAGAACGAAATCTCCAACTCCGCAAACCTGGCGAGCGAGACGAGAGAAAAGGTCAACGACTACCCAAGATCATTGCCAGACGAAGCTAGATCAGCGAATGCGACTGCTCATGCGAACAGACTAGCCCCGAACAACGGAGTCCAAAATACCTTCCCAAGTGCAACTACACAGCAAGATCTTCAGCAGCAGAAGGCTCAAAATTTCCCACGCACTCAACAACTAGCATCTCGGGCGGGTATTGGGCAGCCTAGAGCGACGAACAAGCCTCATGCAATGGCGAACAGGCCTCCTGTATACGGACCATTCAATACGTCCCATCAGAATCAGATTGGGCGCCAGAAGCAGCCTATATACCCACCCACGCCAGCCAAGCTTGATGTTTCCAAGGCCGTTGACAGTTTAGAAGTCGCCCGGAAGAAAATTACAAAAGTGCCCCATCCTAATGCTGAAACTTCGAGCACCCCAAAAGAGCTCAGTGATGCAGGTCGAAATGCGTCCACACCCACAATGATTGCATCATACAGCAGGCCTGGTAGTCCTACATTCACAAAGTCGGGTGCTTTGTTAAACCAGCCATCTCCACCATCAGTAACTAGTCGGCCAACTGCACCTACGCAAGCATTTGAGGCAAATCCGGAGACCCCTCCAAAGACAGCAACAGGTATAAATGCGCTACATGCCGAGTCAGCTAATTCTCGGAGAACCATTACGAAAACTCTCCCCACGAATAAGCCTATGCAGACCAAAACATCGTCTATGATTCCGAACGAAAGCAGATCTGTTGGAGCAACACGAACAAGTCAGCAGCACCAAAAGGGTGTATCAGGGGAGGCGACTGTGCCAAAATTAATGCAAGTCAAGTCCACTGTCACCAAACCCAAGGCAGTTCATGAGAAAAAACCAGTACAAGAAGCAGGTGTCATCGGCAAGTCATCATCACCATCGTTGAATGCCCCGACACCACCAGCGAAAAGGCCTGCTGTATCCGCACTCAAAAGTATTCTTTCTGAAGTGTCTACTGGCTGCAGTACAGTGGATAACGGAACCGGGACTCAGGCTCAGGTTGGTGGGCACCTTACAGTCGAAGATGACATGCCTCGCCAAAACGTACGAAGTATTCCTACCAATGGTTCGACTCCAGCTCATCCAAAAGATGGGCTCAATGAAACACAGTCGAGCTCCAAAGAAAGTCATTTCGATACTGCTGCACACTCTGCGCTAGTAGCATCTGGCATTGCTTCCAGTAGAATCGATGTTGCGATTTCACAACTTGGTGCTGGCACCCCCAGTGGCAAATCGGGTAGTCCAGGTCTTACACGTCCTTCAACGAATTCCAATCCTTATGTCAGGCAGAAGACGACGGAGAACAAACCCCTGTCGAGTGGGAGTCATAGCGGACAAGGACGATCTTCACGCAATATTGTCGAAGCACTTTCGCGGATATCTACCAGGCAAGGCAATACAACTGTCAATACGAAGCACCCAACGTCTTCTACAGAATCGCATAAAGCGCCGTTGCCAGCTCCATCAGGGACTCTCTCTTCAGTTCAGGATAAAGCTTCCACCGCTTCGGTGACCAAATCACCACCGCCTGCACAACCCCAGGTCCCAAATTCTCTGCGGACCAGCGGTACCGCTAGTATTTCATCTTCGGTTACTGCACTAGCATTGCCAAAAGCGCCTTTGCCAGACGCATCGAAGGTGTCGTCGTTGGTGCAGATCAAACCACCAGCTTCAGTCGCGAAGCCTACAAGTGGCTCTTCAGACTTCACCGCAGCAGCGACCAGAGGACCTCTGAAAACGCACACGAGAGTGCCAAGCGGTCCCACCGAAGATGGATTCGACATCTACATCCCGTCTGCTCCTGGAACTAGCAAAGCTATACCAACGCCGGCCAAAGCAGATAAAGTAGCTGCCACGCCAGCTGTCTTGAATGCGCCAGACCGAGAGGCTTCGGAACCTATCAATAAGGTTGCTGGAGCGAACAACCTATCATATGTCCAGGAAAATGGACAGGGGCCGTCGAGTGTAGCCACAAATACTTCGACGAACAGCATTGATGTCTCGACTACTGCTCCGATCCGTAAAACAAATCCTTCCATGGATCAAGTCGCCTTGGCTGGAAAGACAGCGCCCACAACCATTGCACGGGATGGCAATGATACATCAGGTCGAGTAGCTGGTCCTAGAACTGTTGAAGGGAATACATCCACTTTCAATGGCGTGTTCGCGCAGAAGCCCGGTAATATGGCCACGGCCAAGAAGCCGAAGGACTCTCTGTCAACTCCACACAAGACAAAGTCAAACCAGGTAAGAGCCCCATTACAATCTGTTCAAGACATGATGAGATTTACTGATTTTGCAGCCCAACCCTGGGTCCCTCGCTATCGTCACACCCCAGTATAGGACCGAACGAGCGGATTCCGGCTCAGAGCTACACGAGATCGTGTTGCGAGACCAGCCAAGGACCGGCCCGACTCCGGAGCCGTACTTTGAATACAGGATTAAGCAGAAGATCTGGCCAGAGTCGGGAACCGACGAAGATGCCGATGCGCTGACAGTAGGCTTTTCATCTACAGTTCTTGAAACAGCAAACAGACAGGCCGAGGAGCTCTTCACGCAGACGAAGGAGCAGTATCTCTATTCTTTTCCGGTTCAGCACCAGCAGTCTTGTAGTGGCCGTGACGACGATGGTTGCTTGGCGCTCACAGGCACTCTAGCTACGATGGGATGGCCTGTGAAGCAAGTACACCTTAGGATATGGGTTGAGCGAGGTGAAGGTGAGTCTTTTTGCACACGTGCATGAGGTTTGGCCTGGCTAACATGCGTCGTCCAGTCCCATCGGATGCTGTTACCTTCAACCCACCTCCCAAGTTCACACCCTTTTTGAGCAAGACCTTGTATATACTGCGTCTTTACAAGCTGATCGAAGTCCCCACCGTCGGCTCCAACGAGAATAGTCGGGAAGAGGGCGAGATGGCAGAGGACGCTGATGGCGATGACGAGGCGTCCGGCTCCGAACCAGGTGATGACTCCTCTTGGCCCGACGCAGACGACAACCCGTCCGAATCAGACTCTGATGCAGGCAAGGGCAAGCACAATAGAAAGCGGCAGGCCAAGCAGGTGCTCAAAGGCTCTCCTCGTGCAAAGCGGCGTAAGATCAAGTCAGCTTCGCCAGAGCCCACCTCTTCGAAGCACATGGTTAAGTCGGCAATGTCAAAGCGTGTTGTTCGTCAGCATCAGCAGATCCCATGCCCTGAGATCTACACTACGCTGCATGCCGCCAACAACGCTGCTTGCTACCTGCAGATTGAGGTCATGAACGAGCACACCCTACTAGGCCAAGCGGCGCAAGCGAAAAACACTGCCGGTCTGAAGAGGAAGCTGATGGACCTCGTCGAGAAGGACAGCGAGGGGCGGTACTGGCACAACGAGTTTCCCTTTGGGCTGGTCGGCGCGAAGATGGAGATCAAGGTCGAGTCTGTGACGGTTTGTGGGCCCAGGAATGTCTAGAGTCGCCATGCAGGGCGGACATTGGTTTGTTGAGACTACCCGCGGGGCCATCCACGAGTCCCACGCTTCTCCCTGGGGGAACAGAGCTTGCCATCGGGCCTCGATGCTGTGGTGGAGCTCGTGGAAGGACCGGCGAACTCGGCAAGTTGACGGCCAGCTTTCCCCACGGGCTGAGCAGGTCCAGCGGCTAGGCCTGTTTTGTACATGGAATCAAATCAAGTTTTGCTCTCGCGGCTTCTCCATTTTCAGTGAAATGGTATATAGCTAACAAGGCTATATAATTATGATACTAATAAGGTTGCAACATGTCACAGGTCACAAGCCAGATTAGGCTGCAATTGGATCTTAGTTTGGTTCAGCAAAGATCCCTGTAGATACCTGTTGCTTACGTAGTGTCAGATTGGGCAGCGCGCTCGAACTGGATCCTTTAATCGCGAGGTCTTGCCGTGCACAGCCCGCGCCCGCTTGCCGTAGCTTGGCACCAAGTGCACCGTTTGAGCTAAACTGTGAGGTCTGATTATAGGCAATAGTATTTGCTTCACACCAGGAAGGACAGTGAAAGGATGACTCAATGGTATTGGTAGAATAATACTTGTCTTGTGTGGAGTTGGGGCGCAGCGCAGGTTTTGCGCAGCCAGCTCGCTTAGCGCACAGGCCCTTTATAGGGCCTTGGCGCTAGATGCTACAACACCACAACAATATCGTGATTTACCCGTTACATAAACGCGCTACCCCCCTACGCACTATCGTACTACCTGCGTGTTTTGTCTTTACTTGTATAGACTATAACAATGCTAGCCTTACAGAACATTACCTATGACTCTTTCTTTAACCTCTTAACTTTATTCAATTGTTTACTAGACACCTATATAATTCTTCTAGTCAATTGACTAGCTGTTATGTTATCTAGAAATTAGAAATACGCAGGGTTACGACAAGACAATCTGTTCCATTAATATCTAATGTTTATTGAAACCAAGATGTAGTGTTTTTTGCTGCGCTTTACTAAAAGTGGACCAGCCAAGTCAAATTCGCTAAACTCCTGTCCAGGTGACCTGCACCCGCCATTCTGTTGGTCGTTTTGTGCGTGGGCCAGCAATAAGCAGGATATGGCCTTTGAAAAGTAACGCTTCAGCCGTGCAGAGAGACGCACACAAGTTATCTAGAAGCATCCGTGTAGCAAGGAAGCGTGCAGCGGCATCATAGTCTGGGGCTCCCCCCGAGAACAGCTAGCACCGCGCCCCCGGTGTGGCAGTGTGGGGCCTAGTTCCATAGGGGACGCGGCCTTCTCCCGCTCGCGCACTCGTCCCACCCTTGTCGTGAATCGCCTGGCTTATTAGCACCCCATGGCGGAGCCTGGCACTCGCACTTGTTCAACCCTCTGCTTTCGCTGCTGCGTCTCATGACCAGTGCAAGTACTACCACGACCGACCTGACCTGACCTGGCCTGACCCGGCCCGCGCGCTCCAACACTCCTTTACATCCCCCAGCGCCGTGTCTATGCGAACGTCGTCCACTGCACACCACCGCGACCCCCTGAATGTCTTCACGACTGCGTCCCTCCGCCCACAACTATGAGCTGCTGCCGCAGGCCCCGGCCTCGGCCGACCTCGAGGACCTGGAGGGCCTGCCTACCCTCGAGCGTCGCGACTCCAACGCCTCCAACGCCTCCAGCAAATCGTGGCTCGGCCGCCTGGGGGACCGCATACCCGTCGTCCACAAGCTTACACACCCGTCTGTCTGCGCCCACTACATCATCCCACGTCGCAGGAAGCGCTCCGTCCTGCGCCTGATCTACTACGTCGTCTTCTCGTTGCCCTACATCTGCCTCTTCCTCGTGCTCGTCGCCGGCATCCTCTTCCCGTCCTACACCCATTTGCCCGCCCACTACAAGGAGCTTCGCGAGCGTGCCCTCGCCAGCGACGCGCCTGGCCGCGCAAACATACACGACCAGAAGGTCTTCATTGCGGCTTCCATCTACGAGCAAGACGGCGAGCTCACGTCGGGAGCGTGGGGCGAGTCGGTCCTCGGACTGATCCATCTGTTGGGCCCGCAGAACGTGCACCTAAGCATCTACGAGAACGATGCGGATGAGATCACCAAGCAGTCGCTGCGTGCCCTGGAGAAGAAGACGCCATGTAAGTATAGTCTACTATTTCTATGCTTTCTTTGCTAACAACGCAGGCAATTCCACCATCGTGTTTGAAGACTTCGACCTGAGCAGCTTACCGCGCATTACACTTCCCAACGGCGAATCCCGCATCAAACGCATGACGTTCCTCGCCGAGGTCCGCAACCGTGCCCTCGCGCCTCTCGAGACTGCAGATGTTGCGTTCGACAAAATCCTCTATCTCAACGACGTTCACTTCGACCCCATTGATGCTGCTCAGCTTCTCTTCTCCACAAACGTCGACGCCAACGGACTGGCCAACTACGGTGCAGCCTGCGCTGTCGATTTCATCAACGCTTTCAAGTTCTACGACCGCTTTGCAACACGAGATCTGGAAGGCTACGGCATGGGCATACCTTTCTTCCCTTGGTTCACCAGCGAGGGCGACGCAGGAAGTAGAAACGATGTCATTGCGGGCAAGGATGCAGTTCGAGTGAGGAGCTGCTGGGGAGGCATGACCGCTTTCGAGGCGAAGTGGTTCCAGGACCAGACCCGCTTCGCCAGCACCGAACCCAAGACAGAGCCAGAGCCAGAACCGGAAACCTCAGCCAACCCTGAGACATCTGTCCTCCGTTTCCGCTACGAGCAAGATACCTTCTGGGAGGCGTCCGAGTGCTGTCTGATCCATGCCGATCTCCAGTACCAACGGTCTGGCAGCGCCTTCGCCCTGGATTCCGGCATCTACATGAACCCCTACATCCGCGTCGCGTATGACACCAAGACCCTTTCGTGGCTCTCTTTCACCCGCCGCCCAGAGAAGCTGTACTCCATCATCCACGATATCCTCAACCACGCTATGGGCTTTCCCTCGTTCAATCCAAGGCAGTACGAGGAACCCGGCCAGGAAGTCACCGACACGGTCTGGGAGTACGACCAGCCCGTTGATGCTTTTCTCCCCAACGCCACCGAGCCCGACTTTACGGGCCGGTACGTCCAGGAAGAGCGCATAGCCCAGCCCGGCGGCTACTGCGGCGGGCGATTTCTGCTCGTCATCAACGAGACTCCTGACCAGGGCGAGGGCAAGTGGGGCAAGATCGAAGCCCCGGCACCCTCGCGCCTGTGATTTCTCATCTCACTTGTCTAGAGTTGATGATGGCTATTATGTTCTTTCCCTTTTCCTCTTGTACACACGTTTCCATACAACATCCGCCTTCAACTAGCTGTCGAAAGGCCGTTGGGCATATTTGTGTCATAACATGCATAGCGAAGGCGTTACTACCGATGGCGAGGCTTCGCTGCCGACGAAAAAACTTGAATTGCATTGCATTGCATTAGACTTACGGCGGTGTACCGATATTAGGCGGTGGACCGGGAGACGAGGATTTTAGCATGAGGTCAACCAGTACGAACAATCGATACGGTGAATGCTCACTGCGTCACTGCGTGCTTTGTGTGATGATATAGCGGATGTCCGGCGTGTATGTCACACACCACCGTGACCTGCATCTTCATGAGGTGGTTGTAACAGTCTACGGCGTGATGAATGCTTGATGGCCTACAACATGTAAGTCATTGCCAGTTGATCGTTGGCCCCTGCCCCTCCTACGAACCAATGACATTTCACAAAACCCGCTGACAAAAATGATCGCCCGCGCTAAACCACCTTGGATCATAGCACCCTGATGGCCAGCCCTTTCACCGACGCCTACATCTACAGCAACATCCTTTATCGATCTCCCCACCACTCACACAGTTTAGCCGCTTCTAATTGCCCCTTCCACATCCCTTGCTCCCGCTCGCTGCCTTTTTCCAAGTTTTGCTGCTAGCTTGGTGCGGACGTCATATTGAAAACATGGGGCTCGACAACGATGCCCGGGGGTGGATCATGGCTGCGGTGAGCGGCATAGGTAGGCGGGTGTATGCATACTCTGGGGAACAGGGCTAACGGGTCGCAGCATGCACGTTTGGAGGTATGTTGTGAGATCCATTTTTGTGCGATGGCGAAAGGCAAAAGGAAGAAGGAAAAAAGAAAAGAGGAGAAGAGAAAAGGAACGTTGCAATTGCACTAACGCCGCCTAGCATCGATAATATGCGTCGATCTGGTGATCCGGCTGCTGCCAGGGAAGAAGCATTTTAAGATCGAGGAGAGCAATGTGTTTCTGTCGACGGGGTTGAGTTTGAGCTTTGGGGTCATGGTGGGTGCTGTGCGGTATTGGGCGATGAGATGCTGATCAGCTGACGTGTGTGGTACAGATCTTCTCGGCGCTGTACAGCATGTTGCCGTCTGCTAAGAATTATCTGATGAAGGGGGGACTGAGTCCGAAGGTTGCGACGTTGGTCCTCACTGCGAGTTTCATGGTTGGAGCTCTTGGTATTGCAGTCGTATCGCAGGTTCTGCACCGATTTATCCCCCATTCGGTGGTAGACTGTGACCATGAGCACGGCGAGGAAGAGGAGGGCAAGGCGGACGATGATCATGCAGGGCACGACCACTCGCCCTCGAGTAGCAGGCCCATGGAAGAGCAGTGGAACAGCGCGCTCGAAAATCCCCATTCTTCGTATAGTGGCACGGACCACCCCAACCTCCTATCCAGGAGACCTTCATTGCACACGCAGATATCGACAAAGGTCACGCAGCTAGTGACTGGCTCGAAGGAATTCTGCGATGAGGACGGGAAGTGCTTTGGCTACTCTGACCCGTGTGGGAACGAGTGTTTCCGGAACGTCCAGCACGATCGAGTCCCGCGATTCCATTCCGCGTCAACCAAGATCCCAACGAGGCCGTCCGGCTCAAGAACCCAGACACTCCCCGCCGAGCGCCAGCCGCTTCTCCAGAGCATGACGAACCTGCAGGCTCTTGACGAAAACACGCCCCTCACTCCCACAGTCTCCGGCCCTGCCACCATCGACACCTCACACGCCAGCTTGCCCACCTCTCACGGAAACGCCAACGGAAACGGCACCGTGCACCCCCTCGCCAAACAGCCCAGTCAGTCCTCCCTCGCCTCCCACGTTTCCGCCACGCACCATCACCACGTCCCCACCAACGCCTTCCTCTCCATCGGCCTCCAAACCTCCATCGCCATCGCCCTGCACAAGATCCCCGAGGGCTTCATCACCTACGCGACCAACCACGCGAATCCGCGCCTCGGCGTCTCCATCTTCCTCGCGCTCTTCATCCACAACATCACCGAGGGCTTCGCCATGGCGTTGCCATTATACCTCGCCATCAACTCCCGCTGGAAGGCTATGTTCTGGTCGACCATTCTGGGCGGCGTTTCGCAGCCGCTCGGGGCGGGGGTTGCCGCACTGTGGTTCAAGATTGCGAAGAGACACGCGGGTGAAGGTAGGGGCGAGCCCGGGGAGCTGGTGTACGGGATCATGTTTGGGGCGACGGCGGGGATTATGGCGATGGTGAGCTTGCAGCTGTTGGGTGAGAGTCTCGAGTTGACGCATAGCCGCAAACTGTGCTTTGCGAGTGCGTTTGTGGGCATGGGGATTCTGGGGGTGAGTTCGGCACTCACGGCGTAGCGGATGTAGGAAGCGGAAAGGTGGGGGGCAGGAGGGGGTGGTGTACACGTGGGCTTTGCATGGACGGAGTATGGCCGGGAATTTTTTTTTACTGCATTTTACTGCATAGTCCTTTGGCGTATGTGGGTTTGCTTTGGAAAACGTCGTTTCTTGATTCCCATGTCTCGGTCCCGTCGACCTCAGCCCAGGGCATCATGCCTGTTGCCCATGTCGAAGACGACTCGTCATATCCGTCCGCCCTCCGAACCTTTGCATGGCATCGTAGATCTACTTTCGTACATACAATCAAGAAAAAAAATCCGTGCCATGGAAGTTTGGCCTGGTGATCCCGAAAGCAACGTCAACATCCCTCCTCTCCCGCACGTGCCTGCCACGCTCTTGACACGTGCGCATGTATCTCAAAGAAAAGATAGAGCTAGTCTTCCTAATCAACAAACCACAGATTTTCCTAGTTTTCTGATACCTTACCGCTCGTTATCCTCTCATACCTCACTGCATGCTGAAAGACCAGCTCGTGCCCGGGCGCTCTTGGCTCGCGCAAAAAGTCTGAATAGGACATGCGTTGGATATCCCGGGCGCGCATTACGGTGCATTTATGCATGTTTATCTGTGGGAGCTGCGTGTGCGCTGCCTCCTCGTGCAACTCTGGGAAGATGACTGGGTGGGTACCTATGGCCTTGTACATGGGCTTTCTATTCCCGTGCCAACCACCGAAGCTTTTGACACGTGCCACGCCTTTCCCTGAATTCCTCCCCTTCGCGCTCTCTACACAATCGCATCCGGGTTCTCGACGCGCCGCTTCGCCGTGCCGATGCCGCTCACGCCCTTGTCCTGCGCGTCGCCCAGCCACGGCTTCTTCTGCTCCGCCAGGCTGCCCTGCCGCAGGAAGTAGATGATCTGCCCCACGAGGATGAGCACAAAGGCGATCGGATACATCCAGTGGATGTGGTAACGGAAGACCTTGACGCCGATGGCGACGCCCCAGAAGTTGCCGGTGAGCAGCGAGATGTTGAAGAAGGCGGCCGACGTCAGGCGGAACAGGATGGGCGCGAGCGAGTAGAAGAGGCTGAGGATGAGCGTGTAGCCGGCGAGGTATCCGCCGACGTCGGGGGTCCACGTCGCGGCCCGGAACGACGCGCGGTCGAAGATGCCCGCCACCGTGCCGTTGATGAACATGCCCCAGAAGCCGAGCTGCCCGATGACCACGTACAGCGGCTCCTCGCTGACCAGGAACTCCTCCAGCGTGTTGGACACGCCGTACAGCGAGGCGCCCAGCAGGGCAAACAGGTCGCCCTTGACGGCGTCCGGCGCGTCGTACTGGTTGAATCCCGTGATGTGGTCGGACCCGAACAGCACACCCACGCCGCCGACGCAGAGCAGGATGCCGGCGATCTGCGCCCAGCGGTAGCGCACCTTGAGGAACAGGAAGGAGAGGATGACGACGACGACAATGGCCCAGAAGTTGATGAGCTGGGCGGAGAGGATGGTGGTGTAGCGGTACGCCAGCACGATGAAGTAGTTGCCCAGGACGTCGATGAAGGCGAGGATGAAGAAGCGCCAGCCGTCCCTCAGCACCATGCGAGCCCACCCTCTGAGTCCGAGCCTGTACAGCGTGTAGCCCGTGTAGACGATGTTGAGGAGGATGTAGTTGAAGAGGGACTGGAAGGCGGGGATGCTGGTGCCTTCGTTGCTGAGGAGTTGGGAGAGCGTGTTGGTCGAGGTGATGCAGATGGCCAGCGCTGCACGACGTCAGCACGTGTATTTCTTCCCATGATCACGAGCAAGGATGGATGGTAAACTCACTCTGCCCCAGCACCATGGCAATCCAGAACTGCTTCGTCTTGACGTACGCCATCCACGAGCCCTTGGTCGCCGCATCCCGTTCCAGCACTGGGCTCGCCTCATGCGACGCCACGAGCGTCGGCACACCGGTCCCGTCTAGAGAGCCCGTGGCATCGACGCCTTTCGGCTGGTGGGCGACGGTGTCGGTGGGCGTCATGTCGATGGTGTTGTTGCTGTTGATGTCGCCAGCCTTGCCGTATGCTTCTTGGTAGCCCACCTGCGCCATGATCTCTTTCCAGACCCGCGCCTGATGCAATCAACGTCGAACGAGCCTCGAACTGTTTCACTATCCGGCTGGGTTGCAGAGCTATCCCTCTCCTCTGTATCGATATCCAACCAAGAAGAATCGGTAGGCCTAGGTAGGTAGGTAGAAGATTGGAGCTTTCCGTCTGTCCCACGAGCGCAAAACTCCAAAAGTCGCTCACGGTAGGTATAATAGGTGGGTATCTATCTGGCCCAGCAGTCCAACCCGCCACCTTTATAAAAAAAAAAAGGACTGGCAGCGCTGCACGCCGCCAAGGGAAACTTTTTTGCGGCCCTGCATCGAGAATCCGCAACTTCTGTTGGAGCTTGGGCTGCTGATCTCCACCGCGGGGCCGGAGCTTGGGCGAGAAGAGTAAGGCGAACCGGCGGCACCGACTGAGAGCTGCAGCTGGGCTAGCCGAAGACCAGGTTTGCTTTTTGGCCGCCTTGGAGGCTGATGCGCGCAGTTCTGATTCGATGCATGGGTAGATTTTGGATCATCGGTGGAATCCTACAAAGTGCCTTGTGAAATCGCCACGCTGTGAAAAGTGATTTCATTAGACCATGGACCCACGTCCCACTACGCTGGTGTTCTAGGGCTGCTGGGACGTTGAATCGGGTAGACGTGCCGTGCCCATGTCGAGAATATGAAATATAGTATCGCTCATGCTGGGTAACGTGCTGGGTAACTTTGAGGTGCAAGAGACTTGCCATTAACGATCTATGGTCTATCTACTGGTACAGCGAAGGCCACCAGCTCGGGCATTTCCAACCCTCCTGCAACATGATTGAATGCCCCACGTATAAACATGCCGGCGACACGGGGCCTAAACATGTACGCCGGTTTCCAAAGCCAGTCAAACGGCGAATCTACAAGACCTAAGCGCAAGAAGTGAAATTAGCGGCCGACGAGATGCAATGCAGGGCTCTGGGGGAACTGCTTGGAGACACTACCATATTTTGCATGCCATGCAAAAAAGTACAGTAGTGCGCCCAGCGGCTGCCCCACGAGGCAGAAGCTGATCCAGAATATCATATTGCCCGCGACCTCGCCGCGAATGCCCTTAACTTTCTTGAGCATGTCGGTGAAGACAATGAGGGGAATCTGGAACATCATTCCCATGAAAGCGACACCTGGTGGGACTCAATGTCAGATGTGCGGTTCTTGGCGCGACGAGACAACTTACCGAGCATGTTGTGGGTGGGAGCGCCGACAAGCAATTCGTGCAAGACGGCAGAGATGAAGAAGACTACAATCTGCGCAAGCGCAGGGGGCATACCCCGACCGACAAGCGGACTGTAGACGTGACGGCGCATGAAGTTGGTCACGGGCTTGTTCCAGGTGGTCCAGTATTCTCTCACGCTGCTAACGTTCCACCACGGCTCGTAGAACTCGCGGTCGGCAAAGCGCATAATCTCCGCGAGCCCGTTCAGGGAGCTCTGGAATAGGGCGAAAAACCCGCAGAGCCAGCAGAAGAGAGACACTGTGGAGAGCTTCATCACGCGTTCGACAATGGAAACAAAATCGAGACTGGCCATCTTCTCGAGCGAGTTCTGCAGCAATGGTGCGGCGTACTGGGCGGAGGCGATCCATATGGCGATACTGAGGACGAATACTTCGAGCGCACGCATCGCAACGTAGCCCCAGCGGATGCGGTCCGTACGGGGATAGGCGGGCTGATATACCAGTGTCGGAGCCCACCAGAAGTAGCAGAGGTTGGAGAAGCTGATGTTCCTGGGGTAGGGGCAGCTGGCGTAGATTTCGGGCAGTGGTTCCGACTGATCCGGGTGCAAAAGAGCGTGGCGCAGGTCACGGTTGGTAAAGGCGTATGAGCAAGCCTTGAGCCAGACCACGACAGCGTGCAGCTCACAGAGTGTGCCTATTCCTGGGTGGTGGATATGATAGTAAACGATGTAGGAGGAGACAGTGAGATTGAATGTAGCGTGGGCGCCGTGACAGAAAGCGACAGTGTTCCATATCTTCTTGAAGCTGCGCCTCGCAGCGGCTTGCTTCTCTGGCGTGTTGCGCTCCTCGCCTGCTTTCTTCATACGCGCCAGAGCGCTCTTTGCTTGTTGAGCAGCTACGAGCTCGATGAGATAGGCTAGGAATAGTTGACAGGGTATGGATAGATAGAGAGCGAGGCCGTATACGACGTCCTGGCGACTGTAGTCGTGGCACGAGAGGCAGATGAGGACGCCGTACTGGACATGTTAGTCAGGCTTGGATCGGAGCTTTGGGACGGGTGGGTGGCGCACTTTGCGGTAGTTCTCAATCATAAGTCGGAGGTTGGAAAAGACGAGAACGAGGATCATCAGATTCCGGAAGCCAACAAAGCTGGGCGATTGAGGGGCGCCGGGCGTGAGACAGGACTGTCGGCTTCGCGAGTGTGTAGCGAAGACATGACGGTATTTTGTCGTCGGCATGTTGCGGGGCGAGCTGTTCACCTGTGGCTCGGTGCCTTTGGGATTGCCGTGGTAGGATAGCGATGGGATGGGGGCGTGGGGGACGTGAGGGGTGTCAGGGCGGTCGAGGGCGGTCGAGATGGCCGTGTTCACGATTGTTGCCATTGCGTGTCCGGGTCGCAATTGCACCTGTCTGTGTTGGAGGGCGAGGCAACGCAGACGGCCTCGGGCGTGGGAATTTGGGAGTAGTTATGCGAGGCAGGCGTGGGGTGGTCAATCAGTTGCGGCGACAGGCGGGCGGTGGAATGGACGGAAGCAGAGGCTTGGCCGACTGGCGAAGGAGGAAGCATTAGGTACCGTAGTTCCATGGTTGATCTCAGCGGCATGAGACGCGTCAGAAGGGAAATGTTGAGGTGGGCGATGCGGGGGCTACAAAGCAGATGGTCATATCTACTAGACTAGTTTCTTGGATGCGTGAGCGATGCAGGCTCGGGCGACGGGTGAATTGTGGCGCTCGTGGCTGGTGGCTGATGACTTATGGCTTGTGGTCTGTGGCTTGAGTCCTGTGGCGAAGGCTCTGGCTTGGCGCGGCTTGGCGCAGACGCAGCTCGAGCTCCGCGACATGGCGACAAAGCCCGCGCGTGAACAAGACAAACTCCAAGCCAGCCCTGTCACTCCTCACGCCCACCACCCACCGCCCACCGCCCATGCCCGGCCCACCCATCTCTTGTGCCGGTTGACACTCGCAGCCATGGCTGATTACTACCAGTACGACGGCCCGCCGCGCCCGCGACCCAAGAGTATGTTCGTCCTTTCTGCAGTGTTCCAACAAGACATGGTGAAATTGCAAGAATCATGTGACACGCTGCCCTCTTGCCTTCTCTACACCCTTTCCATGTTAGCGGACGAGCACAGCATGCCAGCCGCGCGGTAGAGCACATGCTGACCCACCTCTCCAGGAGCTGTGACCGACTATGGCTCGACGACCGTACAATGGATGCGCAACCGGCGCCCGCGCTACAAGAACGCATCCGCCCCCGAGGTCGAGCGCCCCAGCGCCAGCTACATCGTGGACATGGCCCCTCCCGCAGCCCGAATCACAAACGCCGCCGAGTCGATCCCCGCCAAAGCCCTGCATTCGTCGCTGAACAAGGTCAAACACCCAATCAACGTGGTCAAGTGGACGCCCGAGGGCCGGCGACTGCTCACGGGATCCACCAGCGGGGAGTTCACGCTGTGGAATGGCACGGGCTTCAATTTCGAGACCATCATGCAGGCCCACGAGTCGGCCATCCGCGGCGTCGCCTACACCCACACCGATGACTGGCTCCTCTCAGCAGACCAGACGGGCATCATCAAGTACTGGCAGACCAACTTCAACAACGTCAAGGAGATCCAGGCGCACACAGAAGCCATTCGAGGGCTGGCCATGGCGCCAACAGACTCCAAGTTCGTCACCGCCGCCGACGACACGACGCTGAAGATCTGGGATTTCGCCTCGAGCGCCGAGGAATCTACGCTCAACGGACACGGCTGGGAGGTGCGGACGGTCGACTGGCACCCGACCAAGGGGCTGCTCTGCTCAGGGTCCAAGGACCACACGGTCAAGCTCTGGGATCCGCGGACAGGCCGCTGTCTGTCGACCCTACATGGACATAAAAATCCGATAGCAAAGACTTTGTTCGAGCCCGTGCTCGGAAACATGATGGCGACGTGCGCCCGTGACCACACCGCGCGCATCTTTGACCTGCGCATGATGCGCGACGTGCTGCTGCTGCGCGGCCACGAAAAGGACGTCACCACCATGGCCTGGCACCCGATGCACAAAAACCTCTTATCCACGGGTGGTGTAGACGGGAGCATCTTCCACTGGCTGCTCGACGAGCAAAATGCCCCGCCCGGCATCGCGCCCACGATATCCCCGTACGACTCGGCAGACGCCCAAAACGCCCCCGCGCAGACCATCTACCCTGCCCACAAGGTCCAGTACGCCCACGACTTCACTGTATGGACACTCGACTGGCACCCTCTGGGCCACATCCTCGCCTCGGGTTCCAACGACCGCGTCACACGCTTCTGGGCGCGCCCCCGCCCGGGCGACGCCTCCTGGACCGCAGACAGATACCACATCGGCACCGCCGCCGCCGAAGCCCAGGGCACCTACGACCGCCGCGACGGCAGGCGGCAGATGCGCGACGAGGAGGAGCAGGAAGCGGAAGACGAAGCTGAGGGCTTGGTCGACCAAAAGCTCCCTCCCAGAATTCCCGGCGCGCCACTCCTTCCGCCGGGCCTCACACTCCCTGGTTTCAACACCTCGCCCGACGGCACGAGCACCATTCTGCCTGGCATCGGCGGACTGCCTCCACCCCCAGGTGGCTTGCAGATCCCTCCGCCCCCGCCAGGCCAGGGCTTCCCGCCGGGCTTTCCACCTGCTATGGATCCTGCGCGCCTCGCCCAGCTCATTGCGTCGGGCGCGCTGCCTCCTCCCCCTATACCAGGCGCGAACGGCGCACCATCGCAACCGCCTTTCCCGTTCCCCCCGCCAGGCATGCCCGGTCACCCGCCTATCCCACCGCCTGGAATGAACGGAGCCCCGCCGCCTTTCCCATTCCCGCCGTCAGGCATGCCTGGGGCACCTCCTATGCCGCCTAATTTCGCCTTCCCACCGGGCGGGATCCCGGGTATGCCAGGCCTGCCGCACCCGGGTCAGGGTGACACACCACCAAACGCGAACGGCACCGCGGCGGAGAAAGCGGCGTGGGAGAGGAGAAGAGCGCCGCTACCGAGCCAGCAGGATAGCTTGAAGGCAGAGATGCGACGGGGCAATTACCGGAAGGCGCGGTAGTGAAGTCGCAGAAGGAACTTGACCTGCAAGGAAAAGAGGGACAAGAGGGTGAGGTGGATGGCGCGGATGAAGACCAAAGTACCAGATGCGGTGCGCTTCCTTGGCATGGGAAACAGTGTGCGCTTTGAACTGGACTGGGACTGGAGTTGGACTAAACTGGGGTTGGGCGGAGCATGTACGAGTACGAATATCAGACTACTAGCGCACGGACTGGGAGAGAATGGGATCCACGAGCATGGGAGCTTGGCTGCATGGCTGGGATGGATGGCGCTTTGGCGTTTCGCTCGGCGTGTATGCGATATACCACTTTCTACCTGTTTCTCTCCGTAGTCCAGCCCATTGCAGGGGCCGCCTGCGTCTCGAGCCATTTGGCCCAGCAGCGGCGCGTGGGCATGGTGGGCCACAGAGCATAAGCATGGGATGAGCCACAGCCGTGGGGCCTGAGGAGTTGGGTCGGATGCTCGGGGGTGGAGGAGCGACTGGGTGACGTGGTTGTAGCACGAGGGACATGGTAAAGACACAGGCATCGCGCCCTACGAAAGCACATGTCTGTATTTACGTAGAGCTCGATGAGGGCAGGAATTATGCAAAAAAAAAAGCAAGGACTTTTCTATAGGCCGAGGAAGACTAATTAACCCATGTTACTTTGGCGACCCGCCGTGTGCGAGGAATAGGGATACCACGCGCCGTCAACTCGATACCCAAATACAGACAAGCAGAGCAGCAAGCCGACAAGATCAAAGCGTCTGACCATCTGGCAGGCCACGCCGCCATCGGTTGACGGCGGCGGAAGAGCCGCGATGGACTCCTACTCAGAGTCCTCGTCCTCATCCTCGTCGTCGTCGTCGTCGCTCTCCGCCTGGTCGAGCCACTCGATGAACTTCTCCGCCGAGCGGCGCACCTGCTTGCTCGTCTTGATGTCGACGTACTTCTTGCTGGCCTTGGAGCCCCACGCCTTGAGCTGCTCCTCTTCGATGAGGTCGTTCTGGTAGTACTTGATGAGGATGGCAGAGACCTGGGGAATGAGCTCCGGGTGGTCGATGCCAACGAAGCGCTCGGTGCCGCCGAGGAAAGCCTTCTCGTGCTTCTCCGAGGTGATCATCTTCTTGAGCATACCGGCGCGACTGTCGATCTGCTTGACGATGTTCTTGTCGAAGATGGTCTGCGCGAGCACCGTGAGCGTGCGATGCTTGCTCTCGATGCCGAGCTCCTTGGCCTTGACATAGACCTCGACGCTGTCGACCTTGTCGACGCTGCCCTTCTCAGCGGCAGTGTCGAGGATCCATTTGCCGAACTCGTCGTAGACCGAAGGACCTCCCTCGCCGTCCTCGGCATCTTCGGCGAACTCGGCGGGGTTGATGGCAGCGCGCTTGAGATCCTCGGGGAGGACCTCAGCACGAGACTTGACAGCATCGGCGGAGAAGTCGGTGGCCCACTGGACTTCCTTCTCCTCGGGCACGTCGTCGATGTCGAGAGCGCCGTCTTCAATCTGGCGGGTGAGGTCATCATCGCTACCAGCTGCGATGCCGTAGTCGCCGTTGTCATCGCCGTGGTCCGATGCGCTGTCGCCAGGGCTGCCGTTCTGAGACACGTTCTCATCATCATCGCCTCCCTTTCCGGCCGCCTTGCGGGCACGGCGCTCAGCCTTCTTGGTGGCCTTGTCCTTCTTGCCCTTCTTCGGCTCGTTCTTGAGGATGAAGCCGCTCAGCTTCAAGCGCAAGTCGACCTGGGAGATCTGACCGCAAGCCTTGCAGTCCTCGGTGATGCCCCCGTTCTTAACTTCCATGACGGTCTCGGGGTTCTTGCATTTCTTGCAGAGGACGAACTTGGAGATGAAGCCATCCAGGTAGTCTTGGAGCTTGCTGGCATCGTGGGCGCCGTTGATGATCCAACGGTCGTCGGCGGGGTTCGTGTTGGTCTGGGCACCCAGTTCGAAGCCGAAGTACTTGATGAGGTCTGCGAAACGTTAGCGTGTGGCGAAGGTGGATGCAGGGGGCGGGACTTGCAAGCGGGAGGACGGTCGAGCGAGTTGGCAACGCTGGTCAGGTTGACGATGACGGTCTTGATGCCGTTACCCTTGCCCTCGATCTTGGACTGGATGCGCTCCATCTTGTAGCGGTAGAAGGGGTCGGTGACATCGCGGCGGACGTTGATGGTGGCCATGGTTGCGGTGGCGGGGTTGTTGATGGGCTGGGAATTATTTCTGGGGTAGCGGGCGGACGGCTATGGGAACACTGCGAGTGTTTTTGAGGGCCGAAAAAGACATGCAGTAAATGCAGACTTTAGGTGGGTGCAGGGTGGGTTGTGGACGTGAGGACGTGAGGACGTCGTGTAGGGGCCTAGCCGTTGGTGCAGTGGTGGATGCTGCTAGGTTTCCGCGTACTGCGAAATGATTGCAGCTCGGGCGGAGGGTCGAGTCGGAAAGCGTTCCTTTGGCGCGAATACATATGCCAGTTGACGAGGCGGCGTGGAGGGTAGTGGGGAGGGTTTGAGGTACGAGGTGGCGGTTTGGCAGGCGGTCGCGGGCTTGCGACTCTGCAGTGTGCTTGGCGGGGTTTGCTGGTGCGGCGAGGGTTTGCGCAGCGTATTCACTGGCAGAAGTGAATTTTGAATGGACTTGTGTGGTGGCTGAGTGGGGGAGTCGAGCGTGCGGCAGACGGCGGGCGGGCGTGTCGAAGAGGAGAGAAGCCATCAGCCGGCGATCCAGTTTTTATAAGAGGGTTCGCCCGCCGAGAAGGGCATGAGCCATGGTGCAGCACCACGCCAGCAAAATCCAATTTTACCACGCCCAACCGCCTGCACGTCATCTGCTTCCAGGACGGCATGCATTATCGCTAGACTCCCTTCTGCTGCCTGGCAAGCGGGAGTCGGCATCAAACAGTCAGCGTAGGCATCAAGCAGTCAGCGCAGGCATCAAGCAGTCAGCGCAGGCACCAAGGAATTCGGTCTGCTTGAACATGCGGTTGTCAAGGACGTTTGATTGTTGCTATGTTACTATGGAAATATCTGGGTTCAGGTCTGGCGCTGAGATGGTGTTGCAGGCACATGTCCCCTATTGCATAATTCACTGTGCGATGCAACTCTGACACCTACTAGTCTACCCCCCAAATTTGCATCACCGAAAAAATCGCGGCAGGCCCCGGCAGCCTCGGAGTAGTCACGCGAAGTCAACCGTCTTGAAAACACTCTAGCACCAGTTAGCACTAGATACCTAGGCACTCCCTTCGACGTCCGCCCCGCCCCGTCTCGCAGCCTTGCAGATTCAGCCACAGACGCCCACATTGGTGGACTACCGTACCTGTTCGCCCATCACGCCCGCACACCAAACTGCCCGTCCGTGACCTTTCCTGCAAGGATGAAGGGCCAGGTCGACTATACCTTGTATCTCGTCACCGACTCTACGGACGCCATCTTGGGGTCACGGAATCTTGTTGAGGTTGTTGAGCAGGCGCTCCTTGGAGGTAACCTTGATCCCAATCATCTTGTAGCAATCTCCATCTACATCATCTTTTAGCAATCTTCATCTAAATCACCTTTCAGCAATCTTTGTCTGCATCATCCTTCAGCAGTTTTCATCCGCATCATCTTTAGCAATCGTCATCTACATCAACTTTTAGCAGTCTCTATTTACATCATCCTTAAGAAATCTTCGTCTAAATCACCTTTCGGCAATCTTTGTCTGCATCATCTTTTAGCAGTTTTCATCTGCATCATCTTTAGCAATCGTCATCTACATCATCTTTTAGCAATCTCCATTTACATCATCATTTGCTTCTTCTCTTCTCTGCATGCTTCATACGTCCACTTCCACATGATAACACAAAGTCAGTGCCGATCGCTGACCCAGGCCAGGTGTGACCGTGCTACAATACAGAGACAAGACCAGTGACACCGGCGCCCTCATCTCAACCGCAAAAGCCCTCCATGGGACATGCAAAAAGCACAACGTCCCCCTTCTCATCAACGACCGCGTCGACGTAGCCCTCGCCGTGGGCTGCGAGGGCGTCCATCTAGGTCAGGATGATATGAACGTTGTCGAAGCCCGCAAACTCCTGGGCGACGACAAAATCATAGGTGCCACCGTCTCCTCCATGGAAGAAGCACGCATCGCCGTCGAGCGTGGAGCAGACTACTTGGGCATCGGCACGCTGTATGCCACCTCGACGAAGAAGAACACCAAAGATATCATCGGCGTCAACGGCATACGCAGGATCCTGCGTTACCTGGACACATCCGGCGACGAGGCTGCCAGGAAGATAAAAACAGTCTGCATAGGCGGCGTCAACGCCCTCAACGCCCAGCGAGTGACCTACCAACTCCACGCCCCCTCGGACCCCTCGTCGCCACCAAAATCCATCGACGGCGTGGCTGTTGTCTCCGCCATCATCGGCGCAAAAGACGTCGAGCAGGCTGCTGCAAACCTCAAAACGCTTCTCTGCACACGACCGACTTTCATCCACGCCTCCCCATCAACCAACAGCAATGCCGACTGGACCTCCCTCGCCCACCTGCACACCACATCCCTTGCCCTCACAAAAGCCGTCCACGCCGCCTCCCCCCTATCCCACAACATGACCAACCTGGTCGTCCAAAACTTCGCCGCCTCCGTCGCCCTCGCCATCGGCGCCTCGCCCATCATGTCCAACAACGGCGCCGAAGCCCCCGACCTCGCGCGCCTGGACGGCGCCCTCGTCGTAAACATGGGCACCGCGACCCCGGACGCCCTGAAGAACCACGCCCTCGCCATCGCAGCCTATAACGCCGCCGGCCGTCCCGTGGTCCTCGACCCCGTCGGCGCAGGCGCCACGGCCGCACGAAAAGACGCCCTGTCCTTCCTCCTCGCCTCGGGCTACTTTTCCGTCATCAAGGGGAACGAAAGAGAGATCCTCGCCGTCGCGCAGGCCTCCGGCTTCGCCGTGGCATCGGAACAACGAGCGCAGCAGCAGCAGCAGCAGCAACAGCGTGGCGTAGACTCGGGCCCCCCGTCCTATTCCCTCCCGCAACGAGCATACATCGTCCAGCGTCTCGCCCTCCGCGAGCGCACCGTCGTCCGTACGTAGTTCCCCCCCTTCCACGGTTTCTCAATTCCCAGAAACTGGTCACACGGCACCGACTTCTTCCCCCTACCCCTCTGTGTGCTTGACCATGTACTGACCCCCCCTCGCCCCCTTTAGTCATGACCGGCGCAACCGACGTCCTCTCCGACGGCCGCCGCACCTATGCCATCTCCAACGGCCACGTCTACCTCGGCATGGTGACGGGTAGCGGCTGCACCCTCGGCACTGCCATCTCCGCGTACCTAGCCGCCGCACCCCAAGACCCCTTCATCGCCGCCGCCGCCGCGGTGCTGCACTTTGAGATTGCGGCCGAGGACGCGGGCCGGAGCGAGGCGGTGAGGGGTCCCGGCACGTTTATGCCATGTTTCGTGGATGCGTTGTATGCGCGGAGGAAGGCGGCTGTGGATGGGGGGCTGGAAGAGGACGGGCAGAGGCTCAAGGTGGAGCCTTTGGGCGAGGTGGAAGATGCGGGGATCTTGAAGGAGCTGTAGATGCGTGCTTGTCGCGGGAGGGAAAGAACATGGACGCACATGCCATCATGTGAAGATTGCACACACGCACCGATAAGACTACATCTCGATCCTATTCATTTGTGTCCAGCTACTGCATGGAACATGTGTTCCTTCAGTAGAAGCTATGAAAAAGCCAACTGCGTCATGGCTCGCGCCCGAACAATTTGGTGTCGGGCGTTTTATATCCTCAAATTCCCGTCCGAACGCCAAAGTACTTTTTCCACGCCAAACATGACCGCTACCGCCGGTTTGCAACGCAGCTGATCGTAATGAGCAGCACGGCTTCACGTGTCCATGACCTAGAAGAATCCACCAGTCTTCGCCTTCTCTTCCTCATCCTTGATATGAATACCTTGAGCGGTCTCACATGGATCGGGCGCGTATCCGATGGTGCAGTGCTCCCAGTCCGGGTCGTCCTTAAGCTCCCGCTTGAACTGAAGAGCTCCATAGACGTTTGCGAAGCGGAACTCTATATAAAATCGCTATTGCAAGGTTAGTAAGTGCCGCAGACACGGTCTTGAGCGCCAACTTACGCCTTTATCAGTCCTTCCGCGCTTGATAATGTCGACTTCACGCTTGAGCTGGCCACCCTTGGCTCGAGAAGCAAGTTTCATGAGAAAAACATCGCCCCAGTCTTCGTCCACATCGTAGGCTCGAATACAGCGCGTAGCATCGCCCTCGGTGCAGGCAGCAAGCACGTCGTTGACCGAGTCCGGACCCTCTGCCTTCTCCACGAAGACGACGACTTTGGTTCCGGGGATAGTGATGCCGTTCTCAGTAGCCTTGAAGTACTTATCGCATGCCTCGGGGGCGAAGAACTTGACAATAGCGGTCTTCGAGCCGGCCTTGAGAAGTTGAAGCGACTCGATTCTGCCGCCCCAGACCTGCATCCGAAGATGTCAGCAATGCCCGTCTTCATGTGGAAGGTATACTGACCAAAGTTTGCAGCTTGTTGATAGTGAGATTCTCGGGCAAGCTGGTGAGAAGACATGTCCGACATTTGGGTGCTAGAACAAGAGTAAGCAGGTTTCAGCGACGCGACTTTCAGCAGTCTCACCGTTCTCTCGCTTCTCGCGAGCCGGCCATGGGGTCATGTCATCGAGAGAACCCTTCGAGCCACCAACTGGGACAGGTGAAGCCGACTTTGCGTCTTCATCCTTTGGGAGAACGCCTTCGACTGCCCTGCTCAAGCCAACGATCTGATGATTCCATTAGTAGAAAACCAAGTCAGCTTGCATGCTACCATACCTGATCAAGATTATCGATGGATATATACTCTTGATCCGCCAACAACGCACATAGGTACAAGAGATTTCCGTCGCTGGTAGCCAAGATGTCTCCGATCTGTTCTTTGGTAACAGGCTTCTTGTCCCTGTTCACCTCTCCAAGGAACGAGACCACTGCATCTACATATCGAGTCTTGAGGACTTCAACGACCTCTGGCTCAAGGACTGCTGACGGAGCGTAAGGGCGACGAATTTTGTCAGTCACACTCTTGATAATCTCAGCAGTTGGGCCTACGTTCGATGGTAGCGAAGTGATACAGTCCGCGGCTTTCTGCACGAACTGGCGTTCCAAAGACTGAAGAGACTGGTTCTCTGAGACGGCTAGTCTTTGGGTTAATTCATGTCGGACCTCATGTTGAATGAAATACTCGCGAGAAGGTAGTGTAGCAGAACAATTCTTGCACAGATCATCACCCCAGCACTGACAATGCAAAGGCCACCGCCACTCAACGTCTTTCTCTGTGGCAGAATTGGGGGGAGCAGCATTGAATGACTTACTAGGGGCATTCTCGGATATGCGCGCCTCAGGCTTCTTCTCCGGGGCAGTCTTATCAATGCTGGACGTAGCAGAGACAGGCGACACGTCGTCGTCAACCGGCTCTTCTTTGATAGGCACGAGTCCTCCCTTAGGAGACCCCTCAACCTTGACACCGGATGTGAAGGACATGGTAGCGTTCGCGCTGTCCGCTTCTTTGTTGATATCCCTTGCTGTAGAAGAAGCGGACTTCTGGGCCGCAGTGGCAGGTGCAAAGGACTTGCTAGATCCTTTCAGCGCAGAGGTCGCAGTCGCAGTCGATGGCGTGGACGGCGTGGTCAGCCGCGCGAACAGCTCTTCGAGCGCATCCGCCTCTTTTGAGACAGATGAGATGGTATCCTCAAGGGTAGGAGCAGATGGCGCACGGGCGGTCGGGACCGGGAATATGTGTCTGCAATATGTTAGTCTTTTTCTAGCACGAAGTTGCTGCAAGTACTCATCAATCGCCTGGAGATCTTCCATGGCCAGCGTGTTCACGACCGGACAGCTCGGTTCGGTAGATCTCCAAGCGTTCGATTGAACAAAAGCCCGCAACGTACCCATCTTCGTGCTTCGGCTCAGCCTGGACAGGCGGCGAAGGCGAGGGAGCGCTGGCGCGGCTGGGCGTTTCCGAAGGAATTCCAGCAGGACGCGCAACCCGAACCGCAGATTTTTTCAAGCTGATGCTTCCGATCGGTGCGTGTGCCTGCGTGGGAAAGCTGCTACCGCTGCGGGCATCTTGGGAGCCGTAAGGCGGACGCGGCGGCGTGCCATGGTGAGGGTTGCGATCCATCTCGACGGACGGCGGAAGTGCTGCTGGTCAGTATTGAGGCTGAAGAAGGGAGTCGGTTTGTGCCTGCCTACCTTGGGCTGCAAGAGCAGAGTGAGTCTGCTTGAGTGCAGAAGGTGATGCGGCTGCGGGGTGTAATGGAAGGAATGGAGACGCTGCCTGTGTTGCCTGTTCGACGGTGGGCGAGCTATTGACGGCTGGCGTAAGTTCTTGGTTGTTGGTGTCAGAGGTAGCAAACGCTGTTGATCAGTTAGGGAAGGCGCGGGCGGAGTGAGAGACGAGCAGGCTCACCTGCTGAAGAAGGGCTTCGCTGCGACACAGGAAAGTTTTTAACACCCTCCGTTATTTCGTTGAGAGCACCTCGGAAGCCTGCCTCAGCGAGCCTCTCCGTGCTATACGGCACTGCAGAAAAGCTAGATGGGACCATAAGGTCTCCAATGGGGGCGTGCGGACGGAGAGAGAAAGAGAGAGAGAGAGGGAGAGAGAGAGGGAGAGAGAGAGGGAGAGAGAGAGGGAGAGAGAGAGGGAGAGAGAGAGGGAGAGAGAGAGGGAGAGAGAGAGGGAGAGAGAGAGGGAGAGAGAGAGAGAGGGAGAGAGGGAGAGAGAGAGGGAGAGAGGGAGAGAGAGGGACAGAGAGAGAGAGCAAAAAAGAAATTGTCCAAGGTGTCATCCATGGAGCCAGCAGAAAATATAGCCACTACATACCAAGCATGACGCAACAGGAATCTGCCGGGAGAACCTTTGTGAAGCGCAACAATCGCCCGTGGATCCGACCTTGGAGGCAGCTTCCTCATGGCGGGAAGGGAAGGTGGAAACCGAAATCCTGAGATAAGACATGAGCATACAGGGTGTAGAAATGGCTGCGTACACCAAGAATGTCACGGCGCTGAAGCAGGCTTGGGTTGGAAGAGGAAAGACGCTCGTCATCTCTTGTGCCCACTCACAGTACCTACAGATGTCTCTTAACACGTAGCTTACATATACCTACATCGTGCCACATGTCCATTTTTGCGCCCTTGATACATTTATAACTTACACGGCTCTTCACCAACTTCCGAAGCTCACGCAAACTCCCTCATCGAATCCATAACATCCTTCTGCCTCTGCGCTGCCATCCTCTCGAAACCATCCACACTCATCACAAATGTTCCCCTACCACCCGTCAACGCACGCAGCTGATTCAGATACCCCACCATCTCCTTCAACGGCACCCTCGCTACAATCTGCCTCTGGCGGTCTCCGATTCCCGACCCGACATCCCCAGTTCCAGACGCGAAAGGATCAGGCGGCGTGTATATCTTGTTCGGGTCGACCGTAGGCAGCGCAGATGTGAGCGATGTCGTAGGAACCGGGGCATCGGATGTGTCGAGGGAGAGCACTTGGCCGCCGCGGGAAGAAGATATGTCCTGAACGACGGCACCAAGGGATCCCTCGTTCACAAAGATGGTGACAAGCATAACGGGTTCCATGAGGACTGATGGGCTGGCGTCGTTAGCGTCCTTCAGGTTATTTTGCACAGCTGTCCTGGTAGCCATGGAGATTGCCGTTGGCGTAGTCTCGTTGAAAAGATGACCTGCTGCATCTACATTGATTTCAATCCTCGTATTGGACACAGCGTAGCCATTGTAGGGCCCGCGAGCTAGAGCTGCCGATGCACCGGAATGTATAGAGGCCAGGATGCCCGGAAGGCTGAGGTGCGGCGGGATGTGATTCTTGTGACCACTGGAGTCGTGGCGCGAAAGGTTGGGATGCGTGATATGTATTCTGCAGTTGTCGGGGAGAAAGTATGTAGTTTCGAAGGGACCGTCCTCTGGCAAGGTGTCTCCGCGTATTGATACGGGTACAATCATGTCCTCGGTAGGTGCTAGAGCGACTGTAATGCCAGCTTTAGCCGGTTTACTTGCTATCATCTTATCGAGGATGTACGTGTTAGGAGAGGTCGACGAAGTGATCGTCTCACGGTATCCGATCTCGATCTTGCCAATGCGCGCTTTGGCCTTGTAGTCATTGAGCAGGCGATCTCGTGCAATCTCCAGGTGAAGATCACCCATCCCTGCAAGATGAGTCTGTCCACTTTCCTCATCAACCGTAAGGTGCAAGCTTGGGTCTTCGCGTAGAAGGATGGCCAAGCATTCCTGTACATGTTTTTGCTCGCTCAGGCTGTGCGGCTCGATACTGGTAAAGAAAACAGGAGGCGGAACGGTGATTGGCTTCAGTTGTAGGCTTTTAAGCCCACCTGGAGGCTGTACCTTCAAAGCCAAGCCTTTGCACCAGATCAGGGTGTCGCCTGTACGGGCGTACTTGAGGCCGGGGATGACACCGATTTGGCCCGATGAAAGTGAGTCAACTTCGACAGCATCATTCGCATACATCTTCAAGATGCGAGGGGCGCGCTCCGCAACGTGAAGGTTGGTGTTGTACAAATTGGCGCCACGGTCCAGCTTACCGCTATAGACACGAACGTATACAAGCATGCCTCGTTTGAGATCATTGACGACCTTGAAAGCTAAGGCACAGGCCGAGAGACTGCGGGCTTCAGCCGGACCGATCGCATTCTCGTCCTTGCTCTTCTTCTCTGGCTGAGCCGGAGCGTTTGGTCCTGAAATAAGAAGTTTCCCAAGGGTACCAATCTGGTTACCGACACTGATCTCTGGATCCGGTCGTTCGAGAGGAGAAGGAAGTAGGTCAACTACAGAGTCGAGGAGAGGCTGTACGCCGATATTTCGGAAGCTAGCACCAGCAAACACTGGAATGACTGACTGGGGAGCCTGCAGCACCGTCCGGCGAAGTGATTGCATGATTTGAAGTCCAGTAATTGCGAGATGATCCTCGTCGTACTCAAGGAAATGTTCGACCATCACATCATCGTGCTCGCTCAGGAGCTCAACCAGTGCAATGCGAGCTTTCTTGATCTCGCCGGCGAAGGTCTTGTCAACACTCTCAAGTTGTTCGAGAGTGTACGGCTGAATCTGGCTGCCATCGGTTGAGCCTTGCCACAACAATCCTCTCAAGTGGACAACATCGCCTACCCCGACAAAGTCACCATTGCCACCTTTCCACCAAGGTATTTGGCAGACTGCGGGCCAACCATGCAGTCTCACGCCAATCTCTTTTACGGTTCTTGAGAAAGCTGCACCGATTCGGTCTAGCTTGTTGACGAAGATAATCCTAGGGATATGATACTGGCCGGCTTGGGTCCAGACCTTCTCAGTTTGGGCTTCAACACCGGCAACGCCATCAAGGATGCATACTGCGCCGTCGAGAACCCGGAGCGATCGGAGGACTTCGAAGGTAAAGTCTGCGTGGCCAGGCGTATCGATAAGATTGACGTTATGAGAGAACGAAGAGTATGGCACAGTGTCAAAAGAAGCCGGTGGCAGCGTTAATGATGCTTGAGGGTTCTTTGGAGGCCAATCGAAGGTGATGGCCGCCGATTGAATGGTGATACCCCTTGCTCGCTCTGCAGGCAAGAAATCTGTGACGGTCGATCCTTCGTCTACGTCTATTGGGAGTTAGAAAGAGTTCCGTATGCTCTATTGCTGCAATATATAGGTGATATGATATGTTTCAGGTGGCAGTCAAGATGGAAACCCCGGAATACGGATTACTGGAGGGGTTCCAGGTGCATGGCTTGGATACTTGGTGATGACTGAATTTTCTTACCTCCTATTCGTCTCGTGTAGCCACTGTAATAGAGCATACGCTCTGTCGTGGTAGTTTTACCCTGGGCTAATCAGTAAATGCCATGTCATTGATGACAACATACTCACCGCATCGATGTGAGCGATGATGCCAATGTTTCTCGTGGTCTTCGAAAGCGGATCCAACTGCGAGCTGGACTGCGTCGACAACAGCCTCCTTGGGGCTGCTACATTGTGTCGAATGACCCGACGAGCACAGCATGCCCACGCAAACCACATTCCCAATGCTATCCCAACATCAACTGATGGGGTTGAGAATGCAGATGACCGTCGACGCGACACGTGACTGTGGAGAGATGACGCGCTTTCCCCGTCGTGAACAAGCGGGCCAAGGCGCTCGTCCGAGCAGCGGCAGACAGCAACCCACGCCAGGCAGCTTGTCAGCCCGTCCACGCCCCACGCCGTGTTCCAATTGCTGTCGCCGTCATGGACTACTCCGCGCATGATCCTGACCACCCAGCAGGAGGCGACCCATGGGCATCGTCGCCGCAGCATAACAAGACGAACTTTGGCCAGCCTCCCACCAACGACATCCCCTCGTCTCCGCTCCCGCCGCAAGCATCCCCCTACGGGCAGGACACGCAGAACTATGGTTACATGGGCGACCAGAACTCGCACGGCAGACCGATTACGGCGTCTGAAAACGGCGACCCGACGCGACCCCAATCGCAAGGCCTAAGGCAAGATGGCCAGGCAGCGCAACAACGACACCAAGCTGCGGCGCAGGGGCAACAAGGGCCTCAACAGCCTCAGCGCTATCACGGAAACCGCCCGCAGAAACCTCAGACCCAGTACAAGCTCCAAGCCAAGGTGACGGGCCTCGAGCGCACGGGCAAGAAGGACCCCGTCCTCCGATTTGATGTTTATGTACGCCATTGCCGCGGATGCTCTCATGGGACCTAGGTCTCAGCTCCATAACGCTTGCTAACATTCCCCAGACCAACCTCCCCAAGTTTCGTACGACTCAGTTCCGCGACGTCCGACGGCTGCACTCTGAATTCGTGAAGCTAGGCGAGCACCTGATATCGGCATGTCCGGAAGCCATGGTACCCGCAGTACCGCCTGCCACTACCGCCGCTGGCGCAGGAACCGACGAGGACGAAGCGCGCGTCAAGGCATCTTTACAGCGATGGTTGAATGTGGTATGCAGCAATGAGGTTCTGTTACGAGACGAGGAGATAGTTTTCTTCGTGGAGAGCGACTTCGGGTACAGTCCAGTTGTGCGGAGAAAGCAACCTGCAACTGGTGTCCGCCGGAAGGTCATCAAACAGTTCGCACCCCCACCAGATGACACCCCTGAGCTCGCTGCTGCACGTCCGATCGTCAAGGCTTTCTACCTGGGAACCATGGACACGGAGCAGAAGCTTGAGAAGGCTGTCAAGTCCCGGAGAAGTAGGTTGCTTCAGACTCTCATGTATCGCCACGCTAACATTGTCAAGACCTGGGTGCTGCCGAGTCCGAGCTCGGACAAAAGCTCGCAGCAATGCATGTGCAAGAAACCCATGTTGGCCTCGGTCTGGCATACAGAAAGCTAGGAAAAGTCGTTCAGGCAACGGGCGATTTCCATGCTGCACAAGGCACAGCCGAGGCGACAACCCTGGGCGACCCTCTCCAATACCACAGCAGCGATGCCTTCATTGTCAAGGAGACTCTCACCAACCGACACATCCTCCTCCGCGAGTTGCTGCAGGCGCAAGCTTCAACCAAATCCAAGATGTCAGCAGCAGACCGTTTGAAGACCAGCTCAAGTGTGAAGAGGGACAAGGTCGATGAGGCTATCGCATCATTGGAAGAAGCCCGCAATCACGAGCAACATCTTCTTCAGAAGTCCCAGCGCGTGACAGCGAATCTGCTGCAAGAGCAAAGGAAGTGGTTCGACCGAACTGCAGCTGACGTGCGATACGCGATACGGGAATATGTCGTGCGTCAGATTGAGGCGGAACGTCGCACGCTCGCTACACTCGAGTCCGTGAGGCCCGATATCCGAGCAATAGACAGTAGTGGTGGGCTTTCACGTTTGGGTCGTGAGGCTCATCCGACACAGCGCCGTATCTCTATGGCGAGTTCGCAAGGCCCCAAGGGCGACGCTTGGTCTGGCGTACCAAGGCGGCCAGGCGACGGACTCAACCGAAGCCTGAGCGGTAGCTTCCCTGCGGTCCCTGGATTGCAAGAGGAGGATGAGGCAGGCGATGAGGAAGGCGCCACTGGAAGGAAGCGCGCGACCAGCAAGGCCGGTGCCGACGACGATGACGATCGCATCGATGCAAAAAATGCGGCCAGCAGACTAGCCACGACCACCTTCTAAGCTAGTCAGCACAGTTTTTTCCACTTTGAAGCCCCTCTGTATAATGTAAGCCATTAGCTACGAAGCAAAGCCCAATTTAGGACATGCATATATAACTGAAAGCTAGCATTCCTGTGATGATCTCTACGTGTTGTAAAGAGGTGGTTTCTAGGCAATCTAGGATACAGTGTATCAAAAACATGTGCAATGACCTCTTGAAGAACTGTCTTCACCTTTCTCCCACCAGTGCAACGCTTCGCAAGCAACGTCGGTCCAGGCGAATGGTCTAGGCGCTTGCAGACCCGGCAGATTCCCCAAGATCAGCAATCCTTCTACGCAGAGACGCGGCGGAAGCGAATCGCTTCCGTATGCCTCTCCCTCAATGCGACCAAGACAACCGAGAACATAATCACACGACAGCTATGGAAGCCGGCGCAACCACACCCCGGCCCTCCGCGCTCTCATTGCAACGCTCTATCTATCTAATCTACCGCGCAATGCCGTACCTGGATCGCGCTCGGCACTTCACTCTTCCATGGGCTGCAGCACAGCGTCCCAGGTCCGTGGGTGAAAAGGACAGGTCAGTTGATAAGCGGGGCTGAGATGTGCCGCTGTGGCAATGCGCTGCCAGCTGGGCAGCAATATAAAACTTTGTTGCATCATTGCTCGACGATAGCACACATGCGGGTCATTTATATGAGGGTTGATTGCACTGGTGGGGGTCAAGGGTGATGGGCTGACGACCAGTGTGTGATCACTAATAGGGTGCGCAACCTGGATGGAACTCTTCCAGAACGCTGTTGACGAGACGTGATCAGCAGCGAGAGAATAAGACTGTTCGCGTTTATCAGCGGACGCGTGATGGGAAAGGCTGCTGGGTGGAAACGGGCGGGATGCCGGCTGTGGTCGTGGACAGCAGCCGATTCTCGCAAACTGCACGTCTTCGCCCGTCCGCATTCCCCCTCTACAGTCCACGCCATGCCGGTGTACGAGCCATCTGACCTTGCGCCCTGCAACCGTTTTCATGGACTGGAGATAGCGTTTGACTGCGTCTGACGCGGATTCCAGCTCACCATGCTGCCGAGCCCTCATAAAATCGCAGGTTAAGAAGCGTAGGAAGACGAGGCCGCGATCTCAGGTGCTGATCCAGGATGCGCGCGGAGTGCCGAGCTCTTGGAAAAGGGAAGCCCTGAATCCGGGCTGGGATCACGACAGAGTTCCAGACTGTGGCTTGCTCTCCGTCATCTCATCGATGTTTTTGCCTTGTTTGGATGCAGGAGGATGCAAGAGGATGCAGGAGGGCACGGGCAGCTCCCCCGCGATCCCTCACCAAGGCCCCCAATACGGTGGACGACCGGCCGCCAAGCGGGAGAACTGCACCCACGTTTCCATAGAGCCTTCCATCTCGATTCGACCTTCTCAGACACCTGCTGCATGGACGTGCCGCTTTTTCCAGCAATCAACAAGCAGTGCTCCGTGCGGGCCTTTGTGCCGGGTAAACAGCTTTGGGGTAGGGATGGCCACCACGTTTGCTCCAAGAAAAGGCTCGGCGATGACTCGTAATTGGTGGGCAGGACTTTTGGAAGGATACGAGGATAGCTGAGATTGGCTAGAGGCGTGACAGACCCCCAGTCTGGGGAAGAGTTGTGCTCATGCGTGCGGGTGGTGAAGCCAGCAAGGGCATCGTTTATGAGGATGCTGGCTGGCTCTCGCGGGGCGCACGAGCGCTGCCAGGTCCACTACCTTCGTTGTTGTACTTTTCAAGATACGTCCATTTGTAGGACCGAAGTGGGTATCGCTCAAGAAAGCCTACGCTACGGACTGCAGGTTACATCCTCGCTTTCCATAGGTAAGTAGCCGCACCGTCGATCCCGTCGCTCGCAGCGACTATGTGGAAGTCCCTCAAGAAAGCCTTTGCACCCTCCGCCTTCGAGCCTGAACTGCCCCCGGATCTCCTCCAGACTATACACGTACACGCCGCACGCAAAGGTTCCTCCACATCCTATGGCAGCAATGCTTCTGTTCTTCAAACAAACTTCGACCCGCTCGTCGCTTCCGCGTTCGAGCTGGCGGAAATGTTGAATGCAGGCGCCATCACCAGCGTAGAAATAGTAGAAACATACTTGCACCAGATCGAGCAGCATAATCGGAGGGGCAGGCAGTTGAGAGCGTTGATAAGTGTGGCGCCCAGACATGAGTTGGTGCGCATTGCGAGACGACTGGACGATGAGAGGAGTAGGGGGAAGAGGAGGGGGCCGCTGCATGGTATTCCGATCGTGTTGAAGGACAATATAATGACGGATAGGAACTTGGGAATGGATACTACTGTTGGTATGTCAAATAATTTCAAGTTCATTATTGTGTGTTAATGAGTGAACACTAGGCTCGTACGCTTTCGTGGGATGCACACCGAAAAGGAACGCTACCATCGTCGACCGTCTTATCCGGAGAGGCCTAATCATACTAGGCAAATCGAACCTGACCGAGTTCTGTGGACTGAAGAACCCATCTATGCCGCCTGGCTGGTCAGCTGTGGGAGGCCAGTGCCAGTCACCGTATGTGGCGAGACATATTGCGAAGAAGAAGCTACACTGGGAATTGTCCGCGCCAGGAGGTTCATCTACGGGCTCAGCTGTGAGCGTTGCATCTGGATTTAGTGCGCTTGCTATCGGTACAGACACGTTGGGCTCGCTCATCACGCCTGCGAACCGCGCTGGACTGTATGCTTTGAAGCCTACAATCGGCGAAGTTCCCATGGACGGTATTTTCACGCTTAGTAAAAGTTTCGACTCCGCTGGTGGCATGGTATGCAGTGTCCCTGAACCTTTTCCCGTACGCGTACTAATGCGACTGCAGGCCAAATCAGCAAAAGACCTCGTCGCCCTCATGGACGTCCTCCTCTCCCCAACCGGCAAAGAAACGAAATTCGGCGTCCAAAAGCCCAACTACAAGATCCGCTCCGACTTCGCCGGCCTCCGCATCGGCTTCACCGAGCCCACAATCTGGACCTCGTGGCGCAAGAGCGGCCGCATCAACGCCGACGCCGAGCGCTTCATGCTGCAGAAGTATGACATGGTCGTGCAATCGCTCATCGAAATGGGCGTCGACATCGTCTATCCAGTCGAATCCCCCTCTCAATCCTCCCTCAACCACGACGGCGCCAACGCCTTCGAGCCTATCGTCTACTCCGAATTCAAAGAATGCCTTGTAGAGTTCATCCGCCAGTTCAAAACCACCAAAGTCCACTCCCTCGCCGAAATCATAAACTTAAACACCGAGCACCCAGAGCTAACGCTCCCGCCGTCCTGCCCGCATCAAAACGACCTGCTCTCCGCACTTGAAGCACATCCACCAAAGGAACACCTCAGCCAGCTCCGCACACACCTGCTCACCGCAGGCGGCCGCGAAGGCCTCGACTTCGTCTTCAACAGCCATCAGCTCGACATCCTGATCGCGCCGGGCGACGCCGCGCTCTCCACGCTGTCAGCAGCCGCCTCCTACCCGACCGCCGCGTGCCCCCTCTCCGCTCTCAAACTCAACGGCCAGCCCTTCGGCCTCACGCTGACCTCCCCGCCCCACACGGAACACACGCTCCTCCACTTCCTCACCGCGTACGAAGCCACCTTCCCGCCGCGCGCACTTCCTCTCCCCTTGTCGTCGGTGCCACTGAAATCCGCGGCCGAGCCTGGCATCGATGCCGGTATCGTGGAAGTCATTGTGAGGACCTGGGATGAGCGGCGGTGGGGATGCAGCGCGGATGCCCTGGCGAGCTGGCTGAACCGGAGGTGGAAGAAGAGCGGGTATGAGGTTAGTGCCGAGATGGTATGTGAGGTTTTGCGGGAGAATGGGCGGATGGCGTTTCGGGGGATGGAAGGGGGAGAAGAGTTTAGTAAGGGTGTGGAGGACAGCAGTAATGCTTCTTCTCGGTAGGAATACCTTCTTCGTCTTCTTTTCGTCGCTGTATCTACCGGAGGGGAGAGGGGGCTTGTCTATTTGGTTGGGAGTTTCCGATCATGGGAATGGCGTTTTGTGTTGGATTGGGTCGGGATTTGTTTGCATATGATATCCGCTTGTTGCATTTCTGGGTATTCGGGTGCATTGTTGATAGGCATATATGGGTCTAACAGCACGCTCAATGTCTCGGCATATGTATGTCACGTCTGATAATTTAACACGTTAGAGTCTGGTTGAAGCTCACAAAGGCTTCTGCGATACCTTAACAGAGATCAATTATCCTGCAGCGATGATAATGAGTGGCTCTTCACTTGCGTATGATGGCTCAAATTTGCGTTCGACTCGCTCACATAGCTGGTGTTGTGCAGGCATTTCGACGATCTTCTTTTGCGTGGGGCGAAGGTGAAAAGGAGTGAAGGGCCTTTTAGTCCGCGAGACTGTTCTTCAGTATAGCTTCGACCTGTACTTGCAGATACTTCTAAGTTTCTTTTGGGTGTGTAGTGTGAACCGGTTGCTACAAGAAACCTAGTGAGGATAAAGTGACCCTGCTGTTGCAATAGGGGCCTGGTAGAAGGGATTCAAAGATGACTTATTCAACCAACATTCAACGCATTATGGTAGAGGCAGTTGCTTCACGTCATTAGGCGGGAATGTACCGGGTCAACCTCAAAGCTTGCAGTATCCAGACACATTGGCAATGTGATGGCGGTTACATAGCTAATTGAAATGCATTTCAGAGCATCAAGGGTGAGAGTTTAAGAGCAATGTATATCTCTTTGCGATTCTTAATGCTACGAATTTCGTGTGATGGAAAGCAAATGATGCGCGCCGTGGTAGTCCGCGAAGCTTGCAACCACGGGCAAGTCATACCGACGTGAAATTTGCACCTGAATCCACAATCCTCCATCTCCTCAAACCCGGCCAAATGATTGTTCATCCCCTCTCTCTTGGTATTCCCGCTCCTGCTAACACACGTGGAAAGCGTAATGAGTGTAGTCGTACTTCGGCGCCATGCAGTACTTCAGGATGTCAAACTCGCTGTAATACGCCTGTCGGTCATTATGTCCGCAGCCTGAAGCGCTATAAAATCCGATGTTGTCGCACCCGCCCATGTCCGTGACCTTGAAGGAATCACGCGACCCCTCAGGTGCCTTCGTGCAGGCGCCGCTGGCAGGCGATTGTTCGGTTCCGTCTTCGCAGTCGCCGTTCGAGGCGAAGGTGATGGTGCCGGCGAAGGATAGGGCCGGGAGGAGAGCGAGGGAGATGAGTGAAGAGAAATGCATTGTGGAAATTATGCGATGGTATATTGTGGATATGGTACTGAAAACTTGAAGCTCAGTTGCAGTGATGGATTGTTCTTCTCAATGGAGCGTCCGTAGAAAGACTTAAGTACATCCCTTCGGCAACCGGGTCCTAAAGCTACCATCTTGTCTTGGGTGATCACGATCTAGGGCTCTCGGCATTGCACTCGTCTCAGCTCAGAAACTAGCGCAGGCGTGAAGGGCTGAAGTTGTGAGCAACTGTTTCATTCCAAGGTTGATGTTTTGTTTCCTACTAGGGACTCACCATATGAGTTTCTGAAATGTCATTTGCTCACGCGAATCCCACTTGTTGCTGAGCTAGAGGCTCTCTTACTCCGGTCCCCGTGGCAGCTGACGCCAAGTATGTTCCCCACTATGGATCTTCACTTTCTTGCCTCTTTCTAGGCACCGTAGCACACGAATCAGCTCTGTCACGGATGTATCGGTCCCCAGCTTGGAAATATTAGGTCAATCGAGAATACTCGTCGCACAAGAACAGTCCCCATTGGGGTCCTTTGAGTGAACGTCATCCACCTTTCGTCTAAGTGAACGTAATGCCATGGTTTACCTCCGGTAAAAGATTCGAGACAGCGTCTCAATTCAGGTTGAAATCATCTTGGAGGATTTTGGGTACTTGGCGACATTTTGTATGCTTAGATGCGGTCATTTTTATGAAATTTTCATATCTTCCATTTCATACAAACGGGCGTAACAGTAGAATCTAGAAACGACTCCCGGGCCACCGATCTCGGGCCAGCAAAGGGTTGGATCTCATTTTCGAGCTCATTGATCCTGTTAACGCCGTCAATTCAACCCTTGAACGCAATATGGATTAGGGCCTTTTCAAATTGCTCGGAGAATCTGTCACTCTTTGCGATCATCTCGCGACAGCTGGCTGCTTCTGAAATCGCTTTTCAGCAGGTATGGAATCGTTAGTATCCTCGAGATGCTCCAGGACATTGAATCAGTGATTGCTTGTTGCTGCAGGTTCTGTCACTTCTCCAAGAAGCGGCTAAGGGGACACAAATGCAAGGGCAGCCTCGGCGGGATGCATTCCCCTCGAATCCGGGTTGGTCGCGGCGCTGGATCTGGATTGGTAGCGTCAAGATCTTAGGCTGAGGATTATTTGTGTGCCGAAGGGTTTTGGATTTTATAGCCATGATACAACTTCGTCTGGTTCACCATGTTGACAACACAATAGTGGCACTTTCACCTCCAGAAAAGAATGATATAATAGCAGCTGAAATCAAAATAAACTCACCAGATGCTGTGGCCCTGCTTACCTCTTTTTATACACTCATCTCAAGTTTGCTGGTAAGACTGGCCGAAACTACTGCAACACGATTAATGTTCACAGATATACGACAGGTTGTACTTGGATTTAGACATACGTATCGGCCTCAGGCAATGACTTCGCATAGTCCGAATCTTTTTGCATTGTATATCTAGCAGTCTAGAATTGGACAGTGTTGCCCTAACTCCGAGCTACCCAGGTTTCCGGAGGACACAGACCGTCCCATGTCCATGACCAGATGTGCACTTCGTGCATCATATCGCTGCAACAAAATACGCTCATCATCAGAAAGAAACGTGAAGCGGGTCCTTCGACCTCAGCAAGTGTCGAGTGTTCGCAAAGCGCTGGATCTCAATTGTAACACGTAAAGCAAAAACTCGTTTGAAGTTTCAGATGAGATGATCAGTCATCTACCTTAAACAGTCCTCATAGCACCACTTCCAGGCAAAGGTTCTTCCTCGTCCGGCATGTTCCCCTCCAAAGCCCTCGTCTCCTTCTGATGCTTCCTCTTAATCAGCGTCAACATCACGCTATTATACAGCAAAAACAGCGCCGAAGCAACGACAGACAGCGCAGCCGTGACCACGACGGTCGCGCGCGCAGTAACCGAGTATTGGCCTACCACCACTCCATCAGCAACCACACGATATCATAATCATTCAATCACAACCAAATAATCCACTTGGTCCGCACCACTAGACAGGCAAGATGGCAACTTACCATTCTGCGCAGAATACACATTCACCAGCGTCGAAATCAGCCCCGCAACGCTGTTCATCAGACTCGGCAGGAAAATCCGATTAATCACCCACACGTAGTTCCCCCTGTGCTTGCACCACAGCCACGCGCAGCCCGCGGCGCCGACCCCGCACGCAAAGGCGGCGACGTACAGCAGCGGCACGTTGCGCACCGTCGCCAGCGCATGCGCTTTGAGCGCGCTGTCGGCTTTGGCGTCGAGGGCTTTGTCGTCGAGCTTGCTGAAGGTGGCCGGGAACACGATGTAGCCCGCGAGCAGGATCCAGGTGGAGAAGGAGGCGAGGATGTTGTGCAGTTTGGGGACGGCGTCGAGCTCGAGGAGCATGTCGATGTAGCGGGTCTGCGCGGTCGTGCGGCGGCGTTGGAGACTGGGGCGTTTGGGCTTCTTCGAGGGGGTCGACTTGGTGCGGTCTGGGGCCGGGGGTTGGCGCTTCGTCTGGGAGGTTGTGCGGGTGGGTTCTTGGATGCGGGTGGAAGGGTTGCGAGAAGGGGGTGGTTTTGTGGGAGGTATGATGGAGGCGCTGTCTTTGCGCTTTTCGTCCATGCTGTGGGGGACTGTTGGAGAGAGGGTAGGTTCGCGGACAGTGGGGAGGATGGGTGTCGCCGTGTTGGGGTCTTCTTTCCTGTGGAAGAAGGACATTGTGGGTATGTGTGGTGTTTAGTGGACTGGTTCAACGAGAACTGATTTTAAAACTGATGACATTTACAATGGACGTCAAAAAGCTCCTCCTCCAGGACCCACCTCCCGTTTATCAGTTCCCAGGTACCTCGCCCACGACATCACCACATGTCCCATCTTGTTCCGGCAATCCATCATCCAGGGTCCAAACCTGTTCCTGAGACACGGGACAGTGTTCGCCACTCGCACGGCGAGATAACACTCGGTCTGAGCCGAGCGGGTCAGCATTGGAGCAAATAGCCCAACGGGCCAGTAACTTGTTTCGTGGAAGAAGGCATCGTGATGGACAAGTAGTTGGCAGAGATGTTGGTAGCGAGACAGGGGTGGGCGCCGATCGCTTGTTGCGTCACAATACAGGGTAGGTAGTCCAGCAAGGCTGCGAGAACGTTATGTTCGTGGACAACACTGCACTTTGGCCGTGCAGAACACCTCTACGTATACCCAAGGACGGCACTGCAAGCTTAACGGAAGTGGAGGCTTCGATCTCACAAACAAAGATGCACACAACGCCCACCTCGTCGGTGGAAATTAAACCACGTGACTCAACTCCGAGATCTTCCACCCACTCGCTCACCACCGACAACGAAAACTCCCCGCTTCCACTGCGAGGCACAAGTGACTTCCGCTTTGATCACCAGACTTCGTAGCTTCCACCGTGTCCTGTTAATCAATCTGCAGCTGGCAGCAGTGGACCCGCACCCCGACGGTTAATATGGAACGCGGGAAACCGGTGCGGCCGCGTCTGCAACTACCGGTTACGGCAGGTTTCAAGAAGGACGCGAACAAAAGGACAGAGATGCATGTAGCAACGAAGATCCAGGATGCTGGGGCGCTTGGGGTAGAAAAGTTGAGCGTGGCCCGTTACTCTGGGGAGCATTTGCTCTGCGATACCTTACCCCCTCTGCCTATAAACCCCCTGCATTTGCGTCCTAGCTGTAGGGAGCGATTGGATCGGAAAATCGTTTCGTTGATAGCACGAGAATCGCTGGAAAGCCCAGCTGAGAGCAGAGTCGAGAAGCAACCCTCACCATGCGCTTCCCCACCCTCCTCCCCCTCCTCGCCGCCACAGCCCTCGCCGCCTCCGACTCTTCATCTCCTTCACCCCCCGCCTCGGAAGAATCCCTCAAGCCCGCCGACCCCACGCCCGCAGGCGAGATCTGGGCCGCGAAATGGACCGACGCGGATCTCGCCCCCTACACCAAGCACTGCGCCAGCAGCTCCAAGTTCAAAGCGCAGATCTACACGCTCAAGGAGATGTACCCGACGCTCAAGGAGTGGGCGCCGCAGCTCAAAGTATTCTACAACAAGCAGCTGTACCCGGGGTCGTGGGAGGGCAAGGACGCGCACGGGGAAGGAAGGGAGCTATTGAAGATGGCGTACGAGGAGCTGCCATTTGCCGTGCGGGAGTGGTGTGTTTCCCCCCATTACCCGTATTCTTCGCTACCTACTTACCCATGCGTGTCGTTTGGTCGGCACAATGCTGATTACGTGGATAGGTTGAACAAGAACCCCAAGCAACGCCACTTCAGTGTGCAAGACGACATCGTCTTCTTCGCGCCGGGCGCCATCTACCCCATCCTGCCTCTCTTCGTCGAAGAACCGGAGAGCGACAAGGTGTCTGATTGTGAAGGGTTGTACGAGGACCTCGAGAACTACAGCACGGAGCCGAAAGAGGGCGTTGTGCTGGGCAAGGTGGCGCACAAGACCCTGGGGAAGAACGAGGTGGAAATCGCATTGGATGCATTCCAAGTCAAGGGAGCTGCGGGGGGTAAGGATGAGTTGTAGGGTTGCCAAAGTACGAGGTCGGGCTGGGGAGGTTGAGGCGTCTGGCGTGGTTAGGATTTTCTCGTACATATGGCTTTGGAGTTGAGTCGAGAGACCACATGGCTGCCATGAATGGTCGATGAGAATTTGACATCGGAGAGTAATCGCCGATAGATATAGCGCGACTCTTGAGTCAGTCATCTCGTGCGTTTGTGAAGGAAATCATTCCTTGGCCTAGATGTTGTATGCATGTACGAGACGAGGTCCCCAGAACGTGCAGTCGAAGACATGGACCAGACTTGCTGATGATCATGCCCATGCGATTCTCTCGCCTACTATAGTCGGTAACCCTTCGCTCAAGAATAGTCTACCAACTTACCCTATCGTCCATCAACAAGCATCCCAATCCCGCTGTCTTCCTCATCCGCAACTTCGACTAATCTCATCTTGCCATCGTCAAACTTCCACTCTTTCCCTGGCGGTTTCCAATCAAAAAGATCGAAGGCTTCGCTGCTCCAAGGTCCAACGTCAGTATCAACCGGAGGCGGACTCAGCACCTCCGTCTCCACATCGGCGTTTGCTAGCGGGGTATCCACGTTCAGACTCTGGGTGCGCTGAAACTTGCGCCGTGGGTCCGTCTTCTTGACCAGTTCGGCGAGCGCGCCTCCTTTCAGCTTTACATTGCCGCTGCCAGAAGCGGAAGCCGGCTTGACCGTCTCCGAAGGTCTGGGCAAATTCCGTTGCTCCCACTCCTCGCTGGTAGAGGGGATTGGCGCATCATTCTCGCTGCGTGAGCGCTTGAAACCCGAGGAGCGTCTTGAAGGCGAAACGTTGCTATCCCCTTGAGTACTGTCGTCGATAGGGTCATCTTCGAAACGCATGGACTCTGGGCCGCTCTGGAGAAGTGCAGAAAGCTCAGTTGTGGTCATTAGAGGACCGTTCTTGCTGGAGCGGAGGGGATGTGGTGGAAGGACTACGGTTACGGGTCGTGGGGGTGGAGCTGGGTCAAGGTTGTTGGTGGCTGTTTTGGCTCGTTTAGGCCTTTTCTTGAAACCACCTGTTGATAAGACCGTTGATTTTCTGGGAGATAATGAAATCGAGGTAGGTCGTGATCGTTCCGCTGGTTCAGGTGGCACGGCAGCCTCCTCTGAGGTACACACTGCTGCGGTAGAAGGCGAGCGCGAAATGACTGGCGCCCCTGCTTTTATGGCCTTCTTTCCTTTCGCAGACCTGGCTACTTGGTCGTTAGGCTGCGTGGGTTTAGTTTTTTTCGGTTTGGGTGCAGAGTCTTCGGCAAATGTCTCGATTTCTCTTTTAGTAATCCTAGAGGGTTTCGTGAATGCTCCTTTAGCAGGGCTGGGTTTTGTTACTGAAGAAGGATGTGAAGCAATTGGTCCATGATGAAGGTCAGGTGGCGACGGCGTTACCAACAATTGTTGATCCAAGAATCCATGCGCCAACTCTAGGTCGTCCAGAATCTTCAAAGGCGACTCTATAGTGCCTTGAATATACTTCGTAGCGTCTATAGATGGCCCTACGGTGGTCCCAACATCCACTCTAATGCGGCTGGCCCCTCCCATTGCATCTTGGACGGCAATACTTCCCCCCCGATAAGCTGACTCGAACCTGTCTCTTTGCGGAGGCGCTTTCTCACCTTTTCGTACGGCGCTGGACCTTCGCGGATCCAGCTCATCTGGAATCGGCCGCCTCCTGATTGGCGCGGACTGACACAGGAGCATCCCTCGCTTAGCTCCTGTTGACAATTTGAGTGCTTTCGTCTTTCTCTTTTCTGCAGGCAGTGGCTTCAGAGGAGATGGGGCAGGTGATGGTTCTTTTGGAGGATCGGACAGAATCTGGACAGCAAAATCAACATTCGTGATGCGATTAGACGCGCTGACAGGCGGCGACGAAGGCGGTGGACGCGGTCGGGGCGTCTGTTGTGCCTTCACACCGGGCACTGGAACCTTCCCCTTTGGTAGTTTCGGCGTTGTACGAGCAGTTCGCTGCGGTGGTGGCTCTCTCCGAGCTGGTGCAAAAGCCTCAGTCGACAGGCAGGCTACTGGTTCCGGTCTGTAAGGCGTATGGGGAAGTGTGACATCGGACGGGATATTGTCAGCCTCAGATTGAGAGCTCAAGCTGATAACGGTCGCGCCGTATGGAATTGCCTGAACTACCTGAACTGCCGGCGGCCGTGGAATCGTGTTGTGCATGTGCCTAGCAGGCCGAAAAGGGTCCGTCCTCGACGATTTCTGTTGGACTTGCTTTTCATGTGCCGTCTTCTGCCTCTTGGTCGCTCTTTCCTCGATAGGATGCTTGTCTTTCTCCATACGTTCCTCGATAGGATGGTGGACTTTCTCCATACGTTCCTCGATAGGATGGTGGACTTTCTCCATACGTTCCTCGAAAGGAGATCGGATTGGCCCTGACTTGCCAATGGGACCTCTTGAAGTTCCCAGCAATGTATTCAGCGATTTGTGGCGTGGCTGGGATGCTGGTCGCAGGGGATTGCTCGCGGGGATGGTCGGTCCGGGTGGCAGCCCGGGAGGGCCTGCAGGGGTGCAGCGTTGCGGCGAGTCCTTCGTTTTCCGGTCGAACAGAGGAGTGAGGTCGGTCTGGGTGACGCCGACGGGCTCTGCTACCTCGACCATGACGCCTTTGTCCAGCATGAGCTCGTCGCCTTCGTGCAGCTCATTGCTGTCTTTGTAGTATGTGTCTCCGACGGTGAAGCGCGAGGCGTCATAGACGAGGACGCGGCTGTTGAAGGAATGGAACTTGAGATAGCCATCGTGCCATTTCTTCTGCTTTTTGCGCGTGTCGTGAGTGAAGAGGCACCGGAATTCAGCCACGGGCGCGGTGTTCTGGGACGCGGGGATGCCAGACAGCCGCGGCGTGCCTCGCAGAGGGGCTGTCATGGCGTCGGAGACGGAGACGGTCAGAAACGCGTCGTGGGTGCTGCGCGGTTCATCGGGTGGGGATGGTGAGCGATGACGGGCGGCGTGGAGCTGAGAGACGCGAGGCGTCGAGATGGTGGTGGCGGGCAGCAGCGCGAAATCACATGACCTGGACCAGATTACAACAGCACCGGTGAAACGCTCAACAAGGCGCCAAGGGACCATCTGTGATCACTGCACTGCTAAGTGGACTCATCCCGCATAGGCCGGGCTGCAGTTCTCGTTCTCCATGCGTGCTTGGAACGAGGAGGGGCTCTGTGTCTGTCTGCCTGCCTGCCTGCCCACTCGGCCCCCAGTTATCTCTCAGCCTGCCTGCCTACCCACTCGGCCCCCATTTATCTCTCAGCCCAGCCCAGCCTTGTCCTGTCCTGTCCTGCCTTGTCCTGTCCTGCCTTGTCCTGTCCTGCCTTGTCCTGTCCTGCCTTGTCCTGTCCTGCCTTGTCCTGTCCTGCCCTGTCCTTCCCTGCCTCGCCCGTGACATGACCCTCTACTAACAAACGGCCGACCTACCTCCGTGCACCCTGAACAGTTCGTCAGCAGCTGCACCACCTCCTCTCTCATACACGACAAACCACTCTCGTTTACCTCCCGTCGCTCGCTTCTCCTGCCACATTGCATCCGCGTGCAGCCCGCCGCCGCCGCCGCCGCCATGCAACGAATGCAGAGGAAGTTTGGGCGCCTGCCCTTCATGGCGCGAACGCCCAACGAGGCCGACATCGAGGCCATGCTGCGGGACTTCAATGACAGCGACCATATGCTGAAGAATGTAAGCACACGTAGGCAGTCACTGCCCACTGCCGCTGACAGGCTGCCGATGGTGCTTGAGCGGACAGGCCATGGTAGCGGGGTTGCAACCTCCTCCACCAGCACGCAGTCCCTCCCAATGCACCACGTCGCACCAATTGCTGCTGCCCGTTGCCAATTGCACCGCTGACGCAGACAGATCGAGGAAGCTTCTGCACAATGGCGCGATGCATGGACCAACATCCTCAACCACCAGCTCTCGTGCGCCGAGGGCCTGCACAGCATCTACAAACCTGTCGCAGGCGAGTTCACACGGCACGAGCATGTCGACACTCCGGCCGAAACCATGGAGCGCGCCATCAAGCTCGAGGAGGCCTTTGCGGAACTCAAGACGGACATGATGGAGGAAATCAAGGACATCGACAAAAAGCTCATACTGCCAGCCAAGATCGCCAGAGACTCGCTCAAGCCCATGAAGAAGGCCATAACCAAGCGCGAAGACAGAAAGGTGCGTTGCCTGAGCTCTGTGCCTATCCATTGCTAAATGCCACGTCTAGGTCGACTACGAACGCTACAAAGGACGCGCCGAAGCCCTTCAGAAGAAAAAGACGCGCTCCGACCGGGAGAACACGGCTCTGGCAAAGCACGAAGCCGACTTGGAACGCGCTATCCACGAATACAACTATGCCGATGAAGGCCTTCGCAATCAGCTGCCCAAGCTCAATGCCGCCACCTTCTCCCTCCTCCCACACCTGCTCGCCAACCAAATCATTCTCCAGAACAACTTGATCGGCAACCTCTACACTGTGCTGCATCAGTACTCGCATGATCAGGGATATCCCGACCCGCCGCCAGAGCCCGAGGAGGTCATCCCGGAATGGGATGCGAGCTTCACTTCGATGCGCAAGGAGATGGAAGAAAACTTTGAGCTGCTCAAGGCTGGAAAGGCGAGGACACAGCCGATGCGACTTCCTGACAAGGGCGACACAATTACTGGTGCGTACCCACTTACGGCCTTTCGCAGTTGACAATTGCAACGCATCAGCTAATGCGCGGCAACAGGTATAGGAATTAGAAACAAAGTCTTGCCCGGCAGGAGAACGAACAGCAGCGAGACGGTCCCGATCCGCGACAGGTCGCCGAGACCGCAGCGAAACAACCTACCTCCTACAACCGAGGACGATGGACCACCCCCACCGAAGCTGAACCTCGCCAGCAAGCCTTCGATTAACCAACTCAACGCGAGCAAACCCAGAATCGGGGGAGCATCGCCTGGTCTGATTCCCACCCCGACATTCGACCAGTTTGGCAGGCGTACCTCTACATACTCGGATGCGTCGTCAACCCACACGAACGGCCATGACGACTACTTCGGCAACAACAATGGGAATGGCAACGGGAACGGGATTGGGAATGGGAGACCGCGCATACCATCCACGAGTTCATCCTATGGTGCAGGGTATCCGTCTCCGCAAGTATTGGCAGCGAAGAAAAAGCCACCGCCACCTCCGCCGCCGAAGAAGGTGGGATCGTTTCATGCCGAGTACGTCACGGCCATGTACGACTTCGAAGGGCAAAATGATGGTGATTTGTCTTTCCGAGAGGGAGACAAGATACGTGTGATGAAAAAGACGAACAGTTCGCAGGACTGGTGGGAGGGCGAACTGCGGGGCTGCAAGGGAAGTTTCCCCGCCAACTATGTGAAGTGAGTGGCGCATGATGCTTGTCGTTTTCAGCGAGCTTCAGCATATCAAAGGAGTGAATTGGGTTATTATATGGAAGGACACATACGACTGCATAGGGAATGGCACGGTATAACGATCGCACGAAGGTCACCCTCGTGGGTACAAGGTGTGATGCATCCACGCTTCAGACTGCTGTCGAAGTGGTTACGCTAGCATAGAAAGGCTGGGGAGTTTTAACGGGTGCTGCACGGTCTCCTCTACGAGAAGATACCACTTGAACGCAAAGCCCCCGTCGCTTCATCCCAAAGCTCTGCTGTGCATGGTCGCACATGGTTTGGACATGGCTACCTATGGCGCCTCGTTCGAGCTCCAGCCGCCCTTGCACATGTGTTGGACATGGCTACCTATGGTGCCCTCATTCGAGCTCGAACCGCCCCCACACTGCCTGATTCAGCTCCCGTATCCGTTCCATGGATGGCACATGAAAGCAGCCACGACCTGCAAGTCAGCCGCCCGGTGCAGCAACGGAATCAAAGCCACGCAGCTCGTGCTCATGGAGTCCACACGCTCCTCCATACCGCGCGCAATTACCAGCCATGGCGGGTGAGAAATCCGAACAGTCTGTACGTGTGCCCGTCTTCCGCGCGTGGCTTTACCTACCTACGCGTTATCCAGGTGCTAACTCTAGCGGACCCAGATCGCTACAACCACACTGCAACCGCCCTTCGCTCCGCGTTCTATCCCGCCCAAGCCCGCTGTCACCGTCACCGCGTCGCACGCTTCTCTGCTCAATGGCGCCGCAGACTACGGACAGCAGCCAGTCTTGGACTCGGCGACGAACATGCCGCTAACCGATCTTGAGTCTCTGCCCACGCTCACCGGCGACCCGTACGAGCCATTTCTCGCCAACGAGGACATTAAAAAGTTCCTCGCCATTGATCTGGACCTCAAGCGGCTGAATCGCATACATGGCCATCTCTGGATGTGCGGGCGGCCCATGCGGGCGAGAGCGCTGCACCGCTACAAGATGCTCGGCATGGAAGTCCTGCCCACGACGCAGATGGACCTGCATCTGCTGCGTTTCTCCAACAAGCTGATAATCAAGCCTTTGGGAGAGTACATGCTGAGTCACTCCTTCTGGCTCGATCACCTATGCGACAGCGAGGAGCTGCACAAGGCAGCGTGCGGCTTCCTGCTCAGCTACATTTGGCTCCTCACCACGCCGCTGGATCTCAAGCTCGCCCACGAACTGTCCCTCATGCCAAGCTTCGTCACCTGGCACTGGTGGAAGTCGTTCGTCGCAGACTTTACAAAGGCAATCGACATCAGAGCCCTCGACCAGGTGAACAAGCGCTTCCACTTTGGCGACCTGCGCCTCGGACGTATCAATTCCGTGTACAGGATTCGCTACGCGCACACGCACTTTGTTCGCGGCTATCTGTATGGCTACAACCGCTACGTCGTGTTTTTCCAGCGCAAGTTCAGCTGGATCCTCATCGTGTTTGTCTTCTTCAGCCTCGTGCTGGCTGCCATGCAGGTCGGCGCCTCGGTGGATCCGCTGCAGCAGAACCACGAGTTTCTGAAGAGCTGCTATGGGTTCGTGGTGCTGAGCATGGTGAGTGTGGCGGCGCTGCTGGGCATCATCGGGGCGCTCTTCTTCTTTACCTTCATCTTCAACATGGTGATTGCGATCGGGCAGGCGAAGGGGTGGGAGGTCAAGCGGGGGAAGATGGCGGAGCAGAGGAAACTCAGACAGGCATGAGTCCCCTGCGCTGGATTTACGCAACTTGAGACCGTGTAGGATAGCCACGCGTGCAAATGGAGACGTTTGTTCGAGATGCACTGATTACCATCCGGCTACGGCAACACTCCGTCTTCTCCTTCCGATGGATCCATCTCGTGGACTTGGGTGGAGGCACAAGGTTTCCGTTGGACCACACAGTATTGGCCATGTTGCTCACTTGCAAGACACCATCATAAATCCACAGCGACTTGCAGCAGGATGTACATCCCAGATTTAGCTATTGACAGAACAATGCGCGTCGGCAAAGTGTCCCCCGACGCCGATTTTGCACGCGGAGAACTAGGTACCTACAGTACCTACCTACTTGACTTGCAGCACGCTCTTCTTCCCCCCAGGGCCCATGAAACAAAAACGTCCCGCAAGGCTCGTCGTGCTTTGCGAGCCTCCCAAACCCCGACGTGCCACATAACCCGTGGTTGCCGTCCAAAAGCCGTCGTCTCTGTGACATCAACGCTGGGTGGGAAAAAAAGAAAAAAAAAAGTCGGGGGATTAGGTAGGTATGCAGGAGTGGACATGATGGAGTGTTTTGGATGACGATGCGTGTGAGCACATGGGAATCTTAGGTACCAAGGTACCTACCAGGCTAGGCTAGGTAATCAGCAGGTGCACGTGCGACGGATCTAGCTGGAGGTTCATGGATCCTGTAGGTAGTTGACTGTTGAGATCCCGGGACACACACACACACATACGTACGCACACATGTCCATCACAATTGCCCGGATCAGCGGTCACGCGCTCGAGAGGGGACAACCCCGTGGACCAATCGTGTAGCCAGTCTGAGGGGGAAAAACGTATCTGGTACGAATTGTCTACCTCGACCTCGTCCCCCAACGCTTCTCCAGAGTAACGACCAAGATCCAGCTCTCTACGCCTCCGGCTTGGGTGTTTACTCGCTCTCTCTTTCACTCTCTCTTTCACTTTCTCTTTCACTCTCTCTTTCACTCTCTCTTTCACTCTCTCTTTCACTCTCTCTTTCACTCTCTCTTTCACTCTCTCTTTCACTCTCTCTTTCACTCTCTCTTTCACTCTCTCTTTCACTCTCTCTTTCACTCTCTCTTTCACTCTCTCTTTCACTCTCTCTTTCACTCTCTCTTTCACTCTCTCTTTCACTCTCTCTTTCACTCTCTCTTTCACTCTCTCTTTCACTCTCTCTTTCACTCTCTCTTTCACTCTCACTCACTCAATCACTCCCACTCTCACTCACTCACTCACTCACTCACTCTCACTCTCACTCTCACTCTCCCTCCCTCCCTCCTTCCCCCCCAACCCAGTCACCCAAACCCATCTGCGTCGCATCCACCGTCCGATGCCCCGTCCGATTGAACCCCTCCACCAACACCTCCCCATAATCACTCACAAGATTATCCCACGTCGTCCCCGGCTTCTTCACGCACAACCCCACCATCACCCCATTAAAATACCCCTTGATCCCGTCCCGCGGATACGCCCTCGAGACGTCCTCCCACTGCGCCCGCCCCACGGTGACGAGCTCGCCGAACGAGTCCCGCGCAGCATCCGGACCCAGCAGCTCGGCGAGGATGCCCGCGGACGCGATGGCCACCTCGGGCTGCTTGTGCCGCGCGATGCTGGCCGTGGTGTGCAGGGCGATGATGTCGAAGACGAGCTGCAGGCGGTGCGGGGAGCGCCAGGCGGGGCCGCCGTGGGTTTGGAGGAAGGTGCGGGCGGCGATGGCGCCGTCGATTTCGAAGCGTTTGTCGGGGGAGTTGTAGGCGGTGTCGTTGCTCCTGCGCGTGCGGGGGCGGTGGTCAGGTTGGCGCTGTGCATGCGTGGGGGATGGGGGGAGGTCGGTGTGCAGTGTACGTACCAGCCGAGGTCGTGCAGGATGGTTGCGATGGCAAAGGCCTCTTGGTCGATGCGGGAGCGGTTCGCGGCGGGGAGGTTGTTGATGATGGCTTGGCCGTTGAGCCAGGAACGCATGACATGGTTGTAGCCCTGGTCTGGGAGGGCTGCTCTCGCGAGGGCGATGGACGAGTTGATGAGGGGGTTGTTGGGGACGGGGATGCCTGCGATGACGCGCGTGAGGAGGTGGGAGATGGCAACCATGCTGGCTTCCTGGGTGGTTAAGATGAGGCAATGGAGTAGATTCTGCTCCCGGAGTGGCTAAGACGAAGCAACAAAACAGAGAATCCAAGACCTGTCTGATGTCAAAAACTTCCCAGAGAAGCTTGGATACTTATACAACTTCCTCGTGGTAGCACACCCTACATCCTACACCCTACACCTCACCCCCACCGCTGCCCGAGCGTTGCATTTCAAATCAATTCCGCATCCCCTGCTCATCCGCGGGACGTTTGTCGTGAAGCAAGTCGCCAGTGCTACTCTTGTCAAATCACCAAGAACGGTGAGCTTGTTTACTAAGCTTTTATATTATCCAAGCCCATCCGAACCAATCGCAAGGAATCATTCGGGCCCTCGACGGCCTCGATCGTAGACGTCGGTGGTGTCGTGGTGTGTAAGCGGGAGGAAAGCAGACGGCACGGAAGCAAGTCCTACACCCGGCCGCTTCGACCTCCCGAGATGGCCATCCGGTCAATCACTTGTCAACCGCGTGCTCCCCTCACAGACAAAAGCCTTCGATTGACGATATCCTAGGTAGGCTAATCCTCTTACCCGCCACCCTCGCCTACCAACGGTTCCAGCTCAGTCCAGCCCAGGCACCGCGAAGCATGCTACTTTTGAACATCACCCAGAAACACGCCAGGTCAGCACCAACTGACCAGAAATCCGCCCACCTACTCATCAGCCACACGTGTCCTGCACTTTAGACAGAACCACCCACCCCGTGTGCCCATCAAATATACAAAAGAACCAAAAAAACACGCACGCAACTTCTCAGACGAGCCAAACCCAGACACACAAACACACACAAACACACACACACAGACGTAAGCAAACGTGACCGAAGTAAGCAAGATGCGGGCCGCCGGATCCCTCGTCACGGCGCAGAAGCAATAGAAGCGGGCCTCCAGCCTTGTCCATGTCGGACAGGACAAGTAGAAAGAAATTCGCACCATAGATGGATAGATAGGGAAAGAATACAATGGGTCCGGCGGAAGACGTCGGCGTTTTTGATTCCATTTGTATCTCGCGTCGGCAGATCCGTGAGCTCGTGGCCGTGGCATCCGGGCATGTCGCAATCGCATCCGAGAAACGGTACCGAGGCGGGAAGCGGGCGGGTTCCGCGCGGGGTTGGCTAGGTAAAGAAGCGGCCTAAGCCGTGAGATTAAAAGTCCGGGAACAAGTGACCGTGTCTGCCAATGTCATTAGCGCGCATGGCCGTGGAGGAATTCAAGGAACATACGGGTCTTCTCCAGTCTGTCCGTACGCTTCTGTTTCTTCAGGGTACTTGTCAAACTGGCTGGCATCACCGACGCCGGCGCGAACCGGCGGCACATAGGGCGCATCAATGTCCTTCTTCTGCAGTCTTTCCCACGTCACCTCGGCGAACCAGGGGTGGTTCATAACGTCCTTGCTGCCTCCGTGGAGATTGCCGAGGCGCTTTGTGAGGTCGGACGTGATGAGCTTCTGAAGCAGATCCTGGGCGTCGGGGTGGATATAGGGCGGGTATTTTACGCGGCCTTTGAGAATGTTTTCGTAGATCTTCATGGGCGAACCACCGTCCCAGAAGGGGGTGAACCCGCAGAGCATCTCGAAGATGAGGATACCGAGAGACCACCTTTGCGGGGTCGTCAGTCACATGGCCAAGATGCGCAGCGGACAAAGAACGTACCAATCTACGGACTTGTTGTAGCCCTTTGATGCCACCACTTCGGGCGCGAGATAGTCGGGAGTGCCGCAAAGCGTCCAGGTGATGTCGGGCACTTCTTTTGCGAATCCGAAATCGGTGATCTTCAGGTGGCCGTGTCGGTCGAGCAGCAGGTTCTCGGGCTTGAGGTCGCGGTAGATGATGTTCTGGGCGTGCAGGTAGTCGAGGGCAAGGGTTACTTCGGCGGCGTAGAACTTTGCGACGGGGTTGGGGAAACGCTACCATGGTGATGAGCACAAGCTTGGAAGGAATCGGGCCGCGCTTACTTGTGACTTGCGGAGCAAGCTGAAGAGCTCACCGCCCTCGACAAAGTCCATGACCATGTACAGGTTTTTCGAGTCCTGGAAGGTGCCCCACAGGGTGATTAAAAATGGATGCTTGACCTGCTGCAGCATGCGGCGCTCGTCGTTTGTGTGCTCGACCTGCTTCATCTTGACGACCTGGGCCTTCTTCAGCACCTTGACGGCATAGTAGCGCTGGTTGTGCTTGGACTGCACCAGGTGCACGCGACCGAAGCTGCCGGTGCCGAGGGTGCGCTGGATGGCAAAGTCCTGCAGGGTGTACTTGCCCTTTGTCACGCGCGGGTGGGCCGGCGGGTGGGCGATGGGTAGGGCGCCATTGGCAGGCTTCGCGGGCTGCTGCGGCTGCTGGGGCTGGGGGAAGTTGGCGGGGGCGGGGGCTGGATTGGGGTTGGTGGGGTGTATTAGGTTCTGGATGGAGGGAACGTTGTGCGAGGGGGACTGGTAAGGCTCGGGCGAGGCTTGCGGGGTGGCGTAGGCCTGCTGGGGCTGGGAGTTCATCGAGTCGACCTGCTTGTGCGAGGGGCCGGCAGAGGGCTGGGAGGTGTGCGAGGGCTGGGAGGTGTGCGAGGGCTGGGAGGTGTGCGAGGGCTGCAGGGCGAGGGCGTCCGGGTTGGTCTTGGTGGAGGTCTTGCTGACGACCGAGGCGCGCTGTGTCTTGGAGGTGGTTGGGACGATGGGCGAGGTGGTGGTGTCCTTGACGGGCGAGGTGGGCGAGTCGGTCGAGTCCCGCGTCTTCTTCTTCTTCAGGAACCCCAAAGAAGGCATGTGGGCGGTCGAGAGAATGGCAAGCTGCGAAGGCGGCGCCCTGGCCTAGCTGGCAACAGGTGTTGTGGACGGGGTGAGTGCTGGACGGGCGGAATGGGCGCGCGGGTGGGGGGCGTGTGGGTGTGTGGGCGGGTTACGAGGGCGCGGCGGCGAGGTGTGCGGGCGCGGGTGCGGGTGGAGTTGCAGGTGCAGGAGGGCGATTTGGGGGGCGCATAGGCATAGGAGGGCGGGTTTGCGCTGGGCGATGCTGGGCGGCGCTGAGTGTGAAGGGGAGGCAGCGTTTGGGTTGGTTTGGGGGGAGGAGGAGGCTGGGACGTGGGTTCGGACTTGAGGCTTGCGCTCGCGGGGAAGCCGCGAACCAGGCGGCACAGGCAACAAGCTAGATACCCTCTATTCTCTACAGGCAACACTAGATGCACATCTATTTTACCTACCTACCTACCGACCTACCTACCTACCGACCTACCTACCTACCGACCTACCTACCTACCGACCTACCTGCCTACTACAGGCGCCAGCCGACACAAGGGAATTGCCATCGGCCAGTGCAAGTCTCGTTTGGACAAAGCCCTTCGCTACAAAGAGCTGCCGCCTTGCATCATGCCCGCCGTCGTGTGCTTCTTCACCGGCCGATTGCTGCTGCACCTGCACAATGGGTTGCGCCAATGCACGCAGCAATCATTGCATCGTCCGGCTCGCTGCCTCTGTAGATGGCATATCGCGTCCACGGTCAGGTGGACTGCCACCACTTCCTGTCGCACATCCGAGTGCAATGCCGTTGCGTCATGCCCGAGCCTCCATCGTGACGGACATCCAATGAGAGATTCCACCCCGCCCAGCTTCCCTCTTCACATCCAATGAGAGATTCCACCCCGCCCAGCTTCCCTCTTCACATCCAATGAGAGATTCCACCCCGCCCAGCCTCCATCTTCCACCCCAGATATGCGAACTTGATCCCCATTCCACCCCAGCACCGTCATCTCCCGCCTGATATACGAACTTGATCCTGATCCCACCGGATAGGTAATACATCCAACCTACACTCCCCCCGGCCCCACCCAGTACTCCAGATCCAGCCCGCACACCTCCATGCGCCGCTGCCGAAACGTCTCGTACATACTCTCCCATGCCTCCCTCGCCTGAGCATTCTGCGGCCGCAGTCTGGCCCACTCCGTGTACGGTACATCGTACTCCGGACCAGCCATGTCGCGCTCTCGCAGCCGCACAAACGTCGTCCTCTCGTGGAACGCCGTAACGTTGAAGTCGTCACTGGCCTCGCGCAGCCCCTGCGATTCGTACACCACGTTGCCCATCGCCAGTGTCGACTCTGCAATCAGCGACGCTGGCGTGTCGAACGTCTGCCGGAGGAGCTCCAAATCGGTCGACCGCTGTGACAAACGCCTCTCTTTCAGCTGTCGATACCTCTCATGCGATGGAGTTATGAGAAGCAGTGACGTTGACAGCTCCTTCCGCTCGGGCGTCGCCGGGAACGCATTCATCGGCGTGGATGGGGAAAAGGCAAGCAGCGAGTCCAGCGCCGAAGCATCCAGCACCACGCCAGGCCCATCCAAGTAAATAAGCCTCTCGTAGCTGGTCAGGGAATACATGGCTGCGATCGAATACGACGATGCAAGAGACTCTGCGGATAGTTAGTTGCTGCCGACTCGCCAACATTGCCATCCTCACCATCTGCACCGGCCTCGGTCGGCTCTATCGGTACCAGTTTGGCCCCATGGCGTCTCGCAGCTGTTCGCAGCAGTCGCTTCGTCGTCGTCATCTGCGCATTCCAGTCCTCCTCGCTCGTCTCCTTCACCCACGCCGTCGGAAACATCAAAACGCGCTTCGCCGGACTTCTCTTTGCCTGCAGATCTGCCAGCAACATGATCGCGCTGCACAGCTCGCTGTGGTCCTTCACAACCTGCACATATCCCAATCGGCTCCAATCGATTGATGCCGCGTCCATCCTCTGCTGCACCGACTCATCCACCTCCAGCCTCTCTCCCATCCCCCTCGCCCATTTCGCATCTAATGTTGGCGGTTGTAGCGGTGCCTGTGCTGGTAGCGGCTTCGGAAGTCGCGGTTTGATGGCTAAATGCAGCGAGTGCACGTATCGTTGTTGCAGAACAAATCCACTGAGAAACAGCGCGAGCGTGAACAGGAATACTGTTCCTCTTTCAGCACGGTTACATATACCCATCCAGCTCATGCACTCACTCACCTATCACAGCAGAAAATAATATGGAGACTTGGCCCTGCGAGAGCAGTAGCTTGCCCATGTTCAGGTAGATGGCCAGATAGGATATGCAAGGGGGTATCAAAACGCTAGATCAGGCCATGAAGAATGTAGTTGTGCTCGTGCAAATGCATGCAGATGGTTTGGACAGTGTGACGTTGTACGCATGGTTCGCTGCCATCTATTGACGCCACGGTTGGAGGAGCAACGCTATCGATAAGCATCCTCGCGTCAATTTCGCCCGCCATCCCAGCTTGCCAGCTTCATCCGCAAGCCCATTATAACAATAGAGCCGTCCACCTGTCGCGCGCAAATCGCACAACAGTCGTCCCCGACCATCGCTCACGCCACACAACCCTCCACCTGGCCATGCGATAGCCCGACTCCGAACCTCACCACACCACCTGCGTGCATCCAACCCCATGGCGACGATCAAGGCCGACTCCGGCAACGTCTTCGACGACCGGGGGTACGCCGGCCCAACGGTTCGCGGCGGCGTCAACCCCGTCACGCTCATCGAGAAAGCCATGCGCGAGCGCATCATCGAGTCCATGTACTGGAAAGAGCAGCTCTTCGCCGTCAACGAAGCCATGATTTGCGACCGCGTCGTCGCCCTCACCCACGTCGGCGGCAGCGTGAACAACAGACCTACACCTTTTATATGCATTCTCTTGAAGCTTCTCAGTCTCGTGCCGTCTGAGGAGATTGTCCTTGAGATGCTGAACTACGAGGAGGAGGAAGACGGGGAGAAAGAGGAAGAGGACGAGGAGAAAGACGATAAAGAAGACGAGGGCAGAGAGGCGCAAAGCGCAGACCCAGACTTAGAAAAGGAACCAAAAAATGGCGATATAGACGACATCGAGAAAGAAAAGGCCGGCAAGAAAGGCGCCTTCAAGTACCTCCGCGCGCTCGCCGCTTTCTACGTCCGCCTCACCATGGAGCCCGTGCAAGTCTACAAGACCCTTGAGCCCCTCCTCCTCGACCGCCGAAAATTAAAGTACCGCAAGCAGGCCGGCTTCACACTGACCCACATTGACGAATTCGTGGACAACTTGCTGACCCAGCCGCGCCTGTGCGGTACGAGTCTGCCGGCGCTGCCGCCGAGAAGCGTGTTGGAGGATCTGGATTTGCTGGATCCGAGGGAGAGTCCGCTTGCGGACGAGGTGGAGGATATGGACCTGGATGGGGAGGATGGCAGGAGTCCAAGTAGGAGTCGGAGTCGGAGTCGGAGTCGGAGTCGCGGGAGCAGCTGGAGCCAGAATAGCGACAGTAGGAGCAGAAGCAGGAGTAGAGCGCGGAGCTACACGCGGTCGCGGTCGAGGAGTCGGAGTCCGCGTCGAGATCGGGATAGGGACAGTAGAAGCAGGAGCAGGAGCAGGAGCAGAAGTCAAGACTACAGGCGGAGGTCGAGGAGCGTGGACAATAGAAAGGGATGAAGAGTGTTGCAGCACCATACTCTCCCATCGCGGACCCGACGCTCTGGCATTCTGCATGGCAGTAGCATATGGCGAATCATTATATACCCCATCGTTTCCGCGCTTCGATTCACACTTCATCATACTGCACATGGCGTCCCTGTCCTTGCTATCTCTCCACCTCTGCACTCACCCCGAGCATGTTGCACACCTATCCCTTATTGTCCGACGCCTGCCACGCGAGCGATGCGGCTCTGCACGGGCGAAGCCAAGACGACTCGTGCATCTCCGAGGAAGGGACCAACGCTTGGGCCAACATCACGACAGACACGACTTCTCACTACACACAAGTCCACCTCGACAGGCTTGCCTGAGACTGCCTCATGCAGGTATGGCATTACTGATGCAGCCTAGGAAGTACAGGCCCAGACAGCGTTTTCAGCTGCACCATACTTCTGTTCCTTCTCCGCGGGAACTGCGACGATGCTTACCTAGTAGTCAGGCCTCGCGAAGAGATGGTTTGCAGAGAGAGGTTGGGATGATGCCTGGACACTGCCATGCCAAGGCAACAGGTGAGTAGGTTGAAAGAGCCGGATGGTGTTCTGAATGGGCAGCCACAATGGCACTCGTGAAAAGGTTTGCAAGGCAACGTTCAAGCCCCTCCGTGCTCGAAGATGGTCCGATTTCGCTGCGTTCGAGGTTTCCGAGGAGATTCGGTATTCACTACAGCCCTGGGTCGAAGAGACATGCCGCTTCGTGCCATCTTTCCAAGCCTCCGGGACGTACCCATGCGACGATTTGCGTATCGCGGAGATGCGCCAGCTCTTTGGCTTCCGCGGACTTTCGAACATCTTTCCAGCTGGAGCTCGAGAGGATACTCCGATTCTCAGTGTTGTCGTTCCAAGCCTCTAGAGCACATGCAATGGCACTGAGTGGTGCCGCAGAGATAGCCGGTACCTTCAGGCGCTTCACGACTCCCAATGCGAGTCCCAGCGCATCATCGCTCATGATCATTTCCGGCAAGATGACAAAATATCGGAACGGCTCGAAACACAAGAAAGTTTGCCTATCGAATGGCAATCCTGGTCCTTGGCTGCCCATATTACCAACATTTTCGATCCATCTATCCAAATTCTTCCGTCGCAGAAAGCCCCAAGCAAACGTCTCTGGCAGTGCAACCACACATGGGTGCAACTCGAACCGCGGAGATGCCGCAAGCATATTAGATATTGTATCTACTTCCAGGTGTAGATAAGAGTTGCATTTCTGGGGGGAGCGCCTTGATAACCTTAGCGTTGGATTCTTGGCAAGAGATAAGAGCGCCGTCCCGCCAGCTGAACGATTCTCCCGCTCCCACATCAAATCGTTGCTCGATCAATCTGATGCATCGGGAAAAAGATCACACCAATGCTGTATAACGCACTTTCAATTCATGCGGTATCGGACCACGATCATCGCATGAAATGAACGCCACGAGGCTGAATAGACTGGCTCCTGTGTAATGCACCCTGCGCTGTTCATCCCACGCCGTTATATAAGCCGCGCCAGAGATAAGGAATGGAAGATCCCTCACTATCTAAACAATTTTACCCTGGAGAAGTGGCGTAGTCCACGCTCGCGCTTCCGTTGACTGACACTACGAGTCTTGACTGTGCTTGGTTTTGCGTCAGTGGTGACCACCGCGGAGGTACCTGTTGCAGCAACTGAAGGATCAACTGTATAAACCCTCGTCTGTCCTTATCTGTTCCTCTGCAGCAAGTAGCTACGGTCTCTCCACTTTCATCCTTAATCCTGGGCCGCGACCCCGATTTCTCCACCACCAACTAGCCCCGCAGAAGGTATCCGCAGTTCCCCAGATCTTCAGCATGGGGTTCGAACTGAGACAGCTCTGGAGTGCCCCGGAGATCAACCCTATCAACAAGAAGGCAAAGTCCATTCCCGTCTTCAACCCTGTCGACAAGTATGGGAGAGTCTTCTTCTTCTCCTACCTTGGATTCTTCATTGCGTTCTGGTCCTGGTAAGTCTACTCCTCGCTTATCTGTGTTTTAGGTGCCTACTCTTTGCTAACGCTGATACGTTCAGGTACGCCTTTCCTCCACTGGTATGGCCTTCCCCATACTCGCGCTACTGCAGTGTATTAGATCTGACCTAGGCTTGCCATAGCTCTCCGTCACGATAAAGAAAGACATGCATCTGTCGCAAAATGAAGTAGCAAACTCCAATATCATCTCACTCGCGGCCACGCTTGTGATGCGTGCCGTTGCTGGTCCACTGTGTGACAGATTCGGGCCGCGCTATACCTTCGTCGGCTGCTTGCTACTTGGTGCCATTCCATCGGCTCTGGCTGGTACAGCACACAACGCCGCTGGTCTATACGCCATTCGCTTTTTTGTAGGCATTCTCGGTAGCACGTTTGTCCCTTGCCAAGTATGGACTACTGGCTTCTTCGATCGCAATGTTGTCGGTACGGCAAATGCGTTGGTCGGCGGTTGGGGTAACTCCGGCGGGGGTATCACCTACTTTGTGATGCCCGCCATCTACGACTCATTGTAAGTGATTTCGCTGTGGCTGTCAAGGATATACTAACACCGTTTCCACAGAGTACACAAGCGTGGCTTGACTCCCCATGTTGCCTGGCGCGTGTCTTTCATCGTGCCTTTCATCCTTATTACTGCCGTCGCCATCGCGATGCTTCTGCTTTGCGAGGACACGCCCACCGGCAAGTGGTCTGACAGAGAGAAGCCCGTTCCTGCCGAGCAGCACCACACTACCATTGTTTCGACGACAGGCAATCTCACCGACAGGGCCACCGAAGGCTCCATCTCATCTGGCGACGACAAGGAGAAGAAGACCTCAGCAACGGCTGATGTCGAAGCCAACACCCGCGTCGGACAAAGCGTTGATGCGTTGGACGCAGCCCATGCCGAGATAGTAGTTAAACCCTCTGGGAAAGAGGCTCTGAAGGTCCTCTGCTCCCTCCAAACCGTCACCCTATGCGCCACGTACGTCTGCTCCTTCGGCGGAGAGCTCGCGATCAACTCCATCCTTGGCTCCTACTATCTAAAAAACTTCGCATACCTCGGACAGACGACATCTGGCCGGTGGGCCGCCATGTTCGGTCTCCTCAACATCATCACCCGCCCCGCTGGAGGTTTCTTCGGCGACCTGGTATTCAAGTGGTCTGGCCACAACTTGTGGGCTAAGAAATTCTGGATCCATTTCGTAGGCGTCATGTCCGGCATCTTCTTGATCGTTATCGGAAAGCTCGACCCCAAGGAGCTCGACACCATGATTGGTCTCATCGCGCTGATGGCCATTTTCCTGGAGGCGGGTAACGGTGCAAATTTTGCTCTTGTGCCGCATGTGCACCCTCATGCCAACGTAAGTTCCTTCCTACCACTCAATGATGTAACACCCCACTGACTTGTTATAGGGCATTGTATCTGGTCTCGTCGGCGCAAGCGGCAACCTGGGTGGCATCATCTTCGCCATCATCTTCCGTTACAACAGTACCCACTATGCGCGTGTGTTCTGGATCATGGGATGCATCATCATTGCCCTGAACGTTGCCTTTGCATGGGTCCCTCCCATTTCGAAGGCCCAGCGCATGCGCGGCGTGGGGTTGTAGAAGTCTCAGGGGCCATCTCCTCTTATACGGCAGAAATATACCTAGCCTTAATACCATCACGCTCTTTATATTTCTAACAGACTGTTCACGAGCCTTGAGAGTGCAATTCTTGTCGACCAATCGCAGGTGATTGCGTGCCGCGGCTGTGGCACTGCTTTAGGCCTAGTGTGGCGTTGTTTCGCAAGTGTTGTGCAAATAGATTCGAGCACGAGACGTGGCTTTTTGCACTCCGCCCACTTCTGCACTTGGGCGCACAAGCCCGGATATGCAAATAAAAGCACTGCGCATCCTCCAGCGCATCCGCGTCTGATGCATTTTTGGATCTCTCACTTGCTTTGCACTGCGAAGGCCTCGTTTGCGCATGCCCTGCTCCAGCTGGTACGACATCGGCCTGGTATGAGCGTATGATACTCACCCACCAGTTTTGCACATTACCCGAAGGAAGGGAAACATCACTTGGAGGAGGGCCTTTTGCCGACTGCATATCTGGAGGTTGCTTGTTCATTTCGTCGAGTATTTGCACAGCTCAAAGATGACAAAGGATTGGGACGCGGTTAAAGGAGGTGAGAAGTATCACCGTGCCACACACTGTGCTTTTGCTAAGTTCCCTCTTTTCTTTTCGCAGAGATCGAGAATCTCTCCTGGGTGCAGAAGAAGAGACTTGATGAAGTGAGGAAGATCATGGAGACTAAGCATAGGTTTAAGGCTTCGTGAGTTGGCCGGATGATGTGGTGAGTGATTTTGCTAATGGGGGTTCAGGACGAGGGCGTATCGTATGAAATTGAGGTAAGTTGCTTTGGATCAGAAAATGGCTGTAAGATGGTACTAACGTTACCACACGTAGTGAATGGGGGTTGACAACCAGGGCAACAAACAGACAGCCAGCCAAAGACCCGAAAGGGAAGAAGCGGAAGCGAATCCAGGAGGACGAAGAGGACGATGGTAGCGATAGCGACTCGACTGTGGCCGAGCCTCGTTTCGATCTCGAACATGATCAAACTACAGGTCCTGATCCCGCACCAGAAGACTCGACGTATCTAGAAACCGTTCTGCTTGGCCGGGCAACTGTCAGAGCAGCGTCGGTGGAAGCAGAAAAGGACACCAATCCCGTTTTGACTACTCTGGAAGGGGCCGAAGAGTGCGTTACTCGATGGCATAGCGATGAACGCAGATTAACGGCTGGCAGTCTTCTGCCTCCCGTCGCTAACGAAGACTCTACAGCCCCTACATACACTTCTGACCCTCCCATTACTGCTGGCGGTGTTAGAGTAAATGGCGTTGTAATGAGCATGCTTGCAGCAGTGCTGGATAACGATTCTCAGACACTCGAATCGCTTCTAATGAAGCATCCAAACCATATGAATCTCCCCATCGGCGAACCATTTGACGTCCCCGGTAGTCGCTTTTACAATCATCCCACCATCAGCTCTTGCGTTATTCTCCAACATCCCAAACAAAGGCTGCTCGACGTCGCGTGCGCTATACCAACCAGTCCGGTCATGTGGGTTCTGTTGGCACATGGGGCCTCAGGCTCAAAGCATCCTCTCGGCACTGATCTATCCCTCCATAACGCAATCAAGAACGGGCGCATTTACACAGTGCAAGCGATGCTGGCGCCTGGTCGCGCGAATATACACGGCGAGCCAGGCACAATGTGGAAGCCTATCTTGCAGGCCGTCTACTGGAATCAGCCTCAGATTGTGCGCGCGTTGATTGACAGAGGTGCAAACGTCAATGAGACGTCTCCCTGGGTGGACGGCAACATGAAAAATGCGCTGCTGCACTGCACAGAGAGAAGGGAGCGAGATTTCCACAAGTCGGCGGTGAAGGAGAACTGCAACAAGATCCTCAAAGTGTTGCTCAATGCTGGTGCAGACATCCACGCGCAACCAGGCAGCCCAGGATCGCCGACGGCTTTCGAGACATTCCTTCGCCCGTGGCAGGGCGACCCGCATTGGATTTCTAAGCTCGACGAGGAGGAAATGGAATGTCTTGAAGCGTTTATCAGGAAGGGCGCTGATCTGAAGACGATATTTTTAGGCTTCGCTTGCGGTGCACAGTCGTATGGACAGTTCCAGCATCAGATCATTTGGCATGCCACGCCTGCTGCTGCTCGGTTGATCGTAGACCACGCGGCTCCGACACCTGAGGGGAATGGCAGCACTCTACTGCACGAGATCGTGGGATCTTGTCCGGACGCAAAGAGACATCCTTCAGATACGCTCAGGGATATTGAGGTACTACTAGGGCGCGGTGCTGACCCGAACATCTTGGACGAGTCTCTGTTTTCGCCACTCCGAAGGTGCATTGAGAAATGCCCAGCTGTGGATATCATTCCACGCTTGCGGTTGCTTCTGGATGGCGGCGCGGATCCTGAGCTCAAGCATAGCAACCGCTTGCCTCCGTATGTGCTTGCGGCACGGACATTCGAAGAGCCACTTCGCTCGCAGATTATGGACTTTCTGGTCGCAAAGATAAAGGGACGCCAGCCTCGTGTAATATACGATGATACCTTTGTGTGGACCACCGGATACTTTCCCGTTCCAGACGAGCCGACTTGGGCGCAAGTCCAGATGTACGCCGGACATAATGGTGACTTCAATGCTAATCTGGAGCGGATGATTCCGGAGGATGTACGGGCGGTCTTCCAAAAGGCATGCTTCAGCGTCGCCAGCATCAACTTCCTCAACATCGCAACACTAAGGGCGAAAATGTCGCATCCATTACCCCTAACAGGCATGCAAAAAGACGAAATCTACCAAGCCGTCGCTCAAAGGCAAGCATGCGGTCTACCTGTCTACAGTTTCGACCAGGACTTCGTCATGCTTCTTCTCAAGCCGAATACGGCCCCAATCCTCCCTACGTTCCCGACATCAAATTCGCCCGCCATGGACTCATTCCTTCTGCCTCACCAAACCCCGATCCCCTCAACAGCCGCCCATGACCAACCGCCCATCCTTGCCTCGTCGACCACATTCCGCTTCAACCCTTCGCCAGCGCCCCAGCCGTCGAGAACCGTAGCGCTTCCGCGCAGCCCACAGGACGACTCCGACATCGACTTCTCCATCCCAGAGACCACCATGATCCGATGGCCCTACCCCGGCGCCCGGACGCGCCCCGGCGACGTCCGCAAGGTAAAGGACATTGTGCTACGCCATCGGTGCGAGGAGTGTGGCAACGGCAACCTGCTGACCAAAGGCGAGCTGGACAAGCATGCCGTGGAGCACGAGCACAGCAAATGGTGCGTCGACCAGGGATGCAGGAGGAGATTCTGCTCGCAGCGGGTGTGAGTTGGTGGGGATATCGTCGATTCCATAACGTACGGTATCGGGACGTTGCCCCGGGAGTGGCACGAGGATTTTTCCGAGTAGCTGCATCGCTGTGAAATTTTGCAGAGGGTCTCTGGGGACTGTCGTCTCGGTTGACCTGGAGAAGGGCTTTTAGGTGCGAGATGTTAACGGTTTATCATGCGCTCGAGAGGGTGCAGGGTTTGCGGAAACCGCAACATTAGGGAGCCTACACTCACGATCCCCCGCGGACATCGTCCCCCGCAAGCCAGCAGCCCTTCTCAAACTCGCCGATCTGCACCCCGAGCTTGCGCGACGCGTACAAGCTTTTCTCGCAGGTGTATGGAAGGGACTTTTCTCTAAAATTTGAGGATCATATCTGCACGAGAGAGTTTCACGCGAGGCGGGCGTGGCAGTCGAGATGAAGCCTCATCCCGGGTGCCCGGATGGGTTTAATACAGCGATTTGTGGGACCGAGACTACGAAGGGGCATTAGAGAGATACGGCGGAGGGGGTGAGGTGGTCTCTGGGGAGGAATGGGAAGTAGGTTGACGATGTTGCGTAGATGCGTCGTTAGGTAGCGATGTCCATGGAGGAGTCTACCACGTGCGACATACCAACAAGGGGAAAACTAGGTACTTGGTATGCACTCCTCAATGTAGATATGCTGCAGTTTCCGCTTCGAGCGCGTGTCGTCGCTCCATCACAGCACTGCACACTCGATCGACGATGCAGTGACATGCTCGAAAAGGAATTGATGGCATTTCTACGGTAACGTCGAGCCAACACATACACGGTACACACTACCTCATACATCTAGCCACGAGTCATGCTGATCCTTCAAACTCGTGGACTTTACCGTACCTACCGTACCGTACCTAATACTTGCATCCAAACCCCCTCCAACGCGCAGCAACCCCACCGCATTCCTGCCCCTCCGGTCCTCGACCCTCGTCGAAAAAGAAAACCTTAAGATACCTACAAAATCTAGGTCCCCCCCCCTGGCCCTCCCGGTTTTCTCCATCTCCCCCACCCACACCATTCGGCCCAGAATATCCCTACATGTGACAAACGCACGCACGCACAACCCTCCGTGCGTACGCTGAACCATGGTGGCGTTGGAAGGTTGTGTCGCTGACCTCGTTCGTCCCAGGCGATGCCAGCGAGAACGACTGTCTTACGCCCAAGGGCTTCACTTGCATGCGCGCGCGTGTCAGCGAGGGAGTATGGGTTGATCTATACAATCTCCACGCGGACGCTGGGTGAGTGGAAGCTTCTGAGCACGAACCCGCTGTAGGTAGTATATAGACACGAAGGAACTGATTGTCCCTGCCAGTACGGAGGATGCGGCCAACTTGCGCCACGTCTGCGAACACATCACGGCCTGCTCTGATGGGAACGCGGTGCTCGTCTTCGGCGACACCAACTCGCGGTACACCCGCGCAAGCGACATCCCGGGTGTCTTCACCACCACGAACGGCATGGCAGATGCCTGGGTGCAGCTCGCGAAGGGAGGCGTCGCTCCGGCGGCCGGCAGCAACGCCCTGCTCTGCGACAACCCCTCGCCCAACACGACGTGCGAGATCGTGGACAAGATGTGGTACCGCGGGTCGCCGGCGTTCACGCTGGCCGCGACGAAGTTCCAGTATGCTGGGACGCAGTACCTGAACGCCGACGGCACGACCCTGTCCGACCACGACCCCGTCCTCGTCGACTTCAAGTGGACGGTGAACAGCAAGCTGCACGTGTCGGATCCGCAGGGCGGTCCCCACGGCGGCTTCTACAACGACCTCAATGCCGTGAGTTTCAAACCCCACCTCATCCCCTTGCCGCCCCCACTGATCCACGTTCCGCAGCTCAAAGCCATCGCCTCCCCCAAAGCCTCGGCCATCACCATCCGCGGCGCTAACCGCGTCGACGCCGTGTCCATCACCCTCGCCTCAGGCCAGACCTTCACGCACGGCGGCTCCGGCGGCACCGCCAACACGCGCATCTTCTACATGCAGGTAACCACCAGCGCGGGGCGGACCGTGGCGGCGGGTACGAACAACGGCGACTGCGTGACCCGCACTGCGGAGAGCGGGTGGGGAGTCGTTGGGTTCACCGGGCGGTCTGGGGACGAGGTTGATCGCGTTGCGCTTATTTATGGGAAGTTGTAGAGCGCTCTGACCTGAGGGAGGTCATGTGACGATGGGTAATGTGTGCTAGTAATGGTAAATCTTTTTTTTTCATATGAGGCTGGATGGTGTGTTGCTGCGCTGTCGTGTCATGACGCGACCTGGGTGTGTTCGTTCCAAGGCTTCCTTGTTCAGGAGCATCGTTCGTGTGATGGGTTTTGAGTCGTACTCTTGCATTGCGCGCTTGCTCAGCAGTTCAGACTGCAGATTCGAAGGAAGTCCGCTTGGGGGACTAGCAACGGACTGATCATCTGAGGTGTACAGAGCGACCGTCGGGAATGGGGAAGGAACTTGAACACTATTAATTTTTTCTTGAATTTTGGGCAGGAGCGTGATGATAGAAGGTGCCTCGCGTAGGACTGCTGCTTCACAGGCCGTTAGTAAAAAGCGTTCCTCTGAGCGACGGGGGTATAAGTAGTAGAGCTGATGTACCTACTCGTACGATAGGCACCTAACGAGAGCGCGCTGCTTTGAATTCTAATAGCGTGGATCCTACTCTTCTCCTTCAACGGTCGTAAATTCAGATCGTTAGCAGGTCAAAGGTGATGAGTATTCATACTTTTACCAGTTGCAAGCCACGCGTCAACTCTGAAGTGGCCTTGAAAGATCAACGTGCCTAGATGTTGTAACGTCATGCCATGTCTTCTCTTCAGAAAGGGCTCACCTCTTTGCCAGAGAGAAAATCGGCATGCTGTCAGACCGATTTGACCGACTAACGGGTCAGTATTGACAACGATCCAGAATGCTCCGCGATCTCAGCTCGGGCCAACGCTGTATCTAGGTACTGGGTGGCAATTACCGGCCTGCGCTGTCCCCACACAGCTGGGAATGTAAAACGCCAAGCCCAGGCCCGATCGTTTGTCATATTACGCCCGCTCAAGCGTCTTCCTAGCAGTTCAGAAAAAACACTGACTTCCCAATCAGATCTCCCGTCACAGGCCGTGTGTCGCCCCACGCGAAGTCGAAGCAAGCAACATAGGGCTGGCTTGCGATATCAAGCAATCGTGTATCGAGTAGAATCGGGAACAGACCCCTTCCAAGCTGGACTTTGAGAACTTCAGATCGCCTCATAGTTTATAGATTTCGATCGCTAGCGACAATCAATAAGGGAGCGCGGAAACTTCCGTAAAAAATATGGAGTGGTATGCATTGTAAACCATTCCGAAACGGGGGCCAGTGCGGCTGCGCACAGCCTAGGATTCTTTTAATGCGTGCATCACGAGCCAATAGGTCGGGACGAGCTGCGGCCTGACCCACTCGCGGGGGCTGGTTTGGGGCCAATTTCAGCTTTGGATCGCCCGTGATCCGATGGTACTTCCTTCAAGACTCGGTCTCGCTTGGGCACCGCGTTGCCGCTCTCCTACACCACACGTGGCTCCGGCGGGCGCCAATTCGCTTTGCAAGATGTCGAACTTCGACGAGAATCAGTGGTATCATGTGTACGTTGGTGGTAACAAGGGCAACAGTTTCGTAGGCACGTACCTCGTCTTTGGCAACCCTCACCTCGAAGATACAACGAAACACAACACTACCATCGGTACTGTGTTCAAATCCACGAACCAAATCGAGTCAAAGGCGGAACCGACTCAGTTTTGGCAGATCATCTCCGTAGACGATGAATATTACGTTCTGAGGACCCGAGCTGGAGGAGCCCACGGATACCTATCCACATTCTATGCAGAGGACCGAACGAACTTGACGAGCCGGACACTGGCCCGCATGACGAGAGACAATGTTTCAGATGCCTCGGTGTACTGGAAGATCCAATCGTGGCGCGACGGCACATTCCAGCTAACGAACAAGAAGAATGGAACGGATTGGCTCCTGGAAATTGGTGGCGAGCACGATGATCAGGACGGCACAGAAGCGCGTATGGGGTCAAACTTTACCGTGGGATCCAGAAGACAATTTTCGTTTGATGCTATTGGAGAGGTCAACGGTAAGGACGTTGGAAAGATAAACAACCAAGACTGGGCTTCATCTTCGATAAGTGTAGGTTGCTTCGATGCGAGGAATGGCGATCGTTATGCTGACATGCGCGTAGTTACCGGCCACTATAACACAAAGCTCGACAGCTTCCGCGACTGGAACTGGCTCGGCGCCTATTGTGACAAGTACATCGAACTCTCCGAATACATCGGGTTCCTCGACAACAGGCGCGTCCTCGAGGGGTCTAAGTACAGGCGCCAAAGCTGGCATCGGGTCCGGCATTGGTGCCACAGCACTCATCGCACTCGTGTTGTTGGGCCTCTTCCTCTTCCGAAGGCGAAAACAGCGCGCCGTACCGTCCGCGGAGCTGCCGAACCCATACACAACAGGATACAGCCACGAAAATGGACAAAGCGCCGCGACAAAGTATGGACACATTGGAGTCAACGAGAAAGCGGAACTAGACTCGAACGGCCAGCGAGCCGAGCTGCCTATGTCCCCACCGCCGCCGGTTGAGCTTTCGGGCGGGGACGTGCCGAGGCAAGAGCTTGCTGGAAGAGACGCGCATAATGGAGGTAAACGTGATGGAGTGAGATTATGAAACCGTAGCTATACGTAGGAGGTGGAAGGAATCCAGAAGTAATGGCGGGCGGCCTGAGGCAAGGAGCGCTGGAGCAGACAGAAGATGACTAACAGCTGGTCACGAGATACCCAACATAAGCGCACACCCCCCCGGATTAACGAGAGAACCTCATTTGTAATCAATTTCGAACATATGCACAACTGGAGAACAAATGGAAACTGATTTCTATACACGGGATTGATATGCAAGAGCCGGGACTGGAAACGGACCGTCTTCGGACGGCTCGGTCTTCTTCTACTTGATTCATCGCATCGGTGCACGATTTGAAAAGAATTCACTTCAAGCGCATGGGCGACGGCTGCGGAGGGGCTTGGGGTGAGGGGCTCGAGTTTTGAGAAGTTGGAGGGTAGAGAGGGTGGTGGAGGCGGTGCTTGGCGGTGAGGGACCAATTGTGTCGACTTGCGGGTGAGCGATATGCCGATCCATCTTGGGACTATGGCAATGGTGGGGGAGAGTAAGGATCCGGACGTGGTGGTCGTGTCTTATTATGATAACGTACCCAGAGCGAGGTAGATGCAAACTGTAGCTTGCATGCCTGAATGTGGGGGCCAGCCAGCCACGTGAGCTAGACGGTCCAATGACACATGCACGCTCACCTGGGCAGGGTCGCAGACAACCAGGGTTCTGTAAACTCATATAATGATAAACCAACTTTCGGTCGAGAACACACAAAGTGAATAGAATCATAGACGCCAATGCCCAGTTGGGTGTTGGCAATGCTTGCTAGCGTTCACGGAGTTCCGGAGCCGTCCTTGCCGACCAAAGTTCAAGTATCTACCTACCTGAGATCGCATTGTGCGATACATGGGATCCTGCTCGCTTCTGCAGTGTAACCGTCCTCGAGTCCGAGCCGACTTTGGGCTGAATACGAATTGAAAATAAAGTCCAATTCTGCAATCCAACGTCAGGGACGCAATAAAGGGCCTAGCGGCGCGTAAATACGAGATCGTTTGCAACCCATATTCCTACGGACGAATCAGCAGTTACGTGCGCAGCTTTGCCCGCATCCATACCGAGCTGGAACTTCTCACACTATCGCTCAAATCAGCCCGGAGTATCCGGACAAGAAGCCTCTCGGTGAGCTCTCTTATTGATGAGTCTTCCGATGGACCAGTCCCCGATGTCATGGCGAGACTGGCGTGGCGACACCTTTATGATACCACGTGTCTAGGCGCCGCTAGTTCCTGCTACACGAAAACGGCTTTTTTAAACGAATACGTTTGCAGATTGAGCTCCAACGCAGTTAAGAAACCTGGTTGACAGGTGCGGAACTGCCGTGCTGGGTTGTTTCGGGTAGCTCTTGTGGGGAAGACAGGACGAAAACAGGACTCCATGGGGGCTGCTACCCGTATTGGACATGGATAACTAAGTTATGTATTGGCTCGGGATGCTACTGACAACGGGAGGCGCTTGAAGTATACGGCGTATACGCCGAAAGATGGAGTGTCAGGCAAAGTATAAGAGGCTCCAGTTGCGTCCCGAGGCTAGAGTGTTTATGCACCTCTGCGATGGCAGTAACATCCTCAAGTCTGATAGCATTGCTTTGCCTTGCTCTCTTTTCGCAGCTCGCATTTTCAGCTCCCATCGATCGCAAGGGTATTCTGAGTTTGCTGCTTGATCTCTTAACGAAGCAGAATGACAATGCATGCGTACGTGTAGACATGGTCTTTCCAATCTTTCACCAAGACTGACGTGCTCAGTGCACAGCTCTGGACCGTTTTCTCCCGGGAAAGGTATCTCTACCTTCCAGCTTGAGCTACACGTCGTCCCAAATCACTTTCTGGTCGGCACAAGAACAAAGTTTGCACCCATCATGTATCGTCATCCCGACCAATACTCAAGACGTGTCGACCGCAGTAACCATTCTCAACATTGGCTACCAGGCAGCTATTCCTGGCTGTAAATTCGCTGTAAGAGGTGCAGGGTAATGGAAAGCTACTTCCTGCTGCTGCATGTTATGCTCACCACATTTTCAGCCACACTCCTCACGCTGGTGCAGCCAACATCGATGGCGGAGTCACCATTGACACACAGAGCCTCAACCAGGTTACCGTTTCGAGCGACCAGAAGACAGTCAGTGTCGGACCAGGAAATCGATGGGGCAATGTGTACAATACTCTCGATGCCCTAAATGTTGCCATGGTGGGGGGTCGCTTAAGCCAGGTAGGCGTTGCTGGCTTGGTCACAGGAGGTTTGTCTTACAAATGACTGATGTGTATTTACGCCTAATCCTCCTCCCAGGGGGCGTTTCCTTTTTCTCCGGCCGCTACGGCTTCGCTTGCAACAACATCAAAGCCTACGAAGTCGTCCTCGGAAACGGCACCACCGTAACAGCGACAAGCACCAGTAACCCACGCCTTTTCCGCGCTCTTAAAGGCGGCAGCAACAATTTCGGCATCGTGACCCGCTTCGACGCCGCCCTGTTCCAGCAAGACGCCTTCTTGGGCGGCCAGATCGACCAACCCATCACCAACAAGGAAGCCTACTTTGACTTCCTGGCCGACTTCACTCAAAGCGAGAACTACGACCCCTTTTCTGCCATCATTACCGTCTTTGCCTGGATCCAAAGTGTCCCTATCGTCACAATCATGCATACAGTCACTTACACCAATGGCTCGGCGTCCTGGCCTCCACCCGTCTTCAAGCCGCTTGATAACATGCCGAAGCTATCTTCCAGCATGCGCAAAGCTAAACTCAGCAACTTCGCCAACGAGATCGGCAGCGACGCGGCAATCTCCCAGGGTCAGAATAACTTCTTCGTAACACTAAGCTTCGTCAACAACCCTACTGTCACGCCCGAGTTTATGAAGCAGGTGTACAAGCTCGTCGACGACGCAGCAAAAGACCTCTTCCTCGCGCTGGGCCTTGCCCTCACCATGGCGTTCCAGCCTCTTCCGCATGTGCTATACTCCCAGGGTGAAGACGAGAACGTGCTCGGGCTAGGGCGCTTCGATGATGACCTGATCAATCTGCTTTTCACGGTGATTTGGCCGAATCCGCTGAATAATCAGATGGTTTATAACAGGATGCGGATACTGGAGAATGCTTTGATTGCGCTGGCAAAAGACAAGGGGGTATATAACGAGTGGGTGTATTTGAACTACGCGAGTCAGTGGCAGAATCCGATTACGGGGTATGGGGCGAGCGAGGTGGCGTTTTTGAAGAGCGTAAGCAAGCAGTATGATCCGCAGGGTATATTCCAGAAGGCGGTGCCTGGAGGTTTCAAGCTTGGATTGTGAAAGTAGAATGGACGTCAGAGCAAGCAAGAAGCGGTGTAGGAAGGCTTAGAGATCGCGAGGAGAGGTCGGTTAGTCAAAAATTGTCGTGCAGAATTGCTGGTGAGCGCATGATCTGGCATATATCGTAGTATAAGCGAATCGTACCGTAGGTAGTTGTTTACAATCTTGCCCGATTGCCTTCCAATTCCTTCGCCACGGCTGCGTATCGGTCATAGCAGTCTTTCTCAGCGTCAAAGTTGAGTAGCCAGGCTTCCCTCGCGAGGTGGATCGCCTCAGGCGTCTTTCGAATCTCATCCCAGTTTGCCTTGTGCCACCGTTCCCTTGTCTTCACACCTGTAGCCTGCGCTTTATGCACCCTTTCATATCGAATGTTTTCATGCGCTTTTACTGCAAGCGGAATGTTCTTCTTACCGGCGAGCTCCAGGCATGATGCGAGCACCACACCGTCCTCGATGGACTGGCTTGCTCCCTGTATCGAAGTCGGGAGAAACGGATGCGCCGCGTCTCCTATGAGCACGATGCGCGCTTTGGGCGATATGAACGTCGGCAGCGGATCCCGGAACACAAGCTTGTGATCGATGAGTCTCGCATCCTTTGGTGTTGCGCGCACGATCTCCTGCACCACCGGTGCCCAACCCTCCACATATTTGAGGCAGTCTTCGATCTTACCGGGAAATTGCCAGCTCTCTTCTATATTTCCATCGTCGACATGTGTAAACACCCAATTGAACTCCTTCCCATTTTTCAACGAAGAAACGAGGAAGTGCAAATCTGGTCCGATGTAACCTGAGTGCGTGTCTCCGTTTTCTACAAGGTGCCTGATGAGCGCGTTGTCTTTAATCGCGTCGCCGCGGAACCAGCACCGGTAGACGGCGTAGCCGGAGGACTTGGGCTTATCATCGAATCCCAGCACGATCTTGCGGCCACGTGACCGCACACCTTCAGCTGCGATAACAATGTCGGCCTCCATTCTCTCTCCATTGACCACGACACCAGCTTTGTTGTCGTCTTCAAAGTAGTCCGTGACTCTTTGACCAAGTCGTATGTCCAGACCTCGATTTATCGCATGCTGGTAAATTATATCGTACAACTCCCCTCTGTGGCCATTGATTCTAGGCCCCCAGCTTTCCTCATCTGCGAAGGATTGCCGCGTGACGAACTCGCCCTTCTCTGAGTGAGGACGATGTTGGGGGAAATCGGATGGTTGAATCTAACCTTCCAATGGTACAAGTCTAGCCAAGACGTCTTGCGCGCGACTTTGTACATGGCCTCAATAACGCCAGGCCAACGCTCAAACAGGCGCGCGCCATTAGGATCGAAACTGATGATGTCGCCGAAGCGTGTAATTTCCTCGATGGCCTCGGCTTTCTCGAGGAGTGTGACGGTGTGCCCTTTGCGGTCGCACTCTATGGCTGCGGCGATGCCAGCAAATCCAGCGCCGACTATGATCACTTTGATGCCTGAGGGTGGGCGTCGAGGGAAATGTGACATTATTGCAATTGTAGAATGTTCTTAAGGATTCATTGATGTGGAACATTGTGCTCTTTTGAAGGCTTTGCGGTGGTGGTGATGAGCATGTGGCGGTGGGGTCGGCTAAAGTGAAGAGGTGCCGTACGCCTGAGTGCTCCTTATTGCCCTGGCCCCACATGCCAGACCATTGTCAACGAGATAACCTGTCATCCAACGCGGTCTATTTCGAAGTTCGGCTCTCGACAGAAGTTGTTCCGTGGTGTGGACCACAAAGGTTGTTTGGTCATCCCTCCGCGGCACTAGGAGTAGGCGTGTGGCGTGCCGAAGCGTTCCGGCCACTCGCATGGGATGCAATTTCATTACACCAACGCACGCTCGGCTCGTCTAGGCATGCCAGTCATGGTTGTGTTGCGTGGCCATTCCGTGATATCCATTAATCGTCAGGACGCACTTCTTCTAACGGCAGTATAGACTTGTGAACCGTGTCTTGTTGACATATAATAACGATGGTACAGTCATTACCTACGGTATGGATGACAGGGGAGCTGAGAGTCAGACTGCTGTCGAGAGAGGTGTTGCACCAATAGAAGGAAGTGCAATCTGAGACCATGCGAGTGCGACTCAACACCTTTCGAGCTGGTCAGGGCGCTGTCGACTGTTTCCATCAGCGGACCGTCGTCTATTAGGAAGAAAGGAGTCTTCTCTTACCACTGCAAATGCGGATCACGGATCCATAGTGAAAAGGAAGCCCTTAGCCCGGGCTCCTGATCAGGATCGTTCGTACCAGTCGCCAATCACCGAAAGGCTAGCCTTGGCGCGCACGAACCTCCTGGAATGCGACCGTTTCGGCGCTCTCCCCCCATCTATCCCTCTTCATGATCACTCTGAATACACTTCTCGTCGTCTGTTTGCATTTGGGCACTCGTTGCCTGACTACTTTGGCGCGTTTTAAACGATCGATTGTCGTCTGCAGTTCAAAGCCCGATTCAGACCACTTTCATTCACCCAGCCAGCGCAGCAGCCGAGTGGCCGACTGACAGCGCGACACCCTCATTTCGACATCTGGACTGGGCTCGAATCTCATCGCAAATGGCGCGCGACAGCTCAGATCTCTTGCGGGATGACCTTTTGCAACTTGACGACCAGCTTCTAGACGAAGGCTTCGGGTTTCTCATGTCACTCCTGCCACGAGAGCTCTTTCACTTGTACAACGGACGCATCGCCATCAATGCGAACGAGTATGATTTACAGGATGAACCAGACAAGCTTGTAATTGCCTACGTCACAAAACCAGAAGACCATGTCCGAGCATTGAAAATAGGTGTCGATGCCAACGCCATCGAGAACCACGAATTTCCGCCCTCATTGAAACGGAGAAAGGCCGACCCTCATGTCGAGCTTGTCCACTTGGGAGAGGGAGAAATCGAGAAGCTCAACAGGATCCCGCCGCTTTCGTGGTACAACTACGAGCGCTCGCCCGAGTGTCGCGATCAAACGATCGCTCTCATCAAGTATTATCTCTTGGTCTGGGCGACAAAGAACTCACTGGAAGCCCCACTGCCACAACCCAACTATCGACATCTTGTCGCAGCTTTCAAGCGCCTAAGAACGACGCATCATTACAAGCACCATGAATTAATTGATGAGGATGAAGAACGCAAGGATGTGCAGATGATCTTACGCCAAGGTGAGAAAGACTTTCGCTCGCTCAACCGCCCGACAGGTCAAAAAGAGCCGGTGATGGTCAACTTGGAGAAAGACGACGCTGAAGCCGGGCATAGCGCTCGCACAAGCCGAGAAACCTCGGGATCCTCCTATAAGCCAGACGCGGCCGAGCCACGCCAGGAGCTCGTTCACGCCGCAAAACTCCCCACACCGCGACAAACCCCCAAGCAGCAAATACTAGATGTCGACATGATTGATGGGCCAGAAGAATTGACCCGCGCTACAAGCGTGAATTCCTCCGACCTTGTGACGAGTTCGCTCGACGCTGATGTTGCCTTGAGCTTCGGGACGGAAGCACGAACTCGACAGTCCCTCCCGACGCCAGATACGCTGGTCGAAGAGGCTATCATCGAAACTGATCCCACATTGAGGGAAATTCAAAAGAAGATGGGACCCAGCACGCTGTCACTACTGCCACTTTTGACGGCCTGCACATTCAAGAAGATCCACACCAACGACAAAGGCTTCCTCAACTTGCGACTTCTACTCGGTACATTCCGGGAAGATACAAGCCGACCACAGCTCGAAGGCTGCGAGGCTTGGGCGTCTTTCAAGTTGCACGACAAGAATGACCGCGCTGCTCCACGCATGCACGTTCACGCTTTTTGTGCCGGGACTGACACTATCGTGGGAGATGATCTGAAAATCAAAGACGTGCTGCTAGATCTTCAGTTGGGCCCTGCATTCAACAGTATTCAGGGCGGAGATCGCGCAGAGGAGCTGCTATTGAAAGCATTGGTGAAATATTTCTTCATCATCGCGGCGAGGGATAAGGTCCTTGGATTCGACAAACACAAAATGCCTTTCAATGGCTCCTTTGTGGATCAACTCAAGATTGCCTGCAAGCGCGTCCAGATGCACGGTTCATCGAGAGACGACCAGCGCGCACACAGCCGGCCTTTCAAGCGTGTGAAGCGATCTCACAATCCTACGCCGAGACCATCCGCTTCGTTGTCCGACGCAGACGAGGATGTCCCCGCAGTACGCACGCGCGATGCGCGGCGATCAGGACGGCGTATGGGCCAACCATCAAGCGCAGCCGTTAGCGAGAGTGAAGACAACATCCCCGCCTTCGTCCCGGTAGTACCCCAACAAATACCCCGTCGTCTCGCGTTGGGTGTGCGCATTGCTTCTCTCATGGAGGGACCCGCAGTGAATGAGTTCCTTGACCCCGACGCCGAAGTCGCCGACTCAGACGGTGATTCTGGTGACGAGATCCCTCCGCCCATATCGGATGAAACGCGCGTCTTCCTTGAAAACCGACACAGCTTCACGAAGCAAATGAAGACCCTCGGTGAATCAGTCAAATACTACAGAACCCGAAAAGAAAGCACTATCATGGGTATCCGCAAAGTCAAGGGCATGCTGAACAAGAACACCATGGCACCTCCCGAGCGGGCAGAGACCGAGCGGGGACTTGCGCACCGTCGCTTTGTCGAGACAACAATTGGAACACATTTAGCGATGAAAGAGGAGGGATTTGAGGGCTGGAAAGCGCGGGTGAAGCAGGTTAACAAAGAAGCGGCGCATATTGACCCTAGGGTCGTTGACACATGGGATCTATTTTTCCGGGACTAGTTTCATTTTTTTTTGTTCATTTTTTGATCTATTTTGCGGCATTTATATCATAGTTACGGCGTTACGAGGCACACGATATATCCAAGGGCTGTGGCGACTTCGGTCTGCTCTATATTTTCATGTAAAGCATACATACTAATGCATATCTACTCGCTTCCATAGGTAGCCTTTCTTCGTTCACTGACCTAACCTTTTTTTGGAATCGAGGTTGAGGCCTGGCGCACCAGTCGCATTCACCTAGCGACGTGCGTAACGAGCAGACTGTGGGCGCACAGAGCGATGATATATTGAACAACTTGTTACAGTAGGCGACACTTGTTTGCTGGTAGGGACGAAAGACGAGCTCCTGCTATTTCGAATCGCCTGGTCATCATAAATTTCAAGAGCTGTTCGCGTTGCAACCGTCGCAAGTGTTTGTGGTGGGCAGCCTGACGCAAGATCCAGAGTGAAGATGACAGGGTGCCAGTGCGATTGGAATCTGATTATACTCATATGAATGAGTGCTGGAGTCAGACATCTTTTGTATGTTGCTATTAGACTAGTTTGAAACTATCACCAGATGTATTCACAGTAGGGCCTCACAGTATTACAGCGCACTCGTTACCGTGTGAAACTTCATTAATTTAGATTGCGAAAGTGCGCAAGTTGATCTTGATTTCGCCTATGACCGGGGATTTTCGGGTCACCTTGGTTTCTCAACTTGGTATACTCGGCGAAGCCAAGTGCTCGAGCCCACCGTTCATCTGGTATGTCTTGCTGAGTTATATAAAACCCACCATCCTCCGCCTTGGATCTTCTCCCAAGGACTACCAACCCGGACCCCGACCACTCTTTTTGCTTTCTCCCATCTTGTACCGGCTTCCGGCAACGACTGAGTTCCTCACGGTCGCTAAATCCTGCAAATCAACTCTGGAAAATCGGCAATCCTCGAACACTATCCCAATCCAGTCAATTCTTCACGTCCTCAATCCCCATCATATATCGATTATGTCGCTTTCCCCCAATGCCAAAGCCCAATGTAAGCTACACCCACCAAATATTGGGAAGCACTTGCTGATATCCATCCAGTCGCTGCTCAATTCTCCGAGTCCGGCCAGGAGCTATCCAACTCCAAGAGCGGCTCGAAGTCCTCCGATTCCACCAATAGAAAGACCAAGCAAGACGCCAAAGGCAAGGGCAAAGGCGAGTCTCCCATCTCATATGGCAGGCCAACCCACCTAACATGACCACAGCGGCCATAACACCCCACAAGTCCACCCAGGCCACCACCAGCGCGAGTGATGGCGGTGATGACAGTGACAGTGACGATAGGGGTTTCGTGTGCCCCCACTGCGGCCAAGTCTACGCGCAGGAGCACAACATGAAGCGGCACCTGCGCGACAGCCATGGTACGCGCGAGAAACCTTACGCTTGCCCCGGCTGCTCACACCGCTCAAAGCGGAAGGACAATCTCAAGAAGCACATGAAGGCTTCTCATGGTACTGGGTGGGGCCAGCGCTTATACGACGCGGTGAACGACATCCTCGCCGAGGAGGGATCCGAGGCAGAGGGCCAGGGCTCCGGCGCGGGTGACGACGAGGGGGAAGAGGGCGACGAGGGCCAGGATGGTGACGTATCCGCAGGATACAATCATGCTTGTGGAGGAAACTCTAGAGGATATTTGGGCGTTTTCAGGGATTCCAGACCAAATCTTGCCTAGTTGGATCAGGGCAAGCCATGGGATAGAACGGAACAGTCTGGGGTACTAACTAAATGGTAGACGGCGTAAAAGTTTTGTACACAATATAGAAAATTGTGCTAGTGCAAAGGGTGGTTTGAAGTGTATATATAACAACTGGAAAGCCATACTCTGCTTCATCAAGCTACAGGAGAGGCAGAATATATACCTTGGTCAGAATATTGTTTGAGCCAATCTACCTGACTTTGATCATGTTGTTGAAACAGCGGGAGCAATTTGGTTTGCGCGCCAGCTTGAACAGCCACGAGGGCTTCCTGTGAGATTGCCTTCCCCACGCATTCGTTTGAAAAGTGCTGCCACATGTCATTAAAAAGCATGGTTGATCTCCTCGGGTGGTATTTTGGGCCCGCTTGGTACATGTTTGTGGATCTGAAATCGTGATCAGTCATAAGACAATGCACCTCAACACTGCCTGACTGAACGCATCTCAATAAGAGAGCAGACCTGGAATGGCACGTACTTCGAGGCAATGTGTCCAGTATATCTCGAGAATTCCACTTGCAATTTCAAGGCATGCCATGATGCAATCAGAAGTTATGGCATCCCGATGGCATCACCTCCCGACTAGTGTGACGAGGCATTCTAGAAATGACTAGACTCGGCTTGAATATCGCCAAAACAACATCTAGGGACTTTCTAATTGAGAAATCGTGTCCAAACTATCAGCTCATACCCGTCTCTCGCCTTACCTCCTCGCTACACTGCCTTCCATGAAGCCGTTCGGAAACACTCAGGGCAAGATGCGCGACAAGTTCGGCCAGTGTATGCTTCCTGTTAAGGTACATGAAGACAAACAAACTGAGATCCTCGCAGTCCGCTTGAAACCCAACACGTGTAAGGTCCTCCTCGTCGATGATGATTTCTTCGATCCTACCACCGCTGCAGACGAGGACTTCGAGCCTAAGCTGCCGAAGAAGAAGACCAACTCCACGAATGCCAACGACAACACCAAGGATAACAAGGGTGAGAGACTATACACTGCTTCGACCTGGAAATGTCTAACATGATCTCAGGCGCTACAGGCGATCCCAAGTCCTCGGGTGGCGGTGCCGCCTCCCAGGCCTCTTCCTAAATGCCTTCTCAGATCTCTAGCCGGATGACGGTCATGTTTGCCGTCACTATGAGGAAAGCCATGGCTCCCAGTTCTCCATAGATATCAATGGGTCAGCTGGATAGGCGCGCGATTTGGTATGCATCCACGTGTGATCTTAGCCTTGGGTAGATAGGTATACACGGATGGCAAGGGAATGATATACACAATATCCTGAAATCTCCAATACACATCATCTAAAGGCTTGAAAAACCCGGGCGACTTCTGAAAATGAAATCCTTCTACCTGCTAAGCTTTTCCCCGGCTTGATCGTCTCGCAATGTGCAGCGTTGGCAGATGTCATGCCATCGTACGGAGCCTTGATTCAAATATATCAGGTTAAGGCCCCTTCATGCGTAACGAGGCTTCTACCAGTCACTCAAGCAGATTTTCGAAGACCGTTGTAGAGGATAAACTCGAAATCCCACGGTTTCCAGCTGATGACCGAGCGCATCAGAAGTCTTGGTTTGAATCAAGCCTTCCTTGCTTGTGGGGTTGGAAAATCGCGTTCTGTGTGCGGTTGAACGAGCAGGCAGCTTCAAGAGGTTAGCGCTAATGTTACGTTTGTACCAATGCCTAGTGAACCACAACAATATACCCAATAACAACAAAATCTACAGCACTCATGAAGCTGAGGACATGCATACCTGACATACTAGATTAATTGAAAAGATAGAATGGTTCCATCTATAAGCCCGGTTTGGTCATTTCTTTGTGGGAATGTCCTTCCCTTCCCATGATAATCTTTGATACTTGCCACCTACCTTCATTTTCAAAAAGTGTATGCTTACATCAGGGATTTCGCTTCTAGATCGCCTCTACCATCGAGAGAGTCCACCAAGTAGAGAGAGCTATATCGCAGAGCGGCAATGATTGACATAGCTTCACTGAAAGGATTGGTTCCTTCCCAATTGACTGCTACTAACATCTATGGCGGAAGACAGCTCGAACGCACGCATCACCATCTGTATTTCTTCACTTTGTTTCTATTGCGATTTCCTAGCTAGATGTTCGATGGATGGTGGCATGTTGATCTTAACGAAACTACAGAACACCTACCCTAGTTGCGTGACGAAGCACCGTCAGCTATAATCTGCCAGACCATGGCACTTGCATGCCGTTGAAAGACGCGCCTTTACCACTGGGACAGCCACGTTCGATTGCATTCCATCGCTGGCCAAACGTAAACTGGAGGTTCGCTAAGCATGCTCCACCGCGTGCCCAACATTTCCTTACACCAAGCGCGCCTGTTGCAGGAGCTATTTTTGAGTTCACCGCGCGCTTAATTGAAGCCGACTTCACCTGTCATACACATGCACACATGCCCCGTGCTGCATGACTAATGCAGAGGAACGCTTCTGGTCGACACTCACACACGTTGGCGACACGCCATTGACCCACCACGCGGCCAAACCTTCCCAGTCGCGATCGATCGTTCCGTTGCGTGAGCGCCCTGTTGACCCCCAAAGCTGCAGGATTAGGCACCATAGGTGCCTTCTTCAACAGCCGCAAGCGACATCCGCGCGCACCTCGAGAATCTGACACCGCCGCTGTGCCACGAAAATTACGAGCATCACGAGCATCATAAGATCGATAGAGTCGCCACAAGGTAGGTACTTCAGGGCTCTTCGTAGGCGTTGCTAATGATTGCTCGAAGCGGCCATGGAGGGCGACCAAACAGGTCCGGGGTGGGGTGGCGGCAGGTCAGCAGTCGGCCGAGGCGCGCAGGTAGAGAGTTCCGGAGGAAATAAAGACGGCGGATTTTCACTCCCGTCGACCAATAAAGACATCCAGGTTCGATACGTGGATCGACAAGACGAACCGTCGTCCTATCCTTACTGGGTCATCACGAACAATACCACGCCCAAGTACGACCCGTGTCGCGGCTTTTGGTCGCCGATAAGAGGAAGGCCGAGTCGGACTCGAAGGCGGAGGCATCAACGACAACCGAGTTGACCCACGATGTGGCAGCAGGTGATCCCGTCGCTGGTACCGCTAACAATGTGGACTCCGTTGCTTCCGACGCGGAAGATGAAGAAGAGCCCGAGCAATTCCTCCATGGTGCAGCTGCTACGAGGAGCAAAAAGTTCGTACGCTTTGAAGGTGTGCAACTTCCCCAGGCAGATTCCTCGAGCTCTGTGTCCAGCTCATCTGAGTCCGACAGCTTCATAGCCCAGACAATTGCTCCTCAACTGGGTACGGCGAGAGCAATGCTCGAGCAGCAGCTAGAAAGGCTAAGCTGAAAAAGCCTGCCTCTAATCTGTCCGTAAATATCTCCGCTGAAGCTCAGCAAATAGCCTAAGCAGCAGAACGTGACTCCGCATTTGATGTAGACAATGCCATTGCGAGAGTTCGTGTCAACCGTGATCGCGGCCTCCGTGGCATAAGCAATAAGCCTAGCTACACTCAATACACTTCTCTTGCATACGAGGAGGGGATCGAAGAAGACGAAGATAGCCAAGGAGTCAACGATGAGTCTATCGATGACGTCCAAGATCATGGCATCTCGACACAAACTTTCGTCTATGGTGATAGAGCTCGAGGCGGTAGCGGCCACGCAAGGGAGGCAGACGAGGCGGATTGGGCTCCAGGTGGGAACACGGGGAGGCCTACTGCGCGAGGCAGGCCAGACAAGGGTGTGGAGAGAGGCGGAGCGGAAACGGCTGCAGCTGTAAGTGCATACACATACTACCGGCTCCATATTCCGACGTGGGGTGTTAACAAGCCGCAGAATCAGCATACGCCGAGAGGGGTAGCAAGGTGGAACCTAGAACTTACAGTTGAGAGGCCATTCGTCTGCAGCAACTGCTCAGCTGCATTCGTACGCCGGGAGCATCTGAAGCGCCACGAGCTGTCGGTGCACTCTGACCAGAAAAAGCATGTTTGTCAGGTCTGTGGGAAGGCTTTTACGCGAGGCGACAATCTCAAGCAGCACATGCAGCAGGTGCATGAAGAGGGTTGCCCAGGGGATGGCGGCCGGGACGGCGGAGCAGACGTGGCAGCTCGAGGAATATGTCCGTGCTCAGCAAATGCAATGACTCTTTGGTCAGGGGGCGGCAGGTAGGATGGCGTATTAAACCGGGCCATGTGAAGAGAGTGGTCCCGGTGCTGCGAGGAAGTGAGTTGCTTGACGGCGGATGGCGTAGGCGAAGATTACGAACAAGAGGTGGAATCGGATAGCGTGAGACTGTGCACTTGCTCCGATCTCCAGTGTTCCAGGCTTTTTTCCAGTATGACGAGCTTGCAGCAGAGTTTGCTTATTACTATTGAGCTCGACGAGACCTTTCGCGCCTCGCGCGCCCCATTCGTCAAGAAGCCCCTTCTCACGCTTTCTCCTGCTCGAGCTCAGGGAACAAAGGAATCTCTGGTCCCTTCGCGCAGCAGCCACTGTTACCGCAGATATAGAACCATCACTACTTAAAACCCCCAGCGCGAAAGCCACCACCGCTGCAAGTGCCAGAACAACCCCCGACACAACCGCCTTGACATAAACCCCCAACAACCCCCCGAACACATCTGCCCACCCAACACGCGCCACCTCGCACTCAGCACGTCGACAGTGCCTTAATACATAATACTAAAATATAGGTATCAACCCCAGGCTGCAATATGTCTGCCGCCCAAAGCCGCTTCGTCCGCATGTCTGCCCTGGCGGACACTGGCACCAAGAAGGGTAAGTGCCATATGAAACACGTTGTTCGCGATCCTAATATCTGTATAGACTCTGCAATGGACATTTGGGAATTGGACGACGATAACGACCTGGACGATTCGCCTACGGATCTCGAGAGCTATGGTGCCAAGCTCAGCAACCTGCCAGCGAATTTCGAGAATGATGATAACGAGCTGAGCGACATGCCGACGGATCTCGAGAGCGATGATGGCAAGATCAACAACCTACCGGTGGATCTCGGGAATGATGATGTTAACCTGAGCGACCCGCCGACGGATCTTGACAGTGATGACGGCAAGCCCAAGACCACCAAGCGCACGCGTATGTGGCCTGTTCAAACCTCTCCTTGACTGCCCGATCTGACAGATGAGTAGATCGTGTGAGAAACTTTCAAACCAAGCAGGTGTACATCGATGCCGATTTCGGGGAGGAGAATGAGGAGGGAGACCAGAGCGACGTCCACGAAGAGTCAGGGGACGAATGGAATCCGTCCGTCGGCGGTGCAAACTCCACGTGCAAAGCCACTCGCAAGTACACGAAGAAGAACGCCTCAAAGACGAAGAAAACTGCGAAAACTGCGCCGTTGGCTTGTAACTGGCCTGGCTGCGACGCACATCTCACCCGCATGGACCACCTTAGGCGCCATATCGCCACCCATACTGATGGAAAGCCTTTCAGGTGTCCAACCGCATTCTGCGGCTATGGTGCGAAACGCCGTGACAACCTCGCCGCGCACTTGAAGCTGCAACACAATTTTAGCGCTGCCGCAGCTAGGGAGATCGCTGCCATTGCAGCTGAGGCTGCTAGTGACGAGATTCGAAGTCTTGCTCGTGCCGTTGAAGCCACCATCAAAGCGGCTGCGAGCGATAGCGATACCGAGCTTGACCAGGATGTCGCTGTCGGTAGCAAGCGCAAGAATAAGGACCGTGGCCAATCTGCAACTCACAGCAAGAAGCGAGCTCGTGTCTAAAATGGCTCAGGTGCCATAGAGGATGGAGAAGGCCAAACTCTCGCGGTAGTCCAAGAGGATGAAGATCATATCGCTGCCATCAACATTGGCAATGAAAATGGTCGTGTCTTTACGCAGCACGAATGTTAAAGCAAATGCGACGGATGACAAAGAGATGCAGTCCGACCAGAGGGAAAACGGCACGATGGCTCAGGTCCGGGTGATGATGGCCCTGGAGTGCCGTTGCTCGAAGCTGCATACGATGCCGACGATGAAGATGTTTAAGAAACAGATGTGGACTCGGTTCATCCGTCGGACCTCAGCGGCGGAGTCGATGAAAAGGCCCAAGGGAAACGACAGTTGATCCGAACGCAAGAAAAGGTACAAGTGGTGGACAATAATTATTTGAGTGAAAGGATACCGTGGGCAGGGGTCATTGCATAATTCCGGATGCATTCAAGGTCTCAGAGTAGACCAGTTCCGATCTTTGGTAACGGGAGCGATCGTTGCATGGACGCTCGGCTGTATAATGGCGTTTCTTGTGGCTGGTTCGGGCCTACCTGTAGGTGGTGAACCAAAGTAGATATTTGGTACAGCTGTCGCAGGTGCAGGAATTTGACAAGTTACAGCCAATACAAGGTTCTGAAAGCATAGAAATTTAACAATTGAGATGAATGCATGTGAGGTGAAGGAATGTGCACACCTCTGAAGAAAGGTGAATATCTTAGTCAGCTTTGCGCTACCTTTGAAAGCTTTAGTCCAGGCGATTTCATTGCGGTAGTCGCGGAACATCCAACACCATCATCATCTCTCCTTGCTTACAGTTCCCGGAAACAGCACATCTGGGATGACCATCGTAAGGCCGCATACAGGCCTCCTTTCACTGCCCGTAGAGCTGCGACTCCATATCCTGGAATACGTCATCGACGGGGCACCAAACGCCGCCCTCAAATATCCAACCGTGTCTGCGACTGTAACACCGGAATCGAACAGAACCTTCCAAGGCCTGATACTGGATCTCGGTTACTCTGCTGCCGCAAACCTAAACATTCTACTCGTGTGTCGCCAGCTAAGGAATGAATTCACGAGAGCGGCCTTCCAGCGTACTGTCTTCGTTATCCGGGATCCCTACTATGTAAACGCGAGATACTTCCAAAACCTTCAACGCATCCAGCTAGGCAGTTTAAGAAGAGTGATGCTTGTTTTTCAGGCATACCGCCTCAGCCAGCTGACAACATGGAGGCGGCCTTTCAACCTTGAGGGTCTGCACCTGGACAACCTGACAATCGCACTGCAGTCTGCAACCCAACACACTGTTGGGGGAGTGTTATCGGAGGACTACCTTGCGAACAGTACACGCGATGTTGTAGGGCTCCTGCGACGGTTAGAACACGTAAACAGCTTCAAGATTGTGCAGAACGCAGCCTTCACCACGCAACGTTTCCAAGCGTGGTGGTATCAAATCGTGGGGCGCATTCTGAAGGAAGATCACTACCAACGGTATGATGCACCGGATGCACCACATATCGAAGCGACATGGTGGGACTGGCATTTCGATCATGCTGAGAAATCCTTCGAGTTCACTGCACGCCCAGCAAAGCCAGTTGTTGCTGAACCAGACTACGTGGAGATGGTGGCGCCGCTGGTGGCGAAACTGATGAACGCGATAGAGGCCGGATCGTCATGAAGATGCTGAACCACCCCCCACCATCACCGGGGACCGAAGCGATAATGGAAAAAATGCAAAAGTGTACAATCTCTAGGCACCAGTCTAGATCAGTGCGAGCGTGCAGAAAGTGCAGACGAATGCGCGATAATGCAAGAGTCCGGGCAACATCTGAATAAGCACCTGCACCAGCGTCTGGGTCTGCATTCGCGTCTGCAAGTGAGGCACTTTTTTTCGATCACTGTGCAGGTTTGCGGGCGTGAAGGATGGCGCCAAGTCCGCCTTCTCCGAGGGATCAACGTTGGCGCTGTCATTAAGGGCCTGTTCGGTAGACGTGATCTGGAGGCTTGATCTCATCTCGATTACTAGATCCAGTTAGGCTCACATTGAGATCACGCCGTGTTCGGTTTGAGCGTGATCTTAATGTTATAAATAGAGGTCTAATCTAGGAGCAATTAACTAGCTAAATTAAACCCTACTAGTGCTAACAGGATCTACGTTTATACCTATTTAAGCGCGAGATTATGAGTTAAACTAAGCATAAGGTTAAGAGGTCTATCTTACCTAATCTTAGAGCTTTTTAACGCCGCAATGCTTAGTAAAGAGGCCCTTATAAGCGTTATAGGAGCGTTAATAGCGATAACTTTAGTGTTAATTAACGCTGTAGAAAGGACCGTAGCTCCACCTATAGGCGTAAATAAATGCGTAGAAGATATGTGCCTAGGTCCAGCTTAGCTGGCTAGGTGTCTTATTAATAACCTATACCTATATAAGGAGACGCAACTCTAGCAGAGTATCTTTAAGGCTCTTATTACTTACTATAAACAACACGTTAAGAATAGCTAATAAATTAAGGTTAAGGAGAAAGTACTTACGTTTCTATACGTCTACGCGTAAGGAGCTAGGTGGCGAGAAGCTAAACACTACTGTAGGCACTTACTAAGCACAATTACTATGTATATACACAAAGATTTTGCCTAACTTTTGCTAACGTTAGTAGTAACTTTTACAAAGTCCTCGCTGCGGTCCTTTTACTATACCCAGAAGTTATATATTTGCCCTCTAGCGCCTGCCTAGAGGCTATACGTAATAACCTAAAACATATACCTTTCTTTAAGGACTGTGTAGGAGCTCTTAATAGGTTAAACTTCAAGGTCTATATGCTAGTAGACAACTCTAAATAATATAGAAATTGCCATAAATACCTCTCCTAAAATATATTAGCGGCTATTAACTTTAATATAAACTTTATATACGTCTTAGCTAGCTAGGAGGGCAGCGCTTACAACGCCTAAGTGCTTATAGACGCTTATTAATAAGGATTTACAGCTCCTCTAGGTAAATATTACTTAGCGGACGCTAGGTATACAAACAGTGATATAACGCTTGTGCTATATTACAGCGTACGCTATTACCTTTAAGAGATAGCGTAGCTACTAGATAGTAGGCCTTAAATAGTAGAGGAGCTATTTAATTACTAGTACAGCAGTCTCTAAAACGTTATTAAGCGTACGTTTAGCGTTTTTAAGCGTTGTTAGAGGATTTTTAATAGGTCTTATAAGTTTAATATCGTGACTTAGGTTAAGCTTGTATACACTCTTATAGCTATACACAATCTAATTAATTAAATAGGCAGTGTGGGTAAGGACTTTAAGTAGCTACCTATGTACGCTAGTGAGCAGCATAAGAACTTTTTCTAAGAGGTTACTATTGCGGAGGATTAACGCCTAATAAATTAGCCTTTAATAAGGGAGGAGTAGGAGTCGCAGCGTAAAAAAATAGTAGAGGAGATGTAGGCGTTATATAAATAAGCGATTTAGGAAAGTAAGGTGTAGAAGAGAAGGCGTAGGTTACTAGAGTAGTAATACTATAAAGGGTAAGTAAAACACTAACTAGCGCATAGACTACTATCGCTAGTCTTAGCGCGTCGCACTAATCTACTTTTATATACTTATTAACTTTCTATAGAAACTCTATAACCTACTCCTTCTCTTTTAACTTACTATTACCCTCCTAAGTTAGCCTAATAGCGTATAGCTACAGCTGCTCGTCGCGTAGGACACCTAGCTACTTATTTACCTTATTCTTTACCTAGGTTTTCTATACTAATTAAAGCTTAAGACTTAAATAGAGCTTAGCAACAAAGGGCGACTTAAAACGCTTAGTAATTAGCATCTTTAAGCAGTAATCTAGGACGCTGTACGTCCTTATAAAATAATTAATTACCTTCTACTAGGGATCCTTTAATAGAGCTTCTGCTAATCCTTTAATTTCTACAGCTATATTGCTAACCTACTTGCTTAACTTATTAGCTAAAGTTATCTTTTTATAAAATCTCTCTGCTACAGTTAACATCTCTACACGCCTTTTATAAGGCCCTAAAGTCTTTATCTTATTACTATTCTCCTTACTATTACCTTTAACTATTACTACAATTAATTAATTAATATCTCTTACCCTAGCTCTATTAGTAATTACGCTGTTAAACAGTCACTAGTGTAGGTTCTTATACGCTAGAGGCTTTATATAATATTTTTAAGCGTCTAGGTGTTTCTTAAAGTACTCTATTAGCGCCTAGCTGTCTCTTATAATAACGCCAAACTTATTTATAGCAAATCTAGAGAGGTTGTTTAGCTTTTGCTAGACTTTCTAGTCTGCCTTACAGCTATTATAGTAATTTTTACACTACTAGATAGATAACACTACGCCTAGCAGAAACACTAAAGCTACTTTTTTAGCTACTACGCGCTACGCTATCGCCTTATAACTAGTATCTATACGTTGCCTATAGTCCTCTACCTGCTCTACAAGCGCTAAGAGGAGCGTCTTAATTATATATAGCGACTATAGACTCTAACCCTAGCTCCCTCTAGGCGTTAGCAACGCTGTAAACGTTAATAGAGATAACACTAGCGTCTATAATAGAGGAAAGAGAGTTAACGTTAGTAATAAAGTAGGCGTTAAGCTCTATAAGAGCTCTCACGACGCCTCACGCGCTAAAGTACTTAGAGTTAGCATAGAGGATTAATTAATAACAATACTAAAGTTTAACAAGATAAGACTTTTAGATAGGCGGTCACTAAACACAGGTTAATCTAGGTACGTTAGAAGCGGGTCTTTGGAACAATTTGTATGGCTACACTAACAAAAAATTCTACGCCAGCGCTTTACTGAAACCGGGCGAGATCAAGCCCAGATCACGATTTGAGATCACGCCCACCGAACAGGCCCTAAATCTCCACGGTCGCGGGCGAGGAGAAGTCAACACTTCCGAGTCATGTTCGACGAAGAAGGTTCCAGCTTGGATGGACCGGTCATTGAAGAATTGTGCCTCATAGACTTTGGGCAATACCATTTTGCACGACACAAGGTAGCAATCAAGCATTCTTCACGACACTGTGACTTTGTCCAATACAGCCTAGCAATCAAGCATTTGGCCGCTAGAACGGCCAAGACGGCTTATTTGCAGCCTTGCGGTGGTTGGAACGGCCCCACGTGACCATCAGCGACCTCGGAGGCCTTCGCAAGCGTCGACACGAGTCCTTTTGAGACGCACAGATTGCTTCCCACGAAACGGCATCACCCCATACTAGTCAGATCAGATCGGGCGCGTACCTCCGAGCTTGCTTAATCGGAAAAGGGTCTGTTTGCGTTCGGACGCTTCCAAATTATTCATAAACGGACACTATCAACTATTCGTGAAAGCTTATAGCACAGCACGTACCAGTGCCAAAGTGATGCTGAGAAGATGGCCATGATGTTGACTAGATTGCAGCATCTGAGCTCGGTCAAGAACGGCTGACTGAAAAAACCTAAGCTGCGCTAAGCATTCGCCGCGTGCCGCAGAGCCTCCGCACTAGAGTTCAGTGCCGGGGTATCGAGCGGGTGAAGGAAGCGAGCCTTCCTCAACAAGACAAGTTCTGTTTTTATACGGTGTAGTAAAAACTACAGTTAACACCGCTCGGCACCACCCCGGCACTGACTCTGCTAGAAGGTTCAAAGCATGATACTGCACCTTGTTCACTTCACAACAGAGCCCTCATGTATTAAGGCAGGGTTTTACAGATCACATGCATGCACTTGGAGAGCACAGTGCAACGATTAGGAAGCCACTTTTTCTAGGACTTCTGCCGTGATCACCGCAGTATGGGGACGGTTAGTCAGGCCGTCGGCACACTTGCATAATGTGTAGATCAAGCGTCGAGACGTGCAGATTGGGGAAACAGTTCGACAATCCGGAGCACCCGGAATATCGCCAGCCGCTGACGAGCTACTCCACCCCAGGCCTGTGCGCCCACAGAGCAATAATGTGGGGAGGAGATTGAGTACACGTACTCTCCCTCCCTACATCGTCTTTCGCTGTTCAGTCTCTCTGTTGTCCAAAGAAACTGCGTTTAGCGTCGTCTCCAGCCTCTTGCAGCCCGCTTCCCCCCACGAGGCGAGGACTCTTTCCTCTCCACTAAGAGCGACCGCATTCGTCAGTCGCAAACAATCCCCCTCCAAACATCCCGCCCAAACAACAGACCCGACTCTTCACCATGGGTCTTCAGGGCGGCGCCTTGCGCATGGCGCAACTCCTTCTCGTTGTGCTCCCTGCTTTCGTCCTGTTTGGGTACAACCAATCCGGCGTGGGCGGTCTCCTCTCTCTGCGCGACTGGAACGACCACTTCCCGGAAATCGATACTGTTGATGCCACGGGTGCGGAGAAGTCGCACAAATCCACTTTACAGGGTGCGGTTGTTTCCACCTTCACCATCGGTGCGCTCTTCGGTGCACTGAGTTGCTCCTGGGTTGGAGATGTGCTTGGCCGACGCAAAGCCACCCTTGTAGCTGCCATTCTCACCCTGGTCGGCGAAATCCTCCAGTGCACCAGCTTCTCGCTCGCGCAGTTCATCGTTGGCCGCTTCGTTCTCGGATGGGGCGTTGGCATGCTAAGCACCACTGTTCCCGTTTGGCAGTCGGAGTGTGCGTCCGCTGCAAACCGAGGCAAACACGTTGTCTTGGATGGGTGTTTCATTAGTCTGGGCTACACCTTAGAGGCGTGGATCAACCTCGGATTCTTCGAGCAGGACAACTTGCCCCTCCAGTGGCGCCTCCCCTTGGCTATCCCGTGCGTCATCTCAATGGTCCTGATCGCTTCTGTTTTGTTCATCCCGGAAAGCCCGAGGTGGCTCGTCAACAAGAACAGGGTGCAAGAAGCCAAGGAGAGCTTGGCCAGGTTCAAGGGCATAAGCACCGAGGACCCTGACGTTGTTGCTGAGATTGGCGGCATTGAACTGGCTCTTGAAGAAACCGGTAGAAGCGCGGCAAAGCTGTCCGACATCTTCACCAACGGCAAAGAGCGCCTACTCTACCGCTTTTCTCTATGCATCTTCCTACAGTTCCTCCAGCAAATGTGCGGTAGCAACCTCATTTCTACATACTCAACCGTAAGTCACATCCAACGCTTATCACAACTACCAGACTCACCAGCCTTGCAGATCATCTTCCAGCAAGGCCTCGGCATGGATGCAGAAATGTCTCGCATCCTCAGCGGCGGTGCCCTCACCTGGAAGTTCCTCTCCTGCTTCGTGGCCTTCTTCACCATCGATCGCTTCGGCCGCCGCAAGCTCTTCATGTTCAGCGGTGCCGGCATGGCTTCGTGCATGCTGGCCCTCACCGTCGCCTCGAGCTTCCCCAAGAGCAACCACGCCGCGCAGATCGCCTCGGCCTTCTTTGTCTTCCTCTTCAACTTCTTCGTCCCCATCGGCTTCCTCGGCGCAAATTTTTTGTACTGTGCCGAAGTCGCGCCCACGCGGCTTCGTGTCGCCATGTCTGGCATTTCCACGGCGAACCACTGGCTCTGGAACTTCGTCATCAACATGGTGACGCCTGTTGCCATTGACACCATCGGTTGGAAGTACTACCTCGTCTTCCTGTGCATCTCCGCCATCATCATCCCAATTGTGTTTCTCTTCTACCCCGAGACCATGGGCCGCAGTCTGGAGGAGCTCGAGATGATGTTCTCCGAGGGCAAGTCGATCACGGGCATCGTGAGGGAGTCGCGGAAGCCGCTCAAGGGTGGGTTGCTGCCGGAGCGGTACCAGGAGAAGCTGGAGAGGACCGAGGACGAGGACGAGGACGCGTGAGAGGCGCGAGATCGGAGACGCCGAGATGGATTGTCCATGCGTGGGTTTTTTTTACGTTACGAATTCATGGGTCATGTACGGTTGGCGGAAATGCGCTAGAGAAAGCAAGAAGAAATCGAGTCTTTCGGAAGAAATTGGGTGGTGATCCACCTGTTCCATGATTTTGCCAACGTGTGCGTAGAGGATGTCGAGACTTGAGTGTTTTATTCATGGGATTCTTCTGTCAAATGGACAGGTAGAGTGGGCTGGCAATGGCTGGTGGAAGAGAAGTAACAGGTTGGTCGATGCTAGTGTAACATATGGGGAAGCGTGAACGGAAACACGTAAAGAGTGGTGGTAACTTTGTATGTCTATCTATTCTTTCTTTCTCTCGACGTTTACTAAGATTCTGCCTTGTGGCATTCCTTGTCTTTGCGTCTTTTGCCTTTGCATTGCTTGTAGCCGGCTGATTGTATATCTAACGGTCCTCTTCCTCCAATGTGCTTATCCCTCTTCGCGAGTCTCCCGTGTCCGATACATCCCGGATGCATCATGGGTATCCGTCTCCAGGCCTCGCCTTGCACATTGCTATGATTAGACTTACTCAACCAGACGATGTTGACCATGGTCGGGCGTCGTGCGGGTGCTCCGCGGTGCGAGGCCGTATCAGGCGTACACGGCGGTAGCGGACGCCCGTTGCCTTCGCGCTCCTCTCTCCGCCTGGCGGGATCCAATACTCCCCTCCCATCAACGTTTCTTCCTAATCACGGTGCACCATTGTGGACCAAGCCTGCATGCCGCTCACGCAGCAGTCATTTTTCTCTTCTCGTGGTAATTCAGCATCTCTCCCTTCTTCGCATTCCAAAGGTCTCGCAGCGGCTGCGGCCCCGTCTTCCACAGTCGATCATGCAGCGTGACAACACCCTCTTCAAGATCCCGCTCCGTTGGCCACGTCGCGCTCCACCGCCAGTGCAGCTCGCGCCACGGCATCCGGCCCTCGCGGCGGAACACGTAGTTGAGCAGCCCCTGCTCCAACGTGTGCGTGTCGAAGCGGCCGATGAGCGCCATCACACTGACCATGTGCGCGAAGACCTGGCGGTCGGGCTTGATGAGGAAGAAGCCCGCGTTGAAAGACTTTGACTGCAGGGGCGGCGTGGGATGGGAGCGTCCGCCTGTCAGCGCGTTGTCCGAGCGCGCGGCGAAGAGCCATTCCGAGGGGAGTTTGGCTTCACCCCAGCGCACCTGGTCTTTGCGGTCCAGCGTCGGCGTGAGGCTAACGACCTCGGGCTCCGCGAAGATGCCGTCCACCGGCTCCGTGAGCACGGTGTCAGCGTCGAGGTAGAGGACGCGGCTGTATTCCTCCATCTCGAAGATGCGGAGCTTGCTGAACTGCTCCTTCCAGCGCGTCTCTGCGGATCGGATCCACCAGTTCACGGGGACGTCGCGCATCTCGACGACGGTGGCGCCGTCGCCGCGGAGCATGGCCTTTTGCTCTGCGGGAACGGTTTCCGAGCAGAGGACGAGGAAGGAGGTGGTGTTTTGGTTCACTTTTGTTGATTCTGCGTGCAGGAGTTGGTGCGTGAGAACGCGGGTGGCGGTGAAGTAGGAGTCATCTGATGCTTGGCCGGTAAGGAAGCTCACGACTGCATAGTCGGTGGGTGGAAGGTGGGCGGTGGAGTTGAAGCCTCTGTAGGTGGAACCTGTAAAGGGGGGAGCGTACGCGGCAGCTCTTAGGCTCCAGGTGATACCGAGCAGGGCTGCAAATGCCACCACGAAAAACAGTCTGAACTTGAAGATCATAGCGCGGCGAGCGAGATGGGTCCGAGATGGTGGGCATGAGCAGGAGACGTGGGATTTTGGGTCGAGTGGTGGTAAGGCTGCTGTAAGCATTCCGTGTACTCGGGGTAAGAGATGCATTTGAAGCACGCCTTGTGTGTGGAAGTGCCACCCGCGTACATGGAGATCTGGGGTTTGCGGCCGTAATACTTTCTAGGTAAACAAAAGGAGAGGGTCAAATTAGCCAGTAAGGAAAACTAAAGAGGGCCATGCAAGCTTGGCACCGTAAGCAAGATCCTATTTGGCCCCATAGTCGAATCCTCAGCCACGAGTGAACATCAAGTCCGAAATTGTGTAGAGCGGATGCCGTGTCTTCACCAACGCTTTAACCTGTTGTAGTGGCTGTGCATGACTAATGCGTCAGGTAGGAAAGGAGAAGAGGAGGCGCAGTAGCCGTTTATGCGAATGGCAGCGAAATGCGAGCCACTGTCAGCGAAAAGTCTCCGTGCACTGCACGCCTGGAGTGCACTGGCAGCTAAGACATGGCGGGGGGGTGAGGGGGCGATCGCCGTGTGGGCCTGTACGTAAACCAGCCTCGAGTATGCCTCAAACCGTAAAACTCGCCTAGAGGAGCTCTGACAGTTGCTACTCTTTTGCCCTCTCAAGTATGAGGCATACTACAGTACCAAGTAAGATTTTCTTTTCCAGTTCTTCCTCTCTCCCAAAGAAGGATGCTGAATAGCGCTAAGAGGTGCAAACTGTTAGAACTCCCATTGGTGAGCTTTGACGGTACCTAGCACGTTCACTCGACAAATGCCAATGGTAGGTTTGTTGGAAGACGCAGCAATGCCCTGCGGATCAGTACTGTTCAGGATGACCGAAGTCGACGACATCCGCTTCTCAGCCTCGCGAGGACATGGACATGGACTGTCACACAGTTGTGGTGGTTTGGTTTTAGGCCGGCAATTGCAGGGCGCAGCTGGGTCGTTGGATGTATTTTAAGCCAAGCTAAGCTAGACTTGGTTGGTCCTCTCCACGGCCAACTTCTGGGCGGCCTTCGGAGATCAAGGAGAAGCGGGCGGAACATTTGCTTCAACCGCAGGATCTGGTTTACTTCCTGTATGTTGGGCTCAATCAAGACTGTGGAGCGGCTAATCATCAGACACCGAGAAACTGCTTGAAAGGCCTACGAATCTAGGTACTCTTTCAGTCCGAGTGAGTCCTAGTAGCTTGAAAGGTAAGCATTTGATTGGCCGCTCCCCAGTCTCATATACGGTACCTCACCTGCGCAACTTCGCTCCACACTCCACAATGGCCGGCGCACGCAGATCGACGCGTCAATCCGCTGCCACAGCCCCAAAGTATGTGGATGCAGACTCCTCAGCATCAGAAGAAGCCCAGAAGAAGCGCAATGCAAAGAAGGCGACGCGTCGCAAGCGCGCGCGAGAGGACGACGCCGAAGATGCGGTGAACGGGGACAGGTATGCGTGCTCTGTCATACAAAACATGCCATCAAGATACAGCAATTAATACGCTTACCGTCTCAGCTCTCCTCCGCCCAAAAAGAAAGCCGCGAAACAAGCCTCCAAGCCCACGAAACAGACTCCCGAACCCACCACTCCTGCCTCGGCCGCACCGCCCTCCTCCCTCGAGCCCACCTCCCCCTCCAACCGCACCTCCGCCGGCGCGCAGGAAGTATACTGGCTCCTCAAAGCCGAGCCCCTCCCGCGCTTCGAAAACGGCGTCAACGTCGCCTTCTCCATCGACGACCTCGCCGCCTGCACCGCCCCCGAGCCTTGGTCCGGCGTGCGCAACCCGCAGGCCTGCAAGAACATGCGTGCGATGCGCAAGGGCGACCTGGGACTTTTCTACCACAGCAACGGGAAGCCGAGCGGGGTTGCGGGGATACTGCGGGTCGTGGAGGAGGCGAAGGTGGATGAGACCGCTTTTGATAGCAAGGATGCTTACTATGATAAGAAGAGTGAGAGGGAGCATCCCAAGTGGTATTGTGTCGGGGTGGAATTTGTGAGCAAGTTCGAGGAGGTGGTGGATTTGGCTACCATCAAGGGGCATGCTGTTAAGGGCGGGAAGTTGGAGAATATGCAGTTGGTGAAGCAGGGGAGGTTGAGCGTGAACAGGGTGAGGAAGGAGGAGTGGGACTTCGTTCTGGAACTAGCGGGGGAGAAAGGCGATGCACTGCAGGAGCACAAGGGCAATGACGACCCGGCGGCTGCTAGCGAGGAGGGACATGTGGAGGGCACTGCGCCAGAGGCAAAGAAGACCGAAGACGATTCGACGGCTGCTGGAGGGTGAGCCTGCAGTTTAACGTCTACGACGACATGCCATCTCCACCATGACACGACCTGCCATGACCGCCGCTACGCTTTCTGGCTTAGTACACCTGTGTGCTCACGCATGCACCCGAAATACAGGCTGGAGCGACGTTCGGTAGCCGCATCTGCATTATTTGCCTGCATTCAACACCGAGCAAGCGATTGCGGTCCACGTCTTCAGTCGCCATCTGGGGCCATTCGCTTCCTGCCCAACTAGACTACTGCCTGAGCGAGACCCATCTAGTGGAGATCTCATGGATCGGTTATAGCATCAAGGCACTTCTTGCCTCGAGGCTGTCCGCCTAAACAGAAGATGCTGAGCAATATTACTCCACCCTCTCTCCTTCACACTCAGCATGTACAGTCATGCAGTCTTGCCAATGCGGCCACCCTCTAAAATCCAGCCCGCCTGATGAATTCCGGATCATTGAAAATAGCACACTTCTCCTCCAACCCCTGCATCCTCACCGCCTCGACGCTCCCCTCTCCATCCAGCGGCCACAGCCCCTCCTCCGGGCCCCCAATCGTGTACACATACGTGTGGCCCGGCCTGCGCGGCGTGTACCTGGGTCCGCGAGACTCGGCCTCGTCGAAGCTCCAGAACGCGGGGAGCCAGCCCTGCAGTGCTTTCGACTGCAAGCCAGCGGAAGGACCCGCGGGAGGGGAAGGATCACCCGAGTCCGCGAAGCGCGCCCAGGAGCGGGAAGCGCGCTGGGCGAGGTCGAAGTCTGACCGCGTGGGGTGGAACGGGTAGTCCGAGACGTTGTAGTGCGAGAGGTTGCCGTACATGTATGCGAACTCAGATGTGTGCACGACGCCCATGTGCGAGATGTTGTATACGGACTCGATGATCGGGTCGAGCAGCGTCTGGTTGAAGTTGTACATGTAAACGCGCTTTTGTTTCTTGTGCAGTGCGCGGGCGAGTAGGATGGGTTCGCAGACCATGAGGATGTCGCGGAAGACGCGAGCGGTGCGGTAGAATTCACTGGTGAGGTTTGTCCCATTCGGCGGGTCGAAATTCGCAACGGGGTAGAGCGAGAGGTACTCGGTTATATGCGGGTCTTCACCGGGGTACATGAGTGCGGAACGGTCGATATTTGGCAAGTAAGTTTCGAGGAATGTCTTCGTGTCCTTTTCGGTGGGGATGGTGACGTCCGTGAAGAAGTTCACGTCGTCTTGGGTCCATCCGAACATATACGACGCGTTACCGAACCGGCCTTCAGAAACGAGCTTGGAAGGCGTGTCTGGGAGGAAATCGCCATCGACGGAAGGGAGCCAGACATCGCCGATGTTGTGAGCGATATCGCCCGTATACGTGGTCGCAGACGCATCATACAGTGTCTGCGTGTCTTTGCTTCGGAGGCATGCAATCACTTCCGGTGAATCGATTGAGCCATTGCCCGGGTTGCACTTCGTATTTTCGATGACTCGTTTCATCGCATCACGGGTGAAGTTGCTTGTGATTCCGGGCTCCAGGGCCTGAGATTGGCAGATTCCTCGCTGATATGGCAGCACTTTCTCACCACCGTACGCCAGGAGCTGCATACCGACCGCGAGACCGCCCGAGGACTGGCCATGTATGGTGATCTTTTTTCCGTTGCCGCCAAAGTACTTGATGTTGTCGCGGACCCATTCAATGGCTGCTCTCTGGTCACGCAGACCCGCATTCTCACTGCGTTCGTTCCGTAGTGCGCCGGATTTTGCAAACCCGAAGAAACCCAGACGGTAATTGATGGCAACGTGGATAATTGGAGTGCCTTCGTCGATCGAGTTCAACACCAAAGCGTCCGGCTCGTGTGTGGGTTCCATGTTGCTGCCGACCCAGAAACTACCCCCGTGGATCCATACCATCACAGGATAGCTTTCGGACTTGTAACTTGCGTTCGCCGGTCGCACAATGTTCAGGTTCAAGCAGTCCTCCGAGATGCTCTCCTGGGTGATGTTCAGCAGTGTCAATGGCGCGTTCCACTGGCCCAGCTGTTGAGGGCAGGCGTGACCAGGCTTCGTGCCATCTACGACTGAGCCTGCGGTCACCTGAAGAGGCTGCGGTGGCTTGAATCGGTTCTGGCCACCGGTGTCCTGTGCATAGGGAATCCCAAGGAAGACTTCAACATCATTGCGTTCAAAGCCCAGGTAGGTGATGCCTGCAGCGTCTTGGATTGTGGGTGCCGCGAGGACCGCGGCAGCTGTCAACGCAAAAACTAGAAGCTTCATGTTCGTTGGTGCGTTGAGAAAGCGTGGCCAACTCGCGCCCGTCTGCAAGGGAGATGTATGTTGTGAAGCAAGGAGTGAGGGGATTGACGAGGTCGAGAAAGGTACATGTACTTGACCCATGACGTAACTAGCAGCCACAATTGGATCTCGCAAGATCAAGAAGAGCGACTCGTTTGTAGGTTGATTTCCTGGCTGTGTGAAGGGTCGCGCGCTCTCGTAAGATCAACTGGGTACCTGGCTTTAGCGCCCACAGAGTTTCGCACCTTCCCGAACAAGCCGTGCGGGTAAGAACAGCCATAATCTATGATGCAAGTACTTTGCGAGGACCGACCGTCCTTACCAGTATACTATCCGATGCGATGCCCTCATCTTCTTGTGGTAGATCTCGCGATCCAATCATGTCTTCGCTGGCAAGCAGGCTCCGTAAGCGTGCCTCAAGACACTGGAGCTCGGAGTTGCTAACGATGCATACTCGATCTTGCATTTCCTGCGGTACATTGTAATGTACCCGTACCTGTTGCCATAGCCTTAAGTGTATCCTTGTCATATCGTAACTCTGTGTATTCCATGATCTAAGATCTGCCAGATCTATCATTGGAGAGCTGGCATCGCGCCATATTCGTGAAGGACTCCATTCTGATATACAATTACTTCCTTCTCAACTGCATTTGTTGAATCAAAAAAATAATTCATGCACTGTCGTACGTGTTTCCAATGGGTACTTTGTTCATACAACCCGCATGCATCCACCTCGTCTCCTTAGGTGATACAACAAACTGATATCGAACTTCTCAACATGAACACACGGCGTCTACGGAACAACCTGAGATCCGCTGGTCCAATTAGACAGGCTCGGAATCTGGGCAATCGCAAGGCATATGGTACCTTGCGCAGCGCTGCTGATAAAAGTACGAGCGATGAGCCAGAAGCCAAACGATCAGCCCAGGCTCGACCTCAAGCACTTCGGAACCTTGCAGCAGGCGAAGATTTCAGCACAATGAAAAATATCCGAGCGAAGATAGCAAAGAAGCCAAGGAGAGAAAGTGGGTGGCGATATGTATACTTTTAATTTCTAGACGTACCTTCGCACTGTGAGGACTCAGCAGGAGGTTATGTGCTTGAATTTTAGTACACAAAGTGGACAACAATGAGACGTCACAACGTAATGGCTACAACAATCAATTATTCTGCTGTAACAATCACCAGGAACCCAGTGAGGCGAGGAAGAATCGCATAGCCTGCACCTCACAGCGATCGGCCAAAGAAGCTATTCAGCTCTACACAAATCCAGTCCATACGACGCAAACTTTTTCGGAGAAGGACATAATTGTTCCAGCAAGAGACATCTCAAGTTGGCACATGGTCCCATGACCTCAATCCTGCTGCAGACAGCCATATTCGTTTTCTTTCATATCTTCGCCATATCTTCCTGCCCACCAAACGCCGCTATCATTCGTATCCTCGTGCCCGAATCGGATCAGCAAATCCCTCCTCCCCCTCTCCCCCACCATCCTCCTTGAGCCCTCCAAGTTCCCAATCCCATTGCCAACTAGCTTCTCTGCCGTCTGCAGCGCTTCGCTCTGCATAGTGTGCTTTTCATTGTGTCGTATGTGGTTGAGGTTGATAGAATGGTGCGGAGATGAAGATACTGAGGACGTTGTCCGACGTTCGAACTCGCAAGGCTGACCGGATCCATAATCAGGGTCCAGTTTCTACCTAGGTATGCAAGAACTTGGCCCCTACCAATCTATTGTCTAAATTAGGTTCCAGGCGCATTTGTAGCCCACAGAGAAAAGGACCCTTCAACAGGGGATGATAGCCCCATGCCGTGGAGGCGACCAATTATCGAAGTATGAGCATCGTCTTCTCGTGCGGACGAATTCATTTGCACCGCCTACCTCTGTTCCTGCATCGCAGTATCATTCCTTTGGCCTCAGCTCGTGGAATATTTTTCAGCAACGGGTTACCGGAATGCTAATTCATCCAAGATTTCCATCGCTCACCAAAGCGTAAGCGCTAATCCGCAACAGTTTCTACGACGTCCACCCTCACCGATGTTGCTGACGCTTGACCCCTCCTGCTCGCATCCGTGGCGCGGTAACACCCTAGGTACCCAACTTCCGCCACAACACTTACGAATTGGTGTATTTTTGGCTTTCGCTACGACAAAGTTCTCGAGTCCTAATTTGACTTACGCTTCACGGACCCCGTTCCAAAATGCACAGTCCAACCAATGCGGCGAGAGTAGTTACATATACCAGCCTAGGCATTGCCCGACATGAACCTCCTCTCTGCTTGCATCATAATCTGGTTCAATTCTTCCCAATTCGTAAACGACGTACACGCACCCATTCCACCCCCAGGGATTCAAAACCAACCAGTCCACCAAACAACGACAAGGCTTCCGCAGCAGAAATGATGACAAAAGCGAAGCAACGGCAGTTTTTTTTTTCTCTCGCCCCCTGGCATACCTACCCACCCACACCAGGAGAAAGAGAGAGAGAAAGAGAGAGAGAGAGAGAGAGAGAGAGAGAGAGGGGTAGAGAGAGGTGGTAAGTGCCCGAAGTAAATAATCCAAGAAGAAAAAAATCCCAATCTACCTATGGGAATAATCCTAACTAAGCGAACTCATTTGCGTACCTTACCTACCTACCTGAAACACATCCGGGATGGGAAGCTGGATGGACGATGCAGCGACATCCAGCAGCACCAAGGGAAGGGGGAACCGGTTCGCGAGATTACCTACCTACCTACCTACCTACCTACCTACTGGTAGGCACCGTACTTATGTGGAGCAAGTAGTCACCTCCCAGCCTTCGAACAACGAGAACATTCCGTGCAAACAGAGTGGGTGAGCCATGCTGACCAGGTAGGAGAACCAGCACGTCACCAAGAGCTGGGGAGAACCCGGCACGTCTTGGAGACGCGATGGCCCGCAACAGCCTCTGCCGAAGAACGAGCATGCAAGAGAATACCTACCACGCCACCGCGAAGCACGACTTCGTGGTACGTACCCACGCCACCGAGCCACCGTAGTCGACAGAAAAGTCTCATGACGTGCATATTTTACAAGTTTTTATTCCTCGATTCTGAGCTTTTCGACTCGCTTCAGCGACGCCTTCTGCACCCGCCCCCCTCCCCCTTGTCAATCGTGTATCTATACATGAGCCCTGCCACACCACCCTTCAGAATCGACCAACCGGCAGAGTAGAGCAGAGCAAAGCGCATGAGCCACCCATCATATCCAGACCCAAGCTCCCAAAATCAAGCCTGACAGCCACCGGCACCGTGCATACCCCGGAGAAGACCGACAAGGCAGGGCGGCGCCCGGGTCGACAGTAGCACAAATCCGGATCCGTTTGCAATGACCCAACAACCGACACCAATGCCGCCCGATGAGAGGAACCAAAACAGAAACAAGACGTGGAGTCAAACCTCCTCATGCTGTGCTGAAAGACATGCAATGTTTGTTTACCAAAAAGACAAATGAGACACAGCCTCATTTTCGACAACTCCGGAGCACCGTGCTGAGGCGCTGACCGCCTTCGCCGGGCGCATGCAAAAAGGAAAACCAAGAGGGCGCCGCAGAAGGCGGCATGAGAAAAAAAAATCTTCCTCTTTGTCCATGTCTCGTGTCGGAGCTTTCGTTGCTACTCTTTTCAATTTTTAAGCACTCGCTTTTGGATCGGGATTTTTAAACGCAGAGAACGCTAGACGTATTTGAACTTTCTCAAATTGCCGGGTATGGCAAAGATGAGCATATGCGCGAGGTCTCTGAATGGGCGCGCGGGTAACCCAATGCGAACAGTACGCTCACGCCCCTAGAAAGAATACTTGAACATTGTCTCTGACAGGAACAAGCGAGTGCAAATAGCCGAAGCGAGGGCCGGGTCCATGCAAGTATCCAGGTTATGGCCCGTGGCAAGGAAATATCATATCAAGACAAAGGCCAGTAGATCCAGGGGACGGCGACGGTATAGAGAATCTAGCCCCCTTTGCGGTCCGCTGCATTCGCTGGCAGTGGTTCGCCCGATGTCTTCGTATCGTTCGATTTGTTTCCTCCTTTGTTCTTGCGCTTCTTGTTGCGCCCTGATCCCTGCTGGTGCCAATTATTTGAATTGTTATTATTGTTGCTCCCATTCAACTTAATCTTATCGTTCGGCTGCGGACCGTTCTTGGCCTGCTGTTGCTTGGTGTTCTCCTTCTGGCCCTGGGTCTGCGCGACAGAATGTGAAGCACGACGCGGCTGGTGGTGATTGTCTTTGGATTGGGTCTTCGCACCATTCACCAATTTACTACCTTCTGCCTGGCGATTGACGGTTGGAGAAGGCGTTCGGGTCTCAAACACAGGCGAGAGCAGGGGCAACGTAGCGGATTTGATCTCCTGAGGCGGTGCCCGTGGTGCGTTCAGAGTATCCAGGGTCGCGAGGGCTTTGTTGTAGGGCGGGTTTCGCCATTGAGACGCCGATGAAGGCTGCGTCTTGGTTGGTGATACATCTTCACTCTGGTTCACCCGCCGATTGTTGCTGAGTTCGTAGTTCATCCAGGCTTCCGGGAGCACGGAATAGTACTGTTGGTTGCCGCTCGGTACTCGAGTCAATCCATTCATATCGATGGGCGATACACCATTCATCGATCCGTTGGCGTAAGCAGCACCATGGCCGTTGTCACCCCGCTGTCTCTGCATCTCCTCCATAACCAACGCTTGCCGCTGTTCATGGGTGGCATTCCGGTACTGATCTTGGTCGTTGAAGACACCAAGGTTCGCCGAACTGGTTGTGTCGATTGACTGGAACGAGTCAATCGTGTCGCTCCTAGAACGTGGCTCCAGAGTCTGTTGCGGGAAGGACCCATTGACAATGACAGGGCCACTATCGCCGGCTGGGCGCACTGCGTCGGTACGATCCTTGCGGGAGGCGGCGGTCTGACCATGCGGTTGAGCCACGTTCGTCGAGTAGCTGCGTACGTGGCCACCGAGAGGGGACGGTGAACGCGACACTCGCCTCAGAGCGGTGTTGAGTAGCGGTTGTGTGATTTCAGAAGAAACCCGTCTACGTCGCTGCACGAGTTCGTTGAACGACGGGATCCGAGGCACCGTATATTCCTGCAGGGAGCGCGGCGTGGCCTGCTCGTCGACGTAGTATCCAACGTACTCCCTGGGAATGCTGGTCTCGGATGGTGCAGCTTCGTTGTAACCGACAACAGGACGGAAAGGCGTGTTTGACGTCGCTTGTGAAGCAGGCGCCTCCGGGGTGGAGCGAGCAATAGGATATCCGGCGACGAGAGAAGGGTCGAAATACGGCATCGGCGGATGGCCAGCCATGGCTGCATTTTGTGGCATCCCACGTGCGGGCTGCGACTGCGAACGTAGGGAACCTGTTTCACTCGCATTGGACGACCTATGGGCTTGTCGCCGTGGCCCGGGCATGCTGTGAGGAAGTGAAGGCGACGATGGATTCGTCCGAGGTCCATCCGCGACAGCTGAGCCTTGCTGCGAAGGATCGAAGAATGCCGGGTAGTGATAAAGGAAGCCATGTGGCATAGTGTTTGATGGGATACCAGCTTCGGCTAGTCGGGGGCTGGAACGACTGTTCACATACGGTGACTTCTGCGGAGACGCGTTTGAGCTGCTGGGTCCGCGGTTGTGTTGAGCTTGAGCTTGAGCTTGAGCCTGTGCTTGTGCCTGTGCCTGTGCCTGTGCCTGTGCCTGTGCCTGTGCCTGTGCCTGTGCCTGTGCCTGTGCCTGTGCCTGTGCCTGTGCCTGTGCCTGTGCCTGTGCCTGTGCCTGTGCCTGTGCCTGTGCCTGTGCCTGTGCCTGTGCCTGTGCCTGTGCCTGTGCCTGTGCCTGTGCCTGTGCTTGAGCTACAGCCTGGGCATGCATATGCGCAGCCTGTTGATGTGCCTGCTGGGCACGTTGCTGGGCGACGAGTTGCTGCCTCAAGGAATTGGACTGCATCTCTAGCATTTGATATTGCTGATAAAGATGGTCGGCCAACCGGTCATTGAGCCCTTGCGGAAAGCCATACTCCTGTTGCCCTGCCATCGCACCAATGGGGGGACTGTGCAGAAATGGTGGACGGTTAAACGAGGCTCCACTAGATGCCCGTCGTCCGTATGAGCCTCCTTTGTTGTTCATGCCGCCGCGTCCACCACGGTAATTGCTCTGATTACGACCGTTGCGGTTGTTGGGCACGCTTGGGGCTAACGTGACCTTTGCAGCCGTCGACTTTGGGGGACGCGGCCGTTCCTCGGGAGCTGGCGCGGGTGGAAATTCGAATGGCTCGCATGCCGCTCCCAATTGCTGGCCATTGCCAAGCAAGTCGAACGCTCGTCGAAGCTCCAGGTGGATTCCGCGCCAGGCGAATTCATCTGCCGAGTTTCCCAGATTACGATCCGTGTTGAAAGGTTCCTCGACACAAAGGCGGTTCCTAGCCTCCTTTTGAAGACCAGCCCTGTGCCAGTTCTTCTCTTCACGAGTGAGCAGACGCCCCTCTCGTACAGACACGACGTATTTTTCATAATCGACTTCGTGTCCATAGTGGCGAAAGAAATGGAAGAGCAGCTGACCCAGCGATTCAGTGTTCTTGCTGCCGAAACCGTCCAATGCTTCCAAATCGTCGGCAAATTCGGATTGCGAGGGCTTGCCTGTCTTGTCTTTTGCGCGATACGGAAGCGTGTGAAGTGCGGGCAGGATCGGCGGGTTGCGCGTCTGAAGGAAGTTCAGGATCACGCACATCCAGGTGTAGGAGCTGATGGTGCCTCCGAGCGCTGCAACAAGCGTCAATTTGGGGCTGCCAGAGCGTGCGTTTGACTCACCAGCGTCGTTGAGTATGCGCTCCTTGGTCCAGTGCTTGATAATCATGGCCAGAGGCCGGACACGCTCGTCTATCTGAATGTAGGTGTTGATCATCCGCGTGTTTTCCAACGCAGGTGTGTTGTTCACATTCATGTCGCACGCCAGCTTCAGGACGGGATCCCAGATCTTGACGATGCGTACCTTGGCCTGCGGTATGCAGACGACTTTCTCCATTCCATCTAGTATTGTGTCAGCTCGGGCGACCGGGTGGACTTTGACGGCTCCGTACTTTTCGCGAGGGCGTCGGCTAGCGGGTGCATGTCCTCTAGCCTCGTCAAGGGGGTCTGGATGCAGACGTCGACTGTTGCGGCGGTCAGCAGTGGACCGTACCCAAAGTCTAGCACGGGGCCTTACCGTCGCTTTCGGCGGTGTACAGCTGATTCCCCGAGGAGCCGAACACGTGCACCTTGTGTTCGTAGCCCGGGAACTCGGTTTCAAGGATGGTCTGGAGCTTCTTCACAAACTCATGCCTCCTCTTGGTGTTCTCTGGGGTCGGCTGTAACCGGTCGTACAATTCGCGCATGTCACCGCTCAACTTGTCATCCTCGTGCGGATCCAGTGTCTTCTTCGGATCCTCCCGAGCCTTGTCCAGTACGTCGGACGAGTCGTAGGGCATTCGCCTCCGGCCAAACTGAGTGCTCGTCTCATACTTGCAGCGTACGGTGCGTCCGATGCGTGCAGGCAAGGTGGCTGGATTTGCCTCGGACGAAACCGATCGCGGCGAATGGCTGCCCAGACCGCCGCTGGGGGACGGCGAGCGCGAGCGCGACTCGTACTGGCGGGCATTCTGGAGCGGCGTGGACGGCACCGAGTTGGAGTGGTGGGAGACGATCGAAGGACGCTGGGTCCTGGCAAAGGGCTGGGGGTCGTCGCGCTTGCCAGCCATGCTGCGTGGGCCGTTGGACGTCATCGGCAATGCGCTGGTGCGAGCGCTTTGTGGGCCGGGTTTTCTCCCATGGAGGTTCTCGCGAGCGGGCGCGGGTTCCCTGTTCTGTGCACGAGCTGGATCCCGCTGTGAGTCGTGGGCCTGCACGGCGGGCGTCGGTGGACCCGACACCTTTACGGTGGGGTTCGGGCGCGCTGGAAGCACTGGCCTGGAGTGTGGGTGGTGCGTCTGCGAGAGCAGCTGGGTGGGCAAAAGGGCAGGGGGGACAGCACTCGAGGTGGCGTGGTACCTACTCTTGACTGGCAGTCCCGCGGGATGCTGTCCAGGGGCAATGCCTTCACGGCGGGTCCGAGCGTGTGGCGAATGAATGTGGGTGAGATGCGGGCTGTATAGATATGTGCACTGGACGCTGGCGCGGCGGGGGTCGTTCATACAACGGCGCGGTCAAAGGAAGTCGCGGCGCGAGGGTGGTCGAGGGCCGGGGCAGGGCTGGTGCGGCGGGAACAACAGGCAAGCGCGGTGAGGGTGAAGGTGAAGGTGAAGACGAGACTCGGCGCGTGCAGGACGAGCCGACGGTGGCGTGGACGCGGTGCGAGGGAACGGTGCGAGGGAACGGTGTGGCCCCTGGTGGAGGTGGTGCAAGTGGATTTGCTGAACGAGGGGCGAGGGCGACGTCGAGGGCCAAAAGGAATACAGGCGTTGGGGGGAAGGTGGTGGCAGTACGGCGGGCGTAGATGGCGAATCGCAGAAGAGGCGGCGAGCAAGTGCACGGCACAGGCGAGGGGAGATGCAGAAGCCAAAGCAGAAGCAGAAGCAGACGCAGAAGCAGATGCAGATGCAGATGCGGTGGGCCGTGGACGCTGTCGCAGCGAAGACGCACGCACGGGTGGGCAACTAGGAAATCGCGGACAGACAGGCGCACGGGCCCGAGTCCGTCTGGCACGGAAAGAGCACTCGTAGTTCTCGTAGACTAGGTAGGACTGGGGAGATGGCGTCTCACTGCAGGCAGGACGACGCGCTTTTTATTGTGGGTAGATGCATCTTATAGCCCTTATTGTAGGTAGGTGGATGCATGTGCGAGCAGCTTCTAGCCCTTTATTGTAGGTAGGTGGATGCATGCGCGAGCGGCGTCTTATAGGTAGATGGTGGCCATCGCGCTGCCAGCCAACTCTCTCTGTCTCTCTCTCTCTCTCTCTCTGTCTCTCTCTCTCTGTCTCTCTCTCTCTCTGTCTCTCTCTCTCTCTCTGTTTCTCTCTCTCTCTTTCTCTCTCTCGCTCTCTCTCTGTTTCTCTCTCTCTCTCGCTCTCTCTCTCTCTGTTTCTCTCTCGCTCTCTCTCTCTCTCTCTCTCGCTCTCTCTCTCTCTCTCTCTCGCTCTCTCGGTCTCTCTCGGTTTCTCTCGGTCTCTCTCGGTCTCTCGTGGACTGTCTCGCACCTTACCGATTGCTGTTTCGGCAGTCGCAGTCGACGCTCAAAGAAGTCGCGCTTTGCCCTTGACCCTTGATTAGGTACCAAGACAACAAACGGCCGAAGCGCCTCCGCAACGCCTCCAAGCGCCCTGTCCAAGTTGAGCCGCCCTGTCGAAACTGAGCCCGCCCTGTCCAAGTTGAAGCCGAGCGTGATGCTTCACCCTGTCGAGCGAAATGTTCATTCCAGGCTCACTGCATCTCAGGTCGCACCCGCACGAGATGCTGTTGCTGAGCAGTGAGCTCTCCGCGGGGACCGGACGCTGGCCGTTGCATCGCAGTCCCTCGACGGCTGAGCTGAGAACGAGCGCCTTCATGACGGACCCTTGGCCTGATTCACCACGGCTGTGACTGTCGTCTAACTCGACTACCGGTATGACTGCTGATTCAACGCGACTGTGATTGTTATTTCAACCCGACTATCCACCGTATAACTGCTGATTCAACGCGGCCGTGACTGTTCATTCGCCGCGCTGCAACTGGCAATCCCGCGGCTGCAACTGTTTCCGCGACCGTACCTGTTCATTCCGCGACCGTCACTGTCAGCGGGCCGGTGGTGCAGTGGTCGCTCCAGGGCCCAGGGAGGCAGCCATCTCCTGGCCCTAGGCCGTGACGGCGAAGTCATGGCAAAGGGTCCATGTTTCAAATGAGGCGCGCCCGGACTGGCTATAGACTAAGTAACTAGGTAGATACCGTACTGGCTATAGACCCGGACTGGCTATAGACCCGGACTGGCTATACTATGGTAGACCCGGACTGGCTCATCCGTCCGACACTGGACCTGCATCGTACCTGCAATGCCCAGGCCGACGTTCATTCACCGGCCCGCTATAGACTAGGTAGACTACCTCGTATTTGTAATGCCAGGCTGACGGCCGCTATAGACTAGGTAGACTACCTCGTATTTCTAATGCCAGGCTGACGGCCGCTGTAGACTACTAGGTCGGCTACATGTTGGGGCTGCCACCACTTCCCCGCGCCGAGCCCAACTCCAAAGCGAGCCGCGAACCGCCACCCGCCACCCGCCACCCGCCAACCTTGAACCGCGAGCCCTTTCGTCAACGCTGCTCCTGGACCTCAGCATGCTGCGAGTGCTCCCGCGTGCACAAATCACCACTTCGCCAACCCACTTTGCCGCCCTCACCTTCAGCACCATGGCTCACCCCACCATCAGTAAGCCGCTCCCGGCCAGTCTCCTCGACGCGCCCTCACTGCCCGCCAGACAACCCCGCTCTCTTGTACCTACGCTGGCCCTGACAACCTTGGTGAGTCTCCCCGGACGCATGCTAGCATCCCACCAATCATCTAATGCCGGATAGCTTCCGAATCCTGACATTCTCCCAGCATCTGCGACCTGCAGGAGAAGTTCCGGCCTGCCATTCACGACTTCTCCAGAGTTGTCGCGACGACCCAAAAGCTGCTGAGAGCAAGTATGCCAGCCCACCACGTGTCTTGGCCATGCTAACCAGCCACCCAGGCCAGATCCTCCAGATCCCCGTACTGGCAACCACCCAGAACAAGGCCAGGCTGGGCGAGACGGTGCCTGAGTTGATGCTCGATGCACCCGCCGGCATCAAGACGCTCGTCCATGCCGACAAGACCCTCTTTTCAATGCTGTACGCCCCACGCCTCCTCGGCCTCGCACCCCTGAGCATGTAGCGCTGACTGCACTCGCCGTCAGCACGCCCGAAGTCCGCACTGCCATGGCCTCGCTCGCCTCGCCGCTCTCCTGTGTCATCGTCGGCATCGAATCCCACATCTGCGTGACCCAGACGGCACTCGCCCTCCTCCGGGAAGGCCACACCGTGTACGTCATCGCGGATGGCGTGAGCAGCGTGAACAAGGAGGAAGTCCCCATCGCACTGGCGAGGCTGCGCCACGCCGGCGCTCAGGTCGTGACCAGCGAAAGCTGGATGTACGAGGCCGTGGGCGACGCCAATACCCCGGAGTTCAAAGAGCTCATCAAGCTGGTCAAGGAGTCTGCCCAGAGCACTAGGGAGTCGCTCCAGGCGCTGTGCAAGATGTAAACTCGTCGTACGCATCCCTTCGGCCGGGGTCGGGGAGCAGCCGTCTAGATTGTACAACATGGGTCCGTTTGCATGTCGTTTGATGAAGACGCTTTGGCCATCGCGCGTGATGTATACTTGAATGGCTAGCTATGCTGTGGTTTACTTGGAACCGTTGCTCCAGGCTCTCTACGCCGCACGTGACTCGTAACTCGTTGCATGTTGCACCTTGCCCACCTGTTTCCCTTTGACCTGCTCCCTATTAGCATTGCGAGTAAATATGGTAAGTTTCTTGGCAGATCTCTCATTTACCTGTTCCCATTGGCATTGCGACAAGAGAAGATTCTCAGTACATCTCTCCCACCTGTACTGGCATTGCGAATAGAGACAGTAAGTTTCTCAGTGGATCTCTCCCACCTGTACTGGCATTGCGAATAGAGACAGTAAGTTTCTCAGTGGATCTCTCCCACCTGTACTGGCATTGCGAATAAAGACATGTAGTTTCTCAGTGAATCTGCCAACTACGTCTCCTTGTCCATACTTTCCCAATACCGTTATACCGTATCATCATACGCACGAGCCCAGGGCCACGTCCCCAACAGTCCATGTCGTGCATCTACCCATGCCGAACGAAAATGACGTCATATCTCACACCTCCCACCCCTCAACGCCACCATCACGGGACTGGATTTTGTATGTGCCATAATGGTCGAGCCACGAGTATGGGATGTTCCCATGGCTCAGGTTCTGTTCATCTCCCGCCAGGATTTGCAGGGCTGCATGACTGCGGGATGACGAAATGCTGTAGTAGCTGCGCGAGGCTCCGCGACTTCCGATCATTCGACTACATGGCCCGATCCGAGAGGCAACCTTTTCGACAATATTTTTAGACCTTCTTCCCGACTGCTCGGCCCCGACCTGCTCTGACTGGAACCAAAGCTTCAGCTTCTTGCACGCCTTCTAGAACCACGCAAGGACGATTGCCAGAAAGAGTCAGGGCTTTAGACATCCGCAGAGATGGAGATCACCCTCTCCATCAACGCCGGCTCCTCCAGCGTCAAGATCTCCGTCTACAAAACCGAGCCTTCGTCCTCCACACCTCTCCAGCTCGCCGAAGCCACCATCGAAGGCCTGACAGCCCCACCCGCAAAACTCAAGTACGCACGTGGTGACGAGACAATCAAGGGCAAAGAGCTGCAAGACATCGCCTCCCAGGAAGACGCCTTCAAGTACATCCTCACCCACCTACAGCACGACTCCGGCCTCCCCGAGCTCTCCAAACCCGACGACATCCACTTCACGTGCCACCGCGTCGTGCACGGCGGCGACTACCCGGCCGCGCAGACCATCGACAAGGGGACGTACCACCACATCGAGGAGCTGAGCGATCTTGCGCCGCTGCACAACGCGCCCGCGTTGAGCATTGTGCGGGCTGCGAGCGAGATTCTGCCCAACGCGAGGAATGTGGCGTATTTTGATAGTAGCTTCCATGCGACCATCCCGAGGCACATTTGCACGTATCCGATCGATCAGGAGGTCGCGGAGAAGAACAAGCTGCGCAAGTATGGGTTCCATGGGATTAGTTATCAGTTCATCACCGATGCCGTAAGTGGATGGTTTATTTTTCTTTTTTCGTTTCTTCCTGTCGTCGTCCTTTTGTCCCCTGTCCAAAGCAATGGCGTATCCATGAAGAACCGAACTCCGCAGCATCCATGGCGTATCCAAGAGCTGAACTCCAATTAACAGCAATCATGACATATCTATGAAGAACTCGACCCGAACTAACAGCAGCCATGGCATATCCATGAAGAACCGAACTCCACAGCATCCATGGCATGTCCATGAAGAACCAAACCAACTAACAGCATCCAGGTCGCCTCCCATCTCAACAAAGACCCCAAAACCCTCAACATCATCGCCCTGCACCTCGGCTCCGGCGCCTCCGCCTGCTGCATAAAAAACGGGCGCTCCCACGACACGTCCATGGGGCTCACGCCTCTCGCCGGTCTCCCCGGCGCCACCCGCTCCGGCTCCATCGACCCCTCCCTCATCTTCCACTTCACGCATTCTGCCGGCTCGCTCTCCCACGCCGCCGCCGGCCACATGCACATCACCCAGGCCGAGGAGATCCTCAACAAGAACAGCGGCTGGAAGGCGCTCACGGGGACCACGGACTTTGGCGAGATCAGCAGCAGCGACGAAGATTCGAAGAAGCTAGCGTTCGACATCTTCGTGGACAGGATCACGAATTACGTGGCGCCGTATTTTGCGAAGCTGGGTGGCGAGGTGGATGCGCTGGTCTTTGCGGGCGGGATTGGAGAGCGGGGGTCCAGGCTGAGGAAAGAGGTCGTGCGTGGCGTGGAGTGTCTGGGCTTCAAGCTCGACGCTAAGAAGAACGAGAAGCCGGACGACGGCGTGGTGGTAGATGTTAGCGCAGAGGATGCGAGGTTCAGGACGTTGATTTGCCAGACGGACGAGCAGCTGCAGATGGCGAGGGGCGTGCTGAGGGATAGGGAGCGGTTCGTGGGGAAGAAGGCGTGAGGCTGGCTTACATCACATGGAGGTCCTGATGCGCTGGAAGCGGCAGTCGAGCCAGGGGAGGACTCCAAAGAAAACTCCATCCCTACAACGAGCATGGTGTCGACAGATGTCTAGAGTCAGAGTCGCATTGTTGAAGCTTGTGTTGCCAAATGTGACGGAAACAGCCACAAACGAGGAAGTGACATGTCCGGTCTTGAGGATTGGCGGCGCTGCAGCAACACTCGCTGCAACTCCTTCCACGCCTCTGCGAAACCATCAACATGTCCTCTTAGCTTTGGGGGCCGCATTTCAGCCCTACGTCAGAAGCGGGGAACCCCACACCAAACTATGCATATAATAATAACACTTCACAACCACCAACCCCTAATCCCACACATACCGTAGAATAGCAAGATAAAATCAAATGAAAATACCACGACCACCACACTTTCTTTCCATCACATCGACTCTCTTCCTCCTCTTCCTTCTCCACCACGCCGCCACAGCAATCCAGCTCCGAGACCAGCAGCGCCCCCTACCCACCCGCCCACCCGCCCCCACGCCCCCACGCCCCGCTCCGTCTGCGCAACGCAACCCTCAATAGGGTGAGTGTCGACAAAATTAGGGAGTTTAAATTTCTGTGTCAGCCATTATGCGTCACCTGGGCACAACGTGAAGCTTGTTGCACATAGCGGCTCATGGAGAACATATCCTTCATTAATCCTACGACTACCGAGCCCATCCGATGCTGGGCTACATCCTCGCCTTCATCTCGCTGTTCCGGAAGAACTTCCCCCTCCACTGCAGGACCAACGTAGGCACCACGCTGACCACAACAAGCATCGCAACCGCAACACCCGCACTGTTCGCAATGCCCACATTCTCAAACATCTGCGGGAACCAAAACGGCCCGATGAATCCCCAGATCTGCCTCACAAAGCTGATGAACACGCCAATGCTGCCAGCCTCTTCGTGGTAGCAATCAACGGCGTACGTGATCAGCACAGTGGTAACGATCTGGTTCCCTGCTGCAGCAATGGCCACGCCCACCAACGGCGTGACGTTCCACTTCAGCGGCGCCGCCTGCTCGATGCGCACCAGGAACACGACGATTCCGCAGATAACCAGCGCATATCCCAGGTACGTGAGCCACAGGCGGAACTCGGGCGCGGGCCGTCCACCCGGGCGCTTCCTGCCGGCCCTGCGCATCCACATGTCGCTCGCGCGGCCGCCGATCTGCTCGCCGACGACGGAGCCGATGATCAGGCTGAGGAACTGCAGCCCGATCTGCTGGGCGTTGAGGTGGAACTTTTGCCCGAAGAGCTGCGGGACTTCGACGGTCGAGAGCACGCTCGCGAAAAGGAAGACCGTGGCGTAGGACGCCGCGGGGATCATGACGCAGGGGCACACGGCCAGCCGCAGGGGCGAGACGAACTCGTACGCCGTGATGGGCGTGGGGTCGATGCGGCGGAACTTGAAGTACGAGTCCTGGAAGCTCGGGAGGTCCTGGACCGCCTTGTGGTGTCGTATGAAGCGCGTCTCAGGGCCGAGGAAAATGTACAGGAAGAGCTGCACGCCGTTCACGATGGCGAAAATCCAGTAGATCCAGCGGTATCCGACGTTGTATGTGACGAAGCCGAAGATGAAGGGGGCTAGCGGAACTCCGATGGTCAACATGATGGTCCAGACGCCCATGAACTTGGCGCGTTCGTGCTTGAAGAAGGTTTCGACGACGACGGCCGAGCCGATGGCTGCGGCGGGGGAAATGAAGAAGGAGACGAAGGCGCGGCATGTCGCCATGGCGGCGTAGGTTTCCGTCTTTGCGCATCCGATGTTGAAGCATATGCTCCCGATCAGGGATATTATGAAGATGGGACGGCGTCCGTAGCGGGTGGATAGTGGTCTCCAGAAGAGCGGCGCGCCTCCAACGACGGCTATTTGTATGGAGGTGAGGTATGAGGTTTGTTGCAGTGTAACGCCAAGGTCTTGAGCGATATCTTCGTAGGCCGGAATGATGCCCTGAGGTACGGATACGAAGTCAGTGTGATTTAAGACAGGGTGGTATATGTCTCGGCTAGGCGAAACCTCTTCTGCAAGGAAGACACGCTCTCATTGCAACCTAGTGATTTACTTACCGAAGCCATAAAAGTGGACATCAACGCATGAAATGCCACCAGCAGAAGGTTTACAATTTTCTGCGAAATGGTCAGTGAGAGGAACAATGACTTCTGTTAGGAGTATGCGTACTTTCCATCGGGGCCAATTGTAAGGATCCGCGTCCGTCATGGAAGGGATGGGGTCGAGCTCGAGTGTGCCATGCCGTTCGAGGAGATACTGGCGATGCTCCTCAGATAGCCTGGCCATCTCGTCTCCCGCCAGGTAGGTCCCGTGTGTGTTGGCATTCTCCAATCCTGGGACAGCACCATCGTTGGGGTCGTGGAAAGTAGTGCTCTTCTCCAGTTCCGACATGATTGGCCGCGCAGACAAAAATCAAACGAAGTCAAGCCCTGGACAGGACGTTGGAAGGTGGACCTTGGGCCCCTTTGTACTCTTTGCACGTCCCGCCTCCAGGTCCGCGATTTGCCCCAACAAAGTTGTTTGTTAGAGGTGTGGAGTCCCCGGGTTCGCTCGTGGCCCATGGGGTCTAGACAGGGATCGCGAGCGTCTATGATTCACGGCAGGGCAGCGGCGCATGCGACTCGGGGAAGGGCAGCACCGTTAGCTGTCTGACAGGATTCGGATGAAGATTTCGGTATGTGCATCTCGTGAAAATGCCACTAGTAAGGGCCGCGTGGCTGCGTTAGGGCGACTAGTGGTTCGGTTTGGCTGTTGGATGCGACCGATGGAGCTGAACAATCCGACTACCTGTAGTTTGGTAGTGCACTAGGGTTGCTCGTACGAAAATTATGATGAAGACCTTGCTTTTGGTCGACGGGTCTCACAGTTGAAGAGTACGGTATGATAAAGCGGCTGATACCAAGACGGGAGGCTGCAGATCGGCTGGCACCTCAAAGCTTGTCGCTTCAAGAACAAGCGCCGATGTCCCCTCAGTGGTTTCCGTACATCACAACCACTGCTTCTCTTCTTCCTGCGAAATAATGAATGTAATAATGCACCAGATGGAAACTCCGACAGACTTTCGGAAATCCCGGGGTCGCGACACGCCAGCAGTGTTATCCTCACTGCCGTTATGGACCCCCGTGGCCCCCCACGGTCTATTGTGCGGGTCATTCTAGGCCGAGGCTTGATTTTGGTTGGCACTAACTCATGGGTAGCGTGTCTAGACTCCGAAGAATCCTGCAATATCTCGCATCACGGAGCAGAGGGCAAGATTTCTTGAATCTAGGTTTCGTTGCTAGAAGTATCAGATGAGATGAGGATATTGAGGGTGCTGCCATGCTCACAACTCTGCAACGAATCCCTCCTTCTTGCAGAGAGCTTCTGCTTCAGCTGTTATGTCCACCCCATAGATCATGCGCTGGACATCTGCATCCGCCCACTTATCTGGCACAGGCCCTTTGCCGGTCTTCAGTGCCGCAAAGATTTTATCACGCTCCTCCTTCGCCTTTCCAGACCCTAGATGCATTGACCGCCCGTTCTCCGCAGCCAATTCCACCAATGCTTCCGCTCGCTCTTTCCGGACCTTCTCATAGATCTTCAGGGCTTTGGTTACGGTGGAAGGCTTGCAGTCTGCGATGCGCTTGGGGTCGAGCACGACGCCGAGGACCGCTCCGTCCTCGATTGCTTGTGCAGCCCCCTGGGCAAGATGCGGTAGCGTAGGGTGGCATGCGTCGCCTACTAGCGCTGCAGAGTCGAGTACCCAGGTGCTGAGCGGCTCGTGTACGCGCAGCTTCCACTCGACGACCTCACCATCCGGGACCAGGTCCAGCATCCGGTGGATCATAGGGCAGAAGTCCCCATATACTTGCATCATCGCAGACTTTGAACCTTTGGTCGTGTAAGTTGAGTTGGGTGCGCCTGCGAAGTTAACGTCCGGCTGTGCTGTGGAAATGTTGTAGATTTGTTTGTTGTGGATGGGATAGGCAATAATGTGCTTCTTCTCGCCTATCCAGCGGGTTACAGTGTCCGCATCCAGGAGTTTGATGAGTTCCGGATCATCCTTCAGTTGTTCCCGAGTCAGCATGATGCGGTATGCAGCTTGGCCCGAATCTTTGACATCTGCTGTCTCTCCCAGAACTTGCAGCATAGATACGCGAGTTTGGCTCTTAATACCATCGCAAGCCAGCAAGATGTCGCATTCCACACGTTGAGCCTCGTCCGGACTTTTCAACGGTGTCAGCTTGAAGCTGGGCTTTGCTCCAAATTCCGCGTCTGTGATCAGGCTACCAAGCTCGAATTTGATTCCAGGCTCTTTTAGACATCCATCGTACATGGCGCCCGCTAAGCTCGCTCGGTGCCCAACCATGTGTGGATATCCATATGTCTTCTCCACGTAACCCAACGTTACATGGCCTAGCTCCTTGTCCGAGCTGCCTTCGCGAATTGAAGTATCGGCGCACTGAACGGCTTCGGCGGCAATCTGCTTCCAGCATCCGAGTCGGTCGAGAATGCGCGCCATGTTGGGAGCGAGCTGGATGCCTGCACCTACGAAGCCTAGGCCAGGCGCAGTTTCGTAGATGGTGATGTTTTTATGACCGGCTTTTGCTAGGGAGAGCGCGGTTGCGAGGCCGCCCATACCTACGGGAGAATGTTAGGTGTTGCTGTATATTTTATCGTGACGAAGCATACCTGCGCCGATGATTGCTATCCTCAAGTTGTCGGCCATTGTGATTGTGGGATATGGAAGAGTAACAGAGATGTGATGAACACAGGCTGCTGGGTATCTAGGTTAAGGAACTGTGCGTTGCGACTATGCTGTCCTCCTCAATCCTCTTTTACTTCTATGTTTTGACACTTCGACTTCGTAAATATAATCTTTTCCAAATAGTGAACCTTCGTACAATGCGCTCCCAACGTATCCACAGGCACCGAGATTCGGAGCTAGACCTTGGGTAAACGTATCTACGCGTACAACGAGCGGACAAAAGAGCGCTCGGGCATTGACGTTAGACCAGGGTTCACGGCAGCAAGGTCGGCATCCTTATTATGTGCATGCGCGCTTCCCCAGTCAGCTGATCGCGCCTCCGTGTTGCGTCGGGTTGTGGCGGGGATCGCGGAGGAGGAGACAGGCTTGGAGCAAAATTGACAAATGCCGACCGACGAGGCCGGCGTAAGACACGCTTGTTCCACACTTGTAGCTTCCCCACAGACGCCCCACTGCCAATGGGCGCAAACTTGCGGCTCAACATCGGTTCCTACATCGGATGTCATAAATACCAAATCATTTCCATCATGTGCATGCGGTGTATGAGATGTCTAATCACCCTTAGCTCTGATCGTGTGACTACGTAGTAAAGGTGCCTATCTTGCGCATACACGCTGAGCCAGCGGACCGAAATGAAGTTATGGGCAAGGTTGCGTTGGCCCTTGCTGTCCCAGCGACCGGTACCTTGACGATCGGGATACCCGCAGGTCATCCAGGCACAGTAGCCGGTTATCAGGGTACAGTAGCCTCCGATCCCTTCGCTTTGAGGCAACGCGGCCGAAACTAGATGAAATCCTTCGTCGCTTTTAAAACCATAGGTGACGCTTTTAAAGATGTCGAGGCTTCTGCCTGCCCAGTGTTCGCGCCAACTGATCAACTCCCGTTGCTGCCACTTTGTCGTGCCATCAAAGTACCCAAGCAGACATGCGACCTTCAGTACTATGTCAGGGCGCGCTTTTAGGTGTTGGGAGCGCGCTCGAGTGCTCCCCTGCTGCGATTCAAAGCGCGCTGCCTCCCAACGCGACCGTCAACTTCGCATATCCAATCCAGGCCAACGGAACGTTTCAAGTACCAGCAGGCGACACGGGGTATCCTACTAGCCCGTTGGGACTGCCTGCGCTGTGCGCCGTTTCGGTGCAGGTACAGTCCGTCGGCAACACGACTTTCGGTTTCGGTCTGTTCCTTCCCAGCGACTGGAATGGAAGATTTCTTGCTGTTGGAAATGGAGGGTTCGCTGGTGGCATCAATTGGATGGACATGGTACGTGTAAAGGCTCAGTGACTGCTCCAAGACACTGACATAGTGTAGGCACCAGGAAGCCGGTATGGCTTTGCGAGCATGTCCACCGACACCGGCCATAACTCTTCTTCTAGCGATGGAAGCTGGGCGTACAATCAGGCGGATAAGGTCGAGAACTGGGGCCACCTGGCCATGCACGGGTCGGTCGTCGTAGCAAAGACTATCACAGCCGCATTTTACGAAAAAGAGATAAAATACAACTATTACTCGGGTTGTTCGACTGGCGGCCGTCAAGGTCTGAAAGAGGCGCAGGAATATCCTGAGGACTTTGACGGAATTCTAGCGGGTGCACCTGCGTGGTGGACGTCCCACCTTCAGCCTTGGACTGTCAAAGTGGCTCTCTACAATTTGCCGGCCACCGCGGATTACCACATCCCGTCATCGTTGTTTCCCGCGGTTGCCGCAGAAGTTATGAAGCAGTGCGATCCTCAGGATGGCCTCAAGGACAACATCATTTCTGACCCCCAGGGTTGCAACTTCCGTCCAGAGGCGCTGCTCTGCGCGTCAAACGTCACAAATGCCACGGCTGCTAGCTGTCTGACATCCCCGCAGATCGACACCCTGTACAAGATCTACACCGATTCCATCGGCGTCAACCAGACATTCATCTTCCCTCATCTCAATCTTGGAAGCGAAAACCAGTGGATACTCGTATCAGGCAACGCGCCCAACCCTCTTGGTCCGGACTACGTAAAGTACTTTCTCGGCCTTGGCCCCGATTGGGACTTCTACGACTACAGCGAAGACATCCAGCGTCTGTCCGACAAGATGCAGCCCGGAAATGCCACCGTTGGCTTCGACCTGTCCGCGTTCCATGCGAAGGGTGGAAAACTCCTGTCGTACCACGGCCAGGCTGATGGACTCATCCCCACAGGCTCAACGCCGTACTACTACAACCACGTTACACGGGAACTACAACCGCGAGGCATCGATGTTGACGAGTTTTTCCGCTTCTTCTTTGTCCCGGGCATGGGTCACTGCGCTGGAACTTTCCCTAGCGTCAACGCACCGTGGTACTTCGCTGGAGCGAACCAGGCGCTCAAACTTGGCAACACAGCGTATGGTGTCCCAGGGTTTAGGGACGAGAAGCACGATGCGCTGCTTGCCATGGTGGCCTGGGTTGAGAACGGCACGGCGCCGGAGCAGATCATTGGGACGAAGTATGTCAATGATACGACGCAGGCAGACGTGATGAGGCAGAGGCCGCTATGCATGTATCCCAAGCAAGCCAAGTATACAGGGAGTGGAGATGTGGACGAGGCAAGCAGCTGGGAGTGCAAGCTCCTGTACTGAGATCTGATTGATGTTTCAGTAGATATCTAAAGCCGCTGTTCTGACAATGCCAAGACGTGTATCACTGTCTATTGTATATCGGCAACCGTCTATGCCTATTCATTTTTGTCAAGGGCCCGCAGCATCGTCTTCCTATAGCTCCACAGAGTCCAGCAAAGGCGGCACATTTTCCAATAAGTACTCCACGATCGCGTCTGGACCTCCCTCTGCCTGCAAGCCTTGCGGTATCGCGTGGGTCATGATGCCTTCGACACAAACCATCAGTGCCTACATATCTACCATGTCACTATTACAACTCACCGGGGCGTTCCCTCTCTGCAATATCACGGATCTCCCTTGCTTCCTCTGGCGACCACATGGACGCCGAGAACTGTTCCTGTATCAGTATTATCCCTATCAATGGGCGAGAGCAGCGGAAAGTCTGACCAGAATATTTGGCTGATGCTGCTGCATTTTCGCCACGACTTGATCGATGGAAGAGCAATTGTCAATGTGCGTGATGTCGTAGCGATCACTCAAGCTCTCGATCATGCGCGCTATGATTCTCTTCGCGCGATCTGGCGCCGTGTTGACGGTGACGAGCTTGAAAGGTCCTTTGCGTGTGTCTGGCATTTTCTTTGCCGTGTGATCGTTCAGCCAAATTGTAGATACCTAGATGGAAACAGACTTTCTGGATCGCCAATTGGTACAGTTTAATGGTTTATTGCTACCACTAGCCTATGTACGAGTACCATCAAACGCGTGTCAATCTTTGAGTGAATAACAAGCCTCACGGCAGTGTCATCGCAGTGCCATGATCGCAGCCGGTGTTTTGTACGAAACTCCTCCTGAAGTTCGGATGTAGATGTAGCACCTACCGAGGCCCGGCGATTGTGACGGTAGTGGGGAGGACATGGTGGGGCAACTTGGAACGCGTGAGGCTGGTGCGGGGCAGCTGCGATCGAGGTCGTAAACACTGCACGTTTTCATCGTACGACGCACTAAACGGCTATTCAAAAGGTGTCACTGTACAAAGACGAAGCGGCAAAGCTGTCAGCGGAGTATTGGAAACGTAGGAGCTTCGAGGTGACGCGTGGAAGCTTCGTAACTGAAATATTAGGAGCTATCGCGAGGTTAGAGCTGTTTTAATTTTTTGCGAAGACCCCGCGTTGACAAGAACAGTGAATTTATTTACAGGCAATTAGACTTCAATCGCCTTGCAAGAACCATATTTTTGTTCGTAGATAATGCCTTCTACTCTACATCGTATGTCTTCGTTCGAAGAAGCTTCGGCTGCCTTCCGCGCACACCTCCCCGACCTCGCCACTCCACGTTTCACGACTGCAGCAAAGCAGGACGTCTACGAGTACGCGAAATTCTTCCAGGACAATCACGCGCCATCATGGCTGTTTGATCTTACCCAAGCATGGGCGAAGCTGTACGAGGAACCTTTTAAGGGCGTTACGAGCGATGGCACTGTGAAGGAAGGCCTATATGAGGCGAGAGACGAGGGTGTCGATATCGAGAACATCGTAAAGAAGGCGGAAGACTTGTTGAGCAAGTTGGATGAGCAGCACAGCAAGAAGTTGAAGTATCCTGTCAATGCAAAAGAGTGGAGAGCATGGTCGAACCCGGAGATCCTACTAAGGCCATTTGGCCTCAGGCTCGAGGAAGGTAAACATATGCGTCATCAAGGTCTTTTTGGAGGGGTCAAACTGAATTTCAAATAGTTCCCAAAGCGACGAATGATGCCATTCACAAAGTCATCGAAGCCTCACTATCCCCGGAAGGTTACCAGAAAGCTCTCGCCTCGATGCGGATCAACCACTTCTTAGGCGAATGCGTCAAGCTACCCAAAATAATGAACAAGGACTCATACAACTTCCTCCTCTTCGGTACCCCATCTGCGTCTCCATCTTCACCCTGGGGGTGGCTCATCTACGGCCACCACCTCGACATCGCCTGCTTCTTCCGTGGCCCCCAGATAATCATCAGCCCCACCTTCACCGGCGCCGAGCCCAACATCATAGATGCCGGACCCTGGAAAGGCACCGAAATCCTCCATAAAGAGGGAAACATCGGCCTGAAGCTGATGCAGAGCCTGACACCAGAGCAGCAACAAACCGCGCAAATATACAAGAATCTGAGGGACGACGGCATGAAGCAGACAGGCGATCTGGCCACTGACCGCTGGAACAAAGACGACCAGCGCCACCTCTGCGGCGCCTTCCGCGATAACCGCATCGTCCCTTACGAAGGCGTCACTGTGTCGTCGCTCAGGCCGGAGCAGCAATCACTAATCCTCGAAATCGCGGCGGAGATGCTGCTCTATCTCCCAACCAAGTCGCGACAATTGCGCCTCGATCAGATACAATCGCATTTCGAGGAGACGTATTTCAGCTGGATCGGCGGGTACGGCAACGACGACGCGTTTTATTACCGCATACAGAGTCTCGTAGTGATTCTGGAATTTGACCACCACTCGGGTGTGTTTTTGAGCAACACGGAGCCGAAGAAGTTTCATACGCACACGATTGTGAGAACGCCGAACGCGGGAGACTATGGGCAGGCGATTAGGGCAACGGAGTATAGGTTGTAATGGGACGAATATGGTCTCTGTATTTACGTGGGAAGATACGGTACTAGTTGCACCCATATTAAAAGTGCGCAGACTGACCTTCTGACCGAGATGCTCTTTACTATCATGCTCTGTTAGGTTTCTCTCTACCCTCAGCTTCGCCGCCCGCCATCGGGTTTTACTGTTCATCGTACAAAGACAACTATTGGATCACCAGCGACAATGATGCAAACTATGCGACTACTAAGAGTGATATGTAGTTGCAATAAGTGGCAGACAAGCAGAATTCGGCTAGGTCTTCTCCTCTTTATGCAGCCTTGTTGCTTGATCTACCATCCAGGTTGAAGCCAGCGCAGCCCCGAATACTCAGCCTGGTGAGAATCCTACAACACGGATTCTGACGGTAGGCCTCATCTTCAATGATACTCCTACTATGGCTCTAATAATTAACCTTTACGGTTCTAACCCTCTCACAGGTGGCCCATGCACCAATATACGCCTGCTGACGCTCAAGAGGGATATCGCTTGATAATGAATCCGACCCGATTATGTGCAATCTCCACACAGTCAATTTCGAAACCGCACGGTCGTAAAAGCTCTTTCCTATGTGCAGGGACCATATAATGATACGAAGACAATCCTGCTAAATGAACAAGTCTTTGATGTTCGAAATAGTCTTTGGGACTTCCTGTTTCAGTGGCGCAGGAGTGCGGCATCAGGAAACGGTCATCTCGTTGGAAAACAAGACACAGTGCATGCGGAAAATTCCAACCTCGGCGACGAGACGGAAGAGCGCGCTCGATGCCACCGTCAGATGGTACAGAGTACATCTGGATAGACGCGTTATGCATCGACCAACGCAACCTTGAAGAACGATGCCACCAAAGTGCAACCGTGGGGATATCTCTTCTTCGGCAACTGGTATCTTGGTTTGGTTAGGCATTGAAGACAAGGGCACCAGATAGTTGCGTATACGCTGCAGAAATTATGCCTCTCTGGCTGCACGGTCAACGATCCATTGAGGACGCCCAATAAAAACCTTTCGTACGACTGGTGTATCGATGGCAGAGTTTACTGGCTGAAACCTGAGACACTGCTGAACATGACTTTTTGGGAACGAGCTTGGATTTTGCGAGAGATGCGGCTTAGCACGAGATATCATGGTATGTGTGCGATACGACCATCATTGACGGAGCTGATATCCTACGGATGTCCAGGGCCTGGGTTTCTTGAAAAGGATATGAGCTACCACCATAAGCGGTCAATATGGAAGGCTTCAGCTATGATTTATCTAGAGGATACCATCTACGTAAATATGTACGTCACAGCTGTATAGGAGTTTCCTAGCTGGCACACCTGGTCTCACTATTTTCAGAGTGTTCGAATGTTCGAGATCGCGAACTTCCAGTGTGGTCTCTTTTAACGATAGGGCGAAGACATCTTCAGCTATCGTTCCAGACGATATCCTGACACCATTGCGCGACATTGATATCAGAATTTACCGCTCAATTCTACCGGGTGGGTATCGAGAGGATAAGATGAATCTCCAGAAAGCCATGGAGAAAGGCTAAGATGCTGGAAGTTCGCCCACGCCGTTGAATCTCGCATGAACAAAGGACTTTTCTCACGAAGAAAGCTGGGGAGCGGTGTCAGCGATAAGGTTCACGTGTACCTACGGTAGGTAGGTAGGTAGGTAGGTAGGTAGGTAGGTGGCTTTCGCTTATCATGTGATTTCGTTCCAGTACCTACCTAACATGATACGCATGTACCTACCCGTTCCGCTGCACAAGTACCTACCATGCACATCAGGGTGCCAGCCATCCCCAGCCCAGCCCGTGCCGCATCGCCACGCCGCATCGCACCTCACTCGGAGGTTAAATACTCGAGCCCCACGCTGTGCGGCACAGTCCCGTCAACCACGTTCATTCCGCCAAGCTGAGCTGCGCTCAGAATGTGCATGTTGCATTTTTTTCTTCTCGCTATACCTACCTACCTACCGCTTCTTTCGCGCAACACTGCCGCCGCCGCCGCCCAGGACATCACCTCATCGCAGTGGAAGGAAGCACCTCAGCATGCGCAAACATGTCTGTATTAAGTCTATGATGTGTATGTACAATATATGCCCAGCCGAACCGTATGCACACGCGGGCTATCGTCTCCCGCTAGTTACCCCTGTCTATACGCACCCCCGCCCCTTTGCTTCCGTCTCTCCGGCTCACGCCTTGCACAGCCTGCCATCGGCCTGCACGGTCCAGTCCTCCGAGCCCACGAGCTTGGTGGCGTAGAACAAGCTGTTGGGGTCGTACTTGTTCTTGATGGAGCGCAGCTTGGCGTAGTTTGAACCGAAGAAGTTGTCCTGGAACGATGGCTGCTGGAAGTCGCCCTCGTTGACGTAGGCGCCGCTGTCGGCGCCCGTGACGGTCGTGAGGAGTGGGTCGTACTTGTTGGTGATGAGGGTCTCGTTGGCGGTGTTGGCGGCAAACGGCTGCGTGTAGTCCCAGTTGGCGGCGACGACGATGGTGATGGCGGTCGAGCGCCACTTGGGGTGCACGGCGTTGGAGGCGGTTGCCGTCTTGCTGACGTCGAGGCCGACGCCGACGACGTGGAAGTCCTGGTCCGAAACGATGGTCTTGAGGGCGTCGGTGAAAGCCTGATTGGCGGACGCGGTGGCGACGACTTGACGCGGGATCAGGCGACCACCCTGGACCTGCGCGGAGGTGTAGGTGCCGTAGGGGAGCGGACCGTAGTAGTTGTTGAAGAATTCGTAGTAGTTGCTGAACTCGGTGATGGTGAGCGTGTACACGGTGCCGGCGGCATCGAGCTTCTTGGTCAGGTCGAGCATGAGCGCCGCGACCTCGGCCTTGGACTTGCCCGGGAAGGTGACGGGCTGGATGGCCATGATGCCCTGGCCGAGGTAGTAGCCAAAGGCCGCGCCGGCATCCGTGTACGAGGTCATGGCCGCGTGGAAGAGCGTGATGCCATTCCAGAAGGCGTCGTCGGCACCCTGTTGGATGAGTGTCAACATGGCGCCGGTGACCTTGGTGTCGGCGTATGCCTTGACCGTCATGCTGAGGACAAGGCCGTAGGTACCGCCGCCGCCACCGGACAGAGCCCAGTACAGATCGCTGTTCTTGTCAGGGGTGGCGGTAAGCAGGCTCCCGTTGGCGGTGACAACCTCCCATTCCAGGACCTGGTCAGCCCCGAGGCCGTGGATGGTGGAAAGCATGGAGTGGCCACCACCCTGGGTGTAGCCACCAGCGAGACCAACTGTCGGGCAAGTACCACCGACAACGCGCAGGTTCTGCTTGTGAGCGGCATCGTAGGCTTCATAGGCTTGGACACCAGCACCCATCTTCATAGCTTTACCGGTGTAAGAAGACGAAGTGTAATCCTTGATGGTGATGTCTTTCAAGTAGTGAGTCCACAGCGAAAGACCTCCGGTACCAGTAGAACGGCCGAGCAAGCTGTCACGCATCAGCGCTTGCAATGGAAATGGACTGAAAGACTTACTCGTGACCGGTGTTCTTGATGACCAGACGCACATTGTTCAATTGTGCGAAAAGCATGCCCGCTATCGCATCTGAGGCCTTGGTGACCTTGACGGCGTAGCTGGGGTACGTTCCAACCTTGCAAGCACTTGAGCGAGGGGTAAAGGGGTCGCAACTCTGATTTTGAAAGTAAGGCGCAACGATGGAGGTGGAAGATTCAAAACTGGTAACGTTAGCTGGCTTCTGGGAGGTCCTCCTGGCGAAGTACATACTGAGTCTGAGGGTACACCCAGCCCGCGCGGAGAGCATCACACTTGGCGGCATCGTAGTTGGGGTCGTGGCAGGGAGATGCCAGGGGAGTTGTGGCAATCAGACGTCCTCCCACGGTCGCGTTGAGGACGCTCCAGATGGGCTGCGATGGCCAGTCCTTGTCCTGGGGGAGCTTTCGACATGTCTGTCCCCTGGGGGCCAAGGGGCTGTGGGTGGGCGACGCAGCAGCGGCAGAAGCCAGGGCAAGGAGGAGCAAGGAAGGCTGCATGATGGGCAGGAGGAGAGCGAGGCCACCAGCAAGAAGGAGGAATGTGGCGATCTGTGGAGTGTTGGTAGAAGATGCTGGCTGGAGAAGCAACAAGCTGGGCTACAGCGAGACTTTATAAGGCTGGTGGTGATGGGAGAAGCCAGTGCGAGGCGTCCCAATACTGCATTTACCACGAGGGCCAGGGTCGGGTACGTGCAGGACCTCGTGGGAACTGCACTACACGTGGGAACTGAGATCAGATCTGAGCTGGGTCTCGCTTGAAGGCCCCAGGAAGGAAGGACATGTCGTAAAGAGAGCTTCTAGAAGGCTGACGAAGACCGAAGGACGCCAAGCAGCAGTCGAGGGAAGGCACTAGGCTACGGCAGGTCGAAGGGTCATCGCTATATTGGAGTTTGAGCAATCTACCGAGCACGGTGGCGGAGGGGGGATATCGTACGGCTGAGGTGGAGGGCTCTGGGTGCGCTACCATGGCGTGCAGAGAGGCGCCACCGTCGGCCTTGGGTTCGCGCTTGGACCAGCGAGGGCCATGTCTCCACACGCTCGAGGCAGGGAGATGTAGTAAGCGCTAAGTGCCGTGTCGGTGAATGTACAGAAGTGCCTGTCTGAGCAAGTGCGATGCGGCAAGACGAAAGGGTGAATGGAGCCCGTGCGTGGGTTGGCGCTTAGACCAGGCGCTGATGCAGGCCAGCCGCTGTCCAATGAGAGACGACACCAGCCAACGTCCACACCAACCACTATCCAATAGCACGACACCAGCCACTGTCAGGTAGGACACTACGGACCAATGGGGACGACACCCGCCACCGGATTTTACATACCACTGTCCAATAGGTGCGACATCAGCCACCGTTATCTATATAGTACTGTCCAATGGGTGCGATTCCAGCCACTGTTCAATGGTGCGCCACCAGCCACTGTCCAATGGGAAGTGCCACACTAGCCACAGGGCCGCGCCGCTGGTTCCCGAGCGCTGCAACCTCGATGTGGGCCCTGGGCAATGTCCCTCTACAGTAGATACCCCTAGGCAATGTACCTAGATACCTAGTAGATACCCCTAGCAATGTACCTAGATACGTAGTAGACACCCCTAGGCAATGTACCTAGATACCTACGGTAGTAGATACCCACCTAGTCTATTGCAGGCCTCTGCATCAACCCGTAGGTACAACCCTCTGCATACACGCGAGATTCGTTGCAGGTACGCGAAGTCCGCACCGCTGGCCCTCGTCGGCACCGCTCCGTTTTGGGCTGCTGCTCCCGTTGCACCTGCAGTGCCTCCCAGTCCAGCGTGCTGGGCCGCGGTGGAAATGTGATTGCAGTTTGTCTTGCATCACAAAGCACACGTGCAACGTGCAAACATGTCCTAAATACTCACCGCGACCTACCAACCCGTCCTGACCACTCACCACGACCTACAACCCCGTCCTGACTACCCACCGCGACCTACGTACCCGTCCTACCCAACTCTCTACTCCCCACGGCCAGTTGCTCACGCATCCACATCCCGTCCCGCTCGCCCCAGCATGGACACGCTCAAGCGTCTCTGGCCCCAGCTACGGCCCACCCCCAGCGCCCCGCTCACCGAGGCCAACTTGCCGTCTCAAGCGGGCCGCGTCGTGCTCATCACGGGCGCCACCGCTGGCGTCGGCTACGAGCTATCGCGCATCCTCTACAACGCGGGCGCCCGCGTCTACATGGCCGCCCGCTCGTCCGCCAAAGCCGACCAGGCCATGGCCAGCATCAGGACCGCCCACCCCGTGCCCACGGTGGCTGGCGGCGCGCTGGCCTTCCTCCACCTCGACTACGCCGACCTGGCTACCGTCAAGCCGTGCGCCCTCGACTTCCTGTCCAGGGAGCCGCGTCTGCATGTTCTGTTCAACAACGCCGGCATGGCGTCGGCCCCGCCCAAGGAGCGCTCGAGCGCTGGCCTCGAGCTCCACATGCAGGTCAACTGCGTGGGCGGCTTTCTCCTGACCAAGTTGCTGACGCCAGCGCTCGAGGCTGCTGCCAAGGACAAAGAGGCAGCCCAAGCCGCCGTCCGCGTCGTCTTCAGCAGCAGCATGCTCGTCGACGCAAAGGCACCCGCCGACGGCGTCCCGCCCGACGAGCTCGACAACCCCTCGCTCGACGGCGACCGCAACTACGCCATCAGCAAGGCCGGCAACTGGTTCCTCGCCGCGCAGTTCGCCCAGCGCCTCGGCCCCCACGGCGTCGTGGTCCTCACCCAGAACCCGGGCAACCTGCGCACCGCCATCTTCGACGACGTGCCCAAGGCCATTGTCTGGGCGAGCTACCCGGTGCTGTTCAGGTCCATCGACGGCGCCCACACGTCGCTGTGGTCGGGCTTCTCGAGCGACGTCACGCTGGCAGACGGCGGCCGCTACGTCGTGCCCTGGGGCAAGTGGCATCCGAATCACCGTCCGGAGCAGCTGCTCGCCATCAAGGACGAGAGCGAGGGCGGCAAGGGCTATGCGCGCCATCTGTACGAGTGGTGCGAGGCCAAGACCAAGGCGTTCCAGTAGGTAGGCGACGGCTGAGAGGCACGTGCAATGGTAGTTCCAGTAGGTGGGTGACGGCTGAGAAGGGAAGTTCCAGTAGGCGACGGCTGAAAGGGTCGTGTAATGGTAATGCAACGTGGGTTTCGGGTGGCAGCTCGTGTCCGTAGTCTCAATGTTTGCTCGTATCCGTATTTGATCCACACAAGGATGCATACGGTACACGTCGACCTACTGACGTGAGACACCATGATGCTTCTGCCGACATGAAACGCCATGACGATTCTGACATGAGATACCATTAGGTACACTTTGGACATGCAATGCCATCGTACTTCTAACCGTTGATACTAGTACATCTCTGAAAGTTGATACCACTACACTTGTAACAGTTGATACCACTACACTTGTAATAGTTGATATCACCACACTTCTAATGGTTGATACCACTACACTTTTAACAGTTCACACCATTACGCTTCTCACAATTCATAGGTGACATTCCACTTCTAACATTACATACCATCACATTCATACGAACATTAAATACCATCACATTCATGCTAACATGAAATTCAGTACCATCACACCTCTGACATTCGATGCCATTACACTTCTGACATTCACTCCATCACACTCTGACAGTCAGTACCATCACACCTCTGACATTCGATGCCTACCATTACACTTCTGACATTCAATACCATCACACTTCCAACACCACCTACACCCTGCCCCCCTCGCCCAGCTTCTCGCACACCTTCTCCCCAATCGCGTTCAGCGTCTTCGCACCCACAATCTCCAGCGTCGTCAGGCCGACCTGCAGCTCCTTGCGCAGCCAGTTCCGAAACTCCATGGCGGCCAGGCTGTCCAGCCCGTACACGGTCAGCGGCTTGGCGGGCTCCATGGGCTCCCCCAGCCCCAGACTCTTCATGAAGTGCGCGTTGATGACGCCCACCGTCGCCGCCAGCAGCGCGTGCCTGTCCGCCGCGGGCGACGCCGCCAGGGCGAGCAGGCTGCGCACTTGGGAGCTCGCGTCGCCGCCCGCTGCGTGGGTCCCTGCCGCCGCCGCCGCCGTCTGCCGCAGCGCGCGGAAGCGTGGGTCCGCGACGAGCGGCGCGTCGACGGGCTGCGGGTGCGGGATCCCCGTGACCATGTGGGCTGCGCTGGCGACGTGCAGCGGCCGCGACGACTGCTGCTGGAGCGAGGCGGCGACGATGCCGTGCAGCAGCGCCTCGTTGATGGGCTTCCAGATGGCCGTGTTGAGGCGCGCGGCCACGGCGGCCCGCTCCGAGATGTAGCCCACGTCTTCGATGACGCCCAGGTCGACCGACGCCGCGCGCTGGCCCTGCCCGTGGCGGTGCGCCGCGAGGGCATCGAGGAACGTGTTGGCCGCCGCGTAGTTGGCTTGTCCTTTCTGTCCGACCAGGCCCGAGATGGACGACAGCATGGTGAAGAAGTCGAGGTCGAGCTCCAGGTCGTGCGCTGCCGTGTGCAGATTCCAGGTGCCTTGGACCTTGCACGCGATGGCGGCGTGGAACTCGTCGACCGTCATCTCCTCGTACGTCTTGTCGCGGAGGACCATGGCGCCTTGGATGATGCCGCCTATGGGTGGCGAGGCGCTCTGGAACCCCCTCTTCACATCCTCCCTCTTCGACACGTCCCCGGTGATGAGCATCGGGGAGGCCCCGAGCGCATGCAGGTCGCGCAGCACCGCCTGCGATCTTTCGTCTTCGTAGCCGCTGCGTGCCATGATGGCGATGTGCTTGGCCCCATGCCTGGCCAGATACACCGCCAGACTGCCGCAAAGACCCTTCAGTCCGCCGACGATGAGATAGGACCTGTCGTCCCTGAACTGCAACACTCTCTTCGCAGGGCGGATCGGCACGAGAGGCGTGGCGTGCTCGGCCTCTCGCGAGAGGATGATCTTGCCCATGTGAGTGCCGCCGCGCATGTACCGGATGGCATCGCCAATCTTCGAGTAGGGGAACACGGTCCGGGGCTCGATGGGCTTCACGTGGCGTCCATTGAGCATCTCGAACAGCTGCGACAGCAGAGCCGCGATGACGGGGCGGGTGATGCTGTCGGCCGACATGTCGACGGCCCTGAACGATGCGTTGCGGTTGAAGGGCTCCATGGCGAGTCCTTTGCGCGCAAGAATGTCCTTCTTCCCAATCTCCACCATGGTTCCGCAGTCGGCGATGATGCGCCAGGAAGCATCGAGGAGATCCCCCGTCAGCGAGTTGAGCACAATGTCCACGCCGCGGTCGTCGGTCATCCGCATGATTTCCTCTGCGAACCTGCTGTCGCGCGACGAAAAGATACGATCGTCACTGAGCCCATACTTTTCCTTCAGGTACACGCGCTTCTCCTCGCTGCCGACGGTGGCGAACATGTCCGCACCCACGTGCCGGCAGACCTCCATGGCAGCGATCCCGACGCCGCCAGCTGCGGAGTGGATCAGTACCGTGGAGCCTTTCTGGATGCTGGCGAGATTGAAAAGCCCGTAGAGAACGGCGAGATAGACCACCGGCAGTGTCGCGGCTTCTTCAAACGTCATCCAGTCTGGTATAGCATGCACGCCCTCAACCGGGCATTGCACCTTGTTGCCAAAGCTGCCGCGTCTGATCAGCACGACGCGCTGCCCGATGCGGAACCTTTGCGCTTTCTTGCCCGCCCCAAGACGTCGGATCACACCGGCGCCTTCAAGTCCCAGCATGTACTGGTTTTCCGGGACGAGGCCAAGGGACGTGGCAACGTCCTTGTAGTTGAGGCCCGCCGCGTGCATGTCGATCTCGACAAAGTCGTCCTCCAAGGGGAGGTCGCCCTCTGCCACTTCCACGAAATTCAGCGACTCGAGGATACCCGGGCGCTCGCAGACCATGCGGACGCAGGAAGGGTGCTCGTGGAGATGCTTGGTCTGGAGCTCGCCGCCCTGAGACTTCTCGCGCTGTGCCGCGTTGACGGGGCCATCGAGCAGGACTCTGCTGGTGTAGATGACCCCGGAGCGCTCGACGTACTCCGCTTCGACGACCGTACCGGTGTTGACGTCGTGCAGCAGCTTGTTGATGGCTTCCTGGGCATGGGCATTCGACACGTCTTCGACATCCAAGATGGTCAGAGCAGCAGATGGGTTCTCTGCCCGGATGACGCGAGCCATGCCATTGATGAGCGCGCCGTGGGGGTTGGTAACCTGCAGCTGTGCGCCCGCTGTGATCCACAGGATCTTGCAGTCCCTCTCGGTAAGCGCACGTATAGCATGCCACTGCTTCTGGTTCACATCGCAGAGCACTGGTGTGTACGCTTCGTCGACAATGAGCACCGTGGACCTGGACTTGATCTCGTCGAGGTGCTCGACATCGACCTGGCGAACGGTGAAGCCGTGGTCTGTGACAGCTTGCTCGATTGCCGACATGTCGTGCGCAGCATCAGAAAGACGCAGCAGGTCTACTGAATGCGAAACACCATTGCTAAGTGCCTCCTTGCGACTAGGCTGTGCGATCAGCTCGGAAACATAGGCGTCTGACGACGGAACGATCTGGGGTACATTCCGGATAGATTGGTATCCCGCGTCCTGCAGCATCTTCTCGACGACCTCATGCTCCGGGCCCAGCACCTGGAAGTGGGAGCCAGAGGCGCCGCTGTCGGTGCTGGTCTCCGTATTGAGGGCTAATGATGCCGAATAGTGCACAAAGAGGAAGCCGTCCTCCCCAAGGAGTCTCTGGATGTTCGCCAGGGCGGTCTGCAGCTCCGCGCCGGCATCGTTGGATGCTCTCAGAATGACAAGACCGTAGCCTGTGGGCAACGACGACGAATCGAACGCAGCATCGGTGATGTTGGCATGGATGACCCGAGCACCGGGAACTTCGCGGAACTCGCTCTGGAGAGTGAACAAGGAGGCTGCGTCTGGAGTAGCTAGCGTGTACTGTCCGCAGGCACCGCTGGCTTCCATTGAAGTTTTGTTGCTGATCCACATGCTCTCTGTGTCACCCAACAAATTAACTTCTAGAACGTCGACGGCAGGATCTCGATGGATGAGTAGCTCCAGGGCCGACTTTTGCTTCCCATCGCCAGATCGAAAGTAGCGCTGCAAGGCTTCTCCCTCCAGGTAAGCAACATCGGGCTTCCAGTCTACGCGCATGAAGGAATGCGTGTCTGCAGAGTCGTCGTGGGCGTCGAGTTTGTGGTATCGCAGCCCCTTTATCTGGACCAGTGGCAGGTGCGTCTCGTGGTCGTACACTGTGATGTTGGACCGGTAGTTTTGAGCTTCCTCTGAGCTTCCCACGCCCGTGAAGACGGCAGACGTGGTCGCAATGCCAACCTCGACAACGTGCTCGCGAGCATTGATCGACATGTCGTCTATCATTGCTGGTACAAGCGCCCCGCCGACCGCACTCCGGATGCCTTTCCACAGCGATGGCGCTCCCGCCTGCAGACAACCGTCGATGGAGACGGGGTGGACGGTGTAGGGAGACTGCGGGTACGAGGACTTTGGCTCTTTGAACGAGATATGTGCTCTGCTTCGGCGGCTTCCAGCAACAGCCTCGATGCTGATCTGTGGTTGGAAGAGCTCCCCAAAATCGTACCCCACGTCTCGCATAGCCTTGTACCACGCCGCTGCAGGCGTGGGGAATTCGAGCGGCCGCACATCATGTGCTGAAGCGACTTGCTTGGATCCAGCCGTCAGAGCAACGAGACCCGTGCAGTGCTCGTTCCATTCCTCGTCGGTGAAGGAAGAAATGGTGAATCTGCTCCAGGACTTTTCGCCGTCGTCTTCTCGACTCAGCGTCAGCATGATGCGCGACTCGGAGCCTTCAATGACCATTGCTTTATTGAATGCGACGTTGCGCAGCCTGTAGCTTGCCTCGTGGACGGATCGCCCTTCTTCGATGAAGCCTCGAGACTGGCTCGTCTGGAACTGCGCCTCGATCGCCATGGCCACGTACCCGGCGGCAGGGAACAGCACCTGTCCGCCGATACAGTGATCTTTCAGCCAGCTGACCTCGTCGATCTTCAGAACTTTCTTCCATGAAGGCGCGTGCCACGAAGTACCAAGGACTTTGCTTCCCAGCAAATCGTGGCTTGGGTATCTTCGGAAGCGCCAGTCTTTGCTGGCCTCACTCTCGTACCAGTGTCTGACCGAGTGGTTCCACGAGTAGTTGGGCAGGTCGATGAGAGTGGAAGGGGCTTGCTGGTTGGGAAGATATTGGTTGACTCGGGCCAGGTCGACTTGCGCTCCCGCGAGGAAGAGGTCCCCTGCGATTTCAAAAAGCGCATCGACAGCAGCAACATCGCGTCTGCTGGCCCCATGGTACGACACATCCGCCGCTCGACTGCCGAGAGATGCTTTGATCTGCTTGAATGGGCCGGCCAGGGCGCCACTTGGTCCGATTTCGATGAGGAAATCGGCAGGCGCATCTTCCGTAAGGGCCGCAGAGACAGCCTGGTTGAACAGCACAGGCGACTCCATGTTCCGTCGCCAGTAGTCTGCATTGCAAGCCTGGTTATTCTCGGATCCCGTCACGGATGAGAACATCTTGCAATATGTCGCGTCCGCGAGGGGAAACTCGCACTCTTGCTGCATCAACTCGTAGTACCTGGCGGCAATGTCCGCGACGTATTTCGAGTGGTAGGCAACATCGACTTGTAGTAGTCGAGCAAACTTGCCTTGCTCCTTGAACCGCTGCTCCAAGGCGGATAGGGCAGCCACCTCTCCAGAAAGGGTGACGCTGCTCGGCGAATTGACACACGCGATGGCAATAGGAAGCTCCTCGGCCCGCAGCACGTCTATCACGTCATGCTCGCCGAGTCCAACAGCAAGCATTCCGTGCTTCGATTTGGACGCATCGTGGACGTCGGCTGCTGCCCGTCCCCGGAAATATGCTACCTTGATAGCATCCTCGGACGTCAGGAGACCAGCGGCAACCGAAGCTGCAATCTCGCCGGACGAATGCCCTGTAGCACTTACAGGCTGCACGCCCCACGAGCGCAGGACTTCCAGGATCGCGAGTTGCAGAGCTGTGACGAGAGGCTGGGAGTACTCGGGCTGCTGGAGATGCTGTTTTGTTCTTGGCTGCGTCAGTTCGTCGACGAGGGTCCAGGTCGGCGGGTTCTTCAGTGTCTGGAGCACGCGGTCAAGCCTTTCCACCACGGCCCTGCAGGCCGGAATCGTTTCGAGGAACGACTTGCCCATTTGCGGCCATTGCGCACCCTGGCCTGTAAAGATGAGTCCGATTCGAGGTTGAGAAGACTGCGGCTTTCCGAGTTTCAGGCTGTGCACGTCGACCTGGGCGCTTCGTGCAATTAGGTACGCACGGTTAAAATGCTTGGTTCTTCGTTCGGATAATGTGTGCGCCAGGTCGGTGAGCTCCACGCTGACTGCAGGGTTGAGGAGATGCTTATTCAGAGAATCGGCGTAGCTCTGGAGCGAGGCGACGTCGTTGGCAGAGAACACCAGGACTTGCGGCGGCTCCAGCTTCTCTTCCACAAAGAAGTCAAAGTCGTCTGCCTGGCCAAAAGACGACTTGAAGTGCATTTGGGAGGCAGCGGCGCCCGTCTTTGCCTCGTCGAGGATGACGTGCGCATTCGAGCCGCCGAACCCAAACGAGTTCACGCTGGCTCGTTTGAAGGGGACTTTGGGCCATGGCCGGGACTTCCGCGAGACGGACACGCGGAGCTTCTCAAAGTCAACTGATGCAGGTCAGCTCTTGAAAATGGAAATGGCGCCATGACATACTCTCTGGGTTGGGGGTTTCAAACGTCGGGTTGCCAGGCACTATCCCTTTTTCCATGGACAGGATCGTCTTGATGACACCGGATATTCCGGACGCCGGCTCAGAGTGTCCTATGTTGCTTTTTACCTAGATACTGTCAAAGAGGCGTCCCGGCTTACGTAGAGGTGATGACCTACCGATCCGATGTACAGAGGATCCTTCCTCGTCCCGTCGGCACAAAAGATGGAGGCAACACCTTTGACCTCAACAGGATCACCTGTCTTTGTACCTGTCCCATGGCATTCTAGATACGAGGTTGCGTTGTACTCGGTAATACCTGCGTTGATGTAGGCTTGCCGTGTGACCTCGGCCTGGGCCTTTGAGCTGGGACTAGCAATTCCAGCAGTCCAGCCATCACTGTTTGAAGCAGTGCCACGTATGATGGCTCGGATGGGGTCATTACTGAGCAATGCATCAGCGAGACGTTTGACAATCAGCACATTGACTGCCTCTGCCTTCACGTAGCCGTCGGCTTTGGCATCGAATGTATGACAGCGTCCCGTCAAAGATGCTGCACCACTCAGACCACTGAGATCGATGCAATGCTCTGGGCTCAGATACAGATTCGCACCCGCAACAATGGCGGTGGTGATCTCCCGCGTCTGCAGGTATCTTGAGGCTACGTCAAGACTCTGCAGGCTACCCGAGCAAGCGGTGTCTATCGTCATGCTGATCCCTGGGTTAGCTTGTGCATGAAACGCAGAGTGGAGACGGGTACCTTGGGCCCTTGACGTCAAGGAAATGGCTCAAGCGATTGCTAAGCATAGCGCGCCCGATACCAACCGTGGTGTTGGGTGCACGGTCTTCAGGATCTCGCGACTGGATATCTCCATAGTCTGAGCGTACATTAGTGAAACAGTCCAATGCTACAAGACGTTGACCTACCGCAAGCAAAAGACCCTACAAAGCATCCCGCCGATGTCCCCTTCAGCATCTCGAGCGTGATGCCGGAATTCTCCAGCCCCTCGTACACGACCTCGAGCAGCTGCCGCTGCTGCGGATCCATTGCGATGGCTTCTGCCTTGGACAGCCCAAAGAACTGAGCATCAAGATCTGTGGGATGTATGTCCTCGATGAACATGCCGCCGGGTGAGCGCATCGTTTTTGGCCGTTTGGAGCCATCCTCGTGGCCTTTGAGATTGAACCTCGATGGAGGAGGGTCGATATCTGCGATGCCGCCTCGCTCCAGGAACTTCCATAAAGCGGTTGGGTTGTTGCTTTTCCCAGGAAGGCGGCAAGCAAAGCCTACGACAGCCAGCGGCTCGTGTCTGAAAACCCCCGAAGAAGAGTCGTGTGCCGCCATTGCAAAGGCTGTGATGAAGCTCGCCGCTGGTTTGCTTCGTGGTGGTCAGGAACTAAGAGAGGAGCTCCGTCCGCTCTGGCGACTTTCAGGTGTCTACAAAACGTCTCCGGATGCAGGTAGCTCGCCAAAACGGTATCTTCGATAGTCATTTCCGAGGATTGAGCATCTTGGAATACCCCTGTATGCGTGACGGTCATCCCCATCAGTAGCAGACCAGGTCGATAAGGCGCACTCGGGCTAATCCGTAGAGCCAAGGTCGAAGGTCTAGATAGGTAGATACCGGTACTAAGCGGGAGCTAAGCTGAGCGAGGCGGCAAACACCTTGACCAGGGCCCCATAACGATGGTAGTGCTGCCGCTGATGCCTTCGGCACTGTTTGTTTACTAGGGCCTTTTTGGTCGGGTTGTAACCTAATCATGTAATGTAACAGATACAGCATATTCCATATATATATATATACATACATATATATGTACCTAGAGGAAGGAGCAATATTAACCAATGATTATTTAGGTGTACTAAATACTTCTCTATCCAACGTATACTGACCCCTGAACGGTAAGGTCTTGAAAAGCCATCACTACAGTAAACGCGCGCACACTGAACAAGCCGTTGGATCTGCCGGCGCTCGTATAATGGCCGTCGTGGCGCTTTACCGGATACGACAGGCAAGGAATATGTGCAGCGGGAAGGACACGGTGTAGCCGCCGCTTACGGTGTCACCGGGCGTCACCAACTTGCGTGCTGCAACGTCCGTGATGCTCCCGCTGTCCAGTAAAGGCATGTCGCCGTGTAGGCTCCATTGGCTCCACGTCAGGACGGTGTGGTGAGTGGAAGCAGGTTCGGGAATGTACACAGTAGAAGGGGAGGGTGGAGGGTGCAGGTGTCTTAGCCTAGTCTTTTGGTGGGCAACGCTAGAGAGCTGCAGCCTGCCGGGTCTATCGGTAGCCGGCCGTTCCGCGGTACGCCCGCAGCGCTGCGGCCACCTGTGCATGCGGAGTACACTGTGCCATTCCACCGCAGACGGGTGATTATCTTATGATTGGTCTTTTGAATCCCGACGCTTGTGCTGCTACCATCAGCTCGACGATCCGCTTTGTGTCTCCAGCGGTCCACGTGTCGTTCGCTCAGGTGGTTGCTGCGCTGGGCTATGGAAGACGGGAAAGCCGCCCCCCTACCCATGGCTCACTGATTGGCTGCCGAAAGACGTGATCGAAGACAATTGATGCCTTGGTAGTGCCGGACGGACCAAGACCTGGAAATCGTAATGTAAGCTAGCAGCGGCCGGGGTGGCTGGCATGAAGGTGCACTCTGGAGGCTAGCCCTGGGGATGGCCACCGGGGTGTAGGTAGGTAAACTATCAAACCAGCACGCTTGGGGTACAGATCTCATTATCGTGCGAGAGGCAGTGCAGGAACTGTTGAAGCCTGACGCATTTAGTGCCAGTAGAGCGTGGGTCTCGACGTCCAGCCCGCGGCAGCCTCCGAGCTGCACAAGCTTGTGATACCTCGCACTTAGGTAGGTAGTCCCGAGGACTTAGAAGTGGTTTGTGTGCACCACCACCCATTGTCCAGCTCGACTACCATAGGCATCGCCAGGAATCTCCAGCATGTTGGCCAAGCAGATCCTCTCCAACTTGCATCCCAGCGAGGCGTCGTATCCTGTGTGGGTACTGCTGCTAGCCGGCACCTGCGTCCTCTATACGGCTGTTTTGGCCATCTACAGGCTCTACTTTAGTCCACTGGCTCCTTTTCCTGGACCCAAGTTGGCAGCTGTTACTGCGTGGTACGAGACATACTTTGAGATTGTGAAGAATGGAGGGGGCCATTTCACATTCGAGATCATGCGCATGCATGAGAAGTACGGTCAGTATAAGTACCGAAAAAATGTTGGTCATGAGCAGCGCTGAACGTGCTGGACAGGACCCATCGTGCGCATCAGCCCAAAGGAGCTTCATATTGCCGACAGCGAATTCTATGACATGATTTACACATCAACGCAAGGCTTCGACAAATCCGCACACGTTCAGGATCGCTTTGGGGCACCAGAGGCTGCATTCTCAACTCCTGATCATGAAGTCCACAAGCGACGTCGTGCTGCCATCTCCCCGTTCTTTGCCAAACGCCGTATCCATGAGCAAGCGCCCATGATCCAAGGCCACGTCAACAAGATCGTCAGACGCCTTCATCAGGACTATGCTGGAAAAGGGAAGATTCTCAATCTCAATGACCTTTATTCGAGCTATGTGTCTGATGTGATCATGAGCTACGCGTTCAATCGTTCTTACGGGTTTCTCGACGAGCCAGATTTTGTCTCTTCTTTCACATCATCCATTCAAGGGCTCAAAGACTTCGTGCACTACGCGCAGCAGCTTCCCTGGCTCCCAAAGGTTATCGACCGCCTTCCCGACCGGCTTGTTGGCTACATCCAACCCAGCATGAAAGCCATCCTGCACTTCCAAAACTCGATGAGGGATCAGGTGAAGGAGGTGCGCCAAAATATCGAATCCGAAAAGGCCGAAGCCCAGGAAGGTACCATCTTCTTCAGCATTATCCGCTCGGATCTGCCACCGGAAGACCTCACCATCCCCCGTCTCAAGGACGAGGCGATGAGCGTTGTCGGCGCCGGCATCGAGACGACCAAGATGGCTCTCGCAGTTCTGTGCTTCCACATCATCACCACCCCCAGCGTGCTCAAGCGTCTGCAAATGGAGCTACAAGAGGCCATTCCAGACCCATCAAACCCGCCGCCGCTGTCTGTTCTCGAGAAACTGCCGTATCTATATGCGTGTCTGCAGGAGGGCATTCGTCTGTCTTACGGGGCGATAGCACGTTCGCAACGCATCTCAAAGCACAATCCCATCAAGTACAACGATTGGGTGATCCCTCCTGGTGTTATGGTCTCCCTCGATACATACCACATGCACCACGACGAGGCTGTCTTCCCGCAAAGCCACGAGTACAGGCCGGAGCGGTGGCTCGGGAATCCCCGCGGTCCCGACGGCGAGAAGGCTCTCACAAAGTATTTGACTGCGTTCGGACGAGGGACAAGGATGTGTGTGGGGTTCAACCTGGCCTATGCTGAGATGACGCTTGTAGTTGCAGCACTGTTCCGCAGCTTCAACTTTGAGCTGTTTGATACGGATAAGGGGGATGTGGAGATCTTCAGGGACATGATAGGCCTGGAGGTCAAGCCGGGCAGTAAGGGTGTGAGGGTCAAAGTGAGTGGGAAAGGTGAAGTTCAGCCTTGAGCGGTTGCGCTTTCGCATCATCGCTAGGCAGCCTTTCCATAAGATTTAAACACTATTATCGCTCATGAATCGTTATCGAACATGCGAAGTGGCTTTGTGCTCGCATTTCTTGGGTGCAGCCTAATCATCACCGATGCGTGTCTGGCGCTTCGTGCGCGCAATACGGCCGACACTTGGCTGGGGCTTCGTGTAGGGAATATCACCAAGGCTTGTCATCGGTCCCATGCAGCCGGAATATCACCGACAGGTGTTTATGTGCGCCAATTTTGAGGCAACGTCCATGAGTGATGTTCGAAAAAATATTACACGAGATTAGGCGAGTCGCCAGCGGGTGCGTCGTCCTGGACGGTCAAACTCAAACCTGATCCTAACGAGCCTTAAGTACCTGATTCAAGTTGTGTATTGACATCTCAATTGAATTGCAGCCCTTTGCTACTACTGTACTGAGCCCTCCAAGACATCCCGTAGGAACTCCTCCATGTTCGTCATTATTCCATCCACATGGTCGCCTTCCATTATCTCCATGTGCCCCACGCCTGGCACCAAGACCTTTCTTTTCGGGCAGACCAATGAGTCCCAATGCCCCAATTGTTTTTCTGCCGGACTCAACCTGTCCAGCTCCGGCACAACGAACAGCACCGGAAGATTTTTGATCATCCTCCAGAGCCCGAACGGCTGCCACAAAACCATGCGATAGTATGTCTGCACTGTCGTCCGGTTCACATGTCTGGGGGCGATCTCTTTTCCAGCTTCGACAATCTTCGAGTATTGCTCGCTATCCACGCCGACGCCAAATCCCGCAGGGTTCCGACCCTGAGCGTCCAACATGGGGAGATAAAACGGGTCGTTTCCTGCGACCTGGCTGGCGCGGTCCTGGGCGCACTTTTTCAGCACCATGGGCAGCTTTTCCTCCGTGTAAGTGAAGTCTGTCAACGGGCACACTGCGATGATGCCCTTGGCCCGTGGGTCAAGAGCGGCAACGCAAAGACCCACCGCAGCCGAGAAGGACATGCCCCATATAAAGACTTCTGAAGGATTCACGGAGGAAAGGGTGCTGACGTAGCTGATGGCGTCAGAGTAGTCCCCGACCTGCGCGATGGGGTCGATGTCATTGCGAGGCTCGCCGCCTGAGAGGCCCGTGGTGCGCGGATCGTAAAGAAGCACGGTGTAGCCTGCCGATTGGAAACGAGCTGCAGCATCAGGCAGGCCAAGCATTTCCTTTACGCAATTGAACTGCGCGCAAAGAATGTTAGCTGGGGCACAGACATGATCCATCAGTTGCTACCGACGAACGGTACGCGTGGGGAAAGAAAGCAACGGAGAGGATGTTGGCGCGTTGGCGGTGCGAGCCCAATGCTCTACCTACCTACCGTGCCTGAGATCATCGCGACCAGCAGCATTATGTGCATGTCTTTGACTTACTCCTGGCGACATAACGATAGCGGGCCCTCGATCACTTGAAGGATACAGTGTCCCGCGAAGAACAGTTCCATCGAGGGTTTTGAATTCGACATCCTGTTCGCTGAGGCCCATTTTGTCTGCCGGCTGAAAACGTTCAGAGAAAAACAGAAAATGGAAGCAATCGTAGGCAAGCAGCAGAACGTAAGAGAGCTATGATGCTTGATCGATGGCACTGCACACGTGCCCGAGAGAACGTATTCCGACACCGGGACCTTGAGCACCGGCTTACACACGTGATTTCACGTGACCACCATTGCTCCAGGATGTAGGGAAATGGCTCCTCCTACGTACGATAGGTATGGAGGCATCAGTTCCCGATACACTAGGGTAATCAGCGGCGCAAGCATTAGTCTAGCACTGCACCCATCTCCGAGGTCCTACAGCATCTCGCTCGCCGGTGGAAGGGCTGTTGCAGGTCATGGAGATTGGTATCGGCCTCCGTAGATGGCTTCGTCGGTTGTTCGGTGCAGCAGGATCTAATCCTGGCTACGATACCTACCTAGGTAGGTAGGTAAGTAGGTATTTAGCGTGCTGGTTGAGCCATGTCCGCAAGGACCGACCTCGGCAAGCGCGCTCGCGGTCCCATCACGATCACCCCACATCTGATGGGGCTGCTGTCGAGCACGTGCAGGTAAGACATAGAAGCCGAGAACGAGCGGTATTGGCCCCAACGCACCTAACGCATATCTACCCGCCGGGATACAGGGCAGGGTTCGCAGCGAGGCTGATACGATAGGTGCTCGCCGTCCCGCAGTCGTCCATCCCAGCTGCCCTTCTCGTCAGACGGGCGCTTACTCTGGTGCCTTGAGTACTGAACCGTCTCGGACTTGTTTGGGAAAAGGTACCCCTTGTACTCCATCTAAAAACCCTCCAAATCTTGAAATCGGCCTTCGCTAACACCGTCGCCCAGTGTAGTAGATTGTACCCGGAGCATGCAGGCAGTGCTTCCCACATGGCAAGCAGTGCCTCCCACATGGCACACCCACTTGATGCCCGCGCGGAATTGTGGGTGTCTTCGACGTGTTCAGAGGCGAGTGTACCTTGCTGACAGCCATGTATCGGCGTGGCGACAGTTCCAGAGTTAAATCACACCGCCATGACAGCGTCACGCAATGTGCGTTGATTGCTTAGTAGTGTCAGCAACTTGGGTTACACATTACACCTTGCTGCATACCCAGTACGCCCCATCCGGGTCTCGACGATTCGGGGTTACATTTTTGGCCAAACGGGCGCAGGGGATGCAGCGCCACAATCATCTCCGGTGGGTTTGTAGGTATGCATGCTAGGTCGTAGTGTAGCCTATGATAATAAGGCTCTCTGTCCAACAGTTCAGCCGTTCGTACGCCATTCTTTCCCCACACACGAACTCACGTATCGCCCCGCTGTTGCCTTTTCATCGGCGCACGCCTGTCTACAATCACATTGCTTGCGAGGTTTTCAATATGTCGGACTCTTCCAGCGCTGGAACAAGCGGCGCCATGCCGCAGCTCCCTCCTCATACCGAGTGGTACCAGCACTCTCGTGCCGTATGGCCTATCGCTCTGGCCATTGTCTTCGAAGCGTTCGCAATCGTTGCTGTTGCGCTTCGCATCTGGTCGCTTCGACTCAGTCGGAAGCAGCGGCTTGCGGATCATGACTGGGCTATTTTGGTTGCGTTGGTATGATTGTTGCCCGAGGTTCCATCATGAACGTGCTGACAATGTCCAAGGTGTTTTCCACGGGCCTTGTCGTTCTCCTCATTCTTGCGACTGTGATGGGTGGTCTCGGACAGCATGCCGCGCTCCTCTCAGACCCTGCTGTTCAACTCGTCCATTTTGGCAAGGTAAGATAACTGCCCTGCGAATCGTAACGAGGAACCTAATGGAATTCTAGATATACGTCGCAAACTCTCCAGTCTGGGGCGTTGCGATCAGTTCTGTCAAGATTTCCATCCTACTACTCTACGTCAAGCTTTTCGCGATCAACCATACCTTCCGTATCATTTGCTGGATCATTATCGCCATCCAATGTGCCTGGTTCGTCGGAGTGACGCTTAGCGGTCTACTTTACTGCAAGCCTTTGGCATTCGCCTGGGATCCGACGATCCCCGGAGGCAAATGCGGCAATGCCACACAGGCCTACCTGAGCGCCCACATTATCAATTTGGTGCTTGACATTGCCGTGGCCCTCGCTCCTATCCCTGTACTGGCCAAGCTCCAGTTGAAGAAGGCGAAGAAGATTGAAATCACTGGCATCTTTGCGCTCGGTATCATGTATGTTGACACAAAAGGTTGCTTCGACTTTCGGCTGACATCACCTTAGCATTTGTGCAATCACCATTGCCCGTATCATCTTGATCAAAGACTTGGTCCCGATGGATACTACCTACACCTCCTCTCACATCTTCTTCTTCACCATACTGGAGCCGCTCCTGGGTATAATACTGGCTTGCCTGCCTGTACTTCGCCCAGCTATGACCCAGATTACGAGCGTGTTCACTGGCACTAAGAAGTCTTTGCTCAACAACACCGACTACACGACTGATAGTAAGCCTCGCACGATTGGAAGTACAGGCAAATACAGTAACATCGCGCGTGGAGTCGATCGGTCAGACTCTCTTACCCGGCCTATCAACGATGCTGGGTCGTTCAACATGGACGCTTTGGAGCAGCCCAACAAAGCCAATGAGGGAAACGCAATCCACGTTACTAGCACTTGGGATGTGGAGCGCCGCTAGAATATTGAGAGTGGAAGGATGCGTTGTTAGTGCTCAAAATATATATAAATTATCAAATCTAATACGTACTGAATGTGTGTATTTCTTTCAATGACTCTGTGCCCATGGTGATCAACGGGAAGAAAGTATAATACGCTTACACAATTAGAGGTTGAGGGCTCTCCAACATTACAGTATTAGTTTCGTACTCGCTACGACATGCTTATGAGGCTTCATGCTCCTGCTCGTAATCCAGATGCGCCGTATGCTCGTATTCGCTGTGCAACTACATTTTATCAATGTTTTTGTCACGTAGACGGCTTCACCCTTGCCTCGACTATGCAGATACGGCTTCACCCTTGCCTTGACTATGCAGATACGGCTTCAACCTTGCCTTGACTACGCAGATACGGCTTTATCCTTGTGGTCGCGGTGCCACTTGGAGATCTGCCGAAGCCAAAGTGCGTTCAGGTCATGGAGCGGGCGTTGACCAAATGTGAAAACTTGCGCAGCCGCCAGGCCACAAAGGCCGTTTTCGCGATCGACAAACTAGACGCAATTGTTGGAAAATGCACGTCGCGTACCAATGTCGAATCTTGAACTTACCCACGTCATTCCCGTCATACCACCCCAAAGCACAGTGCCTTTTCCAATGTTCGCCCCGTTACCAAGCTCAAACACGTCCTCACTCACCAGACCTGCCAGACTTAGGCTCTTGTTCATATCTCTCGGCAAGTTCATCCCGCAATTCACGTCCCATTGGTCGTCTTCTTTGAGCGTTTTGTTCAGGCTGTTCCACGCTTCTATGCCCACTGGTCTACCCTCGCCCACTTGAGGCGCGAGCAGCTCATCCCATGACACGGCGCCCAAGACGCTTGGGTCCTTCGTAAGAACAGCCTTGAGCAAAGCGAGGTACTCTGCCGCTGTGCAAGACAGACCACCTCCACCAGACGGCTTTTCCAGCCCACCAAGCATGTCGAACCCTTGCAGTGGAATTGCAACAGGGAGGGCATCTGACGTCGTCGCCGCTCCCATGTCAAGCCCACCACCTGCACCGCCAGCTGCCTGTGGCGGGATCAACATGGCCTCCTCGGCCCACTCGCCTTCCACCTTGTGGCCCGCCGCGGCTTGCTCTTCCTGTAGTCTGCGCCTCCAAAAAGTCGCTTTGGTAACACCCAATTTCTTCCAGACATTTTCCTGCAGGAAATCGTCCAGCTCCTGGCCGCTTGCGCGTTCCACGGCGAGACCAGCCCAGTCCGCCCCAACACCGTACCGCCAGCCTGTCCCAGGAGCAAACTGCAGCGGTACGGACATGCGCGCTGGAATGGTAGGCCCGGCCCATGGGAGCGTACCAGTGTGGGCACGCCACGCCATCAGCGGCGGGTCTACAAGATCGTAACCGAGACCAGAAGTATGGGTAAGAAGATTTCGCAGCGTGATGGGGTGGTCATTGGGCTTCAGGACGGGAACTCCGTTCTGGTCAACGCTTTCGATGATCTGGAGCTCGCCTAGCTCTGGGAGGATGGTCTTGCGAAGGTCCTCGTCCAAAGTGACCTTGCCGGCTTCTACGACCTTCATTACCGCGATGGCGGTGGACAGCTTCGTGCATGATGCGACGACCAAGCGGGTGTCTGGCGTGAAAGCAGGCTTGGGGTTGGCCGTTGGCGAGGCAGTAGATACGCCGAATTGGTGGGTGTAGGTGAATTTGCCTAGACAACGTCAGATCATGCGAGCGAGAGATTTGAAATGACGATTAAGGGTTCTGAATATGAAGCATGAGCACAGCTAGCCTACCGGAAGCATCCGCAGCGGCGTAAACTCCACCAGGCAATGTCCCGGCTTCTTGCAGCTCAGTGAGCTTTGTTTCAAATGCTGTAGCCATAACTATAGGTAGAGAGTCAATCGAGGATTTGAATCAATGCAGAGCTGAAGATTGTTGAGGAGCGTAGAGGTAGATAGCAGATAGTTGTGTACAGCAGGTGCTAGCTATTCGCCAAGCTGCGCGTAGGCCAGCAATGAAGCGCAGACCAACAGCGGTCCACTACCTACATGTACCTATCTAGCGCTTCATGTATTGGCTGGAATTTGTGAATCACGCTAGATGCTTTCCAAGTGAGGGGCGCTTCGGGGTTTCATATCCCTACCTACTGTTCCGTTGAGAGCCTAGTGCTTACACTGACGCTACCATTGAAAAGAGAAGGTCATAGTAAGCTAAAACAAAGGCTTGAAAGTACTTAGAGACTATGATTTACGCTTATATGTAAGTTCAATTCAAAATGGTTAATCATTTCAAGAGTGTACATCAGAAGTCAACCGCCACACAGAAAATAACATTTAGAGCTTGAATTCGAAGGGCTGAGCGCGCCGGCCTAGTGGCGCTGACCCAAAAGCTCCTTATACAAAGCTGGGCATGGTAAAGCAAACACTGACGAGAGTAGTCACTTTATCCCAGTAGTTCAACTCCTCCTCGGCAAGATCGTCTTGCGTCCACCCAGCTTGCACCAACGCCTCCACATGGAATAACGACCGTGAGGATGCAGCTTTCTTCGTACGTTCCAACATCTCGAGGAAAAATTGTTCTCTGCTTGTTTGTCCGTGCCTCCCAGCCTATGATGTACATTGGGAAGTGTGGCTTGCACGTTTCCAGCTCAGATAAGAGGGCGAATGCCTTGTCGACATATTCTCGCAGCGTTGAGGTTTGCTTGAGAATGTTCTCGGTGACGCGAATGAGGTAGATGAGCATAGCGAGTTGGTATAGATAGACGCTCGCGCTGAACTTCTCAGCTGGAGAAGGCATCGAAATGTTTCTGATTCGCCAATCCAGGATTTGGATGCTGTTTGAGTATGCATCTAGCTCCTCTGCACTCATGCTTTTTAGGGACGGTTCCGTGGGCACTGTGTCGCAGAGGTCCGACATCACCTTCAAGATCGCGGGGATCCAGGGCGCTAATGGCAGTGGCGCGTCACAGCATATGAGCTCTTTCCTGCGCACAAGCTTCCGATTGCAAGATTCGTCCACAATCTGAGGCTGGCTGATGGAGGCCACAACTTTCCTTTTTTGTTCCGCCTTCCAGTGCCGGCTGCTGAAAGCCTTCATGATGTCATGGTAGTAGACCCAATTCATCAGCATGTTCTTCTCTACATTGAGTGTGCATTTTTGGTGGGAAATGTTAGAGTAAAGCACTTCTTTAATACCGTTGACGTACCACGTCCACTCGCTGGCACTGCAAGAAGCCATGTGAACCTGTGCATCCCCAATTCTGCGTCAGGACTTGTTCTAGGGGAGTGAATTTGAGAAGATGCCATACCTCAAAAGAACAAAGAAGCATTCCAGTCGCGACGTGATGAGCGCGTTCTGCCGACTTATCAAATGTGTCTGAGGCCTGGGCCAAAGCTCGTAGACTAGAAATCATGAATTCCATAGCTTGCGAATTCCAACCGTAACGATGAAGCGATGCGAGTCCGAGAATTGAGTGAAGAACTGCTTTGGAAGCTGGCGATTCTCCATTCTGCGATAATTGCATGACCTGGTTCGCAAGATGCTTTGGGTTTGAGCAGAATGTGGTCAGCGACTGGGAGGCTTCTAATTGAACTTGAAGACAGTCAGCCTCAAGTTTCTTCCATCATCTCTAAGAGTTCCTACAATAAATCAGCAAGTCCCACTCTAACTCTCCCATCTGATGAGGGTTCCATTGTACCGGCTCGTAAAGCACAGGCGCACGAGCGGTCAAGGCCGACAAGAACATGAATATCTGCGTGGCACGAATCATGGATGAAATACTCGTTCGCTTGTTTAAATGTTTCAGGGGGTGTTGAGATGACTGGAGCACGATAGCACGCCTAGCATCTTTCTCTCTTGGCCACGACAGTCGCAGGCCGTAGCCCTTGCACTCTCGCTTCGCCCGCGTACATTGAGAACAAGCAGGAGTAGTTCTGTCGCAGAGGATCTTTCGATCTAAGTGGCTGTTGAGTGACAGTTCTCTCAAGGATTATTGGGCGAGCCTTGGAACCCACCTTTGCACGTGCCGCAGCTTCTCTTCCCTGTAGCTGGTCTTCCCATATCCGTATCTGCCCGCCGTTTCCAGAGCTAAATCAGTCTTCGATTGGAATCAATGGGGAATAATGAACGGAAGATGCAAAAGACAGACGGAGTTGGAGAAATCTGCAACTTTCAGCGAGCGATATGAGCGATATCTACGGATTGTAAGCAGGCACGTGATCGCTGAAGGTTGCCAGGTGTTAGTGGCGAGCGAGCCGTGCAGCAGGCTAGGCAGAACGGCTAGACTCGATCTGTCACTAGCGCACTAACCATAATGACATTAGCACTATGATGCCCTGCGGAAGACCAGGTGCCACATTGTCTCCTCGCATTTAGTTGCTCTAATGATCATGTCGCACTGACACAAGGATCTTGCATCGCAAAAAGTTACCAAGCGACCCTCGTCGCTGCCCTACGTCTCCACTATGGTATCATGAGACTAGGTAGCATTTCTAATCTGACACTATATGTGGATAGGCTGCTCGACGAGCAGTTTCTCATGAGGCATTAGGTAGGTATAAGAGCATGCGCTCTCAACTTAATCAACAGAAGCACACTCGCCCATCACGGTCTTCACATATAGGCAAACATTTTTATCCCAGGTTCTTGCGTCCGCAATGCCTTCCTACGTTATCACGGGAGCTTCACGAGGCCTTGGTGTAAGTCTATAACAAAATTCACATATTCCAGTCACTCATGGTGACCAGTGGGGCTTCGTCAAGCATCTTTCTGAAGACACCTCGAACACGGTCATCGGGCTTGTCCGCAATGCGCCTGCAACTATCGAGCGCGTAAAAACCGAGCTCGCAGATCGCAAGAGTATGCCAGCACCCCTATTGTATCTATTCAGCGCTCTGCTAATTCCTTAAGACATTCACATCCTCCAAGCTGACCGAAACGACACCCCCGCGCTCAAGAAAGCCGCTGCAGACACCGCAAACATCACCGGAGGCTCCCTAGACTACCTCGTCGGCAACGCCGCGTACCTCGACATGTTTGATCAATTCGACGGCCCCAGCGGCTTCCTCGCCAACTCCACGCCTGAAGAGTTCACCAAGCTATTCCGCAGCTTCTTCGACACCAATGTGCTCGCTCAGATCTTCCTGTACGAGGCCTTCCTGCCGCTCCTCCTGAAGGGTTCAATCAAGAAAGTGCTATCTATTTCCAGTTGCATGGGCGACCCCGACTTCAACAGGGAGTGGGCGCACGACCAAGCCATCCTCTACTCGAGCAGCAAGGCTGCGCTGAACATGGTCAACATCAAGTTCGGTGCGCAGTACAAGAAGGACGGCGTGCTGTTCATCAGCATGTGCCCGGGCGTGGTGGACACCGGGTATGAGAATAACCGTATTTACATCCGGCCAGCTTTGGGGAGTTGTAATGCTAATTGCCTGTCTGTACAGTGAATACCCAACAGGCAGCCAAATTGCAGGAAATCGTCGGGAAGTTCCAGGCGTACTCGCCGGATTTCAAGGGCGCGCATGAGCCAGTGGAGTCCGTGAAGATGATGTTGGGTGTGCTGGATAAGCTGAGCATTGAGAATAATGATCAGGGGAAGTATCTGTCGCATTTGGGGACGAAGAGGTGGCTGCCTTAGGTTTGGAGCGGGGTGCCATTGGATCAATGATTAGGACATATCATAGGCTACCCAGCAGGAGTCTTGTCATCTAGACATACTTCATAGAAATCTTGTTTTGCTAGCATTACCACGATTGGCACACTGTAAAGTCAAAGGTGTAGGCAGGACAATTGCTCGGAGAATTCTACCCTGAGCGCTGATAGTGTCATGACTGATAGCCAGTGCCTGATCAGAGAACTCGGACTGTAACCTTTACCAGGAAGACCGCGTATGCCCAGGGTCAAACCCACCACACGCAAATTCCACAACAGCGCGTGAATCTCGTGACGCAACTTCCTCCACACTTCTCACGAACCCCCTGAATACTTGCCGAAGAACTCTTGAAGCCTCTCCAACAACGGTTCAAAGAGCAGCACTACGAAACCCCTTCTTCGAAGCCGTCTTCTGCGCAAATACCATCATTTATCAGAAATCACACAGCCGAGCTCCTGTTCATCAGCAAGCTCCCACCTCATTCCATCCACCAGCGCAATCGACCACGCAAGAAACTCCTTCAGTCCGCTGTCATTCGTTTCCCCATACCACATGCCCAGTATGTCATCTCCCAGCACGTAGTTGCGCTTGAACGCCTGCATCTTGCGCTTCGCGCGTGCAAGGACGGCGAGAGACGTGCAGACCATTGTTAGGATGACAGAGCAGTCATCGCCAAGGCTCTGGGCGATCGTGGTGAAGCAGTCGGGAAGTATCCCCATCTCTACGGGGCCGTCGTGGTCTTCGTCGTCTTCGTCATCATCGTTCGCGTCGTCAGGGCGCTGGTGGTTGACGCCCATGTTGTTATCGTCGGCATCGTTGTCTCTGGGAATCGAGTCCTTTGCGCCGTCATCAGCGACCTCACCATCTCTACCGCTATCTTCACCCCACGTGGGAAAATTGACGCGCTAGAGCCTGCGCTTCGTCGAGGCTCTGGCCGCGTTTCTCGCGGTCGTCACCGTCCTTCTCCGACCCCGCGGCTCGACCATTACTCTGCATAGAATTGCTCCGTCCTGATCTGCGCGCTCTCGCAAGCTTGTCCCACTCAAGCCCCTCATACAGCTCCCGCACATCCTCCAGAAACGGCTCAATGGCTTGTGGCCGCACAACCCATCCAGCACGCCGTCTACACGACGTCCGCGACTCTAGCTCCTCCTCCCCATCAGACGCAGACCTGCCCATGATCATTTCCACCACACTCAGGTAGAGCGGACAGTCGCCAGATTTCTTGAAGGAAGTAAGAAGCGTAAGACCGCCTGTCCATCAGCGGCGTCGCACAAGAGCGCCGGCCTCGTCGTAGATGAAGCGGCAGGTGAGGAACAGTCCAAGCGGTGACGGGGCGTCCTTGTACCACATTCCCATCTCGGAGTGAGAAACTGGGTGGTACGTCTGCCGTGTTAGTATCGTTGTGCTGGGACATGTTTTGGTGCTTACCTCGCACATCAAGTAGTCGTACACCATGAGGCGCATTTCCTTGGGCAGATCCAAGAAGCGGAAGTGCATCTGTTCTTCCCCGGGTGTCAGATCTCTCGGGCAGTGAGGGGTAGTGGAAGGGGCGGCGCTTGTAGCTCTGGACCAGGGCGAAGTGGGGAGGTGCAGATGTACGACGGGTGCAGTCGAGACCATATTCCTGAGTGGGCGCAAGAGACGTGGTGGCGTTGCTGTGCGGCAGGGTCCAGCTGAATTCTGAATCTCCGTTCGCGCTCGTGGAACAAACACCTGTGCTTATATCTACGTGTGAGGCGACCCCGAGGCCCGCGAACTTGGAGATTTGTTCAAGCCCACACAAATTGCCTAGGGAATCGGGTGCGTGAACAGGTCCACCAGCGAGCAATCCAGTTGTTCGCGTGGCTGTTGAGAGAGGTGAACCCGGCGAGCGGGCTCCACCGTGGAGCTGCGCGGTGCTGGAGGTTAAGCCATCACGTTCCATGGACGGTGGCTTCGACAGGCTCGGCTTTTGATCTGCACGGATGTCGGAGTCTTCTTGAGTCTGTGTACGCGTTATGGCGTCCGACACCGCAGCCAGCTGATGTTTCTTTGCGGGGTCCTCGCTCCCCAGCCCGCCGTTCTTGCACTTCGCCTTATTGGCACGCGTGTTCTCTTCCATATTGCTGGCCGCAAGTCACCGGGCGCTTCGTACTCTCGAGCGAGCCGTATGGTACCAGCGTTCGAACGAGTGTGCGGGCGGTGTTTGCGCACACAGTTCCGACCTAACGTTTTTCATGTGTCAATCTGGGGGTGCTGTTGAAATTGGGCGTGAAGACGGGTCGATTTCGTGTTACTGCCAAGAAGCTAACTGGTATTCACCTCACCTACGGTGAATAGAAGGGCACGTGTGCAGGCGTCGTGAATGATCGACCAGTTTCCTTGACCTGTAATGTCAGAACTGTACATTTCATCCGTCCTGAGAGTCACGAGGAGCGCAGCAAGTCATTCTGAGAAATGAGAAAGATACGAAAGAAAAGGACACCAAGTGATCCAAACACAGCTCATGTTGATTCTCCGAAAAGTTGGCTAAATTCTCGTCTACCACCCATACTTATTACCCGCCTCCTTTTTGTTCCGACGCCCGCTCGCAAAATGCTCCTCCAGCGCATCCTTCTGCGTACTCGCCACGTTGATCAAGCTCCGGAGACTGTTCTTGCCTGTGCCGGAAATGCTCTTGAGCGCGTTGTGCTGCACCGTCTCGCCCTGCTGGCGCAGCATCTCGTTGTGTGCGTACTCGCGGTCTGTGTTGAAGTCTACTATCCTGGCACCTGAAGGATCGGGGCCTTGTCCTTTCCTACCGAAGAGCTGGCGACGCTCAGCTTCGGTGAGGTTGAGTTCGGAGGCGATGTTTGTGAGGTCGTTGGAGGGGTCCGGCGCGTGGAAGATGGGAGCTGGGGGTTGGCGGGACGGGACTGCTAAGTCGGGCATGGGTGTTTCGTCGCCGTCGTCTTGGTCGGCGCCATATATTAGGGGTTGGTACTCGCCGGCTACCTGCTTCGCTGGCGCGTCAACCTCTTTAGACACAGATCCAAAAAGTGATACTTTCGGTTTCGGTGGAGGCTTTGGCTCTGCCGGAGGCGCAACAGCAGATATATGGGACGCTGTCCTGGCGTCGGTTTGCGCCGAAGCTGCCAATGCTCTGGCGGCTGAGGGCTTCTTCTTCTTTCCCCATCCCATTCCTTTGGGCATGAACCTAGGTCTTGCGGGCGCTTGATCAGCAGCTGATGCAGGCGGCCCTAGGGCGTCTGAACGTGTAGATGCTGGTGATTCTGCAGCCTTGGTGTCCGTCTTTGGCGCGGGCAGGTTGAGCAGTGCGCGAAAATCCTCCTGTTTGCGCGCTTCTTGCTTCATTGGACTCCCATCCTCGGCATAGTCGTCGAGGTCAAGTGCTCGCTGCCTCTGAAAAGCAGGCTCTGCGCCCGTCTTCAGGTTCACGCCTGCTCCCAAGCCCTTTCCCAATCCCCTCCTTCCGGAAGGCGCGTCGCCGGTCGTCGCTTCGGCCTTTGATTTCTTGGGCGCAGGCAGCATCGCATTGAAGCCACCGAACGCACCCCCACCGAGACGCGCCTTCTTGGCGGGTGGTGCTTCCAATTCGATGTCATCCTTTGCGGCGTGCGACTGCGATGCGCTGGGCAGGCTGAGCTTGATCTTGCCTGGGTTCGAGCGGTCGACGACCTTGCGGAAGGCGGGTTTCAGCGCAGGTTTCGCAGCGGGCTGGGCAACGGCAGGGGCGTGGGCGTCGTCGGCCGAGTCTTCGGAGTCGGAGTAGCCTGTCAGATTCATGGTGCACGATGGAGAGGTTGTGGTGGTGTTTGTCGAATTTACCTAGGCACCTAGTCCAGGCGGCGATGAGGTCACGAGCGTGTTTCAGTGGGAGATGAGCTCGGGCTAATACGGCAGGTACGGGGAAGCTAGGGTCCACCCAGACTCTCAGACGTGGGGAAGGCGCGACTGCAGTCGCCTGCAAAGCAACTCACGACTCTATTCTACCCATGACGACGCTCCCAGCTGGCCTGGATGTGCATTCGCGACTTGGCGACATGAACCCATAGAACGGCCCGCCATGTCGCTCCTCCAGAACGAAGAGTGAGCCGCACAACAACGCCCGCCCAGCCTCCGCTAACTCCCCTCCTCTTCCCGCAGCTTCGTGCTCTTCCAGCTGCGCAGCGCGTACCTGTCGGCAATCAAGGACGGCGTCGGTGAGCGCCTGATCAATGTCAACACTTCGGTCCTCAATAACCCCGCCTTCCGCGCCGCCGGGTGGGTGCCCAATGCCGCCGACATCAAACGCACCTACTCGCCGCCCATCCCCACCGCAATCACCTCCGAGTACTTCCAGGCCCCGCGCTCGGCCGGCCTCAAGGTCCCCGACGGATTTGAGGATGACGAGGAAGGCGGCATGGTCACGGGCAGTGGCGCTGGCGCTGGCGGTAGCAACGACACCCTGGGGCCCACCCTGAACGCGAAGCGGCGGCGTCGGCGCGAACAGCTGGAAGAGGACGACAGCAGCGATTTGAGCGACGAGAGCGACGAAGAGGACGATGCCAGACCGGCCAACCAGATCAAGTTCCAGAAGATGCCCGTGCGGACACGCGCCGAGTCCTCACCTACCCACGGCTCTGCCCTGAGGAGCGGGCTGAACGAAGCAGCCGAAGGTCCCTCGGCCATGGTCACTACTTTCTCGCGACCTCCTGACGCTGCCCTACGCCGAGGCTCGTCCGATGGCGTGCAGAGCGTCACCGGTCGGCCCCGTGGAGACACCATCACCAGCAGCGAGATGTCGTCCGAGAACGAGATGGATTCCCTCTCCTTCCAGAAGCGAAGATTGAACCCCCGCAAGGTTGCCAAAGCCAGTTATATGCTGTCGCAGCGCATAGGCGAGGATGAGAGGGAGCCGCTGGAAGCCCTCGACGAGGGCAATGAATCAGACAGCTCCCTCTCGTCTGAATTCTCGGGCACAGCTGACAGTGGCTCATTCATAGGTGAAGGTGACGACCCGCTCGACCCTTCACTCCCGACCGGGCTGCCCACCATGCCCACGTTGACGCCTTTCGCTAGCAATTCTCCCAAGAAGCCCAAATCACATTTACACCCGACATTGCAAGCCCTGCCTCCACCAAGGCCAATCAGCTTCATACCCCCAGTCAGCGCATTAACACAGGCACTTCAAGCTAAGGAGCAAAAGCCCTCGAACCCACTGCAACGATTCGCGGCCTGGGATGCGGCCAGCGAGGCGAATTCGAACCCCATCTACATGAAGCTCTACTGCCCATTTTCTTCCAAGCCTTCCAAAGCCCTCGAACTACTCATAAGGAAAACTGCCGACAATGGCCAGGTTGTGAATGTGGCGGAAGCCATTGGTTATGCCTTGTGGCGGTACCAAGAAGAGAAATTGGAGCCTCCATTGGCTCCGGCAACGGTCAACGTAAATTGCTGGGTGCTGCGCATGTACGACGATGGCGAGATCGATGATGAGTTTCCTCCCTTGACGCGAAACCGCCCACTCATGGATTTTGCCTCGAACAACAGTAGAGGTATGCGACCGCGCGCCCGAGAAAAGCCATGGGACGAATTCGGTCTCGTCCAAGCGACCGAACGCGAGATTATCGAGAACGAAAAAATCACTCCCGACTTCAGCCGCGAGGCTGCTGCTGCGGTGGCAGCTTCACAAGCATCAGAAGAAGCTCCGAGACCCAAGCCACCACCGTCAAAACCGATACCCTCCCGCGCCAAGAGCTTCCGCAACCCTATCACTGGACCTTCTTTTGCACCTACAGCTACCCGCAAAGACACTTCGAACTTGGCAGATGCTCCCACAATCTCCAATGTAACATCTGCCAGCCGCACTGGCGCCCCGAAGACCCTCACCGTCCACTACACAGACGAACACTTCAACAATAGGCGCATACCGATCCCTTGCACAACAGACACCTACATCGCCGAAGTCTTCGATCAAGTCTGCCGCGATCTCCGCCTCGATAAAGGCTTGTTCGTTTTGAAAGTATCCGCCAGCACCACGGTCGCGCCGCCCGATCGCACAGTCGAAGCCCTGGGCTCACGCGTCGACCTTGACCTCGTACGCCGTCGCTTTGTAGGTGACGGTGTCTTTGGCATTGCTGGCAGTCCGGGCTCATCTTCTCCCAACGCACCTCTCACCATCGCTACCGGCGGCGCCCCAAAGAAAACCAGGAAAGGCGAGCGCACTGCCGCTGCTGTGTCTGGCCATGGACTCATTCACCCGCTTGCGCAGCACAACGACTCCAATGCCGGACTCTCCCTCACGTCAACTTCGTACTACAAACGCTGGCCCGTCATGCGCAAGCAGCCCATGTCTTTTGCGTCTTCCACATCGCGGACACTTGCACTAGACAACGAATACATTCACATCATGCCCGGGGAAACTGGGAACACGAAGCAGATATTTGACCAGCCGGCCAAGACGACCACGGTGCATTTCTCGAGCGTGGTCGGCAGCAAGGTCAGCAAGAAGCATCCGAAGATGTTTAGGGTCGTCGTGTTCAAGGAGAAAGAGACGAAGCGGTATGACTTCGAGGCGCAGAACCAGCAGGATGCGGTGGATATTGTGAAGGAGATTAAGAAGGGTGTGGATCGCTTCCATGAGGGCATTGTGTAACTTTATGTAAGCGAGGCGTTCGGGCAGTATGGACTTTAGCCTTTTAGTTTAGTACGTGCGGTCTGTTGTGAACCGGACTCAAGGAATGATATCACGTTGAGAGTATATGCTGCGTCGGAGAGCTATCCGCATCCAGTTCCAAGATGGTACCGGGCTAGATGTGCTCCTTGCTACAGAGACTAGAAGCCAAGAATCAAGCACCGTGAAGGAACTCTAACGGTCGAAAGCAAGAAGAGGCGATGTTGCAAATTGCATAGTGACAGGTACTGGACCCCACTCTTTGAGCTAATCCGCAAACGGTACCTATGGTATGCTTACCAGCGGCGTGGTAATACACGGACATTGAGCGTAAGATGCAAATCGCAGCTGAGATTGAGTGTAAGATTCAGACTGTCGCTGCCTCGAGAGTTGCGATGTATCTGGAAATTTCTCCACGATAATCGCTTCGCTGCCGCAATGGGATCGTCGCACTACACCTTTCGTCACATGCCGTTGCTGACCGTCGAGACTGGGGATTCTCTGCTTGAATCTGACGTATGCTTGTTGCGCCTACATCCCGGAAAATTTGAGGATCCTATATACTGCGGATTACATCATGTTCGTTTCCAAAATGTTACAGATCGCGACATTGCCATCAGCAGCATTGCAGCCTATGAGTAAGTATCGAAAGGAGAAACCCTGAAGCGAATCCAGGATTGGCGCGATTGGATCGCAACCTTCACCCACGTCGGTATACACGAAGCACAGGCAGCGCACTCGCCCCCTCCACCGTCCAACAGTGTACATGAACCGGTAAAGCACGATGTCCACCCCTCCTCTCGGAATTTCCAAAACAACACTGCCCCCAGAATCCAAAGCATTCTCGCTCCAGGACGTCACCTAGTCGTAGGTTCTTATTTCTTTGGCTGCACGAGCTGGATCCATGAGCAGATTTCCGACGCAGCTGCCGTGTCGATACAATCCGACGTCCACATGTTTCTCGTTCCGTAATCTGCGTCCGCGCTGGTTGTACAGGGCGGGAGGATAATGTTCGGTGGCCAGCGGGCCTACCGCAATGTGTATAAAGTTGCTTGGTTTTCCAGAGCACCGCTGGGACACACACAGCACATGGTTTCGGAATCACGATGATGTGGAACGAATTATCCTGGAGTAGGTTACGATGAATTGGACGAGATGGAACTTCATGTTTCTAATTGTGATCTTGAAGCTGAACGTGTAATGATTCCAAAAGGACGTTTGCTCATGGAAAGGGGTATCGCAGACGTATCTGTGTGGAAAGTATATATTTTAATGAAACGTATTATGACTACTAAGGATATATTAGCACTACGCATACTTGTAGAGGCGCGCTCGATATGACATAAAATAAGACGCAGAAGACGCAAAGTTAACCTAAGAGTGTTGCCTGACGGAGTGTTTGAGAGTGGTAGTAGATCCTGCCTATCCACAAAACACCGTCACAAAACATAAGTCTTCGGCCACCCATAGCATAAGCAAGTTTCGTCTACCTAGTCAATTAGATATCTGTCGCCTAGCGCAATACTTCCACCATGCCACAACACCTGAAACTTCTCTGTTAATATACTGCAACGCGCATCATTGTCAGTAAGCTACTTGCCACAGAAAGGCGAGGCCTGGTGGAATCTTGTGTCGCAGGTGTGTCTGCAGTATTTCACCGATCGTTATTCCGCATGCTGCCCAGGACATGAGTGTCGGGTCACGGGCTATCGCGCTGAAGCTACTGCGCTTGGAATCTGTCGTACAATCGACATACGTTAACTTATCCTGGATTTCCAGAGCTCGATTGTTGATTATCTAGAGCTTCCATAGTCGCGTACTAATCAGCCCTTGTACTTACTTAACAATAGAAGTATACAGATTATGGTTACGGCGAAAAGTATACCTAGCGCATTAGCGTACTACGTAGCGTACTGTACCTACTACTTTCAAGCTAAATTTTCTTAAAATTGTTACAAATCAAATCAGCGTTCTTAAAAATCAACTGGATCTCAAAAACGGTTCCCGCGTGGCACTTCAATACAGAGTATAATGGAGGTAAGTACGTACGTACAGATCAATTCACTATGCGGGTCGTGCTTTACGTCGTACTGTACTGTACGATGGAAGCCCTAGATATATTGCTTGGCCAGATTGGAGCGAATCCAATGTTACGTAAAAACAGGTAGCAGGTGTGCGGATGGTAGGTGTTCGTAGATGTAGGATGCACTGGGTGCATGTGATGAAGAAACGTATGAGCAGCTCAATCAGCTCCTACAGACTTTATTTGAAGATGAAGGTTGAGTTGCATTTCCTATCTATCCGCAATGTTTTCTCTGACAAGCATCAAACAAGACCTGCACACGTCCACGAAAATCTTGGATTGCGCTTTCGAACCAGAGTATAATACTTATCCTACCTTCCACCACCAACTGAACCAGCAAATAACCCGAGCGAAACCGGCCCCGGCTTGATCTGATCCTCCTGTATCTCTTCCAACAACTTCCCCCCATGGAACTGCGTACCGGCGTAGTCATCAATGTCCAAATCAACATAGCCCCTGCTGGACCATTTCCTCGGTGCGATGAACAGCATCTTTCCATTGATCTCCCGATCACTAAGCAGGCGGAGCAGTGCTCGCCCTGCATCTTCCGTCGTGGCCATCTGTACACCTACGCCCTCGACCGCGTCGAAGGTCTCCTGGGTAAGGATGTTGGTGCGGACGTACCTATAGGTGTTAGAACGAGTTTTTCAAGTCTCAAATCGGGCATGAGGAGAAGAAAGTATTAGGGTGGCCACGTACCACGGCGACAGCACGTTCACTCTGCCCCCGTAGAACCCGGCTGTCCGGCGGAGCGCGTGCATCACGCCCCGCATCCCCCATTTGGAACACTGGTACTGCGGCCCACGCGGGCAGTCGAGGAAGGCGGCGCCGGAGCCGATTAGGATGAGGCACGTATCCACTTGCGCGGGTGACGGTATGGTCCCGTTCAGCTTGATGGCGTAGTGTAGAGCGAGTTTGGCGGTGTATAGTGCGCCGCGGATGTTTACGTCGATGGTGCGCAGGTCCGGCTCTGCGGGCTCGGTGTCTGGCCCGGAAAAGGCGAATACATCGTCCTTCGGCGCGATCCCAGCGTTCGCTACGACATAGTGCACGCCTCGAAATTCCTGCTCTGCGCGCTGGAAGAGCCGGAGTTGCGAGGCCCAGTTTGTGACGTCGGTTTCGACGAATATGGAGCTTAATGGTGTCAGGATGAGTGATTAGTCAGAGAAGGGGGAAACGGACCCGGGTAACGATGCTGCCAGGGCCGAACCGGTTTTTGCGTTGAGGTCGCCGATAACGACATTGGCTCTGAAGTGGTTGTTATCACTGTCCGCTTCAGATAGAGAGTAGGGGTGAGGCTGCTTACTTTGCGGCGTGTAAAGCCCGGGTGTAGGCTTCGCCGAGGCCACTGGCACCTCCCGTGACAATGGCGGTTTTTCCTGCGATGATGGACGGGTCGAAGTCGAAGTCACAGTTTACGGGCGTTGTTGGGGTAGAGCCTGTCATGTTGAAGAATATGGGCCGAGTCGGGTTTCTACAGTTTTCGAGGTCTTTAGAACAATGAAGATGTTTCGAATACTGGTGGTGGGACTAAATCGCGATTTCGTTTTCTACAGTGTGGTGGCCCATCTTAAGATTTATAAGAGGGCAAGTCTGCTATAATCTGGTTCAGATGGCGTTACCGATGTCCTCCATCCCGAGCATGCAGGCTGCTAACATCTTGAAAGGAAAATCCCATGCGCAAAGGAAACCCACTCTTCCGAGTTTCGTCACCTAGGTAGTAGCTTCGCTGGTGACTTAGCGTCCAAGCATGCAAGCTGCTGACATCTTGAATGGAAGATAATTAGACACGAACACATCGAAGTGTTTTCGATTAGGGAGGGCTGCACAAATCACCACGAACACTGTCGTGGTGCTTGACGGTAATAAAAGTGGGGCAGGTGGCAATCGATCTGGTGAATTCTACGCTAATGCAACCCGCTGACATGCGCTAATGCACGATTCGGCGGGAGGTCAGCGGATTGCATATAGTCGTCCGCCCCCCACGTTGCAGATGTTCCGACCCTGCGAACCATGCACGAACTCGCCATGTCGACCAGCCCTGAAAGCGATGTGTCACTGCTTGAAGTTGAGGCGATGCCGCAGCAAGCTGGTGTGCCGATTGGATTGGATTGGACTGGTGTGTCTGACCCCACCAGAAGGAGGAGGCTGCAGAATCGGTTGAACCAGGCGGCATCCAGTAAGTAGATTGAGTTCCTCGGTTGCGGCTTGGGTGAGGCTGATCAAGGCAATCAAGGAGCGAGACGGCGTACAAAGAAAGCGTGTGGTGCCACGCAATTCCCTTCATTGCCCATAAGCCTACAGCCAAATTCGCTAGCCGTTCAAGAGGAGAGGAGCGAGAGTGGATCGGCCGAAAGAGAAGAGAGGGCAGTAAATCAAAGGAGTGTGTGCAAATGCCTATGTCCTAACGCCGACCCTCGCGTACGCATCGCCATGGAAAGATTCACGCAGCATGCATACCGGCAATATCAACAGGGAGTCCCGAACCCAAGTCACCTCCATATGGTCCTGCAGATCAACGTTAACAGAGCATTCGACTATAACGCGACCACCATAGGCCTAGCCTTGGAACATCACGAATACGATGCCATATCTCCTTTCAATAAACAAGGTCCTTTGTTGGGTCACAATTACTCTTCACAAGCCCGCGACTGGCCTGAAAGTCTGCGACCAACGATGCTTCAGTTCACTGTAGAGCATCATCCTTGGATCGATCTGTTTCCTTTCCCTCGACTGCGTGATAATATATTGGTGGCTACCGAGCAGGCAATGGTGTGTGATGAGGACGAGCTCTGCCATGACATGTGCCACTACAGTGGCAGTACGACACCCAAAGCTGGCCTCATCGTCTGGGGCGATGCATCAAATCCTTACAATTGGGAAGTTAGTCCTGAGTTTATCAAACGCTGGGGCTACTTATTGTCGGGGTGCATGGAACTGATGGAAGCGACGAACCACTGGCGGGCGATGCGGAGTGAGAAGACGATACCGAAGAGAGTATTTGCGGAGGCGATAGATCGGAGTTATACGGCGGCGCTCAGAAGTAGAACCGTACAGACACACGAGTCGACGCCTCACATGTGCTCGTATGCGGAATAATTCAGGATGGAAGCAGCCACTGGTGCTTCCGCATCGATATCGCCAAATCAGTCGCATGGAATTGCAAGGCCAAGCCAGCACTGTGCACGTACCGTACAGTACGGCCTGTACTTCCGTACGTACTGCGAATTGGTGCGTACGTCAGTACTGGTATATTGCCCGTACTGAGCACCGTACGTATTTATTTCTTGGGCAGTACGTATGGGAGTACGGGGGTATGGGAATTTTACTAAGCGCTAGCTAGTATTTTTCCAATTGGGCAGAGACTATACTGTATTAGGCCTAATATAAGTATAGCGTGTCCTAAATTTCAAAAGATGTTTCACTACGTACTAGCTAGTTTCCTAATTAAGCAGTTATTATACTATATAGGGCTTAGTAGAGGTAGGGCGCGTACTATATGCGTTTTGGCCCGTACGTACGTACTCGACCTCAGTACGGACCCTGTACGGTACATGAACAGCGCTGGGCCAAGCCCGGGGGTCTGACATTACTCCCGGATTCCCGACTGCCAGGCTACGGTACAACCACTGACAACAGCAGTGCTGCACCTTCGCATTTGCCATTATGCAAATTCCGTCCAACTTGATCTCTCTAAACGTTCGCTCTGCTGAGGGAGGAGAGGAAAGCAAATTAACGGAGAAAAGGTGAATTAAGAACACAGACTTGTACAGGTAACGCGCTAATAATCAGTGCTGAAATACTATTCTATAGCTCCTTTAGCATTGATTCCGATATTAATATACTTGTGTATGTCTCATCGCACCATTCTTGTCAAAGAACCTTGGGTGCCGTTATAACGGAATAGATCCACGCAGGCAAGTCCGTTGTCAATATCTGCACCCAGTTCATGTTCAGCCACACAGCCATCGAAAGTGTGACTTTGCCAAGGGGTACATCTTTCTTGATCTCCGTGAGCAGCTTCTATGAGAAATTTGCGTACATGACAATGTGGCAGAAGCGCGGGGAAATCCAAAGAAGTACCATTTACCGGATCCAGTGGCGTACAATTCGTCGCGCGCAAGGACGACGTTGAGCGGAGGTGAGGCGTAGTTGGTGGAATAGCCCGGAAGTATGCCCGTCGACCTCGGCGGCCTCAGAGCTGAATCTGGACGGGCAAATGTGTATTTGCGCGATCAGGTATGGAAGGACGCGTCAAAGTTCCAAGAAACAAGTGCTTGTCAACGGAAAACATGAGTGTAGCCGATGTTGAGAGCATGGGGAACAGGCGGAGTAAGCGCAGTGTCATGGTGAAAGCGGACATTTCTTTGCACAGCAGGAGAATGCAAGACTTGTGCGTGGCCAGTTGTGAGAGGATGCAAAACTGGCTGTGCAGTGGATACGATCGTAGGATGCACCTGCGGTGATGTTGCTGTTGGTTTCGCGGCACAGTTGGATGTCTGTCGAATCTTTCCGCAGTCGTAGGCGTTCGACAGCCGGTAAGACATAGCTTGTCAGAGCTCGTACAGCATGGTATGCGCTGCTTGTGATGGGAATTGTTCGTTCACACTGTGATCCAGCTCCTGCAAACGTGATGCGACATCAAACCCAGTCGTGACCTTGATCCATAACGCTCCGTCTGTCGTCACCTGCCACGCTGATCTCCGTTGTGCATGTGATGGACCCAACGGCATCCTTTCCTTCGAGTATGGAGTGCTCACTGTCGTTGTCTAGGTCGTGTTTTGGCCTTGCGTGCCTTCCGATACCTTTACCATTCAACACGTAGCTGTTGCCCACCTCTTTCATGACGTAACTGTTTCCGATGCCTTTGCCCATCGACTTCTGGCTGATTGACTTCTTGCTTCGAGTTGCAGATCCCATGGCACTATCTAGAGGGACACGGCGGAGCAGTGTTTCGAAGGTTTTACGGAGGGGAGGGAGGGAGGCGGTAAATGCACCGACAAAAACCTCAGATACGGCGAAGATAGACAGGTTGACCGATGTGTATGTAGCGTCCGAAGAGGCATTTAAGGACTTCATTTCGTATAGCTTCAAGGTGGATATAGCTGTTGTACTAATGCGTTGTTGATTAGATTTGATCTCATAGGCAGGGTGAGAGAGATAGACACATACAGGAGACCCAGCAGGAAAACTGTGCGGACACCCCAAAGTGTTGCTTTGCGTAGCTGGACCCGGGAGATATAAACCAATGGGGCCACAGTATAGATCATGTCGGTGAGAATGTTTGTCGCAGCACCAGAGTAACCTTTGCATTGTCAGCTCTGATGATTCGGGGTGTGTTCAAGGTTTTGTGCTGACCTGATATAACCTTAGGCTTGTCGCCCCAGCAACTGCCCGGCTGAGTGCCTGCGACGTCCCAGTGCTTGGAGATAGGTTGGCACTCCCCAAGTAGAATGACAGAAGGAAATACGAAGTTGTTACCAACATGGATGACCACAGACAGCCATATGATGATGCGATATGCTTTTGTAAAATCGAGCATTAAAATGTAGGCACAGATACTGAGCTTGATCAACGCCATGCCGTAAAGGTTGAACAGTTGACTGAACCAAAGCCATTTGAGGTATTTCTCCAAATGATCCGGAGTTTGTGAAGGGTCCCAAACATGTTTACCTGCACCGACGTCGGCCGTTTTATATGTAAAAATCGCAGCAATCATGGCTAGAAGCTACCTATGATCAGTAAAATCACTGCTGAGGGAAACAACAAGCTTACATGTCCAGTCCAAAGGAAATGGTCAGTCGCCTGGAAGAAGTTACGATTTCTCCAGCTCACGTAAAGACGCAAGAAAACGAAGATTGAACTAAAAACGATCAAGGTGACGACCGAAATTTTTAGGTCACTGGAACGGTTGTTCAAGGGCAGAGCCTCTGTGGAGGCCGCGGACATGATCGCCCAGTTACGAAGAGAAGAGATACCGAAGAAAAAGAATCTGAAGCTGCTGACGATTGGACCACGCCAGGCGGTCGAATTGCAGCTCGATGTGTTCAGGAGTGAGCGGCGGAACGGGCTGTTATTGAGCATGAGGTCACGAATAGCCACGGCAACAGGACTTCCGGAACGAGGTAGCCAGCTCTTGAAAGACGCATCTAGCTTTACAGGGAGACCCTAGGTGTGGGTGTTTTTGAAAATCCAGCGGTCGCTGCTGGGAACAGATGGACCCACAAAGAATTTTAAGACCTCAGCTGTCGTACCATATCTCAGATCCCACCAATCGAGGAAGTGCTAGATCTAAAAATGCCATCGTAGCGGTCACCAAAGTGGCATGAGTGTCAATGATCTCGCTGTACGTTTTTACGCCAGGGCCTGTGATCTCGACGCATTGCCGAGGTTTATGGATCCATGGGTTATACGTTCTGGCTAAAGGAACAAGGTTTGGCGTGGCTGCGTCGTACCTGCATAATAAACTTTCGTGGCTTTGGAGTTCACCACCTAGCGCTAGATATCGTTCGAGCTTGTTGCTAGCTTCCCCAAACTGGAATCTGTCCACCACGGAAATCCTGTCTCTTTCATTTGTATGGGCAGGAGTTCGAGCAAGAGACATCTTCACCCGACTTGCTATTTTCTCGGCTAGAAATAAATTCAGTCATAGGTACTCATCGTCGCCTTTGAGATTCAGAAACAACCCTCCAGATCATAACATGGTTGCACGGCGCAGAGACGCACGATAGCCGTCGATATCGTTGCAAATCTTCCACGATCGGAGATCGCCGCCAGCTACATGATCGGGTGTCGCTCCCTTGTTGGTTTTTTGCGTTTGTCAAAGGTGGGTACAGATACCGTGCCATATAGCTAGGGCCCGCCGTACAGCCAAAGCTTACCTACTGACAAGGGGGTTTTAGGGTCAACTTAAAATCGAATCCGAGAGGTTCAGTGGAGGCTCAACCCGCGACGCTGGCGAGGCTTTGAAAGCTAAACAATAGCAACATCGAAGCTGAATAGGCTCGGCACTGCCGGACAGATCGTGAATGGGCAATTCTGTTAGCAATACTATGTCGAGTAGACGAATGAAATGTGCAAACCTTGCGATGAACTCCCCTATTGCAATGTCTTGTCGCGGGATCTCGAGTTCTAGGGCAGTCAGCGTCCAGCGGGAGGTTGGCAAATATTCGTAGCGAGACGATGCATGCCGCGACCACGTGGAATTTCTCGCTTAGTGGCGCTTAGCGTCATGCTAGGCAGATCGTGCGGGAGCGACCACAATCGGTCTTCTGAATTCGCAGATCCAATTCCTAGTACCGCATAATCTGGCTTACCCCGTCTATGCTAGCTTGATTAAGACCATAGAGCAACTCATTAAATACTCAACTTTTGGGCTACTAGAAGTTAGTCAAACTAAGTGCCTAAAAATATAAGTTTCTTCGTCTTGCGCGAGCCTCCACCATCATTCGAAACACCAACTCGGCGATCGCCACACTTGTAAATTTGGGTTTCTCAAACCGAAGCCCCGCTAAATTATCAAACATTCCCTAGTGACACTTTCCAGCAGCAATCATATGTCAGGGCAACCGCTAACTCAGCTGGCGCAGGGTTCAAGGCCCACTGTACGGCTGGGTCACAAGTACAAAATCTTTCTTAGGTATAGAACCGGATATAGTACCTTCGTTAGTCTCGCCATTCGGTTTGTACATACCGGTACAATGTCCGGGTATACGTAGACATCTACGAGCCAGGGATTTCGCTAAGGCACAAAGTTATCCTTTTTGCAGAAAACCGTACGATGAATCGGTTCTGTCGGCTCGCCGCGGTGACAACATGCCGAGTACCGAAGTTCGTGCAGTTCTTTCGCATTTGACAGTGATACCTTGTTGAATACTCCCAAACATTCGACCTTGCGCGCTGAAACCAGCCAGGCCTCACAGTTCACCCATTTTTTGCCGTTGTTGGTGGCAACACCATCGGTGTCCGTTCATTGGTTTCCTGATCATGCGCTCCCTTTTTAACGGCGTCTGCTTTTTCACCTGCTGGCTGCCAATTATTTCGAGCCCGCCAAAGCAAACAAGCCCTGGCTCCGAGCCAAACATCGCTGGAAAGACCTTCGACTACATCATTGTGGGAGGTGGCCTCACCGGACTCACCGTCGCAAACCGTCTGAGTGAGGATAGTAGCCGTAAGACACCACAGTTGATGCTTGTATCCCGGTGGTTGACCACCATTAGGGTCTGTTCTTGTCCTGGAGAATGGCTGCCTTGTGGACGATGTGTCCACCGAAGTCCCATCGTATGCGAACAGTTTGAACACGGCGTTAATGTACAACATCACTTCCGCTCCCAATGCCAATATCGGTGGCCAGACAAAACCCGTGTTGGTTGGGAACGTGGTAGGGGGCGGGTCAGTCGTGAACGGCATGGCGTTCGACCGTGCATCTTCTGCTGACTATGATGCCTGGGAACAGCTCGGGAATAGCGGTTGGGGTTGGAATGGTCTGCTGCCTTACTTCAAGAAGTCCACTACATTCACACCACCATCGGCTGAGAATGTGAAGACATGGGGGATAACGTACGACGCATCCTACTACGGCACGAATGGGCCTATCCAGGCTTCATTTCCCCCATTCGATTATCCTGATATCACCACAATCTGGGCATCATACAAAGCGGAATTCGGCGTCCCTTTGCCAAAGGAGCAGGCTTCTGGAAACGCTGTCGGCGCCTACTGGACTCCCACAGCTCTTCGGCCAAAGAATCAGACCCGCTCCGATGCCAGGAATGGTTACTACGACTCGGTCAAGAGCCGTAGCAATTTGATCCTCGCTACTGGCAAGACCGTGAACGAGGTGCTCTTTAACCAAGGCCTACTCACTGGGTACAAGGCGAAAGGTGTCCAGTACGTCTCACGCAAAGACAACTCTGTCGCACAGGTCTACGCCAGCAAAGAAGTCATTTTGGCCGCCGGGTCTATCTTCACACCACAACTCCTCCAGCTTAGTGGTTTCGGCCCCAAGGACGTTTTGAGCGCAGCAGGTGTACAGGTTAAAAAAGATAAGCCAGCGATAGGCGCGAACATGCAAGACCACCCCAACGCCAACATGCAATTCGACCTAAAAAACTTGGCCACTCCCAACCCATTATCTGGCCTAGATCCCGCCTTCAATGCATCCGCATGGGCACAGTACTATGCCAATAGGACTGGCCCCATCACTCAAGCTCACGGTAGCAGCCTCGCCTTCCTGAGCTTGCAGACAGTCTCCGAGAAATGGGAGTCTATTGTCTCAGATATCAAGATCCAGAATGCGCGCACATACCTCCCATCAGTTTATGCTGATTCTAGGCTCCTTGCTGGCTTCAACAAGCAACGCGACATCATCGCGGACCTACACTCTCGCACCGATGCAGCCGTTGCCGAGTTCCCTATGGTAGCCTTCGGCCTTGCGATTGGTGCCCTACAACGCCCTCTATCACGTGGCACTATTACTCTCAATCCATCGAATAAGTATGGCGCGCCCGTCGTGCAGTGGAACACCTTCCAAAACCCCATCGATCGGCAAATCGTAGTTGAGATGGTGCGCTGGCTCCGTCAGCACTGGGCTCGACCCGAGCTCAGAAAGTTCCAGCCGGTTGAAACAGTGCCTGGTACTGGAGAGACGGAAGACGAGATCATCGAAGCGCTCATCCAAACTGAGGCGCTCGAGGCAAGCTTTGCGCACATGTCTGGAAGCTGCGCAATGATGCCCGAACCATACGGCGGTGTCGTAGGCAGCGATCTACTCATGTATGGGGTGAAGAGTTTGAGCATTGTGGATGGAAGCATTATCCCGCTGGTGCCGGCGACGCACCTGCAAGCCACCATGTATGCGGTCGCTGAGAAAGCGGCAGATATCATCAAGGCACGGAATCCCATCCTCGCCATACCTTCCATCTTCAACGCTTTCAACCTATTCAGTTAGTTTGTGGTTCTTAGTTTGATTAATTTTATGCAAACTTTAGCCCGTTCGACGCTACCGAGGAGCAATCCACGATAGCAGCCTGCAGTGCGCAGGATATCCGATACAATGCGGTCCACTCGTCATGCGACATGCCCACTTGCGGAGCAAATGGCTGACTAACGCGTGCCACGATACATCCTTGGGCGTTCTGCCAGTGACACTCCACCCATTTGCCGACTCGATGCTTCAATCTCGATATCATACCACCATCCACTGCTCTTCCTATCATTGTATCTGCTTGGAATAGAAATTGGCTATGATAGGCTCGAGAATCATAAGAATCTGGTGTGGTGGGCTTGAGCACCTGTTCCACTCGGTCTGCGGAGCTCGAAGACGACATGGGGTGTAAACCTTGGGCTGAAGTTGAAGAACTGTTTGCTCTCTAAGCTGTCAACAGGACGGAGGTGAGTAGCACAAGGCTGATGAGCACGAGAGGGGCCGATGTCTGTTTGACTATTGTGCGGCTCATAAGTTACGGATAGGCTTGTCCGGAGGGTTTGTCCGTAGACGGAAAAAGGCTGACTGTATGGATGCGTCCAGGAGGAGGACATGTCCGGGGCTGAGTACCTTCTAGGATATTGGTAGAGGGGCCAACGTGGCGAAATTTTGGGAGGGGGCTCTACTCTCGGCAGCCCAACGGAGGTATGTAGGGAGACATTTCTTCGAGTCGGGCGTTTGCGTATACTGTTGTACCAACAGGTTCATTTGAAACAATAAAATAGTTGATAAGAGATGGTTGTAGTAGGTGTTTCGAGCTATAAATGTAGCTAACTAGTAAACGAAGTTCCTCTCTCTGACCTAGAAACTGTTCAAGAGTGATATTACTGCAGGTAAGTAACTCCTATGTACGAAAGTGGAATCCCATGCTTGATAACCGATCGAGGATCTGCTGACAGCGCGAAAGCTGAGAGGTGTAGTAACCTGGATCGCTTTGAAAAAATCGAATAGCAGTTGGAAGAGGGAAGTATGCAGATCCAGGCCCGTATAGTTTCATGTCTGGCTGCATTAGGTATGGCATGCTGTCACAAATCATATCTGCTAGAGCCGCGACTGAAGACTCCCTGGTTGGAAGAGAGAGCGTGCGCAAAGATACTCGTTGACCATCCTTTTTTGTAGCAGAAACAACTGCGTTCAGCCTGCGGAGATGTATTTTTGCGATAATGCGGAAAGCCCAGCAATGGGTCAGGCTGTTCGCAGTCATGATGTTTGGAAACCAAAGAGCATCTGCGTGTGAAGATGACGCGTTGCTGGGATCACTCTTTGACCAGAACACAGGACACGGTACCTCGGATTGTAACATGAGTTCCCACTCCTGAAAACTCTTGAGAATGTTGAGGTAGTCTTTCCGGAGCTGTTCGACCGCGACAGTGTTAGAGAGCACCTCTAGGTCTATCATATCATCATATCTTTCTAGTAGGGCCGGGAGCGCGCTGGCTTTATTAAGAAGCAGCTGCATCATGGAGCTGGGATGTCCGCGGAACGGGGTAGTGGTCCATTCCACTCGCGCAAGAAACGTCTCTCGTCGTTGTAGAATTGTACTGATCAGCTAGGAAATACGCCACAAAAGATTAGTAACGCAGCGATTGTCGACCCAAGCGATCACGACTTACTAGTAAGGGTCTGAAGCCTATAAATAGTGTATGCAGGATGCCACTACTGAATGGATCTGGCCCGAGACGTTCTGCTAAATCTCCAACGCCTTTCATGTGCATCATCCAACCAGATTCTAGTGTAGGTTCTGACTTCGGGATCATAATCTTCATGAATCTGTCAGTCTTGTGTAGGAAATCAGAATCTCCAAGCTTGGCACTCACATCGCACACAGCCAGGCATATGATCGCGGCACTATGCTCGATATGAAAGACACCGCGAGCTTCCTCAAGCGCTTTACGCAGTAGTCCAAGTGAAGCGCAATACATTTCAAGTATCTGGGGCTGACACAACTCGTGTCCAAGTTCATGATGGCGCAGAGTAGTAGCCAAAGTCTGGATCGCAGATAAGAGGAACTGTTTTTTTCTCATGTCCGCAGAAAGCAGTAGAAGTACTTCAGCCCATGCTCCGCAGATCTGGTTGTGGAGCGGATTAAACTCCGCAGGAGCCTTGCCATTGGTGGGGGCATAGTGTTGGACGATAATCCGTATATCGTCTTCGATGTCGTAACACCTCGGTGTTAATTGAGCGTCCATTCTAACTGGCGAGACTAGCTGAAAGTTTTTTATTGGCCGAATATGGTCATCGTTGGACTTTTCAATCACCTTGTTCTGATGGCCTGTGATTCTTTTGCTCTCATTTTCAATCCCAGCCTGGTTCTTGAACCCGGAAGAGATCTGAGGAACAAACACGAATTCTTGCCGATAACCACTACAGGGGATCTGTCGGAGAAAGCATTGTGAACATGATGGCTGTTTCCCATCGCACTTTAATAAGCGATTAGCAATCTAATCTGCACCTATGTGTGGCGCGCTAAGCAAGAACTCACAGCGAGCTTCCGAGATCTGCAAATTTGGCACACGTTCTTTCGCTTCGTTCGCATGGTCTACTCTATGCTTGCGATAGCATTAAGAGGTCTAAGATCGACGCATTGAACAAACGTGCAGGCTAGCTTTTCTTGCAGCGTTGATTCGCCAAGGCCCTAGCTACCATAGGTATCGTTCTGGCTCGGAGCGGGACAACTAGTTTCCGTACCATAATAGGACCGAATCGAAATCAATGGATAAGGGCCTGTTCGGTAGACGTGATCTGGAGGCTTGATCTCATCTCGATTACTAGATCTAGTTAGGCTCATATTGAGATCACGCTGTGTTTAGTTTAAGCGTAATCTTAACATTATAAATAGAGGTCTAATTTAGGAGTAATTAACTAGCTAAATTAAATCTTACTAGTACTAATAGGATTTACGTTTATACCTATTTAAGCGTAAGATTATAAGTTAAACTAAGTATAAAGTTAAGAAGTTTATCTTACCTAATTTTAGAGCTTTTTAACGCTGCAATACTTAGTAGAGAGGCCTTTATAGGTATTATAAGAGTGTTAACAGTAATAACTTTAAATATATAGTAACTATAGACTTTAACCCTAGCTTCCTCTAGGCGTTAGCAACGCTGTAAACGTTAATAGAGATAACACTAGCGTCTATAATAAAAGAAAAAGAATTAATATTAGTAATAGAGTAGGTGTTAAGCTCTATAAGAGCTTTTACAACACTTTACGCGCTAAAGTACTTAAAGTTAGTATAGAGGATTAATTAATAACACTAAAGTTTAATAAGATAAGACTTTTAGATAAGTAGTTACTAAATATAGGTTAATCTAGATACATTAGAAGTAGGTCTTTAGAATAATTTGTATAGCTACACTAACAAAAAATTCTACGCTAGCGCTTTACTAAAACTGGGCGAGATTAAGCCCAGATCACGATTTGAGATCACGCCCACCGAACAGGCCCTAAATTAGGAAACACAACAGGGTACAGGTCATCCAGACATGACCTTAGCGTCGGCTAATGTGGCTAGTCCCAAATAGGTAGCGCTGAAACGCTAAGTATCGCGCTAAGTGTATATAGTATAGCACCTGCACGTGAGCGTACTATACCAATCCTCAATCCTCATGTCATCTGGACCTTAGCGTCGGCTGACAGGACCAGTCCCAAATAGGTAACGTTACAGCGCTAGGCATAGCGCTAAGTGAATATAGTATAGTATCTGCACGTGAGCGTACTAACCCAATCCTCAATCCTCATGTCAGTCGACGCTAAGGGCATGTCCATATGACATGGCGCCACCAGAATCACCTTGGCGAATGTAATTACTTGAAAGGGAACAAGTCTGAAACAAGACAGAGGCTGATTTGAGCGAGCCTGGTAAGGAAGCCGTTCGGAATTAGCGGACACATTGTGCAATTTGTGCTTGGCGAATACAGCTGCCATAAAGAGACTAGTTCAGCGTTCGATTTGTGGGGTTTGTTGGAAGATGGACTTCCGACTTAAGTCCATTCTTTTGGTGCAAAAAAATCTTCTTAACGTAGTTTGGTAACAGAACTTTGACCTAACCTAAAAGGTCAATATGAGCATTCCATACCGGATATTGGTCACCTTTTCGTCCGAACATTGCTAAGAGAGATGAACGCTCTGGACAATTCTGAAGGTGTAAAGCCACAACAGAGATATAAAAGGTCTGCCGCCGCTCTCGAAGAGTAGACCAGAAAAACACATAAGATCATTGTTGTTCAAATTGTTACCAAGCCCCAAAACTCCAAGCTCCTTATCAAATCACAATGTCTCGATACGCAGCAGCCCACGAGAACACTGCTGGCCCGGGGGACGCCCGTCCAACAGCCTTTCAAATTATCAAGGATGAAGAAGTTGAGGGCAAGTTGGCCGGGAAAGTTATCGTCATTACAGGCACTTCGTCTGGGATCGGAATCGAGACGGCTCGTGCCCTGTCTCTGACTGGAGCAAAGCTGCTGTTGACGGCACGAAACCTGGAAAAAGCCAAAGGTGCCCTGGCCGGAATCCTCGAGACCGGGCGCGTTGAACTTGTTGAGATGGATAATACTTCCTTGGAAAGTGTGCGTACCGCTGCGAAGACCATTCTGGAGAAGTCGAACAACCAAGTCAACCTCCTGATCAACAATGCCGGTATCATGGCTCTGCCTAAGCTAGAGAAGACGAAGGATGGCTTCGAAATGCAGTTTGGGGTCAACCACCTCGCCCACTTTCTGCTCTTCCAGCTCTTGAAGCCAGCTCTCCTTGCCAGCAGCACCGCCGAATTCTCATCTCGTGTCGTCAACCTCTCTTCTTCGGCCCATCACGTAGCCTCGATAAATGAATCGGGCAACTACAATTTCGAGAAGACAGAATACAACGACATGGTTGCATATGGACAGGCCAAGACTGCGAACATCTACATGGCCAATGAGATCGAGCGGCGATACGGATCCCAAGGACTTCACGCAACCAGTGTTCATCCTGGTGTGATTTCAACCGGGCTCATGCAGCATTTGGACCCTGCGATGGTTGAGATGCTTAAGAGCGACGAGAAGCTGTACAAAATGACGAAGTCGCAAGAGCAGGGCGCTGCAACAACGGTGTGGGCTGCAATTGGGAAAGAATGGGAGAACAAGGGCGGAGAATATCTTGCTGAGTGCGGAAAAACAACCCGTGGAAATGACAATCACGAGATCACGGGTGCAGGGTTTGCTGGCCATGCTTATAATCCCGAGAGTGAGGCTCGCCTTTGGAAAGATTCATTGGAAATGGTCAAGCTCCAGGACGATTAGTATACTGTTAATATAGAAGGTGTACTGCTAGCAATCAGAGTCATAGGAACAAGCGTACTTTCGAAAGCTGTGACTTGTTCATCAGGTGAACGACAAATTTGGTGCTTGGAGGTTAGCGTTGGTAGACGTCAAATCTACCATCTTCGACGAAAGATGTGTAATGAGTGCATTCCTTGGGGACGATGTAATCAAAACAATATCTCTTAACGTGGCACCGCCATGGCGAACAACGACACAGAAGGCAATGAATGGAGCGCCGCTAAATGGAGGTCGTCCAAATCTCTCCACGTAACACATATGTCAATTTTCCATCCGGCGCTCTTAGATCAATTTGAGGCGTATGAATTACACGCGCAGGGCCTGTAGGCCTTACAGACGAGCTCCCGAGACGAGCTTCCCACTTAGCTTACTACTTTCTTATGTAACCTAAGACTATATAGACGCACTTCTAAGCAGGCTTCTCTTTTTTAGTGACAATATACTCGATCACCCTAAGCAGTTTTTATACCTGATCAGAAAGACTGTAGCTCGGCCAGTTTGTGATCAAGCCTTGACGACAAAGACTTCCATCCTCCATATCATATCGCCACTCGTCGCTTCTCACGCATTTTCTGCACCACAGAACCTCAGCCGGATCATACTTAGCCTTGATAGATCGCAGACGAGAGTAGTTTGGCCCATACAATGCCCATTGCCAATTGGGCTCATATTGATCGCACTGAACCAGGTAAGCTTAGCCCGTGGGCAGTGTAAGAAATACTAGCTCACCTCATTGATGTAGCACCCGGAATCAGGGCTTAATCTGCGCATAGCGTATCCGACTTGGTCAGTCATCCTATCTTGGATCTGCTGGATCGTTGTAGTAGGAAGGCTCTTATCCCAGCTGGCTTTCACAACCATATGAACACCAGCATTACGCCAAGCGGGATTCAGAGCATCGTCTACAGGCTTTGCGCTCGCGATCATGCTGCCGGCGATGACATGTCCAGATACACCAAGCTATTCGAGTCAGCTTATGGACTTCGTTGTGATGCGAGTCTAATCGCGCATTAACATACCTCTGACTCTTTCGAGTTTGGCGCGATGCTCTCAAACATCTCGGCCGCAACATCGACATCCTTTGTCAAATCTTCCCTCGTCAAAAGCCGCGTTACAGAAATTACACCACCAGGCCCGTCGGTGTTGTCTGCGACCTGCTTTGGCAAGGCATTGTAGGCTTCTATCCAAGTGTCAAATATGTCCACATTCCAGAATGATAGAGTTGCAAGATGAGTTGAGGCATTCAGTGCAGCCGAAAATGGGGACAATGTTTTCTGAACCGTCGCGGTCGACTTGTCGTAGGCCATGAAGTAGCCACCGAATGTCCATGGTCCCTCTGCGGACCCTGTGATGGTGTAGTATCCTTGAAACCCTTCGTTGTTAAGGTCAATCATCATGGCGTTGAGCTCAGCAACCAGTCGCGACCAATCCTTTGCAGATGTACCATTCCGGGAAGCAATGTCCCAAGCCCATTGCGTGGTCTGTGGCATTGGGTATGCCTTCACAGTAATCTTTGATATGACCCCGTAAGTTCCTCCGCCGCCGCCCCGCGTTGCCCAGAATATATCCGTGTTTTGACATTCGTTCGCGATGAGAATTTTGCCGGTGGGTGTGACGATTTCGACTTCGTATATGTTATCAGCGCCTTGACCGTACGTGCTTGTCAGCCAACCGTGTCCGCCGGATGTCGCCCAGCCTACGATGCCCACAGTCTGTGATAGAGTTAGCGTTACTGCTGCTGAAGAAGCTGATTGTCTTCGAGAAACTCACATCATAGGTACCCCCGACAGTCACAGCTTGATGTTTTGCTAGAGCCTGGAAAACATCATCATCCTGCTCACCAGCACCTAGAGTTGCAGCCATGTGTGTAACATTTCGGGAGCAAGATTGAGGTGTATAAGCCTCATAGAACTCAATTCCCTTCATGTGATGCGTATGAATACTGTCGAGATAAGTGATCCAGCAGGATGATTACGAGCCTGTAGAACTTACTATAGCGCGCCGCAAGTTGAGCTTCTGTGGAAAGGTTGTCAGAGGACTGTCACACAACACTGAGCAAGAGAATAATTCTCACCGTTGCGTATTAGTGCCAGCATGTCCAGTGTTATTGACGTTGACCTTGAGATTGTTTTCGCCGGCGAAGAGCAAAGCTGCTTGGATGTGCTTTGCCTCCGTAGCGTTCACAATATATGTGTCACTTGCTGCTCCGCCTTGCGGACAGACAGACTTCGGAAGCACAGTAGGATGGACGCGGCCCTCCAAAGTGTCGTTCAGGGACATCCATGCCACTGGAGAAGGCCAACAAGAAGCAGAAGATATCTTCGGTGAGAGTCAGCAGACCGTAGGATTATAGATATCGGAACCTACACATTTGCAAGTGGAATTGAGTGCGGCATTCGCCGCTACCCAGAATATGCAGACCACAGCAACGTTGAGCTGCAGCTGCCGAGACATTGCTACCTGAAACCGAGTGTTAGGATTTCTGGCAAATGAAAGAGGGCGATTCCGGCAGAATGGATATCGCAGACGTAAATTGCCGTTGCCGCAGCACTTAAATGTTTACATCCGGGTCCGGCCGTTGTGTCATCATCCGGCGTGCCTGCGTCCCTACCTAACTAAGTTATACTTCGGCCGTACACTTGCCAAGGTCAAGGTATCAGCCAATCGCAAAGTTTACGTTTAGGGCAGCGGGCTAAGTGATGTTACAACGTTGGACCAAGCCTCGCTTTGGCTCGCGCCTCACCTTGACACAACCAATCGTATAATTCTCGTTCTACTAGTGTTGATACGCGTCTCCAAGCACAAGCCATCGTTGATCTGTGTTACAGGTACTGCTATACCAGAAGCGTCCGGGGATTCGTCCTGAAATGCCTTCCGTTATGTCTTGATCGTGAGCCGAGGGACCTTATAATTAATGTCCCTCTCGGCAAGGCCATGCCTGGTTCAGCTGCATCCATCCTTTTTTGCAACGGTCCTTCAACGATTTCTAAGCGCATCCGCCGATTCTTTTATTCAGTCTTAATGAATTCCCATCATCTGCCCCATCGAAGCGAAGCAACCTTCGACCTCTATCCATACACTCCTTCAGCTATAGCAGGATACACCTTTCTTATTTTGTTCGGAGCCGTTGCAGTTGCACATGTGGTTTGGGCCATAGCACTGCGGGCTTGGTATTTCATCCCATTTATACTTGGTTGTATAGGTAATTCTTCGACACACCTTGCAGGATTTCACAATACATCTGCTGACGTTGCTGGCCTCCAGGCGAAGCAGGTGGATATTATGGACGTACGTGGTCTCATCGGGATATTCGTAACGGCACACCGTATCTCATCCAAATGATGCTCATTCTTGGTTCAGCGCCTCTACTCGCCGCGTCGATCTACATGGTTCTGGGCCGCTTCATCAGCGGGCTGAACGCCGAAAAATATGCTGTTCTTAGCCCCCGCAAAGTCACTTTCCTTTACGTCTTCATCGACGTCGTCAGTTTCGTATGCCAAATCCTAGGATCAGCCGCTCAAGCGAGTGGAGAGGAAGGGGCAAGGAAAGGAATGCGCGTTATTGTGGGAGGTCTTGCCTTTCAATTGGTGGCTTGCCTTGGTTTCATCGCGATGAGTGCTACACTTCACGTAAGACTAAACCGCGAACCAACAGCAACTTCCTCCAGACCGCATGTGTACTGGCGGAAGCACATGAAAACACTATACACGGTGAGTTTGCTTCTTACCATCAGAAGTTTGTACCGATTTATCGAGTTTGCGGAGCGCGCAGGTGGATCTACACACAATAAAGAGGCGTTGCTGTACGTTTTCGATGCCTTATCCTTGTTCGCGACTGCCGTCTGTTTGGCGCTGGTTCACCCGGGAATGCTTCTCAGATCGATTCGGAAGGCGGAGTGTAAGCCGTTACCGGACGACAGTCCCCTTGCCCCTCTTAGGGGACTGAAGAGATGAAAGGACTGCGCAGAAGCTGCGTCGTCGATCCATAGAGCACATATGTCATTACATAAAGATACACACAAATCATATACGTAGCCCTATGTCTTTTTGTGTTAGATCGCTCATGTTGACTAAGCCACACTGAAGAGTTTTACCTACTCACACCTAATGAACTACTTCAGATTGCGAGGACTGCAATCAAGGCATTTCCCAAGTCAATCCAACAGTCCTGAACGGCCATTTTAACCAACAACGATGTCGGTCTTCTTCAAGAATCGCATAGATTCCTTTTAGTAGATGGTAGGACCAACCCTGTACGAACCAACAACCTACGAGCTCTGGTATCCGTAGTAGGACGGCATAATGTCCAATCATAATGAGAGCATGAGGGTCTTTTCGTTGCAATTTTTCGACCATTTGGTCGTCTAATATATACAACCATCGAAAGACAATCTGTTGCAAAGGATCCCCATTATAAGAGCCGTCCTTGTCAGACCCGTAGGTTGCTTGGAATGTTTGTGTCAAAGCTTCGAAAGCAGCGCAATAGATCTCTCTGGATTCTGATTCAACGTCTGAAACGATGAAGGAGTTCAAGTCCCGTAAAGCATTTTGCCAGTGTACTCTTGGGAGGCAGAACGAAGTAACTGTTGCTTCGTTCGTGATCGGAGGTAGAACCGTCTCTGAAGTGGCTGGCCATACAAATGAAAGATCGCCAAAGCTGGATTTTGTGTGCTTCACACCCTGGAGAAGTCCAATCCACAAAGGTGAACCTTGCTCACTGAATACCAAGTATTCGCCTGGCATCGGACCTCGCGCGAGGAGGTGCATGCACACCAGCATGGCGGAAATGTATGCTACTTGACAAGTGTCGCGGGTAAGATCAGAGAAAAGAAGCTTGACCTGTGGTACAGCCGCACAAAAGTGGCTTTCGGCCAGGATCGCGCAACGATCCGCTTCATCAATGCACCCGGCTCCTGAACGCAGGTAGCGCACATGTTGACCGGCTAGAGCGAGGAGAAGGCGGAGAACAAAAGGATGTTTTAGTGCCATTTGGGGAATGGACGTTCGGTACAGGGATTGGATGGGCGTGTCCGAGGAGAAAGTACTCCAAGTAGATGTGTAATAATGGTGGAGAAGTTCAAAGTCGTCCAAATCCAGGTTGAAGTGTTGTCCTGAAGCGGGTCCCGTCTCACAGGATGCAAACCCTACGTCAACATCGAGTTCTTTCGCGGTTGACTTGGATGCATTTGCTTCAGGCGAACGAGGAAACTTTCTCGGTCGGCCCGGTCTCTTTTTGGGATCCCGCCGTTCATTTGTACTTGATGGCGTCGAGGATGAGCTCGGCGGTGCTTTAGGCGTATAGTGGCAGGAAACTGCTCGTTGGGCACAGTTGTTACAACAAGGTCGGACTTCGTCGCACTTTGTTTTCCCATTAACATCAAGCAACACTCTGATGCGACAATAATACCTTGATGCGCCTTTGCTTACACATGGTGCACCCTGTTCGTGATTTGGTGTGAGCCCTCCTCTTCCCACGCGGGGGCAACTCATGGCCAATCTGACTCTGAGACATGATTAGATGCTAGGCGGTTAGGAGCATGCTTCAGAATGCCCTTGGCAGAAAGCTCGCGTTTGGTTCAGTTCAGAGCGGTCAGCATAAACGTTGATGGTGATTTTCAGGAGGTTCGATCAAGCGTCCGCTTAGATGCCGAAGCGATTGCCCCGAAATTTGAAATTTCCGCTGCGGAAGCCGTGCACCTTTTGAAACAGAAGAGGCTACTGAATGCGCTAAGCTCGAATCACTCTGTAACCGGCTTTATTTCTTCATCAGGACAATTCGCCGATGCGGGGGAGCCGCACAACCGTAGGTACGGTAGTTTCCAGCAATCCGAATTATATCTACCAACATGTCGCCGACAAGGCGCGGCAAGCAAGTGAAGAGACGGGATGGGAAGGCGTCATAGGTACCATTGGCCAGCCCTTGCAAGCAGATTCGATCTGAAGTCATCCCACTCCATGCGTCGCAAGTCAAGCAAATTCGCACGGCACTGTCAGGTGTGATCAAGTTCTTCCCGAAGAACACGACCCGGATCAGGGATGTACTACCTAGACAATTTGATCAATTCCAAGGCAATTTGCGGAGACATTCCCGCATCACAGCCCTCTATGCTGGTGTAAGGATCGTGTGCGTATGATAGAAAACCATCACACGCTGAGACGACGAAGCCCAATCAACCCGCAAAGTTGCTTTCCCAAGGGAAAAGTTCCAGATATCGAGAAAGTTTGCACGGACGTCTTCCAGCTGTGGTCCGTAGCTTTGAAAACGCTAGCATTCGCGTCCCTCGAGGACGCTTGCGAGAGGGAACTGTAAAAACCGTGGGGAAGGGCCTGGGAAGCGAATTTGCAAACTCCTTCCCGGCCCATGAGAAGCATGAAGCGCCGCGTACGGTACGAGGTCCTGAATTATGGTGTTCAGTACAACGTTGTGATATTGAGAATTCTATCGCAATTGGATTTTGCCCAGGCAGGCTTGCAACAGCGCGCCGACGTCAACAGTTAACAATCGCAACAGTATCTTCCATGCGTCAGATTAAAGCTCTACTCCCAGCTATACATAAAAACGCGCATAGAAATGCTTCGCACTATATTAACAATGCATAATGCATCCACCTACTGCCCGCTTCCATTATACACAAGCACGTTCTTGCTGTCCTTCACATCGCCGACAACCCCGTTCGTTGCGAGCGCCAAAATACGGTTGGTGGCCGCCTTTGGGGTGCCAAGTCCGCTTTCCTTCGCCCTGAGGTAGCACACCAATCCCGAAACAAGGGGCGTCGCCATGCTCGTCCCGCTCTCCACCCGCGTGCCGTCATCGCTAAGGTAGTCCGCGCTGACGATCTTGTAGCCCGGCGCCCAGACGTCGAGTTCAGGCCCGTAGTTGCTGCCCTGGACGCCGGAGGAGGAGTCGACGCGCTGACGCTGCTGGTTCGTGTAGCCCACCGTGAAAGACTCGGCGAGGCGCGCGGGGGACGTGTTTCCGATTTCCTTGTTCTCGTTGCCCGCAGCGACAACGGTGAGAATACCATATTCATAGAGAGCCTTGACAGCCGCATCCAGCGTAGTCGAGCTCGTGCGCGCGCCGAAGGACATGCTGAAGACAGCGGTTTCGATAGTGCCCCGGATCTGCACGTCCTTGAAGGCCCAGTCAAGACCGGCGAGGATAGAGGACATGGTTGCTGAGCCGGCGTCGAAAACTTTGACATCGACGAGGGCCACCTTCTTCGCGACGCCGTAGGTCTTGCCGCCGAGCGTACCGGCGATGTGGGTCCCGTGGCCGGTGTTGTCGTTGTTTCCGTTGGCGGCGCCTTCGGTGGAGTTGGTCAGGGCGTTGATGCCGAAGCGGACGCGGCCTTCGAACTCAGAGTGCGTGGAGCGGATGCCCGTGTCGAAGACGTAGGCGGTTTGGCCTTTACCCGCAGATTCATCGTAGACATAGGTGTAGCTGGTTGAGCCTTCGACTCCAGCCTTGTGGGAGAGGTCGTCCAAGTTCCAGATGCTGGTGCTTCGCTCGGTCATCAAAGAGGTAGAGTTGTTGGGGGTTGTGCCGTTGGAGGAAATGTGGCTGGGGATAGCAGTGGCAGACGAAGTGGGAACAGCGGCGGCACTGGCAGTGAGAGTGGGGGACGCAGAAGAAGTGTCGTTTCCAGTAGGGTACTTTCCAGGGTAGGGCGTAGGTTGCAAAGAGCCAGGAGTGCTGATTTTTCCACTTTGGTAGCTAGAGCCAGTTGGGTGAGTAGATTCGTTTTCGGTGCAAGTAGACTCGGCATCTACAGCAGAGCTCGAAGCAGATCCTCCAGCAGAGTTCGAAGCAGATCCTCCAGCAGAGCTTGCAGCATGTCCTCCAGCAGAGCTTGCAGCATGTCCTCCAGCAGAGCTTGCAGCATCTCCTCCAGCAGAGCTCGAAGCAGATCCTCCAGCAACGGGGTAAGGGTTCGGGCCAGCGATGGGCCAGTTGCCGGGCAGGTACACATACTCATCCGGCTCTACGCACACAACATTAGGGAGCTTCTCAATCTCCTTGATAACCTGCTGGTCAAAGTTGCCGACGTAAGCGTGGAAGTTGCCCTGTCCGACAGTGAAAGTACGCTTGACGGCATTGTCGATGTCGGCTCCAGGTGTGTACGCGGCGGCGGCAACAGTAGATGTAGGAGCAGGCACGTCCCCATAGACTGTCTCCGTTATGGTGACGACCTTGCACTGAGGGTTGCGCCTTTCCAGAGGGTTGGCCCGAGCCTGGGCGGCACCATTGTCGCGGCGCGCGAGGCTCCGCACAGCTTCATGATGCGCAGCAATGGCTCCCGCATCGGACCCTGGCTTCAATTGAATAATGTATCGTCCAGGGACATATTGCGGCCTGTCATCTGCACGCACGACTGTGGCCAGGCCAGTCAGAAAAAGCAAAGAACGAAGCATTGTAGGTACAATAGGGACTGGAAAAAACGAGTGACTGTCCGGAGAGGACGGATTGAAAGAGTGACTTGCCCGGGTGGGTGGAATGGGTGAAGAGCTCACCGAGAACGGCGGATGCGCGCGTCTTGAGGTGGTGCTAGCCGTCTCTTTGTGGCGTCACTCCTATTGGTATCCACATGCTTACGGCGAATGCACGGATCAGGCGGGCTGTGGCTGATCCTCTAGTGTTTGCAGACCAACATCACCGATGCTATGTTGTGAACAGGCACAAGCACCGTTTACTTCCGTCTCCCTCTGCAGATTTGGTGCAGGGTGGCAGGGTGCGATGTCGTGGCTACTGATGTCCTCGACAAGATGCATCCTACAACGACCGTTTGGCAACACACCGGTCTCAACCTGGTACGGAAGCGACGGCACGCTGCGTGAGCCTTTGGCGACTACACGAGGGTACTGCGAGTCGGCTTAGCTTCGCAGATTATTGTCCAGTCCGACAACTGCACGCTGAGGCTGCACATACCAATTTTTTGGTGTTCATCATACCGTGACACAAAGTTGTGCTAGGGTCTACTCGGTGCCGCATGCGCATGTACGTAGTGCAGAACATGAACTCGGTACCCAGTAGCGCCCTTCGCTGGAATCTCGGATACCGGTAGCTTCGACTTGGACATCGCCATCACATTCCATCGTGTCTCGCAACGCCCAGATTCGATATGCGGGATACTTGTCCAGCATCGCCAGCTTCACCATTCTGCTGCTCATCCTGGCGTAGCTCTGACATGAGAGGCCCTTGTCCGGACCATCCACAATGCTCTATTTCTATGATATCTTACAACACGACGCTTATGCGCCATGTAGTGGTACATGCTCAGCGACATCCTCCCACAACCTCCGTTTCCGCCTGTGCCAATCACGGGTTCGCCCCAATGTCAGCGACTGTCGTCTGCGGCGCCTGCGCTCTGCAACTCCGGCTTCGGGAAGTCGGTCGGGGACTGGTGCAGGCGCTGGATTGCTGCTGTCTTTGCGGCTGAGCTTCAATGACAGCAGGATGAAGACGCCGGCGATCAGGATGGCCAGCAGCAGCATGATCTTTCTCTTGATGCTCTTCTTCTGGTACCCCGACGCGACCTTGAGCTCCTTGTCTGCTTCTTTCACGTCCACAGTCATTCGTTCCACATTGTAGTCGATGCGATCCAGCATGCTTCCCTGGTCGATGACCATGGTCTGCAGCTCTTGAAATATATTGGCGAGCTCGATGATGCCTTGGGCAATGTCCTCGATCTCGCGCTCGCGCTGGGCGATGAGGACCTCATTGGGGTCGTGGCGTATGCGCTGCTGCTTCGCCTGGAGCAGGGTAGACTGTGAGAAGGAGCGATCTGCGTCGGACTCTTGGAGGGCAGGGTCGTTGTAGGGATTCTGGATGGGAGTTGCGGAGCGCATGGGTGAACCGAAGCCACCCATATCGCGAAGCTCTGCGAACGTGTTAGCGATGCTGTCATTCGTGTCGCAGTGGACACCTACTCTTGAGGTATGCGGCCTGCTTCTTGCGAAACAGCGCGCTCACTTCGCCGACACGCGATGCCAGGGATATTTGGAGGTTCTTGGCCATGATTTCCTCGCCGTTGCCGAGACTACCCTGCTGCCTGGACTCGCGCACCATGGTATCTATGCGCTTGATGGCCTTCTGGCAGCTCTGGAAGCTCCGGGTGATTTCTTGGGTAAGGGACTCGATCTCGCGCTCCTCCCGCTTCTTGACGTCCTCGTCGTCGAAGCCAGGGAGCAGGTGCTTCTGGTGCATGTGATCGAGCCTGCGCGTCTGCTTCGCTATGTCTGCGAGATGCTCGGTGATGTCGTCCTGGATGTCGAGCCAGCGCGGCGGCAGCAGGTCCATCTCGATGACAGCATCGCCGTCGTCGCCAGAGGCGGGGATGAGGCCCTGGCGCTCCTCGTCATCGAAGCCGTTGGCCACAGGGCCGCCATAGCGCGGTGTCTTCTTCTGCGGATGGTGCGAGTACGACTGGCGGTAGGAGATGAAGCTGATCGGGCTACGTCAGCGCATGCAACGTATCGAGAGAGACGAAAAGGAAGGCGGCGCACAGGTTGGTTCGGTCCCGCCACATGGTCGGCAGGTCGGCTTGAGGGGCACTATGTCATGATACGGAGCTGGGGGACGGCGCGACGGGTGGACAGCTCTCAGATTCGCTCTGGCGGATGGGAGCTCTGGCGGGTGGGCGTGAGCAGCCCTCTGGGGTTCTGGACGTGCGCACAGGTCAACCTGGCTTGGCCTCAGCGCGAGCTATGTCAAGAGTAGGTTAGCGCATCAAAGATATCTTTAGCTACTTCATAAACATCTTAGAGTCCTCACTTCTAGTACCTTAGCTGTAAGATTTCCCAGTCTCTCTTTTACCTTTTGACTTTTGTTCTATTAGAGTTTCGGTCAATAACTTTAAGCTGGTTTTTTTTTATATAATTTATTACTAATAAGGTTTTCATTCCTGAAATAAATACTCTGACCTAGGAAAACACTGCTTTTAGGTGACCTTAGCCTAGGTATAGTAGGCATAGCGAGGTGAGGCTCGCTAAGACCAAGCTAGGCTAACAGAATCCTGGCTCTGGGCTTGGCTGTGTGGCTCACACTCGCTGTGGCGGGTGCTGGCCCGCTCGCTCGCACTCGCGGCGCGGAAGGGGCACAGGGCTAAGCACGCTTAGTGCGAGCAGTCATGCATATGCCTCAGTCTCAGCCCGCAATCATTTCTCCAGCTCCTCCAGCCGCGTCGACACATCTACTCATCGCCCTCACCCTCACTCTCACACGACCCTCGCCACCCGCACACTTGCAGTCCGCTCGCGAGCATCTCCTCCATCTACAGACCCCCCTCCTTTGCGACACACACGCCCAGCTACCATGGTGCGTGCCCGCCCCGCGAGCCCCTCGTTCGCGGCCTTCCACCGTACCCCGCCTGCCAAAACGCGGCAGCAGCAGCCCACACCGCACATCGCACACCACGCCAGCCTACCCTCACTGACTTGCCCACGCAGGCTGATTCCCTCACCGAGGAGCAAGTCTCCGAGTTCAAGGAGGCCTTCTCCCTATTTGTAAGTGCCTCACTTTCGCGCTCGATGGCGGCTGCCTAGCGCCTGCGCGTCGTCCGGGGGGCTGTTTGTGTGCTGACTTGCCATTCACAGGACAAGGATGGCGATGGTACGTAGTCTAGTCCGCCTCTGCGACACCCCATTGTCGACGCTGCGGATAGCATGCCTCAACAGCGACTGTTGCTGCTGGTGTATGCTGTTCGCGGCTGCGACTCACGGCTGGGCTGCCCCTGCGTCACCCGCCCGCCTTACGAATGACCACCACTGACATGATTGCGCTACAGGTCAGATCACCACCAAGGAACTCGGCACCGTTATGCGCTCGCTCGGCCAGAACCCCAGCGAGTCTGAGCTCCAGGACATGATCAACGAGGTCGATGCCGACAACAACGGCACCATCGACTTCCCTGGTACGCCCGACCACCCAGTCTGCTGCCGCACAATTGCTGATTTGTGCAGAATTCCTCACCATGATGGCCCGCAAAATGAAGGACACCGACTCCGAGGAGGAGATCCGGGAAGCCTTCAAGGTCTTCGATCGCGACAACAACGGCTTCATCTCCGCCGCCGAGCTGCGCCACGTCATGACTTCCATTGGCGAGAAGCTGACCGACGACGAGGTCGATGAGATGATCAGAGAGGCCGACCAGGACGGTGACGGGCGAATTGACTGTGAGTCTCTACAAGCCCTTTAGGATCCTCCCACTAACGTTTGCAAGACAACGAGTTCGTCCAGCTCATGATGCAGAAGTAAGCTGTTAGGGTACTTTGGAAAATTGACATTTGGGCGCGGTGAAACGGATGAATTCCTGCAATGAGTAACGGAAAGGTCTTCTTGTCGAGGTGTGATCAGTGGTTGCTGAATCCTCTGCAGCTTGTCAATCCACTATGTAATCCATTGGTATATGGCAAGCTCGATATCCTCAATCCAACGTTTTACGCCTCTTACTGATTCGCTGTTCGATTCCCTGTTCTTACTACGGCTCGCATGTTGTCCATCGTGTCTCTGTTTTGTTTGTTTGAGTATGCAGGGACTCGCGGCAGTGCTAAGCTCCAAGTCTAAACAAGCGGCCGTGTCGCGTTTGCTTGGACGACACAGCCTCGAAAACTGTGGCTAGGTGCAGACTAGAGTATGTGCATTCAGCGCTAACGTTCTTTATACCTTGTTCAGCTGAACATCGAAGTTCATCAAAGAAGCCGATCGGTCACGTTGCCAGCCCTGCCGTAAACAAGCACGCACCGCGGCTCGCTGCTCAAAGAAATATGGCGGGCACCGGCATCGTGCCAAACTCCTTGCGGCACCCGTCGTTGTAGCCGATGCTGTTGCTCAAACAATGCCAGCATGCCAAAGAGAACAGAGTCCACCCCGTCCCGGCGTCGTGAACCTTGAGACAGCCCGTCCTACTTTTTCACCGTAGGGGCATCTTGTACATTCAAACCAGGTACATCACACTCATTTGTACCTCACACTCCGACAGCCGCGGAACGAGAGCAAATCACGCTATGACCTGGAACCCGCTCTTCGAGCAACTCTACCATGTCAACGACTACTTCCGCGAAAAATGGCCCGGTCTTGTCAACCCCGTATACAAAGACGTCCGTCTCCAAATCCTGCTCTACGCCGGTCGTGAATCCGCCGCCTCTTTCCATGTCGTTGCCCCTCGCGGTAAATTGACAGCAGGGATGCGGAATGGTGATATTGACATGGTCGATGTAGCAGAGCAAGCCATGCTGTACGAACCTTTTACGTACTGGGATTGGCATGGCTACGATGCTGAGGGGAAATCTCAGGATGGGAGTCGGCATCTACACGAGGGTGGGCGCAAGAAACGGCTGCTTTGGGAGAGGGAGAGGGCGTTCAGGTCGAATGGAGAGAAGCATGGCGACTTGACGCCGAGGGCGCGGTGGGAAGGGTTCAAGAGGTTTGTAGAGAGGAGTGGGAGGAATGGGTGGTTTGTGAAGAGGATTGCGGTGGCGAATTGGATGACGAGGGGGGATATGGAGTGGTGAGTTGTGAAACGGGTAATGGCATAGGGATACTGACTGATTCGCAGGATTGCGAAGACGCTGACAAGGTTGGAGGCGCTGGATCTGAGCGATGTGCCGTCTTCCTATATTGGTTGTTCTGTCCAAAACGATGATACCTGGCTTGGCTACTTGAGGGAGAGCAAACTCCGAGAGCCGATTTACAAAGAGAATCTCGAGGAGATTTTCCCGCGCCTTCTAAAAACTAGAGACGCATCGATGTACCCAGAGGAAACTCGACTGGCCGACCTATACGAGCATCGACATGATCATGTCTATAAGACAGCCGGGCCTTCTTATACTTTCTCACGTGGACCACACGGGAAGAGTAAAGAAGTAACGGTACAGGAGACCGAGAACTTCGAAGAATGGTTCTGGAGGCTCCAAGCCCGATTACCTTGTGAGCTCTCCGGACTGCAGGAAGAAATTGCCGAGACGCACTTCTGGAAACGGCTCAAGTGGCTGGGATTGCCGGACTGGCGGTCTAATAGCTACGCTGCGAGGACCGTTGGTTCCACTCTGCCACCCTGGTGTGTTTCTATAAAGACGGTGTCGATTAGAGGCGAATACATGAGGGACCGTAGCTCAAACGAGTTTGAATCGATCCACCACCACGTGTGTCGGTTTATCCTCGGTATTGAGAGGATTGTACCGGCTTCAGTCATCAAGCTCGAACTGCGGCTCTCTGTCTCGTTCTTGAGATACTTCTTGGAGCAGCTGGAGAAGAAAATGCCCTCTATTAAGCGCGTGGGCATAGATCTAGGCGCCTGGGTCCAGATTTTCCCGCTCGGAAACCCACCGGAGCATCTCAAGGACGACGATATCCGAGCGACTGCGCGGCAGCTGGCACGTAACGTCCCAATTCTCAAGGCTCTTCATCCGAGAAAGGACTACTATCGTGGATTACGAGCTCAAGAAGAGGCTTTCGCAGCGGAACAAGATTATGTCGCCCAACAACCCAGATTCTACCGGAACAGGAGCGGGAACTTTGAACCAAACCGGTCTGTAAAACAGGCGCCGAAGCCTGAAACCCCGGTCGAATCTACTCCAGCTGACTACGATTTTTTTGAGGATTTACTATTCGACAGGACGAAGCAGAATGATGCTTGCCCCTTAGACACTTCCATCGGGCACAGGATCACAAAGCAAAAGGTCGACAACACTCGCGCGAATACCCTGGCCAAGCTCCTCGAGAAACTGCATCTTGCGCGTCACAGGGTTGGCGCAGTAACCCACATGGCCAACATGACCTTCCGCCAGAATAAGGCAAAGTCGAACCTGAAAATCTCCCGTGAAGGAGCACACCTATTTGGTCTCCCAGGCGAGGCGCATACACGGAGTTTCGACCCCATCGACCCGCTCACGCTCACGCAGCAAGAAGTCAAAACCGACTCCCGCGCCGGTAGCGAGTTCCAGTTCTGGAACCCCGAGGACCTGAAGACCGTGTATCCCTGGATCGCGGAGACGTTCAGTTGGCGCCCCGTCTTTGACTGGGACTGGTTCATGGTTCCGCAGAATATGAGTGTCACCGAGAACCCCAACCTCGCCACCATCAACAGCAGCGGGAAACGTGGATCCAGCAGATCCACCGACTGGCAGTCAGAGGGTAAACAGTCTGACGGCTGCGGCAAGCCTGGAAAGGCGCTTGAAAGTGCACTGGGCTTTGTTAAAAAGCAGTTCGCGCTGCTCAACGAAGCGGGCATACCTGTGCATCTGCTTATCGGTCGCCGCGACCCGGACGTGTCGAGCGTATACTGGGGCTGGCCGTACACGAAACAGGCGTGGAAAGAGTGGAACGAGCAGTTCTTCTCTGCGAATCTGGAGACGATTGCCGAGCACGTGGATAAGCTGAGTATCATGTACGATCTGCGGAATCCGATTGATAACGATCGGTTATCGTTTATCGATGCGAAGCGGCCGTACCATCCTCCGCACGGGAGGTGTCCGACCAGAGTGTGCCACTTGGAAGACCACAACGGCGGCAAGTGCCCCTTTATCGAGAAGTATCCTGGACAGCGCAATAAGCATCCACGACCGCAGGTCAAACCGATCAGGGAGTCGGAGCTAAAAAAGAATACGAAGAAGAAGGACGCGGCGCCTGCGTACAGCGGTCTCGCAGATAATGGGTCCTGTGGTCCGCCCACTGGCGAACTCGCAGACGATGATGCCAACGAAGACGACTCCGACGACGACGATGAGGCGTTCTCCCTCCGCCTTGCCCGGCGCTCCGTATATCTCCGCGAGACGGTGGGTTGGATCCGCTTCTGGGAGGCCTACGGCTCGAGCTTCACCAGGCTGACTGCGTTGCACTTGCGCATGCCGCGGCGCCACGACAATGCGGGCTCGTGGCGTCTGGCTCGGTTGCTGAACCGGCATGCCGGGTGGCATATTATCTACCACGCCGACGAGCGGCAGCACATGCAGAGCGAGGAGGATATCCTTTCCACGTTCGACAGCGAAGACCCTACCGCGCCGGGCAAGGATGTCTGGACGCACCTCAGGGAGTCCCGCGTCTGGCCCGCTGGCCGCTTCGTGCGGCGTACCTGGGTGTGGGACCCCCTTCGTCTCGTGGACGAGTCCTTCTCCGTCATCGAGGAGGACTGCGAGGACGCCGAGCGGAACCCCAAGGTCGTGGGGAAGAAGTACAACGCCTTCCGCTTCGAGCCAAGGCAGAGGAGGGAGCTTACTTCCCACGATAATCTGATTGAGGTTGGCGAGATCCAGGCGCTAAAGGAGGCGCGGCGCGAAGCCGATATTGCGATTGCGAATGAGGAAGAGAATGGGGATCCTAGGGATGCTGAAGGGTTGTCTACAAAGCCGAATGCGGAACGCATACCCAGGCCAGACAGGCTACCGCATATGATAAGGGGGTTTGAGGACAGGTTTAAGAGTGCATATGGACACCATGTGCGGAATGTGGCGGGGGCGCAGTGGAGGGAGGAACTGAGGAGTATGATTGCTTTCATGGAGAGTGGAGACAGACGCGAGGACGACGAGGCATGGTCAGACGAGCGGGATAGGCTCAAGGTCTTACTTGTGGAGGATCCGCCGTATGGGAGGATTTTCGAGGTCAGGGAGGATAAGATTGCGCTGAGGGATGTGGCGGTCAAGCAGTGGGATGACGATGACGAGGGCCCTGGCCAGCCCACAACAAACGCCTCGGTGGACCCAGAAATGCAAGACACATCCGCGCCTCCTCTCCCTAGCGAAACCCTGCCAGACTTCTCAGAAGCCGACATCGACACAGAAATCGACTCTCTCTTCGCCGACAGTGAGCCGGAAGGCACCAGTCCGTTGCCGCACTGCACTCCGCCGACATCCACATCCCCACAGCGCAAACTCAGCTCAGAAAACCCATCCTCTTCTCCGCCGCCTGACCCAAAGAAGTGCCCCATCGCTGGCCCGTTCGACCAATCTTCTTCGGAAGACGACGGACACGACGCGCATGATAAAAAGAAAGGCAGTGCGATCAAGGCAGAGAAGGTCAAGGGGGAGGCGGCCAAGGTAGAGATTGAGGTCAAGATCCCGAAGAAGTTGCAGGACCTGGAGAAGAATGTTGAGGGCGTGGTTCGGATATCGCACACGCCGATTGATGAGGACTATACTGATGACGATGATGATGGGGGTGATAGGGAGGTGGATGGCAAGGAAGGGAAGTTGGAAACTGACGGGGTTGAGGGCGCGGAGCTCGCGGCGGTTTTGAATCGACAGAAAGAGTATCTGCAGAAGTTCATGGATCCGAGGACGGCTGGAGAGATGGCTGTGGCTGAGAGAATTGTGGCAGGGCAAAAGGCAAAGCAGAACGATGTAGAGGACGAGGGTATGTCTTTCATGGCCTGGCTTTCCCAGGCGAGTGCGGCTGCTAATAAACGTGCAGCCATTCCTGCCCTCGGTGCCCAAGGTCAACAGCAAGGAGATGCGGCGGAGCCGTCAACGAAGCGGAAGACGTCCGACACCGTGAACGAACACAACAAGAAACGCAAAGTATCGGAAGCAGAGAAGGAAGATCCACGCCCAGACAAGAAGCGCAAGCAGCCCGACGCCGCGCCAGGCTCTTCCGCCCCAAACAAAAAGCTCAAAGTCTCCCCAGCTGAAGCCGAAACCGAAGCCGAAGCCGCAAAGTCCAACTCCGACCTCTCCTCTTTCTCAGACTCCGAATTCGAGCCCGCGCCAAAGCCAGGACAAAAGCGCAAACAAGCTCCCCTCTCCCCCACGACCACCGTCCCCGGTCCTGTGCCTAAGAAACTGAAAACCACAAGAAGCGGCCGCGTCATCAAGCCCGTCGTCGAGCAGGCCTCGGAAGGAGAAGGGACATCTGATGACGGCGCGGCACAGAAGGAGAAGCTGGGCAGGACGTGTAGTAAAACGGACTATGTGCCGAGTCCGACGACGCCTGCAAATGAAGAGGGCTCTAATGGCGGGGACAAGCAGAAGAAGGATAAGAACAAGAAGAAGAACAAGAAGAAGAACAAGAAGAAAGAGACGGAGGTGGGTCAGGGGATGGGCACAGCTACCGCTCCTACTACTAATGCTCCTGCTCCTACTGCTCCTACTGCTCCAGCTCCTACTCCTACGGCACCTGCTCCTTCTGCTCCAGCTCCTACCGTTCCAGCTCCCACAGCACCCGCTACCACCAGCGCTGCTCTCGCTGCACCTGCAGCTCCCGCAGCTCCCGCAGCAAGCATCCAGGTGCCACAGTGTGCCGACGGAACGCCCGACTACGCCCGAGTAACGGTGGTGAATCTGCGCGCGCTGGCGAGGCAGATGGGGCTCAAGCTGACGGGCGCGAAGAGGAAGGCTGACATCATCAAAAAGTTTCAGGATGACGATGCGAGCCGGCGGGGTGGAGGCGCTGGGGGCGCTGGGGGCGTCGGTGCCGCGAGTGCGACTGGGTAAGGGTGGATACGATTTGCCCGTTCCATCACGTGTCCATCTTGCTTGGATTTAGGGTCGAGTTGGTGTTTTTTTTGGGGGGTTTAATTTGCTGTTTCGTCCAGCCGTCCGAGTTCCTTTGTATCTGGAAACTTGTAACACTGTGAAAAGGATGCGTTGCTGTCTTGTATCCAAGGCAGAGGAGGTACAAAACTCTGTTTGGAATCGCCATTTATTTCGTATCGTACGCAAGCTGCAAGCCCTCAACACAGTAATTATCTAGAGCTGAGCGGTATCCTTTTTGTCAACTCTCAACAGGTGGAAATTCAAGTCGTCCAATAGAACCAAGTCAAGCCAAACAAGGCAAGCCGTTCAACACAGGAGACGAACGTTTTTCATTGCGACATAGTCTCAACATCTTCCGGGGGACATCTCTCGTCCAGCCCAACCCAACATAATGTCCAACCCGTAAACCCTCGCTCCAGAAAATGCAGAATGGCTGCCCCCGCAATGCAGATCCCGCCAAAGCCCAAGGTACTCCGCCACGTTTCTTTTCTATGATCAATCGAGATGGATGAAGATGGATGCAAAGATCAATATATGCCTTGCGTGCGGTATTGAAAGGTATCGTAACTGGGACATCAATCAGTATGGTCTCGGCCGAGAAGTGCTGGGGACACTTACAGTCGGGTATAGTAACTCCCCACGCTCTTGGCGATCAGTTCTTCAACAAAAACTTCTGCCTCTTCCTTGCTGATATGCAACATCATACGTGCGCGAAGCGAATTTGTAACACCGGCCGAGCCTGCTGCAAAGCACGGCATTTTGCTCTGCTTGCCCATCATGTCGACTAACATAATTAGTCTCTCGGCCTCTTTCCGCAGGGCCTGGAACGACTTCTTGCATAACGTCTTGAATTCTTCAAAAGCAGGCGCGGTCAAACCTCCAAGCACATCCACGTATTCCTGGGTAAGCTTGAACGGGGCAGCTTCAAAACCCATGCTGCCTGGTGAATTGGACAACATGAAACCGAAGTCGATATGAATGATGTGGCCCATGTTGTCGATGAGTAGGTTGCCATTGTGACGATCCTTGAGTTGTAGTACATAGGATATCATGCTGTAAGCGGCAAGCGATCGTGCAAAAGCATTAATGCCGGCTTTGTATGGCTCTGATTCGGGATCTCCGAAAGTTTTCGTGAAGTGGTCCTTGAGCGTGGCAATTCGCTTCTTGGGGTTTGTGCCCGCAGCAATGCTTGCCAATGTCAAAGAACGTTTCAAGGAATGCAGCGAAACACCGTTCGTTATTGTCTCGATCAGACCGGATGATTCCCCAGTGACCAGTATTCGCATTCGCTTGGTCCAGACAGGGACATCCAACTCTTGCCAGATCTTGGTGCACACGTCGATAAGTTGACAAGCAAAAGCTTCCTGACGAAGATCAGCCCCAGTCTTTACGATAACGCTGACCAGGTCCCAATTCTTCATGTGCCCGTACGGTGAAGACCGGCGTATGCGTTCCTTCTTGGCACTCCATTCTTCGCCAAAGGTGGCTGCACTGGGATCATCACGATCGCCCTGTCTTTTGACCCCTCCCGTCTTCAGGTCGTTCTCCATACGTGCTGCGCCCGCTCCGGAATTGGTTGCCACCAAGGGGCCTTCCTCCAAGCTTTCAGGTTCCGCCGAGAGTGACGTTGGGTCCGCCTCGGCCAATATGTTGTCGAATGTTGGACCCGTTTCCTCCGTCAGAAAATTTTGCTCTTCCAGTGTCTGCATACTTGCAATAATCTTGGCCTTGATTGCAGCCACCTCAGCCTTGGGGCGTTTCGATCCGCTCTGTTCCAGTTGGGCCAACATCTGGGCTGCTGTTCGCATATGGGTCGCAAGAGCAGAGATGTCCGGTTGGTCCGCGCTCATGGTCCCGCGTGTGACTGGCATGGTCATTCTTCGAGGCATAGGACTACTCGATCTGCTGATTTCTGTGTCTGAAGTTCGTGGGGTTGATAGGGTTGCGATCGAAGAGAGTGTGTTTGCACCACTAGATGATCTGGGCGCCGTCGCCTTCCCATTCACGGCGGTAACGGCAGCACTTGGAATGGCCACCTTCGCGGGACCGGACGTGGCGTCGCCTGTCTCGGGCTCGTCAATAAGCGAGGGGCTACTGAGATCGCCATTTGCGGGCTCGAAGACGCTGTCGGAACCGTTCGGTGCAGGTCTTTCGTGTACAAGGTGTTCGGCGTGGGTGATGTCGAAAAGCCGCCGTTTCGAAGTGCCCTTTTCCAATAGTAGCCTTTCCAAAACCTGCGCGTTCTGTTCTGATTCAGGATCAAAATTGAAGTCCTCCTTCAAAACTTCCACCATGAGCAGGTAGGGCACCCGTTCCGCACTGTTCAAGCTGGTCGCTTCCGCGGGGTTGATCCTTACGATGCGGTGATGCTGGCTCTGTGACGCTCTTCCATCTCTTAAGCTGGCGGGCGCAATGACAGGGATATCTACTTCGGCGGGGAGGTCCTGGTCCATGAGCGCGAGTTCGGCCCTAAGGGCACTCAGACGGGCCTGCTTTGGCACGACCACCAGCCTGTTCGAAATATCCTCCAAAGCACTGAGAAATTGAGATTCGAGTCGAAAGTAGTTGGATCGAAGCAACCTGCGCTTCTGGGAGCGGGACAAGGCCGTCGGCGTAAGCGGCCTCGGGAAGTGTCTGCTGGAGCGGTGATGGTCGGGTCTGGTGCCAACCAAGCCGGCGGTGGGAGGTGGGGTTGGGAGCGGGGATGTTGGGCCATTGCGGAAGTCGGGGAGCGAGGACGAGCTGAGACGGGCTTCGGCGCTCACTGATAGGAGACTGGGCCGGTGGTGGGCCGAGGCAACGCGTTCCAGACGGAGCGGTCTTGCAGCCTTCTTCGGCAACTCTTTGGAGTTGTCGACGTCTCTCAGGGTCGGTGTGGAGATGGAGGGCTTAGAGGTCCTTCCGTCTTCCGGGTCCGAGTGCCCGGCAGGTGCCCGCGGGCGCCTGATGCGGGGAGTGCCGGCGACAGTGTTGCTCCTCCCCACCTTGGCTGTTTGCACATTGTCAGAGATCATGTCGTCGAGGGGACGCGGCTTGCGGGCCTGGGCAATGGCAAGCGGGCCGGCATGTCTGGGCAGGAAGGGCGCGGCGATGCTGGCGAGCACCAGACTGGACAGCACGGTGACGGGCAGGATGTTCTCCTTGACCTTCTCGCGGCGCTGGGGCTCGGCGGAGCCAAAGACGATGCGCTGGACCTTGTTGTATATGCGTCGGCAGGTCTTGAAGGCATGCGAGTTGGGGGCGGGGGCGAGGTCGTGTAGGTACGTCTGGAAGAGCCAGAATGTCTGCGCGCGTTAGCCTTCGCGCGCATAGGTGGGGTGTTTTTGAGGCGCACCAGCAGCGCACCGTTGACCGACTCCTCGCACAGGTCTATTATGAACTCCTCCAGGGCCATCGACTCGTTGTCGACGCTAATGAGCAGATGACATAGCCTGTTCCGCATGAGCTAGCTGGGGGCGGGCGGGGAGGCCAGAGGCGTGAGGGCCTTGGGCGAGGGCGAGGGCGAATGCGTACTGCGGGAGGAAGAACTCAATCTCCTCGTAGGCAAAGTGCCGCAGCTTGTTGCAGAGCACATAGTGGATGCCAACGTGGTCAGCATATCGCCTGCGCGCATGTCAGAGGGTGGGTGCGACGCGGGACGCAACCGTCGGCTGGTTGCACCGGCCAGAGCAGAGCAGAGCAGAGCACTCACGAGAGGTAGGCGACGGTCAGCGACGGATCGTGGTTGAAGTGATCCGACTCGAGGAAGCGCTCCAGCAGATTCCAACTCATCGGTTATCGAGGAATGGTGTTCAGTGCGATTATCATAGAGGCGCTGCCGGCTTAGCCAGGAGACAAGACTGGAGAACCCGCGACGGTAACGGCGACAGGGATTCCACTGCCGCTAGTATTCATGCAGTTAGTGACCTGGATCCTGAATTGCAATGTGAACGCGAAGTACAGATAGCAGTGAGGGGCCAAGGGAGCACGGAGCGCATTGGAAGCATGTGTGTTTGTGGGAGGGAGGTGCCAAAACGCCCGGGAGAGGGTGAGTGAGGTCGTCCTGGACATGGGCCCGCCAGACACGCTTGGCGACCAGTGCCACACGCGAAACGCTGTAGGGAGCCGCCCTATACCTATGTACCTACCATACCCATCTGCCTACTTACCGCAGATCAACTAACAGCGGCGACAAGCTCTGTGGTCAAGCGACAACGACAGCTCCATCCAGTGTCTCCCTCTCGATCACTTCTTCTGCCATGGCTCAGCACGTGACCGTCCGCTTCATATGCTATCGAGATCATCTCCCGGGCAACTATGACTAAAACATGCATCCGAAAGCCTGCGAGGTGTGAAAGACTTGTATTCTCAGCTGCATCCTGCTGCGAAATCGAGCATTCGAGATTCGGTTTCTTCATTCCAACAACACATCAGCACCCTAGCCCACTGCCTCGTCGTACACATCGTACTTGTACCGACTCCCCACGTGATCACTCCTCAACCCGCTCTGGCCCTCTCCATACACCTTCTCCCTCGCCGTCAATCCGTCCCTCTGAGCCTCGCTGTAGATTCCCCTCCTCCGCAACTCCGGCACCAGCAATTCAACCACGTCTTCGAAACTGCCTGGCGTGGTGACGTACCCGATGTTGAACCCGTCGACGTCCGCTTCCCTGACCCATCTCTCGAGCTCATCCGCGACCTTGGCCGGCGACCCAACAACGACGGGACCGAGACCGCCAATCGATGCTTTCTCGGCAATGACACGAGGTGTCCAGCGCGGCACGTCTGGCGATGTCGCAGTGAACTGGTCGAGCAGGCTGCGCACGCGGTTATCCTCGGTGGCGTCGGCGGCTGTGAGGTCGTGATCCGGAGGATACTTGGACAAGTCAATGCCGGTCCAGCCGCTCACGAGAACTAAGCCACCGATGGTCGACACATATTTCTTCAACTCCTCGTACTTTTCCTGGGCTTCTCCATCCGTGCGGCCTATGATCGGGGTGAATGTGGTGAAGAATTTGATGCTCTGCGGATCACGCCCCTTCTCCTGTGCTAGTTCCCGAATCTTGTCGATCTTGGGGCGTAGAATCTTGGGAGAGTGCGAAGAGACGAAAATTGCTTCTGCGTGGGTGGCTGCGAACTCGGATCCTGCTGACGAAGTTCCCGCTTGAAATAGGAGTGGGGTGCGTTGGGGAGATGGATCTACAATGTGTCGTGATTCCAGCTGAAAGTACTTGCCGTCGTGCTTAATCGTGCGGATCTTGGCTGGGTCGATGTATTCATCTGCTTCAACATTCTCGGTGATGGCATCGGGAGCCCAAGACCCTTCCCAAAGTCTGCGAGCATGCTGTCAGACCTACGCACGAGATCAACATGGGAATTCCTTACTTGTATAGCACGCGCAGGTACTCATCTGCTTGTGCATAGCGCTCGTCGTGCTCAATAGGATTGTCCAAACCAATTGCCTTGAAAGCAGCCTTCTTCCAGCTGGTAACGATGTTCCAACCAAAACGACCACCTGTCAGATGATCCAACGTGCTGAATCGTTTCGCTAGCAGAAAGGGTGGCTCAAAAGACGTCGAAGCCGTGATGGCAAATGCCAAATTCTTCGTTACAGCTGCCATGGCGGAGATAGGCTTCACATGGTTAGTTGCTGATCTGGGAGCTTTCAAGGTCAACAGCAGTTACTGACGATCGTAGGGTCCGTCATAGGCCACTGCGCTGCTCTTCGGATGCAGTTATCCAGGCTCCCTTCATACGTATCGTATCCACCATATGTATCCGCAAGGAACAATGCGTTGATACCACCCCGCTCCAGCAATTTGGCGAGATCGATCCAGTAGTCCAGTTTCCGTTTCGTGGCCGAGCGATCTTTAGGATTTTTCCACTGACCTGGTGAAAGATGACCGACTGTGGACATGTCGAAAGCATTGAGAAGAATCTTCTTGTTCGTAGTCGTGGAAGCATTTTCGGTAGCCGCAGTGATGCCGCTCGTACCGTTGGGCGTTGTTTCTGTCATGATGGCTCAAGAGAATGATGAAGTTGCACCCGTGTGTAAGCTTTAAGAAGCAAGTTCTGAGAGGTCGGAAGGACTTATACGTGTTACAACGATGTTTAATTGTGTCGCTGTAGCGCGTATATTCGTGGTGCTGCTAGTCTATAGAACTCGGTGGACGTTCTCCACCTGCGCCGATATCGTCGCATCTCAGGTGTATTCCGTCATTGGGAGGGCGTCTTGCGCCACTCAACCATAGCAGACGCGACCACCGAATTCTTGCGAACCTATGGTCTACCTTGATGTCGCTCCTGTAACAATCGACCCGCATGATGAACCGGCTATCCGATGACTGCAGTAGCTTGCATATTGCGTGCTCGCCATGCGGTGATCCTGTAGGTAGCTTGGCACCAAGTGCGCCCCATCAGTAAAACGCGCCACCCTAACACAACTCATTGCTCTCCATTTACATAAGGCGGTAGAGATACCTGGAAGGAATTTTATCACAGCTTTTTACGAATCACAATCTTGATAATTCATAGAAAATTACTAGCGACTCGTACCTACTCTAAGTGTTTATTCACTGTTAAAACAACATAGTCCACAATGGGGTAATGATATCCAGATAAGAGGAAGGAATAAAGAGTTTGTTTCATGAGATAAGCAATTGCCTATGTTAATGTGCACGTTTCGCTGACGGTGCGCTGGCTGCTAAGCTACGGTATCGGTCAACCCTTTAACAACATGACTATTCTTTCTGCAATCTTGCAGCGCTGGGTATCTGGGGAGCGATGAGCGCTCTTGGTGGAGGAGGAGGCAAAATCACCCGGTCTGGTTGATCCAGTTAATGCGCTAACGTTCTGCTTGATGTAGTCGAGCTGTTACTTGTTAAGTGCCAATACTTGTGAAATTTTGGAGGAGTGAGTAAAGACACAATTTCTTCAAAGACCTACAGGAGCTGATATCTTGTAATAGTCCATGGTTTGAGATCAAGGAGACAGCGAGGGGGTCCTTCACCAAGGACGTTTTACTTATCATGCTTTGGATAGGTTAAGCCGTCTTTTTCATCTATCTTACGCGTATGTGTAACCATCCCGGTGGAAAACCCCTTCTGATGATGGACCTAGATGTTGCTTGTTGTACTATATAGGCTATCAATGTATTCCAGTATGGTTCTCTGTCCGTGCCCGCACCCTTGGTTCCTTCGTTTCTGGTCGTGTCACCGTAACCTGTAGAAGCCTTCTTGGCTGGCACCTTGGTAGCTCGAGCCTTTCTCTACGCACACACGCCTCCTTGACGGTCATCGTCATGTTTCAGGGCGTCTGCTGGACATGGATCACTGTCCTCGTGACACGGTTCCACCACACACACGCCCTACTTTCGGCTGGAGCAGTCCGGAGTTCGGGAGCGCCTTCGCTATTATCGTTCTTCTTACGGCTACCTTTCAAATCGATCATCTCTTCCTCTACTTCTTTGTGACGAATCTCGCAAAGAATGAGCCTCAGGTCATCCGGTATGCAGCTTCATTGCGAGAGACGGAGAGCACTTGGAAGGTGATAAGTTACGGGTTCACGAGTGTGACCGTGTTCGCACAGGTCGGAGCGGTGTACTAGAATTTTGCTCTATAGGATATCGCGATCTATCGGGCATGGCTATTTCTGAGACGTTTCGGTGGCCCTAAAGAAAAGGTCGAGAAAGTGTCTGGGAGTGAGGACCGTCAGGCCGAGACAGTGGTACCTGTCGAACGAAATGGCAAACAAAAACAGATACAGGTAGATATCTGATGGAGGCGGATTGAAACAGCAAACAGATGAGAGGCCCTAGGGCGGAAGAAGAGTTAGTTGTATCACTTATGGAAACCAACTGCTCTTGGAGATACCAAATTTTTCGTGTGCCAATATTATCAACGTCGCTCCTGCCAATCTCGCACACTTCGGCTCAAGCCCACGTAATCTTCCACACTACATCACACGCTCGTGCCCTACTCCGACTCCCCACTCACTTCGAATCCGAGAAGCTTTTGAACAATTTGATCGCGGTAATGCACATCATTTCAATCTCAGTGCTGCTTGGCCTTGCTCGGCAGTCCTTGGGTTGGGCTACGAGCTGGGACGCAGCACCTATTGCTCCGCGCGACTTTATGCCGGACAAGCTTGCCGATGACCAGACGTGGAGGAAGTTCATTTGCAAAGGCGAAGCTCTCGTTGAGGCAATGAAAGCCTCCGAAAACGAGGCTGCCAAGGTCATGAATCTCCCCCACGCTCAGAGCGAATGGAGCGGTGACCTCAAGGGCGAGTACCTGACTGGAAGATTCGTGGAGCTCTAGAAAACTGACTCTGGTGCAGGTGAACTCAAGACATGGGCCTACACCGAAGCATATGCATCCTACCTCAACTGTGATCTCAAGGGCTATTGGGCAGTCGAGTCCGCTTGCATTACACTCGGGCTCGACACGCGCGCGAAGGCAATGGGCGGCGCAAATATCTGCTACGATTTCAATCATTGGGACGCGAACAAGAAAGACGAGGGCGGCAAGATCGTGCCCAAGGCGAGGCAGATGTATCAGGTCAATGGCAAAGAGTACAGGGTAATCCACAAGAGTATCACAGACACAATCACAATGGTGCTAACTCAAACAGGCAACCGGCGCTGAGATGCAGATAGCGATAAACCAAGTCGGTGGCGTAGTCTTCATGCAATACGTCACCTCACCCGCTACAGCTGCAGAGAACGTGTGGAACAAGAAGCCTTCGCTCGACGAGCTCCCCGCACTGCGCCATCTGTCCGACATCATGTGGGGCGCGTGGAACCGCGACAACGCAGACATCAGCAATATCAAATACTTTTGGGCAAGTAAAACAACACACTAGTACCTAACCATCTTCATATTCAGCAATATGCTGACTTGGCACCTCATAATTTTAGGTCCAAGGCGTGGGCAATACTCGAACGAAGACCTTGATTGCGCGTGCTCTAAAAGAGGCCGGGAAAGAGCTTGATAAGTGGCCTGGCACCACATTAGATATAACGGAAGATGGGGCGCTCGCTATTCTAGGTATGTTTGCTCGACCTGGGAGATATCTTGTAAGACTGACAAGGGTTAAGGTTCGGAGAACGGCGCATGCTGGGGTTGGTTTCTTGGGCAACACAAGAAGGAGCTGGGAAACAAGGTCATCGAGAAAGTCGTGATCTTCAAGAACGATCGTGACAAGAACCCGGACCCGGACCTGATTTTTTACGTTGGTGATGCTCCTGTGCAGTGACGGCGCGCACCGAACTAGGGGGGTGGGCGACACCTTCATAGAGGAATACTTAGGACTGGGCTGGGCTAAAATAGTCCTCGAAGTCATGTACAGCCTGTTTCCAGCCGATAATCGGAGTTACGTTGGCAACATCTCTTCCGAAGTAGGACATCCGCACATGTGCGGAGCCACTTGAATTGAGAGGATTAATTCAGGCTTTCGTTTCTGTTTGTGAATATCTACTTTGGCTGAGAATCGGGCTTGGATACTTTTGTTTTTATCTTTCATCGCCCCAATGGTATACTACTGTAGTGGTGAGATCTCAGCAGCGTCGCGATGTCTGGCGCCTCGACCTAACCGAAACGAGTGCCACATGAACGGTTAACGGTCTTCTTCATCGAGCTGTTAGGTTAAGCTCATTCATATTTGGTCTCATTGGGTAATACGTAGTAATGTATATAAGAAATTCTTGGGGGTCAATCTTCCCGGCTATGTTGAAGATCACCACCACAAGTATCACAAAAACAGACTTACGCACAATAAACTCGGCGAGCACAATAAATACAGCCAATAGCATGGCAACATCGGGGGCCCACCCTTGAGCAGGAGACCAATACGATGGGTAGAGATCATAAAGGGAAAGGATTCCTTGACTGTTTGCGCCGAAACAAGGGTACGGTAATTCAGGAATACACTTTATCGCCATTGTTTGCTTTCATTCCGTTGAAATAAGGAGGACAGAGCCGTTCTGTGGGTATGCCTGATAATACACTGGCCAATTTAAGGTGACGCATACATGGTAGCCCATTTTGTAATACTGCCGAATCCTACGAGGTGCCTTAATGGTACTCCACAAGATTGTTCCTCTACGACTCTGTGGCGTAGAAAAATATCACTAAATCGTATCTACGACCACTCCCTCGAGTCCCCCTGCTCTCCACCCTTCCAACATCCTCTCAAAAGGTACAAGTCCCGCGCTCCAAGGCGACCCCCTCCCGGCCTGCATCATCTTCTCTTGACTCTTCTGATTTAGTGCGTCGCCCTCCATAGTCATATACCCGGGAGTGCACACCGAAACTGAACTGAAAAACGCTGCGCCGCTCAGACAGCTCATCGCCCATGCCTCCTCCGCCTCTGCGCTCGGCTCGATAACGACCTTCTTATCACGAGGATCAGACGGCGGGTTGAAGTGTGATATGATAGAGGTAATGTGCGTCATCTGTACCTCAAGCGTGTGATTTACATTAGCAGTCGCCGAAGCCTGTGCGATGGCAAAGAAGAATAGATTCGGGAAGTCGTGGGAGAAGACACCATGGAGAGTCGTAGCCCCTCGGGATGACCATTTGTTGGACATTTTGAGGCCGTTTCTTCCAATTATCTCAATGCCGTTACGGGCTGCTGGGTCGCCCCCACCGTAGGCAGGGGATCTGTATCCCGTGCTGAGTATGAGGATATCGACGGGATATTCCTGGCCGTTGGCTATGATGGCGTGCGGTTTGACGCCGTCTATACCTTTGCCGTCTGTATCCACGAGGTGCACGTTTGGCTTGTTGAAAGTTTGAAGATAGGTATCTGAAAAAGTAGGACGTTTGCACCAGGTTGGGTACCAAGGTGTTAGTTTTTCGGCGGTAGATTTTTCGCTGACGATGGTAGAAATCCGTTCTCGGGCTCTGGCGTTGTGATCTGCGTCCCAGGCTTGTAGATGGCCCAAATACTCAGGTATCTTGTCTGGCATCAAGCCAGCAAAGCGCTCACTTCCCAGAATAGCACAGTATGCTTGAAGCCTCGACCACTCGTCGTCTACCATATTCACGGTGCCTTCCGGAAGATTTCGAGAAAGATGCTGCGCAAGGTTTTCCATCCGGGCTTTCTGCCATCCTGGGCCCGTGGCGATACGTTCACTCCATTCTTTTAGGTCAGTGGGCTTCTGACGTCGGGTGTTGACTTGAGAAGGTGTTCTTTGGAAGATAAACAGCTCTTTCGCATACTTTGCGACTTCGGGCACGGCCTGAACGGCAGTTGCGCCTGTACCAACATACCCGACACGCAGACCCTCAAAGCCCTTCAGCTCAGAAAAGGCATCTTCGCTCGATCCACCCGAGACAGCGTAGTCCCAACGTGAAGTGTGAAACATGTCACCTTCGAACGCAACAAGTCCAGGAATCTTCGGAACGTGCGGATACGGGAATATTCCACCTGCTAATATGGAGAAATCGGCGTTCACTGACAGCGTAGTCTTCTTCTTTCCTCCATCGCCTTTACCCGTTGTCATATCCACCCTCCAATTCTTCTTATCATCGTCCCACTGCATACTGTTTACTTCCGTGCGGAACAAGATCCTTTCCTCTAAGCCAAACTTCTCTACCAGCTTGACCAGGTAATTGCGAATCTCTGTTGCACTCGTGTACTTGTGACTCGGTACATATCCTGTTTCCTCTAGCATTGGCAAATAAACGTACGACTCAACATCGCAGTGAAGGCCCGGATACCTGTTCCAATACCAAGTGCCACCAACTCCGCCTCCCATCTCGACCAGCAGAATATCGTCTTGCTGGAAGCCCCCCTGGACGAGCTTTATCGCATTGAGAATTCCGCCCATCCCGGCACCCATTATGAGGAACTTGGTGCTACCTCCCCCCTCGATTGGCAAAGATCTCTTGTCGAGCGCAGCATGGTCCGCGAAGATGTCGTCGACGAGGTTGCGGAGACGGGAAGAGTCACTGTAATGTAGTTCTTGAAATTGTTTCGCGCCTTCGGGTCGTTGGCGCTTAGCAGCTTCCTGCATAAACTTGAGCTGTTCGCGTGGAAGCTGAGGCATTGATACTGCTTCAGCCATATTTGATGGCAGCAATTATTATGCCTCAATTTGATGTTGTCAGCAACAGTGTATCGAGGTGTTGTTCCTTCTTGGTTAAGATGTAGGTACTCACACTCTATCGATTTAACCCTTAAGTTGGGTGGGTGGGCACAAAGGTAGCCTCTGTGTAGAGATGCGACGAGGAAGGCGAGAGCTATTTATTATTCGACAGCGGCTCCGGTTCCTGTAACACGCCGTCTACCCGCTGTACGCTACCTCTGCGCCAAATTGTGACCGCCATGAAGGATTACACCTCTTAGGTGGGGCTACAGTAAGATGATAACCGTATAGAGCGTGTTCGTGCGGGGCCGTCCTTATTGAGCCACATGAAAGTACAGGGTGAGTTCTCATTGGTGTAGTTCTTCAACACCAAGGCCACAACGATATTAAATCCAGACGCATGGAAAGGAAAAATCGCGTGATCTAAGAAGCACAGGCTTCTTGTATGCTCCTTCCGGTGTAGTGTGCAATCGAAGCTTGAGATGGTGCTTACTGTAGTTCCGTCAGCCCTAGGTAGCACAGGCACCTGCTATTCTCATAGATTGGAGCGCTAGGTAACAAATAATACACCCAACTTCAAGATTTCTGGCACCTGTAGGTAGTGTCCGATATCTAAGCGGGGGAATATGACGCAGCTTCCCACCTTCGACGACCTTCCTCCTGTTAAGGGCATGTCGCATGGATGCGCATGGGGCATCTTCGACAAGGACGGTGATAAGGACCTTCGCGGGACACTAAACATCCTCACGCCGAAAGTCGTTGCAGAAGCTTGCAAGGAAGCCAGAGATGGAATTTCGATCTCCCTCAAGTCAATATTGCCTCGTCTTTCGGACCAAACCGAGTTTACTAACACTTGAATGTAGCTGGCCACTTAACGCGAACAAGGTGCCGATGGGCCGCAGTCCTCCTCTTCACAAGCATGTAAACTTCAAAGACTCAGGGCTATCGAAAGGCTCCGGTTGGGATGATCAGCTCACGTTTAACACCCAAGTCTGTCCTCCGCTCACCTATTCTTGATAACGCCATGTTGACCTGGGCCTAGGTGAGCAGCCAATGGGACAGCCTGGTCCACTGGCAGCACCAAGAGACAGAGTTATCCTACAATGGCACCAAAGCAACCCAGGAGGGCCTATCGGCAACCACGACAGAAGGTAACAAGATGCCGACTTTGGACCACTGGCACACTTCCGGTGGGCTAGTCGCGCGCGGCGTCTTGATAGACATTAAAGCGTGGTACGAAGCTAGAGCAGCAAAAGACGGTAAGACGGGTGACGAAGCGGCCTTCCATCCCTTCGAGGAGCACCGCATGTATGTGATGACCAGTTGCTGCCGATCTTTAGGCGTAGACCACTGACTCCGTAATAAAACATCAGCACGGTCTCCGATATCGAAGCATGTGCAAAAGACCAAAAGGTCTCCTTCCGCGTAGGTGACGTGCTTATCATCCGCACCGGCATGACTGAAGTCCTGTCCTCCCCAAAACCTACCGACTTTGCCAAAATGCAAAATTCCCAATTAGCCGGCGTCCACGGCTGCATCGAATCGGCTAAGTGGATCTGGGACCAGCACTTTTCTGCTGTTGCTGGTGACTCTGTTGCATTTGAGGCGTTGATGCCGATCAAGGAGGATGGCAGCGTAGGCGCACCGGAGGATCTTGGTGAGTTCTATCTCCAATAGGTTCAGGTAGTGGTAGAAGTCGAGATCAGTATGAGTGCTAACGGCAACTAGTGTTGCATCCGTGGCTGCTTTCCATGTTTGGGATGAGTATCGGCGAGTTATGGGATTTAAAGGCGCTTTCGGAACACTGCAAGAAGACCGAGAGATACACCTTCCTGCTTACTTCGGCACCGCTAAATATCCCGGGGCTTGTCGGGTCGCCGTCGAATGCATTGGCGATCTTCTGAGGAGACTTTTGCTTGATCGAACATTTCAGGAAGGCCACATCGAACGATCTATCACCCACCGTAAGCCCAAGCGTGGTATATCTTGCTCCAGTGCCAGGCCGAAAGCTTGATCAGGTGTGCTGCCCCAGAGTATGCAATGAATAGGCCGATTATACTCGAATCTTTATCATGATATCGTAAGCGTAGCGCTGTTTTAACCGTCGCCCTCTCCTCCACAACTTCGAAAAACTCTCCCAACGCCCGCTTATCCCCTACATCACACGTCGAAAATCAGTATGTCGAACACTCCTCACAGTACCAAAATCTTGACCTCTTCTCCTCTCCCTGTCTTTACCCGCACCATTACCCACCCACTCATCACTGCCTGCAATGGCGGTCTCTTCTTCATCTTCCTCACCCTCATACTATTCGTCATGACCTGAATTATAACCGAGTTTTTCAAAGTGGTGTACGTGCACGATATCGAAAAGGTGTTGTGCTGCCAACATGGCAAGATATTTGCTGATCAAACGAAGGGGTCTCCAGGTTTCGGCGTCTTAAGGATTCCAAGCATCATCGCCGTAGCTCGACTGGCAACTTGTACCGCAGAATTGGGAAGGGTTGTTGAAAGAGATTTGAATCTAGTGATTGACGAGCTAGCACGCAGGTCGTGGGAGACGTCCACATGGGATCGGACTCGGCGGTTGGGCAGGATGCGAGCTAACTCGATCAAGCAATGGACACATAACAGCCAGGCAGCAAACGGCTTTCCAGGTGTTTATAGGATAGTGGAACTATGTTCACGGTATCTCGTACTCCATCTATGCACAGATTCCCGCCTCGTATTCCCACCAGGGTATCAATCTCGCTTGTAAACACCGGCCAGCCAAGCCGCCCTCAGGACAGCCAATCCCATAGCCATGCCCAGGCTGTCCCAAATGACGTTCAGCTTGCTCCCGAGTACCTCTTTCCATCCAATAGCCACCTCCACCATGGGTATCTTGCCGCTCTCCGCAAGCATCAGCATCTCGACGTCGAAGATCCAGCCTTCGCTATGCATATACGGAACGATGTAGGGGAGTGCGGGGCGAGAGAAGAGCTTGAAACCGCACTGGGTATCTGCGATGGCTGCAGTGGCGGGAGGCGTCATGAGGCGGAGGAGCAGATGGAAGGAGTGCATGAGGAAGTTGCGGAGTTTCGAGCGCTAAGTGTGTTAGTTCAGACCATAGGTTATGAATCAAGTGTTTACAGACCTTCACGACAGCCTCGCTACCCACCAAATGCGCACGACTTCCAATGGCCACCCCGCGCCCTCTATCGTCCTCTATTTTCTGACACCCTTCAACCAGCTTGCCCAAGTCGCTGAATCTCGATGCACCATCGGCGTCTGCGAAGACGACGTATTGACCTCTTGCATGCCTCATTCCATGCGTGACCGCACCACCTTTCCCGCGGTTGGATTCGAGCTCCACAATGCGAATGCTGCCCTCAGGAATGCGCTGCTCATGCTTCAAGTGATCCTTCCATGGCCCAGACACCGACTTTCTGTGGTTGCTAAGCTGGTGCTCGCGTGCAAACTGCAGGGCCTTGTCCACCGTCTTGTCCGTCGACCCGTCACTCACAAGAATGATCTCCCAGCCTTTACCCACGTATTCCTGCTGCAAGTAATCAACAGCTTCCTCCAGCATGCCCGTCAACCGCTCCTCCTCGTTGTACGCCGGCACCACGACGCTCATGAACAGCTCTGGCTGCTCAATCGCAATGTTGGCCAGTGTTTCTCTTCTCTTGCCACCGGTCCGCCTCATGCTGACTTCTTTCTCCGCGGTCCACTTGTCGATCCAGCACGGCAGCTCCTTGGGGTCGCTGCGATCCCCGTTGGGCAAGACGGTCATGTACTGCTTTTCCGAGCGGCGGGGTTCGCGAGGGACGGGCGCAAATAAGACCAATGCCATATAACACTATATTATTGGGTTAGTATAATGATAAGCTATGCGGATGTGAGGAAAAGCAGACATACCCAGAACAGTAGAGCTCCGCTCAAGCCTACCAGTGCTACGATCAACATCCACGTCGGCGGCATTTGCACTGTCTGCGCAGGCATTTTGGAGGGGAAGCCGTAACCATAAGGCTGTTCATCGAGGCCCATTGTGTATGCAGTGTAGTATGGCCTAATTGAGGCCAAGCAGAGCGCGTGTTATATGTGGGGGTTTCTGGAGATGGACATTGAATCGCGCAGACAACGATTGGCGAATATTGAACAGGAAGGGAAGCTGGAGAAAGGCGAGAAGAAGGTGAGCAGCAAGCGCGAACACCAATGAAGAGAGCGTGTCGTGCAATATACCAGTTGCGACGCGACTGTTTCGTCGAAGATGCAACGTAGGCTGCTTACGCCGGCGGCCCGCGGCCCGTGCCCTTATTTACCCCGTACTGTACCGTACACCTCCGCACCACCATGTCAGCGAAACGACGAACTGTAAGGTAAAGCCCCAACATTTCTATCTCGAAGACGTCTGCACTGGTGATTAATTCTTGAAAAAGTGTCTTTGTCATACGATGCACATAGAGGAGCTCGGGAAATGGTGGAATTCTTCCAGAATTAGCCCATGATCTCCGACCTCCGAATTACCCACACGATCACAGGAAATCAACCGTGAGACGAGTCGGTCGAGAGCAAGCTTTTTAAAACTGCTGTTGCTGAAGCTAAAGCGGCTATAAGAGACCATGCTTGAGCCTGAGCTCCCTATCCGCGTGGGTGATCAAGCTTATTGTATCCACACTGACGAAGTTTGCTCTCGGGCGGCTAGGTACCTACCTAGGCATTGGCCAAGCTTCCGCACCTCCTATGTTATCATCACGACTCAACGTAGTGGACTCATGTGATTGCAATATCCGAATCGACCAGGCAGACGAACCCTAGGTCATTCTCTGGCGAGGCAAGTGTTCTTCGCACAAGACTTCATCTGGGACAGCTTCTTTATGACACCCGGTGGCGAGACATTCGTGGTCGGCGCAATATAGTGAAGCATTCGGGGTCATGAATGGATCCAAGCACAGTTCTGAACAAGCATGTGTCTTCAATAGTGATGCATTCACAGCAGCGACGTCCGCCTTACGATGTTGGCAACATATACTACCGTTCCTAGCCCTTGCCGAACAATCCCGGATTACGCAACTGTACTCGCCGCAGAACTTGGAGTCTTGTGATGCATAGTTACCGCAATGTGTTCTCGAACCAGTCGAACCGATGCAAATGTGTGAGCTGTTACTAATGCGCATAGCGAAAAACGAGTCGAGACGACTGAGCAGCTGATTGATAATGTTAGGCAAATGGAAGATTATCGAAGTATTCACCGAGTATTACCTCTCGGCATACGAAGGCTTCCTCTGACGATCCAATACGGTGCCAGGCCCATATCCAGGCATAATTCTCCTTGCCACCCTTGCCCTACCCGGCTGCGCGTCCTCCCATTGCGGAATTCAAGGTGCGCATCCTAATGATGGCTGATGTGCACCGAACATCAACCGTTCTACGAGCGTCTGCAAACGCGAACTTATTGGCAGTGACCTGATTGGACATTTGCCCGAAATTGGCTCGCTTAGAGCAGAACCTCATGAAACGTCGTTACTCCATATCCGGAGAGAATGCATGTACCCCTTATGCGCATTAAGAGGCCAGTGCCATGGTGGGACGCCCGTGCTGGTTATGGGCTTATCTCCTTCAACTGTGCCGCTCTTGGAGGCTGGTGGTACGAAAAGCTTCAAAACCACCATGTAAAGAAGGTAGAGCGCGTTGTTTGACATTCATGTCTGTTGAAAAGGAAGAGGGTTTCAATCAGTCAACGCCGTTCAATATATTGTGTACAACAGTTCGCACCGGTCGGATTACGAGAACTCTCTTTAACTACAGCAAATGGAAGGCTAGCTCGGTCAAGTCCACTTTTATCAATGGAAATGCCTGCTCTATCATCGGTCGAGGCCTCAAAAAAAACTAACTTACTCTGTTACATATCCTGAAACCTATAATATATTTCATCATCCAGGGTGCTTACATCTACTAGGCTGCTAGCTTCCGGTTTAAAACGTGGTTTTACCTTCGGTCACTGACGCGGAGCTCCTTGATATCAGAACCAAAGTTCTGCACGGCCGTCGTTAGTGTGGCACCAATTGTCGACATCAATTCACTCTTTGTGCAACCTTAAACGATCCTCTTCTACTTCCAGTGACTTGGATGTAGGAAGATGCACATGGAGCACTTTGAATGTTCATCCTAGTCCTTGTATCAAACAAGAGCAGCAATATCTCGCTAACGGATCCGCTATTATGGGTCACATGATCAATATGTAAACCCATATATCCGCAGATAAGTGCTCTAACCAAACGTTAACCACGATGGTTACAACGAATATTTGAAGCAGCCAGACAATAATCTAAGACGACCTCAAATGCATGGTACTCACTACAGTAGACCTGTTCGCTAATGCACCTAACAGTTGATTACTATTAGCAGAATCCTATTAGCTTTGCAAAGTTGTCTCGACAGTAGAACATTGAAGCATCATAACTCATCCGCAAGCACAATCAGCATACCCAACGGCATCCGTTCGAACGGGCAGTTGCCATATCACGCCACTTTTGAAACATGCACCACTCTAGACCCACTGCGTACGACTGGCCATCTCATTGCGTTGCATGACTTCTCTGAAGCTTAGGCAGGACATCCTAGCTTGCACGTCTCACATCGTAGAGCCCTCTACGGGTTTTTTACAACTGTTGCCGACACCTCACATCTGTTCCTTTCCTAGCCACTTATCAACCGGTCTACATCCCAGCACTGGTTTCAGCGCGTCAAGTTGACGTGTCTTGCTGTGATGCTCCTTACGATCATGGACGCCGGCCGAGGCAAGCAACACCCTCAACCTCTTGAGGACTATCCGTGCTACTTTCCCATCCTACCGCTCTGTATCGCTAGCTTCCACGCATAATGTCGGCATGCCTGGCGTGTTTGATCGAAGCGTAGGGACCATAACGATGCGCTGTCTATGCAGATCAAGGCGCGGGTGCTCCCCGTGATGATAAGAAACGCCGCAAGTTGCCCGCAGCATCACGTAAATCTGTCCACGGCGAGGCGGGGCGCATTGGTGATACTTTGTAAGAATCGAAACTCCCATTCTAGGTCATCAAAAGACCGCCTATGTACCAACTCGGCTGTATGTACAACGTCCGCCGACCTCCACAGTAAGAAAATAATAGCCACCGGGGCAGCCAAATCAATGCGTTTAGAAGAAACAAGAATCATCCAGCATGTACGCCGATGGAAAACACATAATGGTACACGATGCTACCAACGATCTCAGGGACAGTGAAATGATGAAGCGCATTCTACGCGCTGGCCTCTTCTTCATGCCCGCTCATGGTGCTCCCACTTCGAGATGGCGAACCATCGGCTTCGAGTTCCAGGTAGACTAGTTGTGTCGTTAATCGCGAAAGCAGTCAAACGGACGTGGGCAATTTACCATGAGGTCTGATAAAGCAGCTCAAAACGAGCGCAGCCCCGAATGTAGCCGTCAGACACACAAACACTGTCTGCCTGAAGCTGCTTACTGTTGCGCTGTAGATGCCGTTGAAGATGGTGGGCCCCAGCACTCTTGCGAATGCGTGGAGCAGACCGGTAGCACCCAGCACCTGCCCCACTCGATCCGGAGGGACGTGTTTGGTGAGCGCAGATCCGATGGCTGGACTTCCTATGCCGCCGAACGCCGCTACGGTACCAGACAATATGAACACATTGCCGTCCCTGGATAGGGTGTATCCGAGGTACCCAAGCATGTCGAAGAAGACAGCTATGCGAATGATGGACAAGTCGAGGACGTCTGACCCAGAATTGCGTTGGTTCTTTGTGCCATTTTTACCGCGTATCAAACGTGTAACCGTAGGGAGTGCGAAAAGCAGCACAAATACCCGCGCACTATTGACAATGCTGACGAACTTACCGGACTCGAGTTCTTGCCAGCCAAACTGCCTGCGTGTGTAGACGACTACGACACCCATGGCACCCATGGCTATGCCGAACATGATCGTGTCTGTGGCTGCGAGCAGAATAAGGTTCCGTCGAAGAGCAGGACTCGTCCCAGGGCCAGTCGGCCATAGGATCTTGAGAGGTTCCAAAAGGTTCAAGGATCGTAGCTGGTCGATCCAGTCGGGGGCGAGACCACCGTTTCGTTCTTTCTCGTCGCGGTGGCGCCTGCGCGCTGCTTCTTGCCTTTCTTTCGAAAGAGACTCAGGGACGGCGAAGGCGAGGAAGAGAATGAAGAAGCCGTGGCAGGCGAGTGCAATGTAAAAGATCAGAAGCACTGCTTCCGTTTTCCCAACGTACTTTTGGCGCCAATCAATAATGTAGCCGGAGAGAACTGGTCCTAACGCGATACCAGTGAACAGACAAGCGTAGAAGTACCCAAAAGCAACATTTCTCCTCTGCGGTGAGGTGCAATCCGAGGCGTACGAATGGGCGAGGGCCATGCCGACTATGAAGGAGCCTGTTAATCCGTCCAGTGCGTATCCGACGAGTATCCAATTCACGTGCACAGTCTCGGGGTATTTGGCAGCGAGAATTGTTAGCACCTCTCCCATGAGAGCACCGAACGTGGTGCAGACCAACAATGTCTTGCGGCCGTAACGATCAGAGAGGGCGCCGAGCTTTGGGCTGGAGATAGCTGTCAGGATGCCAGAGCACAGATTGCCGTAGAGCAAGAACAGGGACGAGCGCGAAGAGACTGCGTCCGTTTGGCATCGGTCGAACCGCTGTCCTGGGTCCATGGGCCCACTGATCGGATCCGGGGACGAGGCGTAGTATTGGTCGCATACGAGGTCCATGATCAAGTTGAGCTTTGGTACGATGATAGCGCCGAATGCCATGGTGAAGAGCAGGAAAGGGGGGAGGAGCCAGTAAATCTGCCCGTTATTAGGCTCACGGCATCTCTAAACGTGAGAATGGCGCATACCGATGGTCTCTTCCACCAGGGAAGCGCTCTCAGCTCTGCATATCCGAACCATTCTGGTTCACTGCCATCGCGCTGGCTATCTGGGCTTCCAGTTGAGCCGTTGCGGCCCAGCAATGGTGTGTCTTCGCCCCCGTCCTCTGTGCGCGAGCGCCTGTCGACCTTGTTCGCGCGTCCGCGCACACGTTGTGCTTTGTTGGCTCTCGCAGCCTCTTGTCGCGCGCGCAACCGTACTCGAAACTCTCGCGCTATCTCTTCCTCTTCCAAGAATGCTGCGTCGTTCGACGAGGACATCTCGAACCTCCTAGGCGCACCTAGCGCGTAGTCGAAGCTGTACGGATAAGGCGGCGTGGCGGCCGTGGACGTGGTATTGTTATGCTCGCGAGGACATTGACGATGCGTTCGCCTATGAAAAGTCAACTCTCAGGCGTCGCGAATCGCCCGTGAAGCAGCCCCCGCAATTCAACTGCGATTGTGATCCGGATTCGGGCTCGGAGCTTCTGGCGTTGCTTACACTAATTCAGCCAAGCGCTGCAACTGGTCGACACGTCCCATGCAGTGAAGGTACTCACTCCAGGGCTAGAGAAAAGACGGCGCAGATTATACACAGGAAGAATACGTCGTCGACGGCATCTGGTCCACCGTCTGCCACGTTATTATCTGTCGTAGGGCGTTCGGTGAATACGGTTCGAATATTCAATGACGTTACGATGTTTCGTCCACAAGTGGAGCTAGAGCCGGACGCGAATCGACGCCGATAAGGCTAAACCTTGTTCGGCGGATGCTCTCCCCAATGATTTCACCCCACAACGCCGCATACAACCGCGTCGCATCTTGCATTCGTTAACCATGGTTGCCGTCACCCAGTCTATAGTTAGCGATATGTGTAGTTTCAAAGCCGACTGCTGCACAACATTTGAACCAAAGACAATTACGGCCGAAATTCACCCTTCTCCAGATAATCACCATGTAGAGTTGGTTGAGTTCGAGTGTAATCACCATGTAGATTTGATTGAATTCGAGTGTAATCACCATGTAAAGTTGATTGAATTCGAGTGTAATCACCATGTAAAGTTGATCGAGTTTGAGTTTTGGTCTTTTTGATATCTTTATTGAGGCGAGCAGCTCTCACAAGAGCTCCTGCATCGAAGTCATGTGTGACGTCAACATGGAGTGTATCTTTGGCCTTTGGAAGGCCGCGTTCGCGTGCCATTCTCGAGCATCCAAACGAGCCCGCGATATTACTCTAGTTGCCCATGAAATGCACGGCTCATCGCGTGATACTCCGGTGTGGAATCATTCGCTCTTGACAGTGATTCAGTTCGGGCCTGTATTAACATATGTTGTTGTTAACTCATTGCAAGGGTCGTCCCTTGCGACTTTCTCCTCGAGACTGTCTTTCTCCCTTTGTGCAGCAAATCTTGTGCAATGGGGACAGCTCGTCCCTTACCTCGCTCATGCCACAGCCATACGTGTTGGCTTTCCTCTCTCTGGCTCAAGATTTCCCCACGTCGACGCCCAGTTTTCAATTTTTATTAGTTGCCAGACTTCCACGTACTGGTCGGTGCTCCAGCATCATTCCATGCTCTGAAAAGTGGACAAATTTGTGACAGCAGGTAGTCGCTGCACCATCCCAGTCGACGCAGCAAAATTGAAGATGTCAAGACGAGTCGGAAATATTGGTCACGGAGAATGCGCGGGTCTGTTCGTCATAGGAGATCCAGCGATCAAACTGGAAAAGGTGTTAGAAACGCAGCACAGGGAACACTTGATACTCACGGTAGCCAGTTCGTAGCCCAGGTGCAAAACCCTGTCCGTCCGAAGCTTCACAGTGCTCGCAAGCTCCAGCGACCGGTCCTCTTCATCGTGCTCCCTCTTAAACCATCCCTCAGGGAAATACCATTGGCTCCAAATTTGACCACGAATCAAATAGTCTTCTGGGAGAGGAAGACTATCAGCTTGGTCCGCAGGGAACACAGGACCGGGGAGTATCTTCTCCGGTCGTTGTTCTGACTTGAGTAACGTATTCAGAAAGGAAACAAGCTCGATCCAAGGAGTGTGGTCATTAAACTGGGCAACGTATTTGATGGAAGCGAATGTCGAGAGGAATGCGAGAAGGACGTGTACGTGAGGAAGAACGTTCTTGTCACCAATGCGTCGGAGCACTAGCGTGAGTGTGGTCATTGTGAGCAGATAGGCGCGAGAGAAAGTAAAATCGGACAGGAGGATCTTGATCTGGGCCGGAACTTCCGAGTCTGACAGGGGTTGTGATGATTTATCAGCCTTGGTGAGTGAGGGAAAGCTGCTATCTTCATCGGAGTGCGATGATGAACCTGCAGACCGGACTGACTGCCTGCCGTGTAAAACGAGGATCTGGCGCAGTATAGAGTCGTCACTCCCATAATTGAATAGACCTGCCAGGTTGGTGACAGCAATATAAACTCCTTGCTCTTTCCATTTAGCAGTTACACGTCCGATGTGGTTGTCGAGCTGGCTTTGGAACGCGAAACGAGCATCTTCGAAACGGTCCGCCGAGTGCTTTCCGAAAAGTAGACCGTGCGCTTGAATAAAACTCGTATCAATGGGAAGGTCGTGGGAATATGATTCCGCAGGACGACTGAGAATAGGATCCAAAAGGGTCAAGATAGATTCCCGCGCACTGGGAAAAGGCTTGACGCATGTCAATGATCGAGCATAATAGTATAGCTGGCGCACGGCATTGGGGCGCGCCAGAATCGCCAAGTGGTGATAAAGTCGACCAATAGAGGGATTTTTGTCAGCAGCTTTACTATACCATGATCGTGCAACGCCAGCCCACGTCTCACGATCCCGGGGGTTCTCGTCTTCAATTGCCATGCGATAACGACCTAAATCACCCAGACATTCAATCCAAGTATCTTCAAATGCCGGTACAGTCTCGTACAGAAGTGCCATCATCTGGTACGCAAGATAAATAAAAGCGAGCATATAATCGATGCTCTCAGGAAGACGACGACGCAGTAACTCAAGGAAAGAGTGGATACCGTGCTTCCACATTCTCGCCGGCATCGAATACTTCGCCGCTAACCGCCGAAGTGCGGGAGAGGCAGAAGGATGCTGAGACGCAAGAAAAAAGTCGTGGTGCTCGTGCAGTAAAGTCCTGTGGAGAGCAATGAGTGCCTGCCAATGGTCGCTTGCGAGTCTTGACGTTGGGTCTGAGCCGCCTTGCAAAGCCGCGGCCTGTGCCCGATCAACGTGGATGCACTTGGTCTCCACCATGGTAAGACCAGCATAGATTGACTTTACTTCCGAAGCAAGCTGTTCCTGAGATATCGGTCTTGAGTCTGGCTGCAAGAGAAGGCTGGGGTATCGAGAGTCATATCGCTGAATCTCGGTTGAATCACGTTGTGAACGGCGAGGAGTAGACGAGATTGCTGGCCTGGGTGGGTGATGCTGCGTGGTAGGAGAGCGGATGGTGGGCTGCGGTGTCCGAGTTTGAGTTTGGCTACGATTGGCCTCTACGGACCATTCACTGGCAACTTCAGGAGTTTGATATGGTGACTTGGCGCCCTTGGAATGTTGCTTGGGGTCATACAGACGAAGATTGCTGGGCTTTGGGTGCGTCCTCTCGGGGACGGGGCGCCCGAGCTCTCTCGCATACTCTTCTTCGTCATAGATCTCCGGATGAAGCGGTGCTTTTCCTCGCCTAGCGTGGAAATCCGAATCAGCCGGTCTCTTCTTTCCAGATGGAGATAGTCGGCCTCTGGTTTCCAGTGACAGGGTAGTGATATCGGGCGTGGATCCTCCTCCAACGGTGGCGTCAGAAGACTGGTCCGTATGGCCCTTCCTACATGCAGGAGTCAGAAAAAAAGGCTGACAAGGAACGGCAGTGTCATCAGATGATGTAATACATGAACTTACATCTGCAGTGCTGCACGTTGCAACTGAGCACAGGCTGTATCCGGGTCCATGGTGTCCAGGAGAGAAGTATGTTCCACTTTGGCGTGGCTGTAAAGCTGGCCAACAGTCTGGAACATCCTTCCAGAATGCTCACAATAAGGACATGGCAGAGCCTCTGGAGGCGGGGCGTCAACCGTTTTTGCCTGCGTCCGCAATGCGGTCACCCATCTGGAATGTATATCGACATTGCTGGTCATGGTGAGAGCCGCACACTTGGCGGCGGGAACAACCTTGGAAATTGAGACAACGTATTCGGCTGTAGCTGCGGGCCCCTCTGGGGAAAGGCTTGCAAATCATGTGACGGTCTGGAGCTCGCACTGAGTGAACAGGTGGCCCCCAAAGCGGCTTAGTGCCAGCTTCTGCAGTGGAGTTGCTGGCAGCTATTGGTTCGTTGGCTGCATGGATCGATCGGGGAGTGCACAAATCGGGGGCCGCAAGTGAATTCTGCGTGTGAGGGCGCGTGGAGGCGGATGACGGGGTCGCTTTCACGGCCTGGGCGCGGTGGCTAGCTCGCTGTGACGGCAGGGATGGTGAGGGAGCAAGCGAGGGGCTAGATTGATGTGCAGACGTGCGTGGGAGGCTGAAGAAGCGTTGCGGTGTGCCTCGAGGACGGGGTTGAGGTTATTATGGAACTGAATGTGGTTGGGGTGCGGCTCTTGATGGTTCGCAATCAGGCGGATCAGGCAACAGCCAGGCAAACGGAGGTGGCCCGTGCGAGAGGCCGCCCACACCTGCGCTTCATCCTGGAATGTGCATTGCGTCTGCAGTCCGCCGCCCGCCGCCATTAGGCATCGACGGGCGCGCACCACCAGAAGCTGACTTGCTGAGACTCGCCTTGTTCTTATACCGTGGTCCACAAAGACCCGCATCCCGTTAGCACTTCACCGCCTCTCGCGTACCAGGCCAGGACTACAGGACTACCTACAGCACCCGCACCAGCACCGGAACTTCACTCGAGCAGTCTTGCTGGCGCCACCAGGGGCAACCTCTGCTTTTTCCATTGCCTTGTTTTGCCGTCTACGTGGGACGCAGCCGTGCGGCAATCTTCACATGGTCCACGGTCCTCCCTTGAGACATTGCCTTCAGGTTTCATCGGTGCCAATATCCATGGACGACCTCTGTGCTTGCTGACGCTGAACACACCATCTCGGGAGCGTTTGTGAGCCGCACTGGTTCACAGATCTACTTAGGGCTACCTATACCTATCAACCTCACAATCAGAACGCTAAGCGCTCGTGCTTCGTTACCTACCCTCGCTTTAAGACGCGTACGCCTCTTTACGCCGCAATGAAACGGCTGTTCTCACTGCCTTCTTTGTATCCACGCGCCCGTCCTTGAGGATTGGTCTCAGTAGGCCCGAATTGGCAGGCTGCGCTTGTTTGTCGGGGAAGTGCACAGCCGCAGCGATACGCGTGCACCAACCGTTTCAGACATCGTCTTCCGCACGCACAGCTGCATCAAGTTCAGTCGTTGATATTGAATGCTAAATCCAGATCGACTAGAAGAGAGGGGCGCCGCCCTCCCACTTACCGTACTTGTAGCCCCGCTATACACACCGACCACTTGTGGCGGGGTACCTATCGTATCCGACCTTCTTCGATCCGCTCGTTTCGAGGCAGTGCCCTTATTCAGAGGCTCAGCGATCGCTTCGCGGACACTGACAACCTAATGCGTCACAAGGCAAGCCGTGCGACACCTTCGATCCCGGACTTCACGGAAGTGATTCTCGTAGTTACGCAGGCAACAGAAGGCCACCCGGTCACTTTGTGCCTGCACGGATCGAACTCCACATGCCAACGCATTGTCGTCGGGGTGCAGAACTGTCGTGGCATGTTCCCATACATCATGTGGGAATCGTATACCACCTCCTTGCTGTCGGGGAAACGTGGCACACGAACGGCACGATATTGGCGCACATGAAAAATGCAAGAGTCGACGTAGGTATTAGTTTACCTAGGTTGCTTATGTAATCCGACTTCCGTTCCAGCCAGAACGCAACTAGGACCGGCCCAGGTGTCCTCCATTACCGCAAGCTGGGGGCCAAACCCGGTCTGATGGATTTTCGGGCTGGAGTAGCATTTACCGTCGATATGCGGTAATGTAATAGAGAATTGGTCGGGAAGAGGATCAATCAAATAGGCAAAACACCTAGCTCTGTGGTTCACCTCAGCCTGGTGCCGCAATCCGATCAATGAGGCACAACCGCAGACTTCTTTGACATCAAGCACTACTCCAATTGCAATGTCCGAAAGCAGGCGGCAATGGCTTTTTGCACGTTTGCCTGATACAAGGTAAGATGCATCCTCTCGGTCCAGCAACGTTATGCCTTCAGGGCGATCCCGTGTCAATCTATCGCCAGGAACTACCCACCAATCTCCTGATCGCGCATTGTCTCCCTTAGGAAAATTTGCGAACCCGGCATGACAGACACGGCGACCATGCTCAAGGTACGTCAGCGTGTATATTCTTGCGTTCATATTCAATTGGTCAACAGCGGGAAGTATGTGTGATATGTCAACCCTTCGATCTGGACCAGTCTGGCCGTCTGATCCATGGCATTCCGGCCACACGGATAGTTTGTGATATGCAGTGTTTCGGTAAGCTCGTCAAGTAGGGTATCCGAGTAAGCATTTCTTCATCGTTAATTCCTTCTACTAGTCGGATTACCCAAAGGGCACGACGATGTCGTCCCACTCATCGCTGAAGTCCCGCCAACTTACGCGGGCAAAGCTTCATTGGTCGATTGGGATGCTTCATGAGGGTGCTCCCGTGGTCTATGCAAGCCAACAATGTTCCGGGTATCCCTCATACCTAGGTAGTCTGACCCACGCTGGTTAGTACGTGTACTAAAGGCTATATGGGTATTAGCACGAAACTCTCCGGCGAACGAGCGGCCTCTGCACGTCCCACTGTGCTATTCCGTCGATATGGACGGCCCGCTGTCCTCCACACAACTCGAATTTGCCTCGTTCGCGCTTGTACACCTTAGTGTAACACTTCAAGTTCCTTTATCAGATCAATCTTTGTCCCATATTACAGGGTGTTTGGGGGCCCAAACTGCGAAAAGCAGTTCCTCCCAGTACACGGGGCCGGACAGAGTGGGGTCCGCGAATGGTAAAGGGCAGACAGCTCGTTCCACAGATTAGTGTGCAGCAGCATCCGCTACGCGATACTCAACCGGCTGCATCATGCATGGATGTAATAGGCATCAATGAACACTCTTCCTCGCTTCACCGTGGCTTCGACCCAGTTCTGAGGTCATGGTAGAACAATATCGCTTAAGGCGGTTGCCTTGTAAATAACTATGCCCCACAGGACCATTTGCGCGGAGATGAACCAATGCAATGAGTCGGTTTCTGATTCACCAGGTTATTAAAGCGTTCAAGCGTTTTTATGCCCGACGAGCAGGCGCCGCCTGGATTGGAGGTCGGGCTGGCAATCCCACCAAGTAGGTACAGAAAGCGGGGTTGCCAAACCAGCCACTGAGCAAGGCCGTCTATATCAATCACCACCGGAATTGGACTCGCCCGACTACAAAAATCATCGCAGCGAATCGCAACAGGCAGAGGTATCAGCCAAACGGTCATGGTCATTTAGAATGTGATGTGCTGAAGCACGAGATCAATGTGACCACCAGACACATCACACTCCGCCAAACCGATCACGATAGCAGTTGCAGGGCGCAAACGACACGGCTATGCGAACACGAAGCAAGTGTCTTCGACGACAATTCGATGACTCTCAAACATGTACCACGCGGCACCACGCGAGTCTACGATGGAGATCGGATCGCAAGGCAGCGGGCTCGTGAGCGAGTGCATTAGCGCAGCAGGAGTACAGTACCTACCGGTAAGGTCCTGTAGCCTCAGAAAATGCCTCGCGAACAGGCATCATCCTTCACGGCCTCTACGGAATGTTTGTCGGCCTGATAGGATCTCGCCTGCATGACGCGGCCGCCCTCGAGTCCTCAGCCCTGCAGCCTGGAGCGCGGCAGCACCCGGAACAAAACGCACCAAGGGCAGATATCAAGGAGATAGATCGCCGTTCCAGGCAAGTATGTACTCGTAACGGCGTGGCTGTGGCAGCGGTCGGTCATGCAACGGTGGAATGTCCGTCATGAGATCACCAGTGCGGGATGCGCAGTTGGCGGCAGCTGAGTGAGCGCGTTGCTTCGGACCTCAGGCGCACGCAAAGAGCAAACAGGAAAGCAGGAAGAAACAAGAATAAGGCAAACGGAATCAACGGACGACGTAGATATTGAAGTGGAAAAAAAGAAGTCAGATGCTGATTGCCACGTTTACGCTTCAGCCTCTCATCGTGCGCGGGTGACCTGTGCAGCAAAGAGTCTTCGCTTTTTCGCCTCCACCGCAGCTGCGCTGGTCATTGACGCGTTTGAAAAGCACCAGTAATAGCGTTCAAGCGCGTTGCCTCCGCGATCGGTGTTGGCCGGTAGAGTGCGGTGAGCGAGAAGATGAGACTAGTCTGCGGGAGCTGAGGTGCTGAATTGGCGGGTGTCCACCGTGCGGAAAGTGGTTTTGCCTTGCTGATGGCTGCGGGTGCAAACATTGAGTCGTGTTGTGGAGGAGAAAGGGTGTCGTGGCGAGAGGTGTTGATTTAGACACTCTGGAGGCTTTTACTCACCGGAAATCGTGGACCAATGGCCATGGGGGTCGCTTCAGTGACGAGGGAAATGAAGCGACCTCAAATTTACAACGCTCTCAACAGTCTCATCATCAAAATCATTAATACTGTAGGGAAAAAAAAATTGAACTATTTGGCATGAACACGCGAATTGCCTCGAATCAAAAAAAAGGACGGCCAGCGGGCGCGCGCTGGAGAAAGCGCTGGTAGAGACTCCAGCTTCCGAATCATATGGGTTAACACCGCACCTAGAGTTATTGGGCCTCTCTACCAACTTGAAAGCTCGTTCAGTCGCCGTAGAGCTCTTCTAAGACGAAGGCATAAACCCGTTTTGCAAGGGCGCATAGAGCTTCCAAATACCGCTCTTCGTTCTTACGGAACAAACTGTCAACAGCACGATCTGAAGCTGATACATGAGGAACAGTTCACCCAGCAATTCGCAACCAGCTAGAGAATTGGCCACATGGATTGAAGAGAGAGTCGTTCAAAGGGTACCGTAGAAGACGAACTGAATGAAGAATTTCTAGATTCTCTCAGCGATGATTCCTCCAGCACAAGGACAGTAATGATCCATAAAACACACGCAGCGGTACAACTGCCTGCAGTGATGAGCCTAGCTCGGACATATCCTGCAAGAAAACATGTGCCTGTCTGTACTCGAATTCCTTGCCATTCGACCCATCACCTACTTGTGCACGACCGGCTAGTACTGCAGCGATTGCAGTGACGGCCCACGTAGTCCTTTTCCCAGATTTACAGCACGTCCAAGCGTAAACGACAAACGGAACTGAAACACAGGCCCATCTTTGCTTTTGCTCAGCCGCATCAGGCAGAGAAGGCGTTGATTTTTGACCCCGAAGGCAAGCGGCCATCTGGTACTGCAGCAGCCCACACGGCCTTCTCCCGTGAGATGCGCTATCTCTCCAGGAGTGAACAGTTTGAGAACGGCTTGGCTGCGCCATTACTTTTTCCCAGCCGTCCAAGATAAAGACATGTCCATCTCTGACTTCGGTGGAAAGCGGCTCCACGTCTCATGAATCTTCTCAAGCAGAACGATCCAAATCTCGCGTGATACGTACGCAGATCGACTACCTATTGATCCGAGCAACTCAAGAATATAGAAGATCCTTAGAGATACATATAGTACATGATGAATCGTATGCAGCCAGAGACGTGAAGGGAGTATTCAGACACTCCGGCAGATTCTGTTGTTGCTGCTACCACATGCGCGCTTTCCATTGCTATTATATCTTGAGAACGCAGCCTTGTCAAAGTCGACAGGATCTCAAGAGCAGCCGAATCATAGCGGACATATCATACGCTTATCGCCAAAGCCACCCATGTCGATTGATCGTAGTCCTTGTATCCGTTCTCCTACACGGCCCTCCCCGTCGCTGCGTGCCTTAACACCCACTGTGAACCTCCCTCCCCTCCCCTATACAAGCTCTTCCTGCTAAATTGTGAAGAGTCATGAATGTCGCTTGACTAGCTAGGTGCAGCCCATCTCAGGCTGTGGCCAATGCCGCAGCTCCAGTAGTTAACGACACATGTTGACCGCAAATAGAACACGTAGTAATTAGTTCCAGTCTCAGTGTACAGCGCAGTCGAAGTGCCGTGATTGCGAAAATCCAATGACGCAGGGTGGAGGACACCGCACAGGGGTTGTCAATCGCTGTAACATTGACTTGGTCTGTTGCTTGTGTACGAACTTGTTCAAGCTGATGCTGGCTTCTTCTACTTCAGACCACGGGTCGGTTTTCATGGTTGGTTACGGGATAACCTGATCTGGTCTGACTCTTTTAAGATCATATAAACGCTTTTACCGCGCACGTTTATAGAAGACCCTCAAGCTATCACAATATTTACTCTATAAGATTTGGAATCTGTCCGCTGCATTCAAATTTTCTTAAACATAGTAGCAGTAGTGTGGGCCGCCGATTATTGTTCCGAGGTCCGTTGCGTAGACGCCGCTGAGTATATCTTGTCGTCTGTGACCTCGAAGCATCTGCAGAGGATACTTTGCACGTTGCAGTGGTTCCATATAGTGGGTCTGATTCCCTGCCGCGTCTCACCAGCGTCTCACGAACCAAGCGTACAATGCTGCACTTGCCATCACATGCCATGAACTACTAACGTGCGTGGCGTGGTGCTAGATAGGGACGAAGCCCTTATTCGATTGGTTTTGTCTTCTTCAGCACATGCTTCGAACCTTTTCATGCAAACGTGCTACTTCTACTTTCTTACCTTGCCCTTCTTCTTCCCTCCCTTGGCCGCACCGCCGCTCTGCTGCTGCACGGCTACCTTATCTTCGACCACACCACCCTGCGTGAAACCCTCCGCCTTCTTCTTTCCCTTTCTCCCCTTCTGCCGGTAGTAACTCCGATCACGCATCGGTAGCCACCGCTCGGCATCCATCTTCTTATTCGGATCGAAGTCTTTCGGCATACGCGCCTTCCGTATCCTTTTCGCCTTGGAAGGAACCGATTTTGGCGCCACGCGCTTGCGGGACTCAGACGGCTGGGAGGGCAGTGCGAGTGCTGGGACGCCCGCTGCTTCCAGGGCTGCGGCGTCGATGTCGGAAACGAGACGCGAGGCTTCGGGGAGGATGGATCGCAGGTCCTTGGGGATGTTGGAGGAGTCGGTGACGCTGTAGGCGGCTACCAGGCCTGCGATGGCGGCTCGATCCTCGTTGTCCTGCTCGTACAAGCCATTGAAGATCTCGCCCGCGGTTTTGGCGTTGTCCTGGTTGTGCGTGTCTAGGAGTGCGGTTGCTGCTGCCACCAAGAGGGCCTTACTTGGCGCCTCAGTCTTGGACTTGTGGGGTTTCCGCCAGTATTCTGCCGCCTTTGATAATTCTGTTCTCGCGGCTCCAGGGCGGCCTTGTTGTGCGTACAACGAAACGAGGGTAGCGACTAGTCCAGGAGCGAAGCGTACATCGAGGTCTGAGGCGGAACCAGACTGAGAGAGGCGCGCGAAGAAAGATTCCAGGAGGTGCGTGGCAGCGGCATGGTTGCCGGTGAGAACATAGAGGTGAGTGATGGTGAGTATGAGACCGACATCAGTAGGACGTTTCTCGAGGAGAGGAAGTATTTGTTTTAGGGCGGCCTTCTCTGTTTCCGCCGTGCGGGAGTGCGCTGCTGCGTTCAAGACTGCGGCCATATTGACGGCTGGCGAGAGCGAAGGTGCTGCGGCTGCGGACATGACCTTTTCTGTGGACGATGCTACCCCTGAAGCTTTCTTTGAGAGGAGAGAGATGACATATTCATCTTGGCGGAGAAGGTTTGTCTGGAAGGAAAAGTATTGATCGGTTTTGAGCGGTGCGGGAGCAGAGTGGAATAGTCGATGCGAGAGGTAAGGGTTCGAGCTCTCCTTTGATGCAGCAATGTTGTTCACTTGGGCGATGTGCCGAGTCGACAGCTCCTTGATCCTGCCTCCTATTAGCGTGTGCCAATCAAACATACTTGCAGTCTTACTCGGTGAACGGGATCGTCTTTGCCACCTGCTCGGCCTCGTCGATCTTCCCCATCTGTGTGAGGATGTAGACCTGTTGCACCTTCATAGGCAACACTTCAGCCTGCTTCTCCTCATCACTCATGTCTTCCACCTCATTGCAACGATCTATCGCCCGCTTCAGACATATATCTCCTTGCGCAAACTCGCCACGTGCTATGCTCGCGCATGCCGCGTTGTATGCCGTCTCGAAAACGTCTAGATCCTCGCGCGCCGGTTTCTTCTTCTGTGCAAGCTCTCCCTGGCCTGACCACTCCAGCTGCGCGTCCGTGGCTCCAGAATTGATGCGAATGTCGTATTCTTCATCTTCCGCTCCTCGACTAGCCAGCTCCCGGTACACACGCGAGGCCTGCGCGAAATTCTCTGAGCGGTATGCCTGCCTGCGTTAGCGTCACCATCATGTCCATTTCAGCCAAATCCCCAACTCACAGCCTGCGCAAGCACGTGCTTCATGCCACGACCAGTGCCATCATTGCCTGCACCAGCGACCTCAACAGCCCTCGCCGCGTTCCCCGTCTTGTAGAGTGTGTACGCATACTCGAAGCGCGCTTTTCCCTGCAGCTCTTTCGACTCCTCAAATACCTTGAGCGCATCCTCGAACCGGTCCAGGTGCAGGAGCGCGATCGCCCTCACATGGTGCGCTTGCGTGTCCGTCTTCGACTTTTTGATCGCAGCATTGGCGGCTTGTAGAGTTTCTGCGTGGTCGTTGATGGTCGTCTGCGCGAGGAGGGCGGAGAGAGACTTTGTTGCGGTGGCCATTGTGTGTTCCCTGGACTATCTGGTATCCATCGGGCGGATTGGGAGAGCTTGCAGGTGTTGTGGCAGCGAGGCGGGGTGGATGCCGGACTCGCGTGTCGTTGGCGGGGATCGAGTGGGTTGCTCCAAGCGAAAAGTTCGGTGGTCTGTGCACAAGCGGGAGGTTTACAAGCTCCTGTGAACACCAGCGACATATCCAGTGTCAGGTCCACTACATACACAGAGTAGTCCAAGTGGCCCCAGTGTCATTCATAAGAAACATAAGTAGTCACGCGGCTTCAGCTTAAATCCGGTCATCATGTTTCCACGAGACTGCTTGTTCAAGATGTACGTGCACATGAAGATACACGCGTAAATAGTCTACATGCACTAACGTTTGATGTACAGAGGCTTTGCGGCCATTAAGCCGTCTCCCATGAGCGCCATCGACAAGCTACTTCTCCATTTTCGTATCAATATCAGATCCCATCAAAATGGCAATACGTTTGTGACCCAAGGTATAAAACGCCGACGCCGTCGCTATGCAAAATCAATTGACATCCTCAAACTCGTCCTCATCGCTCTCGTCCCCGCCGTCGCCCGTAGAGATGGCTGGTGTCGCCGCGCTGGTGGGGGTAGGAGCGGCCGAAGATTCTAGCTTGGCACGCTTTGAGTCTGGAGCGGTCTCCACCATGGCGTCCTCGAACTCATCATCATCATCATCTTCTTCCTCCTCCTCGTCCTCTGCCTCCTGCTTCGCGCGTTCGGCAGCAAGCTGAGCAAAGACATCGTCCAGATTGCCGGCTGGATCGGGCTTGACGTTCACCATATTCGTCTTGATTGGAGGCGTACCTGTGCCATTCGTGGCGGTAGTCGGGGTCGCGGCGCTGCTAGCCTGGCTCTTATCGACAGTAGACTTGACGTGCCAGGAAGGAAGCTGGTTTTGCGCGGCAATCCTCTCCTGGCGCGCCTTCTCCAGGGCGTGTGCGTCTTCGTTGTAGTCGGAGCTGGACTTGATAGTTACGTCGATTTTTTCGACGACCGTGTTGGTGCCCTTGACCGCGGCTGGTCGTATCGAGTTTTCCTGGACAACCTCGTGCTTCGCACCCGGGTTGATTTCCTTGTCACGGGGAAGCTCGACAGCTCCTTCGACGGCGTCCTTTCCTTCGACATGTGGAATAGTCACACCGTCGACCCGCTGCATGAGATCAAGTATGGGCTTGAACTGCTTGTTAAACTTGGCAGGAGTGTCATCGCTATCGAGGTCCGGACCTTCGTCGTCGCCAAGGTAGATAAGTGGGCGGAGGCATTTCTTGCACAGGAAGCCGCTCTCACGACCCATTGGGTCTATGCTGTCTAACACCTCGATTTGGGTGTACTGAGATTCGCAGCCTATGTTCCTGCAGACGTATTCATATTTTTCGGCTGTGGGTTTTGCGTCCTTCTTTATGCGCGCATCGATCTTGTGGATTCTAAGTTTGACAGAGTCGATGGCTCGGCGGTAGTCTATGTAGTAGTAGTCGCGGGTGACAGCCTTGAGGGCGCCTTCGCGAGTCTCTTGTCGCGAAAAGCTGGACGAGTTAGCTTACTGCTGCGGCCAGTGTTTCGAGGAACACATACATTGAGATGAGCCCAGCTTGATTCAACTTTCCAATGTACTTGTTCACCTGCTTTGTGCTTTTGCCCATGTCCAGCACGATGACCAGATCAGGCGTATTGAGCCTGGACTCGTCAGCTCAGTGCCAATGTTGTTGAGGGGTCGCGGGCGCCAACGTACGCGCCATGGAAGATCAGCGCGTCAACGATGACAATGTGCTCTGTGTCGTAGAACATGCGCACCGCCGTCTTCACGAAGAGCTTGCCGAGCTCAAGTGGATCCATGGCGGCGGCGGGCAGCGATAAGCCTCAGATACACAGACGGCGGATTTATGGGAGCGCAACTTGGTGGCGGGATTGCTACGGCGAGAATGGTTGAAGAAATAAAAGAGCGGATGCGCTCCAGGTATTTGCACTTGAGCGGACGCAGCCATGTGAGAGGCACGGCAAGGCGGTGGGGCGGGCGGTGAGGCATCTGCATGCCAAGACCTGCAGCTTCCAAAATTTAGTTAGGTGCAAAGCTCCCCACATCTACATTCGAAGGTATGCCCACTTGCCTGCCAATATGGAGCAAGCTTCTGAGAAGACCGCCGCGCCAATGGCCTCCGAGGGCAATCGCCGCGACGATTCGCAAGATCACGACAGAAAGCGCAAGCACGACGACCGCGACAGCGGGCGTGGACGTGGACGCGGGCGCGGGCGCGGGCGCGGCGGCAGCTCCCTACAACACGGCAGCCATCAACATAAGAAAAGAAATATGGGGCGTAAGGAGCATCAGTGAGTGACCTCCGGCACTGATATCCGCTTCTCTAACTAAGTAGCCGTGATCAACTAGACAGGCGCGAGCGCAACGTAGAAGAACAGGAGAAGAAGAAGCGGAAAGCAGAAACCGGCGAGATTGCGGCTCCTGCGCTCCCATCAGCATTTCCTGCGGAAGAGGTCGACGCTGAAGAACGACGTCCCAAGCGCAAAGTCGCAGTCATGCTCGGCTACTCTGGCACCGGCTACAAGGGCATGCAGATCGACAACAAGCAGAAGACAATCGAGGGCGACTTGTTCAACGCCTTCGTCAAGGCGGGTGCAATATCCAAGGCGAACGCCGACGATCCGAAGAAGTCGTCGCTAGTGCGATGCGCACGAACCGACAAGGGCGTTCATGCTGCTGGAAACGTCATTTCACTGAAGTTGATCATCGAGGACGACGATATCGTTGAGAAGATCAACAGCAACCTGTCCGAACAGATCAGAGTATGGGGCATACAGAGAACGACCGGATCCTTCAGCTGCTACCAAGCTTGCGACTCGCGGTGGTACGAGTACTTGATTCCCACGCACACCTTCTTGCCTCCCCACCCATCTAGCCATCTTGGAAAGAAACTGGAAGAGCTTGCTGAGAAAGAGGGCGATTTGGAAGAGTATCGAGAGCGCCAGGTCGAGGTCGCGCATTTTTGGCCCGAGGTAGAGGAGAAACACATCAAGCCAATCTTGGAGACACTTGACGACTCAATACGACCGCTTGTGGAGGAGGCTTTGTATAGCGTAGATGCGGTTGACGCTCCAAGAGACGATGATCCCGCCATCGAAGCAGCCATCGAGACCGAGAAGGCAACTGAACCCACCGCGGATGCAGAGATGACCGGCACAGCAGGTAAGCCAGCCGAGGAAGCTGAGAACACCACATCCAACGAGCCGACCACCCAAGAAGTTGAGGAAATGCTCGACATCATCCAAAAACAACAACCCGACCTCAACCTCAACTCCGAGACCGACGGCGCAATCCCCCTTCTGGAAACCGACGTCAACAAGCAAGCCCTTGAAGCGGCCGTAAAAGTTCTCAAGAAAGCCTACCTTGACGCAAAGAAAGCCTACCGTATCTCCCCCAAGCGCCAAGAGCGCGTCCAGGACGCACTCAACCAGTACGTCGGCACGCATAAGTTCCACAACTACACCATCCAGAAGAAGTTCAACGACCGCTCTGCGCAGCGCTACATCAAGAGCTTCAAAGTCGAGGATAAGCCCATCATCATAAACGACACAGAATGGCTGTCCCTAAAGGTGCACGGCCAGAGCTTCATGATGCACCAGATCCGCAAGATGGTCGGCATGGTCGCGCTGACGGTGCGCTGCGGAACTAATCCCAAGATCTTCAAGCTGAGCTTCGAAAACAACGTGGTGCGCATCCCGAAGGCGCCAGGCCTGGGTCTGCTGCTCGAACGCCCCGTGTTCGACTCGTACAACGAGAAGCAGGCTAAGTCGGCGGGCAGAGAAGACATTGACTTCACCAGGTACAACAAGCAGATTGAGGACTTCAAGGAGCGCGAGATCTACCAGCGTATCTTCAGGGAGGAGGCGCATGGAAACCAGTAAGTCATACTTTGTACATGATACATCCAAGGCAAAGCTAATCAAGTGACAGATTCAACTCCTTCTTCACGCACCTGGACAACTACCGCGATCCGATCTTCCTGTATCTCACCTCGGGCGGGCTCGCAGCGACGAAGAAGCTAAACAACAAGTCAACACTGCAGAGCCAATTCGAGGAGTCGGACGATGAGAATGCATCGGGCGGTGAGGGCTGAGTCACCAAAGGAATATGAGTAGGTGTACTTTGACCGCAGACTATATACCCCTCGAATATCAAAGCTTTACGATGGAGTTTCTCCATACACGATCACGTTGGGGAAAGGACGTATAACGTGTACACTGCAGTCATGTGCTCGCTGCAAAACATAGACCGTGACCGCGGATCCTCAATTATAAGCGACAAGGCTTCATTTTCCGCTGCGCTCCGCCCTTCGGCACACATGCACAAAGCGCGGATGTAATTGTACAAAAGAAAGGCACAAGGGTATGTACAAGGTGCCACCCGAATACCGAACCACTCTCATCATCCCTACTCGCCCGCAGCGTTCAAATCCACAATGATGTTGATGCCGGCGACCAGGACTTCGGCGAAGATGAGAATGATGACAATCCACTCGAGGAGCTCGCCCTGCGCTTGTCAATACTTCGTCTTTCACATGCAAGAATGCGTTGGGTAAAGGAAAACTCACATGCGTGACTGTCAGCTGGTCCTTCAGCACCGCCAGCAGGTCACCGATGACGTTCAGCCGCTCCGTCAACAAGCTCACGCGCTGATCCATCTCTAGATAGCTTCTTACAGCCTGGTACACAGGATCCAGTTGGGGCTCTGCCCACATGAGCTCTGGCGCGTCTAGCACGCTACCCTGCAAGTGTATGCTTATCCTCAGGATAAACAGCTGCCCGATCTGCATGTTGATCTGCTTCTTATTCAGATTGATCTTTCCGGAGCTCGCGATCTGCGCGGGGATATCCTTCGTGTCGTCGATGGTGTTGTCGACGAGGTCCTCGAACAGCGACGTCTTCACGGACTGCGAGAGGCCGTGGGAGATGGCGAGCTTGATCATGTAATTCTTCTTGTCGCGGAGTGAGATGAAGTCGTTGTAGATGCGCGCCTGGTACTCGCGCGTGTAGTAGAAGTTGAACTCCTCGGTCTCGATCTCGTCTTTGCCGAGCTTGTCGACTTCGAATTTGGCGATCTCTTTTAGGAAGCGCTTCTCTTCTTGGGTCGTCATACCCCAGGTTACTACCGTGCCGTATTCGAAGAGGAACACTTCGGGGGTGTGCACCAGTGTGTCGAAATCTTGAGTGTCCATGGAGGGGTCGGAGTCTGCATGTATGGGCACGGGTCGTTCTTGCTGCTCGGAACCTTCGCCATGTCCTATTGACGGTGCGTCGTTGTTGTCTTGCAGGTCTATCAGAACTTCTCTCCTTCGTTCGTTTTCGGCATCGACCTGTATAAGATTAGCGTACAGTTCGTGTATTCAATCAAGCATCGCAGTTGACATAGTGTATACAATGTATACTGCATGGGTATACTAAGCTTCATAATCTATGCCACTTACCTCAATAACGCTATCGGAGTATCTCCGCTGGCGCTCTGGCGGTTGCTCATCGGCGCTCGTACTCGTAATCTTCTCTGGGCCTTTAGTCCCGTAGTTGTAAGGCGAATATATACACTCGTCGAAGCGCTTCGGCTGAGCGCCTCGTAACCGTGCCTTTCCTTTGAGAAAGCGCATCAGCTCGTCCATCTTGTAGGATGCGGCGGTGCAGTAGGCCGTCACTCTTGGCAGTCGCTCGCGGTCTGCCTTTCCCAGGCGCGCAGCATCCCTTCTCGCTGTGGGGTCCTTGATGCGTGTGTACTGCACGTAAACATCGCGGCCACTCTCCTCGTCTTCGTCCTCTTCGGCATGCTCTGGATCCGGCAGGAGCTTCAGCTTCTGGGCCGTCCTTGTTGTCCGTTGGGGGCCGATCTTGGGGGCAGGGTTCTGGAGCGGGAGCATAGCAGCGCCGGAACTGTTCCTTCTCCTCAGTCTGTTGTTAAGGGAGGCCATCATCGGCTTCCCGCCCTGGGCAAGGGCATTTGAGGCAGGTTGAGGGCTCGATGGGGGTGCGGCGCGTGGCTGCTGCTTGGGGCTGCTGGACTGAACGGTGGGATTGAAAGTGACGGTCCTCTGCGGCTTAGGAGCGACAGGATGGGGCCCAGCCGAGCTGGCTATGGAGGAGATGAGCGGCGTGGTTTCGGTCGAGCTCGACGCCATGTTGGAGACTTTTCACGTGGTGACGCGATATCGGGGCTTTCGCACGGGCAGAGGGCGATTATAGTAACAGCATGTCCGGGGAAGCAGGCAAATGCAGCCCAGTGGCCGTCTGTTATTTGCAGTCGTGGTGGGTGTTGAAGAAGCGTCGACTAGAGCTGGCTGGCCCTGCTGGGAATGCAGGCATGACGTTTCCAAGCTCTTTCCTAGCGGGCACCGCACAGACCACAGTACCCACCAGGTGGGGCCCTACCGTACCCTAACGGCCACCTCGCAGTTGCATCCCAGCCCTCTCCGCTGGTATTATACCTTGATACGACTTCATAATCTTGTCATTCGCACGAGGATCTCATAATAAAGACATCCATACCACAACATCACCCTATTGGAATCACCTCTCTAGGTACCTGCTCTAACACTGAACATGCCGTGTGCCGATGATTCGTAGAGATTGCAATAAGAACCTCAGCCTAAATGGAAAGAATGGAAAGCAATTCGCGCCGGGTACTTTTCATTCACTACGAGTCTCCCTTTTCCCCTGTCCAGGATCACGGTTGGCTTCCCAAGTCCCAGTGTTGCGGTTTGACTACTGATCCCAGAATCTCAAGCAAACCGATCACACTCCAGTGTGGCTTCGGCTCAATGCCGCGCCGATGTTATCTTCGTTTACTAAGAGCACTCTGAATACTTTTCCAGCGCGGGTTCAGAGTGATAGGCATGTATGCCTAGTCTAAACCTAGGCACTCTCGCGCGAAGACCACCCTGGAAAACTACAGCTTCACTGCTCAAGCAATCTATTGCCAAACCCTTTTTTCTCGTTTCAATTCATTTTCATAGAAAATATTTATACTCCAGCTTCTTACCCGATCCGAGTGCAAATAAACTGGCCAATGATACTCTAGGTCTTGTCTCAATACTGCACCATTTCTATCACCATGCACGACCCATTCCTCCACATGTTTTCCAACCCGCACATGTGGCCACAGGCCAAAGTGAACTCGGTCACGCAGGTCTCTACACTAAATTGCCCCGTGAGCTCCGCGACATGATCTCTCCACCAGGACTGGGACGGCCAGATGCTGGTCGAGATTCTGACAGTTCTGCATGGCTTCACTCGCCCGCAGTCGTGGAAAAACGATCGACTGCGCGAGTACGTGTTGCTGGATCCGTCGTTCGTGGAAAAGGAAGTCGCAATTGAAGTCGCAGAGATGATGTACGCCCGCGCCGAAGTCCCCTCCTTTGGCAAGAACCGCCGCAAAGGAAAGCCCCACGCTCTGCACATGCAGGAGTTATTCAAACACGACTTTTCTGGTTTGGGTACGTACGGTTTTCATTTCACTCACTCACAGTGGCTAACACAAAAACTGGTCTTATCGAGCACACCTTGTCCTGTAGAAACTCACTGTATAATACATTTATACTCGTATTATGTTATCACTTTACCTGGATTCTCACAGGTACCAAAAAGAATTTTTTTTGTGGGCCACTGTGAATGAATGTAATTGCTGATCAAAGACACAATGTACAGGCGTTATGTACCCCAGCCCCCTGCATCCGGCACCTTTCAGTTTCCCTCACACTCTTAAACCCCAAACTTTCCACACGGAATCAAGACGACCTCCGTGTCCCCCCGCTATACCTGGACCGACCCAAGGGGCTCTGGCCATGCGTTGACCGTCTCCGGAGCGTGGCCTTTTGACCAATTCGAAAAGCGTGGGGCCGCCACCGTGATAAATATACCAAGTAAAAAAAGATTTCCAATTCCTAAGCTTGGGCACTAGACACGTTTACCCTGTGCGATACAAAAATATGTCTACTCCTGTTCAGAATGTTATCGAGTGCTAGCAGATAGACTTTAGTAGGTTTCTTGCTAATATATACACTAATCTTTTATGCTGCGGGAAGTGCTATAAAAACAACGCTATTATGAATTACCTGATTGTGATTAACCTACCCCTAAAGGGAACGCCAGAGTGGTGATCGCTGCATAGCAATAGTGGCAACCGGAAGAAGTGTGATCTTGGCGGAGACAAGGCCCGTAAGCGCCTAGGTATCACTTTACTCCTAGCTGTGCGCATGTTCAATCGTACTGCGGTCAATGGGCGTGTGCGTACGAGAATGCCGGGGCAGCTCGACCAGCGCGAGGCGTCAGTCTTTGGGCACTACGTTAATCTTACTGCTGGTCTGGAGCTCGGCCTCCGGAAGAACGATGATAATCCCTGATCAACATCTCACTGATTCTGACCAGCGCGCGGCCATTCCTCCGAACAATCAAGGTGCGTTGCGTACACTTTCATCGAGTCGAGATTCGAGCCTGATAAGCGACTCAACAAGGTGATTTATGTACCGCAAACAAAAGCATACGGCGTGGTATCCGTGAGTGTGAGTGATGTGGAACTGTTTTTTTCGAACCTTTTTGGAGACGTGTAAAGGGCATGTAATTTTAAGTCATTCTACAGCTGAAATAAACTTCGGACCGATGCGCATCGGACTGTGCCAATTAGAAATGATCTTGATCGTGGAACTGTACTGGAATCTACGTCTACTGACGCCCCAGAGGGGACGGGGCACTGTTATCGTCTCAATTGCATCACATCGGGGAAGGTGTACAAGCTACCGAGCTGCAGCAGCCTCGGTTGCCTTCAAACTGCCAACAACAGCGAAGCATATAAGTGGTGTGATGGCGTAGCTAATCTGCAGACCAGTCAGTGTGTGCTATATCGTCAATAAATGAGAATCGTACCGTCAAAAACTTAGCAATGACCATTTTCTCCTCTTCCGGACTCCCTGTCACGTCAGTCAATGCCACCAGTATCATCGCGGAAGGTCCGGACGACATCAGCATCATGGCGAACCACAGCATAGGATCAGTGCTCAGTACGGCCGTTCTTGTTGCAAGGGCATAGATCAAAGGAATGGAGACTGCTGGCCAAAAGAAGAAGCGCACCAAGAACACAAAGGCCATGCTTTTCTTGGACACGGTGCCGCTGTCCTCGCCCGCTTTCATTTTGCGCAGGCTCTGGCTCAACTTCACGCCCACAACAATAATCTGTGTAGTTGCAAAAAGCTCACCAACGTTCTTTAAGGCAGTAGTGAGCCAAGCGTTGAAGTAGCCACCGTCATTACTGTCGTTGAAGAAGAGGCGATGCAGGGGCGGCGTCAGGCCAATGATGGCGCCCACTAGGATCCCGAGCAGGGGAGCATTGACGAACTGGTACAGAAAATCGAACAGCTGTTGTGCCCACGGTGGTAGGCTCTGGATCCATTTCATGGTGCGCTTGTAGCCTCGGCGTTCTAGGTGATTGATTGGGCGAACCGCACGCTGTGGGAGCAGCGAAGTCTCTTCGTCGACTATGCCATCTGGCCCTCGCTCCATGCCGTCTTCTTCACCATGACCTTGCTCGTCCTCTTTGTTATCTTCGTCCGGTGCATCCTCGTCGCTTGGCCGCAGCAGCCGGGGGCCAAGGGCAAAGGTCAAGCTGTTGCTGACCATGGCATTGATCAGAAAGTACGACTCGGCTCGGTCAAGCGCCTTCGACACGTCGTCGCCCGGTGGAATAATGGCATCGAGAACACCAGTCGTGGACAGCGACTGAATGAGCAGCAGCGGCAGACTCGTCGTGTTGTTGAACGCAACGGCCAGCTTGACCCAGTTGGGTAGTTTGAAGACGCGACAAGCGATGGCACCGATGCCGAGCGAGATGAGCGTATACGAACTGGACCAGATGAGGATAGGCAGATAGAGGACGCCCGTGTCCTTGTTCAGGTTGCTGCCAAGCTTATAGATGAGCAAGGCAGGCAGAAACATGCGCACACATGCCTGCGACACCTCCTTCGCAGCTCTCACAGAGAGAAGGTTGAGCTGCGCGGTCACGACGCCAAAGAAGATGGTGACCAGGACGGATATCGAGGCCTGGAGGGCGCCTACCAATGGCACCACGAGCTCGGACGAGTCCATGGCCATGGTCAATCAAGAGAGGGAGCGAATTGCTAAGAACAGCAAGGAATGGTATAGTGTAAGGTACATTGCAGGGACTCCGGCAAGGACATTTCGTTCTTATGAGGAATCTGTATCGCTAGGTAGACTACTAGCTAGGGGGGAGCTGCGACAAGAAGCCGTGGCGCTGATGTCATGGCGCAAAATCAGACCCAAGGTCCGGGAACAGGGAATTGCTCGCGTGCCTGGCTTTTTCATCTGAACAAAGCCCACATGCCAAGGCTGTCATTTGAATTCATGCCAGTTGCAATTGCGCTAATTCTATCTCTACAGTTTCTGAGGTGCATCGTGCTCGCAGTGCCTTGTCCAGCGATGGTGTGGGGCTTCACACTCCAACCGCCAACACCAGTCGTACCTGCATCCTTCAACTCCTTGATCAAGCGACCCCAACTCAACATGCTTGGTCGATGTTGGCTCTCGGCCTATACGAGTCCTTTTGCATGCTTCTTCCAGAGCTCCAGAAACCCACTGTGGTCGCTCTTGCTCTGAAACTTTATCCCAAGCTCTGAGTAGCCAAAGCGATTCAGATTGGCCGCTGCTCCCCGTCTCTGGACACTGCTGAAGATGGAACCTCTGAACGACGTGACACTGGCCGCTGATGACGACGCGATGGAAGTCCTCGGGCCTGCACGGCTCAGGTATGGGCTTCTACTGTCGCCTTCTTACTCAGACGATTTGGACGATTTCCGCCGCTGGAATACTTTGGCCCGAGCTCACTTGTTCGGTTCTTTGGAGAATACGAGGTGTGGCTTATTCGAGTTCTTGTTGTGCGCCGAATTGTCGAGCTATTGGAAATCATAGTGAGGCTCTTCCACCCAGTTCGACTTCTCTTCGGAAGCGCGTTAGTATAGAACAGCAGGACGAGGACGTCCGCTGACTAGCCATTCGGTACTTCAGTCTTCTTCCACAGCCTTCAGTTGCCTCGACATTCTGGCTTGTTGAGGGTGGAAGATATGCTTAATACTGGGCGGTCGTACAACAGCTCCGCTTCCTCTTTGCCGTTCTTTGTGTACAGCAATGTTCGCAGCTTCTCACTAGACGCTACGTCGGACACTAGATACATGACGTCTATGCACCTTTTCTCCAGTCTTCCGTGTGAGTGCCTGGGGAATTCGATTGCCACATACCCATCATGAAAGGACGTTGTCAAGGGAATGCTAGGCCTAGTTGCGAGGCAATACTGGTTGATCCAGGCTTTGACCTCCAGCATGCACCACAGTAGGTAGTGCGGACTGGTTAAGCCTACTACAGTTACAGTACAATTGTAAGTATGTTAGGTACGCTACAATAGAGAAAGGCTGGTAGATAGGTAGGGGTTAGGTAGGGGTAGGGGTCTTACGTAAGGGTAACTTTGCTTGCCGCCGCTGGCGTCTTTTGACAAGGTCTGTGCATGATCTGATAAGATTTTGCATCTGCCATCTCCGAGCCCACCGCCTACACCAATACCCGCCGACCTTCATGCGTAGCATAGCTTTCGTGCTGCTCCTTCCCACAAGACCTATAGCCGCTCATGTAGTGCGATCCGGAAAGTGGTGCTTTGGAAGTTGCGAGACCGTCGTCACCTATGCCACTTTCAACGATACCAGTCCAGGCTCCAAAAAGGCACGATTATGTGAGGGCATCCTGAGGGCTACATCGTTGTACCTCTGCATCGACGAGTTCTGTGCGGAATCCGGACGTGAAACATGGCTACAAGATGCAAACGATACCTGCATACAGCGAGTCAATGCAACTCTGCCACCATACGAGATCATCGAGCAATTTCGCCCCGAGGAGCGCTCTGGTTTGAAGCGGTTGTCCGCTGACGAGGCCTTCACGTGGCCTACCCTAAACGAGGTCGTAATTCCCGACGAAGAGTTTTTCGAAAGAGCGTTCACGACATTGGTATGATACCTGTTTGATATCACGTGATGTGGCTAAGACTCTCGAAAGGATGCGGCGTATTTCGAATATGATATCCATCGTATATATGGGTGAGAAGCCCAGGTAATGAATATCTGTTTTATGGCGCTGATGATCGTAGATATGTGTTATTCTACTTCTGGGCAGTCGTGGTCTCCATTGGGGTGGGGAGTAAAGTCGTGTCCCTCATTCAGGATCTGAGGCGACAAGACTTGCACCGTGTCACCGCCAGCCCTGATGAATTCAATCATTATCGGAAGAATTACGGGATACCGAGGTCGTTGCAGACGCTATTGAAACGCTACATCACCGTACCCGCTGCTTTCAACAGCCGTTGCTCACAGCCGTTCAAGTGTTGCACCGTCCCGACACGAATTCAAAGTCTCACAATTCTTGCCTTTGTGGTTTTGAACATCGTGCTATGTTCAGTAGGCTACCGTCTGACCGATGGAAATCTCTATTGGCCTACGCAACGCGACCAGCTTCTGCGGTTTGTATCTGATCGGACAGGCATTATATCCCTGATCAACTTTCCACTCATCTGGCTTTTCGGCATGAGAAACAACACCTTGATTTGGATGACTGGGTGGGACTTTGGTACATACAACAACTTCCACCGGTGGGTAGCCAGAGTTAGCACGGCGCAAGCCGTCATCCACTCCATCGGCTACACAATCATGATCTGCGAACGTAAGACCCACACTTTTCTCTCGTCGTAGACATATCATTGACCCAAGCAGGTGACGGCCTGGCAAGCCTTATGAGATATCTTCACAAAACGTACTTTTGGAACGGAGAACTAGCGACGATCCTCATGTGCGCTCTTATCGCTTTCTCGGTGTATGGACTGCGCCGCAGCCATTACGAAGTCTTTCTTGCGGTACACATCGTCTGTTCTGTGTTCATTCTTGTGACCATGTACTAGTAGGTCGCACTCTTCCTCACCATGAAAATTCTGCTGACTCCTTCAGCCACGTATTGATCTTCGGAGCCTGGGAATGGAATGGCTTCGTGTACCCATGCGTTGCAGTATGGGTCTTCGACCGGCTCCTCCGCGGTGGTCGCATTCTGGCGTTCAACTATCGTGTCTGGAACACGAAAGCCACTGCTACCTACAATCCGGACTCGCACATAGTCAGCCTGCGTGTACCGTGCAATAAATCTTGGGCTAAACCACAGCCAGGAACTTACTACTACATATATGTCGTTGATGAACCGCTGTATGCGCACCAAAGTCACCCTTTTACTCTGGCCTATGTCAGCACCGAGATCGAGCGTCCGGATCTCCAGCTTCCATTGAGTTCCATCTCGGAGCGCCCTTCCGCACACCGTGCCAACTCGAACGACTCATCTGAATCAGATGCTTTACTCCAGTCAGCAGATTCTCTATCGAAACCCGATTCCCTCGTTTTTCTCATCAGACCCTACGACGGCTTTACTGGGCGTCTAGCCAAACGAGCAGCATCTCACCGGACCTCGGTCCGCGTGCTCATCGAAGGGCCCTACGGACATACTGTACCTCTCCGCACTTTCACAAATATCCTATTTGTGGTCGGGGGTACGGGTATTGTCGTCCCGCTATCGCATATGTCCAGCCTTTTGTCCGAAACGTCCAGTGTCGTCAACCTACGCGTCGTCTGGGCAGTCCGTGAGCACGCGTTCCTCGCATCAGTACTGCGTGATTTTCGCGCTCTGATCGACGATGAGCGAATCCAGCTGGAGGTTCACGTAACGCAAGATATCCAGGTCACAGACGACGTGCCGGCGAACGGGTTGAAGAGAGTGAAGTTGATGCCTGGTAGGCCGGCTGTACACAGTGTAGTTGAGGAGATGGCCATGGAGTCTGGTTATGACGGACTCGCGATCGTGGCTTGTGGGCCTGCTAAGATGGCCGATGAGGCGAGGAAGGCGTGCGTCGCAATGTTGGGAAGGGGGGTAGGGGGGGTCGAGTACTTTGAGGAAAAGTTCAAGTGGTGAGAGGACAGAGCTCTCGTATCGAACATAAATTAGACTTGTGAGCGTTCGATATTCTCAGTTGTCGTTGTCCTGTTCTATAACTGGATATTAAGCGTGCGTTTGTTCAAGGCCTCCGCATGTGCGCGGCCTTTAGACTTGTCCGAGGCAGGCTCTTGTGATGCGTACAGTCACTCTAGTAACGCATCTCCTCGGGGAAAAGTGTGTCCAGCGCTTGATTTGAGCTGCCACCCTGCGTCGCAGCCTCATAGAAGCTGTTGTTAGATCACGGTTGTCCTTCGTGCCTTCCTCTTTTGTTAACGTCCAGTCGGTATTCGCAATCACGCGGTATATTCGCGCGCCCCGCGACCCTTCCTTCTTCTGTCAGCGGCAATACGAGCTTTCAAGATGAAGATGATCAGTTCACGCATGCTGCAGTAGTGAGGTGTATTACTTTGTGGCGAGAACTACAATCTCGCTCCAATAGGTAATCCTCAAGGCTCATCCTTTTTTCCCCTTCAAGTTTCTGGACAAATCCAACACACAGATCAACATAATCCGCCACAAAACTCCATACAGCGGCTGCTATTGCCACCACCGCAGCCGCAACAAGCTACGCCGAAGCCCTCTCTATTCTTCGTAAGGTACGATGTGTCAAGGATGCTAAAATCGTAAACTAAAAGCCTAGCTAGGTATGGTGTGATCCTTCGCATCGACACCGGCTTTCCATCGGTAAGTGGAGGCAACGTGCTCATCAAGCGGACCGCTTTGTCCTTCCTTCTGGTAGAAGTTCTCGCGATACGTGCCTCCAGGAACCGTATAATCATCCCAGAACAGCCCTCGAGCTCTCAATTCCGGTAGCAGTAGTTCAATGACATCCTTGAAGGATTGAGGAAACAGGGCGTATGCCTGTCTTTGCATCAGCCACAGTCTTTTCGATGAGCCCTGCCTCAACTTACAATATTGAACCCATCGACTCCGGCCTCGTCTTGCCACGTCTGGAAGCTGTCTGCGACCTGTGCTGGTGTTCCAACAAAGATGGGTCCGTTTCCACCGATGCTAACATGTTCAGCAACGGTGTGCTTCGTCCACTTCGATGTTCCGGGCGAGAACCGCGCATAGCCTTCCACCGTCGACCTAACCGCGTTTGATTGTACTTGTCTGAGTTCCTCGTTGTCACCGTACTTTCCGAGATCGATACCGGTCCAGCCACAGAACAGGGCAAGCGCTCCCTCAAGCGACGCGTATTTGCGGTACTCGGCAAGTTTTGCTTGTGCTTCCGCTTCAGTGCGTCCAAGTATCGGTGTGACGAGGGCCAGAACTTTGATGTTGCTGCCATCCCGCCCGAACTCAGTCTTCGCAAGGTCTCTTATTTCGGCAATGTTTTTCGCGCAGACTTCCGGGGCATGCGCGGACACAAAGATGGCCTCGGCGTTCTGAGCTGCGAATTTCTTCCCTGCCTTTGAGGCACCAGCTTGCAGTATCAAAGGCGTTCGTTGCGGGCTGGGCTGGCAAATGTGAGGGCCGGGGACCGTGAAGTATTTGCCTTGGTGGTTAATCTCGCGCACACGGTCAGGTTCGGTATATACACCCTTGGTACGATCTAAAACCACAGCATCATCCCTCCAGGAGGATTCGAACAGTTTGTACATGACTTTTACATATTCTTCAGCTTGAGAATATCGCTCATCGTGCTTTAGGGTGTCAACAACATAATCGCATACTTCTACAAGGATAGACGTACCGCAAGCTGCTCTTTGAAGCCCATGTTTTTTGCAGCGGAGTCCAGGTAGCTCGTGACGATCTATCGGTTGTTACTGAAGGCCCCATGCCTAATCCATCTTTCACACTTACATTCCAGCCGAGCCTGACTGATGTCAGCATTGAATCTCGATTGCAAGGGGGAAATAGTACCTTCCATTGGATAGATGATCCATTGTCGACAGCCTACGAGCCAAATGATACGGCTGCTCATATGTTGTTGAGCAAGTCACGCCGAAACCGATGCTCCTTGTCGCAGCGGCCATCGCGCTTACGACAGCCAGTGGCTCATTCACAGGCCACTGCGCACCAGACACTATCGCGGCCTCGAGACTCCCGTTGTATACATCGTAACCGCCCAGAACGTCCGCTATGAAGATACCATGGAACTTCGCTTCTTCGAGTAGCTTGGCCAGTTGTACCCAGTGGTGGACGTTGCCAAATTCATGCGAGTGGTCGTCCGGATGCCTCCATAGCCCTGGCGACTGATGGCCACTGCCTTATGAGTATCTCCAGTCAGTTTGATGTTACCATGCAAGATAGGCAGGGGTGTTGAGTAATCGCGGTCACGTGAACTCACACATCTCCACGAAGGCATTCAGGATCAACTGTTTTCTGGGCGCCATGATGTCGTTCAAGATGCTGAAAATGTCGTGCTTTCTTCTTTGAGCCTTTTATGCGTTTATAGCTGCGAGATAATCCGATGTCGCTATCTATGTCGGCTAACGTACTGCTCGAGATGATTAGTGCGATGATGTGCTTGCAGCATCTTCGAACGCAATCGACCCCTCCCCCACGTCGCGAACGAGTCTCATTGCACAACAGAAGCAGATTCCGAGCGAATTGACACGGTATCGGGCGTTTCCTCGGCAGCTAAATGAGTTATTCACTATGGCGCGATGACCAAGGTGTCGCCTTACCCCTTCTGTAACAGTTGTCCAAAGGATACCCTGCATCTGGGTAAGCATGAACCTGCACGTATGCGAGCCTCGTCAACAGTAGTAGATGACGTGCGAGCGAATCAGTTTACCAGAACCGCTAATTCCGGAGATGAGCGAAGGTCGGACGTCCTGAACTACCTGTGAGTTGCACGAGGCATCACACAAGTATCACTTTCTCTGCGTATCGAACCACTTGCACGTGCGATATCAACACTCCCGCAACAATGGTTCAGTGGCCGGCAAAATGGAGGAGACGCAGTGTGGCTATCACTCCGGTGGAGGCTGCCGCCGCAGCGACCGCTGATTACCAGCGACGGGATGAGGAGTTGATTGTTCCAGACAGCCAGTCTGCTCTGCTGCTACATGCAATCCGGACACCGTACGATGTGAAGCTTGGTCATTCTATACCGAGGACACAGAACGATCATGAGCTTCTGATACAGGTCACTTCCGTAGGCCTTAACCCCATAGACTGGAAAGCACCGCAAGTACACACCCTCTGGATTGCTCAGCCAAGGTTAACAACCCTCCAGCGACTTTAACTTCGGCATACCCGAACTCCCATACATCTCAGGTCGCGAACTAGTCGGCACGGTCGTCCAGGCCCCAACGACGCCCAACCCTCGTCTCCGCAATGGCGACGTTGTCATTGTCCCTTCAACCGACTACCGCGACCTACGCAAAGCCGCTTTCCAAGAATACGCCATAGCATCATCCTTCAACTCCATCCGTCTTCCTCATCCCATTCCCCAAGAAAAAGGATCTATCTTAGGCGTAGCATTCGTCTCCGCCGTCCTCGCCCTCGGCATCAACATGGGCGTCGACTTCTCCGCCATCGAGGATGGCCCCGACCTTCTCGCCACAGTCCGCAGCATCGACCCCTCCCGCCTTCCCGACGACATCCGCCAAGAATGTCTTGAAGGCATCGCCACCGAAGAGCGTGCGAGGAAAGGCGACTTCCTCGTCGTATGGGGAGGCAGTTCCACCTGCGCCCACACGCTGAAGCAGCTCGCGCGTCTCGCCGGCCTGCGCATCATCTCCGTCGTCGACACGGCAAAACACGGCCTGCGTCTGTCGTCCACCGAGCCCGTCCGCCCGGACCTCCTCGTCGACGCACACGACCCCGCCCGCGCCATCGCCATCATCCGTGCCGCCACCAAGAACACCGCCCGCTTCGGCTTCGACACCCAGGGCAAGGACACCGCCGCGCACCTCCTCCGCGCCCTGGCTTCCAAGACTTTGGACGCTCTCCCCGAAGACGCATCTTCCTTCTCCTCTACCAAACCTACGGCCGAGCGCCTTCCCACGCCCCCATCCACACCACACGAGGCCTCCGCTTCGCCGCGGTCGCACCTCGTCGGCCTCACGGGCGTGCCGAAGACTAATATTCCCGAGGACGTGGCGCTGCACAACGTGCCGATTAAGCTGTTCCACGAGATCCCCGAGGTAGGCGAGGCGCTGTGCGCGTGGTGCGAGAAGTTGTTGCTGAAGGGGCTGTTGGTGCCGCCCGAGGTGGTGGGGACGGTGGAGGGGCTTGGGGAAATTAACGGCGGGTTGGAGAGGATGCGGAGGAGGGAAGTTAGCGGGGGGAGGTTGGTGGCCGTGTTGAGATAGGGCAGTTGGGGGGGGGGGGTAGGGAATGTAAGGGTCCTTTTTCATGTCATGTAACGAAATTTTGATGGGATTATCTAAAATGCAGATAAAACTCAGTGGCTGTACCAGACAAGCTTGTGCCATTGATAATGCTATATACAACATGCATGCGAGCAAGCAACACCATCGTATTCGACTTTCGTACGTTCCCGATGCTGAAGTAGCCCCTGAGATGCATCCAGCTAAGCTTTGGCGCAGAGCGTTTCCAGCGAACAGTCCCACATTCCTCTACGAGCCAGAGACAGTGATGGAAGCAGAGCCACTGCTCTGGTATCCCTCAGTTGCCAGAATTTGGTAGTCGTGGCTACCCAACTTGAGCCCATACTGGGTCCATGCATTGAAGTGTGCGCCGACGTTGATGGTACCACCGACGCGCTTCTGCTGGCGAACACTCCAGAACTGGGGGAACGTACTGGTCCCCTCGATAGATGGCTGGTTGTAACGTGTGGTCTGGAGGATGTCGTAGGTGCCGCCATCGCTGGTGATGGTACCCTTCTTCTGAGCGGCAGAGGCGGGGTTGTAGCTGCCGTACGTCTCGACGATGTAGTACTCGACGAGCGGGTTCTTGGTCCAACCGTAAAGTGAAATGTAGCTGTTCACATTCGCGGCGTTCCAGGTACCTGAGTAGGTGACGGTGCGGGCTGCTCCGGGCTTCCAGCCTTTTCCGGCGACAAAGTTGTTCACGTTGTTCCAGGAGACAGAGTACTTGCCGCCAGCCTACCAGATTTAGTATTGCCTGATTGAAAACCAGGCTGTGAGATCTCACCTCGTTGTTGTAGTTGACGGAACCCCGGCCGTCAGTCCAGAAAGAGTAGAAGTAGCCATCGTGGGTACCAGTTCCGGGGGAGGTCGCGACAGCGCGCTCAAGCAGGCTGAGAGGCGAGGTCACGTTGACCGGGCTGGCGAGCACCGAGGCAGCAGTGCCAAGGGCGAGAAATATGGACGAGAAAGCGACCATGTTGAGGATCGTTGTGTCGATGCTGCGTGGCGGTCTTCTACATGCTGTCCTCCACAGTCCTTATATACTGCATGGTCCTCGAGCCTTGGGAATGTTTGATTTTGATATCCCCGTTAGCGATTCCTTAGTGCCAAGCCTGCGATATCAGTCGGCCCAGGGGAGGCTCTTCGATTAGGAGGGGAGCGGGGGCGGATGCTGGCGTGGAGTGGCGTCAAATTGCCGGTGTATATTGTGGGGTACATAGATTGGCAGGTGTACCCAGGGTGTAGATTAACTACCCCAGAATTGCTTAAAGGTGTTTGAAACCACCGGCTATTTCAGACGCAAGTCCTTCGAACGCGGAACGACGAAGTCATAGACGCTTTTACTTGCAAGACCCGTTCTATGGTATTCAAACAGTCCGTGCAAGGTGTATGTCCTGGTAGGTGTCTATTTTCGTGTAACACAAAACAAAGGCGGTGGCGCTCCCAGTGCTCAGGTACAAGTCTCTTCGGAAGAAGGCATTTTAGCGCTGAGACATGTACACGATGGCACATTTGGTTGATAGGCTACAGCGACATCGGCCTGGTCAATTTCAACCTTGGCATTACTATGTAAGCTCCGCGCGAGGCTTCGATCAAAATGAAGGGGTGCAAAAAAGCATCGCGACCAAGGCCTGGATGCATTTAGCCGGACTGCACGATGCTGCGCGTCCTAAACTGCGGCGCCTGACCGCCGTAGTCTTTCGGTTTTTGATTAATTACCAAGCACGGAAAGCTTGAGCGATTAGCGAACATCGCCTCGGGATGGCACAAGGTATGACGGCGATATGCACTCGGGAACCGACTGAAACGATGGAGCCGAGCTGTTTCTGATCGACGCCCAACCGGGTCGACGGTTACTACTATTCGGGGTATCTCTAAGATTGCAGTGGAAATACGAGGTCATCGATTTAATGATCTGTGGTGACAATGGTGCAATGTCATGCAGGTGTGGGCATGGTCGACCGGGCAGTGTGCGATTGCATGGGAAGGTTGAAAACGCTACATCAGCGGCGGAGGTTCTGTTCGTTCCACAGCCGGTCGATAACCTGGAAAACAGCTGTCACGAGTTTCATGGTCTCCGTGTTGAGATGCTGGCGAAAGCGCTGCTGCATCTTATCGGGATGCCAGCGAACACGCTCCATTTTCAGCAAGGCCAGCGCGTCTTCTCTCCAATTGGGCGAAGATTTCAGGAAGTGTTCGATCCACTTGCCCTCTACATGGCTAGCTCGGCCAGAGGCAACCGGCCAAGGAATGATTTCTGGTGGATCGTGAAGCCCAGGATCTTGCAAGGACTTGAGATGGTCCCATCTGGTGGTGTATGTTGCCCATGCTGCGCCTGTTTCTTTAGCCCTCTTCCGATCCGCGCCACGCTTCAGACTGTATTCCATTTGGCGCCGAATATTCTCTCTGTCTGCCTCTTGCTTGGCAGTCTCCTCCTCCAGGTCGCGGTTCCGCTCTTTCCGTCTCTGGCGCGCCCTCTCACGGGCGGCGCGTTCCTCGAGAATATGTTGGTGGCTCTTCTCCCACATCTTGGTGCGCACGAACTCCGCGTACTCGTCGTCTGACATGCGTTCTAGTTTTCCATCGGGGCCTGGCTTCGTGTTTGGATATATGTGGATGGGCTGGCCGTACACGCCTTCCCAGTAGTCTGCACCCTCATCGTCGGCCATGGCATCGAAGATGGACTCTCGGAATATGGCGTCCGAGTCGACGTTGGGCAATCCGTTCACTAAAGGATCATAGAGGGACTCGCGGTGGCGGTGGTCAGGGTCCTCGTAGTCCCCAGTTGGTGCAAAGGTGCGGCCGTGGTCGCTGTGCTTGTGCCTGCGCTTCGAATGCCTATGGCGGCGCCTCGAGTCGCTCTCTTCCTCTGAGTGGTATCGCGAGGAGCTGGACCGCTTCCTCTCCTCATCTTGGTCGTCCAAATGGCGGTGTTTGCGCTTCGAGTGCCGGCCCGATGACGTTTTGAACTGAAATTTAGAAGCTTTCGCGCTGACGTAGGCTTCTTTCTCGCCGGTTCTGTCGCTAGCCGGCTCCTCCATGGTGAGGACTGTGGTGTATCAGGTTCCAGTGGTGCATAGAGAGTGACGCCGAAGTTGTGTGCGGGCGAGTATAGGCAGCAGCGCATTCGGTGGGTGAGAGGCTGAGGTTGGAGTTGGGGCGGGGAGGGTGCGGAAGGCGCGACCATGTCATTGGCGGGCGCGCCGAGTGGCCTGGCGTTGGATCTTCTGGAACAGCAACCACGGCTTCGCTCGATCCAATTTCCTTCGCACACCAACTTCGCCGACCGTCGCCATGGCCTTCAAGTTTGGCTTGAAGAATAAACTTGCGAGCGGGCCGAACAAGCCATCTCTGGGAAAGAAGAAGCCGCTCTTCAACGAAGAAGAGGACGAGCCCAAGCCAAAGGCAAAGACCGCAGTTGCCGAGGAGGAAATCGCAGAGTTCAACTTCGAAGACACGCTAGCCGCCTCGTTGAAAGACGAAAAGCTGGCCCCAAAGCCCAAGTCGAAGCCCAAAACACACGAGCCCCCAAAGCGGAGGGCGCTCGCAAAAGAGGACGACCCGACCAGAGTCGCCAATCTCGCCAGCGCCAAAGAGTCGGAACGACGCGCCAAAGAGGCCCAAGAGCTGGATGCGTCTATCTACGACTACGATGCCGCCTATGAAGCTATCCACGCAAGGCAGCTGGCAAAGAAGGCCGCTGAGCAAGAGGCGGCTGCGGACCAGACGCCAAAATACATGGAGGCCCTGTTCGCGTCAGCAGAGCAGCGCAAAAAGGACGGGCTCCGCGCACGAGATAAGATCCTGCAACGCGAGCGCGAGGCCGAGGGCGACGAGTTCGCAGACAAGGAAAAGTTCGTGACGGGCGCGTACAAGCTTCAGCAGGAGGAAGCGCGCAAGGCCGAAGACGAGGACAAGAAAAAACAGGAGGAAGAAGAGGAGCAGAAACGTAAATACGGCATGCAGAACTTCCACAAGATGAGGCTGATGGAGGAGGAGAAGCGACACCAAGAAGCCGTGGAGGCTGCGGCTGAGCTCGCCAAATCGGGTGTGAAGCTAGAGGAACAGCCTAAGGAGAAGACAGATGCAGAGATAGCCGCCGAGGCACGAGCACAGGGCAAAGACGTTGTAGTGAACGAAGAAGGCCAGATCACAGATAAGAGACAGCTCCTCCAGGCTGGTCTCAATATCATTGCGAAACCGAAGAAGTCGGCGACCACAACTCCCACGGCAGCCAAACCATCGGCGCCAAACACTGGCTTCCAAGGCCGCAATGCTGCGCGGAACGACATTCGGGCCAGGCATACACAGATGGTTGCTCAGCAGATCGAACAAGCGGCGAAGCGCAAAGCCGACGAAGAAGCTGAAGAGGCAAGAAAGCTGCTACATGCCAGCAAGAGCCAGAAGACGGCGACCGACATCAGTACTGCGAAGGAACGTTATCTGCAACGAAAGAAAGAAGCTGCGGCTGCCAAGGCGGCAGCTGAAGGCAAATGAAGGACTACCTTGCACACTCGATCACAAGCCGTCAATTGTCATTGTCTAATGGAATTGTGTGGTCTAATGCGTAAAGTATGCTACACGAAAAACATCACAAAAAGCAACGCCAACTATGTTCATAGCCTCACATCTGTGCCCTCAAACTGCTCTACATCCTCCATTGGCCTCATCCACTTGACTCTCTCCCTGGCGAATATCTTTCCGTCCGGCGGGTATCGGTCAAGTCCTTGAGCCAACGTCCCGGCTTGGACCATGATAAATCCTTTTAAACCTTCCGCATCGCTCTCCTTCCAAAGTGTACTCGAACAGGTTCCACAAAAGGAGACGGTGAAGATGGGTCCCTGGCCCGATTTGAGGAGGAACTGCCGCGGCGAGCCGACGAAACGGAGAGAGGTGGACCGCACGCTGATATTGGTAGAGTACGAGCTGCCAGTCATTCGTTTGCAATTGATGCAGTGGCATAGCATCTGGGATCGTCAGCGGGTCTTGAGTCTTGGAAGAGTATGTGGGAACGAGACTCACCGTCTTGATAGGCTCACCCAGGAACTCGTACACTATTTTCCCACACAAGCAGCCTCCCTTTTTCATCTTGACTCCCTTCGCTCGAAGGAATGGAAAGAACAGCGTCTTAGACGACACGATGAAGTCGGTCAAGGACAGCATTTGGAGGACGGACTTCGTCGATGGATTGTTGACTAGAACGATTGTGGATGTTGCCCTTTCGATAATAGTGCGGACACTTATGCGCTGACGAAAGCTTCACGCGTGTTTCCATGGCCTCGAGTGGAACTTTCCATCGCAAATGTACCCCCAGGTGTGTCGGCCCTCACGAAACTCACAGAAAGAAGTCTTTGAAACAAGGCTTTCAACCGCACAAGATCTACACCGCAGCCCTGTGGTTCTTCCCGCCTCGTCTCCTTGATTGCGTCCACGCTGGTCTGGACCTTCACACTCCCGGCGTTCTTTGCGCTACCGTAAACATGTTTCTGAGGACAAACTCGCGTGGGAACATCGATCACACTGCTCTGTATAGCCTGCCACGATCGTAGATTCGGACTGAGACACTTTCGGTTTGCCTCTTGTCTTAGACACCTTACGCCCACACCCGAAAATAGCGGTCGAACAAGAAGCTATATGCCGATCGCGCGTGGCTATGTCACACTAGGGATTTGAGTGAGTGAATGTGATTGGTGATCGATGTGTCGGGGGTTTTGGAGTAGGTATCAGTTTGCAGGGCGAGCAGCAGGACCGCAGATCTAATTGTGTTAAAAGAGTATCAGGAGGGTAAACATCAGGTATGCAGTTGCGGAAGATGGGTCTGGTGCAGTCCGTAGTATGATTGGAGAGTATCGGAGTATGTCTTTCACTGTGCTGTGGAGGTTCAAGACCACGTCTTGCCCTCAGCAAGTAGGCTTTGTAGGCGAACAGTGATCCTAGATCAACAACGCACGTCCTACCTAGCCCGGCAGCATCACTAAAGCTTTGGTACACAGCCCCACCGTCGTTCACCAGGTTGCTAGTGCAGAATGCGACGAAGGAAGCACAATAGGGGTACTACGAGTCGAAACTGATGCTGGAGGCAGCAGCTGCGGACTAATATTCTTTGAAATATGCTATGGGTGGTCAGGTGGCATAGGGCTGCCCTTCCGGGTTCCAAGCTATCAACGCCATCAATGTTGTATTCTTATCTCCTATATATTTGCCATCGCTTAAGCAGTGGCTGTCCTTCCACGACCAGGCCTTATCCTGTGCGTAGTGTTGCAGGAAAGATAATGCAGGGTATGAAGGCTTGGCAAGAGGCCAGGATGCGATGTCAACTGCACGCAGGACCATAATCCAGCTTCGGTGCCTCACTTCTCTCATTGAGATGGACCAGTGAGCGACCCGTAGAACGACAAGGAAGATAATTACTGAAGCCTGCTTTGCCAGAACACGAAAGGAGCGAGCCCAGCAGATAGGCGATCCAAGGGAAGTGCACGAGACGGCGGGGAGATATGGGTAGGTTGAGGTGTTTCTTGTGCATAGCAGTAATTTAACTCGATGGCAAGAAGCATCGCTGCAAACGATCCTCACTGACGAAGAAAGTCATGGCTGGCCAGACTTGTAATCGATGTGCAGCTATTCGCTGATTGGGTATCTGCGGAGTCAAATCAAAATGCTTGATAACAAGTGTTCGATTCTGTGAGTAAGTCATCGCGGCATGGCAACGACTGTGCTTTTATTGTAGAACCACCGCACCGCAAACAGGTTGTCCCAACAAATAGATTTCCCCAACCCAAGTCCCACAATGCCTCTCCATCTACTGCATGGCCAGACCCCAAGCCACTACACCCGCCCAGATTTGTATCCCGTACTGCACCAACAGCCCTGGCGCACCTGCGTATCTCCCCTTTCCATTCTGGTTCCAGTTCGTGTACCCGATCGAATACAGTAACCTGCCCACGCTCCATATGCCACCCAGGACAGCCGTCAACTTGGGCTGGCTCAGGCCGCAAATCAACAGGCAGCCCACGGTGGTGAAATGAACCTCGCCGAAGTTCTGGTGGCCGCGCTGCGAGGCATTGAAGGCGAGGAGCGCCGCCTTGCGCTCGGCAGGCGCGCTCTGGACTTGCTCCCACGACGCGTATTCGAAGGGGTAGGGGACATTGGCGGCTTTTCGGAAGGCGCCGACGCGGATGCCGAGGTAGGTGTTTGTGAGGAAGGTGGAGACGACCGAGAGGAGGACGAAGCTGCGGGTTGTTAGTTGGAGGGGAGAGATGCGATTGGGGATAGCGTACCCGTAGTCGGCGGGGACCTGGATGGCTTGCATGATGGGTGATTGGTGGTATTGGTGGTGAAATGGAGGTCGTGCAAATGATTACTTATATGTCGAAATCAAAGGCTTTGAGCGATGGAGGAAAGGAGGTCGGCGCAGAAAAATTGTCCATTGGCCGCCGGGATGGAGCTCTGGACGCAGCGACGTGCCTCGGACGAGCTTCGGGGGCGGGAAACGCGGCACAACATTGCCCCGACGGGTCAAACGTGCCGACTATAAGTGTGCGAGAGGAACATGGCATCTTTGAAGGACCACGAGTATCTTGCGATGGTTGATGAACGGGTGCAGGTGTGAGATGTATGTTTACACAAAGGCCAAGGACGATAGGTTGGATGGCATTGATTGGCTGTCAGCCGATGACGACAGAGCTAGGATCAATGGGCTGTGTACACTAAGGATAGTTAGGTGTGCAAGCGGAAAGGTGGTACGGTATGCTAACTCGCACGAGCATGGTCAGTACAGCAGGCTCTGGTGAGTGTATTTGATGTCTTCAGTCTCATGTAATTCTATGCGCGGGAAGCGAACCCAACGCTTTTGATTGAGTAGTCATTGTCCCCAGGCTTACATATTCAAGTGTAAGGTGCCACTTGGCCAAGCCTTGTGCAGTCACACTGCTATGGAGAAATGCTACTGGGTGTTTGAAAGCGCAAGCGGAAAGCGGTACCATGTTCGTGTGGGGCGCATCACTGGCTTCCGAAGCGCGAGTTCCTTGCTGCTCCGAGACTTCAGAGCATTAGCGCTTCCCTCATCATCTGCCAACGCGTCGAATGCAGCCTTCGCTTTCGCAAGAGAATCTCGGTGAGAAATATCATCGACCCTTCTCGCCCCGAGTCGCGCATTCCTTTCGCTCGTCGCAGGGGCTTTCCAGCTTTTTCTCTGTGCTGTTATTCGAATTTCCACACTGTCCTCCTCTTTCATGCCACCCCATTCTGCGCTCCATTCTGTTCGCCCTCTTGCGGCTTCCACGCCTGAGGCAGCTTCCCCACAAGCCCCTCAACGAGCCCCGCAACCTCTAATGCCTTCAGCCTTTCCACCTCCGCATCCTTCTCGTCTGCCAGCGTTTCCAGTCCACCAAACAGCCACAGCTCCTGGAGATCGCGTATGAACATCGACATATTCTGCGCCGCTGTGACCTGCCACTTGTCAGCCGATCCTAAGCAATGCCTACTCTCCCCGGTCGAGGCGCGCAGGAAGGCAATGGCGAGACCGTACAATCGCCATGGCGCCCTCTTTGATCGCGAGCTCCTTTTGTGCGGATTGGCTGTAGTCAGGGTTATCGTCTTCGCGGGCCACAGCTAGGATGGCGCGGTATTGATTTAGAAGCTCGTTCATGAGGTCGTTGACGCGATCTGCCGGTTCATCAGCTAAGAAATTGTGGATGGACAGATCTGCCTACTGCGCAGTGCATGAGCGTTTCGCTGCTTGGAGTCCATGGTCGCATTTAGTGGTGAGGGGCTTGGTGGACGGTTGAGCTTCGATGTAGGGGTGGAGCGTGCACTCTTGTCGATAAAGACCCGGCCCGTGCGCTGTTCAAGCGAGCCGAGGCTTGAGATCCATTATAATAAATAGTGGAGGCATACCAGATCCATAGTGACAAAGTATCCGTTCAATGACCATTGGCTCCGACATACTCAGAAATACTTCTGAAATACTGTGACCCGACCCCGCGCCTCAATATACCTGTACTGATCTCGCAAAGTTATCACACTCATCACCTGATCTTACATTCGAAGGAGCGCTCGAAGTCCCGTCGACTCCTTCCGTGGCGGATACTCCCACAGACCAGACCCGGCAGTACCATCGACCATCGCCACGCAAACATAAAACTTGCTTTCCGTTCCGTTCCAATCCGTCCCCAAAATCCCGAATCTATGATTAGACAACTCCACATTATGATGCAGTCCTACCGACGCGTAGTCCTGCACCAACAAACTCGTGTTCTCATGCCCAGGATGAGCTGAAATCCTCTCGTCGTATTCGACCTGCATGAACTCAGCACTAAGGGACCTTGCAGCGCCACAATCCCTAATCTCTAGTGTCAGGGGTCCGCACCAACACTCAGTTCATCCCCAACTCCGGAGAACAGCGCCGTCCAGAGGCAGTGGCGCTAGCTATAGTACAACAATAGAAGGCGCGGGACTGCGCCCATTGGGAAAGCCCCCGGGCACTGGACTGAGGCTCTGAAGTTTCGGTGGAGTGACAAGAATGCTAGGAGTCAGCTGGGGTGGATGCCTTGCCCTTTTCAGGGAATAAGTGGTTCGGGTAGAGTTTGAGTTCGGCGGTGGTGACTCCGATCTTGAAGAAGGCGAACTATCATTTGCCCCGCGAACCTCCCAGTGACTATTGCGTGCTGGTGCGGACTGGAAAACAACCGGAAAGGCTGTTCTGGCCTATTGACAGAACAAATAAACCATTCATGTAGGAACAAGACGTGTGGTGTACTAAATCAAGCGCGGATATTCGTTGTATCTCATTGCGGCCGTTTAATATGCACTTCAAGTAAATATAAAGCGTAACAATGTGTGCAAGGTATGGGCGCGAAAGTAAAACACTCTGTGCTGAAAAGATATCGAAAGTGATGGTGGGTGCCTCGTGGCTGGTATCTTCAAAGCTGACAAGGCAATGTGGCTCAAAACCTAAACGAGGGACAGCCTCTAAAGCGAGGCATCACCGCCGTAAACGCCAACCCGATTGGACAAAGAGAGCGTATACATCGTTCAAATCAAAACGCGGAAGTAGACGAATTCGTCCGTCTGAACATAGTACCAAAGGAGGTCTTTCGTGAGTGCCCCCAGGACTGGTTCCGCGTATGCGCCGCCGAAATCGTCGTGACTGGGGTTGGTGGCTGGGTATCTATGTTCAAGTCTTCATATCGCCAGGTAGGGATCAGGCTCTTTGCAGTCTTGACCTCATCCACAGGGTTGTCGACATTGCAGCTGTATGGCAGCGAGATCTCCAACGCTGGCTTCTCTTTCTTTGAAGTCTTCATCGGCTTGGAGAAGTTTGGGACCCTTGCAAGCGTTTGCTTGGTCTCGGTCTGTTCGTTGAAGACAGAAGATGCAGACGTCACTGGTCGGGTTAGCTGAGATGGGCAGTTTCCTCAAAGAATACACACCAGAAGAAGCATCAGAACTGACAGTGCTCGCAGAGTTTCGGGTTGAATTCCGAGAGCTACTCGAGAAGTATTCCTCCTCTGAGAATGTCAGTCAGACTCGCTACTATATTTCTGCACTTTCAGACGCACCTGGCTGTATTGGAACCACCGACAAAGAGCTGTCCAGCTTTGGCTTTGTCAATCTGCGACTACGATTGCGAGGTGGCGGTAAAAGTTGCGTCTTGATTGGAGGTGGCAAGGGCACTGCGCGTGGGTTTGAGTAGGCGTGAAACTCTTCCGAGTGCCTTCGTGGTAGCTGTATTCCACGCACGACTAGTGGAGGCGGTACTAATTTGGCGTCGTAGATAGGCATGGCCTGGAGGATGGCTTCAATCGAGGTAGGCTCTCGGATCCGATGCGTCTGCCAGCCGGAACCAGGTAGACTGTACTCGCTGACTGTGCGAGAATGAGTGTGAGTCTGGGTATATGATAGAGCCGCAGAGCGACGTATGATGTCGCTTTGTCTTTTACGGTTCGCTGCAATTCTTTCTCGCACTTCTTCCGCAGTCATGAGTGTTGTGGTCTCAGTATACGCCGGCTTAGTCGGATCGATTGAGGGAAATGGAGCAGAAATGGCTGGTGGAGGTGGTGGCAAGCTAGCAGGCTCGACCGAAGGCACAATGTTTGGCTCCTCGACTGCCTTGCCGGACCTCTTGGTCCTTGAGAAGATGGCCATGATGGCGGACCTTTTAGCAGCAGTGTGTGACAGCAAGTGTGGCCGTAATCGATGCTTGCGTGCCAGCAATATGAAAACCCGGAGAACTTTAGATTGATGCGACCGATAGTCCTAGAAATCGAGGCGCATTAGCCCAGTGAGAGCCCACTAACCTATAGTAGGTCCGGCAAAAGGATGGGCTATTGCGACGTTGGTGTTGATGCTAGTGATCGACGAATGGGCTCGCAAGTTCCCGTCTGGAGTCGGGCTCAACGATCAAGATCCATAGCATCGGAGATATTTTGCCCAAGAAGCCAGAAAGGCAGCTAGAGAACTAACAATGTCATGAACGGCGAGGAAGCTGACTGTGCGAATACTTAACCACCCGGAGCTGAAACATCATCGCGTTGTGTTTACATTGATTCGCTGTCCATAAGAGGACACGTCTTAAGACTCCGGAGGCATTCATCCCTACTTGGGGAACGGGTAGCGATGCAGATTCTGTGACGAACGAACACCAGCCACGACCGTATCGATCATCTGGAAGCTGACGAAAATGCCGAAGTGAAAGAAGCCACTAAGCAAGGAAGGTCACTCTAAACCCTGCGAGACGTCCTGTGACTACCCCCGACCCCATCTATCTGTCGCACATTGTGGCCACCAGTTACGTGCATGATAGTGCGCAACAAGGGATGCAACTGTATATTGCGACATTACACTTCAAAGTTGGCGATTGCTGTAAGAAGCCGTCGGCCCGGCCGCTGATTCCACAAGATTGAAAAAGGCCAACGGTTTCCGAAATGCATGACGAGGGTCACCCACCGGTCGGGGGCTCGGCGTGAAGGCAATCCAGGATTTCGGGCTGGGTGAGGGTCTGTGTCGTAAGACAGTCTAGAAGGATACCTACGGGATAGTGGTGCACACTGCATGACTTCCTCCTTCCCGTAGGTAGGTACCTACCTATCGATAATGAACCCGTGTTTCGGTACCGACCTTGAATTGAAAGACAACCAACGTTGATGCCAACGTCGCTCCAATCCCGTTTCCTCGGATTCTCACAACCACCTCTAGTCTCCGCCTTTGCTCGACGTTAGGAAATCAAGCATTCTGGTCGACGGTGCTAAAGTAAGATCCAGGCCGTTCATCCAAGCTCTCTGTCAGCAGCTGAGGCATCGCCTCGGTGGTACAAAACTCGAGGCCTTTGGCTCAATGATCCCACTCAGAAACTAGCGAACCCGTATCCAAGACAGTTGGCGCATAGACTCAATCATTGGTAGTGGAGGTGGCGAGACTGTCACGTGATATTTCGATCACGGCACTCGTGTTGGAGTGTGACTGGTGCGGCTTACATTTTCTCGCTGCCCGTCTGGTATACGGCGTCGAGTAACACGTGGGCCGCTCTCATGTTCGACCCCCAGTTTCGCTTCGCGAACGGCAAATCGATCCAAATTCCTAGTACCCTGGCCTTCGCCCTAACGCACCTGCGAAGCCAAACGGGTAGCATCTTTCTGTGGATCGATCAATCCTGTTTCAACCAAGAGGATGTACAGGTCATTCTATTCTGTTTATGGACCTTTGTTCGATCCTGAGACTGTGAAAGCATATGAAACCAAATACGCACTCGCGGGCAAAAATAAGGTTCTGATCATCCCAGGTATTGGCTTTGACACCGTAGCAACAACAGGCGCATTCTGGAAGACGCTGGTCACTGGAAAGGACGGCTCGTCCCATAGCACTGCTCCACAAGAGTACGGTGAAGTACTCAGTCTCATCGTTGACGAGTGCTTGGATAAAATACAGCATATACCTGGTCAACCGTATACTCTTCGCCGACAGAAAGGCCTCTTCACACGCAAGAGTCTTACTCCACGCAAACCGAAACAAACACTGGATGATATGCGGAAAGCGTTTCATTTTGCGATGTATTGTCACCCATTTTCAACCACCGAGAATGGCCACTTCTGCTTAGTTCCAAAAAACGACAAGGGTAAACGGTTCTACTGTTGTTTACAGCATGGAAATGTACTATTTGTCGTAGGAGTCCAAAAAGAGGCCGTCACAAAACGGTTTAAACTGATCGGCGGGACATATGCTGATGGAATCAAGAAGGGGGAGGCTTTCGACAGGAATATTCAGCAGCCTGAGAAGATACGGTTAATGTATATGTAAGTTTTTGGTTGAGGGAAAAAGACCGCATCCCCCTACGTTTCGTTCAACATCCACATCCTTTACGTGGCCTTCTCGTTCTTTGTGCTAATACCATGCACGAGTCGCAGCACGCAAGAACATGAGTACGTTAGAAGCTCTAGTCGCATACGTCATGAGGCTCATCTGGATGGACGACGTGTACAAATACATGCATTTCGTTCATCTTGCAGTGAGCACGTTCAAGAATCGTACTTATCACGCAACAGCACTCGAGTGATAACCCGCAGCTTCACCTCGGCTTCGGGGCTCAGGATGTGGAGGCTCTACTTTGAGCACCACGTTCTCCACGCGACTGCAATTCATCAGCTCCGAAATGTTTGAGACCCCCTGGCTGAAAACGTTCTACTGGGTCTAATATATGAGGTTTGTCAATCGGCAGCCTTTAGCCGAAGCGCCCTGCACCTGTCGATATTGCGTACAGCTGACTTTTATTGCGGGGACCACATGGAATACAGTGGCCAATCTAAACTTTGTATCCCACCTCTTCTGAGGTATCCAAAACGTTGCGAGTGCGTGCGAGTGCGTGCATGTGGGGCCCTTGTGGAAGGTCGGTCCTGTGACTGGTGTAATCACCATAGATGTATAGAACGTCTTCCCTGTGAGGTCTATTATCTGCATCGCAGCTGAAGATCCCTCCAAACAAACGCCCTGTGTTCTCCACCGTGCTAAAATGATCATTTCGACTCTGCTTTTCGCGGCGAGCGCTGCCGCGCTGCCGAAAGTCCTAGAGGGAAGACAGGGAGGGCAGAACACCATGCTTCGATTCGGTTGCTCTGAAGTTATCATAGATCGCATCGATCCGCTCGTCAACCCAGGTCTCGCTCCATCGCCGCACATGCACCAGGTATACTCTTGATACACTAAGATTCGATGGGTGTGGCGCTAAGCGTGTTTAGGTCGTGGGAGGCAACTCTTTCAATACTACAATGCAATCTACAGACATTGCCAAAATCTCAACCTGCACTACCTGCGGATATTCAGAAGATGTACGTGTTTGAAGGGAGAGCGAGATGCCGACGTACTAACACAGGATAGTTCTCCAACTACTGGACCGCAAACCTATACTTCAAAGCCAAGAACGGAACTTACAAGCGGGTTCCCCAGGTCCCTAACCGAGACCTTTTCAACGATAAGTACACAGGGAAGACGAAGGGTGGATTCGTCGTCTACTATGTTTCCCCAGGGAAAGCAAAGGTCACGGCGTTCAAGCCTGGTTTCCGAATGCTTGTAGGAGATGCAAACAACCGCGTAACCAAGAATCTCAAAACACAGACCTGCTTTCGCTGCTACACTGGACCGAATTTTGGTGGCGACAATGCGGCACCTTGCCAGGATGCAAAGTATGATGTTTGCTTTCCCATATCGCCTTCACTAAGATGACCAGGCTCGATACCGAAGGTCTGCCCACAGCTGCCTGCCCTGGTGGCATTCGATCAAACATACTTTACCCTACGTGTTGGGATGGACAGAACCTCGATTCGCCGGACCATAAGGTATTTGGTAAAGCGAATGTACAGTAGAGATTCAGCTGATAACGCGTGTAACAGTCACATGTAGCATATCCTAAGGCCGGACCCCAGGTATTTACCGGCTCAAGCGTAGGTGGCGACTGTCCATCTACCCACCCAGTGAAGATCCCACAGATTATGCTCGAGGTATGTTCTTTTGCGCTATAACAGACAGTATCGTTGACAACACCTGCAGATTGTGTGGGACACTAGGCAGTTCAACAACAAAGCAGACTGGCCCACAGATGGTTCGCAGCCGTTCGTTCTCAGCACAGGCGACAACACTGGTTTTGGTCAGCACGGCGACTATGTATTCGGCTGGAAGGACGACTCTCTACAGAAGGCGATGGACGATGCCAAGGGTTGCATGGGAGCCAACTGCGGTAGCCTCAAAACTCAGCAGCCCGACGCCGGCAATGCCTGCAAGGTGCCGAGGCGGGTCAACGAGGATGCCGATGGCTGGCTGACTGAGCTCCCCGGAATAGAGATGCCTATGGCCATGTAGGTGGCATTGCCAAGAGTGTGTTCGGCGATGCACTGTCTTCCGTCTTGAAATGTAGCTTATAGAAGGAGTCCGTATGTCATTAATTGTTGAATATTCATTGGAAGATGGGCCGGAGTTTGGATGGGAGCATGCTACATCAGTGCAATACGATTCGCAATCAAGCCTGCAACGCCAGGCGAGCTGGAAGAGGGAGAACTTTCGCTTGTAGGCGAGGTCTTAGATTTGGTCTTGGAGCTTGATGACTCCGTCTTAGCGCCGGTAGACGTAGGTATCGTAGTGCCGGTAGACGCAGCACTGTTGCCACTCCACTCTCGGTATATCTACTGCTGCAATCATCGGTCGACCTCGCAAGACCAGTGGGCGCAGGACTAGTGGCTATAGGTGTTTCAGTAGAACTGTTCGACTGCGATGGATGCAGGGCGGACTTGGACTTCTTTACAGGAGACGTGCCCAAAGAGTCCAAGTGTCCCGCATCCCCATCACTATAAGCAGTTAGTGTTCTTACCACCCATGATTTGTATCAGAGTAATCGAGTCCTCGCCCAGACTCGTTGCCCAGCAGCCCAGGTAGGATTGTGCGGATGTCGCGCCCTTGGTCCCCAAGTACAATATCCCTCATCGCAAGACCAGTCGAGTCGGTGATTACCTACCTTACCGGCGGAGCAGCTATGATAGAAGTTGCATTCCCTGTCTTTGTCGCAGCATTGCGCGTATGAACCGCTTTGCGTGAGGGTTTGCGGGAAATCGCAGCTTCGCACATCGTACCTACACTAGGTAGGTACTCAGGTATCGAACTGTACGCAATGACGCAATGACTCAACAAAACGCGCTTTGTGTGCCTTGCGGTCGTGTACAAAACTGGGGAGCTTACGAGGAGATGCGCCGGACGTGCTGATCCAACCTAGGATCGATGAATCAGCGCGGGGGTGGAGCTCAGCCCGGGCGGTCTGCTGCAAGAGACACCACAAGGAAGCTCGGTCTTGATATGGAAATGCCGCGATGCGCACGCGATGCGATGGAAAGCTGCAATGGAAACACGCGAAAAGGGGGCATTTTCGTTTGACTCCCAATTTAGCCTCACAAATTTGAGACCTTCGATTCTCCGTCAGCAGTAGTGGTACGATACCTACCTTTCTATCCGAACGAAGATCAGCTTTGGCATTGCCAACCAACAAGGCTTGTACATCAAGTGAGAGAAGCATGTCCCGGAAAGTTCCGCTTCGCCATCGTAAACAGGCCGGAGACATGTCGGGGTGTCGAGGTTGCGCCCTGGCTATGCGGCTGAAGGTCACGACAAAGCGGAAGATGTCTCCCGATTAGACCCGTTTGGCTTGTACGACAACGTTCGGCTTTCAACATGCGCGCTGATAGCCGTTGGAAAACTTCGCAGTGTTCGTGTACTTGCATTCCTCTGTGCCACGATAGTCTCCCTCTCACGGCAATGAAAAGACCAGAACTATACCTATAAGAGTGGAAAAAAGTGGTCTAGCCTAGGGTAACTTGAGATACTGTGAGTTTCTATGTTTTCTAGCTGATAGACTACCTAGTGTATCGCCGGTGTTCACCTTGTCATGAGCGCCTCCATCGTGGTTGCAGTGCCCCGCTGCCAGCATCCCGAAGAGGAAGGTCTTGATACCCCCAACACCGTGATCAGCGACGGAACGACTATTCATTGTCCTCTCATTTACTGAACTTGCTTTACCGTTGGGCTTTTAGTTTGAAGATAGTGTAAAGAACTGTGTTTCGGATCTGTCGACTGTTACGTCTTCGAACATGCTAATTAGGTTCTGTCAATCCCAGCTTGGAAGCTAAATAATGCTACCCCACAAAGCAACACGACGATCAATCTTCAGTGACGACTCGCACCCCATATTTTATTTGTGGAAGAATTAATCAATGCCGCAGATTTCGGGGAAACGCTCTCCAATGCGGGAGTATCTCGCTGTATATAGCGTCCAGTCTTGGCCATCGTTACGAATCATTTCCACCCTTATTGTGTTACGTCGTTTTCCGGCGTCCGGATTCGAGAAACAGGATACCCAGAGCACCGTCTAACATTTACATCGCGATGTTGCCATTTATCAGCACAGCGATATGGCTAGCTTTCACAGCCGTCGCAGAGATTGCACCAGCTCCATATTTGCGGACACCATCATCCCGCCAACTCGCATGGCATCAGCTTGAATATTATGCATTCATACACTTTGGGCCCAACACCTTCACCAACGAGGAGTGGGGAATCAGTCAAAGCACACCAGACGTATTTAACCCGACTGCGTTAGACACAGACCAGTGGGCAAAAGGATTCGCAGATGCCGGAATGGCAGGCATGATACTGACGGCGAAGCATCATGATGGGATGGCGCTCTGGGACACGAACGCAACAACGTATAAGATTGGAAATGGAAAGTGGGCCAAAGACCGCGTCGCGGATGGCCTCAGTGCAGATGTTGTCCGTATGGCAGCCGCATCAGCGCAAAAGTATGGCATCAAGTTCGGCATATATCTCTCGCCGTGGGATATCCATCGGGACCCAGCTATGCCGAAGCCCAACCTAACTGGAACAATCTATGAAGAACCCCAGATATTTGGCGACAACACTACCGGCGACTACAACGATCTTTATGCAAGCCAACTAACAGAACTTGTGACGTTGAAGTACGACAATGGCTCACAAGTTCCTCTGTTCGAACTCTGGTTGGATGGAGCAAGTGGCTCGGACACAGTGCAGACATTTGACTGGGCGAGGTTCCGCGACATCATCCGCGAGAACCAGCCCGACGCTGTAATGTGGGGACATCAAGGCGTGGATGCACGATGGGTTGGCAACGAGGATGGATACACGGTGCCTACAAACTGGCACACGATCAGCAGGACACAAGATCAAACACATTATGAGGGCGAAGAACTGCAGACTGGGGTCCGCGATGGACTGTATTGGACCCCCGCAGAAGCTGATGCGCGGATACGTGATGGCTGGTTCTGGCATGCCAGCGAAAAGCCGAAATCGGCGGATGCACTGATGAAGATGTACATGGAGTGTGTCGGACAGAGTATCAGTCTTCTGCTTGACGTGCCACCGGACACCACTGGGCAAATTGCCAAAGAGGATCTGGAGATGCTACAGCAATTCAAGAAGCAACGCGATGCCTTCTTGGGCCGTCCGCTGCTTACTCCCAATCTTAACGTCGGAGCAAGCAGCGTGCGCGGAGGCGACAACTCCCAATTTGGACCGGCGAACGTGCTTGACGGCAACACTGACACGTACTGGGCAATGAACGACAACGAGACTGTGGGATTCTTGGAGATTCATCTAGATGGAGTCTATAGTATCGATGCCATCATACTGCAAGAGCATATAGCTTTAGGACAGCGCGTTGACGGTTATCTAATCGATGCGGGTGTGAATGGAACGTACAGCAGGATTGTCAATGGCACATCCCTGGGCTACAAACGGATTTGGAATATGACGACAAGTGTGGAAGCAAGTAACATACGGCTGCAGATACTCCAGGCGAACGGAACACCTTTGATCAACAGCCTACAGGCACTCGGGTCTAATGTGAAATGAGGAGAAGAAGGAAAGAGGAGGCTGAAGCCACACAAGCAGAAAAAGCTTATTCAAAATCTTAGTACACTATGTTACCTCAAGGTTAATAGAGTGCCCACACTTTCAATCCAGAACATCACGTATAGCAAGTGTGATTGCCCCCGGAAGTAGCATCACGTACACTTTAGATTAAATGCGTATGCATTCCTTGTAGAAAAAGATTTTTCGAGTATTTTCATACATATACTACGTCCAACCTAAGCCGCTTTTTTCCCCATTATTTGCCAACCCTACACGTTTATCATAATTACGATATAATCAACCCGAGTTACCAAGATAATAATGTTCATTGTCCTCCGGGCAGGCAAAAAAATCGCTTATTACTAACTTATCCTGCGATGTAGCATCAATAGTGGAAGTAAAATAGGCACCAGGATTCACGACGGGATCGACAGCATTCTTTGCATCCAGCAGTGTGTCGCGGCTGCTCGGTGTGCGGGGCGGAGTCGGAAGTTGGTATGCAAGGTCCGGGACCTTCGTGTCGTTGGCCATGACATCAGAAGTAGCATTCGACGACGTGACTTGGCCATACTGATAAAAGAACGACTCTCTGTTAATAAACTGCCAAGCGCTAGTCGTTTCAAGCTCCCCAATAGCACATTTGGCATCGTCGTAAGTCTGATCGACTGCGGGAAAGGTAGCCGGGAATAAGAGATCTGGCAGCCCATGAAAAATCGTAGCAGTCTAATGTTGTCTCTTCGTCCATGTTAGGATCTGAAATCCACATGATGGCGAGAAGCCGGTTTTGTACCTAGCGGGCGCGTAGCAAGGATCGAGCGGGGACTCAATGCCGGCTACGCCTTAAACAAAGGAGTCACGTGACTACTCTCTATAGAGCGCTTAATTACTTTATGCAGAGTATAACATACGTAACTACTCTATACAGAGCGCTCTCTATAGAGCGCTCCCTATAAAGCGGACTTTGCTTAGTATATAAGAATGCGAGGATAGACTCTCTATACTTATATTTAATCTATTTATTAATCTATTATTTAGATTCTAGTAGACTAAATTGTTAACTTATTACACTTTGTAAAATACTATTATATTAATAAGACTTTTTACCTTCTATAAGTACTCCTACCTAAGAACTAACTTTAACCCTTTAAGACTAGCTACTTTTTTAGATTTAACATCTTAAATACCCTTAATATAAGTATTTTATAAACTCCTACCTCTTCTATAGCTTTAGGTGCCGCTAAAATTACTTCTATAAAGGATAGTAGTAAAGTATATAAACCTAATCTCTACTTTAGTAAATAATCTTAAACTAACGTCTAGATTCTTTAACTAGACCTCTACTTCTTTAACTTAGACAAACCCCTTAAAGATAAAAAGAAGGTTATTTTCGCAGTAATATATATATAAAGAGATATAGGATTATAGATCTATCCCTACTTTAAAAAGTATCTAGGAATAGACCACAACAACAATAATAATAATTACGTGAACAAGTACGCTAATATAATTAATATTATTAAAGATTATAACAATTTTAAGAAATACCTTAAATAACTCTTTAGAATCGCTAATAAGGACTCTATTACAAAAGCAAAGATTTAGACTATAACTTAAAAATAATTAGTAGCTAAGTATATAGCTAAGTTTTATAGATACGCTATGTAACTTAACTAAGATAATAAATCTCTTTAGGACATGTATAAATAAGGACTTAAACAGAAACTATATAAGGAACTCTTACGTAGTAGTGCATAAATTGCTAACCTTAAAGAACTATATAAAGAAACTATTAGAATTAACAAAGAATAGTTTTTACTATAACAGGAGCTCTACTAAAACCCTAGAGCAATAAGCTTTAGACAACTAGTAAAAATAATTTATAAGAACCCTATTAGAATTATCTAAAAGTAATAGCTAAGAAACTATTAGAAATATAAACTAATAGAAAATGTCTAGTTTAACTACTTAAGTAAAGGAAAAGAAGGAAGGATAGGCCCTAAGTAGCCTAATAAACACGTCTCTAATAGAAGTTAACAACTAATAACTAAGACCTATAAATGCTTTACATGTAGTAAACTAGGCTATATAGCTAGGAACTATAGATTAAAGAATAAAGTCTATTAAACTAAGTTAAATATACTAACTATTAAGGACTAAGAACCTAATAAGAAATAGGAAGTTATTATAACGCTATTTAGTTACTAACACGTTATACTAGAGTAAAGTAAGTAATTAGATTTACCTAACTTATAACTATACAAAGATTTAGAAAATAACTCTAACATATACTACAACGCAGAAGACGTAGAAGAGATACTAAAATCTCCTACTCCTTACCTATAAAGTAGGCAGGAAGAAGATAACCCTATATTACCTAAGTACAAACTAAATATTTAGGACTATATAGAACCCTACTAGGCACTAAAAAGAATGCAACCCTATAAAAATAAGAAGTTAAACTATATACTAAAGTACTACCTAAACTACTAAAATCCTACATACTAATTCTATATATAGATATATTGCGAAGAACTAACCTGCGCACAACACAAAGCAGAGAAAGAAGAGAATAAGAAATAACCTAAAAAGAAATTACGCTATAGATAGATATAGATAGACTACCCTATCGCAGCTTATAATAAACACCTTTAAAATAAATAATAAGTAAAATACTTTCCTTACTTTACGCTAAAGGGCAACAAATACTATAATATACTTATTAATAGAAACTATATATAACTATACTAGTATACGTGTCTAAACTAAAACTACAAATACTACTACATGGCTAAACATTTAGACGGCTTTACAAACTGCCCTATATAAGAAGTAACAACAGAACTACTAATTTAACTAGTACATAGGAATAGTAAAGACCGCAGAAGGAAAAACAGAAAAATATCCTTATAGAAAAAAGAAGAAAATAATCTACACAAGCTACGTACTTAAGAATAATAATAGAAGCAGATGCTTAGAAACGCATACTAGGCACTAGAACTTAACTATAACCTACACAAATAGATGTCTTTTTTAGGCCTAAACTTAGATAAGAAAACGCCTTTATTAAATTAAATACCACAGTAAGTATAGTATTAGTTAAGCTACTAGTATAGCTTAAAAAAATATAGGCTTAAGCTCTTATAGACTTAGAAGTAGAAAGGAACTTTATATCTTATTAGATAGTAAAATAAGTAGGACTTATAATATTAAAGAAAGAAGTACCCTATATTATCTATATCGCGAATAGATCCCTAATACCTAAGACACCTTAAATATACTAGGAGGTTACTACCATAATAACAGTCTAAAGATATAGAGAGGAACTTACTTTAGATATCTTACTAGGATCTAAGTATAAGTTAGTCTTAGAATTACTTTAGTTAATAATACACAACCTACAGATTAACTAAGGTATAAAGAAAATATTATTTAAACGCTATAATTATATATTATAAGCAAAGCCTACGTATTAACTAAAAATAATAGTAGATAAGGGAGTTATTAACAATATAATACTATAATAAATAGTTAAAAAATAGAAGCATACTTTAGTAGACACTAGTAGAAACTACTAGATTAAGAAGCGTAAGAAGGAGAATAACAGTACACCCTTTACCTTACTAAGAGAGTACAGGAAATAGACATATATGTTTATAAAGAAGGAAGGAAAAGCAAACCTACTAGAATATTAACCCTAGGATCTTATAATAGACCTAGAAGAAGGGAAGACGCCACCCTTTAGACTACTATATAGTAAGACAGAAGAAGAACTCCTTAAAGAATATAATTTTATTAAGACAAACCTTAAGAAAGGATATATACAACTATTAAAGTTACTAGTAGTAAGCCCTTTTATATTTGTTAAGAAAAAAGATAGATTAGATAGACTATGCGTTAACTACTAACAACTTAATAACATAACAATAAAGAACTAATATCTACTACTAAATATTATAGAGCTACAAGATTAACTATCTTAAGCTAAGATGTTTATAATAATAGATCTAAGAGACAGTTACTACCTTATATAAATTAAGAAAGGTAAAGAATAGAAAACAGCGTTTTAATTACGCTATAGACTATTTAAATATAAGGTTATGCCTTTTAGACTTACAAATACACTAGCAGCTTTTATAGCACTTATTAATAACGTACTCTACAAACATCTAGACATATTTATTATTATATATATAGATAATATCCTTGTCTTTTCTAAAAACAAATTAAACCACACTAAGCATGTATAGATAGTACTAAAAGCACTAAACAAAGCATGCCTTTATATTAAACTTAAGAAATATAAGTTTAACGTTAAATAACTTAAATTCCTAGAATATATTATTACTATAGAAAGAATTAAGATAGCACTAAGTAAAGTTAAATGTATTAAGAACTAGCTAATACTAAAGATAGCTAAGAATATCTAAGAATTCTTAAGATTCTATAGATTTAACTAACAATTTATCTAAAATTACGTAAAGGTTATAATACTTTTAATAAATTTTACAAAGAAGGACGTACCCTTTAAATAGACAGATAAGTATAGAATATTATTCCAACTCCTTAAGATAGTATATATTATAAAACCTATCTTTATTTATTTTAGAAGTAATAAACTACTGCGCTTTAAAACAGACGCTAGCGATCTTACGCTAGGCGCTTACACTAAATAAGAATATAATAGTAAATAGTACCTAATTACCTATTACTTATGCAAATTTAATAACGCTAAAACACAATACAACGTACATAATAAAGAACTCTACGCTATTATTAAAGCCTTAAAGCACTAGAGGATTTATACACTTAGTTACTTAACACTAGAAATCTACACAGATTATAAGAACCTTCTAAGGTTTATAATAATAAAAGAACTTACGCTATAATAATAAAGATAGTTACAAACTATAAGATAGTATAAGTTTAAAATTATCTATATAGCTAGAAAGGAAAATAGCAGAACAGACGCTCTTAGCTAATAAAGTAATCTAGTAAGAGAAAAAGTAAAAACCTTCTCCGCAATCCTTCGCAAAGCTAAAGATAGATCTCTAGAACTAATAGTAGAACTAAATTAACTTTTAGTAATTAACTAAGAAGTTCTAGAATATCTACAGACCAAGATTATCCAACAATACCACAATAACCCTATGTACGGACACCTAGGCATTATAAAGATAATAGAACTTATCTAAAGGAATTACACCTTTAAAGGAATTAAGAAAGCTATAATAACTTACATCTACAAATATATAAAATGCTAAAGAAATAAACATAGTATATATTTTAAATATAGAGAGATGTAAGTAATTAGAATACTAACAGCACTATAAGAAGATATTACTATAGATTTTATTATAGGAATTTTAAACTCTAAGAATCTAACAATAGGAATTAAATATAATAGCATACTAGTAATAGTCTACTAACTAACTAAGTATATTAAGCTTATTCTATACCTTAGAAGAATAATAGTAAAAAAACTCGCTGTTCTTATCCTAGACTAACTAGTTAGACACTACAAAATCCTAAAAATAATTATTAGCAATAGAGACAAGCTCTTTACGTTAAATTATTAGATAACGCTTATAGCACTACTTAGAATAAAACAAAAACTATTAATAGCTTACTATCTACAAACAGACAGATAGACAGAATGTATAAACTAAACTATAGAAACGTACCTACGCATCTACTATAACAGTTAGAAGAATAACTAGGTTTTATTACTACTTATAGTACAGTTAGCCTATAATAACAAAGTATTAGCAGTATTAGGATATACACTGTTCTATATAAACTATAGAAGACACCTATATCTCTTTAACTAACAATTTCCTATAATAATTAAAGCAAAAGAAGCTATAGATATAGTAGAAAATATAAAAAAAATACACTAATAACTCTAAGAAAATCTTAAGAAAGCTTAGTAGTAATTAATCTTATACTAAAATTAAAAACAAAAAATAGCACCTTAGCTAAAAAAGGGGGATAAAGTATATCTACTTATAAAGAACCTTTAAACTTAGAAAAAGAAACACAAGAAACTAGATTATATTAAAGTTAGACTATTTTACATTTCTAAGCAAATATTACTAGTAAACTATAAGTTAGAACTACTGCCAGATATAAAGATACACCTAGTATTCTATGTATCACTACTAGAACTAGTAGACCCTAATACACTAGTTAAAACTACCTTCTACTACTAGACTAAGGAAGAAAATAAATTTAAGGTTAAAAGAATTCTAAAATATAATTAGTATAACAACACGTACCTTATTAAATAGAAAGGTTACCTATATAGCAAAAACACCTAGGAACTAAAAAACAATCTAGGAAACTGTTAGCAAAGGATTAAAGAATTCTACTAGAAACATAAATATACCTAGGAGGATTACAGTACTAACGCTATAGTGTCTACTATATTAAGCGTTAACTACATTGCTGTAGAGTAACTAACAGTTGCTACAGTAGCAGGACAATTAACAGTATCTATATTTACGTCCTTACTATCCGCAGTTATTTTTGTAGCTAGACACAACGTCTTCTTATAAGCACGCTCTTTAGCCTAAGCTAGTATCTTCTTATTTTATAACAACTACACTATTAGGAGAGATAACGCCTTCTTATCCTCTTTAACCTTCTTCTTATACTCCTTATAAGTCTTATCTAGCGACAACTAGCTTATATTTACACATAGATAACTTAAGTAAATATATTTAAAACACTTTAAACCTAAACCTAGTATAATATAGTAAATAGAACCTTTAAAACTATAATTAATATAAGGGCTCTCTATAATAATATTAGCTTCTTAGATCTTATAATATAATTAATGTTTTTAAATAGTAAAGTCGCTAGGTATAATACTAATAGACGTACTTATAGTAAGTAAGATTAGCAGAACAGCTTACGTAACAATAGCTAAGGTCTAGACATATAATTTAGAACAAATCTATAAAAGAGAGGGGATAATATTAGGATCTAAAATCTATATAATAGTAAGAAGCTAGTTTTATATCTAGTAGGCGCATAGTAAGGATTAAGTAAAGACTTAATACTAGCTACGCCTTAAATAAAAAAGTTATGTAACTACTCTCTACAAAGCGCTTAATTACTCTATATAGAGTATAACACACATAACCGCTCTATATAGAGCGCTCTCTATAGAGCGCTCCCTACAGAGTAGACTTTACTTAGTATATAGGAACGCGAGGATAGACTCTCTATACTTATATTTAATCTATTTATTAATCTATTATTTAGATTCTAGTAGACTAAATTATTAACTTATTACACTTTATAAGATACTATTATATTAATAAAACCTTCTACCTTCTGTAAGTACTCCTGCCTAAGAACTAACCTTAACCCTTTAGGACTAGCTACCCTCTTGGATTTAACAGTCCAATCTTACGTTACCGTAGGAGATGTAGGATAAAGACTAGGGCCATATTAAATTCAGCAGGGTACCTAGTCCTAGAGAATTAGGGTTGGTTCTCGGGCAAGACAACTGAGGGAAGGGAAAGGGTCTTGTTAATACAATAGTATCTTGCGAAGTGTAACGAGTTAACAATATGGCCTGAGTGTAATCCATACGATAGATTGATAAACAGGTTAAACACGAGTATGCTAAAACTAAATAAAGGTAAAATTAAAATAAAAGAAAATATTTATTGCGAAAGTTATAGGTACTAAAATAAGTAATATAATAAACTGTAATAGGTAAATTCGACTGTGCTACGCCTTACAAAAGGATGAACTAAATAGGTATAAATAAAAAAATGAAAAATATACCCGTTTCGGGTAACGAGTTTGGCCGTAGTCTCCTGCAAGACGTTCGCACGATACAATCCACAATCAGAGACCCAACCCAGCCAAAACAAGGCCTACTTTTCTCCAAGCACCATGAAAGCCATCAAGATCGAGGACAGCAAGGCTGTGTTCGTCACAGACGCAGTTCTCGCGAACGACCCACGCCCCGATAAAGTCCTCGTCAAGGTTGTAGCCGTGGCCCTTAACCCCACCGACTAGAAGCATCTCGAGTACGCAATCTCCACGCGTCCGACAATAGGCTGTGATTTCGCTGGAGTAGTTCAAGAGGTTGGTGTGGACGTGGCGCGATTCAAGAAAGATGGCCGGGTTTGGGGAATAGTGCATGGCTCCAACGAAGGCAGGCCCGACAACCCGGCGTTCGAGGAACTCGTTTACGCGAAAGAATTCCCTGACGGCGCATGTCCCTGACTACATGAAATTCGAGATGGTGCGACCCTCGGCGTTGGTGTCTCAACGGTTGGACAGGGCATGTGTCAGGAGATGCCGATGTCATGGCCCAATAGCCCGTTGAAGGCGAAGATGCCGATTCTGATCTATGGGGGGAGTTCGGCAATGTGGGGCACTTGCCATCCAGTTTGTGAAGCTGTGAGTCTGTCCTATACGTGTCCTGCCAGATTCCTACTAACTGCATTACCAAGGTCCGGTTATGAGGTTCTGATCACAGCAGGAATATCGAACTTCGAGTACGTCAAGTCGTTGGGCGCAGACGCATTTTTCGATTTGCGCTCACCTACTGTGGGCGAAGACATTCGAGCGCACACCAATGATGAATTGTACCACGCATTTGACACCATCGGTGAATACGGTAGTCCGGAAGCTTCTGCGAAAGCGCTCGCCTCAAAGGAACCCGAAGGCCAGAAGCTGTACTACGGCAACATTCTTCTCAAAGATATTTCGCACTTTATGGAGCGCAATGGCAAGTTTGCAGATCGGCCGAACGATGTCGTTTTTTCATGTCCCTTGGATACACAGCGGCTGGCGAAGCGTTCCGCATTCGAGATGCCGAGTTCGCGGCGCGCCTTGATGATTATGAATTTGCGAAGAAGTGGATGCCTCTTACAAGCGATTTACTCGCCCAGAAAAAAGTCAAACCGCATCGTGCGAAAGTGAGAGAGGGCGGTTTCGAAGCGATAACGAGCGGATTTGAGGACTTGAAGGGTGGCAAGATCAGCGGTGTGAAGGTAATGTATCGTGTCGCGGAACCGTAGGAAAGGTATCTGGACTTGTGTTAAGGAGACAATCTTCATATTTCGCATCGAATTATGGCGCGTACTATTAACAGGACATCTGGAATATTTCTATCCAGCAAATCAGATCGTTCAGATCAACTATGGGGCCGAGTCAGTGTAGAACGGAGTGTGAGGCGGGTCGCACAAGTACAGCACAACTGCTCCAATTGGTCGCGCGATATGATAGCCATCGTGATTGTGTGACGGGGCTCGGTAGGGTTACATTTGACGTATTTCAAGCAGACGTTCCTGCTAAGGAAGACTTTTCAATATCTATCAGATCCGTGCCTTCACCTCCCTACGAATCAAACAAGTTGGGCGCTGCCCGACTCCTGCGCCAGCGCCCAGCTTCCTAATGCAGGGCTCGTCTAAGTTATCACCAGGATCGCTCAGGCAGCCCACAGTCGGAAGGATTGCAAAAAACGCTGGTTAGTTTGCAACGCGGCTGCACTGAACTTCCCTTGAGCCTTCGCCAGTGCTGACAGGGTAACGATCATGATATATCCGCTTACTCTGTGGATAGAGACACCGCAAGTAGCAGCTGGAGAGAATCCTCGGCAGCTAGGGGCTGAGCGCCGTGCCTTTTGTTGTCGGATGCGTTCCGAGCTGGGGAAATAAGTTTGACGTGCGCGGAAGGATGCAAGTGGGCGGGTTAGGTACTAGATGAAGCTAGCCGTACGGTGGTTGTTCCGCGCCAACAATTACGTTTAGAGGGAAATGACAAGCGTGAGAGCTACTCATCTCCCTTTCTATCGACACTACATGACAGAGCGTTCGACTTTTTGCGCATCTGTCACGGCACACGGCAAGTTGAAAGAGGCAGCGCCGTTCATTTCAGCGGTATTGGTGCCGCGACCGCCACTTTGCCATCGGTGAGGCCGAAAAGCACTGACATCGCATGAGCTTAGATGCCGTACAGACATGCCGAACTGAAAAGGCGTGGGTCCTTATATCATTAGCTTCCTCACTGACACCGCTTCTCACGACAACATGAACACCGGCAATGAAATATCCGCTAGGCAACACAGAAACGTATAATCGCTCAAGCTACACTGGGCCCAATGACAGTTTTTCAACACTGCATGTACTGGCTAAGATCCGGTCTTTTTGTTGTCATGAGAGACCGCTACGAGTCTACTCCTTTGAAAGTATCAAGCATAAAAACGCAGCCCGCTCGCTATGTCTGTGCACGTGATACGGTGTGGACCTACAGCCTTGGGTCTAGGCTGGGTGGCTACGTACGCGATTAATGTTTACTCCCCAGCTTGGCCTAGTCGGCGAATCGCTGTGCAGGGGCACACCCAATCACCCTTCTAGCTTGGGATGTCGGCCAGCAATGAGGTAGGTACCTGTACAGTCTCCATTGCGGCACTGTGGCTGCTTGCAACTATGCTGAACAATATGCTGCAGCAACACGATCTACCCTTAGTATACCTACTGTTCATATTGGATACCTGGACACTGAGTATAAAGGGCCCTACAAACCATCACTTACGGGCGTAGACACTTCGATCAACACCTGTACCGGATACACCATCGGCGTGCCAGCACTGTCCCGACGACTTTGCTTTGGGATTCGTGGGACTCGCATTGACCTTCAAGTTGTAGGCACGATTGATTAGTGCATCATCCAAGTGGCTACCACAAATAACTGGACTCTTAAATAGCTAATCATATAGGAAATTCCTGGGTAACGCAGTTGTAAAAATATAGACCGATAGGCTATTCCAAAATATGGTAGCCTAGGAAGTTCAATTTTGGTTGTCGGCCGTTGTGATGGAGTGTATTTAATCACAACTTTAGTCGAAGGTGTGATCGACGGGCTTGAATTTTTTCGCATTTGTTTGAGCGTCTCAAAAACGTGATTAGTATCTATCTTTATGGTCATCGACTTGATTGCCCCTTGACCACACGTGGCTGTAGGCTGTCACACTGCGATTAATAACTGATCAAACTAGAACCGTGGACGAGAACCCTTGCAACTTACGTGCATCTGTGTGTGGCCTCCCTAACGACCATTCAGAGTGCCATCCCAAGACTAACGCAACCCCGACCATTTTAAAATCTCGCCTTCTATATGCAGGGCCCCGGCTTTGTGCTGAATTCCTGTTTCTTTATATTCTTCTGAACAGTTGTACTGGAGTGGACACAGCCAAGCAAGTATCGCCATATGTGTCCATGCTCTTCGTCCAAATGCTCTTGCAGGTATGTTCAGTGGACGACGGCAACAAACGGCTTCGATTTGAGATGCTCAACTCGGAACGGAGATCAAGAAGACGATGCTAGACAGTTGCATATAGCAAAGCTGTGAAAGCCAGGCTGATTCTGGAGCAGATCTTGGACCATATCGAGCTATGTTGTGAGCCGGAGAAACCTTTACAACGCAACACTAAACCCTACCATCTCTTCTCTGTGTTAAAACATTCCACCTACCCATTCACTAAGAACCTTCTCTTGGGAACAATGTCTTCTCTCATGCCTTCCATGACGCGGCGCCATCCTTGCATCCGCGGCAGATCTGTCAGGTACGGCACCATTCTCCCTCCGGCCAGCTGATTTACCCGGCTTGCCTACCCACAACAACCGCTCCTCCTCTCACATCCTTCTCCTCACGCTTGACGCACGTCTACACATGCGCGAAGCTCGCCCGAGCTCCGGGGGAAAAGAAACCGGCGCTAGGTAGGTATGGGGAGCGAGCCGAGGTTGGGGAAGCGGGTTAGCCTTGCCACTACGAGCACCCCACCACGCCCTCCAATTGGTGCGAATACCTTTCCGCCACTGATTAGGAACGGTAAAGAGATGATCTCCTAGGACCGGCGAAGCTCTATTTTACGCAACTAAACGTTGAGGTCGGGAGGAGCAGATGCAAGATCGCACACTGCCAAGGAGGCGGTTAAATGAACTGCACGTAGTGTTTGCAGGTGTGTGTAGGTACATAAAGTCTGCCTGTGCTAATTGACATGTCGGGAGCCATTGATCAGTCAATTGATCTCTCGCGTGAATATGGTTGTTTTTGGACACGGGCTTGCGATCGCGGCTTGCGCTGCTCAGGCATTGGCAGTTGATATCGTTGTTAAGTCGTCGGGCGGCAATGAGACGGGCAAATTTGGTCATCCGTTTGGGTACGGGTTCCTCCACGAGGTGGGTTTCCATGGGCTCATGGAATATGTTGCGGGTTATTAAGACAAATCAAAAGGATATCAACAACTCGGGCGATGGTGGCATCTACGCCGAGTTGATTCAGAACCGCGCCTTTCAATTTTCCAACAACTACCCCGTTTCTACAGCGCACTTCTTTCCTATCAACGGGGCAAGGTTCAGTATCCAGAACCTGTCAGATCCGCTTTCCAAAGCTCTTCCTGCTTCGATGCGAGTGTCAGGCGGCAGCGGATACAGCACTGGTAAGATCGGCTTCAAGAACGAAGGGTACTGGGGTATCGGAGTTAGCCAGCAAAAGTACACTGGATCCTTCTGGGTCAAGGGTGCCTACGAAGGCTCTTTCACTGCCTCTCTCCAGTCCAATCTCACCGATGACGTCTTCGCCTCTGTCGAGATCGAATCAAAGGCCGTCGATGGCGAGTGGATCGAGCACGACTTCGAGCTCGTCCCGGAGATGGATGCGCCCGACTCCAATAACACGTTCGCAGTCACGTTTGATGCAGCAGGTACCGAGAATGCTTACTTGGACTTCAATCTCATCAGCTTGTTCCCGCCGACGTACAAGAATAGGAAGAATGGTCTACGCGTGGATCTTGCCGAAGCACTCGCTGGGATGAACCCGACCTTCTTGAGATTTCCAGGCGGCAACATGCTTGAAGGTTTAACCAACAACACCCATTGGGACTGGAAGGATACACTTGGCCCGTTGAAAGACAGGCCTGGATTTCCAGGTGTTTGGGGATACCAGCAAACTCACGGACTGGGTATCATGGAGTACCTCGAGTGGGCTGAAGACATGGATCTGCAGATCGGTAAGTACCCCTGGTATGCTAAGTAGAGGAAATCCCTTCTAACCCCGTGAAGTCCTCGCAGTCTGGGGTGGTCTTGCCCTCAATGGCGATGTAACACCCAAGGACGCGCTCCAGCCTTTTATTGACGATGCACTCAATGAGATCGAATTCGTTGCTGGACCTGCTGATTCCACTTGGGGTGCAAAGCGGGCAGCGCTAGGCCACCCCGAGCCCTTCGAGCTAAACTACGTCGAGGTTGGCAACGAGGACTGGCTCGCTGGATACCCTGGCGGATGGGAGTCGTACCGGGAATACAGATTCCAGATGTTCCATGATGCTATCAAAGGAGCATACCCTAACATCCAGGTCATCGCCTCAGCCGCCACGAGCGACCCAGGTGAGCCGGATGAGGCCCTCGAGTTCTCGAAGACGCCTGACGCTATTGGCGACTACCACCCGTACCGCCGACCGGACGAGCTTGTGGAAGAGTTTAACCGCTTCAACAACGACATTGGCCATATTGTTGGTGAGGTCGCGGCAACACACGTGAACGGTGGCCAAGATCCTCGTTGGGATGGTCCTCTGTACATCTACCCTTGGGTATGTATCTTCTCGGTGCGATCCATCTCTTCGAACGAACTCACGCGCAATAGTGGCAAGGAGCCGTCGGAGAGGCCATCAGTCTCCTCGGCTACGAGCGCAACTCTGACCGTATTTCCGGCACATTCTACGCGCCCGTCATGAAGAACGAGAACAGGTTCCAATGGGCCATCACTCTGATCCAGTACGCAGCCGACCCGAAGATGACAACTAGAGCTGTTACCTGGTACTGCTGGAGCTTGTTCGCCCACAGCCCCATCAGCCACACGCTGCCAACGACAAGCAACTCCACCTACGGCCCGCTCTACTGGATGGCCGGCCGAGACGATGCCAGGAACGGCGCTCTGGTATGGAAGGGAGCTGTTTACAATACCACCAACAGCAGCACTGTGCCGGTCTCGGTCCATTTCCAGGGCGTATCGCCAGGCACGAAGGCAAGTCTTACTGTGCTCACAAGCAACGCGAGGAACACTCCTCTGGGTGACTATTCGTACAATGACCCGTACACCGGCGTCAACATTGTAAACACAGACACCAAAGAAGTGAGTGCGGGTGCAAGCGGTGCCTTTGAGTTTGTGCTGCCGGAGTTGAGTGTGGCGGTGCTGGATACTGGCAAAGCTGGAAAGTCGACCGGATACAGGAAGAGGAAGTTGTAGATTCTGTACCGTAGAAGGTGGAACTATGTTGAATGACCATTACAAAGCCCCGAAAGATGAATCAATGTAACTGGGCAGGTAGCTGACATCTTTGTGGATTTGCATGTGGTAGGTCAAAGAGCATGTGATTCATTTGCAATGCGCAGGCAATGCGCCCGCGTTAAAATGATGTGAAGGGGCGCTCGGATCTCCGCTCCGCAACACAATTGTTCCGTGTAATTTCACCTCTTGGTTACTTTAGCCTAGAACTGCTTCTTTTTACCTTCTTAATCTTTGAAAATAAAACCTAGTTAAATTTATTCGTTCAAATTCTTAGTTTTAAAACTTAACAAAAATATAGCTTGACTAATGTATTTATTAAAAATGACTTCTTAATAATAGACGCTCTTGCAGTGAATTTAGATAAGATGAAGCTAGACCTACAGTAGTGGCATTTACAAAGTACATACAGTATAAAATCCTTAATAGGCGAGTGTACTTGTCAGCTACCGACGGCTAAAGTGAGGTTAGGACATCTGAACACACGTTATTCGACGCGCTCTGCAACTCTCACTCTGCAACTCTCACTCTGCAACTCTCACTCTGCAACTCTCACTCTGCAACTCTCACTCTGCAACTCTCACTCTGCAACTCTCACTCTGCAACTCTCACTCTGCAACTCTCACTCTGCAACTTTCAGTTTCACTTGACCCGCGCATCGCTCGCTTCTGCTAAAATACATCAGCTGCTCTCACCTCCTCCGTCCTCCGTCCTCCGTCCCGTCGTGCGCCGTCCTAACAATGCCGCTCCCGCCCATGGTCTCAGCCTGTGTGATGTCGCTCACAATCGGCTGTGCGTCCAACATCATCGCGCAGCGACTGAAGGCATACATCGAGGATGTGCCGTTCGTGTTCGACTACACGCTCTTCTGGCAGCTCACCGCAATGGGCTTGATAACTACGCCCATCAATTATTACTGGCAGAAATGGCTGGAATACATGTTCCCTGCCGAGAAGTTGGTGAAACGATCGCGTGCTCCGACGAGCGACGATGCGGAGAAGGGCGCCTTCACCAGGGACGACGATGAGAACAAGCGGGCGATGGACGAGGAAGTCTACGTGCGCAGCTGGGGCAACGTCATCAAGAAGACCATCGCCGATTCTATAACTGGCGGCGCGTTGCTCAACACAACTATGTTTCTGGTGCTGCTTGGGCTCATGCAGGGCAAGAACGCAGCGCAAATTGCTAACGACATCCGCGAGGAAGAGCTGACCATAATATGGAACTCGTACAAGATCTGGCCACTTGCAAATATGTTCAGCTTCGCCTACGTGCCCGTCGAGCACCGAATCGTCTTTCTTAGCTTCTTCGGCCTGCTCTGGAGCATCTACATGACACTGGTTGCCTCGCGACTTTCGACATGAGCTACTCCATCCGTGCGCCCTCATCCCACGCTTTCTGCACAGCGCCCCAGTACCGCCCCTCATCCTCTCGGATATGCCCTGCGTGCGGGCTCTTCTCAAACCGGATCCTGGTCACCTTCCAGCCTTGTGCTTCGGCCTGGTCTGCATGCTCCTCCACCTCGTCGTGCCCCACCATCTCGTCGGCCTTGCTATACAAGTACACCCTTGGCGCCTGCTTGTTGAAGAGAGCAGGGTCATTCAACTGCCGGCGCATAATATTCATGATGGGCTCTCTCCTCCCCAACTTGGCAATCACAAATAGCATGGCCAGGAAGAGATGGATCGTTGCAGACCCAAGCAGCGCCCACAGCCAGAAGCGCGGCAGCGAGGTCGACATAGCCTTGTGACTTCTACGCCAATCTCCATTTCCGGGGGCTGAGTCAATCATCTGCGCGCGTGTAGGCAGAGGTGAGCCCTCACGCTTCGTCCAAGCTTTGGCGAACTCGACCAACTGGTTCCCGCCGCCGTTGGAGAAGCTGTGCACAAGAACTTGGCCGCCTGCATCAACATGCTCCTTGACCACATTGATTGCCGGGGTCAAGAGTCTGGAGTAGGTCGCTTCGTTACGAAAGAAATCTGCGAGCTCGTTGCGCACCAGGACTAATCGTGCAGTGGGAAACAGCTTGCGATACGCGACGGTGTATTTGGCGATATGTTTTGGTGCTGCACCCATCCAGGAGAAGAAAATTATCAGAGGCTCTTTTGGTGTGTACGCTTCAAATGTTACCAGGTAGACATGTTCGCCGATTGTGTGGAAGTCCGATAACGGCTTCATCGCCTCGGTTGAGTTCGACATCCTCGTCAATTGTGGTTGGGAGCGTTCAAACTGCTTCAGTTGGTCTTCTATTCTGATTCGACTCGACAAAGCGCCCGGATTATCTTGACTGATGTCGCAAATCTGGAGGTGACAGCCGAACGATCCATCGGCAAGTCGCTTGGCACCCAACAACCGAGGTACATCACTACCTACCTAATATCGATACCGTATCCTTCGTGATGTTACGGACGTAGAGTTGAGGCCGAAACTCTTCCATTGTCGCCATAGTTGTTTCTGGGTCTCACCAAGCAATCAGATTCGTTGTATTCTCATTAGCTCTACTGTTCTGCAGTTAATTCGAGGTATCTATACAGCCGCAAGGCCCCTGCACTTGGCGTTCATCAAGAAACTACGGTTATCCAATCACAGAGCACACTTCACAGTACATGCATGCCAGCGATGAGCTCGTTTCTGATATGGTAATATGGAAGAGTCGAAATCTGGCTCATTCTTCCATTTCCAACCGACGATGTTCCGGAAGGCTGCGAGGTATAGGGATGTTACACCCACCGATGTATCAAATAGTGAATTTCACAAGTGATTTACTTTCAATCAAGCAACCTCCGTTGGCTATGCGGTTCCTCAATGCCGTCATTGTTGTGGCGAGCCTCTGCAGCCCAGGTACGTCAGCGCCAAAGCGTCATGTCAGAAGTTCAGATGCTCTTTTTCCATAGTTGAGCAAAAGTGTGTACGAACCTTTGACGAGTTACTGTACCTCCCTTTCACTCACCATGAGCTGACGTGATACTAGTTTTCCCCCAAAGCTGGGTAGCAAGCAGATTCTATGACGCTGCGTCCGGTATAACATATTCATCGGTCACCATGCCGAATGGTGTGAGCTACCGACTCGCCCTTCCTATCGACTCACCCAATGCAGACGGTATCGTACAAGTCGTCGCGCCCAGCAAGTATGGCTGGTGCGGGTTTGCATGGGGAGGTCGTATGACCGGCAATCCGCTCACCGTTGCGTGGCCGTCAAAGGCTGCAAATGGGGAGCCGGTTACCGTCAGCAATCGATGGGCTACGTACGGCTCCCTCCTTGGTGTTCTGAACTTCTCACAATATGACTGACTACTATGCAGAGGATACTCCTCCGTCCCCACGGCCTACACCGGAGCATCTCATACATACCTCCCAATCAGTCCGTCCACTATCAACAGCACCCACTGGACCGTGACATCGAGGTGCCAGGGATGTACTAGATGGGGCACCACGAATATCGAGGCGGCGACGAGTGTAACATTTGCCTACGCGTGCTCAACGGTAGCTCCGAGCAATCCGGCGAGCAATACGAGCAGCTTCAGCGTACACGAGAGCCCGGGGAGATGGGCACATGATCTCACAATCGCGAAGAATGGGAGCTTTGCGACATGGGTTGGGTGATGGTGCAGGTGAAGAGCATATGATCTAGGTATCCGCGATCAAGTATAGACGGGACCAGCTGTTTGCCCTGGCCTGCATTCGAATACACGAGTAGTCTGATTGGCCTCTAGCTCTTCGCTCCTCTCTCTTTTTGCTTTCAAGCTTGTTACCATTAAAGCGGATTAGAAAGCGCAGGACCAGAGCCACTTCCAAGAGCATCTTTACCTACCCTTCTCGGCTCCGCGGAACTTCGAAAATACGTATTTTCCGTCTAGATAATACCTTACTTGGGAACCGGGGTACATTCTAGCGAAGAAGCCAGCGAATCAAATTGCTTAGGCCACCTGCACTATGAGCTTCAACATCTCAGAGGATGCCTTGAGGTCACGACTTGTTGCAGCAACATTCTAGCGGTGAACTTGAGCTGTTTGGTGCAGGTATACCTGCTGAAAGTACATGAGCGACAAGCTACAGAGCCTCCTATCCGGAACTCCAAGTGACGCATGAGGCTGGCATCGAATTTATTAATATGACGCCAAGAAGAGGCTGAAGGTTTAGGCATGACGCTACTCGCGCCAGGTGTGCACTAAGTAGGACGGTTGCGACTAGGCTGCAAATGCCGTATTTGAGATTGCAAAAGAACAATCTTTACCTAGGCTCGACGACGGCGAGCTTGCAAAGCTTTATGCGCAAGAATGCAGGACTAACGGCCAATTGACATGAGTAGGATTGCAAGCAGGAGTAGGCGTCGCACCGATAGCTAAGGATAACCTGGTTCTTGAAATGTACATGATCACGCTAAAGTTCGCAGACGGACTACCTAGGTACCCTGTGGGGGCGAAAATACAGTGGCGGCACGCGAGATGATGCTGCACGATGGGCCAACCGCAGATCCCGCCAACTATGTACAGCATGTCAGGCGCCCAGGACATAGTCTGAGCCTCAGTGGCAAGCAATTCACACAAGTGCCCCTCTCCTTTAGCAAAGACCGTCTGTCACTCCCGGGTCGTTACCATTCTTTCCACACGCTGGAACCGCGAGCGTGACCTTGTGCGCAGGGCGGTGTGATGCCGCAAGAGTTGGATGGGGGGCTGGGAATGGCGGAGCTGCATGGGGAGTCGAGGAGGGGTTAGAGCAGGGGAGGCAATGTTGATTCGATCGATGTAGATACCCAATTTGGAGAGAGGTTTCCAGACTTGACTTGAAGGGGAAAGATTTTGTTAATCCAGTGCATGGTCTACATGTGTGTGTGTGTGAGGGTCGCTACTTGAGGTTCGTCGTCTGGTTTTTCTCGTGCCCAGGCTACTTGACGCTGAACATTTGGTCTGGGGGAAGAAAAGGAACGCGAGGAAGATGAGTGCCGATGGAGAACAGCCTGCCACAGTAGAAGAGGGAAGAGATTCCAACCCCAATCGCTTATCCAAAGCGGACGAGGCATGTACAAGATATATGAGACTCCTTGTGCGATGTGTTTGAACCAGGAAAGCAAGACGATCTTGATAGCAGGTAGGAGAGCTATTCGCGGGCGTTGCGTAAATGGGGGATGGTTGAGGATTTCAGACGCACAGTGACATAGAAGCGCGATGAGCGAAAAATATGAATGGCGCTGACATTATATACAAGTTAACAAATCACAACCTGATCTACGCTTTTGACAGAAAGGAACGCGCGTATGTGATCAGCACTTTCGCCATTGAAGACCCCAGGTTGCCTGCTTGATATCGTATGCGCCTGAAATACCCTGTACCACTGGTCGCACATTTACATTCAAGATGCCCGGGTTTCCATCGGCTCCCGTGCACTTGGACCACTTCAGATTAGTCGTGCTCGACTTCACTGTAACGTAGTCCTTGAGGTCTGGGCCCGCGCAGGCAATCGTTCCCTTCAAAACACTCTGCTCAGTTGTCATTAACAATCTCAAACACAAGCTGGCATATTGCAGTGTACTTACGGTATCGGCCGCATGCTCACTCCAGTATGCTTGAGTGATTGTGTCCAACTGACTTCCACTCGACAACTGTACGTTCCCCTGATATGCGACCTCCTTCACAGCAACTTGCCACCCTTGCGATCCGCCAGTGGACTGGATATGCAGCTCGCAGTTGCCCGTGTCATCCCCGCGGAGCTGGCTGAACGTAAACGCGGGCGCGTCGCCGATCTCACCATAGAGAGCCTTGACAGAGCCGCTATCATTAGGGCAGCCAGATCCAGAGAACTTCAAAGATGTAATTTTGGGGGCGTGCTCGGGTGCGGCGAGGACGAGTGCCGGTACAGCAGCGGCGAGGAGCAGAGCAGCGCGCATATTGAACCGATTGTACTTCCGAATAGAAAGAAAGTTTAGAGACGTTTGGTAGCGAGGTCAGCGTGAAGTGTAGCTTGTGCTCTGTAGCAATAATGTCGTGATAATCTCAGGGTCCACCCGTCCTTTATACACCTCCCTTCCATCGCCAACCTCGTCCCTCATCCCATGGTCGTCGCCACAAAAGTATTTTTTGCCACCGTATACTACTTCCGACGTCGCTATACTGTTTATTAACGGGAAGTTGCGAAGTCTGGTCGAGAGCGTTTGCAGGTGCTATTTAACCATATTAGTGTGCTAGTGTCCCGGTTTGTGCGCTGCTTGGGAGCGGCGTCGCTGGACAATTGTCGCTATTCTTAGCGATAGTGTAATATGTGATATAGCGGTGTTGGTGCGTGCGAAGTCGAGATCGTAGGAGTAAGCGTTTGGATGCTTGGGGGAGGCCGAGAGTCAGAAATGGGAATATGAATCTCGTGTTCATGACCTCGTGCGGGTTGGCCGAGAAATTCAAATCTTCTCAGAGTGTTCCAGGCACAGGACGACTGAACGTGTCCGTTGTTGGGCATGGTGAGCATGCGGTCGTTGGTGGTGGAAAGCAAGTGGTAAGATGAGACGCAGATGTGGACACTGGGACTATACCGTGACAATCACGAAATTTTAGTGAGGAGGTGCTCTTCATCGCGACAGTTACAGTCGGGAAATCCTGTCGAGACTCGACTATATTGTGTTTCCAGGAGCAATGCATCGCTCAAACACTTCGCCTAGCGGGATTTGCTGGGTTTTTTCATTGCTGTGTTGTGACCCGAATCTTGGACCGTTCATTAAAGATGTCTAGGTTTCTCGGTGTCTATTCTTCATGTCAAGGCATGTTTCGATTCCCACCACAATGTCGAGTCAAACTTGATTAAAATTTTTGATGCCGGTGGTTGTTCGCGGGTTCTAGGTGATGAGCCCGTTGTCGTAGGTAAGGGAGAAGGAAGGACGCGCCCCTCCCGGAGGCTTGGCTTTCCCGCGGCGTTTACGCGCCTTAGAATCGTCGCCGCACCACCGCACCACAACAATAACGAGCATCAGGCCATGATTGTTTAACACATTAATCTTAGGAGCCCTGCGCTATTCTCGCCTGTAGATGCCAGTACTGGCAAATAAAGTAGGTACCGTAGCAAAGGTTCCGAAGACGTTGAATCGGGTCGCACAGCACGATAGCTTCACCAGCAAACCAACCTCTTGCGCCAACATCCCGAAATGTTTCGCCCAGGCTTTCGAGTCTTCGACTCCGCTTTCCGAACAGTGAGAAACCCTGCGCAGTTTCGACCGGCCAAGCATGCACAATCCCGCGCATACCGACAAGTACGCTTTGGTGGCAAGAACCCGCAGGGAGCCCACGGCCGCTTCCATTTCGTTTCCAGCTTGTTCAGGAGATGGGCTGCACGCTCGACATTCTATCGTGATATAGGACTGATTGGTCTGGGCACTGGGGGTGCATACGTGTATAATTTGGAGGAGGTGCCAGTAAGTTCGATATGACGGTTTTCCACTACCTACGTCTATTGTGCTGACCTTTGGACAGATCTCCGGCCGCCGCCGCTTCAACATCATAAGCCCACGAATCGAAGCTCAGATAGGTGCTGCAACGGTCGACGAAGTGCAGCAGCAATATCAGGGACAGATGCTGCCAGACTGGCATCCATCCGTGCGTCGGGTGAAGAAAGTGCTCGAACGATTGATACCATTTGCGGAGGAAGCGGGGTTGCACGATGTGAATTGGGAGATCCATGTTATTGAGAGCCCGGAGGCGAATGCTTTCGTTGCGCCCGGGTACAGACCATTCGGTCCAGTATCACGAAATGCGCTAACGAAGTGACAGTGGGAAAGTGTTCGTTTTTACCGGTATTCTCCCGCTCTGCGAGGATGACAACGGAATCGCTGCGGTACTAGGTCACGAGATTGCTCATGTGGTAGCGCATCATACAGCGTAAGTAGCCCTCTCCAAATACTTCTCGGTGGCTAATCATATACAGTGAGAAGTTGAGCCAGGCACCGTTCGTACTTCTCGGCGTGCTTGCCTTGATGACTTTCGACTTGTCGTTCCAACTCAGCAGCGCTGTTCTCAACCTATTTCTCTCGATGCCGGCTGGCCGCAAGCAGGAGGCCGAAGCCGATCAGATTGGCCTCATGATGATGGCACGAGCCTGCTACCGCCCCGAAGCCGCCATGGAGTTTTGGCATCGCATGGAGACGACTGGAGGCGCAGGGCCGCCAGAGCTACTCTCCACTCACCCGTCCCATCACAACCGGGAAGAGAAGATTCGCGAGTGGCTGCCAAGGGCTCACGAGCAGGCTGAGAGGTCTGATTGCAGCGCTACATCTCACTATGGTGAGTACGAGACGCAAGCAGAGCTGAAACTTTAGCTAATTGAGTACCAGCACAACAGTTCAACAGCTTTTGGGGACGGTAGAAAGGTAAGCCTACCGTATACGATGGCCTGTAAGATAGCCCACTTGTAATTCTAGCATGGAGAAACCGGCGATACACGAATGAACGAATAATGCCTTTTCCCTCGGTACTGGCTACCGGAGCTGCAGATATAGAGGAACCCTGTCACCCGAGTTATGAACTTGAGAAAACTGATGACTACCAGAAGCACGAAGAATCCGCGATACGCGGACAAAATGTTACAAAACTACAAAACTACGTAACTAAAAGACTTCAACTTCGTCAATATCGTCACGTCTTCTTCCTGTCCGACTTTCCATGCCACTTGTCGATGCTTTCTTCGCCTTCTTCGTTTTCGACGTGTTCTTTGGCTTCGCAGGATTCTTCTTGTTCTTCTTCGTCGGTGGTCTCTCCTGATTGTCACGATTATCATCGCCCTCGTCGTTGTCAACAGAGATACGCTTCCTGGATTGATTGGCACTCATCCCGAGTTGTTTCGGTTCTTGTCCGACACCCCCGTTCCCATCACCCCCACTACCCGCTTTGGTTTTGTCTCTGGCTTTTCTTCGTGATGCGACCTTCTTTCCGCTACCTTCCGTGACACTGTCTTGTTGAGCGTCATCTTCCTCAGCAAGGCCCGGTGCTTTCTTCTTCTTGCTATTCTTGGTGGAGTTCGGCCCTTTCCCGCCGTTTCCATGATTATCGTCATCATCCTCCAAACTGTCGGGGTTCTCTTCGTCTCCTTGATCATCTCCAGGTCCTCCCGGTCGGTCGGGTCTTCCATTTGCCCCGCTCCCTCCACCATCGCCTTCCCCATCGCCTTCCCCATCGCCTTTCCCATCGCCTCTCCCATCGCCTCTCCGATCCCCGCCTTCATCACCACTACCGCCATTACCTCCATGGTTTCTGGACCCCTCCCTGCCCCTTTTGAGCTTGTACAGGGTTGTCTTCACCTTGTAACCCTCGTACTCATCATAGTCATCCTCATCGTCGTCGCTCTCCACGCCAGGCTCGTTCGGTCCTTTGTCCGGCGATGTCTCGTAGATTTCGGCGAAACTGTCGGCGAAGCCTCGAGCGACTTCGTCCTGGAGGGGGACGTCTTGATACCCGCCAAACCAGGACGCAAACCACCACCTCGTCACCTCGTTGATGAACAGCTCCTGTTTCGCGCTGATGCCGATGTCCACTCGGGCCCCCACGTTGAGGGACTCGAAGTGCTTGGGGAAACGCCGGAAGAGCCGCCGGTACTGTTGGAGGGCGAAGTTTTCGATGACTTTGATGTTGATCCTTGGGTATGTTGTGAACGGCTCAGCACTATCGCGGTTCAAGCGGGAGACGTTCATGTTGCAGGTATAATACGTGTAATCGATGATAGATCCTTCGTCGGGTAGTTCGAAGAAGTCGTCGCCTCGGTTGCCTCCGGGATGGCGTTGCGAAGCAGAGCCACCGTTGGCACCAGCTGGGTGGTCCGTTGGTGAATCTATACCGTTTTCCACCAAAGTTTCACCTTCGAGGTCAGTTTCCGGTTGGGGCGCCTCTTGTTGGGGATCCCCTTCCTGAGGCGCAGCTGCTCGTCTCATCCTGTCGTTTTCTTCTAGGAAGTCGACATAGTCGGACTTCCTTTTCAAGGTTCTGCCAGACTGCGGTGTCCATAGTCCACGCTTCTTGATGTACCCCGCCAGCTTCTTGATCGTCTCTTGCTTGGCGTTGTAATCTTGGACCAAGTAGCCCCGTCGTCTATCTTCATCCCGCTGACGTTTTTGTTCTCTCTCATCTTCGGTTATCTCATTCGCGATGCTTCCGCCTCCTGCATACGAACCTTCGGAATCGACGTCTTCCTTGTCGACTTTCACCTTTGGGGGTCCGTACTTCCTTTGGAATCGCTCCTTGGCAACCGTGTCGTTGAAATGAGTCCTGGTGATGTTGAATACCTCCGGCCGCCTGACGACCTTTCCTTTGATCTTGGGATGTTTGACATTTCTCATCCGCACGAAGACCCTCAACTCACCCCAGCTCTGCAGGGACTCGACATACTCCTGGTGTATGTAGTTGTAGAACCGCGAGTTGTGCAGGATGTGCTGCTCCGCCCTTTTCGCCAGACGCCCCGGCCGCTCATCCTTGTTGACGTGCTTGAGATCCTTCCTCTTGAGCTCGCGATGGAACCGCTGCAACGCTCTGTAGCAAGCCGGCTCGGCGAAGCGCCCCCAGGCGATGGTGTCCACCATGGAGGTGCAGCTGCTATGGCCGCGCTTCAGGATCTGCGACTTGCCGTGCCACAGGTTGCGATACGGCTGCCTCTCGAACGGACACCGTGTGCCCCCCGACATTGCGCTCTTCATGTCGCAATCGTGCCACGCAGGTCTCCAGTGGTTGCCCTGCTTGGCGACCTCGTCGAAGGCCTGGATATCGTAGATCTTGGCGCTGTCCAGGGCGACCTCGTCGCGCGACGGGTACACCAACACACCCTCGCCCACGTGGGCGTCGTAAGCGCGGCTGTCCATGTGTATCCTGGAGCCGACCATGCGGTAGGTGAGAAGCATGACTTTCTGGTCCGGCGGGGCGATTCCTGGCGTTGTGGGGCTCACGGCGAAAGGGTTCGAAGTCATAGACATCCGGGGCGTCCTCGTCGGCCGGAATTCAGGCGACTTCAAGTCGTGGATCTCCCGTTTCAGCCTCCTGGCGTGGCGGATGGCGGATCGGAGGTTGCGCGCATATATCGTCCTGAACCCCATGTGGTCGAGCATGGACATGAAAACGGGCATCTGATGGAGGAACCGACGGGACGTGGTCTCGCCCTCCTTCTCTTCGGCTGCGTAGGTGTCGGATCCTTCGGTGTAGATTTTTTCCTTTTCGAAATTTCTCCGGCTGTAGAAGTAGATTGAGCGCAATCTTCTTTGCACTCTGGCAAAGTGTGCGTCTTGAAAGTACTCTTGCATATCCTCGACGGCCCTGTCAGCTTGATCTCGATGTGGCCGGCGGACCATGTGTTTGTGCGGTCCAGTACTGAGGGAGTTGTCGGCATTCTCGACTGCGGCTATAGACATATTTTCCGGATCGTCGTAGTCGATTGGAAAGAAGATGATTGTGTGAAGCAGTGTCTTTTCCGGCTCACTTGACGATGATTGCTGTCGATCCATTTTGAATGATGACGAAGCATTTACTCTTGGTTCCTCGCTCACCACTTTTGTCGCTGTCGCCGTTGATGACATGTTTGGCTACGATGGTCCGAGTATAGCCGCTGTAGTCAGTTAACATACACAACATCGAAAGTCGAACCATCCCATATTTGTATCCATGGCAGGAGGCAGTGTCAAGACGACATGTGTCTTTGTTCGATAGCCTTAAAGACTGAGATGCCACCTTTTTCGATGAAAGCAGAATGGCTGACAACGTGATCTGAGGTCGAACAAAGGTAAACATAAAGCACCTTAATTAACAGGGGTGAGCGATTTCCTGAGCGTTGTTCTGTTCAGCCATCGGCTTGGGGCACACCGAGTCTGGTAGTCCGAACGACTGTCGATGTATGGTCACCAGTGCCAAAACCTCGTACTGGCAGAGCCGCGACGCCTCCGAAAGTCTTTGTCCAATACCTCCGTACGTGCTCTGCAATCACAAAGGCTTTGCGGGTTACTGCTGGATATCGGCGAGAACACAACAATGGCCATCTCAAAACCTTCAAAGCTCCAGCGCTCTTGCTGAAACACGTGATTTCCGTCTACACGGTGTGCTTTGCCCTGTGGACGTGCAAGCTTGACTTGCTGTAAACTACTGCTCAATGTGCTCAACAACACATGGTCATGCCCGAGATGGTGTACACTGCCTCCGGTACCTACGGCGTTGCCTCGGTTGGGTCTTCGAAACAAGTACATCCACCACGACCACAACGAAGCATGAATCCCACTTTCGTTTCGCACACGACCTTGCCGTCGAACCACAACTTGACTCGTGCCAGCAGCCCAACTTCTCACGACTCAACCGAGCTCCCCCGACCAGCAGCCCGCCGCCGCTCACGCATGCCCTCGCAACCTCAGCTTGCGAACAGCCGGCCTGCGCGCCGTCAAACCTGCCAGATTCCAACCCGTCGCTCCCTCGCGCATGGTGCGACGAAAGGCTAAAAAGAGAAAACTCCACTTCACTGGGTCTTGGGTGGGGCTTCCGCCCACGCTTTTTGACCAAAGGTGCGTAGCCTCTCGGAACACAGCTTGCAGCCCTTCCCCCTTCGGCGTCACATTGCAGCTGCAGCGAACCCTGCTCCGTCACAGTTCCTGATTGTCACAAGGCGTGCCGCATCGCGGGAGCAGGTCCCCACGCCTCGGGGGGGTGAGCATGGGCAGGCCGGAGGATTTTCACGTGCGACGCACGCGGGAGAGGGAGGCGAGGCGAGGCGAGGCGAGACGAGACGAGACGAGGCGAGAGGGTGGAAAGAGATGGTCGCCGTCACCTGTGGAAGTCGTTTTGCGAGAGTCTGGACATGACGGGTGGCGGCAGGAGGAGGAGGAGGAGGAGGAGGAGGAGATGGGTACGGTACCTACTTTCGCACTCTCCCATCGCTTCACAACGTGTTATACGCATGGGGAGATTATCGCAGATGCACGATGTGAACGGTTATCAGGCCGCTGCAGTGGGGCGTAGGTGGGTAGTCCATGGGGCCTTGGGCATTGCATCGCACCACGGCTGGGTCGCGAAGGGCGCGGCACCTGCACACGGGATGTGGCGGCACAACTGCCTGCAACGGGCGAGGTGCAGTGTTGGTCGACGCAAAGAGGTTGTCCGGCCTGAACATGGTCGATGGGTTGGGTGAAGGGTGGTGGATAGGTAGTTTGGATGGAGGGACGGCGCCCCCCTCGCGACGTTGAGGGCCCAACGTCGTCTCTTGCTTTGGCCCGGCGCCTGTTCACGCAACCCGAGGCCCGCCCATCCGCTCCTCCTGCAGCAGTATATCGTTTTCCCTCCTGCTACACCGGTTAAGCACGCGTCCGCAATGTGGCTGGTGAGCGAGGTCGACGACGGACGGCACGATCCCGGACGTTCCTCAGCGCAAGGCTTCGAGTCGCAAGCACGGCTACCTACTCGTACCTAGCACGTTTTGAGGGGGGATGCGCTGCCTCCACCGACGTGCGCACTGCGGGTCAATCCTTCGAGGCTCTGCCCGCTTCGAGACCCTTCGATGGCGACGGCGTATATATGCGGCGGGAGATATCATAACGGCGGGAGATATCATAACGGCGGGAGATATCATAACGGCGGGAGATATCATGGCGGAGGGAGCTATTGCGAGCGCGAGGGAAGCGTAGAGTTTTCAGGTAGGTAGGTAGGTAGGTAGGTAGGTAGGTAGCTGTGGGCAAGAGGCCGTCTGTCTGCACGCTGCTACCGAGCTTTGCTTTGTGGACACTGTGGAGTTGGTAGGAATGCATGCGTGCTGCATCTACGAGCAGGCACACGTGCTAAGACGGCAGCACGCGCTCCGCAATGCCTCGTGGTTCCTGCGTCGCTGCAGAGGAGGACTCGATTCGACCTGCTCATGTAGGTACCGTAGAGAAAAACACCCTGCGTCTGCGGGCCACAAGGATGCCTTCTTCCACGGCTCGAAACGTCGTCTGGTGCGAAGCCTGTCTCTGTACGAGGTCGATTTTACACCGCGTGTGCGAGTACCTACGACGATCCGACCATCGACCTAGAACCCATGACGGACCAGGCCGTTGAGGCCAAGTCGAATACGAGAGGGCCTTCCCGATGCGATCGCATCCATCGGCTTTCTAAAGGCAACCAAAAGACGGCATCTATCTATCTATCTATCTATCTACAATCCACTTAGGTACCATTGCCGAACGAGGATGACACGATGATAACCTCGGTCAACACGCTCGACGCACACCTCACGAGTCCCTACGCATGCCCGTCCTTGCCCTGTATGCATATCTACTGTGCACACAGCACCCGCGAGGACGAGGCGCAAGAGGGAAGATCAGCGCAAATCCAGCCCACGGACCCGTCACTCTCCGCATTCGGGAGAGGGGGAAGGGGGCAGCCACACCCGCACCGCTGACACTCGGCGAACCACACCCTCCGCTCACCGCTACCATTGGCGAGATGGCCATCTGGTTGGACATAGGCCGACGGGCGGTACGGCGCGCGCAGGCGAACGCTGGGGGCGCGCTGTGCTGTGCTGTGCTGTGCTGTTGACGATGATGGGGCGAAACAAGTCTCGAGTTCAGCATCAAGCACAGCGGACCACTGTACCATACTCCTGTCCAGCTCCAGCGCGGTGTACGGTAATCCTCCAAGACGGATGTCTGTGACGCCGCAGGGACCTGTCCGAAGGCAGTACCCAGCAAGAGGCAGCACAGCGTCATCTCGCACCGTGCGACATATATATATATATATATATATATATAACCCACCACACGCACACCCACGAGCCCCGGTGAAGTCCGGTCTGAAATGCGCAGCCACATGGTCGCCACGTCCCGAAGGGAAAAAAGAAAAGAAAACTACCCAAGACGCAGCGACTCGCGCCCTGGAATAGCAGGCGAAATCACCGGTCCACGCGAACTCACACGCCACACTCGACGACGGCCGTAGCGCGCCTGCATGGTCGAGTCGCCGTGCATGCACCGTAGATTGCGAGGCTCAGGTCCCGCAGACGGGATTTAATGGGGGCTGCGAGGCGGAGCGGCCGTTGCGAGTGGTCCTTTGGTCGCCGAAGCATGTGGCCAGGGTGGTGGTGGTGGTGCTGCTGCTGCTGCTGCTGCTGCGGTTCTCGCGAGTCGGCCAGGGGAGTGGACTTGGTATCTAGGGTAGACCGGGTATCCAGAATGGACTTGGTATCGATATCCAGGGCGACATGTAGGAACGAACAGCACCTACTATGTATGTTGGGGTAGATACCGGTACCTACCTAGCTGGGGCCAAAACGCACCCAAGTCTCGAGCCCGACGTGAGCATGCGTGCGTGCATCGACGCTTTAGCCACGAACGATGGGGACCGGGAGGCCGCCGATCGATTGGGATGCGTGTGCGATTGTGGGCGCGTGGTTGACGGACTTGGGACGAGGGCGGATTGCTGCAAGCGCCGCCTCACGACCCCCTGGCGAAAACCCCATCTGCAGGCTCACCACCGCAATCCGTGGGTCGTGGCTGGAGCAGATGAAAGAAAGGAAGAAAGAGAGAATAAACAGGAAACAATAGAAGAAGAAGGAAAAATTGACACTGTGGTTTGAGAAAAGATGGGTTGGTGTGTGTCAAAGAAATTCATTGGATTGCTGTCTAGAGCGACGCTGTGAACAACAAGGTGGTATCATCCCAAAGAGAAAACCACTCGATAATTTCGTTTCCCGATCCGACTGGTTGCGCAAAGGAGAAGAACAGGCGGCATATCGCTGCTGGTGGTATCATTCGTAAACAAAGGAAAACAAGGACGAGGACGCGTGCAGGCCCCAAGATCGACCCCCCCCCCCTCCCTCCCCAGAACCTAAAATACCGCAATGCAGACACGATCAAAGGGCCCGTGATAAGTCATCGTCGACTCGCCGTAATCAAACGTCATCCAAGGTAGGTCCGAACATAGAGGACATCCAGGAAGTGAAGGCTGGCTAGTCGCCAAAAGAATATGTTACAGTAGAAATGCGTAGGCGGTGCGTGAGAATCCCCAGGGCCGGAAGAGAGCTATTGTTCTTCCATGAGCGGCTGGTCGTCGGCCTCGCGCCACTCCCGCGCACGCTCAGCGAGGCGCTTGACGCCCAAGATGCGTTCGGCCCACAGCCCTTCGGAAAGTGTCCGGAAGGTGTATGCACGCTGGGAGGAGATGACGCCAATCGCTTGGAGCACAGCCTTGCGCGAGTCCCGGCCAAACACTGCAGGGTGGTTGATCCATTCCAAGCTCGACTCCAACTCGGCGTCGAGGGCATGCATAGTGGTCGCATCGATGCCAGCGGCCGGCGTAAAGGGATTCTCCGCGTGCGGCGACGGTGTCCTCGGGCGGTCGCTGCCGGCCACTGGGGAGCTTTGACCCGTGCTGCCGAGTGCGCTCGACGGGTCGTTTCGTCGGTGACCAGGCGGAGGAAGCGGAGGGAGGCCACCCTTTCCGAGACCCTTCAATATACTCCTCGTCTCTTTCAGCAAATGATGTGCCCGGTCATGTTGACCCCGTGAGACCAAAGTAAGCGCGCGAGTCAGCATGTCTGAGGTGAGCAGTTCCATTCGCCGCTGCACAACATGAGGATGCGGCGGGATAGGTGGTGTCGATGGTCGGCTGCTTGAGTTCTTCCTCGACGACGAAGGCAAGATGGTGATGGCTAGCAGGGATGGGCGTGGTAGGTGTGCGATTGAGCCGTCCCGAAGGATGTCGCCGTAGATGAGGTCCGCCTGGATCAACGGAACTTCTTCGACACTGAGGGTACGGGAATCGTCCTGGTCGAGGGGCCCACCTAGGGCTTCCAGCCCGGAAACGATGGTTTCCCAAGGGTCCTGCAGAAGCTGCTCCGGAGACGCGGTATCCGGTGCGATGGCGAGCTGTACGAGGATATCTACAGATGGTGTTAGCGCTGGGTTGTCTTAGGTGGGTTGTCTAGAGTTTCTGGTCTAGAGTGTGTCGTCTAGCGTTGTCTAGAGTGTCGTCTAGAGTGTGCTGCCACTTGTCAACGTACCTCTCTTGTCGCCGAAGCGCAGGTCGCCCAACGATGCCTCGGCGTCGCGGCCCGTAGCGCGTTTGGTGATGTGGAGAGCGCCGCTAATCTTGACGAACTTTGCCGGAGAGCCTTCTGGGAGGCGTAGCTTGAGCTTTACGTTTTGGTGAGAGGTCGTCTGCAGAGAACCGAGGCAACCGGCTACGCATTCACGGAGCATCATCCAGTCCTTTACGTAGGTGTAGGACGCTTTCGTACGCGTAGAGAGCTCGATCATGGTGTCGGGCTTGTGTGTCAGGCCGAGACCGAAAGAGTGAATGGTAACCCTGTCTAGCATCAGCGACGCGGAACGGGAAGGGGCGCTTCGACGTCAAACTTACTTTGCGGCCTCAGCTCGCGATATCACAAAGTCGACGCTCTCCGTGTCCGATGTCGACGAGTCGCTGATCAGGAGAATGCTGGAGAGCGGGTTGTTCGACTTGCGCTGCATGAGCAGATCCATGGCCACGTTCGCACCCTCCACCACATCTGCGCGGAGGCTCTTCTGGCCTACGGGGCGGATCGAGTCGAGCACCTTGGACCAGTCTCTCCAGTTCTTGCTCGTCATGCCTACCATGGGCACGCCGCCGCCGCTGGAGCCGAAGGTGACCAGACCCATGCGGTCGCGCTCTCCCAGGCTCTGCACCAAGAAGCGGAGCGTGTCGCGCAGCAGGTTGATCTTCAAGCCCTGCATCGACGAAGACACGGGAATGACGACGACCATGTCCAGGGGCACGTGCAGCCCGCCTGAGGGGCGCGGTTCGGCCCTGCCAGCGCGCGAGCTGGTGTACTCGGTGGGCGCGGTGACGGTGGACCGGGCGGCGCCGTACGAGGAGGCGATGGACGAGATCCGCTTCGGCCGGCGGTAGTCGTCGTCCTCGGTGCCCGAGTTGTCCTGGTCGTAGTCGGGCAGGCGCTGCGGGGGGGGGAAGTCCATCCGAATGTCCATCAGAGCACGGCGCCACAGCTCCAGCTGGCTCCGGTTCTGGAAATGCAGGTGGAACGAGGGCAGCTCGGCCACAGACAGGCTCAGGGTCAGGATGGCCTCGTCGGGGGAGTGCTCGACCTGGTTGAGGTGCTTCTTGATGAGGATGGAGCCCTTGAGCGTGCACTTGGGCTTCTTGGGCGGGCTCGTGTCGCTGTCCCACTTGTCTGGCGGGCTGGTCTTCTTCTCCTTGACGCAGATGAGCATCTCGGAGAAGAGGTAGCATTCGAGCTCCTGCCACGACTGGCGGTCCTTGCCGACGCGCACGAGACTGTGCAGCCGCAGCTTGCCAAACCGCGAGAAGTCCAGGCCGTGCCAGTTGTCGACGCGCGCGTGCAGCTCCTCGGTGATGTCGTCCAAGACCTCCTCGGACGCATACGGCCTGTCCAGGTGTCGATGGTTGCGCACCGGGGACTTTGCACGCCCATACTGCTCCGGGGCGCTCGCGCTCGCCATGGACGGCATCGGGGGTGCGCCGCGCACGTCTTCGGCATCAGGCCGCCACTTGCCCTCGACCACCTCCACCGTCACCAGGCACGTCAGGCTCTGCTGCTGCCGCGACTTGCTCAGCGTCGGGAATTCGCTGCGCACCGTCACCGTGGGCGCCGGAATCGGGCTCTTCAGCAGGCCGCGCGGGCTGCTGAGGCTCGACTCCATCGACTGCACGTCGTAGTCGTGTCGTCTGCCGTCGTGCGTGGCCGCATAGTCTCCCGAAGATGCAATCCCCGTCGCCCCGCTGTCACTGCGCAGGTGCTGCCGCGACTGCGACCGCATGTTGTTTTCCAGCCGCTCTCGCGAGTGGGACGAGTCTCGCTGCGTGTCCCGCGGCCGCGATGGCTGTGATGGCTGGTACCGGCTGCTGATGTCGCTGTCGTTTCGCGGCCTGCCTGTCGGCTGCTGCGGTGCACCCTCGCTCCGCACCGTCTGGTTGTCCCATGGCGTGGGCGTGTTTTGCTGGCTGCGGTGGCTGCTGTTGGAGTCATTCTGCCCGGATCGGACCATGGTGCTCAGTTTCTCTGCGCCCTCGGTCAGTCTGAGGGCAAGGGGGAGGTGTAGGTACCAAGAGAGGAGGATGGGACGAGCGTCCCTCCCCACCGTGTGTGCGGCTGCCAGCACTCACCCAAATTCAACACATTGCCGCCGCGGCTGGTGTCGAGCCCGAGGGTCGCATTGCATGTCGGGCAGTGCTGCGAATCAAACTCGCGGATGTATTCGTAGAAGCAGGCCTCGTGCGAGACATGGCCGCAAGACAGCTGGAGTATGCGCTCGCCGCGGAGGGTGTGCTCCAACGGCTCCTCGCAGACAGCACATTCGCTCCCGATGAAGGTGCGCTCGCGGCGGGTGCGAGACCGTTCAATGTCGAGCACGCCGGCCATGCCTCTGCCGGATCTCGGAGGTGGTTGGGAGTCGAGGGTTGTGTTGCTCCGGGAGAAGGCCTGCGCGTGGTGGCTCGTCTTGTCAAACTTGGAATGGGAGCTGCGCGAGCTGGGTCGATAGCCTCCTAGAAAAGACATGAGTGGACCGAGCGCAGAGACACGGCTTCTGTGGTTAATTACTGTGGGCCGTCGATGAGCCAAATACGACAGTCTTGGGCTTCTCCTTGCGGTGGCTGCTCTTCTTGCGGGGCCGATGTCCTACAAGGCCGAGGTCGAAGAGGTTCTGCTCAATCTCCGACGACTCTTCTTTCCTGCGCAACGTTTGACTAGGTAGGTTCCAAGGAGACGAAGAGGATTCGATGGTCGACATGGAACTTCAGGAGACGGCTGGTCCTCGCTTCACACTCGTTTCAGCATGGAGAATGCGCGCGGAAGATCGTCTAGGATGAAGCCACGGGCTCTGCAGAGGGCGGGACCTTGCTTGCAGGGGTTGTTCGGACCGGAGACGAAGCCTTGAGACGACAGGGGCTGGGACCGTATGGCGCGAGCAACTGTTGCGGCGGGCAGGGTGATTGAGAAGAGGGAAATGAAGATCGAAGGTGCGAGAGTCAGAAAGGAGTTGTTGCGGGGACCTTCGGCGGGCAAAGGTTGTTAATTCGCGTGCAACCTGAACCATAGCAGCATCCACCGGCAAGCCTGGCAGAAGCTGCAGGCTGTCTCGCGCAACCCCTGCAATGGGGGCAACGCCGCCGCCAGTGACGGCCGATGAGGATGAGTTGGTGCACGGGGAGGGGAAGGGAAGGGAAGGATTCCATTAGGGGGTGTTCGCCGGCACTGGAGCCTGCGCCACAGCCTTCGTTATTGGCAGATACTTTACCCTTTGCTGGATCAGGAGGGGACCGTGAGGGCGGGATTCACGTCCGCTCCCGCTGGACCATTGGTCTGGCCCGGCACGAATCAAGGGCTGATGCAGACGTCTCTTTTTGAAGGGCACCTATATGTGGCGTGCTACCAGATAGGTGGAGACCCGACGGCAGCGGGCAAACACCAGCAGCTACGCGAGCGCAGCGTTCAGTCACATTCTGCCTGAAAGACCAGACCAGACGAGACGAGACGAGACGAGATGTCGGATCGATATTCGCACAGTCCTTCACAGAGCATGTCCCAAGGGTCTATGTACGTACGCATTCTTCTGGCAGCTCATCACCCTCGCCCGCGAGTCAAGAGCATCTCGCCCTTCCCCGGAACCAAGGGTAACGCTGCCAGACATTCTTGAGCGGCCAAGTCGTTGGCTTGCTCTCACAGCGATGTGCAAACGGTGCGTCGGTGTGCCTGAGGACCGTCTTTTTCCTGAAAAGACTGGCTCTGGTTTGAACTTTGCCCCACAGGTCCACTCCTACCTGGGCACCTACTACCTAGACTACCTGGTGAAACTTTTGTTTCGTGCAGGTCTAGCCTGCACACTACATGGAGGATTCAGGTGAAGCCTGCACACTACCTACATGGAGGATTCAGGTGAAGCCTGCACACTACCTACATGGAGGATTCAGGTGAAGCCTGCACACTACCTACATGGAGGATTCAGGTGAAGCCTGCACACTGCATCACACGGGTGGATGCGAGCTTGCAAGGGCATTCACGCATCGTGTCCACTAGTCTTTTCGCTCCCCTCTGTAGCGCACGTCACAATTGACTCGCTCGACAATTGCCGCCATGTTGCGAAAACGACAGTTGACCCGCTGTCAACCTCATGTCACAGTGACAGTTCGCAGCCTCGAGTCAGCCAGCACGAGCCGAGCGCGATTATCATCTGCGAATGCCATGATCGCATCCAGGCCAAAACAATCGTGACATGACTGCATCCAGGCGAGAACAATCGTGGCATGATTGCATCCAGGCGAAAACAATCGTAGCGCCGTCCAGCAGAGCTAATGTCGTCGATGAGTCGCACTGCGGCCGGCTCCATTGCTACCTACCCATCTACCCACCTACCCATCTACCCACCTACCCATCTACCCACCTACCCATCGTAGCACGTGGCTACCACGAGGTATCGTAGATTGCAAATGACGACTGCCAATTCAAGCCGAGTATCGAAGACAAGTCCCCGCGGACCACTTGCCAAGCCTAATCACTCGACTAACCTGCTCAAAAATACCTTCCCCCCTGACCGAGGCCGTTGAGTAGGTACCTACCTACTACCCATACCTAGCCATCCTCTTGTGTGATCGCCAGACCCGACATCGCCACGGGCACAACCGAGCTGTAAACCAACGTCATCTCTTCGGGTGTCTGCTTCTGTGGACCCTGTGCACTCCAAGCCTTTGCATTATGCGCCTGTCACCGCATTCTTTGCATGGTGTGTGGCGTTTTATGCTTTGTGACGGAGGGTGGACCATGCTTAGGTATGCGCGGCCACGTGTGCTCCCAGCATGGTGCATTCGGTATTGTCGCAATTCGCTGTGCTTTCAGAATACCCACAAAGTCCAGAACGACGGCCTGGGATGCTTTCCTCAGACCTATCGCTACCTGAGATGCTTGCCTCAGACCTATCGCTGCCATGCTATCACGATAGCAACGGACTGTGATTACCCCAATTGTCCAGGTCCTTGTTGGACGTTGGCGAATGTCTTCTCACCCAGTGGAAGGGACTGCAGTCTCCACTGCAACGCGCATGCGCTCCTCTACGGTAGCTCGCGACGAGCGCGAGCACTTGCTACGGCGAACACCCACCGCCCGTATACTGAGTGTTCGTATTTCTCCTGCGCTTAAAAGAATTCGGGCGGGCTAGTGACCTTTCCGGAGCCGGTTCGACATCTACGTTGAAGTCTCACACCATCGTTTGCGCTAACGGTAGTCCAGAACGATTAGCATCGTGGCATTCTTTCCGAAGCATAGCTAACGACACCCAAATTTTATATCCCCTCGATGTTTCCAGAAGTACTTAGCAGCTGGAGAAGTGTTGATGAAACAGACGGACCGGATGTGGCTTGGACCTTGCCTCCATCAGTTGTCCCTCTCGTCCTTCCTTCCTTCCTTCCTTCCTTTCTATCCATCCATCACCTGATAGCCTTTCACCCGCTGCCGTGCTCATCCGCTGCTCCCATCATCGACTCCATACAGGGTCCCCCCGACCACACCCAGTCACCCTCGTTCATCTCCGTGTTCTTTACCAACCACACACTCAGCCTCGGTTCCTTCGCGGTATTACTCATTAGGCGCCTCGCCCTTGTGTAAGTTCGAACGATGTCTTCTAGCAGCTGTTAGCGTCACTCTAGCCATGCATGAACCCGCGGACTGGCTGATGATATTCTGAATCTTGCACCAACAAGAAGTCTCTACAGCCGGATAACGCGTAACGGGAGGCAGACGTGGCTATTAACTACACCATTCATGGACATGCCAAAGTTCGGAGAGCAACCGAGAGCCCTTCTATCATGGTACAGCCGAGCGTTGGACTGATTTAGGCGGGGAAGTCCAGATGGAGCTGAGCGCTCAAGTCGTCTAAGGTGGTGTCCATCGTGTCTGGCGCGGCTTTTTCCAGAGAGAATGGAGCTCGCATCACAGGACAAAATTGGAAATACGGCCAAGCTTCTGTTTGCTGCTGAGGTGCGCTACATGGCATATTCACACCACCATGTCTCTTGCTTTGGGACTGCTCGGCTTGTTCCTCTGCTCTATATTTGTCAAATTTTGAAACAGACCCATCCGATACACTAACACCAGAAGCAGCAGACGGCTCCGAGCGGTAAATAAAACCCACGCGGTGCAGAACGCGAAGCGTGGAATGACAACCACGGGTCGCACGACTTTCCTCGACGCGCCACACGCTCGCGACGCTTTGGGTCGGAATAGGGGGCGTTGGCGGTAAGAGTGGAGGCTATACCTACGCTTGTGCAGCGCGGGCGCGCGGTAGGTAGCCATGGAACCGCAGCCACACACGTTAAACGTGCACATGGACATCAACTTCAACCGAGGAGGGCAGGTGAAGCTGGAAAATAAAATTAAAAAACCGAGGGGCGACCACGCCGATCTTTCACGGGCACGACAGTACATCTTGTGCAAGGGTTGCCGGGTGCCGGCTGAGGGTTTGCATCCATTTGGATCCGTCATGATGTTGAAAAGGTTGGTCCCTCCTTGCCGGATTCTTGCCGCAGCGTGTGTGGTAGGTAGGAGTACGTGTACGGCCGTACAGCCCGTGTCTGAGCTTTGGTCAGTAAGATCTACATCCGGTCGCAATTGAGAGCCGTGTCTTTGGGATGGCTGGCTGGCTGGCTGCTTGACCATTCAGGAAAACTTCAGACAATCCCATGGCAGAATCCAGGAAGCATATGCATCAAGCCTCTTGGGAAGCTGAAGAATCTTTCCCCTCTGTTTAGCTTCACAACGTGTTATGGACAGCGCTGGGATGTTATCTCTTGAACTGACGAACGCGCAAACATCACTTGCTAGGTGCGTGGCTAACTTGAATACCGATCATCACATTGTCACGGAGACAATGGAGACACGCCATCGGAGGACGTGGGATGTAGAACAGACTGAGATGAAGAAGAAGACGGCCACGAAAGCGCTGCGGCAAAGGAAGGTTGACAACGAGAAGAATGCCCAAGACAAATCTCGAAACGAGCCTTGAGAAACGTGGTCTTTACTAGGTAACGGCTGCAGGAATTCATTATTATTCTACCCGGAGAACGAATGACAAGCACGAGCCATCCATCACGTCCAGTGGCTACCTACGCCAGAATACACTGCTTCGTGCGCTTTCAAGTACCGAGCTCCCCAGCCAAAACGCGGATCGATATGCGCAATGTGTCGTCGGTGCAGCGAAACTCGGAGAATGGATCATCCGCAGATATGCTGCGTCTTGGGAAGGACAGCACTGCACTTTCACCACTTTCGAAGCCAGCATCGACACTCGTGCTGAATTTTTCGTGTGCAACGACGACTGCTAGGTACCTACCCTCAACAAAATTGCTGTTCAAACTCTAGAGCTCTCCACCAAGTCCTCCCAGCCGAACAGATCAAGACATCTCCGAAGCTGCCTACGACAAGCTCTTGGCAGCCGTCATCGAGCTTGCTCGAAGCGAAGCAAAGGAGGTGCATACCTCAATTTGAAAGCCGAGCTGGATGGTTCTGTACAAAATAGGTGCTCATGGAAAGCCTGGATCCTAGGACGGAAGCCGGCGATTTTGAGGGAGTGTAAGAGAGGTTGAATTATGCTGTGGTCAGGTATGGAATTATCATCGCGGTGTACCTGAAAAAGAGTGTCACCGACTTCTTTCGATTCAGGAGCAGCATGTATCATACTTCATCTTATACGACATCTCAGTGAGTTGAGTCATTTCTTAGCATGTACTTCTCTGTTCTGTTCTGTTATCTTGATGATGGCACATCGGCGGTGTTCGACCTTACGATCGAGCATGGGGGTGAGGTACTCTAGGAACACGCATAAGGTCACAATCTGAAAGACGAACTACAGAGCAAGTTCGAGATGATCGCTCAGAGGTTAAGAACACAATGTGCGAGTTATACCCGGGGTCATGATTGTGAGCTCCTCGTGCGTTAACAATGCTTTGTGTAGCAGCTACGAGGGTACCACCTCTTATTAAATACAGCGATGCACAATGTTGCGTTTGCAAATCTCGTGAAAAATATGTTGTGAGTAACTAGACTTGACCTGGGTGAAAGGTTAGGCGGCCTTATTGCGCAGCTTTTGGGTTGAATGTATTTTATTCTGCTGCAGACGGGGCCCATACTCATCAGCTGCTCTACAAACGAGGCACTAGCTTTCCCTATAAGAAGTCGTCATTTGATACTTCCCTACAACTCGCTGCCCACCCTGGATTGCTTTGAAGCACAGTCAGCCCTCGGGGAAATGGCACAACCCCCCATTTTCACGCTTCCAGGCGTCAGCCTGAAGCGTGAAGCCGACTCCTCGCGCGCAGAGACGTTGCAGTTGACCTGTCCAGATGACAGCGAGATGATCGCGCTCATCTGCAAATTTCTGGCCTCGAATGGCGGCGCTGCGTCAAGACAGCTCCAAGCCAAGCATTTCGGCCATTCTATTCGGGTTGTGCGCAACTTTCCCAGGACGTTCTGGAAGGCTCTTAGAACGGTTGCGAACCAGGGGGAAAACGCAGATGAGTACAAGTTGAAGCACGACTGGATTGCATCACTTCCCTCCCCGGAGGAACTTCCAATGATCAACCGCCAGCACTTGTTCAGTATACTCTTGCCTCAAGGCGCATCTCGTCGCGGCAATACTTGCAGCAAGCACTCACTACAGACGCCAGCGCCACTCGAGGTTGACTTGGACAGCACTTCTGCACCGAAACTACGTCCTAGAATCACACGTAGCGAGTTCTTGGAGGCAATCTCGACAATTCTTCAGGATTCTCCAGATTCTCAATGGTATAATCGTTTGAAGGCATTGCTGGCGGATCCTCGAAGCCTTGCTAAGACCAATCCGGATGAGGTGCCTGTAATTAATAGTAATAGCTTCTACACGACATTCGTAGTCGGACAGGTCGTGCGGCAGTCAGATTTGTATCGGTCGAATGCGATGGCAAACGCAGTAGACCGTTGGCTCCCGTTCAACGAGCTTTGCAACAGCATCCATCCACTGCTATCTCGAGAACGATGGCTGGACGTGAGTGATCAGCATTGGCATCTATTGCAGCCTGTGTTGCGTCTTGCCTCGATGTTTCTTACCACTCCAAGCTGTTGGTCTTGGTACGAGCACGTTGCTGCCGGAGTAATCAAGCGAGATCACAATGGGCGTGCGTACATTGACCCTCCAGCCGAACAACTTACGAAGGAACAAAGACAACATGCTGTACGAAGCATCCTTTCGAACCTCGCCGAAACTACCTACTTGTCTGTCGGGGATGATGGTTACTCGGTCGATACTACAGCGGGCTTCAAGACGAACGCGTACTGTATAGCGGAAATCGACTTGGACAATCCCGATGCTTCTCACATTGTACTCAGTCCAGAAAAGTTCAAGACCCTACACGCATTGGGTAGGTCCTCTTTCAGCCAGCGTGGCTATCTCTTCATCGTTTTCGGCCTCGCTGTAACAGTCTTGCACGAGATTGCAAATTTGTTCTACTGTGCTTCTCATCGCTTTGCAAGCAGAACGCTCGAAGAACCCAGCTTCCAGCGGGACGGGCCTCTCAGTCGTGTCCGCGAGATGGGGAATTCATGGGAGCAGGTTAGTTTTGGCTACTCATTCTCTCCCCTCTGGGACACGAATGGTCCTTTGACGCTACTCGAGACCAGTCTAGCAGATATGAGCGCTGCCTATCCCGGACACGTCGACGTCGGGTCTACAGACGTCGACGATTTCTGCCAGAGCTTCACCCCACAAGCGTGGCCGCTGAAGTGGTTCCGGCGACGCACCTGGGACAGGATCGCTCGGGATGGGCTGGGCTTCATGAAGGAAGAGGCAACTTCGTACACGGTCCGGGCCAAGAAGGATTACCCGATTCTGGGTTGGTGCATGGCTTACAACACGACGCCCCATGACGAGTACGTTCACGCCATCGCGTGGCCGTACGCCGGTGAGTATACCAAATATAGCCAAGACGGAGTTCATTTCACCATCTCGCAGTTGAGTTTGGAGGACGAGCAGGGCTTCACGATCCAAGAGAAGGAGTTCGCCCTCGCGTGGGCGGCCACGTACGGCAAGCTCGACATGAAAGCTCTGCTCGCTGATCGAGAAGTGTGCACCAAGCACGCAAAGCGCCAGCGGGAGGACGACACTGGTCCTCCAGACGAAAATAGAGCGAAGAAGCACAAGATGAAGGAGCCTGAGAATCCCTTCACTAGCAACTACGCGCTTCTGGAAAATCACAACGTCGGAGCTTTCCATAGAGCTTCCATGTGGGCACTGGGTCGGTTGAACGTCGAGGCCTTTGCGGCAGAGTTCGCCGAACATTGCGAGGAAGATGCCCGTACGAAGGCGTTCGTTCGGGATTTCGACAATATGAGCGTGGAAGAGCTCATTCTCGACGTTACAACGGCCACGCGAGCTGATGGTGCTCAGAAGCCACCATTTCCTACATGCGAAGTCATGCTGAATGCCGACGAGAAGCGGCTGCGTGAGCGAGGACATTTGAAGGGGGCTTTTAGAGTGAGTTGATGTCAACAGTAGATCTGGATCCTCTGAATGATGGCTCTCTCATCATGTAGAGAGGCACTTTCCACTTACCTGGGAGAATCTGCTGGTATTTCCAGCAGATGTGGCCATTGCTTCACGAATCTGGCCATACAATTTCAGGGTAAGAAAGCCTGATGCAGCGTTTCAAGCTCCGTAGCATTCTGAGATGTAGACTAGCAACGAAGACTCAATATTTTACGACTCGTTGCCTAAATAATGATGACTAGTAAACCTGTATTTCAAAACTATGATTTTTTTTCTTTTCAAGGATGCTGGTACACAGTCCACATGAACCAAAAATGCTGATTCTTCAGCCGCAGGAAGAAGAAGTCCATCATCCATACTGAAAAGATTCACGAACCTCTAAGCTCCTAATGCAATTCGGAACCATATATGACTCAGTGTCCATTGTGTAGAAATATGGCCTGAATGACATTGATGGATTAATCAATTAATCACGCTAGCGCAGGCGCGCAGAAGGAAAATGTATCGATTACATCTTGGATTGTAATTTTCCGTTCCTAACTCATAATACCCAGGAAGTTGTAACTTGATCGCCGCCCCGCTCAAGCTCGCGCTTCAGCTAAACCGTGATCTCAAGAGCCGAACCGATCATACCAACGAGCCTCGACGACATCATCTTTGCAAGGCTCAGGCCTTCCACTCCACCGCAGTCTCATTGCCATTTCCGATCTCTGCGAGGATTTTACCGCCCTCCTTTTTGAAAGCATCGCTAATGGTGTTGGCGCCGACATTGGTAAGGCAGCGGAACTTGCGGTAGCCCTTGCCCGCCAAATTCTTGTCTGGCCACTTGCAGTCCCAGTTGTAGTTGCCTGCTTGGAGTTATCTTTCGTCCCCTCACGTTAGAACATGTAGGATGGAGTAATTACCCCACGCAAAGCACTCGCCATACGACTTGCCATCGGTGCCGTATAGATACCAGCGCCATCCACCGTCGCCAGCGGCGTAGCCACGGTCTTTGTAAATGGTGAAGTGGTAGAGGGGGTTTGTTGGTGAAGTGCATCTCGACGAGCTTGACGTCGGGCCAAGGTGCCTGGAGAGCGTCAGCATGGCAGCTCGTCATACATTACTGCGTGGAGCCATGAAGGGTATTTCCCCGGTCCCGAAGGCAAAACGTACGTCACCGTAGCCACACTTGCCCTCGCAGCGAATGCCCCTTCGGCCATGGGAGAGGTCGCTGTTATCGCACCACCCAGCCAACTGCTTAACTTGGTCGCATGTAGGATTGTCGTTCTGGAGCTGCCAAATGTTGATCTCAGTACCGGGGAAAGGGCCTTCGGCCTTTACGCCATGGATGTGGCAAAGGTCGAAGTTTGCCGAAGCGAGCAGAACGGTCAGGACGTATGCGAGTTTCGCCGACATGGCGAGCTGTGTAACTTCAAGTGTGTCTGTAGAAGCTTTTCCGAGAAGCCGTTGGGAGATCAGGGTGGTTCGTAAGAAGAAGAAAGGAGACGAGTGCTCGTAGGTACCGGGGTGGTGTGCTTATTAAGGGCAGGTGGCGCTTCTTAGGGCCGCTAGTGAGACTCAAGAGGTGAAGGTACGTAGGTAGAGGCACGTGCGGTGGTCCGCAAGGCACGTAGATACGCCTAGATCTCATTCCCTTCACAGTACCGCACGCGCCAGGCCCACCATGGCATCGAAGTAGTAGCGCCGGTGACGAACCATCTCTTTTCCACACGAGATCACATATTGTTGGGATCTATAGCAGATTTACTGTAGGTTTTGTAAAACAGTCATAAAAAGCTGGAATTTGGACGACATTTTCCACAATGTATTCTTCATTTCATATCTAGCGCCCGGCGACCAAACCTTCAGCACAAAAGAAGGCATTCGGGAACTTGATACCCTGACCATGCCAAGCCTTTATGATGATCGAGAGGGCTCTGATGATTGGCAGCTTAACCTATCCAAGCGATCGCAGTCGCGTTGTCAACCGCCCTCTTGCCGTGGTACTTGTGGCCCATGGTTTCTCCACCCTGCTCCATATATCTCTGGTTGATCCACTCGGCCGTAATATCGTGGTCGTTCGGACTGCAACGGAACTTTCGAGAGACTTCAAAGTGCCCGCCTGTCTCCGGATATTTGCAGTCCAAGTCGTGATTGTCATACGTGAAGCACTCTCCGTAGTTTTTGCCGTTGACGCCCCACAATGTCCACTTCCATCCGCCGTCCCGCTCGTATCCATCGTCCTTGTAGATAGTCGCGTGGTATTGGTTCGTGAAGTGCATCTCGAGGCGCTGAACATTGGCCCATGGTGGCTAGGGAAGGTTAGCTTTCAGGGAAAGAAGGTATCTTTGGTTGCAAGTCTTACATCCGTGATTCCGCACCTGCCTACGCAATTTATGCCAAGCCGGCCGTGGCTCAGATCTCTCTTGTTCTGGTAGAAGGGAGCCTGGAAGAGTTGGTCACACGTAGGCTCGTTGTTCCAATCGAAAATCTGCCAGCCATAGTTGAATGGCGGTAAAGGTAGGCCCGGACCTGGAGCAGTTATATGCAGTGACCTGCCGTGGTGATGAATAGGGGAACTGCCAGAAACTTGATAAAGATCGAAGTCGGCCACCACTGCTGTTAACTGGATGAAAGCGACCAAGATAGCCAAGAGGCGGGCGAGCGTCGCTGCCATAGTGAGCAAGCACTGGCGAGAAGTTATGTGGTGAAAGAGTTCGTGTGGTGTGTGTTGCTAGGTGCGTGTGTCTTCCTAGAGTGGCTTGTCGTCGTGGAAGGAGAGGACCGCTAAGGAGCCGCTAGTAAGGTGAAGGCAAACGCACGTGCAGAGATATGTTCCGATACCAGCAGCGTTCCTTCCCGTTCCAGTAAAGCATAAGCCGCGATTTCGATACCACCAGCATATTCCATGAAGACCACTACCTGCTCGAAGCGAACAGCAAGTTAGAAGAGTGAGAACACTACCTGCTCAAAGTAAACAGCAAGTTAGAAGAGTAGAAACACTACCTGCTTAAAGCAAATAGCAAGTTAAAAGAGTAACAACACTACCTGCTTAAAGTAAATAGTAAGTTCAAAGAGTAACAACACTACCTGCTCAACGTAGACAGCAAGTTAGAAGAGTGAAGAGCAACACCCTCGTGAGTCTGCATAAAGCGGTTTCTACTCGACATCCGTCCACACAATGTATCAAGATGCCAACCATGTATTTACGTCCCGATTCCCGATGAACAAGCAGGACATCATTCACGTATCCAAAGAGATGCACCCATCTAACCGGACCTCATCTCCACCGCATATTCAACTGACAAGCAACCTCAACCCGTCCAAGCAACCGCCGTACCGTTGGGATGGCTGTGCCATTGTGCGAGAGCACCTCGAAGAACGGGTAATCAGGGTTGCGGTATTCCTCAAAGTCACCGGCCTTCTTGCCACCCTGGCGTTTAGCATCGTTGATTTCCTTCGCGGTGATGCTAGTCAGACAGCGGAACTTGCGTCGGCCGTGCTGTCAGAATTGTCAGTAACCATCTACGAGAAAAGCCTTACGGGAGTTAGGCAGCTTACCAATTTCAGCTTGTCGTCATTGAGATTGCAGTCCCAGTTCTTACGGGTGTCGGTGTGGCACGCGCCATAGGTGTTGCCATCTACGCCGTACATGGGCCAGAGCCAGGTGAAGCCATCGGGAGCTGTGTAGCCGCGGTCTTTGTAGATGGCTGGGACGTGGTTAGCCGAAACGCTTCTCCATACGCTCGTGTGGGCTTACTGAAATGATGGAGAGGATTGTTAGTGAAGTGCATCTCCAGGAGCTCGACGCTCGGCCAAGGGTGCTGACTATAGGTCAGCTTTCTTTTCATTCATTCTGCTTATAAAATAAGGCCTGCTACTCACGTCATCCGGATGGTAATATCCACAGTGGCTACCGGGAACGCAGCGCATGCCCTCGCGGCCGTGGCTCAGATCGTTCCTCTCGTCCCAGCCAGCGATGACACCGTTCTCGGCGAGGTCTTCGCACTTCGGATCGTCGCCGTCCGTGAGTACCCAGATGCCGATCTGGTCTGGCCAAGGGAAGATGGTGGCTACGTCGCCTATGGCGACGTTGAGGTCAAAGTTTGCTGAGACGATGGGTGCGACGGCGACCAGGATGGCCGAGAGGTAAGAGAGTGCCAACATAGTGAATTGAGAGACGTCCTCCGGATTGGCAAGGGTGTTGATCAAGGTGCTTGCGCAGGGTGGTGTCGAACTGTAGGATGGTTACTGAGCGTGACGAGGCTTTTTTTATAGCAATACCCAGTCACCAAAGACCGTGCAGTGAGCGCGGGTATGAATCTCAACCACGCAAGCGGGCAAGGGCCTCGCAAACGGTCATGGTCCACGGGCCCAGATGATTACCTATACCTAAGATTTCGGCCAAATCCCCACTGTTTCGTGATGCTTCTTGCCCGTGGTCGACCCTTTGCGGAAACTTCAAACCTTGGTCTTGGTCGCTGAAGTCGATACCAATTCCACGCCCCATCCTTTCATGACGCATCTCTCCGTAATAATGACAATAATCACTCATCACACAGCTTTCCCCGAGATTTTTCGAACCACAATATTCCGTACAATGCGGGGCGTGCTCTAAGTATGGTCTCTCTCGGAGTATGTATCAGTTCCGTTGACGATGAGACTTTCTACGACCGCTTGTCCTCCGTCTTTTAAACTTCGATGTGCACATACGATCGACGACATGTGGGTGTCGGTGGCCATTATGACAATGACTACTTTTTTCACTCTGCTGGGTTTTTTTTATCATCTCTACCGCCCGTCTTGCAGCTAGCATTGTACACGAACAAAGGTTGCAAGTGATGTGAAGCCTGCTCAGGTGAAGACCTCACTGTTCTAGCTCTTTCTTCGCATGCACAAGTGTTCTGATTTCCAGGTGTGCTCGCACATGATGAGGCTTTCATCACTGAGCGCCGCGTCTCGTACCTCCCTTCTTCCCTATGAAATCTCGAAGTGGCAGTACCAGTACCATTCCCACCACACCGACGCAACACTGGGTTGATCGCAAGCCGCTTCGCATACAACCACAGCACCTATCGGTTGCGCCTAACTGCTCTTTAGATCAGCCCTTGCTCCCACCACACGGTCAGTACATCATTATGGTGCTCCAGCCCCAGCTCCGCGTTGTCTCAACTTCCACCGCAGCCCATAACTGCACCACAACCCCCTGCCACGCAGCCCAAATCAATCACCGCATCCTCAACCAAGTCAAGTACCTACTCTTCAACGGCCCCACCTCACACACTGAAGCCTGGATCTACGAGTACGCCAAGTACCTCCGCGGCGACTGGGACGCTCGGTACGTGAAGTTCCAAGTTTCCATCTTGCAGAAGGGCTTCGAAGCGTCGAGCCTCGTGTTCCCGCCTGCCCCCGGCTTTCTCCGTGACGTGTGCCAGCTGATCACCATGCTGCCCATGAAGGCGGGCACGGTGATTGAGCGCAAGTTGTTGATGGAATTGCTGCTGGAGGCGGCACGCGAGTGCAATATGGCGTGGTGGAACTCCACGCGCGAGCTGGCGGCGGTCATGTATGGAGTTATGCATGCGTATATGATCTATCGCCATCTGCAGGCCAAGAAGCAGGAAGACGCCATGATGAGCATGAAGAGGGGTAAGGTTGTACTAGAGAACGATCAGTTTGAGGCGGTGATGCAGCTGGCAGAGACTTTGGAGGGTGGTCTGAAACTTTGAGGTGTTGTGGTGCACGAAGCCTACGATCTCACGTGAGCAAGCACTGTTACGACCATGCTGTACGCTTAAATGCCTTGTCGTGAGTCTTCAACGTAGCCCTGGAATAGGCCCTATAGTCGGCTCTCATCGGCCACGTCCTTTCTTGAACAAGATACGACGTCATGCTGTGGAGGGTCAGGGGTACGGATGGTTAATGTGAGAAGTTCAATCAATGAAGATAAAAGCTGAATCTGGGCTTACTTTGCGATCGAATTGTGATGGTGGTGGCTACCGATGGAATAGTGACTAGATGATTGGTGTTGAGCCGTCCAGAGTGGTGAAGTCATGGATCCGTGCGTTGCGGAAAGCGCGACTTCGCGTCTAACTTTTTGGCAGGGGCGACGGCACCATCTCTACACCACACTATACAGCCATGGCCACGAATTACACTTGCAAAGCCTGCTCGAGGGCTCTTTCGAGGCAATCGTCGTCTTTACTACAAATCCGTTCGCCCCGCAAAGTGTCGAACCTCTACCGGACGGAGGCCGCGCGAAACCTCTCCACAACGGCATCAACCTCACACCATGCAACAAGCTCCCTATCGGCGGCCCAGCCGGTGTCGCAGCCCATCTCAGAGCCCGCAAAGCCCTCGAAGCTTTTACCAAAGCGCACTCTACCGATGGAAGGTTCCAACACCGGGAGCGCGCTGCGTGGGATAGCCGCGAAGTTGCGCGAGAAAGCGCCGCTGATGACGGAAACCTACGTCGCATATGCCGCAACGCAACAATTGATGAGGGAATGCACACGGCATGCCGATTACACGATACCGCAAGCATTAGAGAAGAACGACGAGATCCCCCGCGATGAGACGGGAGCGCATCTTGGTGTGAGCGACAGCTGGTGGTTCAAGGGTAGGAGCTTCATGATGCCGACGCATGTACGATGTACTGACGAATGTAGAGCTCGGCCTTGCTCCGACCTTCATCAACTGGGCGCAAGTCACGTTTATCCACATGTACCTGATGCAGGTTCGCTTCCGCATGTTTCCCACGACGCATGCGCCTGTCTGGATTCAGCATCTCACCAACCACGCCTTCTACGCAGCTGAGGACCGTCTTGTGGTCTGGCACAATATCAACGCGAACTCTCTGCGCCAGAAATACCTCAAGGACATCTTCTCGCAGTGGCGCGCCGTGCTGCTGTCTTACGACGAAGGCATCATGAAGGGAGACGCGGTACTAGCGACGGCCATTTGGAGGAACTTGTTTGCGGGTCGAGAAGACGTCGATTTCGAGAAGCTAGCACAGATTGTGAGCTACATGAGGCGGGAGTTGCGGAGACTAGACCTGGCCAGCGATGACGAGGTGGCGGACGGGAGATGGACCTTCTCTGGGGGTCCCGAGCTGGAGCAAAATGCGGTCAGGACGCCGAGCAAATCCATGGGCGCAGATGCTTCTCAACTTTGAGATCTGGTCGAGTGTTAGCCGCGATGCACTTTGTATGATATTGTGACAATGTCTGTTGTATAGTATAACGCTCTGTCGAAATACAGTACGTCTCGAATGCGGATAAACTTGATGTTGTTACTACCGTTCATGAAAAGTGAAATTCTTCAATAATCGTGAACATGTAGAGCCTCGAGATTTGTTCATCGGAAACTTGATCCTGTGTTGTTCCTGCATGAACCCCAGGTCTTGGCGCGTCCTAGGTACCGGCTTCTTGTCGCGTCACAGCCAACACTTTGTAAAGCCAACCGTTCAAGCCCCGACCCCTAGTAATAACGACCTTAGAGCAGACAGAGTCCGAGGTCGCGGCACCATGGCAGCCCACAAATCGTCTGCGCCGCCGTCGATTCCCGGCTTCCAGCTTTCCAACGAGGATGCCGGACCACTGAAGCACCAGGTTGCTGCACTCATCCAGCGCGAGGGAAACACGCGATTTCCAGGCGCGCAACCCGTGTCTTTTGCGCGCCAGCATGTTGCCGAGCTACAACAACGCGAGTACTTCATGTGCGAGAAGACCGACGGCTTGCGCTGCTTGCTTTTCTTCAACTACGTCGAATCAGAGCAGGGCTCCTTTGAACCAGCCACATTCCTCATCGACCGCAAGAACAACTACTACGAGGTCAAGCCGCCCATCCGTGTACCCTACCACGGCGCTCTGTTCCAACCAGAGGCTTTCCTATACGCGACCATCTTGGACGGTGAGCTGGTGAACGATCTATACCCAGATGGGTCCACCAAGCTCATATTCTACGCTTTCGACTGTCTGGCCGCAGACAGCGAGAACTGCACCGATAAGCCGCTCTCGAAGCGCCTGGGGGCTCTGAAAGAGCGCGTGATGAAGCCATGGCATACATACCTAACGCAGACCAAATCACTCATGCCGCTGGTGCCGTTCCAGGTCAAGGAGAAGGAGCAGCAGTCGGCGTACCACATCTCATATATTTTCGACCAGGTGATGCCGAAGCTGAAGCACGGGAACGACGGATTGATCTTCACATGCAAGGACACGAAGTAAGTTCTATCTCCCTTCGGACAGCGCGACAAGTCAAAAGCAGTACTGATGATTGCGCGTTCGCAGGTACGAGTTCGGCACAGACCCCCACATACTGAAGTGGAAGCCTCCACAGGAGAATACCATTGACTTCAAGTTGCGCCTCGGCGATTTTCCCATGCTCTCTGCCTCCCTAGACGACGACGACCAGTCGCCCTATCCAGACTACGATGCCATGCCGACAAAGTTTGGACTCCTCGTTAACCACGGGAACAACAGATATCGGCCATTCGCGCACGATTTATCCGTCACGCCGCAGGACTGGGACATGCTCAAGGGCCTGAAGCAGCGGCTAGACGGCAGGATCATAGAGTGCTACCGCGGTACAGACGGACGGTGGAAGTTCAAAAAGGATGACGACGGCACGCCGCGCTGGCGAGACGACAAGGCAGATGCGAACCACGTCTCCACTGTGGAGAGCGTGCTTGGCAGTATCGAGGATCCCGTCACAGAGCAAGACCTGCGTACCTCCGAGGGCGCGATCAAGAAAGCCGTCAAGCAGATGCAGGCGGGCGGGCAGCACCAGGAGCCAGAACACCCAAACAAAAGGCGCCGCGTCGAGGACGTAAACGGACACTAGCAGTGCTCTTGGGACGGGTGCGGACAGGCTTTGGACAGCGCGCAGGCGCTGCGCGAGGCGGACTTGAGCCCTTCGCGTGTCGTCGAAAGCGTAGAAGCCTACGAGTGCAGTCGGTGCGGGCGGGTTTGGAACGGCGCGCAGGCGCTGCGCGAGACGGACTAGAATTCATGTGCCCTGGATAGATGGCGCAGAAGCCTGCGAGCGCGGCACAGCCCATGGCTTCCCGTGCTTTCGACCGCATCTCGACGCCGCAAAGCAGACATCTTCGGACAGCAGCCCTGAAGCTACGGAACCTTCTTCTCCCAGCACCAGTCTGGAAGATACGGAGCTTTACTATCCGAACCCCGGCATTCGAGAAGATGCGGAGCATTGTTATCTTCGGAAAACCGACATTCGAAACCCCCGCGGAGGAAAAGTTTCCAAGCACCAAATCCGAATCGATGCAGCACGTCGAGAGGTGCCCCCCACCCCCCTGGCGTTGTACATGTAACCACTGTCGCTGCCACTGTCGCTGCCACTGTCGCTGCCTCCCCCTCTGTGGAAGCTGCGGGCGATGCGTTGAGGGTGTGGAGGTGCCGCTGCAGCCCGTGCTTCTTGCAGATGGTACCATCCAGATGCCACCCGAGGTCATCGTGGGTCGGAACGGAACAGAAGGGAAAAAAAAGAGAAGGAAACGAAGAGGAGAGGCGTTGGTTCAACAGCGCAGGCGTTTTTAGGGTTCTGGCAAGCTGATGTAGCATGATACCCTGGGATTTCTGGACTGCTTTCGTTGTTCTTGCTTGCGCTGCGTCGGCGCGGGGCGTCGTTGGTTTGACGTAGCGCCATCCATAAATATCATTGCTTTGCTTTCGTTTGCTTCAAGATGAACGTGTGCTTCCAAGTGACTATGCTCGGCGACAGACCAAAGGGGGGTTGCGTGGCCGTCGGTTGAAGCGTTTGCGCTGTGACATCGTCCTTATGTGGAACAAACGATGGAGCGAAGTGACACATGCACAACAGGTGGAAGAAGACATGACTCGTAGCAATAACTTACAAAGAGAGCCATTCAAACATACGCCACCCCAGCCGTTCCCGGTTCGGGGGAAGCCTAAATTCATCTACCTGCCAAAACCATCACACTGGAAAGCGCCGCCCCACCGGAGAAAAAAAAAGAAACAAATCGCACCAACACCCAAAAAAAACCCCCAGCACCAAGCACCAAACCCCTTAAATCGCCAGTCTCGTTGCCAACTTTTGCCTGTCCATGTTTCCTCCCTGCGTCACCCACCTCTCCACGCGTTCCACAAAGTCGAGCAAAAACGACACCGTCCCGCAGTCCGTGGACAGCGTGGGGTGAGTATCGACATCTAAATGGCGACGTACCCAACCTCCGTCGAGAACGGGAGAAGCCAAGCCGCCACCGAAGTAAGATACAAGAAGAGAAGTAGTCTCGGGACGCGCAACAGCGTCAGCTGAATCGCCATTGCGTTGAAGAAAACGAGTGTCATTGCGAAAATGTTGGATCGGATTGTGAGTGCCAGAGAGAAGGCGCGCAGCCCGCCCGATATGAATGTGAGAAGAACCTGAAAGAAACATGCAAGTCGTAAAAGGTGGCGTGAGATGCAAGGTAGCCTGCTCCCCTTCTCTCCGGCGAAGTAGATAGAAATGACGCTAGGAAAAGCAAATGATGAGGCTGGGCGTCCCGCTCGCTACGGGACCCGCCGTGTCCTTCCCGGACTGCTGGTTGATATCGCAAGCCAGGTCGAAGGCACCTGGACAATCATGTACAGAAGGTATTGGCAATTGTCCCTCTACAACAATAGAAAACCCGTACGATGCGAGAACTCAAGTCAAGAAGAATCCGTCAAGGTCTCCCGAAGAGTACATTTACCGCTGGATCATGTTAGCAAGGTTGACTGACCGCGATGCGGGAGGTTAGCTTACCCTGCCGCGTCGTTGACCCCCTCCAGCGGCTTGCTGTTGCTGAGGCATGTACATGCCATAAGGATACATCTGCCCACTCATGGCGGGGTTCATGCCCTGTCCGAGAGCGGCAGGCTGAAGCATGGGCGAACCATTGAAGCCAGGAGCCGCAACTGGGCTCGCGTTCCGGTAGTCCATGTTGGACAGAGGAGGCTGGTAGCCGTTCATCTGAGGGTAGAATGGCTGGCCTCGTCCCTGCTGTGCGAGGAGCTGTTGGTACTGCAGTTGCTGAGGGCCAGTCATGGTCGGCATGCCAGGCATGAATATAGGACCGCTCTGCATGCTCATAGCATACTGGTCGAAACCATTGGAGTCCATGCTTGCAGTTCGCTGCAGGGCAATGGGATCCATTCCGGGTGCGATACCAGGGTAGAATTGGCGAGGCTCAGCATGGGAGCCTGCAGGGCTGTCCCGAGACGAAGCGGGGCGGGTCTGAGAGTGCTCTCGGTGGCCAGGGCCACCACGAGTGGAGAGGTTAACTTCGTCCATCAGTCTCTTGTAGCCTTGTCCAGGCTGTGCCTTGATTCGGGTCAAGACATTACGGACGTTCTGGACAACGTCCGGACGTATCTTCTCATCGAAGAAAGGAGTTGTCAGCACCTTGAAGATCAAAGTGGCGCCACAGTTTTGGTCAATGAGAATGTCCTCTAAAACCTGGTCATTCGGAGAGAAAAACAAGGCTTGCAGGATAGTGTCACGAGCATCGGGTTCGTTCCGCTGGTTGATGATTTTCAAAACCGTCAGATAAGCAACCTTGTGGGTGCACAGGTGCACAATGTGAGGGACCAGGCGTGGAGCTAGGACTGTGCGACGCCGAGGGAAGTTGCAGGTGTCGAGGAACCAGGTAAGCAGCAAGGCGCCGTTAGCGTTTGTGGCAAGCTGCACGCTGTGGAGGGCGATGGTAGCAGCCACCATGCGCTGCTGATCCTTGGTTGCGTAGTGGCTCTCCAAGCAAGCACGCATTGCTCGTGCACCGAACCGACCCTGGGCGAGATCCCACAGGCGGCTGAGCATGGCTTCGAAAATGAAGTTGTTGAGCGGCGCCGAGTAACGAAGGCATCCTTGCATAACGTAGTTGCCGAACTGATCCAGGAAAAGGGTCACGGCGTATGGTCGTAGGGCCTCGACAATCATCTTCTGCAAAGTAGGAGTCCGGGCAACATCGATAATCTTCTGTGCGGCCCAGGTCCCATTCTTGTGAACACCAATCTTAGCCAGGTGGGGAGCGATTTCGCGCAGCATGGCCTCCTTGGTGGGTTCGGAGCAGTATTCGAACAACTTCTGTACAACCGTGTTACCCAAGTAATCGGACGAAAGCTCGGCGATCTCAGGCAGCATGTTCATGGCGATCTCCTCAATCTCAGGCTGCGAGCACGAGTTGTTGTCGATGCGCTTGCGAATCTCTCGAAGACGCGGCGCATCGTGAATGCGGGTGTGGCTGGGCTCCTCGACAGGCGGGATCTCCATGAAATAGTTGTCGTGCTGAATAGCTTGCTCGACATGGGCCGAGATGCGTAGCTGCTCCTCATCCGTAGCGCCCAACTCTTTCACGATGTTGACGATATCGTCACGAATGTCCGTCAACTCAGGAGTGGTCAGGGGCATGTTGGCACTCTCCGCACGCGCGCCGTTTGTTTTAGCAGCATTGCTTGACAAGTTCGAGCCCTCTGCTTGCGATTTGGCAAGCGGGTCAGGGCTTGGCGAGGGGAAAAGTCCGTTGTGGCCAGGAGTGGCTGCCGCGCTGGGAACCTTGGCGTAGCCGATGCGCACTGGACCAGCGCCAGGGAATATCTCCTTGCCATTGAGCTGCAGCTTGGCCTGAATTGCGCTGTCAATGGTCTCATAATTAACAAATCCGCAGTTCTTGTGGGTCAGAACACGGGTGGACTCGATGGGACCGAAAGCCTTGAAGATGACATCCAGGGATGAAACGGTGGTTGACGAGGGGATGTTGCCGAGCCAAAGCGCACGGGTCGGACCCTCCAGCGTATCATCACCAAGGTTCGAGCTGGGTTTGCCGCCCAGCTGGAGGCTCTTCACAGCTTCGGCTAGGCTGTACTCGGCGTCTTCGGTCAAATCAGCCGCGGTGAGGCTGCTGTCGAGACGGGACGAGGAGGGAAGGTAGTTTCGCATCAGCCGCTGCGAAGGCGAATCGAGAACACCTGCAGTGCGAGCACGTGGGCGGGTAGCGCTCGCAAAGTTCGCAAAGGCTTGCACCTCGAGGTTGTGTTGTCGAACGGCTTCGTGGATGGCGAGAGCGCTTGCTTCTGCAGGAGTCATAGTTCCACTGTAGCCACCGTATGCAGCCTGGTCGAGCTCATCCTCATCGTCGGCGTATTTCTCCTTGGCGTTGACTGAATAGGATCGGAAGCGGTTGGCGGCAGCACTCGCGTTTTGGTTGAGTGCATTTCGTTGACCCTCGAGGAGAAGTTCGATGTCGGACGGGGCAAGCGTGGCGCGAGCAGGCTGGGGTGTGTCTACGAGGCCGAGGTAATCCAATGTCTTCACGTCAGTATCGGCGAGCGAATCCCTTGAGAATGACGACTGGGGCGACGTGGGGCCATTTGAGGGCTGGGATGCAATGCTCTGGAGCGTGCTGCTGCGGTCACGGCTGCTTGCCCACCCCGTAGAAAAGATGGGATTTCCAAACGGCGACACGGCAGGGGGCAAAAAGCCCGGTCGCTGCGGCATCGAGCCAGCTCGTAGGCGGGAGAGCAATGCTGATTTCGCGGCAGCATTGGTCGAACCGAGAGCAGTAAAGCCCGAATTCTCAGTAGGTGTGCCGGAAGCGGGCTTGAAGGGGCTCGTCGACGGTGTCGGGCGGGAGGTCTTGGGAAGGAGCGACGAGGCGGACAGCAAGCCTGGCGGGGGGCCCGAGGTAGAGAATCGCGAGGGAAGCGTGCCAGCACGGGCACGGCGGCCGGATGTCTGGGAGGCGGCGGCGTCTGGCATCGCTCCGTTGAAGTCGGGGAAGCTGTCACCGCTGGGCGACTCTGGGATGGTCTCACGCAGCGGGGTCGAGTTTCCGCTGGTAGGAGGACCCCACATTTGAGGCGTGAGGCCTTCCTGGGCCTGAATCTCGCGGGCGCTGCATGGGACGTTAGGCAAAATGGCATCTGCGCGGGGAGTTCAGGATGCAACAAACCGCTTCGAGTATAACCTGCCCCCATATTCATGCGATGGAGACCCGGCTCCAAGCCTCGCGCCAGCAGCGGGACCGACGAGGGGGTTCGACGAGTTCTGGGAGGGCATTGGGAAGCGGATGGAGCCGCCCGACGAGGGAGAGTCGGTGGGCGAGGCCGACAGCGGGGGCTGCGAGGTGAGCTGGGGAATGTAGTTGAGGTTGATGTGATGCTCCGGGCGATTCGAGGGAGCCATTAGATATTACAGACCCTGTCCTTGGTTTGTGCAGTGTCGAGACAAGTAATATCGAGGTAGCAAGAGTAGAGGAGCGGCAGAAACGTGGGTTGGAAACCGGCCAAAGGAATGTGAGGCGAGTGGACTATTGAGAGGAAGACCAGGCTCAGGCCAGGGTGGGAAGCTGAAGCGTACAAGAGCACACGGCTAGAATCCAGGCCTGCGGACGAGGTGAATGGAGCGTTGGCGGTCAACGCAGGCGGCGATGGCAATCAAGGCGTGACGAGACACAGGTCGTCGCCGGCGGGAGTCCTGATTACGATGGAGCAATAAACAAGCCGCGAGCAGCCTGGAGAAGGGAAGCAAATGGGGGAGATTACGCGCGATTAGACACGTTCGTTCATCGAGGGGGCTGGCGGGGGCTGGCGGAGGCTGGCGGGGAGAGATGGGGGGAGCGCAGAGAGGGTGTAAGAGGGCAGGTAGTAGGTAGGTAGTAAGTAGGTGGTGAGGCACTGCTAGGTAAAGTATTCGCGTGCAGCTCCAGCTGGCTAGGCCGCTCGGGGACACGGACGGCACGACACTCCAAACGCCCACGCAAGTAGACGGACAGATTGGGAGACGGGCAACGCGACCGCTGGCGCCATTCGACGTTGGACGGGGCGGCCGAGAGTCTGCTCTGCTTTGCTTTGCTGCCAGCGGACTCCATCGCACGCGCAGTGCAATAGGGGCAGAGGGTGCTCCCGTCGACTCGGCTTCGACTTGAAACGGCTTCGAACGACACCGTCGCTGCGTCTCAGGTGGGCCAGCCCCGCCCATGTCTGCTATTGGCCACTTGGGCCTCATTGTACGAAGCCTTGGGACTGAGCAGCTCGCTTCTGGCGCTGGATACTGCAGCAGAAATCGTCTGGGGGAGCCGTGTGGGCATCCGTCGCCTCTGTTTCCGTCGTTCAGGCCTGATGCAGCCGCCACAGACAGCACCTCCCATGGCGGACTGGTTCTGGAAGACGTGTGTAACATGTCATTGTTCCCAGGGATTGGGGTTATGGTGCCTTGGAGGCAAACAGCGAAACATGTCAAGGAGACGAAGCCTTGCGCTCAGCCCTCGGCATGACGGACAGCATGACGGACAGCATGACGGACAGCATCACAAACGACAGCATCACGGACAGCATCATGGACAGCATCACGGACAGCATCACCGACAGCATCACCGACAGCATTCCAAACGACAGCATCACAAACGACACTATCACAAACACGAACCAGCAGTGTAAGCCGAAACCACAGTCACCGCCACGGTACATGTGGCATCTGCTATGATGCCGTGTGATGGTGGACGTATACAGCAACACGCCTCACCAACGTGGCTCGTAGAAGACGTCGCCATAGGCATCCTGTTCCTGGTCCTGTAGAGAGAGAGGCCTGTTTCTGACCCTGTAGAGCGAAGCAGTCATCCTTCCGATCCTGTAGAGAAGAGCAGTCATCCTTCTAGTCCTGTAGAGAGAAGATTTCTAACCCTGCAGAGAGAAGATTTCTAACCCTGCAGAGAGAAGCAGTCGTCCTGTTTCTAACCCTGCGGAAAGAAGCAATCATCCTTCCGATCCTGTAGAGAGAAGCAGTCGACCTGTTTTGAACATGCAGGGAGAAGTCCTGTTTCTGACCCTGTAGAGTCCTGTTCCTGATTATGTAGAGAGAAGCGGTCGTCCTGATTCTAACCCTGCAAAGAGAATCAGTCATCCTTCCGATCCTGTAGAGAGTGCGGACGCTATGTTTCCTCCAACAGTGTCAGATAGAAAGCCTGGGCGCGCTACCGTTTCAGCAGCCTTGGCAAGAATAGCAACGCCAGGCCGCGTTGGGATTCCGGCAGATCATTAGACTACACAGTATGGCTTCGACATGATGGTCAGTGGTCACCTTGATCACTGTGCATCAAATCCACTGCACTGAGCATCCCACTGCCCGCAAACACGGTGCCTTGAAACCCGCGAAGCCCCGCGCATGAAGACGACCGCCGTTCGAGTTGCCTGTGCCGCCCACTGTGCGCCCCTTGCACCAACACAAACCCATACACAGTAGGCATGAACGGAGCCTTCCACATGGTCCTTCTCGAAGCTTTCCCGCAGCCCTTGTCCACAGAAGCGCGCTAAACCTTCACTCACACTCGCCTCGCCTCACGAGGCGCGTGCGCCTTCCGTCACACTCTCCGCGGCTGCGCATCCTCGTCCCCGCACGCCCATCATGTCGACAGGCCCGGAAGAGGAGCGCCCGGACATTGGCATGGACGACGCGTCGGTTGACAACCACGATGCCGGGCTGTCGACGTCAGAGGGCGACGGCGACAGCGAGCCCGAGGCGCCCGCCGACCTCATGGTCGTTTCGCGCGCGCGGAGATCAAACGCGGGCAACCGCATGTCCACGCTCTTGGCCACGGCCGCCGCCGGAAAGGACGAGTGGGGAGAGGAGTGGGAAGAGGTGGCCAACGAGGAGGAGTTCGTGGGCGACGATGCCAACGACCAGGAAGACTACAACTTGGACTCGTCGTCGTCCGACGACGAAGATGCAGGCGACGATGAGGACGCGGGCGAGAAGGAGCTCCGCAGGGCAGAGCGTCAAGAGCGCACCAAGAAGCGCAAGACAGCCACGAACCCGTTCGCCGCACGTCTGGCCACGGCCTCCTCCCGCAAGCGTGTCAAGCTTGACGTCCCGACTACTGCGACCCAGTCCCCACCCGATGGCCCGCCGCGACCCAAGAAAAAGTCGGAACGGGCATCGTGGATTCCCACCGACGAAGATGGACCCATCCGCACATCGTCGAGGAAGCAGACAATGGCAAACAAGGAGCACACGCTGGCAAAACTGAAGGAGAAGGACCAGCGCCGCGACGAGACGCTGGCCATGATGAAGGCAGCCGAGGCGCGCAAGGCGAAGGACGAACCGAAGCCTCTGACCCAGGCCGAACGTCTAGCCGAGGCTGCTCGGGTGGAGCGGATCAACAAGAAGACGCTCCATCGCTGGGAGGAGGCTGAGGAGCAGAGAGCCACCGAAAGGCAGGCCAAGATCGACGCCCTGAAGAACAGGCAAATCGATGGGCCCTTCATCCGCTTCTACAGTGGGCCCGCTATATGGGTTGACGACAAAGTCAAATACACGGGAAAGAATGCTCCCAACCTTGAAGAACTGGAGGAGAAACTCAATAAAGAGATGACGGCAGCGACATCCACCGAGAACACTGCATTCGTCGTTCAACCTGATCAGCCGACACCCATGTCCGTTGATCAGCCGCAGAATCAGGATGCTCATACCATGGCGACGTCGCTGCCGCTGAGTATAGACTCGCCGTCTGCATCGATACCAGCCTCACAACCACCCATCCAGCATGTTACAGTATCGCAGGGACTCCCATTCGCGAACAACGTCATGTTTGCTCCCCGGTCCCCTTCAGACTCCTTCCTTTTCGGCATGGACCAATATACGCAGCCCAGCCAACAACATACCTCACAACCCTCACAGCCAGACCTCCCACCTAATCCCTTCCTCTCGGCATCGCACTCGAACCTCTCTAACCTCTCCTTCACCCCCTCACTCTTCGCACAAGAACAACCACCACCACCGACGACCATGTCACCCCAGCACCTCCACGCGCCATTCCAAAAACCACCCCCTCCTCCGCAAATCCCACCCCCACCCCCACGGCGCAAGCTCATCCGCCGCGCTCTCCGCAACCTCCTCCTCCTCTCGTCCTTCCCCAACCTCGACGCCACCGCCGCCCCAACCCGCGCCCGCACCACGGCCTCCCTCCTCAAAGAAAAAGACCGCGCCGCCCTCGTCCAGCTCTCCACCGCGCTTTTCGCCTGGTCCGTGCCCGATGCCACGTCCTTTGTCACGGCCATGCTCAACGCGCCCAAGACGAAGAAGGAAAAGGAGGCGCTGGCGAAGCCGAAGAAGGAGCTCTGCGCGGTGAGCAACAAGGAGGCGCGGTACCGCGATCCTGAGACGGGGATCGCGTACCGGGATAGCCGCGCGTTCGGGGTGCTGAGGGGGGTGGTTGGGGGCGGGTTCGTGTGGTGTGGCGAGCTGGGGTGCTATGTTGGGGGGCGGGCGAAGCCGATGGAGAGTCGGGGCAAGGGGTTTCTGGGCATGGCGCCGGCGGCGGGGGTGCCGGGGAGGTTTCTGGAGATGGAGAGGAAGAACAGGGGGGAGGGTGGTGCTGTGCAGGGTGTGGGTGTGGGCGTGGGCGTGGGCGTGGGCATGGGCGTGGTTGAGTCGAGGCCGGTGGAGGGTGGTGATGCCGTCGAGGGGAGCGAAGCGGCGGCGGCGCCACCGGCGGCTGTGAAGACGGAAGAGCATGCCACGGCTGCGTAGGCTCTTAATCGCTTCGTGCGCGCTCGTTGGATCGCGGCTGTCTAGCCTCCCTGTACCATGATTCCAGCGCGCAGGCGCACATCTATTGGACTCTCCAACTGTACGTAGATATATATATATACCCCTAAACGACAATCTGTACAATACCATTCCTTTCCAGCTGATGTTGTTGTTGTTGATGGTGTTGTTGTTGTCGATGGTGTTGTTGTTGTTGATGTTGTTGTTGATGTTGAAGTGAGGGCGTGGGAATAGGTGCGGCCTCGCAAGCAAGGCGCATGGCGTGGTGGCGGCGCAGACGGGAGGGGGCAGATGGTGGCTGTTGCGTAGAGACTTGGATGGTGGTGGCTGTTGCGTAGGGACTTGGATGGTGGTGGGTGGCATGGGTATGTGGGTTAGCGGCAAGGGAGTGAATCGTGCTGCGTGTCCAGATGGTGGAGTCGTGAGGGTGGCTGTCGCTGGTTCGTACACTTGGAGTGGGGATGCGATTGAACGGGGGTTGTGCTAATCGAATAAAAGCCATGAGCCCTCTCACAGTACGTGGTAGGTGGATTTGGCACAATGCCAAACCGCGGACGAGCGACGAACTGAATCACCAGTCGTCATCCGATCGCACATCATCTCGCGCACGGTGAGGAACGGTCATATTCAAGACATGGAAAGGTCCATGATATGCATTTGACGGTTAGCTGATGACATGAGATCTCAAACGCCGTCCCATCTTGCCGGCCCAGTACTGGCAAGAGTTTTTCAGGCATTTCTCGTAACTGTACACGATGATAATGCCCACTGCAACTCCGTCATGTCCACGGTGAACCACCCGAACCAGAGACCCGACTCCGTCCCGACCATCATAGCGCAGTCGCTTATTTCTTCTTCTTGTCCCCACCCTTGGTCTTGGCCGTACCCCGGAACTCCTTGCCCCTGTTCTTGCGCTGCTTGCCTGTGTGTGCGTTAGCATGTGTCCCGAGCATCCTCTGTCCGACAGATGTATTCGAGCCGTGATTGTGTGCGGGGGCGACGTACGCTGCTGCCTGGAGGCCTTCTCGATCTTGGAGGCCATGCCGTACCGGACCAGCCTGTAGTGGGGCTCGAACTTCTTCATGGCCTCGTTGCTGTCGTAGATGAGAGCGAAGCCGGTGCTCTTGCCGCCACCAAAGTGTGTCTTGAAGCCGAAGACGGAGACATCCTCCTTCTTGGCCTTGTAGAGCTCACCGAGCTTGCCACGGAGTTCGTCCTTGGAGACGTTGGGGCGGTTGGGGTGGAGGACATCGCTGCATGTCATTAGACCTTCCTTCTGCATACCCGTGTTGCGATCGTGGTGTGCACTTACACAACCATCTGGCGGCGGCCGAGGAGGGGGTTGCGGATGAACTTGCGCGTGCGCAGAGTAACCTGGGAATCAGCCATGTTGAGGACGAGCTGTGCCGAACTACGCGCTGTTAGGGGGTGTCCTCTCGAAGATGGCGCGTCGAGTTGGTGCGAGACGTACTGAACGGAAATCGATCCTGCTCTGTGTCGGTGGATGGGTTAGTTGGCGTCGTCGAGCTGAGAAGTTCGGCCGTGTGGTTGATCAAAATTGACCTTGAGTGCTCGCTTAGCGAGAGGTGCCAAGACACAGCGGGGCGCTCAATTAGGTAAGCGCACCTGCAGCCCTCCCCATCGAAGTGAGGCCTGCCACCCCAACTATCGCGAGCATTTGAGCAGCAGGTAGAAGATTTACTTCAGTCGGCCAGAAGGTGTGTTACCTGCGCGCGTTCACTGCACTAGTCTGGAGAGGTCCGGTGTGGGCCCCATCACCCCACGCAAGCATTCAGCTTCACGGTTGCGAGAGCTTTTCGAATGCAGAGAGCTTCATAACATTCTGTGCTAGAATTACCATGGTCGAGCAAGATACGTGGACGAGGTTAGCGACCTTCCACCGCCAATACTTCCAGCTGGTCGACCCCACACAGCTGCGATGGCTTGAAGGCCGCATTCTCAAGGATCCAGAAGTGCAGTCCTGGATGTTCAGCCATCTTTTCGATGCAGAGGCGAACTCGACTCTCCCTCCAGACCGATATCGTCTCAGAGTGCTAAAAGTCTTGGTGTCGAAGCTTGAGAAAGCAATCGACGACCCCGAAGAGGATGTACGAATCTCTATTATTTCTTCACTTTGCAAGGCCACATTGTCCCATCCCAAGCTCCGAATAGCACTTGCGGCCTTCTCGCTGCCAACGAGATTGCCAAGCCAGAGCATCGGGCCTCAGTCAGTGAGGGGATGTCCTTTGGCCGGGCCGTGTTTTGTTCTGCCACCATGCTTCGACATCAGCCTCATTCACGGCGCACATCACTGACCCGTGCATCTTCTCCTACATTAGGCAATCTCCGATGATCTCATGGAGTCGCTCACTTCTATCCTCGGATCAAACCTCTTGTCCGAGACCGACTCTGCGCAGCAGAAAGCATACGTGACTTACGCTTTCCCGCGCCGTAGAACAGACAATAACAATTTCGATGACAACTCGGTGACGCTGCTCGAGTCCCGCTCTGTCATTTCGTCATCGGGAACGACCGGTCTGCGTACTTGGGAAGCAGCATTGCTCCTCGGGCAGTTTCTGTCCTCTGAAGACGGAAGTCGGATGATCCGCGAGAAAAGAGTGTTTGAACTTGGAGCCGGTACAGGCATGCTGTCGATACTATGCGCGAAGCATCTCGATGCATCCGGTGTCGTTTCGACCGACGGTGACGAAGCGGTTGTGGACGCCATCAAGACCAACGTCTTCCTCAACGAGGTGGACTCGTCGCGGACGACAGTAAAGACGGCTGCTCTCAGATGGGGACGGCCTCTCCATGGCAGTACATTTTCGGAAGACTACGGGATGGACGTACCAGAAGTGCTGCTAGGGGCTGATGTGGTAAGAGTCCCCTTGGCGCTTGACAGCGTCCAACCGTACTGAACCAAGGATGCACCGCAGACATACGACTCGACCAGCATTCCGGCTCTGGTTTCGTCGATGAGAGATTTTTTCGACCTGAACGCGGCTCTGCAAGTTCTAGTTGCTGCGACGATACGCAACGAGAAGACGTTCGAGACCTTCTTGAAGGCGTGTAGTGGGTCTCCCCACCAATACATCATTCTTGCAACGTCTGATGAGCTGTTGCTGATTACTGTGGGGTAGGACGGAACCGCTTCAGGCTCCAGCAAATGGACTTTGCAGCACAGGCTGAGTCGCTCCAGGATGGACCTTTCTACCCAACGTCAACGGCGATTCAGATCTGGCGAATAACGAGAGCGCACACAGGTCTGGATCCGTTCGCATGCTGACTGCGAGGCGGTCAGGCAGTGGACCATGACGTGGCAGGTTCGATTGCGATTACTTGTCCCTCTGGTGAGACTTTTGGGTTGGCCAGAATCTTTTCATGTTGAGGGTTTTCACATCTTTCTGTTGCGGGCGGCAACAAAGGAAGCGTCGGAAGCACCGAGTGGGATCTGCGATTGGGCGGTGACTAAGAAAGATGTTTTCGGGCTAGGCAAAACTGGAACCCGACGACACTACCTTGGTAGGTGGCTACCTATCTAGCGACCCTGAGCCAGAACTTGTCGGGGTGGGTATGGATGGGCCCATGGGGTGGGGTAGGTGGGTGTATAGTGAGACGGAGGCTCCTCATCGATGGTGTGCTTGATGACCATGGAGGGGTGATTTGGATTCGCGATATTGAACCATCGGCGCTGCTGGCTATAATAAAACTCGCTCTGCCCGGCGTCTCCAGCCGTCTACTCTCCAACTCTCCAGATAGGCAGCCATCCTTGTACTCTCCAACTCTCCAGATAGGTAGCCATGCTTGTACTCTCCAGATAGTGGCCATGCTTGTACTCTCCAGATAGGTACACTCGCTTCATCAGCCGCCGCTTGCCGAACGCCCGCTGGCAAGGCTCGGCTCTCCTTTGCTATCGACTCGGCTCGCCTTTGCTATCGACTCGGCTCGACTCGGCTCTCCTTTGCTATCGACTCGGCTTATCGCTCCGCATCCCTGGCAAGCCCATCTGTGCTCTTCCGCTGCTGCAGCGTTCCAGATCAATTCCACGCTCGGCCCGTTTGCTCATAGACACGGCAATTAGCCCCAGCGTCTCGAGTCGCACTCTTATCGCCGCCCCCGTGAGTCCTTTTCCGTTCCTGTGTCCCATCTGCATGACGCATCTGCCATCTCATCTCACCCGCTGCTTTCCTCTCTTGCTCCCCCGTCGCACCGTTCGTTCCTGGCTAACCCTCTTTTCGCTTGCAAATAGATAGCGCGATACCTACGATAAGACGCTTGACGCTCAAGCAAAGGCGCGATACGACAAGACGCTTGACGCTCAAGCAAAGGCGCGATACGACAAGACGCTTGACGCTCAAGCAAAGGCGCGATACGACAAGACGCTTGACGCTCAAGCAAAGGCGCGATACGACAAGACGCTTGACGCTCAAGCAAAGGCGCGATACGACAAGACGCTTGACGCTCAAGCAAAGGCGCGATACGACAAGACGCTTGACGCTCAAGCAAAGGCGCGATACGATAAGACGCTTGACGCTCAAACAAAGCCCTCAACCTCGTCACATCTGCTGCTACGCCTGTGTCACCGCCCATCCGCTGCTCAACTTGACCTAGGCTCGGTTGTCTGCCCAGTGCCCCCGTCTTCCATCTCACGGCGCACCGTGCGTGTCTGTTCAGCGTCACCAGCAGAGGCATTAAAACCTCACCGTCTTTCCACCTTCCAATGGCCACCCACACCCACACCCACACCCACACCCGTCAACCCTCTCATACTAAAAGGCCCCTGCCGCCTCACGCACGGCCATCCAAGCCTGCGCCCTTGTCCAAGCGCTCCCATTCCCACCCCGCGAGCAAGAAAGCTGCACCCTTGCACCACACCGACGAGGACACTGGAGACGAGGATCTCATGGCCACGAGCTTCTTGCAGTTCTGGTACCCTTCCTCCCCATTGTCACCCTCGCGCCCCGTGGCTGACCACTGCCAGTACTACCTGCGAAAAGCAAATCATTGTACCTTGCAACGCCGTGCTCTATTGCTCCGAGAGGTACGCCAACTTGTTCAACACACCTACCTGTCTCGCACTGACCCATGCTAGCTGCCGCAACAAGGACACCGAGAAGCACTTCATCTTCGCCCCGGACCAGTCCCCGCCCTTGACGCCTTTCTCGCAACTCGCCAACTTTTCCTTTGACGATCTTCACTTCCGCGACATTGTGCCGCCCCGCTCACCCACCCAACTTCGCTCCAACCGTTCATCATGTGCTTTCTCCGACCTGTCTTCGGACGATAACGCCGCCTCGGCCGACGAGAAGCCCACCCAGCACTCCGACGCCTCGCGATACCTGCGACACTGCCAACTCACCACCTACTCCGACGCCGCCGCTACCGTCCGCCCCCGCCGACCCCACTACTCCCGCGCCTCCACTTCGCACGTCAACTTCAGCGCCGAGCCTTCATTATCCCACACGCCTGCTTCCTCGATAAGCTACTCGATGCCCTATACCCCATCGACACGGCCCCTCCCACCCCGGACAAACCCAAGCAGCTCGTCGTACACGCACAAGTCGATTGACCTCGTGACCCCGCTCACCTACGCGAGCACCGCGCCCTCCAGTCCCCGCCAGTACTCCCTCAAGTCGCACGCCGAAACCGCGACGTCGGCGAGCACCATCGAAGGCGAGATCATGTACGCAAAGACGCCCATCGCATCCATGTCGCCCGCCAATGGGAGTCTGGGCCGCCTCCTTGCTTCGTCTTCGCACTGAGCCATTTTGTGCTTAATTCCCTACAAGCGAGCCGATTCCATTCCGCGCTGGGGGAGTGCTCTTGAAACACCGAGCCTTTCATTTTTTGGGGGGGAGGGGTTCCTTTGGTCGGCATTCTATTTTTCCAAATACCTCAGGCGGCACATGACTGGGTTCTGCATACCATAACCGTCTGGCGCCTTTTTTTCTTTCTTTCTTCTTTCCATTTCCATTTCCCCGGCTTTATTCATCAATTTCACATATGACGGACCGTTGTGCAGTGCACCGCCACCCACGGCTGCCAGTGGTAGAAAAGTTTTCGGTAGCCAGGCCGGCGTTCGATCCACCACCCAGGGTGTTACACTTTGTACCATATTTTTTTTAATTCCATAGCTAGATACCACGAGCCGGACATATTCCGCGTGAAGAAGAAGGAAAAGAAGAAGACGACGACGACGAAGAAGAAGAAGAAGAAGAAGAAGAAGAATAAGAATAAGAATAAGAATAAGAATAAGAATAAGAATAAGAATAATATTTATTCTTGATACCTACCAGCAACACGACCCTACGTCCCCGCATGCTAAGCTTCCCCCGTGAGGCTTGACGCGATCCGGCACCACGGTTCCCGGGCGCCGCTTCCCTGGCAGCCCGCAAAAGGGTCACGCACGGCGCACGGTCACTGGATAGTCCATCTAGGGAGTGTGTAGGCAGACGATCAGATGCACCGACGTGCCCGCCCAACCATCCATCCACTTCCCAACGTCCCAACAGCAGTTCATCTCCCCGCTTCCCCCCTCCCCCCCTTCCCTTGCCCCCTAGGAATGCTCTCATGACCACACGCGCAATCGTTGGATCCCGGCGAATAGGGACATTGGTAGTAGCTAGTTCCCCATCATGTACCTACCTACCAGCATAAACCGTAGACTACCCAAGCAACGCAGAAGCCGTCGACCGACATGTTCCCCCTTCCTCGCGCATGTGTTGTTATTCCCGCGAGGACGAGGGCGGGGGCATTCCACGAGGCACGTGTCTTGTGTTTCAGACGCTTGTAAGTGCAATGGTGAGACGTCGGATCGTTTTTGACTCGTGCTTCGACATGTCACGAATGTCGTTGATCAGGGCGAGATCCACGACGGGTGTAGTCTCCTCATCGTCGTGAACAATGGGCCTGTGAGGTGACCAAACTTATTTTTTTTTTTGTTTTTGTTTTTGTTTTTCTTGGCTAGGAGGAATCCTAATCATACATGCCTCCCATGATATCATGACATACAAAAGCGCTACCCAGCCTAGCCATGCCGCGAGCGTCTCCGCTTCGTTCCCTCGTCCGGTTTGGATGGCATGTCCGGGAGGATCCCACCTTCCCGCTTCAAGTTCTCGTACAAGCCCAACGCAGCCAGACACTTTGCATCCCTCCCTCCTTCCCTGTGCAGCGTCTTGAACGGCACCACCTTGAGCGTTATGACCTCGCCCTGGTCCCTCAGCCCCGTGGTCCGCGCCTGCAAGTCCTCGAGCTCGTCCCGGCTCATGCGCTTCTGCAGCAGCATCAGGGGCAGAAACTCGTCGCAGCCACCGGGACTGGGATACATCGAGTCCTGCACCCGTTCGCGGAATGCGTCGCCATCGTGCGTCGGCGCTGTGGAGGGCCGCTGGTGCATGTCTTGGACGGCGGCTTCGGACATGTTGAACAGCTCGGATTGGTTGACGGTGATGCCGACCTCTTCCTTGATCTCCTCGCCCGCTTTGCCGCCAAAGTCGCCGCTGTCGTCCAGCATGCCGGCGGGTAGTTCGGCGAAAGCAAGGGAGCCTGTGGCGATGCGCGGCTGAATCGTGAGAACGGCGAAGAGCTCGGGTTCTTGGCCCTCTTCGAGCTTCTGCTGCTCTTCCTTTTCGCCGTCGTAGGGCTGGATGATGATCTGGAGGGGCGTCAGTTGCGAGCGTGTTTGCGAGGAGAAAGCCTGAGTACGTACCAGGATGCCCACGCTGCCGCCGCGAAGGAACACCGCACCGGGAAGCCACCGCTTCTTCCCGTCGTCCAGGCGGTCAGCCTCGACCGTGCATTGCGCCTTCAAAAAGCCCAACCTTCCAGGAGGAGGTCCGCTCGCAAACCATGTCGGTGCCTGGAGGTCGACGCTCCTGAGCTGGTAGGGATTCTCGTGGAATACGTGATTTGGGTTTTGCTGCAAGGCAAGATTCTGGAGGAGTTGGGAGAGCCAGTTTCTGTAGGCTGGCATGTTCTCGACAATCTCTCTGGTGCATCTGGTGTCCTTGGGAAGGTAGACCCTGCACGCTGTCTCTGTGCCATGTTGGATGTGCTTTGCCACCGGATGGCCGTTGAAGGTGGTGAGGCTGAAGTACTTTCTCGGTGCGCCATCAAAGATTGTCTGATGTTGCGGCCTGCTGTCGGAGATGATTTCTTCGCTAGCCATGGTTGCTATGGTCGAGGCAAAATGCACTGGTTGTTCCTTACAGCTTGTGCGTACTTTCTAAAGACCAAGACTGCACATCAGGTGCAGTTGGGGGTGCGTTTATAGGTAGGTGCGCGCACTCGACGCCCTTGGTGCTCAGCCTGTGGCTTGGATCTGTTTGGAAGCAGTCGTAAAATGAAGGCGAAAGACAATGGAGAGATGAAGGCGAAAGACAATGGAGAGATGAAGGCGAGAGACAATGGGGAGATGAAGAGCAGCTTCGGGCATGATTCTCTCAAGGCTTGGGCACTGGGCGTGACTGTCGGCAGGGTGTGTGGCCGGTGAGGCACAGCGTGGTCAGGGGTGGTTCATCCGCAGTGAGGCACAGCTGTTGGCGTGGTCAAGCGTTGTTTGTCTGCAGTGAGTGGTGGTGTTGGTGGTGGTGGTGGTGATTAGGTAGATGCAGACGGCAAGAGCGCCCCACGTCAGCCCCGCCATTAGATTCGCGGCAACAACGCGCTTAACTCCGGGCTTCTGGATCGCCATGGGAAAGTTGACTCCTACCGCGGCCGCTCCTACTTTCCTCTTTTCCTTCGTGCAGGAGCTGTGCTTTTCCTGACACCGCCATGGGCACTCTCACCGCCGACTGTCCTCGTCTAGACGTACATTGCCCACACAAGCTGGCGACATCATGCCGCCTCACGTCCACTCTCGACTGCTGCGCGTGCGCCGACGAGCGCCCCCACTCGCGCCTGTACCGCGTATATGTTGATGGAGTGGGCTTCGTGCAGCGAGGGACGCGGTGGCAGAGCTACTGTTGGTTTTGCAAAGGTCGGTATGCCTCATCATCTCCCCGTAGAGCCATCTATTCCCCGTGTACTGCTGCTGTTTACCAATGTTTCCTGTGCAATTGGGTGCACAACCAGAGCCTAGATAAATGTACTGACGCAAGTAACCAGAGTTCTGGAACAACCGCTTAGCAGCCACGTATCCCCCGCTTGAAGCTTCCCAGACACAGATCCCCCACATCCCAGACCAGTCCGAGTTCCTCGAGCGCTGGTTCGAGTTTCACCAAGGCTACCGCACAGTCACACACCCAGACGGCTCCGAATCACGCATAGCTGTGGTAGGAGAGCCCTTCAGCGAGGTCAGCCCGGGCTTTCTGCCTCGCACGCTGGACCACTTGAGGGCGAACAGACAGAACGACGCTTCACGACCGGACAACGTCTTCAGGAGGCGCAGACTGACTTCGGAGGAAGAGAGGCCGGCCGAAGCACAGCAGTCGATCGAGGACGCCTTGGATGATCTTCTCGGAGAACTGTCAGACGAGGACGAGGCGACTGAACCAATAGAGACCGAACCACCGAGCACAGATATGCCGCATAGGAGGAGCAGTGGCCGCCTGTCGCGACCACTCACTCGTACTGAAGTCAATCTTCAGCGCGCCAGAGATCGCCTCGCTCGCGTCTTTGGTTCAAGAGAAGACGTGCAGCGCGACGACTACGAGAGCCCCCTCTCGACAATGTACAACCGAGCAGAGGAACGATACCAACAAGCCGAAGAGCGACGCGCGACAGGCGAGACCACGGATCCTCGCACCAACAACCTGCAGAGCCTTCCCCGCCAGGAGCAAAGAGAACTTGAAGAGCAAATACTATGGGGCGTCCTCCAAGACTCGCGGCGTTCCTTCCTAGACCGCAATCAAGACGCCTACCTGAGAAGTCACCCCGGACTCGCGCCTCGAGAAACCTTGCCGGCTCGAGAGACCTTGCACGACTCGAGAATCCTTGCAGTGCCTGATGGCACATCCGCTTCACCAGATACCACATCCATATCTGCTCCCTCCCTACGCAGCTCTCTTGACCAGATCACATCCGACCTCTCCCGCCTCCAAGTAGCCACCGACGCCGTCGCAAGCGCCCGCATCGCCCTCGCGCGCCAGCGCCCTTCACGCCCACTCTTCGCAGAACCCAAGCAGACCCTCGACCAGCCCGACCGCCCGCCGCCCCTGAAAGACGCGCAGATGACGAAGAAGTTGGACTGCCAGGTCTGCTACTCCCAGCTAGCCGACATCGCGCTGCTGCCGTGCGGGCACATGGTCATGTGTCAGTGGTGTGCAGATGTCGTGGTGCCGGTACGACACGGTCATATCCCTGCAAGACCGAGCAAGTGCCCCATGTGCAGGAAGGTGGTGAAGCAGAGGTTCAAGATACACATTGGAGGTGATGACGTGGTTTTGAAACAGGAGATGGCTGTGGTGGAGGAGGATGGGACTAGGCAGCAGAACATTGGGTTGGGGTGGAGGTGACGTAGGGGCGTGCAAGGTGGTGTTTGAGTGAGCGTGCATGTACAATGTGGGCTGTTAGATACTTCATCAATTCCGAAATCAATTGAGAACCCACAACCGTGTGACCTTGTGGAAGATGTAGAACAATTTCTATGCAAACAGCACCGAGGACCAAAGAGGAAAAACGACTATTCACACTGGACTACATGACGAGATTAACACCCGGCGCCGAAACAGATCATCCACCAAACAAAGCAAGCAATGATCTACCTAGAGAGAGAAGTAGAAAAGAAAAGAAACAAGCAGAAACAATGGGCACACTGGAAACAGCATCGACGCTGCACACACACACACACACTCTCTCTCTCTCTCTCTCTCTCTCTCTTGCCCCAATCTCAAACCTCACGCATCGACAATGACATCAAAGTACCCCGGCGTCTGCACCTGCACCTGCACCTGCGCACCCCCCTGCTGCCCCTCCTTCGCGCCGCCGCCACCGCCGCCCCCACGCCCCCCGCTCACCGCCCGCTTCGGACTCGGACTCGCCAGGCCCGCACTCATCTTCTTGATGGCCTCAAACGTCGCCTGCAGCCGCGTCGGCACTCCACTTCCACTGCCGCTTCCACTGCCGCCCCCACCTCCGCTCCCAACCCCGCTCCCGCCCCCTTCGCCCTGCCCCCCGCTCTGAACGGTAGACGCACACGGACGCGGCGTGGTCGCGAGGCTACTCGGACTCTGCACGCGCTCGGGGGCGCTCGGCCAGGGCGGGGCGTTGATGCTGCCCGGGGTTGCGTACGGCGAGGATGTGAGGTCTGCGAACTCGAGGATGACGTGGGAGCCGCGGCGGGACTCGTAGGTGTTTCTGGGGGAGAGGGGGAGGAGGTGGGTCGGGGTTGGGGCTGGGGTTGGGCTTAGGGGGGGGGAGGGGCGCGCGGTGCAGTGGCCTGGTGGTGTTAGATCGGCTTGGGCTTGAGGGAGGAGGAGGGGGATGAGGGTGTTTGGTTTGGTTTGGATGGGATTGGGGGCAGGAATTAGGGGATGACGCACCTCTCGCATGGCGGGCCGTGGTGTTTTGCGAGTGCTGGCGCAGCAGCTTGGGCGGGTCCTGTCGGCTCGGTGTGGGCATGGGCGTGAGGTTCGCGCTCTGCGGTGCGCTGGAGGCCTTCTCGGACTTGAAGGACCATCTGGAGTGCGTGGAGGTTGTGCTGGCCTTTGCTTGCGGGACGGCGTCGTGGGAAGAGCTCTTGGCTAGCTCGTCGTTGTCGTTGCTGCTCTTCATCGTCAACTTTGGCGGGTCGAGAGTCGTGCCGAGACTGGACGTCCTGCTGAGGCGCAGGTCCTCGTTGGTCTTGCGCGTGCTGGGCGTGCTGCTCGTTCTGCGGCTGCTTGGCGTAGCACTGCTCGTGGTTACGTTGCTGCTCTGGCGAGAGCTCTTCATGCGCTCTTCACTGTCATTGCTGTCTTGCCCACTGTTTCCACGCTTGTGCTTCTCGTCGAGATCAGTGACGACCGTATCGCCAAACTCCTTCTGTAGGCTACCCAGACGGCCATCGTAGGATCCAGTCAGCGTGTTCGATATGGTCGCCGCGATGTCACTTGTGTTGTTGGACGGCTTCCAGTCGGTGGGACAAAGAACGCCATGCTTAGCCACGGCTTGGAAGGCCTCAAGGAGGCGAAGGGCTTCAAGGACGGAGCGGCCGACGGTGAGGTTGTTGAGCGTGACCTGGAGATCTGAGCGTGTTTATGCGGGATTAAGTGAAGAGCGTACCTGCTGTACCACGGTTTTCTCGTCCAAGATGAACATCCCCCGCAGACATACACCCTCTTCCTCGATCAAGACCCCATAGTCGCGACTCACCTTGTGGTTGGCATCACTGAGCAGTGCGATATCAATCTGCCCCAAGCCACCGTATTGTCGAGGGACATTCTGCCAATGCCACAAGGCATGCTTAGTATCGACCGAAATGAAGATTATATCGCAGTTGCGGTCCCTGAACTCATCTAGACAGTTCTGAAAAGCAAGCACTTCGGTCGGGCACACGAAGGAGAATGCCGCGGGTATAAAAAGCAGAATCAGCCATGCCTTCTTGTCTTCGTTGATGTACGAGCTGAGAGTGACTTCTATGGGCTTGATTAGCAACGGGCCAGAGAGTGCCAGATGATTTACCCTCAATAATGCCCCTGTGAACGGCATCGCAGCGGAAGTCCGGTGCTTTCTTGCCCACTCGAACGCTGCCTAGCTTGCTCATGATTCGGCGCCCTTGTCAAGGTCCTACCAAGGCGAACAGTAGCTACTCGAACTGATTATCCGCCGGACGGCAGGTTCGGTTGTTTGCATATACCAAGGAACGCAGCACAGGAGTATAATGTGGGGGTTCTGTTCGGTAATCCGGCAGTCGCACTTATAAGTGTCGGCAGCGAGATGTTGTGATGCCATATTGTCTGGCACGCACTCATGATAGATTAGCAGCCGTAGCATCTTCGCGGCAGTAGGTGAATCGATTTCTTATACACAAAACATCCTTAATGCTGTTTTCAGCTTCTCGGCATTCCGGAAGCGAAATGGAAGCGCGGTTTTCTTTGAGCAGTAGTGAGACATGAGGCCAATTCCGACCTGTAAGGAAGGGATCGCTGCTCAATCGGGAGACGGGAGAATGCTGTGCGTCTAATGGACGAATGAATCATCTTGATGCCATGGAGAGCTCGCGTCATACCCCCACTCAGAATATGTATGCGGATGTGAATCCTTTAGTTCGTTGGTTTAGGTACTGATGTCTCAGTGCCATGCGACGTTGGAACGGGGTACTTGATGATTAGTTACAGCTAGACAGAGACCACACGAAGCGGTTTTGGGAGGTTCTTTGTGAGATTCTTGGCTTGCGATTTGTAGTGGGCTGATGACTGGGTGCCTGCAGCCAATCGTGCGGAAAGTTGCGATCTGCAACTGGATCGAGGCAACGATGATAAACATCCCTAGGGCTGTGCTGTCATCAAAGACACCGTCTATATACGGTGGGGAAACAGCGAAAGAGCTACATGAGTTGAAGGTTGCACTGTAAAATACGGAGGGGAATGTGTTGATCATCCACAGAAACAATTTAGATAGTACTAAAATTCCGGCATCTTGATATGGAAACAGGCACCCGAGCGCCTCAGCATTACAAGACCGAGGTCAACAGTTCTAGATGCCTGACTCGCGCTTGTATGAGATCTGTGTGACAGCCTCTACCTTTACAAGCGCTCCTGTTCCAATGCGGAAGCGCCTCTTTTCTTGAGGTGCAATTTATTGATTCGGGCCATCGTGTGCTTCGTTGCGGCTTGCTGAACCTGAAGGGACTCCCCATAAAAAGCACACCACGAGCGACTCTGCGGGACTTTCCGTATGCGCTACTCAAACGTTCTCGCCGGATGCACATTCCCGAGGACGTTGAGGTAGCTGACCGCGTTGCCAAGGAGCCCACGTGGTTTCAGTGGCTACCTGGTTTGTTCACTTGTTCGCTGGGTGTTGCAGGAGCAGTGCCTCACTCCTTAACACCGCGAACGGCACATTGCAGTGCCGTCCCGTGGTGACAATCTTGCCCGGAGAGAGCGTCAAATGGCTGAGAAGTGGGACGACGAGCGCTGCGCCAGGAAGAACGTTGCAAGATCGCACCTCCTTCAGTGACGACCGTGGCGTTCTCCCGATGTGACCACATCTCTAGAATACTAGAAAGCACGAAAGAGCCCACCGCATATTTCAATAGCATACAATCAGAGCTTACTCTCCCTAGGTGTATGCTCGACCGGTAGTGCCCCACTCATCATGTACTCTTGCTGTTCCATCTCTCTTCCTAGAAGCACCATATCGCGGCCGCCTCGCGTCCCCCACCACGCCACCGCCAACCCGCTGCGCTCAGGATCCATCTCGCCACTAACGAGTACTTCCCAATAGCGTGCTTTGACCGCCTCGCGCATCGCAGCGTCGTCAATTTGGCTGAGCAGCTCTGCGCATAGCGGCATCCACTCCTCGAGAAGGGAGATTGTGAGGAATGGGAGAGCATCGAGCAGTGTTAAGGCGAGCACAGCTTGCTCGGAGAGTGCTGGGGGAGGCGCGTCGGAGCCTTGGAGTGCGAGGGTCATCTCGTCTGGCGGTAGGGGCTGTGTTGGTGCGCTGAGAGCGCGGTGGTATACGAGCTCCATTAGTGTAGCGGAAAGATCTGGATGGGATGCTGAGATGGCTGAGGGAGGCGCCGTGACACGCATGAGGGTCTTGAAAGCGAGCCTGAACTGGCGTGGGGAAAGGTTATGTGGGAAGACGCTAAACAGGGCGTCGATATAAAATGGGAGGTGCTTCGCGGTGATCTCGGCAGACTGCGGTGCAGAGAGGACTGCTAGCATGACGCTGTGTGCGGCTTCAAAGATCGGTAGCATGTTGTGGTTGGCACCAGCTGCGAGGTAAGGCACAGCTGAGGCCACAAGGAGATCTTCGTTCGCGGCAGTCGAAAGTACCAACGAGAAGTGCTCTGCTGTGTTGAGGAAGTAAAGGTCCAATATACGGTCGAGTGGATGTCGAGGAATCTGTCCTAACTGTGGAGGAGCTATTGCTTTGAGGAACTTGTCGGCGTGCATAGGATATGCTGAGAGTATGTCAATCGCGGTGAGATACACAAATGTGTGCTGCGAGAAAGATGCAGGCCCGAGCCTCGATGTAATGAAGTACAGATGCCGGAGGGTTTGTAGCGTCTGTGATGCAATGACTGGCGCAACGGCATCTCCAGCCAAGGTGCTGTCACCGAGAGTGCGGACCAGCACTCCCTGCAATGTGATGGTAGTCGCAAACAATGCAGCTTTGAGCAGTGTCCAAAGCAGCGGAACGGTCTTGTGAAGGGCTGCTTCCTCCAAGAAGATATCCTCCTCAGCCGGATCGACCTCGGATAAGTTGATTTGCCGCCATTGCGTAGTCAATGCCCTCGCAAAGCTTGCCAAATCGTCCATCATGGCCTGAATCACCCACGGATCGCGCACGTTCTCCACCGCGTGCGCAATGATCCTCGACAGCGGTCCCATCGAAGACACCAACGGCCGTGCCAGTATGGCCTCCACTTGGCGAAAAGAAGTCGAACTGGCATCCCAGTCCAATTTCGCTCCAGTCCTTTTGATATCCAGGTTGAGGCCGCCCATGAAGTATGCCGACTGGAACCCCTCGTTCGAGAAGTAGGCCGTACCAATGAGCACGGGAAGAAGTAGGTCGTAGTCCAGCAGCGCCTTCTCCGCGTCTGAAATGCACCCAAAGGCATGATTCAGCACCAGAACAATCGTCTGGCCTCCCAGACCATCCACTTCCGATCTTTCCCTAACCTCCACCAGCGCGAGGTTTGTAGCGCGTACCAATGCTACTTCAACTCTTTTCTTGATGCCAGAGGCCCAGTAAAGTTCCATGCCTTGCTCTTCCAAGCTTCCAATCGCAATCAGCAGGCCTCCTAATGTTATTAGGTGCTTCCACCTCTGACTGCGTTCATCAGCCCCAGCAACGACGGCCCGCACCCATTCATCGAGCGGGAGGCCTCCGCCAACGGGCGTCTGTCCGGGCAGTACTTGGGGAGCTTTGTCCCATCTCAGATCGTTCTGGTGGTTGATGACGGCTGTGACGGCGGTGTGGAAGACGGAGAGCAGCCGGAGGGGGGTGCGCACACCTTCGGGGCGGTCCCAGAGCGCAGGCGCAGTGAGGAGGTGGGATGTCAGGAGGCTGAGATTGTGCGGGTTCCCCAGGGTGGTTAGCAGCGACGAAGCGGTCCCGAGGATCCTGTGAGGCTATGAGTGGAGGTTGTGGCATGTACGAGGACAGGCGTACCGGGGGGTGTCTTGCTGGTCGGTGTACGTCTGGAGCGACCGCAGAAGCGTCGACAGCAGGCGATCGGCGGGCATTGCGGCATACGAAACGTGCTCGTGGGATAGTCTACAGGTGTTGTCGTCCACACTGTGCAGATGTACTCGTCGCCATGGTTGGCATGGAGCATGGACCTGCGCGTTGGTATGCCGAGGCGTTCGGGTGAAGCTCGGGGTCGCTTTAGCCCTGTGCAAGTGCAAGTCTTTACCGCACACAAGCCAAGCCAGCTTCTTCGCTTTCCCTCCTCCACGCAGGTCGCGCATCATCAGCTCAGTCGCCCTCGGAAGCCTAGCTTCTTCCCGCGCCCACCAGAGCGTGTTCCGCGCGACTATGCTGCCCAAATGAGGTACGCATCGCCTCCACATCCCACACGTCTAACCCCAACTTACGGTGTGCCCAGCTTCATCACGCGCACCGGCAGCGCCGCGCCTGCGGGCTACAAAGCACCTCCATGGCCGTCTCTCTACTGGCCGCTGCCCGTCAGCGCCTCAGAGCCGTACTACCTCTACGACCCCGATGACATCTGGCGCTTCACGCTGATTTGGACGGCCTTGTTCTTCGGCGCCATGCATCTGGTCGTCGCCTTCTGGGCGTGCATTGTGCAGTGGCGCAACTGGAAGATCATCTGGATCACACCGTTGCTGTATGCTATCATCGGGGGGCTGGAGGGCCTGATTGCGGGGAGCATTGTGGGAGGGTTGTGAGTACATGTCTGTTGGTGTTCGTGGATGGCTACTGATGGAAGCAGATTGGGCGGCGTGTATCAGTCTGGGGACTTCAAGATGTCGACCTGGATTCCCTTCGTGTGGGGTCTCATCAGTGCCGTGGTCCTAGTCCTGTCGTCGTTTGCCATCCATGGCGGACTGTGAAGATCAAGAAGGACCGTTCCAACAAGCGGGGTTCTTGTTGTCCGTCAAGGGGCCCGAAGCTGAAAGATAGCGACATTAAAGCATCTTTACATGACTCGATACAGCCTCACGCCATCCGCTCCTATTTAGCAGCCTGAATGATGTACCCGAGGGTCGCATAGCACCCAAAATCTCTCTACGAGGCCGTCCAGTCTGACCGCCTCGTCCCCAACTTGGCTTGGCCTTGAACTGCACCGCGCTCAGCGCACCCCAAACGGAGCACTCAAAGCAACGGTACGAACCTCGTGTTATGACTGCCGTTGAAAGTATCCTCCAAGAGCAAATCCCAGGGCTGCAATTCTCATTTTGAGAAGCCTACCATTCCTCGTCAATGAAGCTTTGGTATACCATGCTGGCCACATCCCACCGTAGATTTACAAAGCCTTGTATTTATCAAGCCAGGAAGTAGAAGAGTCTGCAGCTGCAGAACGTGAACGTGTGTTTGGTGCGAAGCCTGGGATCGTCTTTTGTGTTGGCATGAAGATGGGGTGTAAGAGGCTCAGTCGGATCCTCGATAGTTGGGGCTGGGGTCACTTGGGCTGTTTTGCGTGACCAGTATTTCGACCCGATAGTGGCGTCGGTGTCCACGTCACGCCCGTTAACTGCTGTCTCGGTAGCATCCGGAGCGAATGCCAGATGGCAAAAAGTAGACGATTGCATTGTAACAGAGCCAGTTGCGAGCATACATGCGAGTACCGGTGCACTTTCATCCCTTCCACCTCATGGCAAGACTTCCACAGGTAGAAGCCATGTCCAGCAAACGTTTCTTTTGCATGCCAGACCCTCCTTGGCACCGCTTCAACGCCGCCTAGATATACTCTCGCCATAGTCCCCACCGGAGTCGTCCGCATCCCCGTCGAACACAAACCACTGCACATCCCGGTTGAACTTCACTCTCTTCTTCCTGCTGTCGACTCTCTTGACATACTCGTACGGCGTCTTGGTGAAAGCCCTCATCCTCGTCCACGCATCCCGCATCTGAGCTCTACCCGTTGGCTTTGGCTTTGAAGGGTGCTTACAGGGAATCTTGTCATCATGTATGTTCTCACCGTGTTTGTGATGCGAGGCGCCACGAGGATACGGCCACGCTTCTTTGCCATCTCGACGTACGGGAGGAGGTGGGTTACAGCAAGGACTGTGCGGTCGAGAGGTCTGACGAGCTGCGTCGGGGTGGACGGGCTCGTCGCCCTTGTCCTTGTCCTTGTCCTTGGCCTCCTCATCAGGCAGCTCCACCACAAAGCCAGATTTGTAACGCTGCTTCTCAGCCTTGCGCTTGGCTCGCTGGTCTTTGCTGTACTGGATGTGGCGCGGGTCATGATCCATGAGGTGGTTTATGCCCATGAGGAGCATGAGGGCGATTTGCCAGCCTGTTGTGCGGTAGCTTGTGGGGTTGGACGGGAACCGGAGGTTGGGCATCGCGTTGGTGGTAAGTGGGTTTTGCGAGGGTCGAGTGTTCAGAACTAAAGAGGGAAGACGGGCCCCGTATAAGAGATTGGGGGTGGGAGTTGGGCATCATGGAGGAGATTCGAGGTCTGCGAGCTAAGTGGTTGCTGTGGCCATTGAAGATGACTACCTGCATGGCGGAGGCTGCGTTGGCCAGGCGGAGGAGTCTATGCTTTGAGCCCGATAGGTTCCTGGGTAGTGGGGAGTTTTGAGCGTCACTGTTGCACTGCGCCCGAAATCGTCTCACGATGAGGCTAACCGGAGCGGCGGACGCACATGACTCCCCGGCTTTCCATGTCGAAGACCCTGGGTCTGTGTTGTTAGGCATATGCATGTCGTATATTGTTCAGATATGCATGTTCTATGTTGTTAGGCATATGCATGTCCTGTGTTGTTCAGACAAGTGCGTGTCCTGTGTTCAGACAAATGCATGTCCTGTGTTGTTCAGACATTTGCGTGTCGTACGTTGCTTAGATATATGTATGTCCTATGTTGTTTAAACAGATGCATGTCCTGTGTTCAGACATGCATGTCGTATATTGTTCATGATTCGTGTTCGGAAGACGGCTCCTGGCAGGAAGATGGGGCTGGAAAGACATACATCGGACGTTAGGGTAATGTCACTGGGACGGGTATTTTTCGGAACAAGGCGTGCTGTTGGCTAGAGGCAAAGTGTGCCAGCCGGTGGATCTGCAGCAAGGCAGACAACCCAAGCATAAGCGACAGGGATGGACTGGGGCCGTTTTTTGCCGAGCAGGTGCATGGACAATGGACATGGAGCCGTTGGGTGTGTATCAGCGCAGTCCCACTCTGGAAGGCCCACGCCCAACTGCGAGCATGTTTTGTTTCGTGGGAGCGTCGGCTGGATGCAAACGGCGGGCTCTCGGTCTCGGATCAATGGTGCTGTTGGCGTGCAGTAGACTAGGGGACGGGCGTTGGCGGTCAAGCAGACGGGCGTTGGCGACCAGGCGGACGAAGGCGTCGTGTCTCGCATAGGTAGACCGTCTATCGCAGCCTGTCGGTGGGTCTGCCTTTGAGGCGACTGGCGACACCCGGAGGGCGGGGGAGGCGACGGCGTGTATAGTGTACAGGTGCTAGGTAGGCAGTGTAGTGTACCAGGCACTCGAGAGGTGCGAGGGCGTCGAATTGAATTGGTGGCGTGTTATGTCGTGCATGTGCGAATGAGGTCGAGGCCCTCGAGGCCCACCGGCGCTATTGGCCAGCGCCCGTCGCCCCAGCACTCCCACTTCATGCCCCCGAAACGAGCCCCCCGGTCTTGATTGGCAACCATCTGAAACGAACGAGTCGACTCCTGCGCGCCTGGACGCTGCCATTAGATAGGTACGGTAGTTTAGACTACCTATCGGCGTTTCTCTTCTTCTCCTTCTCCTGCCTTCCTGCCTGCCTGCCGCCAGTCTCCTGCTCGAGTCGGGTGCTGTTTCTCTCTCTCTCCCTGCCTCTCCCTCCCTCCCTCTCTCTCTCCACTTATATCCCGCGCCCGCGTCGTCGTTCTGGGAGCCCAGGAGCATTCCTAAACCCAGACCGTGAGCCTTTGTACGACCCACGCTACGCTTCATTATTGCATTCGCGACAGCAATAGTGCCCGGCTTCGCCCTGTATTCGTCGCCCACCATGGGAAGGAAGTTCTCCTTCAACTTGGCTCCTATCGTGAGCTTCCCCTCACCCGCAGTCGCTTCGTCACGAGACAACTGACGGTTGAGCAGAAGGTGCCTCTGAGAAACGACAAGCCAGCAGAGCTCAGCCACGCCGAGAAGCCGGTGCACGTCAGACATGTTTCCAAAGACAGTGTTACCTCTGTGAACATGACGTACATCAGCCGCCAGCGCATCGACCCCAAGACTGAGCAGGACCTGCGAGCTGCGTGCGCCCTCATCCTCCAGAACTTCAAGCCGTCCGACCACGACATCCCCGACGCAGACCCCAAGCTCGACTTCCGCGGACCACACAGGCGGAGAGAGCACAAGACAGACGAGCACGTTAGAGTTCACCGACCCACCGGCGCCCCGTCCGAGCACCCCACCTCCTTCAATGCACGGAAAGGATCGCAGAAAGTGGCCACCGCACCCAAGACCTACCCAGACCTACCCTTGAGAGCCAACACCGGAAAGAGGAGGGTGGAGAATCCGGACAACACCGCCTCGGATGCCGAGGCCAGGCGGCCGCTCAAGTCTCCCACGATTGACGCTCCTAGATATGTCCTTGCCCGCGCTGACACAGACACCGACGATGGCATGAGTGTTGGAACCCCGCTTACTGCGTCGACGGATACACACATGTACACCGGCTCGACGGCCCCGACTTCGGTAGCTGTAACGCACGTGAGCTCCAAACGCACATCGCGTCAAGGTGACAATCCTGCGGCTATTGCCGATGCCCACGCTGCTGAGTGGATGCGGCAAGAACTCGAGAAGCGCCGTCAACAGCTTGCTGCCCACCCACAGTCTCGACCGCAGACGTCGGACAAACCTCCCAGTCGCGCAAATAGCATCAGATCGGGTATCCGCGGATACATGTTCCCTGGGTCCCGGAGCCTCAGTCGCGCACAGTCGCACGCCTCTCTGAAGAGCCAGTCTTCCGATCAGCCGAAACGCAGTGGTTCTGCTCAAGGGTGGCGAAGCTGGGGACTGAATCGTTCTAGCTCTCGCAGCAGCAGCAGACCCACCACCTCGAGCGCGCGAAAGGGACTGGTCGAGCACGAAAAGAAGAGCGAACTGAACCTCAACCGCGAGCTGCCACCCCTACCTAGCCTAGACACGTGGAAGGAGCCCGAGAGACTAAAGGAAAAGCCCAAGGCTTCGGTACAAGGCGCCCACATCGCAACTCTTATGCGAACACAGGACCAACAGCAGCAAAGCTACGCTGTGGCTGCCCGTCACCATCACCGTAGAAGCGGATCGGATACACTGGCGGTCCGATACGCAAATACTTCAGGACACGTTTCACCCCTTGTCAGATCACCCACCCAACAGGCCTTTGCCCAAAAGAGTACGGTGGTGGTGGTGCCAGAAGATCGATCTATGGACTTTGACCACATGATATCGGCTATGTCAGGTATACAAGCTCTTGACGAACAACTCAAACTGCGTGCCAACGAGCACACACTGCAGCATAACAGCTATGGCAACCCGAGAGCGAGTGCCGACGGTCGCCTCGCCGCGCCTAATTTTTCCCGCAAGATCAGCGCGGATGGACTGCAATCCGACCGCCCATTTGACGCTGACCAGATCGCATACCCGAACGTGGTCCAGGTCACGGCAACACCTGCCTCCAAGGCGCCAGAGCACAAGTCGAAGCTAAGGAAAGTGTTTAGTACATGGGCACTCAAGAAAGAGAAGAAGACCGATCAAGACTGGATGCAGAGGATTGAGAAAGATGGCATCAAGACGGGCGTGATGATGCAGGACGAGGCAGCGCTTCCCCCTGTGGTGCGGTACTGATTATTGCTATTTCATTTGCGGGACACGCATTTCTTCGTCTATATTACACGGCGGCCCTCCATACGCCTTGCCGGACTTTAATGATTACGAGGAGACGATGTTACGACGATCCAACCTTGTTGTACAGCGAGCCTGGCTTATTTTTACTTTGAGTGTTTGAGACAAACCCGCGCGCGCCTGTGGCGACGCTAATTCTTGAAATCGCAACGTCGGAGTACGCGAACAATGTATAATGCAAAGGTCGTTATTGACCATGACACGTATGAAACCTTGGTCGTTCCACCGTGTTGTCGATTGCATTCTTGTTCCTCGTGTTTCTGCGGTTGCAACATCAATGTCGAGTCGGGTCAAGACGTTACGCGATGTGACTGCGCTAGGTACCTGGCACTCCTTCCTCTAATGATGCGCATCCCGGCGTGTAAAAGGATCCCGGTGTGTATAATAAAAGGATTCCTAGCGAACAAGTAGGAACCGTTCGTCTTTCTAGACGAAATGTCGATGATTCAGGTTTCACTAAATATGATCGGAAATAGAATCTTGATCGACTGTGCGGCTTCCGAATCGACATCCGAATCGGCAGGTTTTCTTGGTCGTGGTGGTGGTGGACAGCTCCGAGAATGCTCCTTCACCCGGGGGTCAGGTGACGGCGCGTTAAGCGCGGACAAAGCGCGTCTCTCACTTTGCTCCGCGGCGTCATCGCAACAAACAGATCGCTTGTTTGCCGAGATGGGAGTTGCCGCGACAAGATTTGCAATGGACTTTCGAGTTCTTTGGCATGGCGAGGTCGGCTTGAAGCTGATCTGACGAGTAATCTCGCTTTTCCTACCTTCACCTGGGTTCGGAGTTGTCACTTTCGCTAATGCGCAATCACTCTGACTACTGTCTGACACTGCTTAGACTACTTAGACTGCTTAGACTGCTTAGACTGCTTGGACTATTCTCGCTCTGTAAGACTTTGGTCCCGGTACTTGTCGACTGTTTGCCCTTCACCTCGAGTCGGACGTCAACAATGTAGACCGATGCTAATGGAAGAGTAGCTACGCTACTGCTGAAGCAGAAGTTTTCCATGGCCACTGCCTTCGACGTTTGACTTTCAAGTGGTTGGTTTGATGGCGCGTGTTTGAACTGTGCAATAATAACGCCATCTGGAACATTCCGTCAACTATGCAATCTCGGGCTAGTAGACCTTGTGGCCCACACCCCTCGAACTCGAATTTGGCATACAAACAACACCGTTGGGAGTACGGCTGCAAAAGCGTCAGCATCACCCTCGACTTTCAACCCAAGCAGTTGCTATTGCTCTGTCCTTCATCCAGCGAGGGGCGAGCAAAAATAGGCAGCGAACATCGGTCTACTTCGGAGAAGAGCCCAAAACAACACCAAGCGCCTCACCTTCTCGGCTTCGCTATGTGCACGGTGATATACTATTCCTTTGGCTGTGGTCACTATGTCACACGGTGCCAATCGCGTTGTGGAGGAACAAAGGTCAAGGAAAGACGGGGCAGCCGACGAGCAGCTTGCACAGCCGAAGGATACGTCACGATCAAGCGCTCTTCTTGCTGCAGCAAGTGCTCGAGAGAAGCTTGGGTCTCACGCTGGCAAGCACGACTCGAGAAAGCTAGGTGTTTTCACAACGAGCTCGTGAAAGGGGAGCTACCAGGAGCACCGGCAGTGTTCAAGTTGATTGAGCAGCTTGAGATGGAGTATGAGCTTAAGGCGTGGGAGCTGGATAGGACTGTTCCACATGGCGATAAAGTAAAGATCCGGAGAGTGAGTCCGGCGAAGGTGGGATGGAGCAAGCTGCCATCTTCGCCATTGGAACGAGAAGTGCAGCCTGAAGAGGTCGTACTGCCTGGCACCACCGAGCCGGTATACGATGGAGACGACGACGACTGGGTGCGAAGCACAGATCCGCTGCATCCCATTGACACCAACTACGAACTCCGCTACGCTGGTATTGATGACGATTACCTCAAATTGCTTCTTGGCGAAGAACCAGTAGAGGTCGCAGAGCCTGACCAAGACAATCCAGATATACTCGCCACAAGCTGGGAATGGAATGATGGAGTACAAGATCCCGCTGACGGCGTCGAGCAGCAAGGTCCATCCTCCGATATGGAACAGCTGCCGGCATGTGGCCAAACAACCGAAGACGCTACTTCTTCCAGCGGGATAGGTATTCATGGGCTGCGAACACAGGAAGATACACAACGAGATCATATCCAGGAGGTAATCAAGGCGTTCTGGGACGTCGTCAACATAGCCGATGACGGTGAGCTTCCATCGTCGACCACAGCTTTCACTCAAAGCACGAGCACGAATACCGCGGCTTCTGATGACGCCCATGTAACGGGCCCCCGGCATTTGTGGGTTGATGGCACCTCCGATGCAGCCACGCCAGTGCAGCCAACCCATGACCAACCACGCCCCGCCGCACTCGCCCGAACCAACTCCACAAACACAAAATACGATGCCTTTGAGAGGGCGGTTTCGCACCCGGGAGCCAACGGTGGAGTACTACGCCCAGCAGCTTGTGGAGTGTCGCTTCAAGCTTAGAGAAACGGTTGGACAGGGAGCGTGGGTGCCGGATCCCGCTAGATTGAAGGCATGACCATGGATAAGACCGTCGTTCGGCGTGCTCATATCCTTTGAATGCCCACTCGATGGTACAGATGCGATGATCAAGGTCGCGGCAACGCGTCCGGATATCATTCCCGGTGACACCGGCATCACCATCATTGTCATGAACCCCGCAGATGAGCGGTACCAGCAGATTGGGTACGGGGTGGTGTCTGTACAATGGAAGGGACTGGGTGTTTTGGGTTTGAGAAGTGCGCGTGGGTGGACTACCTTTTTGAAATGCCTGAACACCTAGGTATTCCCGCTCTCTTGGTCAAGACTATCCACAATCTGCAGGCCTGGAAAAAAGCAAAAAAAAAAAAACTAAAAAACTCGAAAACTCGAAAAATCGAAAGGGTGTATATTTTCATCCGGAGAAAGGGTCAGCGAGTTAGGTAGGAAGACGGCGTCGTGTCTCATTTTGCGCTGTCGCCTGGCTGCGGGCTGTGTGGAGGTCGGACCGTCAGCTGGCCATGCAGTGCTTGATGCGATTCACGATGTCCCCGTGGGAGTCACGTACACAGTAGGAGGGCGTGGGTAACCACCCATCATGGGCTAAGTTTGGAGGCCGGCGTAATGGTTATGCCGATCTCCAGTCAGCTTCACGAAGGGGTGAAAGGAAGCACACCGTAAAAACTCACCGATGGAAGTTCTGACAGTCTGAACCTCTTGGCGCTGTGAAGTCGTCTTCTTATTTCTTCAGGGAAGACGGGCGAGCAAAAAAAGTCTTACTCCAAGTACTGTACTTTGTACTGTAAAGGGAAAAGGGAAAAAGATCAGCAACTTTCAGAACTCCTATAGGTGAGTTTACACGGGGTATCTAGAACATGGGGACAAGCGTGTGTAGGGCCGGGAGGACAGGGCACGTTATCTTCGCTTGGAGCTGGGTGGAGGCGGAGCGTCCGCAGCTGCGGTGACATTTTTTTCTATTTTCAGTCTCACGAGTCAGTTTTGGATCCTGGAGGCTTATACCTAGGCTGGGCGTCTTGTAAGAGCCAAGGCGCGTTCGAAAGGGATTAGGTACTCGGATCGCCTGCTTGCCGTTGTCACGTACTGGCGGTTTAAGATTTCGATGGCCAAGGTGCAGGATTCGCGCTTGGGAATCCAACGAAGAGTCTATGCTGTGCTGCGGATGCTTTGTTCTCGGAGAGCTTGGAGGGTCGCGTGCGACCTACTGTGTATGCGTCGCATTACCTATGGAAGGGGACTGAAGCTCGTGATATTATTATAAATTCGACCATTGTCATTCGAGTTGTGGTATTTTCCGCGCTGTCCCTTGGTGAACGATGCGGGAAATTGTGAACAAGCCTTCTACCTACTCCCATGACGGCAGTGGCGCAGTGAACCTGCTCGGGCCTCTCAGCTCCACGTTAGTGCATCCAACATCAGTAATTGCACAGCTTTTATAAGCTCTCCGCCCAGGATCCTTCCCGCCTAATTAACCTTAAACGCTTTTTCGCCCGCGTCGCTCCTCATTGGTCGAGGCGAGGGATTCCCGCCCCCAAACGCTGCGGCCTTCCGTCTAGCGTACTCGTGCTTGGGCGCGGAACACCTCCGTGAAACGAACTGCTGCTTTGGGCGCGCCTGCATACACTGAAGATGCTTGCTCATTTGGCATCTGAGGCTCTGGTTATGAGATTTTGCGTCAATCACTGCGAGATAGATAGGTTCGGAAATTGAACAACGTAGGTTTGGCAGAAGACCAGTCTGACGATCCGCGCCTTGTTAAGGTACCGTATGCTGCGCTTGTAGACTGCGGACTTCGCTTCGGAAAGCTTTGGTCACTCCGCTTATGAAATTTCCTTCCAGGCCTCCCTCCGTCTACGGGGCAAGGGAGTGGGGAAGCATCTTGCGAGATGCGAGCTTGTCACTGCCACGCTCTCCACCGGACGTCCAATCGTAGAACAGACTACGCAGTGGAAACATTGTTTCATCCTATGCTCAGACGACGGGGAGGAGGTATATAGTTCGTGCGAGTCCGTTGTCTATCTTCACGCCATCAAGATTCTCATTTACTGCATTACTCATCTACTTTTTTTGATACCTCCATCGCTCTTTGTTCGTATCCAACATGGTTCGGTTCACATCTGCTACTGGTGTCGCTCTGGCGCTGGCGACCAGCACCCGCGCCTTTACTCTTCCTCTGTCTCATGGCATGTCGCAATTGAGCCAGCGGGATCTGGATAAGACACCGCTCCTGGACAACTTCGATGCCCTCACCGCAGACTCTTCTCGCATCCCGCCGATAAAACAGGGATACTCTTCCAAGTGGGATGCAGGACGGTACCCCCAGAACTGCTTCGACAAGGCGCGAGAAGCCATCAGTGACACCGATGCGCGTCCCAAGTGCCAGATCCAAGACCTGGAGGTCTACGACGTCACGTACGATGACTGCCCTTCCGGCCGCGACCCCTGGATCCTCTGCCGCTGCGCAAACGCCGAGCTCACCGTGGACGAAGCCATCAACGGCTTGGGCACCGTGCCCCCCGGTGCGCGCAGCAACGTCCTCCACATGGTCACGATGAATGGATTCGGTGGCGGCGGCGGCTACTCGGACGGCAACAGCATCTTCTGCGGCGGCGCGCCCAGCACGACGTGGTTCAGCCACGAATCCATGCACTGCAACGACCGCGACGGCTTCGCCTTCTCCAACGGCGACGTCTTCAACAACGCCATCAACGCCGATTCCTGCGTGCCCGACAGCTACGCGGCGAACAACCCCACCGAAGACTTTGCCCAGATCGGGACCTACCTCAACTACGACATCAACGGACATGCGATTGACTACACGGGCAAGGATGCGAGCTGCATGGCCAACCAGTTGAACGCGGCGAGGGCCTACCTCGGGGACCGCCTCGACGAGGGCGGCGCATGCTTCAATGCGCCGGGGACCGATGGGACCACTAATGGGAAGAGGGGCACGAACATCGTGGAGGTTGATCCCAGCTCCGAGTACGAATCGTTGCTGCCGCACACGCCTTACACTCACGGCGAGTTCTTTTAGGTGGTGCGGGGTTCTGGGTATGAGATGTATGATTGATGTTGCTCGCTTGTTTGTCGTTTAGATTTCTCCTGTAGATTTTGCTCGAACCAATTGATAATGTCCATACTTGACTGCGCGGTTGACATGTCTGTGAAACGTTGACGGGGTTTTCGCCCCAATACACCTGTGATTCTGAACAATGAAAAGTGAGCGATACCTACTGCTTGCCCACTGTAAAGCTTTTACCGCGGATAAGCTAAAGTATATAGGTACTGTTGTAGGCCCGCTTTTGCGCTCTTCAATTCATATGATTAGATCGCTTCTTTGTAGGTAGGTAGCTCAGCTGCTTGATGCAAAATTCTATGGTACCGTAGCCACATACTTACCACAACAATCGCCTTTTGCCAGATGATAGCGCAGGTATTGAGGTGCTGGGGTACGATCCATACGGTGCAACGGAGGAGTGAGGTCTTGCCAGGGGCTCCGCTTCCGTAGATGACTCTAACCAGATCAAGTTAGTCTACGGCAGCTCGACCCACTCAGGGGCGTTCCTCCAACAAACACCGCAAGGTCGCGATGACCACGTTATCGCTGCAAGGACGCGAGTCCGGTGCTCATGCTGCCCGCCATCACATAACATGCAGGTGCCTCATGTGGATCGAAGGGAGATACACGAGACTTCCGCCGTCGTTCGGGGTTATGGCGCCTTGCACCGTGGCCAGTCAAACTATAGACCCAACGGATGTTAGCACGGAGAGCGAAAGGAATCCGGAGGAGTAGGCGGTTGACTTGGAGAAGGGGAAAAGGACGAATAAGATAGTGCACAGCATGGCCGCGGATGGTGCGTTTCTGGGCCTCTTTGAACAGGAATTCTGGACTAGTTGTGCTGCCCAGTGTCACCACTACTTTGAAGAGCGCTTCTCCTGTCGAAGAGGTGCAACCCTTGCCGAAGAGATCAGCCAACAGCGTAGAGAGCGGGAAGGGCGACGGGCTATGGCTTTGACAAGACTTATTTGCACTTCAGTGGAGGAGAAGCCTGCTTCGCCCCACAAATGATAGTAAAAATATGTCTCGATGTGTTGCGCTGGCGAGTCACGATTCCAGCCAGAGCTTGTGTCGTTCCTGAGTGCTTGGTATAGATAGCGCCGAGAAATCATCGAGCAAGCCGCAAAATGTACGTTTGAGGCTGCTTGGAAGTGAGGGGCGGTATTCAGTCTACGTCCTGAATGCGTAGGTATCGCTGAGGTGACCTTTCCACTCCCACCTCGTATGACCGAACTGACAGGCGTGTGTCATTCTGCAGCACTCATGGTGTTTATCCGTCAAAGAAGCATAAAATAATCCTGCTACAATTGTCATGAAATCGATGACAGGATAATTTACGTATATTAGAAGCCGTCGCTGAGACGTTGCTACAACCGTTGTTGTTAATGAAACAAGGATGAGAGCAGTATCATTCACTTTCACCAATCATCTCTAACTAGGAAGGTATGACGGACCCCACTGTTGAGCCGTGCGTTTGTCACGAACAAACGCAAACAGGTCCGTTTTCGTCGGCTGCTCTTCATATACGACCACAAACCTGACTTGTTCGGAACACCTGAAGACGGATTTGCGTACAGGAAGGGCTTGTACGGAGCTTGAACAACAACACACGGCTCCTGTAGCAGAAGGTGAGGCTGCAGCAGTCGATATCGTTGCAGTAAGAACTAAGAAGACAAAAGCGTCTCCGCGGTCGTAAAGACGCATAAGCTCCATACTCGCGAACCATCACACCATAAAGACATGGAGGGCATGCCGGGGACGAACGCCCAACTCGTGCGCGCCCGCTTTGGACGCTTCGTATCCTCTATGGGTACGCAATTGCCGATTCCTAAACTCGCCCACAGACTGTCCGCAATTGCCGCAATTGCCGCAGTCCGCAATGTTCCAGCTGTTCCCACTACCGATGCAGCTCTCATACACCTCACAGCTGCAATCCGTGCTGCACAACTGCAGACCGAGGATGCATTCTGCACAGCAATCGAATGCCTCAAGGATTTGGACCTAGCTACAGTCATGAGAGCAGCCACCGAGTGGATCAAGGCACACCCTTGGGAGACTGCCGCGATTGTCATTCCTCTGGTTCTCCTGGCATGCACACCTGGTTTCTTGGCGGCTGCCGGATTCACCGCCGGTGGTATCGCTGCAGATCTGGACTCCAAATTTCTACTTCTTCTCGTAGCATAACTGACACATGAGTAGGAAGCGTTGCAGCGGGTATTCAAGCCGGCATTGAAAGCGTCGGAGCCGGCTCCATCTTCGCAGTTCTCACAAGCGCGGGAATGGCGGGATATGGCGTACCGATTGTCTTCGGAGGTGTCTGGGCCCTTAGTAGTATTGTTTGTTGGGGAGTGGCAGCTTGGAAGAAGCGGGGGGATAGACCTGACAGTCCAGACCGTGCTGGTCCTGTTGACAAACCCACTGGTTGCGATGGCGACGGCGAGAGTGAGGAGAATACGAAATCGCCTCCAAAACTGTTGGAGGAGTAGTACCTACGTCCACACAGATACTATCCAGAGACATCGACCTATCTAGTTGATTTTCGAAAGGATGGAGGAAGGGATCGGATGTATATTTGAATCGCCCTGCAACGCATGGGCGGCATGGATTGAGATTGCATTCGAGTTGCGTGCAAAATGGAACACGAATTCTGCACGGCGTATAGGTACCTGAAATATCTTAATAATGCTTGGTCCACAAATGAGAAATGTGTAGGGTTGGAAAGCATGGTGCTCTCTCTTTCTCTCTCTCTCTCTCTCTCTGTGTGAAGATCGCAGACCTCCTAGGCTGAGCGGGGTATGGCCATGTCAGACTACACATGAGAGCAGACGTAATGGCATGTTTTTCAAAAAGTTATTAGAAAAAGTCCCCAAGTCGATGTGGTCATATTCCCGGAACACCGCGCTACGGTATAACTTCCGTAGTGCGGGCGGGGTAGGTAGGTAGGTACCTAGCTACCTACCCCAGCATTCAACATGTTCCCAACTCCAATTGCAGTTATATCCAGCCGTACCGTACTTATAAAATCGCCCAATTGCAGTCTACATATATAAACGTAGACCCTCCTTACCCAGCACAGTTCCACACCAACCATGGTCGAAGTCCAGACCTACACCCTGAAACCCACCTCCCTCATCCCCAACTCCCCACACGTCCTCATCCACTACCCCGAACTCTTCTTGGACGAAGTATCCAAGCCTGGTTTCAACTGCACACAGCTCTATGATCTCTACAAGTCCAATGGCTGGGAGTCGCAGTGGGTAGCGCGCTACGGGCCCACACAGACCTCGCACTACCACTCTGGCGCCCACGAGGCCATGACGGTGATATCAGGCGAGGGCGCAACGATCCGTTTCGGCGTCGCCGACACCTCCGACAACGACGAGACGCACACGCATGGGAACGGCCACGAAGACGGCGGGATCTGGATCGAGGCGAGGAAGGGCGACGTTTTCATCCTCCCTGCGGGGGTCGCGCACAAGACGTACGATCCGCGGCCTGGGCCGGTGGAGTTTGCGTTTTTCCAGTGCAAGGACGGGGGAGGGAATGTCATTCGCGATGAGCAGAAGGCAAGAGCATTTTTCGAGGGCATCACGATTGGGGAGAATTTCCAGATGATGGGAAGTTATCCGTTTGGGGCTGAGTGGGATTTCGCTGTTGGGGGAGACCACAAGGGGAGGGAGAGGCAGGTGTGGGATGTGCCGGTGCCGGAGAGGGATCCGGTGTTGGGAACGAGGAGGGAAGGGATGCGTGGGTTGTGGCACCAGCGTTCGGCAATGAGTAAGCTTTGATATGGACACTGAACAAGTGGTAGTGTGTAGGAGCGCGTTGTTTCTGATCGTTAGAGAATAGTGCCTCTAGGTATGAGAGCTGCTTCGGGTTATGTAACTCACAGTCTGCTGTCAGAGGCGGACGGTTAAGTCTCATATGCATGTGACACTCCACGATATGCGAATAAGACATTTGTAGCATGCCCAAGAATTGGCTTTGCGCACGTGGAGCTGATGGTGGTCCGTGGTCCTGGTGATGGTAAGGCTCAGTAAGAATTGGCTGACGTTTGATGGCCACCCTTCACTGGCTGACGGCCCACTTGATCGTAACGTTATTACCCACGCTCCGGAAGATGATTAGGGCTGAAGAGGCATCTCCAATGGAGAATTTGCTGTAGGACGGGACTCTAGTAAGGCCGAGCTCAGAATATCACATGCGAGTTTGCAGCAGGGTTTCAGATTTCTTGTTCCGTTCTGGAGACGCTTGGTCTTGCGTGCGAGATACCTATAGTGACAGATGTCAGCTCAAACGAAGTGGCTTTCAAGCTGAGCTTTCACGATTATTTCAGTATTCAGATTCTCCGAAAAAGTAATTCTACAACCTTTTGCGGTCGATCCGCTCAGAAATCCTTCAGGCACGACTCACAAGCTGGTAGGGATCCGTTTCCGTGATGAGAGGGAGCTTGCCGGCACACTAGATCAAGAATGTCTGTGTTCTGCCTTCTAAATTTCTGTCATCGTAGCGTGTCCTGTATAATGTGAGCCTCAGCTCGCTACTAGGATTTGCCTGAGCTCAGCATCCGCCTCAGATCTGTGCTGCATAGCTATGAGGGCATGGCCCATAAAAGCGCGAATCCCAGCGCTTATAAGAAGTTCATCGAAGTCTTTCGAAGACTAGAATCCCAGCAGTTCCATCTCTTCTATAGACCGAAGCCTCAAGCTTCTCATTTTCAAAATATTTACTCGCTTAAGTTATTCTTCCTCAGTTACAAATGACCATCGAGAAACAGGATACGATGCGCGCCGTTGTTTGGGAGTGCAAGCCGTTCCATATGACCGTGAAAGATGTGTGTCGCCCACGTCTGGTCGAGAAGGAAGATGTGATCGTCCGTATTACTACATCTGCAATTTGTACGTATAATCCACTCGTACCCAAATTTTGCAGTAGGGACGACTGTTCAAAGCCGTGAAGCACCTTCTTAGTGGCGAAGACGATGAGAGATTTAGAGATCCTGAAGATCACTTGGTCGGCATTTTGGAGCGCTTCCCATAATTGCGCTGACATCTTAGCTTGACAGGCGGAACTGATCTCCACATATACCATGGCATCCTTGGAAGCAATAAGCCGGGCTGGGTGATGGGCCATGAAGCAGTCGGCATTGTCGTAGAGAAAGGAAAAGACGTGAAACACTTAAAGATTGGCGATCGCGTGATCGTTCCCGACAGTCCTGATGACGGCGTCCTGAACATCGAGCCCAGGGTGCCACCTTTCAATTTCTACGGCGCCGGCGATGACTTCGGCCATGATGGTGGGTGCCAAGGTAAGTTATGCGAAACCAATGGTGACTGCTGAACGACTGCGCGCTGACCCTATATTTCTTCCAGCTGAATACGTGCGAGTGCCTGAGGCCGACAACTCTTGTATCCCAATTCCCGAAGGCCAGTTCAGCGACGTTGACTTCCTCTTTTTGAGCGATATATTCGCTACTGGTTGGACTGGTCTCGACTTTAGCGGTTTCCAGCCAGGTGACACTGTTGCGGTCTTTGGTGCTGGCCCGGTGGGCCTTCTGTGTGCGTATTCGGCTTTGCTTCGCGGTGCTTCTAAAGTGTACTCCATCGATTATGTCGAGGCACGACTCGAAAAGGCGGCAAGCATCGGCGCAATTCCGATTAACTTCACGAATCATCCAGCTTCGGAGCAGCTTTCACTTCTCGAACCGAGCGGCGTCATTCGGTGCGTCGACTGCTGTGGGTTTGAGTGTGTAAACGCAGACTTGAAACTTCAACAGAATTTTATCATTGAGGAGGCATCCAAGATCACAGCTGCTGGCGGCGGTTTCGGTATTCCAGGAGTGTACATGGCTCAAGCTTCAACCCCGGGGGCTCCACTCGCGGGGAAAGTCAATCCAGATATTACTTTCCCCATATCTACCTTCTGGACGAAAAGCGTCCGGATTCAAGGTGGCGCAGTAGATCCAAAATTGGTTGCCCCAATGCTCGTGGAACTAGTCAAGAGCGGAAGGGCAAAGCCCGGATTTATCGTGAGCGCTGAAGTCGGAATCGAGGGGGCGCCCAGAATGTATGAGAGGTTTGACAAGCATTTGGAGACGAAGGTGATAATTCGTTTCCCTTGGGAAGAAGAGGAGCTTGAGTTGAGTCCGGCAGAAACAACGTGAGTCTAACATGCTGCACCCCTTGCAATGAATTATCTGATTGACTGACTTGTGTGTACAGCCACGGTGGCACATCTAAGTCTGCGGATACCAAGTAGGTCCTCTCATCTTCGTCGAATGCAGAGCTTAAGCTGACGACTTTGGTAAAAGTGGTGGCCGGCATCACAAACGCGCAAGGAGATCTTGAGAGGCTAGCTGGCCGACTGCACAGCGCTAAGTTGTAAAAGTGTCTTTCGTAATTTGTCTCATCGGACTTTTCGGTTGGAGACCGGAGCCTCCATTCGATCGCGGGCTCTACTTTGTTGCTCGTGAATTGGCCACTGTCGTGTCCATGCATAGCCTCTCTAGATTATATACAGTTTGCTATTGAAAAATGCGTATGCAATCCAAGGTTCTGCAGTCACGCAGTTTGTCGTTCCTCAGTCGGCTCATCGAGCCATCCATTGTTGCACGGGTACTATAATATTGTAAATGCACTCTTATATGTAGGATTGACTAAATCGAGACGTACGCATGAACAGCGTGACCACAACCAAGCTTCGTATAACGTGCGGTAAAGATTCAAAAGTGGCCTCTGCGCCAGTTTCCAGGGAGTCTTGAACAATGAAACGTGCTGTGAATGTGATGTATGATTTAAATGGGCATCAAGCACAACATCAGATCCGAAAGCTACTTTGTAATTGCGAGCTATCGTCTTGAATCCAAGTGATCAGCTCTTGGTACACTTCGTCTCCATCATTCATAAAAGCCTGCCGGTCATGGTAATCACCAAACTTAGTATCTTGAAGTAAACCCGACGATATGCTTGCTGGATCTGATGGAACATTTGGTCCAGTTGAACATGATCCAGCCAAGAATCGGTCAATCAGTATCTTCAGCAGATCTTTGAGAACTTGTAGACAATCTCTCTCATAGTTGGTCCCTATATGTGACTGTCGATCGAAGACATCGATAGCAAAATCAATCTCTTTTGATGATGCCAAATCCTTGCGCAGGACTCGATTAAGCAGAAGGATGACCGCCGCATTGAATACGAAATGTAGACCCGCTTGAAGGAGTCGCCTTGTGTGGTACAGCTGCATAACCCACTGCGCCAGATGGATGTTGCGATATGCAGCTTTCGAACATGCATCTATGTGGTTGAACTGCGATGGCCGCTCGAGTTTACTGCAAGCGTTCATGTACCGCTCTGCTACGGAACGCTTCACCGCCGTAAGCAGAATCGGGCGGGTGGTGATCAAGATGAGCTGTATCAAGGAAAATGGCAGCTGGACTTATAGATCAAGGTCGCGTCTTTTGAACAATGGCGCCAATGCTAAACCGTGTAGGCTTCGAGGGCAAAGCAAAAGGAAAAAAGTCCTACCTGATTGTGTGCCATGTGGAGGATGCAACACGCAGGGTCCGTACTTATCTAGTCTGAAGGCATCTGTAGTGAAGCTGGCAGGTGATTTATCCAATCCCGCAGCATCCTCATAGGCTTGTCGACATCAGGAGCTGCTGGGTTCGAGTCTGATCTCTTTGGTTCGATTTTGTAGGTCTCGCAGACTATGAATCCTGAAATGCGTGCGAGCTGTACGTGAGCACGAAGACCGGCTGAAGGTGGCATATTGCTGTGTCGGTTAGCCAGAGTCAAGGTGGAAAAGGCCAACCTTACGGTGCATCTATGGGTAAGGGAGGTCGAATGGACGTATCAGCGAGTGTGGGCGGTCGACCCATAAGGCAGCTTTGCCAGCTATCGAGAACAAAGACGCTCCAAAAACCCCGTTCACTGGCCTCGTCTATGCAATGTTTGGCTGCTCCATGAGTAACGGCTATGTGGATAGCTAGGCTCGTGTACACGTAGGCAGCATCGCGGCGATTGATCTCAATCAAATATACAGTCATCAAAGCAAGTACAGGAACATCCCTCAATGTGAACCGCACGGTGTCGAGAGGGTTGCCGATGAGTATTCTTGCTCTTTTGAAGTAAGCATCCCCAGCATGTATTTCGCCCTGATGCAGCGACTGATTCAGAATCTGGGCTGCAAGGGCAAACGAGACATGGTTGAAGGCAAGATAACGATATCGATCTGAAGTCGTAGCTTCTGACTGGGATATCGTCAACGTAATGGCTTCATGCATAGAGCTAAGGCCGCCCTAGTAGTAGATGCCTCCAGAAGGGAAATCCCCATCGCCGTCTCGGATATGACATCGCAGCTCAGCCACCATCATGGTCATTTCTGTGCGCCCAGGTAGCCAGAATGGATCTACATCGAGGTCGAGTAGTGGCCGCGAGTCAAAAGTCTGGTATCGCCCGAGAGAGGCACCCGAGAGGGGCAACAAAGGTCGATCCGTCTTTGGGAATAATTGACCCGGGATCTGGTACAAAGGCCAACGGCACGAGCGTCAACATAAAAGCCTTGAGGAGATCAAGAAAAGTCGCACCGGAGGTTTCTCCAAGGTACCGCATATTGCCATCGGGGTCAAACAGCATACGGCCTTCAGTTGTCTCTAAATCAACTGCAAATTCAGAGTATTCCGAGGCTGCAGGAGGCGTATTCCATTGTGGAGCAAGCCGTCTCTGGCTGATGTATCTGGAAGCACTGTCAGGAAGCATATTTTCAATAGATTACACTTCTTGCGAAGACGGTCTAGCTCCTCTTGCAAAGACATTCCTTTCAGCGGCTCTTCGGCAGGATATGTGCATTCTCTCGAGCACGCTCGACATTGCTGACAAGGCTGTCGCCTGGGGATGTATGTATGGTCAGGGCAGTCTCCTCGCGAGGGCCGGACTTACCCGAGCATTCACGCGGCGTAAATTGCAGCTGTTGCACCTATGGGGTGTCAGAGCTGATAGTACCACTCAACTGAGATGTGCAAGGTAGCTTACGCCCTAGCCACGAGCTTCCTGTTCTCGGGAGCAACCTTGCGGCGGCGCGGGTTCACAGGTAGCCGATGTGTGCGAGCGTTATTGTCCTGCATCATGAGGTGGCAGACCGGAAGCAGGTCGAGGGATGGTGGGACTGTTGCAATTCAGGTGCCTGAGGCATCTCGCCGAGGACTAGCGCGGCGGGTGACGTACCCGGTCTCGTGGGATTTACGACCTTGATATCCCAACACGATGGAAATGATATTGTGCGGTATTATTTATAGATTTGCTAGAGCTGAGTTTGAGGTAAATTCACCACCATGATAGACATACCTCGGAAGGGCAGTGCCGCCTAACGCGAGTTCTCCCAGCCTACAACATTCGACCCTCAAGTACGAAAGCCTAACAAGACAGTCGACATAGGACTAGACGGCTTTCCAGTCTCCCTCGATAGATATGGAAGGGTAAATATATTGCCCAACATGTGGTCACACTTCTAAAGCACCGGTTATATCTTGCAAACCAGCACCTTTCACCCCCAAGCATGGTATTATCGGTGCAACTCCTTTTGGGTAGTTCGATGGCACCACGTTTCATGATTCAAAATATGTTCGCGAAGTCCGGAAGCTCATGCTACAGTTGATCCAAGAAGACAGGCCTGATTTGGGATCCAGCTTTCGATCCAAATTCCCACAGGTTTCTGTCAACATGCCATATGACATTATGGCTACCTTCAAATTCGAGCTAGACGAGAATGTAGAGGCTTCACTTCAAGTATGGGTGGTTGAGGGTGGTAAGATCTTGCAGAGGGTTACTACAACGAACAACAAGCTCAGTTCGTACACATTACCGAGAATGCGACGTCAATATTTGCGCAAGCCTCAACTGTGCGTCATTTGGGCAGCTCACGGAAGGCGGACCAGTTCCACTCCCAAAACGTCCGAACATCTTCTCTTCCACACGTTAGCTCTTCGCGAATATAATAATCCCGGAGCTCGGTGCCCAGCTAACGGCCGGAGTGAGCCATATAATCATACCTACTAGACGGCGATCGGATCAGCGTGGAGTGGCCGTCGAAAATTCTGCGATCTGAAACAGCGACAACTGTAAGTTTCAATTACATTTGAATGGTGGGTGATGACGCGGGGTTGAAGAGGACGTGGGCTGCGAGGGCGGGTAGGACAGAGATGGAAAGGGTGTGGGAATGGGACGGTGGTATGGTGAAGTCATAGAGCAAGTCGCCGAAGTGGTGCGATACAAGCCAGAGTGGTTCGACCATTGTTGTACAAAAGTCACCATGTATCGAAAGTTTGTTCTATTCAACGGGGTATCTCCAAATATAAGGGTGGTTGCATGTACAAGCCGAGAAAGAAAGTATACTAGCGGCCAGGACGGTTCAGCAAGGCAACCTGTCCCGGCAGAGTCAAGCGGCGGAAGTGATCGTCGTCCTCGTCGCCACTGAAAGCATCGTCGTTCAGGTCATACTCCTCGTCATCTGAGCCATGGCGATACTTGGGCTGGTAGGGGTCGCGGTCGAACTCGTCGTCTGAGCTGAGCTCGTCCTCTGGGTAGTCGTTGGCATAGTAGTCCTCAGCGTTCTCGTCATCCTCGTCGGTATCAAACTCCTTGTCGCTCTCGTCCTCGCCGTTCCACCAGTCCTCATCCTCTTCCTTCAAGACGATGTATCCGACAATGCCCTTGTGCTCAGCGATATTGCCGTCGGCATCCGACATGAGCTCCTCACGCACATATGTGTCAATGACATAGTCGTCTACATCCATGGCGTCGAGGTCCTTCACTGCGAGGGTGGCTGTTTTTTTGTAGCGGCGGGCCGGGCCCGTGGGCAGGTACTTAACGGGACTAGGAGCGGGTTTTGACTGCGCCAGCTCTTCCTGTTCGAGCTCCTCGGCCAGCTTCTCAAAGTGCTTGACATGTTCTTCTGAGGGCCTGGCGTCGCCCTCAGCCTGTGCGGTATATGCAGGATTGATGCGTATAGCGGCTGCAGCTCCTGGACGCTTCCGTGGACGGGGAGTTGCTGGCGTGGCGCACGCTGCATCCTGTGACTCGACAGGCTCGACAGGCTCGACAAGCTCTGGTATACTGGGGACACTCGGGGTCTCGCCAGCGGTGGTGGGCGCGGGATCGGGCAGGTCAGGTGCTTCGACAAGGACGCGCTGCCCCGCGGACAGCGACACGTGAAAGCGTCTGTTTTGCTGTGGCGTGGGCGATGGTACAGCAGCGGGCACATGGTGGCCAGGCTTCTGGAGCAGACGCCAGGTGAACCTGGGCGCGCTCTTCTGGCGTTTGACGGTGCGGTCGCGGTCGCGGTCGGCATCGACGACCAGGTGGTGGACGGGAGCGTCGTTGCGCTTGCGCTTCACGGAGAGCGTCTGGGGCGGTTGCGGGGCCATGGCGTCTGGCAAAGACCGTCTAACAATTCTCGAGAGCTGGGAAGCGGAAGGATCGACTGATATTGGCGTGTTCAGTTTGCAAGAAGCGATGCGCATTCAACATTGTTTGGAGGGGCCGACGCTGTGCAACGAGGAACCAGCCAAGGCCCCACCGCCCCCGCGCACCGCCACTTCACGCGCCACAGCCCAGACAGCCACCAGACAGCAGACACAGACACGCGTCAGTCATCTGGTCTCTGAATAGCCTCAGCCAGTGACCTGCAACATGACTGCCTGCAGCTGCTGATCTACCTCCTGAACCCTCCTTTCCTGCTGGTCTCGTTCGCTCCGTCCTATTCCCGCTCCTCAACCGCGACGCGTCTACGACACCCACAGCTCTCGCATCTCACCATGGGTTTCCTGCAACGTATATTCCAGAGGGAGGAGGCCGAGCAGTCCTACGCGCCTCTAGCCCCAGATGGAGAGCGGATAGTGGACGAGGAGCAACGCGAGTACTCGAGAACTGACTACTATGTCTTCCTGCTGCTCGGCGTTGCTATGCTATGGGCATGGTAGGTACCGTTCTGTTCTATATTCTGTCTGCAATACCTTGAGTGCTCACATCACGCAGGAACATGTTCCTCGCCGCAGCCCCATACTTCCAAAGACGCTTCGATTCCGACGAGCGCCTGTTGCGCAACTTCCAGTCCACCGAGTTGGCCGTCTCAACTGCAGGCAGTCTGGGCTCCATGATAGTCCTCACCAAGCTGCAGGCGAATGCCTCGTACCCGAAACGCATAATCTCCTCCCTCATCCTCAACATTGTCGTCTTCACCCTGTTGGCAATATCCACCCGCGTCTTCTTGGGCGTCTCGGCCGGCGCATATTTCGCTTTCCTCATGCTTGTAGTCTTCAGCGCTAGTCTAGCTACCGCGCTGTGCCAGAACGGCGTCTTCGCCTACGTGGCGAGCTTTGGGAGAGAAGAGTACACCCAGGGCATCATGACAGGCCAGGGAATCGCAGGCGTGCTGCCTTGCGTAGCCCAGATCGTGTCAGTCCTTTCAGTTTCCCCGAAGCAAACCCAGGAGGGCGCGCCCCAGGAATCGAGCAAATCCGCCTTCATCTACTTCCTCACTGCGACAGTCATCTCTGCCTTCACTCTGGTCGCTTTCGTGTACCTTTTATCCAAACCGCGCTCTCGCGAACAGCTGAGTCCGGCCTTGGATGACGAAGAAGAATATCCTGGAAATGCACCCATCACACGCAAGCCTGTCCCCATGATGAGCCTGCTCGGGAAACTGTACTGGATCGCTGGTGCCGTCTTTCTCACTTTCGCTATAACCATGTTCTACCCGGTCTTCACTCAGAAGATCCTGAGCGTACGCGATCCCGCCTCGTCGTCCCGCCTCTTCCAGCCCGCCGTCTTCATCCCGTTGGGGTTTCTCTTCTGGAATATCGGCGACCTTGTTGGCCGTGTCATTCCGGGAATTCCAGGCCTGACCTTGACAGCGCGTCCTCGACTGTTGTTTACTCTGGCTGTAGGTCGCCTCGCCTTTATACCCATGTACTTGCTCTGCAACATCGGCGGCAAAGGTGCGGTGATTGGCTCGGACTTTTCTTATCTGTTCATCTTGCAGGTCTTGTTCGGCATCTCGAACGGGTACATTGGCAGCAATTGCATGATGGGTTTCGTAGAGTGGGTACATCCGGAAGAGCGCGAAGCTGCCGGCGGCTTCATGTCCCTGTGCCTGGTCGCCGGGTTGACGGCTGGCAGCTTTCTGAGCTTCTTCGCTGCCAGTGCTTGAGCTTAGCATCAACCTACACTCACCATACAATTGAGAACTGAACTTTTCAAGTGGCCTCCCGCCACTCTCCAGGTCCTCGAAGAAACCTTTTCAACTTCGCAGCAAACACCAATGCCATGCCACGCGCCCCCCACAAACGGTGACCTCGACCCAAATGCCCATATAAAATATATCTCACCACCCCCGTCACTGCCATCTCTCGTGCGGTTCCACTGCACTTTCGATACTCTATCCGTCACCTCTCCTATATTGCCACTCCCACACGCCACAACACAATGACACCCCTCTACCTCGTCATCAAAACCCAAACCACCAACAACGCCAAACCGAACTACGCCGCGACCTCCCTCGTGCCCTCAGGCCTCCCTTTGCCCCCCACTCCCACACCCTCCCCTCTCAACACCATACTCTCCCATCACATCGTGCGCAACATCCCGCACACCGCCGTCAACGTAACGGAGAACTATGACATCAGAATCTCCTGGAAGTACGACTCCTCGGCCTGTGCCTCCGTCATCGCATCCAGCAACGACAAAGAAGCCGCAGGCATCCGCATGCACGACGCCGTGGACGCTTTCGTCGCCGTAGCCGCGGCGAAGCTTGCGGCAATTCCGGACCAAGGAAGCGGCCAGCAACACGTGCGAAGGAGGATCAAGATGAAGTTTGACAAGGACTTTGATCTTGTGTTTGCGGCGGGGATGACGACGGGCAAGGAGGAGAATGTGTGTTTTGAGATGTTTTGCGTGGAGATTGGGCCGGGGTTGGGGCAGAGGTACGGAGCGAGGAGTCATGCGGCGGATGCTGAGGGCGGAGGGGGAAGGGTGAGAGGGAGGGAGGGAGGGAGGGGATGAGGATGCGGGGAACGAGGTCGAGGTCGAGGACGGAGATGGGGATAGAGAGATGGGGAATTCGTTGTTCTGACAGAAAAGCTGGGCGGATGGGAGTGCACCTGGGGGATTGTTGAGAAGAAGTGGTTGAAGCATGGAGTATGGAGGCGTTGTCTGGAATACGGCTACGGTTGTTTACTTTCCGCGCTTGCGGTCTGCTGAAAGGATAAGATTTGAGCCGGTGGTGAGCTCCGTTAGATCAAATGGTGCAGTGGGGCGTGGCACGCCATCGGCGCATGTCCGTATGTCACCGTCTGTCCTAGAACCTTCGACATCGGCTACGCAATTACATCGTAGTCAAAAGCACAACGGCTACGTTGTTACATCCGCCTAGTTTTAGCCAACAGATACACACAAACCCTTGCTCTTCCGGCTTCAAGGTCCTACCAAAAAGGACTAATGTTTGGCGAGGTGTGATGTTCAAGCAAATAGTAAACATTGCAGGGCAATGAATTAAATTAGTAGTCATTTTTGCTGCGAGTACCATTCCGTGCTCTACCTACGAGAGCAAGAATAATTTAGTTTCGACCATGCAAATCAGGACAACGGTAGGATCTTTACGTCTAGCACGTCGACATTGTGTAGATGTGACAGTGCAATGTCTGCGACTTCTTGTTATCCATCCGATAATGAGAAGTCCGCTACGCTCCGATTTCTATTCGATCTTAGCACCTTGTACGGGAGACACGAAAGGTCAATGATCGGGGACTGCGTCAACGGGAGCCGGTGACTGGCACGAGCTGTATACTCCTGTTATGAAAAGCGGCGGTGAATTTCACAGAGATGATAACTTTCTCCAATTCAAGTGGCAGCGACGCGAGTGGCATTGATGTATCTCGGTGGCGATCCGGCGCTTACGGTCTTCGATCTCGTGTTGTCGCGGCCACGATCTGTTCTCTTGTTGTATCATTTCCGGGGTTTGTATATTATCAAGTAGGCTTCACGGCGCCTCCATATTTATAACCCATTGGTACTCATTCGAACCTTTCATATTAAATCTCCACTGACCATAAAGCATACTTGTTGTGACTGTGGGAGACATCTGTAGCTTTAATCGACACTGGAAAGGACCTGAAGTAAACCAAAGTGCTGTTAGCATAATGATCTGTTGTGCCTTGGGACCGTGTCTGTGCCCTTCGCAATGTCTCTGTTCTTCAAGGCTACGAGCTCATGCACAAGGGTCCCTTTCCCTCCGCTTGACAACGATCTTCCACTCTCCTTCGGCGCTCTCTTGCTTTGTGAAGCCTTTATGCTCCTCCCGTTCATTAGACCTTTCTCAAAGTAGGCAGCATTGGAGCTTCAGGGCGTTGTGCCTTCTTGATGGTCGGTACGTGCTGTTCCTCTGGATAAACGAGGAAGGTCGCGTGTTGTAGTGAGGCCTTTCGCTACAGCCTTGATATCTCTTTGAGCTGCTTCCGTACAACATGCTTACGAAGGTGCGCACCTAGGCGTTTGGGGAGCGGTAACGCTGCTTTGTGTGCGAACAGGGTACGGTCGGGCGTGGTGGAGCTCGGCGGGGGACGTGAACGTTGGAGGTGTGGGAGATGCTATGAGTGCGGTCCTCTATAAGTCGGCACGCAGGGAAGAGCGAGCAGTCGTGTCGGTATCGTGTACGTGCAGTATTACGGCCGGGGCCTGGTAGGATGGGCATGTAGTATGATGCTCGTTGATTGAGCTAGTAAAATCATGAGCACCGCCGGAAAGACGGACACGCCTTCCTTTGCTCCTCCTATCCGCTTGTCGAGTCCGAGTATGTGACGATGGCGTGACCTTGGGGAGCGACGCAGACTCGATCCTGCCAGCTAGCTCCCTCACCCCGTAACCCTAGTCTCCATCCTCGGGGCACTGCAACAACGAACGGGAACCCTATGCTTGCAATCTGAACCTTTCCACAGACCCATATATATCCTCCGGATAGCTTGCCTGTCGAGGATGCACCGCCGCAGAGCCTGCTGTTCTCAGGTTGCAGGTTGACCTACGCCAAAACACAGCCTACCCACCCCCCCCCCCCCCCCCACCCTCCATTCACCCACCGACCGGCGATAACATCAGTTATGGAGGCCTCTTTGCTCTTGAAAGTTCTTCTTATGGTGCGTCCTTCCTTTGGTGAGTCCTTCACCACCTGCTGCTGCAATTGGACTCGCGCCGCTGACTCGAGGATACGCTCACAGCTATCAACAGCCCTGATAGCATCCAGTAGCCGGCGTTCGGACGCGAGACCCCAAGAATGAAGCTCTCCTTGCTGGAAACAGCATGTTAGATGCTGCTCCGGTCTTCCTGTAAGTCCTCCAGCACCTGGGAGTGATATTAGACCCGTGTCGCTGACTTGACTTCGGAGGTGGACCCACAGCCATTAACGCAGCAGCAACCAGCAGTCAGTATCCGGCCGAGAGGGCTGCCGATAGCCCTCGAAATACCTACCTCCGTCCATCGCAACGCTTAAAGCCACCTCCGTGGTGACCCTGCCCTAGTAGACCACCACCCTTTGCGTACGCTTAAACCGCGTCCTCATGAGGAGAAGGCGGCAATCAGCAGGAAGACGCCGCCGGCCAAACGCGGCGACAGGATAACAACGAGAAGCCATGGCCGCTCGCCGACGGCGTACTCTGATACAGGTCGTCTTATGTTGCGCAATCTCGGATGGCTCGTAGCAACGCCTCGCCACGCCTGGATATCGTTGTGTCCCTATTCTGGATACACGAGACGGTGGTAGAACAAGACAGGACTACAGAAGGACCAGAATGGCTGGTACGGACAGAGCTGTTTTGATAAGTCCCCAGAAGATCGGATAGGCGTTGGAGGCTGTCAGAGTGGCTGGTTTACGATGAATGCATCGGCAACTCCAGGCGTAGCATGGAGAGGAGCACGATGCGGAGCAGCTTCAGCGCCCTCTTTTCACGACCAATCGAACAGTGAGGCTCAAATCGGCCGTTGAATCTCTGGGAGGAAGCCTGTCTATCATCCTTGTTCATTCTGCACAACTCTGGGAGAGCAAGTTGTCAGCGCCTGTCCTCCTGCCGATCTCTATATCTTACCTCCCGTGGAGGTAGGGGCAGTGCGGCAACCCTGTCTTTTAAGGATCGTGGCTTCCAACGACCACCAACGTCGACGATGGTGGTAAGGACTCTCAACCGGATACACCTTCGTCTCTCGAACAGGCAAGGGAACACCGGCGTCGGTCATCTCTTCGGGTAATGAAGAAATTAAATACGGAGAAGTCTATAACCTCGAGCAGGAAAAGCAGAAGCTCGGTCTGGTACGACATCAGCTTTCTTGACAGCTGATATCGGACAGGGACAACTTCAGTGCACTCCCGGTGAGCATCGACATGCGCTCAAACACCACCGATCTGCCAGGCTGTCCAGGCTGCGAAGGCAGCGCTCAATGCGTTCCCGGAAAGCAAAGCTGCCAGATGTTTGGAAGTGCTCCCTGCAGAGCAAAGTTGCCAGATCCTGACTGTGGCGCCAAGGGAATCTGCGACATCAGCTTCCTCGACAGCATGCGAGAGAAGGGATACCACTCCCACACTTGACGTCGGATTCCAAAGGGCTTGGTCAGTATACAGCCATGATGTCAATGAACTCGACCCAGCACCGACGCTGCCTCACAAGGTGCCGGATGCTTTCCTGAGAAGCAATGCTGTCAGGTTCTCGTTTGCGGTGCCAGTGAGAAATCCGATGGCAATACGCCAATGACAAGACCAGAAGAACAGCTAGCCCAGAGTCTGGAGCAGACTGCACTGGTTCTTAGATGCCCTGAGTCCAACACCTACCGCGTTCAGGTCGATAACGTTCCTGGACAGACTTTCCGATACAAGGACCGCGTTATGATAGGTGGGTCCTCGACGAAGATATAGGCATACGTTGCTAAAACCAGTTTGGCAACAGAATGTGGGCAAAGCTAATTCGAAGGTCCAAACTCGAGGTACCGTACAGGAAGTCGAGCATCCAAGCGGCCACGACGACGACGACGACATTCACAAAGGCAAACGGCTTGCAAGGGACACAAACCGCCACACCACTGTTCAGCCTACATGTCGTCAAGAATCTACACACATGCATACGAAATGCATTGAGACGTAAGCGTATCTTTATATTCCATGCAGGGGTATCTATGCATATCTTACTCATGTATGTAGGAGCGCTACCGCGCGATCCTCCGGTGGTGCAATCACTGCACTTTCGAAACATTGAACGGTTTCATGTATTGCACATGGCCGTCCGAACGGAACAAAGCGTCGCCTCAGGCCCATCTCTTCCACAACCAAGCTGCTCCAGCGACTAGAATACCGACCGATACTATACTGTTGGGAAGTAAGTTACATGTTGTGATCCGTCATACATGTGATAGATGATAATAAGTATTGGTGATTACCTCGCGCGGCACGACGGGAAGCAAGCCAGAAAGTGTGTACAGAACTTTCGAGCGATGTTACCGTCCTCCTCATCATCGCTGGTATCCACCTCGGGATATGGGGTGCGGCATCGAGGCTTTGTTTTACCGATCAAGTTCACATCAGTGGGTTCGTTGAACGAGATAGTGGCCGCCTTTGGGGGCAACGCGACGTTCGCCTGCGGAGGCTCCGGGGGCAAAATAACAGTGTCGAAGATCTTTCCGTGTCGTTTGTAGTTGGTTGCTCCCATCTCTCCATCCATGAAACCAGCATGCCGTCTAGTGGACACCCTCGGGATGTTGATTGGCGAGGATTTCGGCACGCGCGAGGCTAGCATCAGTACCGGCGAAGGAAGTCGTGGTTCGTCTTCGTTCTCGGATACATCCTCGTGGATGGAGTGCAGCGACATGGTCGACGAAGAGCGAATCCGAACCAAATTGACAGAGGAGCTTGAATGCGATGCAACAGCTGGCGAATCAAGTTTGCCGATCGGTGAACGCACTTGGTCCTCTGTAAGGCGATTGCTGATGTCACGCACACGACCAAAAACTTGGTCTCGATCCATTGGGAACAGCTCGAGAAAAGGATCTTGAAGGTCTAAGTCTTCTGCATCAGAGTGCGGCATCCGATGTGGCAAGCTGCTTCGTTGGGAACGGAAGATGCCGGAGCTTGTTCGCCTCGCAAAGGGTGAATTGTCTGGGATATCGATGCCGTGCTGCCTCCAAATGCTTCCCAGGCAGTCACTGCTGGATCTATCAGGCAGCAGGTTCGTTCGTTCGTGGGTCGACAGCGACGCATACCCAAACTCGAACTCATCCTCGTCATTTCCTATCGATTGGCGGGTGGCTCCAAAGATCCTAGATGAGAAGACGCCGCGCAAACGCTCCGATGAGAAGGAATCGGCCTTGCTCGTCGACAACAATTCCTCCTCACCGCTGATGATACGCCCGGCCTTCGAGCGCTGGCTTGCAGCATCATCATTATCGCTGATGCCTGTACGACGCCTCTCGGAAGATGCGCCATCAGACCCAGTGAGGGCCCTGGTATCACTGGTGTATTCCGCCTCGTGCAGCAACATCAGAGCAGCGTCGAGCTCGTCACCTCCGGAGCTGCTGGAAGAGGCACGTATCTCAACCTCGTGCGGCAAACTGGGCGCCCATTCTAGCTCTCCAATGGTCTCGCTGTCGACTTCATGCGGCATTGTTGGTGCACGATCGAGCTCTGCGACGCTGTCATCGTCGCTGTCATCGTCGCTGGCCTCAAAGTAGACAATGTCGGCGTGGTAATCGGGAGCGGCACGCGGATCGATCCAATCGTCAAACGCACTCTCATCACTCACCCACCAGTCTGGCATCTCGTGCGGGAGTGTAGGCGCCCGGTCTAGCTCATTCACAGCATGGCTATATACTGATGATGACCTCTGAGGACCAACCAGCATGGGAGGATTGGATGTCTCCATCTGGAACACCATTCGCTCGGAGTAGAGGCTGCTCTGTTCGGAGTCATCCAACCGTCCAGGAACGGTCTCATGTCGCATCAATGGTGCGTGCGAAAGCTCGTCGTCAGCGTCATTTTCCTCGCCCACAAGTGTTGTGCCGTATGACACACGGCGTTCCGCAGAGTCATCATATGCAGTTTCCGGACTGAGGGCCGTCTCGAATCGCATTGAAGGAGCGTGTTCGAACTCGGCAGGCTCATAATTCACAGAAGACGCGACGTTGGTCTCATGTCTCATCAGAGGGGAATGGCCAAGTTCATCAGGTTGAGAAGATGCTAGGTTGGTCTCATGCCGCATGAGAGGAGCCTGATCAAGCTCGTGGGTGTGCTGGCGCTGGAGATCGTCGTCATCTCCGAGGACGGTCTCGTGGCGCATGAGAGGAGCATGTGGACACTCGTCTTGTTGTTCAATCTGACGCCCACCGCCCGCGGTCATCGTCTCGTGTCGCATAAGCGGGGCATTGTTCAACTCGCTAGCCGCATCGGGTGATCGATTAGGGAGGAGAACGGAGGCCCGTGTAAATCCATCAGCAATGCTGGTGGGCATTGCCTCGATCAAAAGGCGTTGGTATTCCCTTGCTTGTTCGAGCGACGAAGGTGTACTTGTCCGGGAGTTCGTACCACTGTTGCCGGCGGTCATCGACTCTTCTTGGATCGTAGCCATAGGCGGAGAACGAGGACACGGGCCAGGTCTAACGTCGTCTTGGGTGTGAGGTCTGCTGGCAGGACATGTTAGAGTCCATATCTTGCTCAATCACAGCATCACAAACCTGTACGGCTCTTCTTGGAAAGTCTCATGGCGAAGCAAGGGTGCCTCCTGGTCGGCGTCGTAGCCGGGCTCGACATCGTACGGGAGATCTTCATCTGCTTCGGGCTCGCCATGTGAGACCACAGCTTCACTGGTCATCCGTCTCATGTCTAGGACTGTATCAGCACGAACTCGAGGTTGGAAAATCGTAAAGCCGACCTGTCTGAGCGTGCTCACTATCGAGAGGCGGGATGGAATCAAGCGGTAAAAGAACATTCTGCCTTCCAGCTATACGGTCGTTGTTCTGAGCCGGATCGCCGTTTTCCATGGTGGAAGTCTCCCCGGAAGGATCAGGAGTTCCCGTATGAGGGATGTGCTCAGTATAGCCCACGTTGTTGTGGTTACCGACCTGGTCCTGCGCTTTGCGATTGTCAGCTTGATACAATGACTCTGGTTCTGTTGCAAGCTGTTATGAGGATGACGGCTGCAGCACTCTGGCCGAGTTTCGACTCATAGATTGCAGGCAGCACGGAAATTTTTAGACGAGATGCACTCACCGATAGGCATATCATCGTCGAGAACCCAGCGGTTACCAGCCCGAACCTTGTATTGAAAAGGCTTTTCAGGGACGTTTTCGACCTGAAGGCGGTAGGTGTTGGAGGCAGGATCGTCGGCGACCATCTCGAAAGGCTTTTGCCAGCTGTTGAGCGATGTCCATACGAGGACCGGCGGGGCGTCGGCAAGGTGGATCTCGATTGTCGCGCGGCCAGTGAACCGGGCGTCTTCTTCCACGCTGGGAGACAGAAGAATAGAGGGAAGCGAAGCCACAGAAGCCACAGAATCTAAAGATCTACGCGGGTTCAGTGTTTGAGGAATCACCAGGCTGCTGCGAGGAGACTGACGCATCGTTTGCGGCGGCGGCCCGCTGCTTGGGAACAATACTGTCAGCCGACGTTGAGGATAAGCCTTGGAAGGAACCGCTTGCGGGCGGTGTGCTACCGAAAAGCACCTTGGACTCGTCCTGTAAACGGTCGGCCATGTCGAGAGGGGAGGGAGAGACAAGTAGTAGGGAATTAGAGGGAACGAGAGGGAATGAGAGGGAATACGAATGAAGAAGAGAAGAAGAGAGCCTACTGTGGTGGACGGCGTTTTATCCGTGGCAGCAAAGGCAGGTATGAGTGGTCGCGACTGCCCTCTCGAGTGGTCGGGTTAGGGCATGTTTACTGCCCAGTTGCTGCCGGAAGGCCTGTGCGATACCAAAGGAAGGAAGAGAGGCAGTATACCAGAGCCCCTCCGCTTCTCCAGGCGTCACCAAGCAAGACGTTCATGATGGGAACCCCGGACAGCTATCTCTTGACACCTTGCTCCGATTTGAGGCCATCGAATCAGGGTGTATGAAGGCATCAATTGCTCGGGCAGCATCAACTCCACCGCCCTGGGCCTGAGGAACGAAAAGCGTCTTCCGACCTTCACGAGAACACCGTCCCCGCCCTGATATGTGTTGTGCAGCATCTTAGTGATGTAACCGTGGCCTTGTCAAGGAGTTATGGAATACCGGGCGAGCCGTGGTCACGTATAGGGTGTGCACCTACCTAGAGCTTGCGCCACATGTGCGAAACAAGCGGAATCCGGGGGGGTCAACAACATCGATCACGTTGGGGTTCAGCCTTTCAACATTATTCCAACTTGCATCATCAACGAGTCGCCCATCGTGTAAAGACTCATGAACTGCAGCACGCACATGGTAGAAAGGCTCACATGGGTGGTGGTATACTAGGTATCGCGCCACGCAGACAATGCTACCTACTACTCTCCCCGCAATACGTCTACGCTAACCAATGGCTTCCGTGTCTCAACAACTCCATATTGCAGTGACCGCATTGCTTCAACACTCTCCTCGCTGAGTATGAGCTCTGCACGATGTGACGCCTCGAAAATTCGGACACGTCCGCGATCACTTCCTTCCGCCTATTCCGCACGCGACGGTGCAGCGCGACACCGAAATCGCGACGAGGCACGCACACATAGCAGCAAAGCTAATGCATTACCGTACAAACGAATCCTAGGTGCTTTCGAACCAGGAGAACGGACAGGAGGCCGCTTGCTGCCCCGGCACCTGTCCAGGGAGCGGGTGCCACAAGCCCTACCATCATGGCGTAGCAAGTGGTCGCGGGAAATGACTCTTCCATTTGACGTCTCTGTTCTTTACCCTGGAAAGCTTCCCGACCTCGATACCGAGTCCCATCCACTCAGAGACATCATGGCACGCAGCGAGTACCCGGGCCATCTGTCCACCGTGGTACCGCCGGTATTCCGCCGAAGAGTTGGGGTGGGAGGTATGTGCGTTTGGACTACATGCCTGCGTGTCAGGTAACGGATGTTGCAAGCCTTCGTCCTATGTTAACAAAGGTTTGGCAATGCTAGCACCGCAGCTCATCAGGCGGTAGCCTCCAAAATTGAAAGCCCTGTGAAACCAAGACTCCTTCTCGGTGAGACAGGCACGTCCACAAACGTCGCCCTCGATAACCGCGTATTGACTGTCCTCGCTACTCCGATCTGCGCCGTGCTGTTTGGATCCGGAAACGCTTCTCGATCGACCCCTCCATCCTCAGAATCATCGAAGAATGTCAAACGCTTCGTGTTACCCAACTCGCAAAGAGTTGAGACCGACCTATTCGGAAGAGAGCCCAGAGTGGATACAGATTTGTTCGGAAGAGTGCCAAAAGTGGAGATAGAGTTGCTGGGGAGCATCGAGATGGTACTAGGAAGCTTCTGAAGCCCCTGGGCCTCTCCACCTCTGATGTTGAAACCCGGTTCGAAACACGCGGGAACATACGACGGCGATAATGTTCGTGAATGGGCAAAGCCGGACCATATCTGCTTCAACAGCGGGCTCAGACACGGCAGGGAGGCGGCGACGATGCCTACGTCGACCTCAATTTGGGACCAGAGCGGGATCCAAGGACCTTCCCACCTCGAATCACCAGCAGGCCGCATCGCGGCCTTTGTGTCGGCTGCTGTCACAATTTGATACAATCGGATGATGGACGCTACGAGCGGTAATAGCCCAATGGAGAAGACCAGGACAAGCAAATCTACAACTATCAGCAGATGCAAGTTTAGGACGGTGGTCACATACAGCGCTGCTTCCTATCGATCCTCAAGATAGCCAGCAATGGTAGCGGAAACAGAAGCAAGACCAGGTTGATGAAAACATCGATTCCGGCCTGCGAGAGGTAGAATGGCACCCAAGCTGTGCACTTCCTGGTCGGATTTCGCAAATCAAAAATCGCAGTTACAGGCAGACAGCTAAACATCTCTACCTGAGTTGCGTTAGACCTCCGTGGTGGTGGTGGACTTATCGAGCTCTTACAAAAAGGGTGGAGAGGGTAAAGGCTGTGATGGCCGCCCACATAGACCAGACTACCGCTCCTCGCAAGAACCAAGGGAGACCCTTTTGTAACGAGCAAATGCGATAATATAATACAAGTATACTCAATTTAACGGCCCTCGTCACTATTAGCTGCGTGTCTATTGGTCGGATCGAATACGGCCTACCCGTTTGCCACATAGTAAAGCAGCATGTTGATGTACTTGTACTGTGAGCCTGTCAGCACCAGTATGCATGTGCGTTATCCTATACCGTACTATTACCATCAAAATCTTGCTCGTCTCGTCATCCTCTGCAGTGCCGCACTGTAGCTTTCGCCCATGGTGTACTTGGAGCTGAAGCGCGATCGTTTCCCCAGCACCGACAAGCTATTCCATTGTTACCTTTGCAGGCATGATTGATAGTTAGGGAGGCAGACTCACAACAGCAACGCCGATGAGCAAGTCATCCAACCCGAATTTCTTGACAAGCCACCCGCGAGTGACGAAGCTGTGGACCTGTCAGCGCACCGACGAGCCATCGGGCTATCGTACTTACCGCAGTGCGACGAACAAGACCGCAATAGCATAGACCGCAATACTAACCCGGGCGATCATAGGACCACAGTCTTCGGAGGTTGCTGTTTGTGCCATCACCGCGTGTCTTTGCACAAAAGCATCGATCAAGGGACATGAAGTCGGAACCACAAAACGGAAACCCCAGTGGGCCGACCAGGGGGATATATTCACGATGCCAGTGCCAAATAATCGCGAGTCGTCATTTCCAAGGCTTGACCAGAACGCCGAAGTCAATAATACCGACTCTGCAGCCCACCCATCCATTATGAGGTCCTGCGTAGGTGCGGCTTCTTCCTTCCAGGTAGTCATCCCTGAGTCGCTCCCGAATTTACGAAGTCGGCTAATCATCCCATTGGCCACTTTTCATCACAACAAGTGTGGTTCCTGAGTCGAAATGCTCGTGCGTGATGTTCGATCGCAGGTCCCTCTGCTAGCGATACCGACGTGCTGGGAAAGTGCCCTCGAGTAGGTAGCGCGATAGGTAGGTAGATGTCGCGGGAGTGCGACAGGGTTGGCGTTCGAACAAGGTTCTGACGGCCCGGTCCCTACCTACCTACCTACCTACATCTTCCGCCAGTGACTGTACCTACCCATGCACACCTCACATTCACCCTCGTGCTCAACCTCGACTTTCCTTACAACTCACGCTTGACCACCGAGATGGATCATGTATTGCCACCCAAGATATATCATGTGCCATCCCAATTACGAGTGCCAATAAAGCTAGGCTGTTACCTAGCGTTGCCACTACCAAAAGCCTCACGACACCACCACGAAATTATGCAAGCGTCCCGCCGCCTTCCCGGAAAGTCGAGCGTGCTTTTACGCCTTGATGAAGCCCAGCCTGGTCGGCGCCCTGCCGACCCTGAACCAGCCTTGAACCAGAAATGCTCCTGCGTCGCCATGAGCACGCTACAGCTGCAATTCGCGCTGCCTCGACGGCATTTCTTTCCCAGCCATTTTCCAACAGGTCTGGCGTCATCACAGTCCCTATCCGAGCGGGAGCATCTCCATCCGAGGGACTAGGTACACTTGTGAGCGACCAGATTCCCTTTCGAGCGGCAACCTCTCAGTCTGTGCAAGCGTTGCAAGAACACCTCACAAGCGCCATTGGAACACATGTCACTAGCATCAATGCTGGCATCACGGTCGCATCGAATGACTGCAGACACATTCGTTGGCATCTGCGTACACTCATACGAGCGCAACTTTGGGTACACTTTCGGTCCTCCTCACGGTTGGACCGGCAGAATATCAGAAAAGTACGAAACAGCCGTTTGTTACCCTGCATGACTGGTGTCGCCCCGGTAACTGCGGGTGTAGCTATTCTAGAAGGTTTCTCGTCGCCCGAGCTTACGCTGCAGCCCCACCTCCGAATGGGGGTCATGCATGGCTATGAACGGCCAACTGTCAAATACGCATTACGCGCGTGCCAGTTTTCACGGCAGTTGCCTCGTCTTCCAACATCGGTTCAAAAACTGGAGCTAACATCCATTTCCGGGTCTGTTAGAACGAGTTTTGTATGTGGCGATCGATCAGATAAGAATTCAAGATCCAGTGAACTCAGCGCAGGCAACTCATCACCACACTTCAACTCTCTAGGATCAAATCAGCATTTGGATCTCTGATGAAAATGAGGTGGCCACTTCTGGACCCTGGAATTTTGACGGTCCGATATGCGACAAGCTGCACTCACGCTTTTACCTGATATTGCTTCAGGAGAACTCATCGCTGCGCTGTTCGATAATGGACAACCCAGTACAATCGAAGTTGGCCTCGGAAAGGTCTCTCGTGCGAACGCTTTGGTAGAACGCCCCCGCTAGGGCATTCTCGGCTTTGTGTTCCTCATCAGCTACATGTTCATGATGACAGACGTAGAAGCCCCCCTTGAAGATGCTACTGGATACCCGCATATCTGGATGTTTAGTCAGGCGGTTCCCAAAGGCGATGTTGTGGTCTTGAACGCCGTTCCGACTATACTTTTCTTCGCTGGAACCCCTGGCTTCAACTTGTCCACTTCTAGACAAATATGGCCTTTGCGCAAGATGAAGGGTTTCCTGTTAGTGGATGGCTTGGGGACATCGATTTGGCTCCGCATGGAATGGTAAACGCCATCACGTTTACAATCCTTTTCACGATTCTGCTGTCTCCTGGGCCAACATTATATTCAAAGCAGTCTTCAACACTAGTAAGTCAACATCGCATCTAACCTTGCAGAAACATGTCAACTGACACGCATATAGTTATCTCGCTCAACGTGGCCTCGCTCTTTATCACGTACATATTCAGTATCGGTGCCACATCTACCACCCTGAGCTTCTACCGCGCTGCAGGTGGTCGCTGGGGCGATTTGGAGTTCTGGTAAACAGCGTCGGTCTTCTCTACGCCACGCACACCTTCTCTGGTGTTTCTGGCCGAACGCGACGCCGTTTTGGAAGGTTTTGGTCGGTCCGCCGTTATGTTCGTCGCTCTTGCGGTTTTGTGTCTTGCAGACTACGTGATTTAAGGAAGGAAAGTTTACAAGGCTCCTGTGGTCCTAGTGGAGGGATGTAATGACCTCTGGATACTTCTTGAACAAAGCATTCGTAGAAGTACTACTATATAGTATACGCAAGGTCTGCGCTACGGGGCGGCGATTCCGACATACCAACCACCAAATGTGTGTACCACGCACGTCAGCAATACATAATACTTCCAGATCGATACAACCAATGGACATCGTCGCGCGCTTCCAAAGGTCAGGATACGGAAGCTGGGCTAGGGTCGACGAGAAGTACAATCGTTCATCGCCGCGGTTATGGTTTTCTAGCCTTGTGCAATAATTCACTATTATACCCGTATCGGATCTCTTGCTAGATAGTCTCGAGAGTAGCAACTCCTTTACAATGGTGCTGGTGAATCCAACAAAATACCTTGGTGAGCTTCTCACCCGAGCAAAGAGAACAGGCAGAAACGAAGGCGGAGGCGGGGTGGTGCAGCGTTTACTTGTCCCGGGAGGCGTTGTGCTGCGTACGAAGAGAGGACTGGGGAAAACAGTGCATCGAGTTTCTCGTCCCAAAAATCCGCCTTGAAAAGAGTTAACGCCAGGGTCGGATTGGAGAGGCTGGGACTCATAGCTTTGAATTGGTGTCGATGGGGCTGGGTGCGTTGCGCGCGTATCAAAGGACCGAAGCGATGAGGTTGAGTCAGCTGAAAAAGCGCGTGAAAAGCGAGTGGGCGGTAGAGAGGGAAGGCTTGGTCGAAGACTTGGACCACTTGCGGTACTTGGCTTCTGTTGTAGTATCATTGGGACAAAAGTCAATATTAAAAGACAGCCGTTACATACATAGCATGATACTCCCACTATACACACATGTCGCACCTTGACCCCAGTTCTCTACGACCCCTTCTTCGCCAACTCCAAATGCCACTCCATAAGCTTGGCAAAGATCCCCTTGCCTCCACTCTCCACCACATCTCCATGGCACGGGATGATCCGCTCAAAATCCCACTGATGGATCTTGCTTACACTCCTGCTAAACCCGGCCCTGTCCCCACTACTAATCCCATACCAGAGCGCCCTCTGTTGCCCCTTTCCCGTCGTGTTCGTCAGCATCCCGAAAATGCTGGTCAAGATGCCGCTCGTCGCGGAAAGCCCCGTCTTGCTGTACTGCTCCGTGGACGGGTAGTTGAACATGAGGTCGGCCTCGATGAGGGTACGTGTAGGCTTGTGGTTGAAGACGATTTCCTTGTTGGAGTGCGCGGGAACGTACTCCCACTCGAACTCGCGGTCGAAGTCGGCGTCGATGGACGTCACGGGCTTGTCTTTGCTGAAGACGTGCGCGAAGGGGACGTTTTCGTTGTTCTGGGATTTGCGCTTCTCGGGGAGGCCTTCTGGGCCGAGGACTTGCGCATTGGGGTAGGCGGCGTGCCAGGGACCGAGGAAGATGTGGTGCTGGAGGGCTGAGGTTAGCTAACGAGGTGTGATAGTTTTGGGAGGGGAAGACGGACTTCGATGTCGAGCGCGGTGATGTACTTGACCTCGCCCATTTCGGCGACCTTTTGCTTGACTTCGTCTGTGAGCGCGACGGGCGAGAAGACAGCAAGGGAGCCGTTCTGCAGGCGGACAATGGTGCCGCGTCCGCCGATCTTTATGCGACCGAAGCGCGCAAAGGGAACAGAGAGGGTGGTGATGGTGCGCGGGACGATGTCCCGGATGACCATCACCTCGGCAGGATTTGACGGTACGAGCTTGGAGGCCATTTTGAAAATATGCTGTTTCGTGAGTTATGCGAGAAGAAAGTAGAGTTCAGAGTGCGCAGCGGTAGGAAGCTCGTGCTTGGTAGGAGGACCCTGAGATGGCAAGACAATGACGCAATGCAACAGATCAGTAGCTCGAACGCAAAGCACTACTCGAATATCAGCAGCTAGATGTGGTGAGCAGCAGATTTATGTATGCATCAGCTGGCAGCGCAGCTCTGACTTGATATGTAACCCTCCTGGTCTGGTCATGTTGGGTTGCAGGGAAGCTCAGGCTTGTGTTGCGTGATGCGCCGTGTTGCTCAAGCACAGCAGATGTTGAATGCCAGCAGCCGAGGCATTCCCATTGGGCGACGGATGCCTTGTAAGCATCCAGGGCTGGCCCACCACATCACGGACCTTATGGAATTTCAAATTGCATGTGTTCGTCCGAAACGGTCCCCGCAACGGAGGTCTGGTTGAAGATTTTGTTATCTGAAGTACTGATATCGAAGGTCGGTGGAGCAGAGCGGAGCCGCTTTGCCATTCTGAGGTGCTAGAAATTATCAAAGTCCCTCGGCATGTCCTCGCTCGCGTCGAATACCTTCTCCAGAAGCAGTCTGACCTCCGTCTTCTGTCTGGCTTTGCCAAAACGGGTATCAGATAATGGTGCGGGTCTTGCGACTCGCTTTCGCCGACTACGCAACGCACAAGGCGCGCTGAGTGTATGCTTTGGAAGTGCCTACACGGTAGTAAACCCAACCTTTTTTTTTCTGGCCTCTTCATCCTACGGGCTTGTCAAACGGCCTGTCGTTCTCAGCACTAAGCTCGGACAGTAGTCCACTGGCGTTCCTCTTTTTTGCATCGTCGTCCAGTCGCGTCTGTATGAACTTGCTCATCTCTTTAACCTTCTGAAGTGCGAGAGTTGTGAGGTTGAACAGCGCATAAGGCTCCACGGTTGCCCCTCCATACTTGGCAATCTGACACACTTCGCCATGTCGGTTCATCGTGATGATGACTTCGCCGCTCCGGACTTGCTCTTCAGCGAGGTTCGCGTCTACCAGGAATAGCTCGCCTTCCTCGAAGTAGGAAAAGGTCACGCAGAGCGGCTGGTGGAGTATGGAGAGGGGTATCGGGTCGCGCTCGCGTATGCTTAGGACAGTTGCTTTCTCGCCCTCGACCACAACGTCTGGTCTTCGGAAATGCTGCAGTGCGGCCATGACTGCGATACAGGATGCGTCGATGAGGCCGCCGTCATGGTCGATGACGTGAACATCAGCACGGAGGGCGAAGCACTTGAGGCCTGCGATAATGCATAGCGATTCAGTGTCGAGCGCATTGGACCGGCGGATAGCCTTCTCAAGGATTCGGGAGAGAACTACTTCTGCATTGGTGGGCCTGAAGGCTCAATCAGCGACGTTCGGGTATATCTGCCATGCGCAATGACTGACCGGCCGACTTCGAAGGCTGGCGATGCCATGGGAGAGAACTCAGTTATGATCTGGAAGACGCCGTCGAACTTGCGCTCAGGCGCAGGAGTGACCACATGTACGGAGATTCGCGCAATCACTCTGCTACAATCAGTACACCGCAGAATGTGCCACTAAACATGCCATACCGTGTTTTGCCGAGCTGTACATCTGCAACGCCGTATTCGTCGCCGAAAGTTAGCTCCAGCGCGCGGAATGCATCGAAGGCGCGGCCGTCGAGACGAACTTGCTCCTTGATAGCATCTTGGATAAATGTGCGCTCATTGACGGATATGTGCGCTTCTTGAGGCATGTTTGCCTCTCATTAAAGTGGCAGCGTTGCGGTGATGCAAGAAAGCTATGCCATGGTGAAAAGACGGGCGGGGTCGGAGAATACCTAGGTACCGTCTTGGCGTTTGCGGCCTTTTCACGATACCGCGCAACCTGGGAACTTCACTCAGACACATCTACCCACGACGACGCGAGAGACTCCCGAAACACGATCACCACGCTTATAAACACGTCACTACAAACACTTGCAACATGACGACCGCCCACAGACCGACGTTCGATCCCGCGCGCGGCAAAGAAGCAGCGCGTGGACCCGCCTACCACCAGCGCCTGCTGCCCGCCCATACCTTCCTCAAGCACAGACAGCCGGGACAGGGCGGCGAGGCAGAGGCGACCAAGCGCGACCTCCGCGCCGAGCTTTTGGAGGCCGAGGCGCGCCACTTTGCGAAGAAGAAGGGCAACGGCACCTACGTCGAAGACGATGGCGCGGCCGACCCCAGCTCCGCATCTAAGCGACCGATAGAGGCCATCGAGGCAGGCGAGGAAGAAGACGGAGACGAAGCAGACCAGAAGCGCCGGCGGATAGAAATGCTGGAAAAATACCGAGATGTAGATGCAGACGACAGCGATGCCAGCAGCGAAAGCAGCGACGACGATGACGATGACGACGAAGATGATACGGCTGCACTTCAGCGCGAGCTCGAGAAGATCAAGAAAGAGAGGGCAGAGGCGAAAGCCAAGGAGGACGCAGCACGCGCCGCAGAAGAGGAGGAACTGCGCGAGATCGACGTGGCCCGGGGCAACCCGCTGCTTAACAAGGGCGACTTCACTATGAAGCGCCGCTGGGACGACGATGTCGTGTTCAAAAATCAGGCGCGAGGCACCGAGGACAAGAACAAGAAGAAGGAGTTCATCAACGACATGCTCCGCTCCGACTTCCACAAGAAATTCATGTCCAAATATGTCCGCTGAGTAGGATTGATTTCCTCTTTGATTCGGCAAACCTTTATTGCACAAAGCTATGGTCAGCGAATGCACGGCTATCGTGGTGGTCGTTGTTGACGAGTCATCGCAGTTGATTATACCCGCTGAGGTCAACGGCTGAATTCTTTCTTGTGCTTGCATGCAAGGCGCAATTGTTATTGGCGTTTGGGAGGACTGTACATGCCCACGGGAAGCATACCGCGTGGGATACCCCAGATATGCATGGGTTCGCGGCCTGGTTGCGTCACAGGGACCCTTACCTTATCAGCGATCGTCGGCGCGCTGCCCTTTCGGGAACCGAACCTTCACTCGTATTGAATACACTTCAGTACCAGTAGACGACCTTAAGTCGCATGAGACAAAGGAATACACAGAAAGGTTTACTTGATTAAGACCAAGCCCTGACCTCCATCCGATCTGAATGAAATTCGGAATTCCGGTCAGCAATATCCACTCTATCTTCTAAGCCTACCTCACATGCGATAAGCACCGCCAGGCAAGCTTCGCTCACCAATACCGTCCTGCGGTCCCTTGCCCGATTCACAGATACATACGCTTCTCATGCTTGGCCTTTGCTTAGCATCACAGTCTGGAGTGAATGGATCGGCGCTCGCAATGCACGCCCCCAGCTGTGACGCCATGTGGCTCTTCCCCAGATACCAGTCACTAGATACATATAGTGGGACGCTTTCGCTTTGATTCTAGTCTCGCTGAGTATACATACATCATCTAATAGTACTTGCTATCCGTAGCCTAGGGTTATATCTGCTCCTATCAAATACATACTTACCTGTTTACACATAACCACACTTGCACAACCACAAGCACCATGGCAGGCTACGGCAACGTCAATGCCCCCGACCTCTCTCCCTCCGACCTCGAACCCCAGCACTCAGAAACCCGCTTCGGCCGCGACGACTCTCGCCCCTACTCCAACCCGCACGAGGCATACGGCAGCGGGACCACAGGCGGCGCGGGCTTCGGTGCTTCCTCCCCTCTCCACCCCTCTATATCCCAGTCTACCTAACCCTCTTCCCATTCACAACACACTAGATATGTCAGATTTGTCAAAAGGAGTAGAAAGGGGATAGAGACGTGCTTACGTTTGTGACAGGCAATAAATCCGCCCCCAACGCCCCCATCGACACAGAGAACTCCCACTTCCGCTTCGGCAGCCACCAGGACACGTCGCCGTACAGTGGGGGCACGCGGCATGGTAGTGGGAGTACGGGCGGTGCCGGGTATGGGAACAAGACGGGGAGTTTTTCGGAGTCGCACGACTCTACGCTGGGCAAGATGATAGAGATAATCGGACATGTGATAAAGAACGAAGGGTTGGTGGAGAAGGGGCATGCGAAGAGGGTGGAGGCTGGGTTCGAGTCGTCGGAGGGCGAGTTGAAGGGGAAGTATGAGGCGAACTAAAGAAATGGGGGGAGGTTGGTTCTTTAGGTGATGATTAGGAAGGCTTGATATCCCGCTGCACTTTAATGAATGATTTTGTATCGCTATCATGCGCTGTCGATGTCCCAAGTCGTTATGCTGCTCGTCATGTTGAATTAGTGCACCTGCTGATGGGCAATGCTGAGGGGTAGTACAAGAGGCCTCGTGTGCTATTCCGTACTGCACGAAGATGAGATCGACGTATGTAGTAACTCGAATTGCCGTAAACGAGAGAATCTGGTATCACCAGGGTTTCTTCAATTCAGTTTGGAAATATATAACATTAATTTCCCAAAGACTAATCTTTTACTTCTACTGAATAACCGAAAAGCCTCAATACCGCCTTATGGTTTTTCAGAGGCACGATTACCCACACAATGGACAGAAAATCACACTGGATCCCATGCACGGTAGATGTTAGGGAACGGGACCGCAATCACCATATTAGTACTGCATCGGGTTTACATACGTGGCGTGCAATATTGCAGAGAGCTAATTTGTTTCTCATGGCCATATGTTACATCTTCCAGCTCTTACGAATTGATCTCTCATTGGCGTGTCGTGATGTTAACAGTCTTCGATTTTGCAGATGCATGTCCAGGTAGGAATGTCTTGCACCAGGATACTAACAATCGGAAGTGTATTGTTAAAATCTTTTGTGGCCAGAAGTGTATCCAGTACAAAGCGGCCTCTTTTATTTCGGGACCCTTCGCCCTCTACGTCAAGGCGGGAACTCACGATCTGACGAACTTTCGTTCACAGTTGATTTTCCAATTCCTAGAGACTGGACCAGGGGACGCGAGAGGTTTTATACCTAGGTGTTTGACTGCATAATGCCGTTGGACGTAACATTGAATATCCTGGCTCTCTCGAGCTCTTAGTGAAGTCCTTGCCGCTCTAGTAGGGAAGTTGGTTACGAGCATAGCAGCACTAATCTTCCTGTGCTGCTTATTAAAAAGAATGACAATGTCTCGCGAACATACATCGCATCTGCAGCACTACTGGAAGACTCTAACCGCGAACTAATGCATTGCAAAGTAGACACTAAGCCGCCATCCAACAAGGCCACCCACCCATATTTGACGGGATTTACCACCCATGCCTATCTTCACAACTCTAACTACCCATAGACATAGCAGAACGGCCCCGTAACCGTGCTCACAAGATCCTTGATGGCGTACTTCTTCCCATCGACATTGAGCACCTCGAGATCCACGCCATCGTTCAGTGTCGCCGCTTTCCCGCCGCCCATCATGCTCGTCCCGCCGGAAATGACTTGCTGCCGTTTCGAGAAGTCTTGCGTCTGCCAGATGTACCACACGCGGTCGATCATGCTGTGGTGCAGCCAAAATGCGGGGTCACCGGGGGAGACGTAGAAGTCTACGGCAAGTTAGTCGAATGAGTTGATGGAGGAGTCATGGGAAGATAGGGAGAGTAGGTGAAGGTAAAGTGAAGTTCCGTCCTAAGGAGGGGCTTACCGGAACCTGGGTCTCCAGAGATGGTGAAGTGACCAGCGGGATGCACGCCGGTGCCGGACTGCATCTGGTTTTGGAAGTTTCCAATGGTGCTCTGGCCGCTGATCAAGGCTGCGATCTTCGCGGTCGTCGCGTCGCGCTGTGTGAGATACCCCGAGATGTCACGCTTGATGCAGCGCGGGTTGTAGCCGTAGCCGTCACTGCGGGGGTTTTTGGGCGGTAATGTGTCGCCAAGGGTGGCCATGGGGCTGTAGGTATATAGTCAGCACATACGTCTGGAAGTAGAGTGAGTCAAGGTGAGTAAACATACCCTAAATTGACCTTCATGTCTTTGAAAGGCCCGCTGGCAATGCATCCGCCACCGTTGCCGGCGGGCTTCATGCCGTTGCTGTTGTGGGTTACTTTCTCTCCTTGGCCGCTTATGCTGGTCTCGCTGCCGTCGAAGATTGGCGACGTTTCGGGGCTGGATGCCCATCTTCCCCAGTCCCAGTACTGGAGACTTTTGTCAGTGCGAGCTCGAATGAGGGCTAATTATTGAACATACAGGCTGAGTGCTGTTATACCCGCACTCTGTTCGTAGAGCTTGCTCGTATGCGAATGTAAAGTATCGATGCCACGAAAGAAAGTTTCCCTAGGTGGAGTCAGATACTGGATTGTCACTGAATGAGTTAGGGACGTGCGGTGCCGTGTATAGACATCGTGTTCTTCATGTGGATAGCGACGAAGTCATCGTAACGAGATTTCGCTCCCGGGTACGATGTGGCGGACAATTTAGAGGGTGCCTTAGCGATGCCTGTCCAAGTTCAGCTAAAAAGCGTTCTTTTCCCCTTGGAGGCAGCCTTACACAAAACTGCGGCGATGTATGCCTTCTTCTCTGCGGCAGTGATGTCTCCCCTTCAAGTCTAAGTTAGTGACTTCGAAGCTAATTTCCGAGAAGGCCCGTATACCATTCTTTCCTGACCTGCAACATATTCTTCGTACAAGTCGTCGACTTCGCAACTTCCGCATCCACAGCAGCCCTTCCCTTGGCTTGCAAATCGCTCACCGCATCTGCCGCACAAAGCGCACTCAGCAAGCTCAGCGTAACCAAGAGGGCATACAGCCACCGCAGTGTCGAGCTGCCAGTCATCTTGGAGAAAACGAGGTTTCCAAGCCACTTCGATGAACACACAACGTCGTGTTGGAGAAGCGCGCTCCGCCTTATACAATGCAAGCCATGAGTAAGCGCCCATACTTTGGTGCAAGGCTGTCGGAACGCTCAGCCGATTGAGTGATGACAGCATGTGCACCGATGGAGAGCGGATAGATGGATGCGTTGATGCTGGGTGCAGGGGGTAAACATGCATGTAATGGCACATCTCTGGGGTGTACGCTAACAATGAGATGGCACCAAGATTCGGCAGATGCGAGACAATCTAGGGAAATCTGGTAGCTGCGGGGAAGCCGTTGGGGGAAATAAGGGGTTACGGCACGCGGAACTGAACAATATCGTTCCCACGCGGGTTTGCCAATTATTATTTGGGATGTCAGCTTGAACATTGAAACGATACATCTAGACCACAGGATCGTCACTGGCACCGTAGACTGCAAATTTCAGCCGGTGAAAAGCTCATGGGTTCGAGAGAGCGACGTATTGGGCTCGAATGGGTCACTGTTTGGATCAGCATGCGGTAGGTATGGTTCACAGTGCCAAGGCCAACGTCCTCGGCTGTGACTAACTTAAAAATCTTTCCTCGATTTAAGATGAGGCTTAATATCGAGATGACAGCGAAGGGCTACGGGGGCATAGCACGAGCTTTGCGAACGTGGTGGCATTGACCCTTGTGTAGGAAGGATGATGCCGATACAGCACCATAGATATGTTTATACGAACGGGTCGGAATGGCAGTCAATTCCTTGCCATGGAGTCGTGATCGGACTCACGTGTTGGTGAGTCAAGCTGCAGGAAAAGAGACTTCAGCTCTTCCCGAGAACATCAGCAGCGTAGCTGAATCGGACAACATGGTGTTCGACAACAATACGAGAGTATTTCGAAAAGGTGCACTTTCCAGTGTCGTGCGAGAGCGGTGACACCACGTTTCGAGCCTCGTGGGAAACTACGTTGGAGTGTATTCAATTGGTCGGATCGCAATATCGCATCTTTTTGCCGGCAGGCGCCCTCGTTTATTCCTGTCAGCCGATGGGAGATGTCAAGGTAGCCGCACCGAAGATGAAAAGTAAAAATTCATCTGAGCATCAGCTTGCAGTGCTCGCAAAGGTGTGCTGCGATGCAGAAAGATGAGGATAATGCCGGAAACAACATAAATGTGCGCTCTCTGAGCCAAATACCTTTTCGGGTCGTTCTTACGTAGGTACTGGTGCTGATTTGGGTACGCGGGTCCAACCTTTCGATCGCAACGTTAGACGACCATTAGGTAGAACTTCAGCGACTCGATGCGCTAGCCAAGTAAAGCTTCAACGTACGACGTAGGGGCGCAGAAAGGTCGGTGGGCGACTTCGAATGTTGAGCATGCAACAGTTGTTGTAGAGTTGAGGTTGCCGTTGGCCGAATGCCGAACGCAAACCATGGTTGTTGCAATCTATCCCCGCAATTCGCAGTTCTGGCTGCCGGTCCAAGATCTCTGTGGGGCGAAATTGCTATGCCGCAAAGATTTAAATCAAATATTGATGCTGTGCAACTATGCCTCGTCAAACTCATGATTACCTCGCCTTCTCTACCCGAGTCAGTCGCGTTCTCGAGATGGGGCAGATGATTCGTAAATTGTCAACGCACTGGGATTTCTCTCTGTTGCTAACTCAATTAAGTCTATGCTTTGAGAATTATATGTAGGTAAATTTATGCTTACTACTATCTTGGTGAGTATTTTGGATGCCTCTATGTGGTAGCAGATGCAAGGGTCACCTACAAGTATAGTGCTGTAAGTGATTTTCCGGGTATCGACAATATCTTTCCATCTTTCCTGCACTACGCACAAATGCCCTTGTAGTAGAATACAGTATGTTTCATCCATCGCTGCTTCCAATGTACCGGTCTCTAAGTGAAGCCAAAGATGTTAATGTTGTGCAAAATGAGTTCTAGGCCTGAAATGTCTTTTCTTAAATCGTCACAAACGTCAACATTCCGCTTCAAGTCTACTTTATTCATATCCACTGTTACCGCACATATTCCCAATATCTAAGCTTAACAGCGTAGAGATATGTTCTTAGAATAATCTGAAAAAAGAAAAATACAGTCGAAATATAGAACAGACAGGACTTCGGATGCCGCCTTGACAAAGCCACGGATGGTAAACCGATTGATTCACTCACCAAAATAGTGCTAGTGACGGTCCAGTAAACAAGAATTGGTCGCCGTGTCTGAGCTCCTCGTAGTATTTCTTGTATTACTCCGGGAATTGTAGGTGGTGGGTCGATAAAGTTGTTTTTCCGACTGGAAAACGCTTCGTCATATCTTTGACTTGATTGAAGAAATCGTCATTCGTTAGGATATGTTTGTGAAATCCTCGTTTACCATCTTTGAGAAACATAACCTTGTCTGGATTCCCTAAAATTTCGTGGTCGCTAGAGGCAGTTTTGTAACATCGAACTTGTCATTTTTCGTCACTTGGCCTAAGATTAACCTGGCGTCGCTAAGTTTCTGAAGAATCCTCTCGTAGTCACCATTCTTTGGTGAGAAATTCGACCATGTGCGACTCAGTTTCAGTCTTCATGTACCATGGCGGGGCGTCACAGTCTTCGTTGCCGCTCAGCTTATTTACTCTTAGGAACAGTGCTGTGTGCAAAACCTCTAGAAAAAGACCTTCCACAGCATCTCAAATAGTTTTTTTGCCCATTCTCTTTGTTGCTTTGCCATTCTGGTTCCTGATAGGACAGCCTTTGCATTTGCTTTTGTTTTAGAACCTTTAGGCCACTTTGGTGTCTTGCTGTGCGGTGGGGCCTCCATATGGTTTTTTAAATTCGGCGTCTGGGAATTGCTTCTTGTTGCACCCTTTGGGCTATTTCTACCAGAGTTCTCTCACCTCGTCACTTCTTCTCTTCCCATTCTTTCGCACCTGGGCATCCATCTTCCATTCTCACACATCCAACAGTTCATCTCAATGTCCACTCAGCCTACCTGAAACATTCATTCAAGACTTGTGTAGGTGCCACGCGATCTATTTCCTGCAGACTTTCGCCCGTACTCTACTCGTCCCAATTGGGTCTACCATGTGTACGCGGGTATGTCTCCCGTCTCATACCTATTAGGAGAGTAGCCAACAGCAGTCGCAAGGTGTGACATATTGAGGTTTTTGCGGCAACGACGGACATGTTTGAACTGCATTTAGCAGTATTCTCGCCTTCGAACACTGGTGACGTTCTTCCAGTGCCAAGCCTTCGTCCAATGCCCTTGTCTCAATCCCCCCTAACGTGTCCCGTGACGTCGCGCCGCGCCTAAATCATCGCGTCGCTGCACGTCTCCGACCTTCTCCCCACACCCACCCCAAGCAGCGAGTAAGTCCGCCGCTCTCTACAGCGCACCTTGCCAACTCTCGTTGACCCCCCACAGAATCCCAATGACCGAAAATCCCTCCGCCAGCCAGGAAGCTCAAGCGGCCTAATCACCCGCGCGGTCGCCCATGGATGGAGGCGCCCTCCCAGGTGCCTCAGAGAACAGATATCAGAGGGAGTGCCTTGTCTCGCAGGTCAAGCACGCCACTCGCTCGCATGGTCCCCACCAGTATGAACCCCCGGCTCGCAACCACCCCCGCCGCGCATTGAGGAAAAAGTAAAAGGGTCGAAGCAGTGCCCTTGCGGGCCGCTGATGACGACCAAAAAACGTAGTTTTCAATCCGAGCGTCTCCTACGGGTGTGTGCGGGAGTGACTGGTTGTTTGTTGTTGTGCGCGCCGCTGTGGGTCGAGGTGGTGGGTGGAAAACTTTCGGCCTGGAAGCAGACAAGTGCTGCGAAGGGTCAAGGGTCCGGTGATGATGTCCCTGATGGGGCATTAAAGCCAAAGTTGAGCGTAGCCTGGTGATGCCGAAGCATGAGAGTGCGGAGGCGGAGCTGTGGTTGCGGTTGAGAACAGCAGGAGAGCTAATCTGAGGACCAGTAGATAGAGTGCAGCTTTTGTGTTCGATTGTTAGGACGAATTCTGTTCGTGGATTGTGTCGGTACTCAATGAATTTGATTGGAATGATTAGTTTGATACGTCTACTGCCTTTCACGTTTCTCCACGCTACTCACGTAGTCACTCCTGGTACCACAAAGTGAATATGTGAGGCTGTGACGTCTGCGTTCGTAGGACAATTACATGAACTGTGACGCTAGGGGTAAGAAAAACGCTATCAATGTCGTCCGACCAACTCGGACGAACAACATCATCCAACCCTGTACATGATCAATCCACCAACACCCGATCCAATGCTCATCCAACCTCTAATCCATCCAATTCTTTTGCGTATGCAACGTCGAGTCATCAACTTCGATTCTCTGCCCTCTATGAGCTACAATATCTCATCGGGGGCGCGTCTAAAACCTATCCCTCTGTCGGGCGCGGTAGACGGTGAAGCCAACGTATGCTCCGGTTAAGGCCAGGCCGAACAGCACGAACTTGAACAGGAACCAGCTCCAGCTGCCGCTGCCGCTGCTCTCCTTCGGCCTCGCCGTGCTGCTAACCGTCCTTTCGCCAGTGTTTTGCAAAGGTTGCGAGCCGCCCTTTACGTACAGGTTCTGCGTGCGCACGCTGGTGATGTCGTGGTTGTCGGACAGCTCGCCGGTCTCAGCAGAGAAGCCAAGGTAGGCCACAGGGGGCACCTTGTAGTTCTCGATCTCAAAGCACTCGGTCCATTCATCTTCTTGCTTGTACTGCAGGTCGAGCTTCAGGGACTTGTCGGCAAAGTATGTGAAGCGGGCCTTCGTGGGGATTCCGGCGTTACGGATACCTCTGGCCTGTAGACATGGTTAGCACATGTTTCTTCTCTTGTCTAATCCCGGAATCAAGTAGAATGGAAGGGTGTTCATACCGAGCATCCGGCGAGCTCGTTCGCCTTGCCATCGTTGTCCTTGTCATACGGCGTGCTCCCATCACCAGTCATAGCCATGATGTAGGGAAACACAGTGCCGGGCCGGTTGTTCTTGTACGTGTCGAAGAAGACACCGAGGCCCTCGAACTTGTCGGCGGCGCCAAAAACGTTTCCCTGGGTGGCACGCTGCTTGGTGAGCCACATTGCGAAACCATCGCCGTAAAGGTTGCCCTGACCAGATATCTTGAACTCAACCATGATCTATACGCGTGAGCTGGTGCTTGTGCAAAATGAGCGAAATAGCATGTACCTCCCAGTTGGTCGCGGTCAGCGGCACGCGCGAGAATATCCAGCCACTGCGCGAGTGCTTGTCTGAAGCGAGGCGAATGTACTTGTCTGTGCGGATGATGCAGTCGCCGCCAAAGTCCCACCAGCGGCTTTGCATGTCGGAGTCGAGGTATGGCTGTACCAGATCAACAATGAGTCTTTCGTGTGCATGATATGCGAGTCGCGCTTACAGTCTCCAGACTATGTGTCCGTAACTGTATAAGTTAGCAGGCGTTGGTTGGATCTCGACAGGCCCATGCTCACAGTGATGGACTTGATCTCTGGATGCTCCTCCAGCCCCAGCCCCAGCGCGCCCGTCAAGCTCCCTGCCAGCAGGCACAAGCTCGCCCATTGCTTCCCAAACATGGTGTCTCGTCTGTCCTTGCGCCGGACACCAAGACAATGTCTAGCCGCTCTCGCGTCGAACTCGGGGCCGTGTAAAGATGCGCGGAGAAAGAATGGAAGAAGGCTAAGCTTCTGCAACTGTTAAGAAGAGGGCCCTGCGCCTAGTCGAAGAGAGGAGGGGTCGTGTGGGTGGCGGGCGACATGGAAGACGGGATTGTGAGCGCTGCGTTGCGGAGAGCGTGGCCTTTCCGCGAAGCTCGTGCCGAGAAAGCGCCGCCCGCCGGGGGCCTTTGATGCCGTGCATCGACACTTTTTTGCGACAGCACCACAGCTACTACAACGCCAATCCTCACAAACCAGACTAATTTCCCCCAAAAATTATTCCCAAATCATCACAATGGACTCTTTCGGCGGAGCTCTCGGCGGCGGCGACCCCAAGACGCAAATCATGCGCCAGGTCCAGCAGGAAGCTGCGATGCAGAACGCGCGCATGTTGGTCGAGGTTGGTCTTCCATGCAACATGATATGGTATGCGCTAGCTGACTGTACATAGAAACTCAACGAGCACTGCTTCGACCGCTGCGTCCCGAAGCCCGGCGCCTCGCTCTCCAAGGGCGAGGAGGGTTGCTTTACCGCCTGCATGGAGAAGTACATGTCCGCATGGAACACCGTCTCCAAGACCTACGTTGCGCGGATACAGAAGGAGTCCCAGAGTGGCGCTGGGCTTTCCAACACCTTCTAGACGGGTTTGGATGGAAATGACGGGGAAGAGAAGGCTTGGAAGGTGACAACATTGAATGGCTGCGCAACGGGCGGAACCGTCAGACCATGAGGGCTGGAGTGTAGCACGGGACGATATTGGTTGTATAATATATGGCGCATGTGCGACAGATGCGACATGTTTAGGACACGTGCATTGGAACCGCAGCATCGCGGGTTGTAAAACATTGTACAATACTACCGGTCCACGCAGAGATCCATTAAGAATCAAAACATACACAGCACAGGAATCACTGAGTGGTTGGAAATGTGCCGTCTCATTCCTCTGAAAGCGTGTTTAGACCTCGTCTTGTCTGCTAGCACGACGAATGCATGGAAGTGTCGATGTAAGACACATGTAACCCAACCGATATTGACACTTCAGGTCGATGGTTCATTCAGGACGAAATTCAACAAAAGCCTTTTCGACGGCGGGACGGTAGTCCAGCAGCACCGCATGAGCGTCTGTCGTATCATCGAATGTCTCCGGTGTGCATACGGGGTTACAAGGAGGGCGTAGTTGAAGTAGCAAAAGATATTGGAATGTGAAGGTGGAAGACAACGGGCATCATTGATCTTTAGCCCTGGTACGGGGACTGGGTTCTATCTCTCACAATGGCCGATAATACAAAGTGGACTTTTGTAGCTGTAAAATCTCGGGATGGTTCAGCAAATAACAGTTTTATAGCCGTATCATAGAGCGAGTTCCCATAGGATACGATATAAGGGGTGCTCCTGAAGTCCAGTGTTTTGTGTCGGCCACTGTGTCTGGTTTGTGAATCTTACTTGGAGTCTGCGTCTTCATTTGATATTCGTTCTGTTGTTTGGTGGGCCTTTCCTTCGACCAAAGGTGGTGGTAACGCAAGTCCGCGTAATCTCCGAGCCATCTCCGTCAAGCTCCAAGCTGTCTCGACGGCGTACAGCGATGGACGACCTCAACCTGAGCATCAGAAAGGAATCGTCGTACGTTGGGAGTTTGAAGGTGCATAGCATGAAGTTTTTTTATGAAGGGGTGGGTATGCCGCCTCTATTCAAACATGCACAAGACCTTGCTCTTCGTGAGTCCGACAGTCGGCGCTACCGGTTACTATATGTAGGTATGTAGGTATGTAGGTGCAGAGTGTGTGGAGTCTGCTCCGCGTTCAAGCCACGCAGAATTGGAAAAGGGTGACGTGCTGTAAACAGTATGCATGAAGGTAGAATCTTGTTGCAGATGTCATGCCGAGGAAGGGGACGCGTGGATCACTTCGCTAACGGGCAGCTGCCAGCTCGATATTGCTCTCCACCCTCATCCACCACCTTCATAGATTTGTAATCTGCCAGGGACATTTGCACAGACACAAGAAGGCGTTTCCGACTCCTGCTCGGTCCTGCATGCTTTCTCCGCGCTGTGCCTTGATTCGTGGAACGGGGTGCTTGATCCCACTGAAGAAATTATCAGATCGCGCTAGGTGGGTTAGCGGGATCAGATAACTCCAATCGCTACCCAGACCCGCAATGTCTAACCGTTAACCATCCAATCCAAATCCTTGCGCTGTGATCCAATTGATAGAACGTGCCTGTGTGGGAAACGCGGGCAATGCGATGTGTCACTCCGATGCCGGTGGGGATGACTTAAAAGGCGCCACCCCTCGGCATTTGCTCGCTCCCATCAATTGATCTTATCAGATCATCTCGCACCACTTCACCCCATTCCTCCTTTCAGCTTGCGTATCTTACCAAGATGAGGCTGCAGGCTATCTCAGATGTCTTTAACCCTATTTCGCCCCTGGCCAACCTCTCGCTGTCGGCGCCTCATCGCGTGTTGGTTGTCGGGTGCGCTTATGGTGGACTCGCGGCTGTTGTCAACCTGCTCGACTGCGATAAGGGAAAGGCGAGGAAGAGCTACTACCCTGATGCACCAGACTTCAAGGAGACGAAGAGCAGGGACGGTGTAGAGATTACAGTTCTCGATGAGCGAGATGGATACTGTATGTCATATGCCGTTGCTCTTACTGCTGCTTTTACTCAAGCACAATCCATGCTATCGCCGTGCTGACTACGTCTTGAAGTTCACTCCGTTGGTGCACCTCTCGCACACACAGTACCAAAGCACACAGTAAATATGTGGAAGCGTTTCTCACGCACCAACGAGCTTCGCTCAGAGCGAAATCTGAAGTTCAAGCACGGCTCGCTCAAGCGGGTCGATCCCGAGGCCAAGGTCGTCGAGTGGCTGGACCGCGGTGGAAAGACCCAACACCAGGCGTATGACTACCTGATCATGGCCACTGGTCTCAAGAGGCACTGGCCTGCTGTTCCAAAATCTGGTTCATACGAAGAGTACTTGAAGGACGGCAAAGCTTTCGTCTCGAAGATTGTGGGTGGTGACCCTAGGAGACCACAAGAAGGCCGAAGAGTCATTGTCATTGGCGCCGGAGCCGTTGGCATCGAGTTTGCGGGCGAGATCAAATTCCACTACCCCAGTGTCAATGTCACACTCATCCACTCTCGCGACCAGCTTCTCTCGTCTGAGCCGCTGCCTTCAGACGTGAAGGACAAAGTCAAGGATATGCTCGTCGAAGAAGGCGTCGACGTCGTCACTGGGAACCGCGCTGCCATAACTGAGCTGCCCAATGGAGAGTTTGAGGTCAAGCTTGCCAACGGGAACGTTCTCATCGCAGATTTCGTCATCGACTCGACGCGGAAGGGCGAGCCAACGACAGATCCCCTGCCGGAAGCGTGCCTGAACAAGGATAAAGAGATCAAGGTTAATCTAGATCTTTCGTTCCAAGACACCATCCCTAATGCTGCCTCACACTTCGGTGTCGGGGACGTTGTCGAATGGTCCGGAATTAAGCGAGCCGGCTCTGCCATGGTTATGGGTCAGGCCGCTGCTCACAACATCTACGCTGCCATCCTGAACTCAGAATACCGACACGGTTCTCCAAAAGAGCAATACAAGTCGCTAAAGCTCAATAAGTGGGAGCCGGTTATCGGTATCGCCATTGGCAAGCAGTGCCTCACGTGGGGCTCCGAAGGTGGCATGAAGTATGGCGTCGAGGTCATGCAGGGCTACTTTGGCGACGATTTGGGATGGGCGGGCAACCTGAAGTACATAGGGCTTACAGATGTGGAGGAAGTGAAGGAGCCTCAGAAGCCAGAGGCTATCAATGTGGACGTGCAGGAGATCAGTGCTGCGGCATGATCATGTGGGATTTTCTTTCCTGGGCGTTTCGAGCACAGGCAAGGGATAGGAAAGGGGTGGCTTACGACTCAATGTTACACCAGCATTCCGCGAATAGTCACGATGACAGTGTTTGTGTATGGTTTGTTTGTTATATACCTCGTGGCTTTTTGTCTTCGACTGTGGCTTCAGCCTTCTCGTCTACCTCATACACCATGTTGCGGATACTACTCCAGGCTTGTAGCTTTGCATTGGTCATCGCCCAGACCATCCCCGACGCCAACGATCTCTCCAACTACACTACTAAAATTCACCTCCCCTACACCTCTAAGTTCTCCCTAAATAAGACACCTGCTATTAATGCCACCATCGAAGGCATCAGTTTCACCTTGCCGGTCGACACAGCAAGTACAGGCCTCCTCATCGGCGCCCCACAGCTGCCATCAATCTCCAACACCACTGGCACACCGACCTATGAGTACCTCGCAAAAACAATCTATACCGGCCGCTTCGTGAGGCTGAATATCACCTTCCCTGGCGCCAACTCCACCTCCGCGCGCTCTGAAATTCCAATCCTGGTCGTAGACAAAAGCATCAGCTGTCCAAAGTATAATACCGCGAAAAACAACGGAAAATGCGAAGACAAAGCCGCCCCATCCAACGACGTCAGCAAAGTCCTAATCCTCGGCATCGGCTTCGGCTTCAACCTGCCCAACAGCGGCCTACCCTACGCGATTCCGTCTCACAATCCCTTCCTTAATATCAAAGAGGTCAATGGGACAGCTACTACCGACAAGACGTTCAGGAATGGCTACACGGTGTCTACGAAGGGCGTGTATCTGGGTTTGACGCCAGGCAATACAAAGGAGTATAACTGGGTCAACTTGGACAAGGGCTCGACGGGGGATTTCCGCGACTGGGCGAAGGTCAAGACGCAGTTTAGTATTGATGGTAGTACACCGTACAACGGGACGGCGGTCGTGGACACGAGCACGGGATACATGTATGTGCAGGCTGAGCCAGCAGGCAGCGTGCCGAATACTACCGTGGCAGACACAATTCACAAGCCTATTGACAAGAAAAAGAAGATGACGGTGGTGAAGCCGGGCACACATCTCGCATTCGGGTTTCCGGTCACGAAGAGAGCGGAGGGTGTCGCAGGGTTTGACTTTAAGGTTGGGGAGAAGAAGAAGGGGGTTCCCAAGTGGGTGTTTCCGACAAGGGTAGGGAATGGGCCACATGTTGTTGCGGGAAGGGGTTTGTTGGAGGGGTTTAGTGTTGCTTTCGATGCTACTGGAGGCAGATTTGGGTTTAAGTGCGTTGTTTGTGGGGAAGAGAAGGCCAGTGAGACGAAAAAGGTTAAGGCGAGTAAAAAACCACGACCTGGAGAAATGTAGCTGCGAAGAGATCAAGTGTTTGAAGAGAGGGCGTATGCGGTTGGCTTACGCCCTGGAGCTGGTGTGGTTGTTCTTAGTGTACCATAGGTATACTTTGGTAGTGTTTCTTGATTCTCTTTGGAGGCGTTACGTACAAATTGGCTTCTCTATTTCCTTGTCGTGCACATTGAGAATTCCATTAAGACTGGCCCAACTCAACCGGTATGATGTGGGGGCATCGTGATGTGAATTTTGGGTGACGCTTATTGGCGCAGTCCCAACGCACCACACCAAAAATTGCATTTTTTTCAGATCGGCTACATATAATACTGATATGCCTTGCACAGTCTTGAACTGATAAACATTCCGACTTGACCGCGCAACATTTTCCCACGCAATCTACCTTGAGTCCTACCAAGCACCATTCTGCCTCTGCCTATCAACGCAACCATGCTCCAGCAAATAACTACAATAGTTATATCCTACGACACCTCTCCGAGCATACAAATGCCCAACGAAAAAAGACATTGCCCAATCTGCTTAGATGAGTGGGACAAAGCGGATCTCAAGATTGTGAAGACACATTGCAATCATGTCTTCCACGAGTCCTGCCTCATCATCTGGATCGAGGACATCGCATCTTGTCCATGCTGTCGAGCTAAGCTGTGGCAGACGCTACAAGGGTATGCTGCAGAGATAGAGCATTCTGTATATTCGACTTTCGAATTCTACGACAACTTTTCCTGAGAGGTTTCGATCCAGCGGCCTACCTCAATCTGTTTGAGCAATAACCATAACCATCATCGCTTCTTAGAGGCCGCTTATGGTCTTTATATGCATTCCCTGTCCGCTGTCCCTTCTAGCTAAGGCCGTATTCGTCGAGTACGCTCGCGCAAGCGTGATCATTAAAGAGATATTATTCTGATACGAGGACAGGATGAGCGCTTTAGAGAAGATTATGCTGTTCTATGATTTATATTAAATTCGAAACGAAGTTGCGGCTCTGGGCTCTATGCTGGAGCATTTTTCCCCTGGGGATGGAATGGACTGGCAGCGAAGTTTGGGACGAAATTAGCGGTTTCCCACGCGCTATCCCCGAGGTCTCTGTTGTTCACCTGGATGAGCACCCCCAGCATGTAATTCCAGCTGTTGAGCCAGACATGCCTCAGTCCTCTCAGGGTGAACTGCCTTCGAACTCGGAACATAGTGATAGCAGCATGGGAATATATGTGCCTGAAGACCCCGACCCAGAAGAGAGCGAGGGATATCTTAGACGGGACGCAGACCCAGACGCAGAAGCAGATGCTGAAGCAGATGTAGACACAGACATAGCGTCAGATCCAGGCTCAAACTTGGACAACGATGACAAAGATAATGTTGAAAAATACCTAATCCAGCTGCGCAACGACGACTTCAACATCACGGTGCAATATGACCCTAACCGCAACGAGAGCTGGATCAAGGTTACTTTGAAAAATCCAAGTGCACGCGAGTTCATCCAGCAGAAAATTATACCATTTTTTCTTGGACAGGAGTGGGGCAACTGCGTTATCGAGATGGTTCCGCCAGAATCACCGCTCTGACTCTGGATCGTTACAGCTACTTAGCACGCTTGAAAAGTTGGCTATGATGGTCAGGGATGCGATTTTCTTTGGGATCAAAATTTCGGATGCGACCTTCGTTGGCTCGCGTTGTTATCCGGGATGAAAAGCCGACGCCGTAGTCTCCCAACACCATGGTGGATACTGGAACAATTCCACCACGTATATGGACTGCTAACAGCTAGACGGCATCATCCAGGCTAATACGGAGTCGGGTGGGAAATATGCGAATTTTTTGTTCATCGGTGCCGTGAAGCCGGATGCTTCCAAGGAGATTTTTCGTGATTTGTTCGCCCGGCACCAGCCAAATAGTATCATTATGTAGCCAGGTGATCTCCTTGACCTGCTTTCCCTGCAGGAAGATGCGACTGTAAAGTTCCTCTCGGACCTTCTTCCTTATCGGCGCAAGTGGCACGAGGGTTGGAACTACCACGTCAAGCGTGCAGACGACAAGAACTTCAATCGCCAGAATTCACACCTGTGACATCTGATAGCTTTTACATAACCACTCTTTCTTCCGGTCCACTCAGTAAGGATGGCAAGGAAGTTGCTTACGGCGCTTTCAAGACCGCTTCTTTTGGGAGGGACAGCAACTATTCGGCGAAGCTTAGCAATGAGCACAACACCGCTTCAGCCTTCCATGAATCTACAGACCTCCTTACTTGGCCAATAAGCGCGTTGTTGAGCCTCAAGTCAGTACTTCAGAAATTCTTGTCAGCAACCTCTCAACCCGAACGGCAGCAAAGAGCTTGTTCACAGGGTCTTTGCTTCCTGCAATATATAAATACCATCGACATTGTGCACAACGAACCCAATCATGAGGCACTTGTCACTATCGCCACTGAGGACGTCGAAGCAGCTTTCTTGATGACCGATAAGAAATTTGTGCGGCGCTTTGTCACCGTGGTGAAGGCTTGCGAGAACAATTGACGTTGAGGCACGTAAGTTTCTACTGCGGTGAGCGTGATGCGGATCAACCTAGATATGAATCGCGGCGACGCATAAAAATGGCAGTAGTGAATGTTTGGCAGATCTAGGCAGTCATGTTGAAAACGGCCTTCGTTCTTTGTCATTACGTCTAGCTAATTGAAGGTGACTCTGAGCATATCCAATGAAATTTTTCCAAAGGTTGTGTGCTTAATCTGATGTGGTGGCTTACCGTGACATGTAACCGCAATTGTTGTAGCTTGGAAGCATGTACCTTGTAACCATCAATCCACGCCGACGCACAGCAATCGCCGTCCCATTGTCGGCTAATTGATATATGCAATCATCCCTAAAATTTCTTTTATAAATGAGGGCCAAGGGTGCTGAATTATAATTCATGACGACGTTCAGGACGATCTTCATTGACTTCACTGACGGCAACATATTAAACGTTGTGCAATCTCGTCGGTGGCAGCTATTGATGTCGCCGGGTCCTAAGATTCGACGTCAAGTTCTTGTCAGAGGACAAAAGTCGTTGATTACAATTGCTTACTATCTCGTGGTTAATCCATCCACTTGTGATCAGGGTTTGTGCTCGTGGGGGACGTCTATAGTAACACTGAAAAATTACATTAATACAAGAGGAAGGGAAATAGAGTAAAGTTTTTTTGCGGGCTAGGAAACCTTGAAGAACACTACGAGCCAATAAAGAAGTCGAACGCTCTACCGATATCTGTTTTAATCGAATCTTGGGATGGTGTAGCGTACGCGATATGGACGTTCAACGGGTTAAGAGCAAAGCTATATCTTGTTGGCATGCTTGTGGACGAGACTGTTGATTACCCGGCTGGATCTTCAACATTCTTGAGTACACTGTTGCAAAAATTTCTTTAAAGAAAATATCGAATGTATACTTCTTGTTACATTAAACCAATTTCTCCAGTATCGCCATTCCGAATCATTTCTTTCACGTTTCAATTTGTTTTGGCCTTAACCTGCCGCGTATCGTGACCAAAATGGCCTGTAGCAGTGGCAGCAAAGGAGGCTGAGATTCCGAGGCATTGCTCATCGAGCAAGCTCTCCCAAGACGCCAATTAGATGAATTTGATCGGGTTTTGAGCTAAGTTAGGTACGATAGGTAGTCTGTTCAAACACCATTCTCGCAATGCTTTTCCCCGAAGCTCGGCGGCACCCCCCAGACAGTGAAAGAGCAGAAATACCTCGCAGCATGAATGGCTCTCTGCTTATGCATCCATATCCTCAAACGACTTTCTCCACCACTATAATTCGTCGCATAAAGCACTGGAGACTTCCTCCGGCTTCGTTATGGTCTCGCGACAATGATGAACCTCTCCATGTACACGGAGGCGAGTTCCGACACCCATATCACTGTTGATACAGGACTTTTCCACGTCGCCCCCGTCTGCCACCACGTTGCGGGGTAATTGGTTATCGCAGCCTGCCTATTCCGTACAAGCGCCCGTATGTCTCTCCGGGCCAAGCGCCGTGTTTCACTATAGCCCCCGTCAACTCCCAGCCATTGCCGACCAACCTTATCGGCACGACTTTGGTCGCCGCTCACATGTAGACCAATTTCCTAGCTTACCTGCCAGTTTGAGGATTGTATGCCCGCAGGCCCTGCAGGGTCCCGGACAACGAAAACACACGCTTACGCGTTGATCATATCGAACGCAAATCATGCTGGGGCGTGCTAAGCAAGAGGTGAATGTGATTTGATACTCTGATGTGTGCCCTGTTTAGGCTGGGAGTCCCTACGATATATGAGTGCAAAGCAGGATCGGCTTGTTTACCGAATGCATACCACAGGTACCTACCAATCATCTTAGGGAAGAGGGAAGAGGGAGGACGATCTGAGCAGTATAAGGATGAGCAATTCCTGTCGCACGGTAGGTTTCGAAGAACGTTCATCTCAGCTCCGGTCGCTCCAATATCATTCGCTCTTTGTGCTTCGCGTTCAGAAATCGCCAACATGTTCGGCTCAATTAACCTCGTTTCCCTCTTGCTCTTCGTCTCATCCGCTGCGGCCCTTCCTGCTGAGCTTGACAAGCGCGCCGCTGCCAAGTGCGGCTCCGTCAGCTACACGGCCGCCGCAGTCAACGCCGCCTCTCAAAAGGCGTGCTCGTACTACCAGGCCGGTACTCAGGTCGGATCAAACAGCTACCCGCACACCTTCAACAACAACGAGGGCTTCTCATTTGCTGTTTCCGGCCCTTACCTTGAGTTTCCTATCCTCTCCAGCGGTGCCATCTACACTGGTGGTAAGTGCTTTATTGCGTGGCTTGAAAGAGCCCTTTGAGCTAACAGATGTTAGGATCTCCCGGGGCTGATCGCGTTGTCATCAGCACTTCTTGCAAGCAGGCTGGTGCGATTACGCACACTGGTGCCAGCGGAAACAACTTCGTCAAGTGCACTTAAGAGCTCATATCGAACTGAGAGCTACATTCTGGCGATGATGGATGCTTAAAATTTGTGAGGGCGGGACTCAGGATCGACGCCGAACTTCATGTACCTTCGTTGCATTTGTGCTTTTCACGATTTAGCGAGTTATTGAATTTGAAGTACCAAATTTCTGAATATAAAGTCGTTCTTGCACCTAGTCTCTGGTGGCTTAACGGCGTATCAAAATTAAGGCATCCTTTGCGCGCACGTGGGATGGGGCGCCCAGGAGCTGGTAATGTTGAAGAGGTCTGTGGATCCACGAAACAGTAGCCGATGTTAGTCCCTAACGTGGTCGCAATAAATATTCGTAAAATGGTCTTTAGCTAAGTAGTCATATAAAATGCATCAAACGATTTTTAAGTGTGAGATACGCAACCTTTGAGACTGGGGCGCTTTTATCACCCAGAACAAAGCAGGCCTTCCCGCCTTTCTCTTCAAATTGCAAGTGGAGTTAGTCGATACGAGATGAATCGACCTAAGCTCGAGACAATGTACGATGATATACTTGCCCTTTTTGGTGTCGCGGTGACTGGGGGTTATGATACTAATAGCCATTGGAAATCAGGATCCGGAGGCTGAGGAAGACTACTACCTATAGCCAGGTGCCTTTGATCGGCCAGCGAGAAAGATAGAGCACAGACGGAGTTAAGTTGCTTCATTCACTTGTCAACTGTGAGCTGTATTTCTTGCCAAGTCGTCTTTTCAACCATCAATCAGCTCGGCCGACAGTCCGTATTGTGGACCGGGAAAGTCTATTGCGGTTACGTTATACTTGCTATTGAACACAACACAGACTAAATAGTAAAGAGATCTGTACTGTACTATAACTCAGCTGTAACGTAATATCTTACGAACATAGCTGAAACATAAGTAAGCTACAGTCCACTAGTCTTAATTGGAATAGAACTATCTGTACATAAAGCAACTAGTGCTAGAGCTTCCTTTATAGGAATGCTTTACTGCAGTAATAAGGTTAAATTCAATACGGTACAGTGGCCAATGCGGTAAACACTTCGATACGGTACTGACATCCAAGAATCAACTACGGGTAATAAATTAGTGTCAGTAGCACGGACCGTTGGCCGCGCTGCTATTTATTGATCTTAACAATTAAGCTCCTTCACTCAATAAAGGGTTGTGTTACATTGTGCCCCACGTGGCAGACTCTTGTGAATTCAGCATTGTCCCATAAGCATTGTTGCCTAGAGGTCGGAAAGGCTTCTATATAAAAACTTCGACCTCTAACACCCAAAAGAGAGAACAAGCCAAGAACAAAACACCGAGATCAACCCAGAAAAGAAATTTCGGCCTTTCTCCACCTATACCGAACTCACACAGAGAAACTTGTGAGCCATCATATTTTCTTCGCAAAAATGGCCAACCACACGTCTTCTACGACCACCACCCTCGTCCGCGTTGATCGCGTGTCGCCCGGTTATGATCCCGCCGCTTTCTACAAAGAATTTCTTGTCAACGAAGAGGCAAGTATCAAGGAAATCGAGATGATATATGGCGAGTCATATAGCGCTTACGGCGTTACCTATACCATGTATTGCTTCGTCAACTCGCTTGCCAACGCTCAGCGTTTGGCGGTGATGCTGTCTGGGAAACGCCATGGGAAGTCGCACTTGAGCGCAAAGACCCGGAGCCTGTACCTGCTCCTGCTCCGCAAGGGCCAGTGGAGGTTCGCGTCAATGGCTTGCCTTACGCTGCCACTGAGGAGAACGTGCATAAGCTTTTCGATAAAGTGCAGTTCCAGGTCCTTCGAATGAAGCTTGACAATACCTTCAAAGGCAATGCTCACGCTGTTGTGAAGCTCGCTAGCCACGCGGAGGCTGAGCGCGCCATCTCGACTCTCACGGGTCGAAACCTTGCCGGTCGAAAGGGCCCAAAGAACCTCAAGTGCAAGGTTACGGTCGTGATGGAGTCCACGTAAGTTGGATACAATGCTGTGAAGGTCGTTCGAGGTAGACATCCGGTTTCATTCTGTGGCGACTCGTTCGCCTGATTTGTGTACTTGAACGAGCTATCGCCTCGGTCGAGCTTAATTCCGTAGGACCAGTAATAAATACTTGTCTGTTCAACTCTCCAAATAACAATGTAAATTCACTTCAGTGAATGTGTGTTAATGTGTGTTGATGTCAAAATAGGTCAGTGCTGCCAGCTTCACTAACTGATAGCCACGTTGTCGTGGGAAATGGAACAATGTACGCATAAAAGCCACACGCGTAGGAAATTCTAGCGTTATTGTCGCGCGTACGAGTTTCTGTTTTTCCGCAAATTCATCTTTTTTTTTAAGCATCATGACTGGAGTGGCGCGTCATCTCGGCTACGAATAGATTGACCTCGCGGCGTTTAATTGCCGGACACATGCTAGGTAGCTCAACGCTACAATCATATGCCTCTAGAGTTGCGAGCACTCCCGCACGATCACCAGAATCTGAGTTGACGTTCACAAAGTAGATTGTTAGCTTTACCCCAAATGTTACGGAGGCGAGTCCTCCGGCGAATACTCGGTCGTGCAAGAATATGTGTAGGCTAAGCGTCGGAATTCTTGTTTTTATGCGCCACTGAAATCTTCCCCAGATCTTGGCTACCATAACTTGGCCCCGCAGATAGGACTGCTCGAGCCCTGTAATGCCAGATGGCCGTTGTGGCTCGGAATGCGGGCCTCCGTGCCCAATGTATCATAATTAAAGTGGTATATATACGTTTGGTTCTTGCATCTTCCCCTTTAATCGAACATTACATACATCTCGACAATGAAGTTGTTCTCATTCTTCTCCCTTCTAGCTGTAGCAACAGCTTTGCCGGCGGCTAATGATCTTGCGCCACGAGCTTCGATCTCCAAAGTCGACGGGCTCAAATTCAATATCGACGGTGTGACAAAATGTATGTCTTAAAAATGTTCGTTTCCTGATGGTTGTCTGTCGCTTAGTCTTCAATCAACGACACTGAATCGTACAATACTTAAATGGGCTTTGGAGCAATCACATTGATTGTTTTTGGTAGACTTTGCCGGCACAAACAGCTACTGGACTCCGTTCCTGACCAACGACAATGACGTCGACGTTATCATGGGCCATCTACAAACTTCTGGCCAGAAGGTCCTTCGTATATGGGGCTTCAACGACGTGACCTCGATCCCCGGTTCTGGCACAGTCTACTTCCAGTCCTTCTCCGGATCGACAGCGACCATCAACACCGGAGTCAACGGCCTTCAGCGCCTTGACGCGGTCGTGAAAGCAGCAGAGAAACACGGCATTAAGCTCATCATTAACTTCGTCAACAATTGGACCGACTACGGCGGCATGGCAGCCTACTTTTCCGCCTGCGGCGTACGCAGCAATGCACAGTGGTACGCTAACGCCAAATGCCAGTCGTTCTACCAAGCCTACATCAAGGCCGTTATCTCGCGCTACCGCACTTCCACTGCTGTCTTTGCGTGGGAGCTCGCCAACGAGCCGCGCTGCAATGGCTGTCAGACCTCTGTGCTTACGAACTGGATCCGCCAGACGTCAAACTACATTCGCTCACTCGACAGCGACCACATGATTGCCATTGGCGACGAGGGTTTCGGTTTGAGCGGCGATGGCTCGTACCCCTACCAGTTCTCCGAAGGGCTCGACTTCGCCGCTAACCTTGCGCTGCCGAACGTCTCGTTCGGAACATTTCATCTCTATCCCAGTCCCTGGGGTACGACCAATGCCTGGGGCAGCGCGTGGATCACCTCGCACGCGAAGGTCTGCGCGCAGCTAAAGAAGCCGTGCTTGTTTGAGGAGTACGGGGTAACGAATGCGGCAGACCACTGTCGCGTGGAGAGCGAGTGGCAGAAGACGAGTCTGGCGGCGAAAGATAGCGGTATGGCCGGGGATTTGTTCTGGCAGCTTGGGGATACGGTGAAGAGCACGGGTCAGCAGACGCATAATGATGGACACACGATTTACTACGGTAGTTCGGACTGGACGTGTTTGGTGACCAATCATGTCACGCAGATTAGTTGAGTTGCAAGGTGTCCTTCGTAGTGCATTGTTTTGAAACGAAGGCTTTTGTCTTCGCTATGAACTGCCACGTTGTTTATGCATTATTACTGTATGACTATGACAATGCCGGTGATGCATAAAATGATCAGGATTGCAGCACCAGGACAGGCCAGCTTCTCACTCAACACCAACCAGTGACGCAGAGTCGTTGCCTGTAAAACTTACCAGAAATATCTACTGACTGAAATTCCTAGAGAAAAATTTCGCGAACAGATTGTAGCGAGCAGACCTCTGCCATGCCAGTAGACGACGAAGCGGTATTCCTCACCCGTCACCAAATGCCCTCAAAGAAGGCTCGCAAGGCTGCTGCCAAAGCGAAGAAGAACAGGAAGGCCGGTATCCCCAACTCCAAGTTTGACGCCGCTGCGGTGGTCCACGTGCTCAATATCCCTCGGGGCATTGCCACTCTCTTCCTCTACCGCGAGTTCCTCAGGGAAGAAGGCTTTCGGCAATACGATCCTGGACATCGAGATGTCTCGGGTCTTCCCAAGCGATAGTCGCACCGCCTCCACATACATCTTCTTGTGTTCGGTCTCGGCAGCGCAGTCTGTTGCTAAGAGGCTCATGGGCCTCAGCGGCCGGATAAAAGGCGATTCCCATATCCGCAATGCACGGATGAGTTTCAAAGTGGAAGTGCTAGATGATATTAGCGAAGCAACTGACGGCGATGTCTATCAGAGCCTATTCGACGATCTGAAGGCCGAGGCGGAAGAGGATGAGGGTTGTTGCAGCGGACACGGCACCGGCTGATGCGAGGGGAACTCAGCTAGGATTGTGGGCTGGCGAAACGGTGTTGCAATCATGAACAGCGAATGCGAATATGTGGGACGTAGCATTTAGACTGTAGATGCGCTCCACGAGCTGCATCACTCTATGGACGAGTTCTCATAGCTCTATCGTTGCAAAGGTCGACCTCTGTCATCTTAGTTTTCTTTAAATAATCTTGACACCAGGTCGTTGCCTAGAGCGCATGTCAGGACCCAAAAGCAAGGAGACAAGGTAGCTGGCTGCTCTGGGCTCGCAAGCTGTGCTATGTCAATCGTAATCTTTATAATCCTATCGTCTGCATTCAACTGTTGTGATGCATATGTGGTCTGTTCGAGAGTAGCGCTGTGACCTTGTTTCGGGCACCGTTGGGCGTTATACTGCGTGCCTTGAGATAGATAGGAAGGCGGTGATAGGCGTTTGGGCTTCTTGTTGATGTGACTGAACGTGCACGTAATTTGCAATATCGCGTTTGTTCAAGGAGTGAAGCCCGACTACCGCGCTTAAATACTCACCCTCGCGCTTTCCTCCCTTCACCGTGCCTTCCGCCAGCTTTTGTCTGCACCCACGTGGCACCTGCCATCTTTTTACTATTTCTCTTCTCTTCTTCTCTCCTCTCGCCTCCCCTCTTCTCATCCCCACCACAAAACAATTGAAACTTCTTCCCTCATCACCCTCTACCGGTCCACATTCACTGGAAAACCACCGACACGCTATCTCCATCCTGTTCGGGCTGCCGCAATGCATCTCCTCACCACCTTCTTCCTGTGCTTAGGCATTTCAATCATCGCCATGACCGCCGGCATACCCCCCAACATCGTGACTGCCACATTCATTCCCAATGATGCCACCGGCTTGGTCGCCACACCCACCATCGCGCAAGAACCCAACCTCATCAGCCCCAACATGGCACCCATCGTCTCTGGCACGCCGGAGCCGCACATTCCACCCCCAAAAGCCTGTGGCCAAGCCGTTCAGATGACCTTCATCGGCAGCACCTGGATCCTGCCCAACGCGTGCCATCCGTTCACGGAGAGAGGCGACATCCCTGCTCCCGTCTCAACAAGGGCTACACGAACTGCAAGAGCTGCGCGTTCTGGTAGTAAGTTTTGTCTTGAAGGGGAAGTCAGAGTGCAGATGCTAATGCGTGAGCGTAGTGGTTCGGATTGCACGGGGAAGGTGGCGTGGTCTGGCAAGATACCCAGTGGCCTTTCTCAATTGAAATTCCCCTTCGGACAACAACCTTACAGTTATGAATGCCTGGACTTCGAATCGAACTGGCCCTAAAGGGTCTGCTTGACAGGCCTTAGCTCTAACGGATTGCGAGTCACTTGTCGTCTGCCGATCGATTATCGCTTGGTGAAGCGTGTGGACTTCACTGCGATGGCATCACGTTCTGCGGCCGAATACTTTCGCGGGTCGCGGCGTGGAACTCGTAGTTGAGAGGCAATAGCTAGCCAGTTCTGATACCTTCATTTCGATGGAAATTCAAGTCATGCATTCATTCGACTGCAAAACCTCCACGTATCGAACGCACGTATGCTTTACCAAGTTGCTGTCTCCAAGCATCCGAGTGTCCTGGCAACAATCATGCCACGCGGCTCAAGACCCCGTCTCTGCACAAAACTCTTCCCTCCTCATACGCTCTGCAATACCTCTTCACGCATCCGTCTGCGAGCTCTCCCCCTTCTCTCCGTAGTCCTAACAGAGCCTTGTACAGAACAGATCAGTTGACCACGAGGACAAGAACCCCCTCGGTTCCGATAGACGTTAGGCTCCATGGTAACCCATACTGGACATAGCCAGACAGCAATCTCCAGGTCCAAGGTAAGCAATGCAACAGCAGAAAGCCTTCGTCTCTTACTATGAGAGACTGGCGTTCAGCTACGACCAATGTGGGTCACCTGAGACCTAACGCATAGTTGACAGGGCGCTGTCGCATGCGTCCATGGGCGCACGCATAATGGTCGCTCGCAAGCGAAGTCGTGCTGCTGTCGACGCAAGTGAGGCCTCAGCCCCGCATAAAAGACGGGGCAGCTCAGTGCAACCGTCGCGCGGCACCCTCGGAGTGCGCAATACGGCGCGTCCGTGTCGGAAAGGTTTGCGGGTTGACTACATATGATGAAGCCCAGGTGTTTTAGCGTAGCGCTGGGCGCATAGGGAGCGAGCGTTGCCACCGGGGCAGGTTCAGTGGCCGTGTCCGACGGGTTGAAAAACCCGATCGTAGATCCAGATACTAATAGAGCCCGACTTTCCACCAAGACACGGGTCGTCTCAGAGAGTTCCCGACTTCGATGGAATGATTTCACTTGTCATGTATTAACCCAGCGTGAACGACCATCCCCACTCTTGCAGCACGTCTTCCCAGTCGCGCTTCTGCTCGCCGTTCAACGCCGGCCTCCAGACCTCCTCCAGCACTTTCTGCACATTGCTTGTGTTCTCGTAGCAGTTTCTCTGCTGGATCTTCGCCAGTCTCTTGAAGCACTTTGATATTTCTGGTTCGTTGTCGAGCTCAGCGCCCGCCAGGAAGATCGGGTAGAGGAGGCTGGACTCTGCGGGACTACCTGGGGGGATGCGGGATATGAATCCCATGGCGCGGCTCGCGCACGAGGGTATGAGGACTTTGTGTGCGGCGGACGTGCGGTAGAGTTGGATCAGCGCGGCGAGGCGGTAGGCCTCTGCGAGCGCGATGAGGTCGAGGGCCTGTGGGAGGTCGAGACCGGGTAGGCCTATTGGAGAGCCGTACGTCCATTGTTGGATGTCGCGCTCGATCACCGCGAAGGCGGCTTCGGAGATCTGGGGGAAGGCTGGGTTGATCGAACTCACGTATTGAATGCGCGAGATCAGGCTGCAGAGATAGTAGGTGATACCCATGAGAGGGTCGACGACCAGCGGAGTTTCGGGCTCACAGGCTAGCATCAGATCATCGTAGACGAAGAGGGACTCGTTTTTGGATACTCGCGCCATGAGGGAGGCCATGGCGTTGTGGTAGGTAAAATGCCTGCGGAGCGAATGTAGCTCCCATGACTCGCCTGGGTTGCCCAGCATCTGGAGTATGCCGCGTACGCATTTCATCTGGGAAAGCCAACGTGTGCTCTTGTCTCCGTTCAAGGCTTCGAGACCAACCAGTAGAAGGATGATGCCAATGACCTGGTGGGCGTCCCGTGGAGGACCGCCAGTTCCTGGTACGCGGTCCGCTAGGAAGGCGTGGCATTTGCGCTGGTGCCTTGCCGAGACAGCACGGAGGTGCTGCGCACGATCTGCACTTGCACTTCTTCGGGCAAGTTGGGCTGACGAAAGGGCAAGTATAGCGTCAAGCATACCGTCGCATTCGAAGGCCCATGGTATGTATAGGCTGGTGTAGAAGCTTCCAGTTGCAATAGTAGCTACAGATACACTCGGAACAAATGCTTCAACATAGTAACGGAGCAAGTGTTTCCTTTCTCCAATTTCATCTCCGGGGAGGGTATCCCAAGGGTCGAGGGAATGTGTCAGAGGTCCAACCGTCAGGGATGAGTCCGGAGAGCTTTCGCTGTCCTGCGAACTGGCAGCGTCGGCGGTGATCCTACGGGGAGCCTGGTATTCGCATGATAGATTCAGTCTGGTGCAATTCTGGCAGTCGGGGCGCTGGCCATCGCATCTCTTCCGGCGCGCTCTACACGTCATACAGCCTTGACGCGTGCGGGGCGCGAATTTGCGCTGTCGAGCCCTCGGTTCACCCATCGTGGAGTGGCGAGTGGAAGGGGGCCATGCATAGTCAACAGATTATTTGAATTTGCACACCGCGGGCATGAGTCCGTTCGAGAGCGACAATCTGAACAGCGATGAGACTTGAGATGAGAAAGGTGGAGAAGAGAGCGAGAGGCATGATCACCTGGGGGATGACATCTAGCCTCCGATAAGCGGAAAGCGACGGCGCACGGACCAGAGCCATCCGAGCGGGGTTTGTGTGTGCCTCCTCCAAGTGTCGACGACTTATTACAACTCACAGATGGCTATCCACATCGTCTTCGTCGTGTGAAGACTGTAGTCTATCCATTTGGCGTCAGTTGAGCTTCGTTCACCCACCTCCCGTCAACTTTGCCACCGAACGATGACTCCCGTGAGCAAAATCAGAATCTTCTCTGTACCTCTGAATCCTTCACGCAGTATGGATTTCTCACCCCGCAACCTATCCTTAAGCGCCTCACTCTGCTCACCAACTGGCTTGCGCGTTAATCGTGGTATCGCTGTTGGCCTCACCCAAAGCTACTTGGCCTGTCGAGAGATGACGCATTTCGACAGCAGCACCAAGACCCTCGCGCCGGCAAACCGCCGACTCGACATCACTCGCGAACGCCAAAGCCTGGCAAACTGACCGGCAGCTCTCCTACTTTTGCAACACCTAGTCCACGGGTCGTCTGTGAAAGTTTCAGTGTCCAAAATTTGCATATTCCATGAGGGCGCTCGCATCAGCAGTCTTCACTGAACAGACCAGCTTGTTTATACTAAGCCACGGCACTACCCTGCTCAGACCGTTTTCAGGGTTGTCGATGCGAGTGGTAAGCTCTGCTTGCAAATATCCACCAGTTCCAACTCCTCTCGTGTTCTTTCGACGGCTTTTGAGTCACGCATGTACATTCCAGGCGCGCGCGAGCCACGCCTGTACTTGAGGACCGTGCGCAGGGCGCGCAAGAACATTCCTATTGTCGGCAAAACTCCATAGCGGACTCATCGCTACCTTTGCTGCGAATTGGCCAATCCTGTGGGGCGGCACGAGCCACGATTCGCTGTCGCCAGCCCTTTCCGTGAAACGTCGCCGGAAAACTGGCGGGAGGACTTACCTCATCGCATGGTGCCAGCGATGCGATTGGCCAGCCTCCGAGTCCTGGTGGATTGTAAAATAGTGGGCCGAAGTTCGACATGAAAGGCGTAAGAATGTTTCGGAAAATAGAATGCGTGCGTGTTATGGTAAAGTGATGACTCTCAGTAACGGCTAATGTAGGAGACCGTACAAGGAAAACGGTTATGATATAAGAGGGATGGAGCTCGCCTTCTGGAGTAACATCAACTCAATCATCCATCAGTCAAAAAGCCATTCCAGCTTCACCTGAACCAAATTGGCTCAGCTCAATCATATCACGCTACTCAGCTACTCGGTGAACGAACGATATTCGCAGCCTCGTGCCCGGCTACTTGAGTACTCAGCTCCTCAGCTCAGCGATCGAAACTACATCCTCAATTAAAAGTACTTGGCTCCATCTTCATATACCAACCATCCCTTCTTTGGATCACTACAAAGACCCTGAATCTTGAAGTGCACACCACATATACCCAACAACAACGTGGATCCTCGATACCAATCTCCATACCAGGGCTAGAACACTACCCCACTACAATCATGACCTCCTACGCCGCGTCAACCACAACTCATTCCTCTATCGACACCATGAAGTCCAGCAAAACCACATCCGCCGTCTCCCTCCTCTCGTCCACATCATCCACGTCCTCTAGAAAGACGCCGAGCAAGACACGGAAAGCATGGGAGTTCATCAAGAAGCACGCGAAGGAGCACCATGAGAGCGTCAACGTAGCATACACACTTTACTATGGACAGGGCTCATTGAGGCCCACTGGTAGCGGAAGGAATCCTTAGATGAAGTGGGTGGGTGCTTGCTGGTGGGTGCTTACTGATTGATGGACATGGGCGTTGTTTGGCGTTGCGAGATCTATGTTTCGATCCCTTTACATGATTCTCTTTGGTCGCATATATTTAATATAAGTATCCTACATCATACATTGAGCTGTCCACACAGTCACGCACACCTTTCCCTATCCAGCGCATCCGCACTGGTCTCCTCTCTCTTCACGATAACAACACACGTCTGCTTCTTCTCCATCGTAACAACCTCCCCTTATTCATCAATGCTTAGCCTCTCCTTGTTATCCTCTTTCAGAATCACCAACTTCCCTTCTTCATCGTAATACGCCTTCCCCTCCCGGACCAACCTCTCCACCCTGTCCTTCTCCTCCTTCTTGTACTCCACCTTCGCCGCCTTCCCCACTTTATACGCCGCGACGACAGTCCCGGCCACTATTGGGACATTCAACGTCGCCGCACCACCCACCGATTTTACAACGCCATCTCTCGCTTCTTCGCGGACCGAACATGCGGCTTTGGCGGCGGACCGCTTGTTGCTATCTTCGATTGATATCATGGCGGAATTCGCCTTCGTGCGGGCATCCTCAAGCTTGGCTTTGAAGAAATGCATGCGAGGCTTCTTTGGTGGCGCGAAGGTGCTGGGGTCAAGAATGGAGTATACCGGCGGGGCGCTGGAGGATGGAGTAGGATCAGTAGAGGCGCGGTAGAGTGGGGGGTCTTCAGCGGGGTGCTTGGACAGTGGTGGTGACGCGCCGGTGGTCTCAGCTTCAGCGCGGAACGATGTACCTGGGAGCTTGGCGGCTGGGGATGGGCTCAAGAGCTCCACCATCGGTGGTTGTGGGGATATGGAAGTCTCGTGCGGAGACGATTCAACTCCTTCGCGAGACGATGGAGCTGTAGCTGGTAGATGGCGAGCTGTGGTGCGGGCTGCGGACTCATCTTGGACTTCCCCCAGAATTTTGGTCTGCCATGAGACCTCAATGAGCGGATCGATACTTAAGGGCTCGGCCGTTAGTGCCTGTCCAGTAATGGAGGTTGTATACAGAGGGGGTGCAGGCTCTTCGTGGGAACCGGGGGCTTTGGTGCGAGCCCTCGGCTCATCTTGAGTTTTCGCTCGCACCTTGCTCTTCCAGGCCATGGCTAGGTATGCTGAGGTATCTGCGATACGAGTAACGCCGTGGTAATGCGGTCAGTGAAAATGATCAGGCGAGGAAATGGTATCTGAAGCTAATGCTGCCTTGTCGAGTCTGCTGGAAAGTATATATACACGCTCGGACTCACGATTCTTCAGTCTGTGAAATACTCGATGTCGGTCGAGTCATTGAGATCTAACATGTGTTTTCGTCAAGTTTGAATGGTAACCTTTGACTCAAAGATCGTGTTGCGAACGGATTTATACATTGCAGCAACCGCAATGTTGCAATCACTGCGAGGACAAATTACGCTTTTAAACTCATACACACTGGTGACCGAGATGCCAACCTGCATATTACTTTATTCACAACCCAGTCAATGTAGTCTTGGTACCACCCTATTTAATATTCTTTATGATCAAGTCCCTTTGTGAGTCAAATCTTTGTTAGGTTTGCTGTGTCAGGCCTAGTCACGCACACAATTGCGCATAGTAGGCAGTGCCCGGGAGGAAGTGCGGAGTTACAATGGTGCGCCTCCCAGCGGTCTGAGTCGCTGCACGAGAGGCGAAGATACTGATCTTTGGCGATATTATGTGGAATGTTCATCCTGAACACAGAACGTACGGAAGACTGTGCTCGAGTGCTTTGATAGTACCTAGTTCAAGTATCCGGATTAAGGCAGCTTCACGTCAGCGACCACATACGCTGTAAATAAGTTGGGCGGACGAGAAGCTAAAGAAGTGGACGCAAAGGATGAGAAATCGCAGTAAAAAGGGAAAATTCGAACCCAAAGAATAGGTGTTAGCGGATGCGGAGAGCACTATCTGCGGATTACTTGCTTCGTGTTGTACCGCAATTATGTTGCTTAGTAGTTGTTTTGCTCAGCAACCGCCTTGGGCAAAGTCCAAGCATCGATGCGTGATGCAGGAGGCCCGTACCCCTGTAGCACGTTCCTAATGCGGGACCTGCAATCTATCATGCGCATGCACGTATTTTTCCAACGCGGTTCTTTCGGCACTACAAACCTTGTTACTGGTTCCCAATCAGTTCGTGACACGACTTCCCGTTGAGGTCATACACTGCATGCTCGGGAGCTCGAGAAAAAGTGCAATTTGGACCGCTCCTATACATATGTAGAGCGAAAACAGCCTTCTAAACTTGATGGGCTTGCATGTCGTCGAAAGCTGATATCCACCTGCCCCAACGCAGATTAGGACGCAAATATAGATGGCGTTGCAAAAGGTTGGTGTGAGTATGTGGTCAGATCTCCGCGACATTGCACGGTTGATGTTGGGTCGTGGGAGTGCTAACGGCCAGCGGTTTTGACAAGCAATTGCCGTTGAATGTCGATGAGGGGTACGTGCATTGAATGTCAGGGGTACGTTCTCCTTAGGTACTGGTTGAGAGCGTCAACCGATCGAGGTTGCACACCAGCAGGGTGCGGTCCGTAACCAAGAACTCCTGGTGGCTATAGCGGTAGCTTATATCGCCCACGCGTTTCTATCGCTGGGCGGGCAGGTCCCGAATCAAAAGCTGGAGTATACTTGCTCGGAGGCACCAGCACGGATGCTACTCTTTTGGTGCCGGGTTGCTACCAGTACCGAGTTTGGTAGGTGAAAGGCAGAAGTTCTTGTAAATTTGGCAGCAAAACTCCTCAAGCAGCGAGTGTGGAGCCAACGCTGCGTGTGCAAGCGGCAGGTAAGATTGCGTTGATGAGACACGGGTGCGAGCGCGGTGTCGTAGCCGCCCTGATCGTTCTCGCTTGAAATGGCCCGCGACAACGGCAGCGAATGCACCGCGCGGCTGAAAGATTTCGAACGACCACCTACTAACGTACTTGACGGAAACCTCGGCATCTCCGAAGGATTCGTTTTGTTGTCGGACGGCAGGTCGACACGAAGTGTTCCCGTGCTCGGGAGGCCATCGAACCGTTTCCGGGCGCAATGCAACACCTACCTACCTGGAGTACCTGCAGGTTCCGAGTAGCTGGAGTCTGGACTCGCATACGAAAGCCAGACAACGCGAAGGATTTCGCATCCCGGCTGTGTTGTGGGGCCCGTTTGTCACTGATGCAATCCGGTCGGGTGACGGAGAATGCGGAATGATTGAACCGCACGGTAAACAGGGTGCACGTAGCCCGCAAGATTGTCGCCTGATCTTCGTCTTGGGAGAGTGCGGAAGAAGTCGCCCTGAGTGAGAAGGTGCTGTCGATATGGCTTCTGCATCACCTGTCCTCAACCCTCTAGATGCGACTGCAGCCAATCACTAGGTAGCGCACTACAACGAACAAATCTGACAGCGCGCAAAGCGAGCAAGACGCTATCCACGCGGAATCACCGATCCGTGAGCAGAAGCCGGCGCGATGGCAACGCTAATGGCAGACGGGCGAACTGCCAATGTCGCTCTTTGCTGCCCGTGGGAACTAGAGTTGCATCCGTCGTTGTCGTGGTCGAGTCTTTGCGGCTCCGAAACATCCGTTCCTGGACCCCCCGGTCCACATAGAAGGATTTGCTGCAGGGAATCGACTCCTCGACGCGGAGAATATACCGAGCCCGTCTTCTCGGGACGGCAGATGTGTTTACTGCTAATCGCTTCCAGTACCTGCACAGTGAAAGAACTATGAGTGCGTGTCGGGGGGCAAAACACTTCCATTCCCGTGCCACGTTTCACATCAGCTCCATCTGTTCCTATGCTCAGGCCAGGGTCACCAGGATTGACGACTTTCATGACGTGCATACGGAAACCCCCTCCAAGCGGCCTAGGGTCGGCGACCCTGCTCTTACCAGACCAAACCCTTGGCCGCGGCAGCGGCAGCAGCAGATAGCGTGCGTAGCATGCGCTTGTTGCGCATCAGCGGTCCACATATGTAAAGGAGGCCCGCCCGACCACCCGAATCTGTGGCTATCGGTACTCTCTAATTCACCCTCCTCGCATCAGACTGGTTGACTTCCGTCCCATGGCCATGGACTTCAAATACTCTGATGTCCTGGATTCGGGTACCTACAGGGACGATGGATTGGCCAACAGCATCCCATTTCGGATACACCAGGATCCCTACAGTGAGATCGCCGGCTCTCTCCGCGCACAGAAAGATTGGGACTCGACTGTAAGCCCGGTTCGCAACTATCAGGGCGGCCTCGGACATCCATATAGCTTTATTCGCGCCACAATACCCGAGTGCATTCCTGAGCGTTTGGAGATCATCTCTTACGCCAACGAGTATGCCTTTCTCTACGATGGTATGGAGCCACACGTGACAGATCAATCTCAGCTGCTGATGCATTGCAGATGAAATGGAGAATCTGGACCTGAAGAACGTAAGAGGAGGCTCTGCTCAACGGTCGTGCACTCCAACTGACCCGAACTAGTTCAAAGAAGGTCGCGATGACATGCTGCACGTTTTTCGCGATGATGCACTCAATGAGAAGGTTTCCGACAAAGTTCGCCCGGAGAAAAAACTGCAAGCACAAATTCTAGCGGAGATGATGGCCATTGATCGAGTTCGCGCGATAACAACGATGAAAGCATGGGCGCAATTCGTCGAACTTGCATCGCGCACTCGATCAGAACCTTTTGAGACATTAGATGATTATCTCCCGAGCCGAGCGATCGATGCCGGAGAATTGTAAGTAGTGGCTGAGATGGCATGTCATCGAAATCGGCGATAGGTCCCGGCTAACCCGATCTTCCCCAGGTTCTGGTACGGCATGCTTACGTTCGCTATGGCGCTCACAATCCCAGCAAACGAGCTCGATTTGTGCATGGAACTCGCGCGCCCTGGCTACGCCGCAATCAGTCTGACCAATGACCTTTACTCGTGGCGCAAAGAACGCGAGGATGCAGAAAAATCTGGACAAGACTACGTCTTCAATGCCGTCTGGGTCATAATGCAAGAGCGCAAGTGCACAGAGTCTGCAGCCGTCAATATATGCCAAGAGGAGATCAAGCGATATTTGTCCGAGTTCGAAGACAACATCGAGAGCCCTAATACCAAGACGCTGTCCAGGGATACGCAGACGTATCTACACGCTGTCAGGTTAAGCCACGTTGGAAATCTGGTATGGAGCATATACTGCCCGCGCTACCATCGAGGAGCGTACGTAACCACCTCCTTGCAAGGGAAGGCAGGGGAGCTGATTACAATCAGCGACAAAACGTTGTCCCTACCAACACAGCTTGGTAGCGCGGCATCACGACTTATCGACACCATCTTCAAGTTCCTTGTCTCGCCCTTGCATCAGGTCTTCCATACGAGCGGGCGCCGTCTTCTTATACAACGGTTACGGCGACTGGTGACCAAGTCATAGCGAGCGATGTTTTCCTCCTTTTCCTTACTTTGGTGCAAGATACCACAACCATACCCCCGGCGTAGCTAATTCTGTTCTGTACTCCCATCTCCTACATCCTGATGGCGATTCGCGCTTCCTTCTCTCCGAGCATTTATCAGAGCGGCATCCGACTTCCTTCGATGTATCTTTTCATTCCTGTGCATATTTCAGAATTCTTATTGCATACAATGCCTGTTGAGAGGGCAAGAGCTGGATAGTATATCTTTTAGAGATAAAATTAGTTGTCTAATAACATGTGAAAGGCAGCTGTAAGAGCTGAAAATATAAGAGCGTTCGGCATGATAATGCCCAGGCCACAACTCCTCGAGTCGAGTACTATGGTACCATGAACCACGCCCTACGATCACAGACTATTGCGACAGCATTCAGTTATCTTATGTGTGCGAGGGTGTGTCCAGTTCTCATGGCGTCTCAGGCGGCGGGCAAGGAGATGAAAGTAGATGACGAAACATCGGACCGTTACCCCATGTTAGTGTAGTCCAGCACGTTTGTTAAAACATTGTCTACGCTGGAGATAGCCCATGCTGTCAATTACTCCCACCCACCAATCCCTGTATCTGCCTCTCAACTCCTTCCACAACAGCCCTTGCCATCTCGTCCTCCACCACGCCCTCCAACCACCCAAAGGTCAGCACGCAGCACCCATCACCGCCCGTGACAGCCGAACACACGATCGGCGGGCCCGTAATTTGCGGACTTTGGCTGAATACGCATCGACCAAGCTTCCACCCCCTTGCAGCTCCCGCGTCTACCTTCACCAATCCAAGGTTTGACAGCTCAAACGATACTGACCTCTCCTGGCCAATCTTCTCAGTGAAGTAGCTGTGCATGTCCGACACATAGCGTAGCAGCGAAACGACGTTGTCCGCGCCCTTCTTCGCGATCTCGGTCTGGATGGTCGAGCGCACGGCACGTGCTTCTTCCCAGGGAAATTTGTCGCTGGATAATGGATGCGATGCGCGATCGTGCATGTGTGTATACTCTGCGAGGGCGAGAAGGAATTCGTCGTCTCCAACGGGCTGGCCTTCGTGTCGTACTAGGGAGCGCAAGCTGATGGGCCCAGAAGCTTTGACAGTGTCGTATGTTTCTGCCGGGAGAACGGAGAAGAGAGCAGTCGCGATGCAGCATTCGAGCGTGGCTTGCATGGTTGTTCTGTTCTCTCTGCTGAGCTTCAAGAGATACTTTGTGGTCGCCTCCGAGAGCGGTAACAGTTGGACTTTCGTGCCGGGTAGTGGAGTGGGTGCGGTGGCGGACGGGCCAGTCCACAGCTTAGGTGCGCGGGGCGCAAAGACAGATGGAAGTACGGAGCCTAAGATCGCCCGAAGGAAGAAGGCCCAGGATATCGGGTGTTGGTGGAGGTCTTCAAATTTGGGGAGAATTGGCGTTGCAGGGATTACGACGACTGGGTCTACTGCGTCTACTGAGCATGACGTATCTAGAGCTGAGAGCAGACTGCGGTGGAATATTGGCCCACATCCTCCATCCCCGAGCGCATGATGGAAGAACCATACAGCTGTGAAGGTCGAATGGTCTCCCGGGTGGTGTAGTATCACGAGGCGCCAGAACGGCTTGGAACCAATGTCCTCTCGGAAGTTGATCCTATGTTGGTTTTGTAGAACTAGCTCGAGCTCTTCGTCTTTATCGCCGGGTACGAGTTCGGATTGACGCTCGATGAACTCAACACAACGTTTCAGATCGATCGAAGGAAGGTGTGCAAAATAGACTTCAGGGTGCTGCTTGTCCTCGTTCAGGGTGATAGCGCTGAGTATCGGATGTCGCGCAATAACTCTGTGCAAAGCCCGCAGAACAATACCTTCCAATACACCATGCTTGAGTACAGACGTGGCCGTGTACGTAGCGGCACATGCGACGTTTTTGAAGTAACCGAGGTGATGTCGAGCCGTTGAGAAGACCTCATAGCGACCTGGGCTCCTGTCAACGATCGCGTCTCTCTCGGCCGATTGCTTGAATAAACTGAGACACGTACCTACATACCACAGGGTCGAAGCTTCTCTAACCCAGCCGTCTCGGACATGCTGAATGAGTTTTGGTGTCGTGGATTGTTTGAAAATATGAAATTGCGAAGCCACAACTTTGTATAGGTAAGCTAGTGGTACAGTGACACAAACGGTAGGGACAAGTAGTTACGCAGCGCCTCGCAAGTTTCAACTGTTTGATACGACCAGGTACCTAGGTAGGCGGAATGGGGAGGTAAATAGGTACTCGCCCCACGGAACTGCTAAGGCCAAGGCCGGTAGAACCGACATCCTTATCGATAGGAAACCCGGAGCGCCAAATCCTAGCCAGAGTCGCAAAGTTAGACTGCGAAGCATTTGCTTCTTCCAGTAGGTTGGCACTCAGTAAGTGAGCAATGGACGACATAGATACTTACGTACATGTAGTACCTACCGTACGTACATCACTACCCACATGGACACGAACAGAGCTCTAAATTTGCACTACCATCAAAGGGAATCGATTCAAAGCAATCGATCCTCAGCCTACGCTATACAGTCGGGAATCATTATTATTCAGAGTTGTAGTGTTTGCTTTCACTGTTGTGAGAAGTCACGCTGACGTAATTAGCGCGACGCTACTTTGACTGTAGGCTGCAGTTGCAGTGTCACACCAGCATCCTCCTCAAAACTCCACATGGCGCCGCATCTCCCAAACCTCCCTTCTGGGCTTCTATTGCTGGTACTTGATGATATATCCAGGCCTTGCCAAATGCTACCGCATTTTTCGCGTCCTTGTGCCTGACGTTTCAACGCATCCAGAGCCTGGCCGTGCATTTCTCCATGCGTCGACAAGCCACACGTGTTCTCTACAAGTCTGATCAGTCCACCTGGTCTTGCCGATCATGTGCGAGAAATCGATATACACACAGAAGGCGGGGTGGATCTGAAACATTTCGCCACCTGCGGAAAGCTATCGAAGAGCTTATGTTCCTGAGTCGCTGGTAGACTACCGTATTGGAAAAGACTACTTTGCCAGTATAGGCATATCAAGAGCAGCTGCTTGTGCGAAACTGTCATTGCTTCTAGCCTCGCGCAAAGTACGGATTATCTTCCCACAGCTAAGCAGTTTGAGCGAATTCTCCCCGACTGGCCTTGTGTTGTTCGACACTCCAAACTGGCCAGGCGTATTTGACCAAGCTCAATCTATTTCAGTCGTCTCCTAACCCGGAATTCGGCCTACACCTTTACAGCCTTGCGTACATGTTCAAAATGGTAAGCCTGTGGCGCTTCGAGATTCACGGGTCCCCATTACGCTTTGCTCAATTGCTGCAAGGCGGTTAAGTGCCTCCACGTAGTGGTGGATCTCCCCTGGCCTGAATGTAATTGGTTTAGTTTTTCCAATTAGAAGATGCACTGTACCGTCATGCAGAATCCTGGGACATTCGTCATTCTCGCAGGACTCGTCACAGTGGCATTCTATCGTTTTTGCCCAAACTTTGCACACTACAATTAGCCGTTACACCACTTCGCGCTTTGACCGGGATCCCGGAAGTTGGATCTATTGAGATCGTCTCCAGCGAGGATGGTTCGACAGGGAAGTTTTTTGATGAGGCCGAGATCAGAAAGTACTTGCTACCTTCCCCAGGCAGCATTTCGATCTGTAACGAAGAGGTGTACTATGGTGTCACAACACACCTTTTTGGACTCGCTTCGGGTACCGTGCTACGGATACGTGCGTACCATGTTCGTTAGCGGGCCCTTCACCGCCCAGCAGAAGCCCATTTCGGTGTTCTGGAAAATCCAATTTCGTGGAAGGGAGGCGACACAGCGTGTGATGCAGAGATTTGCGACGATGGCGGGATCTTGCAGATCGGGTGTGGTTACACCGTTCAACCATGAATCACCATCGGCCAAAGCCATAAACTCCTACAATTATGGGCCTATTTTAAACCTGTTAAGAGTATGCGCAATGGACGCTTTCCGAATTGTAAATCCTCGAATTCACGTTTCGCTCGTAATGAACCAACCGCTTGGCCCTATATAGAGGTTTTCAAATCGCCCTCCAACACGACCACATTGTCTCAACAGCCACGATACCAGCAAACACAGGCTCGGGCCGCTGCATAGGTGAAAGTTTACAAGGAATGCTATTTCTCGGCGAATTCGCGATTAATAAAACACTACTCACGCTGAGTTCACATCCAAGTTCACCCCACCACCCAGTACACGACTCAACTCCACGTGGAAGGTGTTCCTATAACAAGTGGTGCGAAGAGCGGGAGCAAGCTCCACACCGGGGAACTCTCCGCTTCCAAAATGTCTTTATCGTCAAACAGCTCGGGAGGCCTACGTCGTGTACGGGATGACATCCCGGTACGCCTATGGACAGTTGCTTCTATAAGCTTCTGGGAAAAAGCCGCCTTCTGGGGCTTGTGAGTAGCCTGTATGCGTTCATTCATACGTAAGCTAACGCATAATAGGACAGCACCGTGGCAAAACTACATGCAGCACCCTCCTCGGCTCACTCACGAAGAGACTCCTGGTGCACTCGGCCTGGGCCAGGTGAAAGCTACGCGCATCTACTGCGCCTTTTACATTGCCTACTATATATCTCCGATGCTTTTCGGTATCCTGTCCGATTCTCGTTTGGGTCGATACAAAACTCTCTTCATTTGTTTAATACTCTTCAACCTGGGCTGCGCAGCGATGACATTTAGCTCATTATCTTCAAGTCTAGCTTCAGGCTGGGGCTTACCAGGCCTCGTTATAGCCATGGTATGTGTGGCCCTGGGAGGTGGCGGTTTCGAGTCCAACATGGCAGCATTCTTGGCTGATCAGTATGCCGAGACCGAACCGCGCATTAAGACATTATCTTCTGGAGAGGAGGTGGTCACTGATCGAGCCCTGACAATTGAATACATCTACAGTTTGAACTACTGGCTTGGTAACGTCGGATCGCTATCCTGGTTTGCGGTCGTAGCTCTGGAACAGCACGTCAGCTTCACAGCGGCATACGGCCTGTGCTTCGGATCCGTCTTCATCTCACTACTCACGCTTCTAGCTGGAAGAGGATATTTCATAAGGGTGCCGCATGAATCAAAGGTCTTCGCACAGGCCAGTTGGATACTGCTGTGCGCTTCTCGAGATGGTTTCCAACTCGCCCGCGCTGAGCCCGAGTACCAACTTAAGCATCGTCGCAAGGTCGTCCCCTGGAATGGTCATTTGGTTCGGGAACTTCGCCGAGGCTTGCAAGGGTGCCGAGTTCTGCTCGCTTTCATCGTATTTTACATCTGCTTTGATCAGATGCAGAACAACCTGATCTCGCAATCTGCGCAGATGGAAACCGGTGGTACCCCGAACGATATGCTCCCGGCCATGAACCAAGTGGGTTGCATCCTCTTTACGCCCCTGATACATCATGTCATCTACCCTCTGCTCCACAAGCGCCACATATACCTCAAGCCGATCACGCGCATCACTATCGGGTTCGGATTCGTGGTATCCTCAATGGCGTACGCTGCAATCGTGCAGAGCGTTATCTACTCTTCAGGTCCATGCTACGACCATCCGCGAGCATGCAGCTCGGTCGCAGACCGTGAGCCAAACCACATCAATGTCTGGATACAAGCACCGCTGTTCTTTCTCATCGCCATGGGCGAGGTGTGGGCTTACGTCACGGCTCTCGAGATCGCGTACAGCCACGCTCCGAAAAGTATGAAGTCAATGATCCAAGCCATCTTCTCGCTCATGGCAGGAATTGGATCAGCCTCCGCAATGGGACTGACAACGTTCGCCCACGACCCGAATCTCGTGATCTTCTACGCCTCATTAGCCGGCGGGATGGCTGTAATAACAGTTATCTTCTGGCTCGTCTTCCGCAACCACGATAGAGACGACAACGAGGACAAGAGCGAAGACACCACGGACACTCCATCGACGCAACGCAGTGAGCGCGCAAGCGTGATCGCAGACCTCGATCCGGAGCCACAACATGTTGACATGGAGCTTGGTTTGATCTTCCTTCCCCGCGCCAACAGTGATTTGGTCTCTCCCAAGCAGTCCAGCCTCACAGGCACAACGCTCGTAAGCCAAGAACAGGGGGTCGACGGCAGCCATGTCGGACTAGGTGACTTTACCGACAAACCCGTCCCAGGTCAGCAGGCACCCGTCCCGGTACAAGAGGCGGCTCGTCCCGTACAGCTCAATCCATCACCACCTCGAAGCATGTCGATAAATGCACGGAAGCTTCAGAAGCGACAGCCGCGGTTCTCAATGACCTCCTAGCGTGGACGTATTCTTGCTTCCACACCCGTTCCTAGCTCATCCCTCCCGATGGTCACCTCATCACCTGAGCATCCGAGATGAAGAGGTTGTACATCATTTTACTGGAGTGACGCTAATGAAGAGCCCTTGAATCAAGAGCAAAAACCATCTTACATGTATCGAGCCAAGATATGGCAGCCTCTAACGCCGCCCAACGCGTTGTCTGGAGAACAATGCCGAAGCGAAGAAACACACAAACATCCTGGCCTCTCATTCTCTGTCATCCCTGCGTCTACAAGGAGCTCTCGCGTATCGAACCGATATTAATCGATCCTCCCTTACATACATACCTGCAGCTATGCATCCTGGCCCCAAACGAGGTGGAATCTTGCACATATTTTAGCTTGTCACACATTCTTCCCGTTTCATATATCTCGATCCGTCGTCGGCTTGAAAACCCGACCCGCGTTGACGTGGACGTCGCACGCGCACGGTGTACATAGCATTAGTTTTCATCAGATACCACATGCGTTTTGTTGCTTGGTCACACACAAAAGAACAGATGGTGGGCAGGCACCCGTCGAGGAAAGCAACGAAGGGATTGATACATGTGTATAATAACTGAGCTCATATTTACTTGCCAGCAAAGAAACCAAAAAGTTGAAGATTTAACCGTGCGAAATGGCAAAAAGAGAATGCCCACAATCAGAATCGAACTGATGACCTTATCATAGCGACTACTAGTGATACGCTCTACCACTGAGCCATGCGGGCGTTGAAATCCAATGGATCACGAACGCTTGCGTGAGCTGTTTCGATGGAGGAGAATACAAAATAAAAATACTTGTAGCCTTAACCATACTGCAAAGCGAGACCTTCCGGGAACCGCTGTCACTACAGTGGGTCCCAGTAAGATGAGAAATCTCTGCCGTCTGTGGTCTGTGTGCCGAGGCTGTCAGGAGTAAGCGGTGTGCGCCGGCGAGCTAAGCTAGCCCAAGCATCTCCTGCGGTTTCTTCGCGTCTCGCAGCACCTTCCACTACACATCGCGTCGCTCTGCGTGCACTGCATCCTCTCACACTCGAGTGACATTGCATCCTTACCTTCGTGATGCGACAGTTCGCATCATGAAAATGGTCTATTCTTACCGGCCTGGCTGATTGCCTGCTCACACCCAACCGTGCTACACGCGCCAGGAATGTTGAATTTTCCTTTCCTCGCGACAATGTTTCGCGTTCCCTTCCCTTTACACGGTTATACACAATGGATAGCAGGTCCGATGGATGCGCTACACATTGAGGCACTGGCTCCGAGATGCATCCCTAGGACGCTCAGCGAGCTTTTGCTGTGCTGCTGATCAGACCTCACAGCTCACTCCTACCGCCATCTCTCTTTCCCGTAAGTACTCTTCCTGTTTTTCACTCGCGCAAAGGATGAGACTTAATCATTCAGTTATCCCTGTCTGAACACACTTGTTGAGAATTTTATACTCTGATCTTCCGCGTACATGGCAAATTGTCTTAACGCACGAAGAGACACTGGCTGACCATTGCGATAGTGATCGAGTATTGGACTCGGGTCTCAAATTTCCCGTCTACTTCGTAAATCTCCCGCCGCTGTGCCCTCCTCGTTCGAAACACCTGCCGTGCCCTCGTGCTATGCTTGCGATCTGACACCGTGTTTTGGCCGTGCGACGTTTTGGATGAGGCGTCATGAACGCTGGATAGTAGACTGCGTGCCTGAGTGCTACAGATACTATTACACTGGGACAAGGTAGTGTGAGGAGGATAGTTGTAACACCTCGAGGAATTTGTCACTAGACTGTGCACCGCCCAAGTAGATGCGTCCGCCGCAAACAGTGACATTGCTTACGAAGTGGAACAGGCACGATTATACAGAATGCAGTTGTTTGTTATCGCCCTCCGCTTGTTTTCGTCAATTCATAACATCGTTCTTCACACAGTCGCTCCTACCTTCCACATCGGATGTCATACCCTCGCAGCTCCCGACATCCCACCTTCCATTTTTTTTTTTTGAAAACGCGAACTAGCGAAAGCACATAAACGCGCCGAAGCGCCATCGAAACTGCGGCAACACGTCAACCTACCCCTCTATTGTTACAAACGTCGTAATCCTCTCTAACGCCACCTCCATTACCTTTATCGGAATCGAAAACCGTATCCTCGCCCACCCATAATCTCTCTCCACACCCTTGTACGCGTTCCCTGGCCCAAGCAGCACGCCCTGTAGCGCCAGCCGGTGGAAGAAATCCTGCTCGTCCTCGATGCTCTGTGCATGCTTCGCCAGCTTCGCAAACACGAAGATGCCGTCCGTCGGCGTCATGAAGGTTACATCCAACTGTTGAAGTACGGTCGCGAGGAGTCGGTAAGATGCGGTGAGGCGTTCCGAGTTGAGGGCGATGAGCGTGGGGAGCTGGGGCCAGGTCAAGAGGTGCGAGAGGTAGAGGGACGCGAGGGTGTTGGCGTGCCAGTAGGTTAGGAGGGAGAGGGCGGAGAGGAGTTTGGGGTTTTGTTGGGAGACGAGACAGCCCTGGGTGGATGTCAGTTGAGTGGTTCAGGATGTGTGTGGGACTCACAATGCGGAAGCCACTCGATCCAAAGAGCTTGCTCGCGGCCCATATCACATGCACGCGGGAGGGATCGATCTTGACTGCCCCTTCTGGGACAAGTGGCTCTGTGAGGGATAGCGCGGAGACAAACTTTGCATTATTTGGCCGCGTATCGTTGAGCGTGGTCAGAGCGTAGATCTCGTCTGAGATGAAGTGCAGGCCTCGCTCTTGACAGAACTCCATGCATTCGATCAGCGACTTCTGGGTATAACAGCGCGAGGTAGGGTTGTTCGGGTTGCAGATCAGAACGGCCTTGATCCTCGACTTATCTGCTGCGAAGTCGTACGCGGCCTGGATAGAAGGCAGCAGGTAGTTGTCGAAGTTCTGGTACGTGGGTGGTCGAGCCACGACAATGTTGACGTTTTGCCGGGTTCGTGTGATGCGCTCGAAGCCAACTGTAGCTTGGTGAGTCTCGAGGCTGTAGGTCGATAGCAGTGGTTGACTAACACCAGTACGGTCCAGGCACAATAATACTATCGCCTTCGTCGCAAATTGCGTGGATGACATTCTCGAGGGCATCGGATGCACCAGCAGTGAGGACGATGTGTTCCGGTTTGACGGTGTGTATAGGATTGAATGACTTGTTGAAGAACGAAGCCAGGCTTTCTCTTGTCGAAGCGTCACCGCCGTTTCCGGCCGGTACGGCGAAGGTCTACCGCTTCGTCAACTGGGTTCAGACACTGGGCTTTGTGTTCACAACCTTTTCTGTCATTTTATCTTCCACCAACGTCTTGAGAAACTCTAGCAATTCAGGGCGTATAAGCTCGCTTTGTGCGGTGGACAAATCAATCGTGACAGAATCATCGGCGAATGCTTGCGAAGCGACATCATGGGGCCTAGGTGCAAGTGCTTTGAGGGTCGCTCGCATGCGCGAAGACAATCCTGGATCCGCTTTCACATCGCTATGCTGTGGACTTCCAACCCGACAATGCATGGCTTGGTGGTTGAACGTGTCGAGGGCCATCGAGGGTGACATGTTTGCTGCCGGGTTGGATTCAGCGGGGGAGCGCACGGCCTACGCTTTGCGGCTGCAGCAAGGCCGGAGAGCTGACACTATATAAGAGACGGAGTATGGTGTTCTCATCTGCGGTAGCAGGCTAGCGGTCGCTTACCGCAGGGTGTTCGGGCATACAGTTCGTCTACTTGACGCGTGTTTCGGTTGTTCAGGGTGCCTATCCGCCAGCGAACAGGCGGAGCTCTCCAGCCCTTGTCCTGCGAGTCGACGTTTTGAGGTGGCACTTCGTATCATTCGACAGCTAGGCGCATGCAGCCCATGTTATTGTGGCTCAGCAGATCCGTTGAAAGTCCTGCATCCAATAGCCAGGTGAAGTTGATCCCAAATAAAGGGAACGCTGTATGTTGTTGCGCTAGTAGGTAGTGCTCCGGGTCGCATGCGCCTACGCCTCTGCTGAGCATGCAATGTAAGTCAGCTGTTTCCACCGAACGGCCGCCTGTCGCACATGCAGCTGCCGTTGCAATCACATCTAAGCCGCCTGGCGTACAAAGAATCGGTGTGCCGTGTGTTCCAGAATCGATCGTGGTGGGTCGCGGCTCTCGGGCGGGGCGGCATCCGAGTATAGTCAGTATATTGTATACATGGAATGCACACATCTGAAACCTCATAGTAACGATAAGGGTTCTTTTTTGTATAAATAAGTCTTTACTCTTCCGCTAAAGGCTTTAAATTGCTCGCTCTCTTCTTGCTGTGTTATCGGACGAAACCGAAATCGAAGTTTGAAGACTAGATGGATCAACTGATAAAATGCCTGAGCAAGATATTCTATCCCATGCAGGTACCACTAACTGAGGCATGGTGGCGTTTCAATGTAGATGACGTGTGGACTGAAGTTGAGGTCTGGCATTGTGCATTGTGTGCACACCTGCTTACCTATGATAGGTATTGCCCGTTGCAGACCCCACATCCCCAGAGGCCAATTAGGTAGGTGCCGGTACCTACCTAGGACAGCTTGCGACGCGTAAACCATCGCTCCGCACTCCGCGAAAGATTCACACAAAACGTATATCTTTCTCTTTCGTGAAGTGGACAGATGCGCGATTGATGAGCAACTCGAATGCATGCATACCTATGGGCGGATGCGTTGATGAGAATATCTCTCAGGAATTTGCCGCTAGGATCTTCACTCGAATCAATACGACAATGGGACCTCAATACTAAAAACCCTCCATGTTTTAGGTAACTCCAAAGCACTGGCATCTGCATTGGTATGCACTTCGTCCTCCACATCCTTTGTAGAAGGCTTCCCGTAAGGCTGACGAACATATTGACATGCAAAACTGTATACTGGTCTAAGCTAAATTATTATGATCCTGTGTTAATTCTCCCACGGCATGTCGTAAAGCCAATATGGAGCGCTGCGTAGATTAGAGTTGAGCGCATGCTACCTAGTGCACGGAATTGACCCCGCATCTTGAAGCGGGAAGTTAGGTAGGTAGGGCGGCCCAAATACACATTTTCACTCCTGCTGCTGGATTATACGAATTTTTCACGTGGATATTTCTTTTCCATGCGTAAAGAAGTCTAGGGAGCTGCGGATTGAATTGCTTGCACTTGGGCGAGCGTAATGAGAAGGCGTAGGTATTCACGCCATGTGAATGGCTAGGTAGGTACGGTAGGTACCTACGGGAAAAGGGTTTCTTGGCGGGGTGTACCTAGGGTAGGTAGGTACCTACCTGGAGGGATGACATCAACCGCGTTTCCATCATAATTCATTAACAACACGCCTAATCAGCGTAATATATCGCCGCCGCTCCGTCTACTGCTGCACCCTATGTTGTAGCGCACGCTACAATGGCTTCAAGAGCGCGTCTAGCATCCACCTTTACTCGACCCAGCTCGTTCCATTTTCGCGTAACACCCGCCGCCGATCAACAGCCTCTTCGGTATCAAAACAGGCAGTCTTTCCTTCAATACCAATATCCGAGCCGGTCATTCCAACGAACCTACAGCAAGAAGCCCTCTACGAACTCCCATCTAAACCCAACACCACATGTCTACAGCCCAGAGCCGCAGTCATTCACAGCTCGTCTCAAAAACCTATCCAGAGAATACGGATGGACAGTGATCGGAGTGTATTTTGTACTCACCGTCGCCGATCTGCCACTATGCTTTCTTGCCGTTAAGTACATCGGTGCGGAACGGATAGCTCACGCTGAGCATGTGGTTGTTGGCGGGGCAAAAGACTTGATAGGAAGGTATTTCCCAAATCTGTTCGATCAGCATGGTGAGACAGATGACAAAATCGAGGCCGCTCAGGTAGAACAAGAAGAGAAAAACGGAGGGCCAAGTGAGTACCCCGAATACACATCAATCGCTTGCTAACAAAGCGCTACCAGCCTTCTGGACGAAGCTTGGATTGGTATTTCTGGTGCACAAGTCTTTCATATTCATACGGGTGCCCCTCACAGCGGCTGTAACCCCGAAAGTGGTGAAGACCTTGCGCAGCTGGGGCTACAATATCGGGAAGAGAACATCAAAAAGGAAATGATTTTGACTTTCCTTGTCGAGCTCTGCATATGGACTGTATTACCACTCATGTAACAGTACGATGAGGCGCCTCCCAGCTCAAGCAGAGGTTTCATCACGAGCACTTGAAGACTCTCTGACACTCATCGCTTTTATTCCTAAAGATCAAAAAATTGAAGGGTTATCTCAGCATTCGTTCGCCACAGAGCGCATTGACCTGTAAACCCTCGAGAGCCCCTGCGACTTGCCGATCCTCGTAATCTTTTGGAACATCTCGAACACCCTCTCTCGCTCTACCTACCTTCGCCTCCCCGGTGTCTTGTCCGTTCTAGGTATACAGTGATCGAGAACGCGATAATTGGACATCAATTGATCAGGTCGCAACTCGTTGCTGCACCTGATTACTCACGCCCAAGCTGAAGCCTGGCCTTCTTGATACTTTTGTATCAATCCCCACGCTGTACTGCTTGCGTCGTGCACAGTCGTCCGCCGTAGATCCCGCTTGAACTTGCCCGCGAAAGTACCACTGCCTGCTCTGTGCAGCACACAGGTGTTATCCCAGATGATCATATCGGTCGGATTCTCCCACGGTATGCTAGTCCGATATTTTTCTTGCGTGGAGTGATCCAGCAGCTGCTTCAACAACGCGTCCGATCGCGCTGCGTCCAGTCCTTCGACATGGTGCGCGTGTGCAGCAACGTATAAGTTCATTCGACCCGAGGGCTCATGCTTTTGGGCTATCCTGTGCAAATGCATCGGTTGCGTGGTAACGTCCAAATCTCTGAAGAATTCGGGGGCAGCAACTTTGCGCGAGTGCGCCATGCAGTGTGCAGCTACGTAATCCTTCTCGATCAACTCAGACTTTAACGGCTCGGGAAGTTCGCCGAAAGCTGTGCGAGAGTCCGCGAAGTCGGTGTTGCCGCCCTGCCCTAGCGGTGGAAGTTCGTATGCGCGTAGGAGCGAGAAAGAGGCACGTCTAGGGTTGAGAGAGCTGTCGACATGGAAAAGAGCATTGCTCTACTTGAGTATTAACGCGATGGCTCGGGGAGCAAATTCCAATTTTGCCTACCCTCTGATACTGCGCTTTTGGAGAGTTTTGATCGATTACATTGCCATCCTCGTCCACATTCCCGGCATCGAACAGCTCGTAGTACTTATACCGCATCTTGCGCCCAGCCGTGATGTATGGCCGAATATCATCAAGCTCGCCCATCCGCCGCGAGAAGTCTACGTGTGCTGTGTCATCCATGCATGTCTTTCGAAATATACACACACCGTACTATTCACATGTCATTCCAGTATCATTGCATTGCCGTTCATAACATATGATCGGCAGCAGCTAAGCGTACCTTCGCCATTGCAGCCAATATCTCTTGGAGCTGTTCCCCGGACGGACTCGGAAAATCTACACCTTCGATTTCGGCACCGAAAGTTGGGTGGAGCTTCTTGACACAGAAGGTCTTGAACTCGCGTTGCCCTCCACCGGCTCCTGTTTCTTCCATATTGCCTGGGCCCTCGTCTTCGCGTTCTTGATCAAGTCGCTGAGAAGATTCGCCTCTGGGCCGTGGTTACCTTCTAGGTGGTACATCTATCCTTGGATCGGGCGCTTTCTTTTAGCGCGGATTGGGTCGCGGATCGGCGAAGAATCGTGTGTTGGTAGTGGGCTGGAGCGGGTGAAGGACACGGGAGGAGGAGATGGCGAATGGAGTGACACGAAGGTCATGCAGTGTCCCCGGCAATTATGCGACGTTATATGCCGATGCTGCTGATCGAAGGTCACGCTTTGGCGTCCATAACCTTTGGACATACTCTGCTACCCGAGATTTCTTCGTCGTTGCCCCGCAACTTGGCGGCACCCCACGTTTTACTACTTAGAGGATCCTCGGGGTAACCTACCGTAGTAAACACGCCAATCGAAAGCTTGGTCTCAACGACGAGGTGTGGCGAAACTTCCTCGCGAGGCAGCCGATGGCCGCCATGATTCAGCGTGCGTCTCCTGGGAGCAGAGCAATGGTACAGGCACGACTACCGACAGAGGCCAGTAACGCTGGTATGATTTTCGAGGATGAGTGTTGAGCAAGGAATTCATCGGCAGAAGCATCCCCGCTCACAGAAAACAAAAGTGGTGTCCTGGCAGCATGCAACTGCTTATTGCTGAGCTGCAGTGTCGGTGAGACGTCTCGCTCGGCTGTTGTTACTATTCATTTGCCTTCATTATTTGACTCCAAGTGTTTGGCTGCATTTCAAATTCTTCGAGCGAAGCAGTCAACGGAAATGATGGCTACTAGTAGCAAGCACGATGCTGTCCGAGTCGAGGATACCCCCGAGAAGGAACACACCGTGGACGAGTCGCGGCTTGACCGAAACATCCATCTGAACGGTGCGATACAAGCCAAAATCGATAAAGACGAGAACAAGTTCGAAAGATCATTCGTAAGGTGTAATTTCGCATGGTTCCAGTCCTGGGCTTGCTGTACATGGGGCATTGATTGATCCGGGGAACTTGCCGAACATTCCGATCGCAGGCCAGTCGTCCAGACTTTGCCGTTCATCGAGTAATCTAATGCTTACGAGCTTGCAGGCATGGGCAAAGAGCTCGAAACTACGAAAGGTAATCGCTAGGTACACACTAGTGACCATGATTTTCTTCGTGTCCCACATCCTCTTCAACTATCTACATACGCATCCAACATTGCCCCCAAGGAAATTGGCGCCGCGCCATGGCTTGACTTCGTTGGAACGGCGTGGTGCCGTTTAGGTAACCATCTCTATGGGCTTTGTACAGTCTTGGAAAACGTTACTCATCTGCCGTGTAAGCTTTGACGCACTCGAGGCCGAAATGGCACCTGGCTGCATGTACCTACTCGGGGTCTGGTGCACGCGCTATGAGGTTCATAAACGCTTTGCAGCATGGGTTGCATTGGTGTCTTGGGATCGGGCATATCGTCTGCGCTCGTGGACGATATTACCACTACCTATTGGGTGCGTTGACGCTAGATTCTCGTCATCCAGGTGCTTGATTGACTTTCTTGATCGTGCGACGCGGCCTGACATCGTCTCTAAGAAAGGTTCCCTCAAGCCTTGAGGAGACAGCCATCGTTCTCGCGTGGGTGGAGCGTGATTACGCAGATGCAGTTCCAGAGCCACTCAACCGCCCTAGGTAGGTACCTAACATCTGGCGCGCGCTCCAAGACTGGAAAATGCGGCATATCCTGTCTCTGCTCTTTTGCAACAAACTAACCGTCTACTCTTTCTCTAATCATCGACCCATCATATGGCACCTATAGGGTGCTCCACGAAGATGACGTACTTCCTGAAACATACAGCCTTATGTTTGTGCAGCAATCTGAATGTTCGCCGTCGGGTGTTTGAACGATCGTCTTGAGATACGTGGCCCGACTATCATCGCATACTTGCTCATAAGCACTTTGGGCATCTGCGTAATGACTTTTGCGAGTAAATCTAGCGCACGTTATTTTGGTGTGTTTCTCGCTGTGAGTGGCACCAACTCGAACATCCCGACTACGTATGGATATCAGCATACCAATTTGAGTAAGCCCGCTTCGCTTGTTCCATAATTTCTTCGACCATAGCGACGGCGCCGGCTGGTATCGCAAACACGAAGCTAATCCTGTGGCAGCTGGTCAGACTAAGCGTGCGCTTGCCACCAGGGTGGAGGATGCGGTGGCATTGTCGCGCCATTCGCCTTCCAATCGAAAGATGCGCCGAATTACATCCCGGAAATCATCACCGCTATCACGTCGCAGGTTGTCGCAGGTGTCCTGGTCTCCTCAAACTGGATGTACCTTCTGCACCAGAACAAGAAGGCGGAAATGGGTGAGGTCGTTCTTGAGGAGACCCCATGATTCAGGTATATCTAGTGAACGATAAGTCTGATGGGTTGGGATCATGAAAAGAGGTAATTATGTGAAGATGTACATGCGCGCTAATAGATGCTACATTCTTCCTCACAAACGCGTGCCTATGACGCGTAACGCTAAGCATGCGAGCTATCAACAGGTTCCGGCGACCCGCACAGACCCAAAGCCTCTCACGCAGGTTCCTTATACCACAAGTATTCTTTGTGGTCGAGGAATGAATTGTGCATAAGCTGCGTAAGGAGTTGCATGATGGAGGCATCCAGACTTTGCTTCGCCTTGGCCTTGTTCAAGGTGTGATGCCTGAAGAAATTTCCGTTGCAGTCGTTGAGAATCATTCCTTGGTAGTCGTTCATCATATTTGGATAGCCCATCGCGTCGTCGCACGGGATTCCCTTGGCGCCTTCATTAGAACGGGATTGGAAGTAGAACTCGAAGAGTGACACTTACAATGATGTTGTCGCCTTGAGGGTTGAAGTCATAGCGTATGTATTCGGAGAACACGCGTTGCTCGTGGCTCCACTTGTTCTTCCACTGACCGCAGCCCTGATACCGCCCCTCATTGGGACACTCAATCCATGCATCCAATATATCCTTGGTGTAAGGCAGGTTTTGGACGACAACGACACCAGTGTTGAGAACAGTGATGCCCTTGCTATCGACACTATTGATGATGTCGTTGTCGAATACTTTCTGGTCGATTGGCATGAGGATTGACGTGTTGTTCGTTGCGCCCCAGTGATTGAGCAGCCACTCAAGAGGCACTTCAGGGTGAGTGATGGTGACGTCCGCATCCATAGTAATGATCCATTGGTATTTGTCAGTCTCGATTAGCTGGCGCATTGCACCTGGCAGGATCCAAGTGTCATGATACCCTTCCATGCGATGCGCTTGGAAAAAAGCGTAGTCGTACTCGTGTATCTGGGCTATTCACGATGTATCAGCATGATTGAGTTTGACTCCACAAAACAGGAAGCTCACAATAGAGGTGATGACCCATGATGGCGCCTGACACCAGCTGTCCGCCACCCATTTGCAAGTTTTCCCAGTTCATCGGATTAGGGTTCAGCATCTCGTTGCTACCGTTTGGTTCACGAGTGTCGATGTCTACGATGAGAACCTTGCCCTTCAAAGATTCTCTCCATCGTGGCAACTGATTCAATCCGAAAGTCTTTCCCGATGCATCGATATAGTCGTCGGTTAACGAGTGTCGTATCGGAGCGAAAAGTGCATGTATGCGATCCTTCACACTCGCTTCCTTCACAGGCTCATTCGTATTCGTGCTTGAATAATTCCAGGTGGGTCTGAGCCGTGAGCAGCAGATCCGCGCCAAAGGTAGAAGAACAGATTTACCTATATTCTTGAGCAATGGCCTGTAATTGCTCCAACGAAGGAACGACCTCTGGTTTGCTGTGTAGTATGAGACCTAGGATAATGAATGTGCAGATCACCGCGATGACAAGACGCGGGATGTTGCAATGAGTGGCAGCCATGGCAAAGAATAAACGCAAAGCGGAGTGTCGAAGAGATGGCTTGTTGGGTTTTGTTCAAGTAACGCAGCGAGGGTGGCTGGGCCAGAGCTGTGGGTCCCCCTGACTTGGTGAACTGCGCTACTTGGATTTCCGGGAACATACTTAGATCAGCCACGAGGTTCTTATGCGTTTTTCGCATCACTCGCAACATATTCGCAGGGTTAGTGGGTGCGAAGAAGCTGAGGCATCGCAACCAGTTGCGGCGAACGTAGCCTGTCTTTGGTGCACTGACCGAAAGTGAAGCGGCTGTCGCGTAGAGAACGAGGCGCGAAGAATGTGACCAAGAGGAGTACAGGACGGGTGTAGTAGGTCGCTCTGACTAGAAAAGTCTAGAATATGCGCCCTTCAAACAAAGCGAGCCGTGAACAATATCGTATCTATCGGCATTCGCAGGGATATGAGATATGCTGGACTCGTTCCCGGTTGTTGACATTCATAACAGCTGTCCACCTGCGATACCTACCTAAGGGGGAACGCGTCAGCCCTTGCGTACAGCGCCTCTGCAAGCACCGTGGCTGACACGGCACCTCGAGGAGTAGCGGTGACCGAGACATCTGCGCGGTTGAACCACCCCAATGTATTTGATATGCTAGTCATGTCTTAGTGAGAGTACCATGGCTGTTGTGATGCTACCAGCGTTGAGGTTAAAGCGGGGTCCGTGACACTCAATTTGTGATCTGGAAATTTGGCCTAGACTTATTCTGACCATGCACGTGATCTTCCCTCTCATGAAATCTCAGTAGAAACTACCCATACACCATAGTTCTCATTTAATCGCGGATATAGTGCTCATAGATATGGAAAGAAAGCTTGTAATTGAATGGCAAGCACTCTCATGCACATTTCTCCTGCAGCCCATGTAGCCTTTCTGTTTCGGTAGGTACAGGTAAGGATCATGCTCTTTATGCACATCCTCCGCACCGACCAATATATGTTCGCTGCCCGGTTCTCAGAACTTGCATGGCTTATTCATTTTACCTCTAGATAATCGTGGTGTAAACGTTTTTCCAGCAGGTCCTTATAATACCGTATACCGTAGGCACATAGTAAGTTCTCAACATCAGTTTGACTGAGATTAATGTTCCCGCAATCTGATATTCACGAGCACTTCACTGACTGTCCATGCCCTGGGTTTAAATAGTGACTGCAAAGTTTCTTCGCAATAAAAGATGGTGTACACTAAGTAGAGCTATTGATGAGCACAGCTTCGCTGCCATTTCGTGAAATAACTGACGCAAAGCAATGTACACAAGGAGATATGTATAGAGCTGTATTGAATCAACGCAGTATACTTGCTCAGGCTTAAACTGCAGGTGACATCAAAACCAGCCCGTCCAGTAGAGGGTCTACAAAGCTCTGTGGTTCCAGAGGTCTCGCCAGCCTGCCGACTCAAAACATGAGATTTTACACTTCAACTTCAACTAATGCTCGACACTGCTTGGCTACCACGGGGCAAGTTCGAATGAGTCCAATTATGTAACTCCTTTTCCTGATAGTAATGATATACCTGCTTACTTAGTCGACCATGAGGCTGCTAGAATATAAACGGCTATTGTGGCATATCAACGAAACAAATGTGTATGCGATATGTTCATGTTCGATCCTAGAGCCTGTGCCTATTTATATACACTTGCTTAGGCTAGCGACACCAAAATTGTGAAAATGCTCACCACAAGTAGCCAAGGGGCGGAACTTCAATTCGATGGAAAATATCTGGTATGAGTTAAAGCTATGTGATTGTATCAAAATGCCTCGGCTCCTAATGCACAACTGCTTGAGTCCAGCCAATCTCCGTTGCTGTATCTAACTATCGCAGCACTTACACTCCCTAAAAAGTTCATGTGTAGTTTCTCCCGTCTTTTCAATATCTCCAGGTCAGATATCAAAGTTTTTGCCTACGTATTGTAGCGTTATTCTATTATCTGTTATATCGTTAGGAGCGGCCTTCCTTTCCGGAATAGAGTCTGGACAGCCAGAAGATCCCCCTTCACATAAGCTATTATAATTACAGATTTAAGTAAAACCACGTTCGCAAAGTTTAGTCCATTAGACAGTATTGATGCATCAATCAAAAGGCTTTGGTGAGCCGGAATAACAATAAAATAAGAAAAGCTATGCGTCTAGGGAAGGTTCAGAAGGTAACTAGGGTGTAAAGCGTATGCGCATCTCAATAGTTGTTGTTGGACGCGGTTAGTGCAGAATCGAACATGTATCTGTAGCGAAACAAAACAGGTGCTCCGACTTATGCCGTCCCCGCTGTTGAAGAGGTATCTTTAGCAGTAAGCGGCTGCGAATTCTTCTAATTTTGTTAGCTTTAAAGTTCGCGGAGTATCTAAACACGAATCTTGAGAGGACAATGAATGTCAAAGTTCCGTCTCTTTGGAGAAGTTCTCGTAATAAGTTTACGATCTTCGCTGGAAAAAGGAGTGCATGTGTGCCCAAAGCGATTTTATAGCTTTACATATGCTAGGTAACCGGGTTGCGGCGTGGCAACGCTCCATAGCATAACGCTACTTGGTGTATAAGACTTTCAACTGGGTAGGATATCGCATGTGAGCATACCGGAGTCGTTAAACAGCAAAAGGGGGTCGCTTACGTAGGAGCCTGGGCGCGCGCGAGGATGAGGGGGTTGTAGGGTGATGAGTAGGGTACCATACCGAAAGCGGAGCGACGAGGTGGAATCACGTTTATTGTTGGCTATGTCACGTGTAAACTGTGGCTTCTGGGAGCATCGTCATTTCAAACAACGTCGCTGCAAACATCTAGGACACCCCAAACCCGGACGGTGTGGAGGCAAAAGCCCGATTCGTCCCCTTCGGCGCGCGATGTCGAGCCGGGATTGTCTAGGTTGGCCTCTCGAAGAGTGCAACTCCAACCTGGCAAGATTTTGCGTTGAAATTCGATTTTTGTTATTGAAAAGCACGAAAAGAAATTCTACACGACCAGGCTAAATCTTGGTGACGAGGCTGGAGACCGGTGAGGAACCGACGGCCACGACAGAGGCCGAAAGCGTTCTATAGGTCAGCCTCGCGACACCCCTCATTTTGTGCATACGCCACATTGTCTGCTCCAATACTCAGGTTGAAGATGCCTTTGAGCCTCAGTTTGTTACGAAATACATATACCTATGTAGTTTGGCTAAAGACGCTCTCTTCCGCACCCGCTCGAAATTCTACGCCCTTTTGACTTTCGTGGCAGTGAAAATCCTATCTACCGACGGTTGTAGCCAGCATGAGGAGATTTTAATCTCGTCGTGTTAGCGGTACCCAGCCTTGACTTCTTCACCATTGCAGCCGCCGCTGCTTCGCCTCTTTGGGGGGCAAACTGCATACGGTGCCCAAATATTTCAAGTAGTTGTAATGTCCGAGGCATCATAAAAAAGAGGGCGAAATTCCAAGGTTGAAAACAAGGCTATAAGGCTGCAGCGTCCGGTGAAGCCACAGCAACCGCATAGCCACACCGCAAGAAGCAACCGGTGAATTTGAAGTGTAGAGTCCTCCAGCAGGCTGAAGACCATGAGCACCGCACACGTGCGCCGCTCAGCCACGGGAAAAGAGCCCAAGAGATGAGGTTTGAGAGCAACCGGGAGAGTATGGCTGTGTATCTAGCTGACGACCTTCTACACTACCATAGGTATAAGAACCGATTCAACACGCAGGTATCGCATCTCCGGTTCATATAGGCATACCGCTGCCAACTCTATTATAGATCAACATTTCTGAAAGCCACCGGTTTCATACCGTTACATTATCACTCCACACCATACCATATCTTATCCACCATCAAGAAACACAGCTCTCTCCGCCCGACTCCATTCTCGCCTCCACTTTCGACTACTACCACATTGAAACTGTCCACATAGACACACTTCTCTACCCAACTCATCTTCCACCTCGGATTATCAAATTTTGGGCTACTAGGACCAAACCGGCCTTCGAAACCATCATCGCATCCATCACCGCACCCATAATCAGAACCAAATTCTCCGCCCCCATGCTGTTCAAGTTCACGTTTGTCTGGGTCGCGAGCGGAACCCTCTGGTGCGACGAGAATCAGCCTCGGTGTGGTGGATATCCCCATAGTGGGTGAAAGCCCGTCACAGAGCAATATATGACGACGAAAATGACGACGACAAAGCCGAAGGAGCGCCGTCCGTACCCGTGGACTCCTTTGGTTCCACCAAGCGCCGCCCCCTCCCCCCTAATGGTGGAAGCTAGAATTGTGGACGAGAACTCGCATCGAAACTCTTCACGACAAAGTCCAGGAAGCACCATTTATATTATAAAGAGAGGAGCACCATGTTTTAGGATCAGGGAACATTTTTAATTGTACGATGAGGGTGTTTTGTTTATAGAATTAAGGGTTGAGATTTGTCTGGTTTAGCACCACTCAGATATCCCCGGGGAAATTGTGCTGTGACACTAGAATAGAGAGCGTCGCAAGACAATAGAGGCAGCAAAAGATAGACTGTGTATTCAACAATAGAAACGGTTCTCAAGGCATCGCATCAATTTAAGAACAGCTCGTTCGTGACCTGTCCAGCATGAATGAGAGAGAAGGCGCAAAAGAAAGAAGAGACCAGCAGATCATACACAGCAAATAATACAATTGGACCCCGTGTCATCTGTTATTGTGCGGTATACCGAGACCAGTGAAGAGGCTACGCCGCGAAGGACTCGCCACGGGAAGATTTTCACTCCCACTCCATGAATATCGTTCACGCGTGAGAGTATCCAGGCAGAAGCTGTACAACCGCACCAAGGGAGATTAAGTAGTATATATATCGAGCCTTCGTGCCGTTATCCTTCTGCGCGCGACCTTGACGTCTCCAAGTTGCCATCTTGATCACAAACGATTACCTTGCAATTATTAAACCGAGTGCTTGACTTGCATAGTTGCTTAACACGGCGTCCCTTTTTTAAGATAACCTCTCTCCCATACGCTTACATACCCGAACATCACGGCCAATCCCCTAAAACGCCATACTAGCCATGTCGGGGATCACCAACTGCTAGTGTTCTTATCTGATAAAATGTTCGTCTCGGTTCCCCAGCCCACGCCCAGAATCGGACTCTTGTAGTCTGAAGGTACTCAACTACCATATGGCGGCAAGTTCCATATGAAGAAATGGGTTAGTACGACTTTTGCGGTCGTTTTCGCCGTATGGGCTGTAAGACTGGTAGATAGAATCATAGAGAAACATGCATCATCTAATATGGTTCAGAAGTCCCCGTGACCAGGGTCTGATGTGAATGGAAGTCTCCAGTGGTTCCTATGCTAGGGGATGTATTCATGGGATCTTGATCACCATATGTCGTTGAGCACCAATATCCGGAAAAGGCTGCATAACTGTGTGCAAAGACCTAAGCCAAGGGGTAGTAGACATGGTTTATGCAAAAAACTTAGATTTCCATGCTATCGTCCCGATTTGCATGTCGCATAGCTCCGTAACCTCAAGAATTACTCGATTCAGCATACAAATTGTTTTTTGCGCGGTATCTAACAATGAAAGACAAGGCCGACGGATGTATAGGTATGAAAGATGGTGGTGGTCCTTTAGAAAAGTCCGCCTCATGAATAACCCATTTTGAAGCTGCTGCATCACGGACGCTTTGAAAACGAAGGGATAGTCAAGCTCAAACACGTGAATGTCCAGAATTTGTGGTTCGATGAGCTGGTGCGGAAGAATCCGGGAATCGAGCTGCCGTGCTCCGAATCCTACATCGGGAGCGGGTCCTTCCGACAGCACAACGCGCGAGCAGCTCGCACCTGACGCATCACACCACGAACACCTTTGCACCGCGAGGCAGGGCAGGCAAGCCTCTGCAAACAGTAGCATGAGCGTGACCTGAGCAATGCTTGGGTCCTGCCACGGTCGCCATATGGCGCACAATGAGGTCACATAAAGCCACTGACCCCTCACTTACTGTAGCTCCTCACAAGCTTCAGTCTCACCAGTCTCACTGACTACAGCTCCCTACAATACTCCAGCTCACTCAATTCCTATCCAACGTCGCCAAAATGAGCTTCACACGGCGCCGGTCGTCCCTGGAGACCCCTCTTTCGCCCTTGACCATCCCCGACCTCGCGCTTTTGCCCAGACCGCTCAACAATACCACGATTCCCGTGGGCCAGATGGTCTCCAGGACCTCCAAGCATGGCCCGTCCATGCTCGAGCATCGCGACTACGACGATGTCGGCACCAAGTGGTACAAGGATGTCATCAGCTTCGATGGCGAGTCCGGCCGCTTCATCGAATCGCTCGGCGGCGCGTACATGATACAGAAGCAGCCTGGGGAGGGCAATGAAGTGGGCACAATCGAGGCGGAGTCTCAGCATGTGCGTTTGCTGAAGGATGCGGACGCAGCATTGAAGAAGGCGTTGCAGGACGAGACGGCGAAGGCGTGGTTGAAGGAAAACAAGGAGGCCGGCTTTGTGGTTGCTATCAGGGAGGTCCTGAACGCGAGCTATAAGCGCGCGAGGCTTGTTGATATTGGCGCTGGAAACTTTGAGGTGCGGCGCGAGGTGGGACACGAATACCGTGGCCAGGGCGGAAAGAGGCGGGACAGCGGACTGGATGTGCCTGAGACTCACACCAAGACGGATATTGTGGGCGTAGTGGTAAGAGAGATCGTCGAAAACAATGGCGAGTATTCCCTTGGTGATGAGCTGGAGGCTTCCTTCTGGGAGTAGGCTACGTCAGTGGGCATTTGTGGCATATTGGCGCTGTGGGAAAATTGGCGCAACTGGTTCTGTGAATATCTTCTACTGTGTATACTCTCTACATTCCGGTTCATCTACTACTCACCAAATCTTCTTTCTCAAGTTGATTTCATTTGATCATTATGGACCCATGTTCTGTGCTAACCCCGCTTCGATTTGCCTCTCGGCACCCATTGCCCATGACGCCAGCCTTGGAGTATGATCTGGACTATATTCATAATGGCATCTGCACTTCGAATGGCAGCCTTGATATCTCCCTGCAGCGATGCCTTCGCAATCTCCCTTCCAGAATGACATCCCAGCGACTGATCTTTTTACCTACAGTACCTCTTCCCGCCGTCACAATCAGCATCTGACAAGTCGATATGATTCGATGCAGATGATAAACAAAATGCCTTGTCACCACGGCAATTTTTACAATGGATCTAGAGGCTGGCAGCCGGACTGCAAGATCTGGGGGTAACGCGACAAGATGTGGTTAAGAGCCCGAACATGTGCATGGGGTAATACTATGGGTCTGGGATCGATGTGCAGAGAAATATGTTCCCGACTACGTGCGTAGCCTAGGTAGGTACCGAATGACCTACACTACCTAATTCCGATTACATCCTTTAACGTACATGACGACTACATCACCACTTCTTCTAAGTCCGTATAGAGTCTTTTAAACACTCTCGGGGCCGAAAATAGACCCAAAGCGACACACTTAAGCCAGTCAGATCGGCGTCGGCGCTGCACTTGATTCCGGCAAAGTGAACATCTCGTACTCTGCGCCATAAGCTCAACCACGTTGTTTTACGATTCTGTCTGGCCATTAGATAACGATAGATCTACCACGCGGAAGAAACTCGTGCGAAACGTGCAGTGTGGCCGTGAGGGATGGAAAACATGCTCGATGCCGGAGTTAAGCTTAGGATCGGTTGACACCGCAATGAAGTCGGTACACTACATAAACCATTCGAAGTAGACCACCATTCCCTCTTCCAGTGTACAGAGCCCTAAACTGTCGCACATTCCAGTCATTCGTAGAAGGAACGGAAACCGCGCTGCTCGGTACGCAACTATGCCTCAAGACCGCATCCGCAACATCGCTATCGTAGGCGCAACAGGCCAACTAGGCAAACACATCACAGACGCCCTACTCAAGATTCCCTCCTTCAACGTCACAGCCCTCACCCGTGGCACCGACACCTCGTCCTTCCCCGCAGGCATCACCGTCATCCCAATCGACTACACCGATCCCTCCACCCTCACCTCCGCGCTAAAGAACCAAGACGCCCTCATCATCACCCTCGCCGTCAGCGCACCACCAGACACGCAATCGAAACTGATCAAAGCCGCCGCCGAAGCCCGCGTCCCCTGGATCCTGCCCAACGAGTACGGCAACAACACCGACACCCCCGCCTCCAACGACGTGCACATTGGCCCGCTGAAGCAGGCAGCCCGCAAGCTCATCGAAGACCTGGGCGTAAGCTCTTGGATTGGCATTGTGAGCGGGTTTTGGTACGAGTACTCGCTGTCCGGGCCGGGGTTGTACGGCATTGATATAGCGAAGCGGGAGGTTGTGTATTTCGACGAGGGGACGCAACGCTTGAATACGAGTACGTGGGCGCAGGTGGGGCGGGCGGTTGCAGGGCTCCTTGCGCTGCCTGTGAAGGCAGAAAAGGATGGGGAGGTGACGCTGGGCTCGTATCGAAACAGGTTCGTTCATGTTTCGTCGTTTGCGGTGAATCAGCGGGAGATGCTGGATGCCGTGAATCGGGTGATGGGGCTGCACGATGCGGATTGGAAGATTCAACGAATAGGTGCGAAGGAGCGATTTGAAGGTGCGCGGACGATGCTGGCTGGGGGGAATAGGATGGGACTAGCGTATATGTTATATACGCGGTACTTTTTCCCTGGGGAGGATGCAGCGTTACATGGGAAGATGACGGGGCTGGATAATGAGAAGTTGGGACTGCCAGTGGAGGATTTGGATGAGGCGACGATGTTGGCTGTGCAGATGGCGGAGGATGGGTATTTCTCAAGGCTGGCCTATGCGAAGTAAAGCGGGTTAGTAGAGGTTTGAGGAGACTGAGATGTGAAAGGAGGGCACATTGACAATCATGTGAGCAATCCAATATAAGATAAGGCTGGGAGGATACTGTTGTACGAATATATAACCCACATACTTCAGGTATCATCTACATCACTTTGACTCTCCGTAGGTCTACTGCTTTCCAAATACCAAGAAAGGTCTTCCAATGTCAGCGAAAGCCTAGCTCACTTAGAGCGTCACCTCCTACCTTGCTCATTGCCCCATCGTCTAAGCGTTTCCTGCAACTTCTTCTTGATCGTCTTCTTCGCAGCGTCCCTACTCATGCCGCCGTCTAGCAACGTGTCGTAGTTGGTATGCCTATGCCTAATGTGCGCAACTACCGCGTACAGCACCTTCCGCGCGAGCGGTATCAAGTTTGTCCGTCCGACACGCCCCGAGTGCTTCTTGAAGCCATGCTTCAGCACCAGCTCCCTGTCCTGTTCCGGTATCTTGGAGAATTGCGAGTCGAGCTCGGCAGCTGCTTGGCGGATGGTGGCTGTATCGCGCTTCTCGGTCGTGAGCTTGCGGGCGGCACGTGTTTCGTTGGCCTGTGTGTGTACGCGGGACAGTATATCTTTAGGGACGCGGATGCCGAGGATTTTTTTGTTGCTCTCAACGACGTATACAGTCTTGCCTGCTGCGTGCGTGAGCCGACGAGAGTGTAATGTCTTGTACTGGATGCCCTTTTTGAGGAATGCATAGCCTTCCGGCATTGCATTCCTAGGACTGACAGTAACTTCTCGGGGGGGCATTGAGGTTGATTGGTTCTATGCCACTGCTGTAATGCTATCCTTACAGCGTCAACGTGTTGATGTCAATGTGCAGTGAACGGCGAGCCATGCGCTGTATTAGTATCATCATCATTTTCGCTGGATGTTATAAAGATAGTGCGAGCTTCGCATCGTGGTATTTGTCCGCTTCAAATACACACAGAGATGATTGTTCGGCTGTCAAAGAAGCGCTGGCTGGAAGACTCGAGCGACGCGTCGCGGGGACGCTAAATCACGTCATCTACAGCGCTAACCTGCTTTGATATATTTGCACGTGAACACGCTGACATGGAATTCTCAGCCGCCTTGGCTGCCTCTATACTGCGCCTGGCGACTGGTGTTTGTATCCTCTATTATATGAGTAGGAGCTTCAATCCGAGTGCTTTGGCAGACGGCTAGACCAGGGGTACCACATGACTGCCTCCCAAGTCCTAAACGCGCGGCTGCGTCAGCTTGAGCCCCCACAATACAGGGGGGCCCACCGCTTCACCGCAGGCTCTTCCTCACGACACTCACAGACGCGCTTCAAATGTCAATCTAGTATCCTTTCATTGATACCATCAATCTATTTTAACTCGATTGTACCCTGTTTGAGACAAACGAGAGCTTGGATCCATTGCCGTCCGTGCCGGTTCCCCGAGACTAGGCTGAAGAAACAGCCCACGTACCTAAACTCCGCGCCGCAAGGACACGAGGCCATCTCGACACCCTCAATCAACAGCTCAGTTGCGCCAAATGTCGCTACGGATCCCGCAGATACCTCAGAAGATACCTCAGAAGATCGCTGAGAAGATCCCTGACATCGAATCTCTAGGACGAGCAGACACATTTGGATTCGATGACCCTACCACTGCCTACGTTGCCTACAACGATAAATACATCGTCGTTTTCGATTTCAGCAGCTTAGGTTGGTCCCGCTAGCTAACAACCCGTTTAACTTTATTGACACTATTCAGATGTTTCCGAGGCCTCCTCGCAATTGTCTGCGCTGTTGAATGACCTTGAATCTGTGGGCTTGCATACGGAGGTCCGTGCTGGCTACGATGAGTCGCTTCTCGTGTTTGTACAAGCACCACGTGAATTGCTTGGTAACACGGTGCACCATTCGCGGTAAGCAGCGCCCCCATCCCAATGGTTGATGCTCTGAAAGGGTCCAATAATCCCTAAGAGCGCGGTGTAGCTTGGCCATATGCCCATGCTATGTTCGAACTCCGTGGACGTTTCTAACCCATCAACAGGGTGAAGGACTGGCTATATGGGATTACGAAGAAGCACCCAGGGGGGAACTCCAACTCCATAGTAGCCGGAGCCAACGAAGCCGAGGACCTGCAATCGTTGTACCATCTGGTCACCTGGAGCAAGGAGCTAGGTGGTGCGGGCATCACCCCAGGATTTGGCAAATGGGAGAACGTCTCATCCGCTTTCCCCTTGCACAACCCTATCAGGAACCAGAGGCTCCTAGTGCACTTGAGTAAAAAGTTCTTCCTAAGCTCGGAAGATCTGGATCAGATACGCGATCTATGGGGCTCCAAAGTGGCTTTCTACTTTGCCTTCATACAGGACTACTTTCTCTCCCTTGCATTTCCCTGTGTAGCTGGTGTGCTGGCTTGGGCTTTTCTGCCCAAATACTCACTGGCATTCGCGGTGGTCATTTGTATCTGGTGCACAGTATTTTTGGAGTACTGGAAAATCAGAGAAGTCGATTTGTCTATCCGCTGGAACGTACGTGGCGTCGGCAAATTGAAGGTCAACAGACCTCAGTATCAGTTTGAGAAAGAATTCGTTGACGCTGCGGGCCGAGTACAACACTACTTTCCTAGATGGAAACGGATTGTCAGACAGCTGGCGGTTGTACCTTTCCTGGTTTTGAGCACCTTGTTTCTCACCATCGTCATCGGTACTGTATTCGCGCTCGAGACCTTCATCGTTGAAGGATATGACGGGCCGTATGATTACTACCTCGTAAGTTATTATCATAACCCCCGACGCGAGGGTGGTGACGCGTCTTGACCTCGTCGGAGTCTGACTCCACCCCCAGCGCAGTGATCCGCATGCTGACCATATGTAGGAATATATTCCCACTGTTATGCTTGCCCTTTTCCTTCCATTCATCAACAACTGGCTCGAGACGCTAGCCGCTCGACTGACCGAATACGAAAATCATCGCACGGAAGACTACTACGAGATGTCGCTCACGCAGAAGATCTTCGTTCTCCAGTCCATATCGAACTACTTGCCTATCTTACTTACTGCATTCATCTACGTACCATTCGGCGAAACCTTCATCCCACACCTCCGGACCTACATTCTATCCCTTGCAGGCGTAGCTGTAGATCCGAACTTTGTCTTCCAGGTCGATGCCAACAAACTCCGTAATGAGGTCATAACCTTGACCGTCACAGGTCAGGTTTCAAGCGCAATCGAAGAACTCGCCCTACCGTACCTCAAATCCAGCGCCCGCGACTGGTGGCGCACGTACCGTACAACACATACCTTCGCCATGGGCGGTCAACCTAGATTCGTCAAAGGAGACGATCCCATAGAGGCTAGGTTCCTCCTTCGCGTTCGCAGACAGGCCTCACTCCCAAAATACGACGTTCACGAAGACATCTCAGAAATGGTGCTGCAGTTCGGCTATCTTGCGCTCTTCAGCCCCGTATGGCCTCTCATTCCCATCGGCTTCTTCATCAACAACTGGCTGGAGCTTCGCGCAGACATTATCAAAATTACCATTGAGCATCAGCGTCCAGCTCCTATCCGAAACGATGGCATCGGGCCTTGGGTCGCAAGTTTGGAGGCTTTGACCTGGCTCGGAAGCTTGACGTCTGCGGCGATTGTGCATCTCTTTGGTTTTCGCAATTCCACCATTTACGGGTTAAACGCGTGGTGGACGCTACCAATCACTATTTTTGCTTCGGAGCACATCTTCCTTGGCTTCAGAGGTGGGGCACGGTGGGCGCTACATGCCATCGGCTCAGAGCACATACGAAAAGAAAGGGCTGAGCTGTATGCCCAGAGGAAGAAGCACCTGGACGAGCTAGAGGCCAGTTCCGCCAAGCGAGGCCACCTGGACGTCGTGGAGAGAGAGCGCAGGAAGAGCGTGAGAATGACAGCCACGGATGTATTCTGGACAAGGCAGGTGGAGGAAGGCGCAAGCATGGATGTCGGCTTAGGCATCATTCGCGCTTTGAAAGGGTCTGATTTCGATGCTCCTGTAAAGGAGGAATGACAATGAGCATAGCACGCCTGAGGGGATCCCCCTGCACGACCGACTAGAACTATATACAACCGACCGAATATATACACAGATGGATGCCTCATCCCTAAGAGGAAGATGCCGCGTTGATAGCGTTCAGCACATTGGTGTACGCCGACTTCGCCTTGTACGACGAGTCGAACAGAAGTGGGTTGCCCTGGGGTCTCCACGAGTCGTTGTCACGCACACCCCACACAGTGATGCCCACACAGTTCTTCTGCTGCATGCACGCGTTGACGACGTTGGTCCAGTCCGATCCAGACGCATTCTGGATATCGACCTCGGTCAGCGCACACTCGGGCGCCGCAGCGCACAGCGCGGCCATGGCAGCCGGCGCGTTGGCGCCCTGGCCAGAGGACAGATGGCCCTGGGAACCAATGCCGTCGATCGGGATGCCCGCTGCGATCCACTTCTTCACGTTGCGCACCATACCCTGCGTCTTTGCGTAGCTCGCCTGGTCCAGGTTATAGTCATTAATGTACAGCTTCGCGTTTGGGTCTGCGGCCTTGGCCGTCTCGAAGGCAATGCGAACAAAGTCTTCGCCCAGAACATTGTAGAAGACGGACGAGCGGAAGGAGCCATCCTCGTTGAGCATCTCGTTGATGACATCCCAAGCGTACACCTTGTCCTTGAAGCGAGTCATGAGCGTGGTGATGTGGTTCTGCATGACCTGGGTGAGGGTAGCCTTGTCGCGGATGGAGGAGACCCAGCCAGGGAGCTGCGAGTGCCAGACGGTGGTGTGACCACGAATGAGCTTGTTATTGGTGGTGGCGAACGAGACGAGTTGATCGGCCTGGCCGAAGTTGAAGTTGCCTTTGGAGCTCTCGGTGGCATCCCACTTCATGCTGAGCTGGTGTTAGTATTCGCTAGGCCCTCAAACGTGATTTGATGGGTGCATGTACCTGTTCTCGGGCGTGACCTGACCGAAGTTCGCCTTGATGATGGCCGAGTTGGAGCCAGTGTTCAGACGGCCCTGGTCAGCGCATGTACCGAAGTATTTCTTTCCTTTCGCAACCATGGCTTCATGAATGCTCTGGGTAGCCTGGCGTTCGTCGAGGACTGGCTCTGCCACCGGTGCGGCAGATACCAGGGCGCTGGCAGAGAGAAGTGCGATGACTGAGAACTTCATGTTTGCTGAGTGTTTCTGGACGTCTGTGGTAGAAAAAAGAGGCACCTAAAGGCCGAGCCTGACGCTCTTTATACCACACTCTGAATACAACCCGGGACAACAATCAGCTTCCACAATCGCCTTTGCTCAAAATAGCGCTTCATCTCCACACGACATATGGCCGTTCCTTTTACAATGTGGAGACTGTGGCACCTCACAAGAGCCCTTGATTAAATCCCATGGGGCATTGCTGCCGGTGCCCAGTATCTGGACCCGGCATGAATTTCAGAAACATGGTCTGTGCGACTGACGATCTGGTATGGAGACTATAATGTTCCCAATACGGCCTCTCTGCGGCTGATGATGCACTGGATGGTCTACGATATATTATCTTTCCTTCATTAGGCTAATATCACGCCGAGACTTCCCCGGTCAGATGAGCGATCATACCTTACAAGATCATATTGTCCGGGTAGAATTGAGGATCATAGTAATGGTCCAATTCGCGGAATAATCTGGAAAAGCAATCTGCTATGAGGCCATGCCGAGCTCGCCTGGCATAGGAAATCGAAGATGCAAAGCTAACAGTGCTGTGAATTGCTATTGGAATGATAATAATCACATAATCAGCTGCACACATCTGGGTGGAAAAGGAACGTGTCGATCCAGTTGAACAGCTCATGAACGCGATCATCCCAGTCGGGTTCACTGGGATCAAATTGTGTTACAGTACGCGACGAGCGTGAATTTAGAGAATACGATGAAATTTGGGTTGGCACGCGTGCAGTTCGTGTTCGTAGCAAGCTTTTTAACATTTTGACGCAGCAGATTGTGGAGCCCCGCCATTTCACTCCCGCTGGGTAGACCAGCGGTGGTTGCACAAGGATAAAGACATTGAACTAACTCAGAAATACGGTGCCGTGGGTTACTCTGACTCCCTACAGCCGCGGGGTGGCTTTGAACCAGCGCTTCGCTACACGCGCATATTGGACCCGGCGCAAGGGCGAAGGCACCGGCTTCGAGTCCTTCTTTTTCCATCGCCTTTGTCTTTCATTGGCCAACTTTTCTGGATCTTTCTAAGAACCATCCCGAGCGGAAGCAACCACAGTGTTGCAAGCGAGCAACTTTCCGCTCAGACTGATCGAGGGAAGCCCTCTCTGTCCATAGGTAAAACCATGCGCTGCATATGCTAACGCAAGACGGCGAGCATGGAGGACTGACGTATGCGCGCGGGTAAGTGCTTGTTTGGTAGAGCTCGGAATCTGAGAACTTGTCCAGCGCAGATATCCGGAGAGTTTCGAAGAGTGCTTCGGTGTCGCAGGAGGTGCAGACCCTTGTGAGAAGTAAGAGAGGGATCGTCCGCGAGGCCGATTGTTGGCATGGGCGCATGCACGTGTGAGATCAGCGAGATTTAGACTTATGCCTTCAGCTGCCCGCAGTATAACGAGATTTTCGAGTCTGCGTGCCACTGTCAGCGAATGTGCGCCTCCTTGACTGTGCTTTTGGAACAGCTATAGGAACAGGAAAAAAGGTCTGAGCAACGTGCGTTGCGCTAAAGTAGACATATGTGCAACAATTGTGTTCAGAGTTCTGTCCTGGTGCTGTAATCGAGTGGTCCTTTGACCAACATACCTGTTCTCATGCACCTTTTTGGGGATCCCAGGCGGAGGTTGTATGGCCTTTTGCGCCCGAACGTCGTTATACTGAGTCGTATTCGAGAAAACCGAACCCGAAGAACCCAACAGTCCCCATCGGCCAACATGTCGCAGCAAAGCCTCGCAAGCGAGCTCGCGCAGCAGCGGAGTTGGCCAAGTCATTTTGAGATATATCGAGGAATAATAGCGTAAACGAACGTTAGTTGTCAAACGGTAGGACTAGTATGGAGTGGGTGTGGGTGAGGAGGAAAGATGATAAAGCCGCTAAATAACGAGGATGAACATCATCGTCTTGTGAAGGAAGGTGCTATCTCATCGGGGGTACTACCATTTGTAGCCCAGCAGTGACTATTGGTGTGCCACAAAAGGCAGGCACGATGATACATCCACTTTCTTCAGGGCCACCATAGTGACCATAGTGACCATACAATCATGAATCATCTCTACATTTCTCTATACGCTCTCAAGCTCAGGACTATCCCCAAAGCATCCAGCGAGGATAACTTCAGGATAACGCGCACCTTTTGCGCCGCCTATCAGTCGTTGCAAATGCCAGGAATCCGATCCTCTCCATTCCCTTGAGCAAGAACCTAAGCTAGCGCAACCTGTCCAGTAGCGCTGTCTTTTTCTTTTGCGATATCCTCGAAAATCCGAACCAGCTTGAGGTTTTCCGGAAAGTTCTCCTCCGAAAATCTCGGGTGCATACGAGGGCGAGGTTCGTTGGATCCGAAATCGGCTCTGCTCTTGATCGTTCCCGACAAGAAACCGCGACCCAAAAGGCGAGTGAGGTACAATCGTGACACCGAGCTTCCGCGCCACGTCTTTGAAGCCAGTGTCCTCGATTCTCATCGCGAACGGCGAAAACTCCATTTGTACAGCATCAATCTTAGCCACCTTACACGCGCGCTCTAGAGTTCGTGAGGAGCACTCCGATAGACCGATGTGGCGGATCTTGCCTGCCTGCTTGAGCTCGGCGAGGGCTCCAACTGTCTTCTCGATCGGCGTTCTCGAATCAATTCGTTAAACGTAATACAAGTCAATGTGATCTGTGCCTAAAGTTTTCCAGGCTCTTTTCGATGGCCTCGCGCACATACTCCGGGCTCCCACTGATCTGAACATCTCCAAGGCCTCTCGGCCCATGTTTGTAACCGAACTTCGTTGCGAGAAAGATATTTTTGCGGCGACCTGTCTTTCTGAACCAGCTGCTGAGTACATCCTCGTTGTCGAGGTGAAAATCGCTGGTATCCCATAAGGTTATGCCCATATCGGCCGCTGTAGTGAGGGTGTTGAAGATCTCTTGATCGTCGCGCTTCTCGCCAGTTAGGACCGACATAGACATGCCCATGCAACCGAGACCGAGAACAGAGACGGACGTGCCACCGACTTTGCGTTGGGGAGAGGAGTCAGCCATAATCAATATCTATAATAAGAAATCAGAGGACATAAGGTATGATTTGGACACGTTGGAATCATATAATAATGATTATGTGTTATTATTGTGAGAGTACTGTCCTGGGTCAAGCCGAGACTCTATTGCTGGAAATATCACTATATCCTATTTCCGAATCTGGAGTCGTTGGCTGCTATTGTTTAGTAGGCTCGTGTAGTGGGTCCAGAGGTGGAATTCACCGTGGAACGACACAGAATTGTTTTTTGAACGTCCGATCCCACCAACGGAAGTGGTGTACTGCTTGTTGGTGCGCATTCGATCTGCACGTCTAGCTGTTGAGATCATAAAACGTACGCCGCTCCCTACTCCATGTTTATGGTTACACAGCACTGGCCAAGATTAAATCCAGGCACCTGTGATGGTTTACATACACTAATGAATGGCAGAGAACATGTAATGGCCGTAGTGACTTCGTCGCGACTCTTGGAGTTGTTTCCGTTGTAAACTCGTGGGCAAAGTATCTAGAGAATTCCCCCATATTTCTTCGGCTCTCGAGCCACAGACGTTGGAAACACGTACATAATGTTCGAAATCGCTAACAACTCCGCCGACGTTCGTTACCACAAGATTGCTGTTCAGAGGAATTGGTTCTGCGGAAATCTCACCCAGAGAAGTGGTTCGACGGCCCCAGTAGCGCGAGGTGCGACTCTGGCAGTCGTGGGTGTCGTTTCGAGTAGCCTGCACGTTGTCCGGATCACTGTGAGACGGGCTCATGAGCTTTGTACGTCCTACTCACGTCAGAAATCGCTATCTCAGCATTGGGGTTGTCGAAGTTATGACGAGAGTTGTGTTCTTTCGGGCAACAATGAGAACTTATTCTTCACACAACGAAAATCTATACACACAAAAGATTTGATGGAGGACGTGGAGAATTGAAGGAAGGCGTTGTTCAGATGGTTGTGGTGCAGATTCAGCCACCTATCTAGCGCATTCTGGCGTTGTCCCAATTCCCGAGGCCGCCTTCACCTTCTTCCAACGTCCACTCATAGATTGCCCGCTCCGGCAGCCTCGCCTTTCGCAAAGATCTTCTTATCATCCAGGTCAGGCGCTTGCTCGACCATCCTCTCCTCTGCGATCCCATCCGCCGCCTCGATGGGTACGTGATACCTTACTACCAGCCAAGTCGGATACACTGACAGAACCAGAATAATCGTGTTCACAGCCAATGGCACCCTACCACCTTTCCACTTCTTCGTGTTCAAGCCGAAAGACACCGCCTGTCCAAAACTCTCCTGCCCTCTGAGAATGCCTGAAAAGCGGCTTAGCTCAGAGATATTGTCCGTCATGGTCGCAAGGAGGTAGTATAGCCAGTTCTGCAGCGCTTGGCGTGCGAAGTCCCAAAGTATGATCACGAAGAAACCTTCAGTGAATCCGGGGTCCTCCCAATCCATCGATGGTGGGTTTCGAGTGTATTTCTCCTGTATGACCCAGCCGTAGACCCATGCGATGATGTGCAGCACAATGACGTAGTAGAAGCTGAAGTTGATACGCTGTTTGACGGACAGTTTCTTGTAATCCAGGAACACACTGATCAACTGGGACGACAGAAGAGTGCCAAAGTTTCCAACGAAACCAATAAGGGCTCTTGCGCGGACACCGAAATAGTACGTCTGGATACAAGTCAGCGACATCGGCCAAAAAGAGCGTTACTCGGATAATAGCATACCTTGAAGTTTCCGGAGTACTGATTGAAGTACGCAGCGTAGAAGATCGGGAGCAACAATAGGACATCTTTGCGCTTGGAAGTGCGCCACAATGCTTTGACTTCGGCTTTGAACGACTTCTCCGCTTTGATGATGACCTTGGAGCCGTCGCTTCTCTGAACCTTGTCCGGGGGGCTGAGCGCAAGTGCGAGTGGGCAAGCGACACACTGCAGGGCAATGAACACAAGGTAGGCTTCATAGCCTACCTTTCCCTTACTTTTCGATGATGCGGAGTGGTTCAGTGCAAGCACAATAGCGCCGCCGAGCAGCGGGCCACCGGTACGGAACCACAGCCAGCTGCGAAGAGTGAGTGTGCGGTCTCTGCCGTCGAGCTGGGGGTAACTTACATGTTCATGTACTTTCCGCGTTTGCCAGGCTCGGGATACCCAAGGGCGACGGTGCCTTCAGAGACCCAGAAGAGACCCGCGCTAAATCCGCACAGAACTGCGCCCACCAGGACAAACCAGACATTGCCATAGCGATTGTTGGTGTACAGACCCGCTACCAATAATTAGCATTGGAAAACTTGCCTCCGTCAAAGAAACATACCTGAGTAAACCGGATACCCTACGACACCCAGGAACAGAGTCCACTCCAACCCAATCCTGTTCGCAATCGGTGCGCCGAACAAGCACAAAAAGCCCATGATGCCGAAAATCAGGGCGTTGGCCGCGTTCACAAGGTATGGATCAAGCGCGCCGGCCGCTCCAAGATCGTTCATCGCGTTCCAGAGACCGGGGGCCATGAAACCCACACCGCCAATGACGAAGGCGTTGAAGAGACTCGAGCGATACCATTTCCGCGGAACAGTATGCGTCGATGGTTCTCTGGACGTCGGGAGCGACACATCCTCGATGGAGGGTCGTTTCACGGCGGCGTCGGGGAATGCCATCGTGTACGTCGATTCGATCTGTACTTGATGTGTTCTCTCTCTGCATGATGCGCTCCTGAAATTTATAAGTCTTAGAAATTGCGTGGTCCAGCGTCGTGATCTGGGAGGCAATTGCGACATCGCAGGGAAGTTGTAGTGTTTGCAAGATCGGCCAATGAGAGCATCGGGCCGAAGCGAAGACTACTCGAATAGGCAGGTCGTTAATGACTCGCCTACCCGAGAACGAAAGTTTTGCTGCACACTTTTCATGTTGAAGGAAACGGGGCTGCAAAAGTTGTGTTGCCAATACACTTAGCAGCGACCCACGGGGGGACAGTCATCCAACAAGCATTCGACAAGCATTTGCTGGCGTCTTCTTTGGATTCTTTACCTACGACATTGCTACTTGGAAAGAACCAACACCGGTTGCAGGCGAGCTTTTGACACAGAGCACTTACTGTGACAGCTTTCTCCCATTACAGGTATCCAGGGAGCCGCTTCCGTGCGGTACCAATCATCTCCGCTTAAATGACATACTTGTTGGGGGCTTCCTGCTCCTCGGGCTCGTCGAAGATGTTGATGCTCCAACGAGGCTTGTTCGCCGTGTAGGGAACGTTGTATCTCCTCCTACCCTCGTGCTCATCCGAGAACTTCTTGATCGCCTTGATATCCTCCTCGTCTAACTCAATCTCCGCGAAGTTCTCGGCGATACGAGACGCAGTCACCGACTTGGGGATGACCGAGTGTCCACCAATCTGGCTCCATGCAAGGATAACCTGGGCAGGAGTAGCACCCTTCTTCTCGGCAATGGCCTTGATCTCAGGCCGGGTGATGAGCAGAGGGACGTCGAAGAAGTTGTTACCGAAGGCGGAATAGGCGGTGATGTGGATGTTCTTCTCCTTGGCGTAAGCGATGAGCTTTTCGCTGGGAAGGATGGGGTGGCGCTCGATCTGGTTGACGGCGGGGACGAGACCCGTCTTGTCAACGAGCTCCTTGAGCGATTGAGCAGTGAAGTTGGACACGCCGGTAGAACGGGCCTTGCTCTTGGGCAATGCGTGTACAGCTTTCCATGTCTCGCTGTTTGGGATTGAGTTGTCGATGTTCACCTCGTTGGCGTCCGAGGTTGCAGGGAAGAGATCGGAGTGGGGATCCTTGCCCGGGCCAAAGTTGACGGGCCAGTGGATGAGGTAAAGGTCCTGCAGTGTTATCAGGCATGTGCTACAGCCATCTGATGCGACGATCTGGTAGGCATACAAGATACTCAAGCTCAAGCTCGGCAAGAGTGTCGTCGAGGGCGGCCTCGACAGTCTTGGGGTCGTGCTGGGTGTTCCAGAGCTTCGAAGTAATGAAGACGTCTTCACGCTTGATGCCAAACTCCTTGAAGGCGCGCTTGATACCTTGAGCGACCTCCTTCTGGTTCTCGTAGCTGGTTGGTGGAAAATCTTGTCAGCTCAATTTCTCCGAATGCATGAATGCATGAAGCCATGGCTCCAAAGCTACCTAGGCACCCCACTACCCCACCGCGGGGCAATTCAACCCAAGCCTCAGGGTCTTGATGCTTTGTTCTTGCGGTGATGAGAGTGCTTGCTGGCGGTGCGGTAGGAAGGGTGCAACGGCAACCACGCGGTACGTACATCTTCGCAAGATCCTGGATGCGCCCATCAGTCATGTTTCCAAACCACTGGAAGAATTGACTTACAAGATGGCGGTAGCCAATCTTCAAGGCCTCATAGACACCATTGCCTACCTCACCAGGAGCGGCCTGCCAGGTGCCGTATCCCAATTGTCTGCGAGGTAATCAGTGAACGCTCAGGCTTCGACAACCAGGCAAGAAGGCGCAATAACGTACGGGATCTTGTGGCCAGTGTTCAGAGTGAAGGTCTTGCCGGAAGACATGGTGAAAGTATATGCTTTGCAGGGAGAAGAGGTCGAGTGAGGAAGGGCTTGGATTCGCACATGCGCAAGGGGAAGCACGCTGTTAAGTAGCCAGCCAACCACCCTCCATGCGCCATTATTATAGTCGAGGTGGCTGAGCGCGAGACGGCACTACCTAAATGCGGGTGGGCAGACGCCTACAGATGGAGCACAATGTTGGACCAGAGATCTAACACTGTGAGAGATCACGGTAGCTCTCGGCCCTTCCGGTGTTGTTCAGAGAGGCCTAGCGGGGCAGCCGTGCCCCAGAGGTTCGGTGTGAAAGCTACCGAACAACCACCCCAACAGCATCTGAATCATCCGGCGCCTCATTTTGTCTCGGCGAAGGCTTTTTGTAGCCTCTCTGTGCTCGTTGCAAAGATCTTCGGTATACCGAACTCGTCCTTTACATCGACAAAGTCGCTGTCCCCTGCTACCATCTTCGCTACCGCTTTCGCACCAATCGGAATGAACGACATGCCGCCGCCATTGAATCCAGCAAGTACCCATTGCCTCTTTTGGCCGGGAACGCGTCCGATATGTGGCCAGCCATCCGGCGTCGAGCCCATGATTCCAGTCCAAACTTTCTCCACCTCCGCTTCACTGTTTTCCCAGCCGAGAAACACCCGCTGCATGTAGTTTTCCCAGTACGTTTCCACCTCGCTGCTAAATCGAGTCGAGTCGTCGGAATTATTGAACCATGATGGCCGGTCAGACTTGAACATCGAGCCCCCTCCCCCAACGACGATACTCCCATCTGGACGCGGGTTGAGGTAGTCGGCTGCTTGGCCAGAACTGAAAGTGATGTTGTAGGTATGGGAGAGATGTGGATGTACAGGGACCTGTGGGACGATATGCGAAGCCATGCCTCGCACTGGCACAATGATATCCTTGAACTGCGGAAGGAGACCAGCTGTGTACGCGTTTGTCGCGAATACTATTTTCTCAGCTTTCATGACCCCTCGCGGCGTCGTGATCGCGTTTATTCCGTCTGCCAACACAGACACTTCTACTACTGGTGTTGTCGTCTGCACGTTCAGCTGTTCCGGATACCGGGCGACGAGTCGCTCGAGCAACTGTGTCACAAATTTGTACGGCCAGAGCGAGCAGCACGGAACAGTTTCAGCCGCCTTTGCGCCCTTGATGGAAGTCACTTGTTCGAGGTACCGTGGCAGAGCAAAGCTGACATCTTTCGTCCAAGTATGGCCCGCATCCCTGCAGACCTGATATGTGTCTTTAAAAGAGGCCGCATCTTCGTCATCCAACTGCACGTCAAAGCTGCGCCGGATCTCAAGCTCACAGTCCAGCTCTTCATCTTCAGCCACCTGCTTTAGGCTGGCGATAACACCCTGCACAAACTTTTGCAGCTCGTCGACCCCATTTGGGCCCAGCTTTGATACTTGGCTTGCAAGCGTGGAAAGTTTGACTTTCGAATGTCCTCCATTGCGGGCGGTTGCACCGGAGCACAACTCGCGAGCCTCGAGTATGACAACACTTGACGGTGGCTGCTCATGGTGGAAGAGATGGTAGGCCGTTGTAATCCCGGCCATGCCAGATCCAATGATTGCGACCTCGCATTGCGTGGGCAGTTCTGCTGTTGATCGTAGATCGCTGAATTTATGTGGTTGACTGAGCCAATACGATGAGACAGGAGACGGAACGGGAAGTATTTGCTCCATATTCATACCGCGCTTTGTTTTATCTCTTGACCTAGGGTAGGATATGATGTTCAGGGTTGTGGCACGGGCTGTACGGTATTTGTATACACTCGAGCGTCACGCTGCTGAGGAGAGCCGTCTGCTTCTTCATTGGCCAGCATGAATCCTTCGGCGTTCGATGTGTGCTCTGAACACTCCGAGATAACAGCTAGCTCCGACGTTTCACGCCATGGCAAGTCATTTCTTGCCATCGCTTTGTGTATATGTCTTCTCCTTGTTTGAGACTTGGATCCTCCTCGCTATCCACTTGCTTTTCGCCGCGACCCAATCCCTGGTCTCAAGGTAACCTTTTGTCGCACCCTCCTTCAGCGATGGGATAAGTCAAGCTTGCTTGATCTCCTGGCGGGGACACTGCGCGATGCATGGGCGATGTAGCGCCAGTCAGTCTCGACCCCTAGTACCTTGCCACGAAGAAGAAACTGCAACCCACCAAGCATGTTGAACAATGCCACCATGCTGTCGAAGTTGCAGTGCGACACCAATCAGCCAGTTGCGAATATATTATAGGTATCTTGCCAGAAACTGCTCATATCTCTTCACCCCACATTTCCCCTCATCCCGTCCGACACTGTCCTTTTTCGAGAACCAGCGGCTACGTACACAACAACTATTCGTATCCACGTGTTAATCAGCTCAAGTCCAATCCTACCACTAACGAGATTCCTCATCAGCTGCTCGAAGCAGTGTCGTAACGGATCGCATCGTGTCTACATCCCAGTCCAGTAATCCGTACAAGAAACGACCTGCAGTGGGTTGCGAGTCCGTTTGGTACCGGTATCTGAGCAACACCAATAATAGTTTACCACAGAGCTAACAGCTAATGCCTAATATTACAACGCTCTTGCCAGGGGCCTTAGATGCCCTAGACATCTAGGGCGGTTGTAGTGTTTGCTGGGCACTAGATGCCAACTGCAGAGTTTTATCATTAACATCTTAGGGTAGGATAGTTGCTCAAATTCAAAAGCACCTGCGTATTATTGTTGCAAAACCAAACGTCTAGTACCGTACCTACCTACCGTAACTCTACTGTGCCTACCCCGTTCCAAGACCCTTCCACAGACCAATCTGCGACCGTCAGCCCTGCCGTTGCTGCCGTTCCACCGTCGCGAATTACCACAAAGCGACGAGACTTATTTGCGGCGCCTTCGCTTCGCAATGGGCGAGGCGAGGGTGGGAGGAGCTGCTGCTGCTGCTGCTGCGTGGGTGCACAAGTACCTACCTAGGCGAGCACAAGCACCGTCACCACACCTGCGCGCTTTGTGCACGGCACATTTCCAACGTCTGGATCCAGATACGCAAGCCAAGTTGCGAAAGACAGGGAGAAGATTTTTCTTCGCAAGACACCAAGACACCAAGACACCAAATACCACCCTTCGCTCGCACGATGTAAAGGATGCAGGATCTTTTCAATCAAGGAAAGGACCACAAGATGACAGCTGAGCGAAGTTTATCAGATAACCATACTGTGGTTGCGACCATAAGTAGTCCCAGTGGGGACGCTCGGAGTGGTGTTTCGGTACACTGATCGGCGGAGCTTTGACGCGAAAATATATCGATTCCCCCTTATAAATTACAGGGAGATGCTGAGGTACCTGCTTTGGAGAGGAAAATGCTAGCTAATCTAGGTACTTTATTACTGTGTATACAGTACTAGAGGACTCTGACAGTTTTGGGGTACAGGGGGGCGAAACAAGGCCTTACTGGGACTACTTATGGTCGCAACCACAGTACGCGATTATGGTGCGGCAAGGTCAGCAATAGGAGTCGTATGGTGGTATGCAAGCAGCGAGTAAGTGTTTAAAATGTAATCTCGTGTGGTGTACTTCTTCTTCTTCTTCTTCTTCTTCTTCTTCTTCTTCTTCTTCTTCTTCTTCTTCTTCATCATCATCTTCTCCTTCATCCCCTCCATCATACAAGTTTCATCTCCAACATACCAGAGCCTACAAGCCCAACCAACACACAACGCGCTACGCCAACCCCCCCAAACAGCAGCAAAAGTTGAAAACCAGACATGTTTTTCCTCACCCCAGAAACGCCTCGTAGATACAATGCAACGCCACGCCACGCCACGCCACACCAAGTTCATTCCCCTCCCCTGCATCACCTCCCCAGCATGTACCCCAAATCCGGCAATCCCTCTACAATCCCCCTCACGACATCGTCTTCCTCCGCTTTCCTCTGCTGCGCCGAGCTCGTCGCGCTCGTGAGGGGCTGCTTTGCCGGCGGGGTGACGGTGCGGGCGGCGGGTCTGACGAACGGCTCGGCGGGGGGTGGGGCGTTGAAGATGGACCAGGGATCTTCGGGGGTGGACTGTGCAGGAGGGGGTGCGGTGGAGGAAGATGGGGGCAGCGCGGATTCGAAGATGGAGAAGTCGGCGGAGTCGCCCCAGTTGGGTTCGTCTGCAGGCAGAGGCGAGTTGATGGTGGAGGTGAGGGTGGTGGAGACGATGTGCTCGTGGAGAGGTGGAGTGGTATCAGGTGGTGGAGGTGAGATGGAATCCGGGACCGTGACCGACTTCGTGGTTTCATCGCCTTGGATGATTATTTCTTCAACGGACGCCCGGCTGACTGTCTCCCCCGTGCTCGGCAAATACACGGCTGTCGCCCTCGATTTTTCCGGGGTTGCTTCTCGTGATCTGTCCCGCTTCTTCAGCAGGTGCGGTCCGATATGTTCCTCAGAGTCAGTGGGCACCAAAGCCTTGGCTCCGAAGATTGCTGGAGCGGGTAAGACGGTGCCTTTCAGACGCACGATTGGGGACGCATGTACTGGCGCGGCCGGTGGGGGCAACGGCTGCAGCGGTGAAGATCGCGCAGACAAGGGGGTTATAGAGGTTGTTTTCACAGTATTGCTGCGCGTTGGCGGCTCTGAGGGCTCTGGGATAGGCATGTGCACTCTGGAAATAGGTGTCTGGAAGGTGGACACTGCGGGTGACTCTATCATCTCACCCCATTCATCGTCGTCATCTAGTACAGGGGATGGTGGCTTAGGAGGGGCGCTTGTGTCCAACGCTCCGAGACTGGCCCAGGGATCGGATTGCTCGGTGGATGGTGCTGAAGCAGGTACAATGGGCGAGAACGTAGGCGGTGCCTCGATCGGGGTGATCGACGGAGTGACCGCTGACGGGCTATTGTAAATGTCTGTGGCGGTAGACGTCCTTCTATGCGACGCAGTGTATCGTGGAGACGAACTGAGATCCATGGAAACCGCCCTCCCGCTTTGCCTTTGCAGCTTTGTAATTGCACTGTGTTTCGCAGCTAGAGGCGACGAGGTCGACCGCAAACCCGCATTCTCTGGAGCCCTACGCGTGGCTGAAGATGGCGAGCTCCAGTCGAACGCAGCAGAAACATCGGTCGACAGAGGCGGAAGACCCTGGCTAACGGGACGAACGGGTTTCGACGCCGAGGCGGTCGATGTATTCCTGCTATGAAGGGACGCAAAGGACGCTCTCTTGTCTGTCGGGGAGTGAGGAGAATCCCAGAAGAAAGACGCTCGCGCACCTGGCCCTCGCCCTGCGATGCGGTCTTCGTTGACCCATCTTGCGACTGTTTTGACTGCTTCTGTTTTTGTATGCGACGTCTTCCAGGTTACGCGGATGTAGTTGTCGTCAACGGCACCGGTATTGTATTCACGCATAGTCTGTTTGCGCGTGATACGATACCAAGCCTTGCGCGTTGAAGTCGAAGACACTGGATCGTCTGGCGCTTCTTCCGTTGGCAGACTATTCTTGACAGGCGGGAACAGCTCTGCCAACAGTCTGGAATCCAAGACAAAATTGCCCGTGGGAACATGTTTCGCCGAAGCTTCTTCGCCATCGCTTGCCATGTCTTGTTCGCTTTCTTGCGATGAAGGTTCCGATTGATCAGAGGTCGCCTCCACGTCCAGCTGAGCTTCAGCCGCTTCTTGTACAACCTCGTCCTCGGAGTCGCTAAAGTCATCCTCAACATCCGGCCCCGGATTCTCGTGATGGTCCGTAGGGATTTTAGTTTCCTCCGATGCCTCTAAATCGGCAGGTATTGCTTCTGCACTCTTCACCACCGCGCGCTCTTCCTCGACTGATGTCCGCGGCGACTCAGCAACCGCCTCATTGTGACTGCCATCAGAGTGTGAATCCGAGGACCGTGTGGAAGCATCGTCTTCGCGGGGCAGCTCCGCAGGAACCTCGGCTTCATTTGCTGCAGGCGCATCGTCCGCATGAATCGTCGTCGCCGAGTCCGATGTCTCCGAAACGCCATTCTCCACGCTCTTCGACCCCTCGACCACCTCCTCGATCCTGCTCCACTCATTCCCCGCCTCGTCTTCTAAGCTGTCATGTCGCGCACGATCGTCGTGGCCGGTGTGTGCATCCCAGCTTGTCGCGTCCTCTGTGCCATTGGCGCCTCCATCCACAGATGCCTCTGTTTGCGCCGGCGCCGCCGCCCACGCGCTGAAGCCCTCAACCTCTTCCCTCCCGCCGACGCCCTCCTCTTGCGCATCCCAGCTTATCTTGCTCACCGCCTCGCCTCCAAATCCTGTCTCGGCATCCACATCTTTCCTTGGACTCGGCGTCGTCGCCCACGCATTACCTCCCCATCCCGCCTCATCCTCCAACCCGTTCAGCACAATCGGCTTCAGCGCACGCCCGGGGCTCGTCACCTCGACTTCCAGCGGCTTCCTCTCGGCTATCTTGGCAGGCGGCGCGATCGCGCTGGCTGTGTGCGTGTGCGTATCGGTGTCGGCATCGGCATCTTCGGCCCAGGGGTCGCCCCAGTGATCCATGGTGGAGATGGTGAGAGCGTCATAGTGGATGGCCCCGTTATAGGAGCATCCTTGGGAGAGCCTGCTCGTGCGGTGTGTGTGTGTAAACGTGGGGAGTTTGTGCACGTTGGGTGTGCAACCAACTTAGGTACGTACGTTGCGGAGGCTCGGAGGTGCTAGCGCCAAGAGATGCCGCGGTCCGGCTTAGTGTCTCGGGCGGGTGCTAGGTATTTATTGCCGATGCGATGTTCATTAGAGAACAGTCAATTGGATGTCTCGGGCCATGCATCTTTCCGGCTCCCGTTGGAAAGGCGCATCTTGTGCTAACGACAAGATTGCGGATTATTCCGCATCAGTCTCCTTCAATATCTATCTGCTGATAAGGAATCTTGATTGCGTAAACGAATTAAGTTGTGAGACTGATGATGAATCTAGGCGTATACATGCCCTTCTCCTATTTCCACTGTCCCATAGGTAAACTTCAGATGACCAGAGACATCGGCATCCCAAACGCCAGTCCAGATCTTATAGATCCCTCCCACAAAAGACCATCGGGTATCAAAAACATCCACCCTACTCACTCCGTCTCACTGCCCACCGGCCCGTTCCAGTCCTCTTCCATTGTCTGCTCTCCCGGGCTCTCGTCTCCGCAGTCCGGCACGGCCAGGCTTCGATTCTCCGCCTCGTACAGCACCTCTCCGCTCGGCTCCTTCTTCAGAAACTTGTACTCGAGCTCCGCGCCTGCCGGCAACTCCACCGTAAATGTCCACAAATGTCGCGCATCCGAGTAGTCCGCCGCGCTCCCCGCAAGCGCATCGCTGACACGCCAGCCGCCCAGGTCCGATGAGTTGCCGAACAGGTACATGTTCTCGCCATAGGAGGTTGTTGCGTTGAGGTTGAAGGTAATGAGATAGGTGCATGATGGAGCGTCTGACGGGGCGCCGGCGGCGACAGCAGGTTTGTAAGTGCCTTTCACCGAGCCGGGCGTGCAGGTGGTGGGGACTTTGGGGTTGGATGGGGAGCCCCACGAGGGCACTTGGCCGTAATCAGAGGTAACTGCTAGGCGGGCGGCACGCATGGTTACAAAGGAGGCGTAGGACCAGGTGAGGTGGTGCGCCGAGAGTGCCGTGCCATTTTCGCGGCTGTACTGTTCGGAGAGAGCACCGTTCTCGGGCGTATATTTCAGGGCTGTTTCAACGAAACCGTCGGCGAAGGCGAGGACGGCGTCGGTGAGCTTGGTGAAGTCGGAGTAGCCGCCTTTAGTGTGGCTACCGGTTTGGGCGGATGGGTATACCGACTGCCAGAAGGCGAGCGATTTGTCGTCGATAGTGATGGTGTTGACGGTGCTCCATTGTTGGATTGCATCGTAGAGCTGTTCTGCTACGGCCAAAGTGGTCAGGTACCAAGGATTGCCGCCGAAGTAGACATCTTCTGCATAACGACCCGTTGCTACACCTGTACCCGATCTGGAAACGCCCTGGTTGATAGTGTAGATGGTGCGGAATGCATCGATGTACTGCTTCAGGTTGGCCAGTGCTCGCGAAGAGCAAGGCTGGAATAGGGTATCATCGCACGAAGCCCCCGGGTCGAACATGGCAATCGAGGTGAGGACGGTGTTGGCATCGATACCACTACGGCTGAAGCCGCTTTGCTTGACATTGATGTTCGCTACGGCGTAGTTTCCATTCCAGAAAGTCTGTAGGAAGCAGAACACATTTGGAGCTTGAGACTCGTAAGCCGACACCTCTTGCTGGAGCTGCTTTCCAAGCGCTGCACCCTCGTTCAATGCACGATACTGCGCGGCAGTGGTGAAGAATGACGATCCGTCGACCTCTTCCCAGAGATCAAAACCGGTCTGGTTCCAATACTGGGCTACGTAGTTGAGGTCGTTCTGGATGATGGGCCAGATGTTGCCCGCTTCAGTTCCATCTGAATCAATGCCGGTGCTGAGAAGGTAGCGAGAATAGGTGATCAGAGCAGTCGCGCGAAGAGCCGGTCCGTCACGCTGCGGTCGACCCCAGTCGCCATTGAAACGTGTGAGGTTAGCGTAGTATTTTGGCTCCCCTAGTCCACGTCCGGATCCCAAGGCACCTGAAGGGTTCGAAATAGTCTGCACGATAGCTTGCGCCTTGACATAGCTCCGGATGTACGGTTGAAGGTCTCCCTTGCCGTGCAGAAATTCGTCCACCACCATCTTGAGAGTCAACGCTGCGTCTCGCGTCCACGTGTAGTAGTCTGCATGCGATCAGCCCTGCGGCACAACTTCCCGGCACGTCATGTGTATGCTTACAATTGGGATTTTCGGTTGATGGGGATGCGATGAGGACTTCTGCAGAAGCCCCCGGTGCCTCGCTTCCATCGGGACCGAAGTTGTTCAGCACGCCCTGCAGAGCGATAGTGGTCTCGGCCTCGATACGGCTGGTGAGATTGTCAACCTGCCGTTGTCGAAAAGTGTTTGCTGACGCCTCATGAAATAAGGTCGCTGCCAGCGGAGCAAGGATTGCTTGAAACTTCATGGTCATGGTGCGTTGACGGGTTGCAGGGGGTCAAGTCGAGCTGTTGCTAGCAAGGGTCGAGGTGCGAGGCTTTGGGGTCTTTATAAGATTATACTGTATAAGACGGTCGGCTAGATTCACTTGAGTCGTAGCGTTGGTCGGAGCTTCATGACGTTCGTTCCGCCTTCACGACAAGGTCCACGGTGTCGGGACCTAGGGTAGGTATCGTGTCACGGGGGAGGTTGGGCCATCCGTATGTAACCATGTGCCTCTCAACCCCAGCGCTGCCCGAGGCTGGAAGACATCATTGAGTGTCGTGGGGGTCGCGTACAACACGGATAAATACCGGCAGGAACTATGACCTTGTTGGAAAGTGCTCACAGCATGTACTGCACTTCGGCTGTACGAAAAGAGGTTTCCCGGCAGTTTGCTGCACTACGAGGGTTGAGATTGGTTGGACAACACGATCTTAAATTTCCATCCTAGGCCATGTGATGTCTTCGAAGGTAGAAATCGGACGCCGTACGAGGAGAGCTGAGCGGTGTTCGATATTGTTGTTACCCCTGCTGCTCATCATGCATGCGTGCCTCCCTTTGCTGCAGAGCTTACGTTGACGTTGCCCTTCCACCATCAAACGGTTGACCACATCATCCACCAAAGTTGCCACTCGATAAGCGTCTACGGTGGTCGCGCGTTTCTTTGATGGAAACGATGCCGATGGCTGTATGGTAAAAGCGCGAGATTTGCAATGGTTGGAGTCCGTCCATCCAGAGGCGTCGCTTCGACATGTGAAAGCGCGCGAACGCCGGAAACGGCTAGTATCCCAGTTCTCCATACTTTCCTAAGTGTGTGGCGGGGCCAATCCCATTGAGACTTCTGTGGCAGTAGATAACAGCTCGACAAGATGAGGGCATACTTGCCCGGCACTACTAGTAAGCATCGAGACACCAGATACCAGGGTCAAACGGGCAACACGATGACCACGCAGTGTGCAAATGATGCGAGAGCATGTTGGAATAGTTGCCATTTAATTTAGCGTCCAGGTACGTGGTCCACCTCATACAGCTTTTCCTTTTCCCAAACATAAATCATAACACATTATTTCGTAGCGAGACGTTTACCTGGTGGTGTAGCCTCCGTCGATGAGAAGATCCGCACCCTGTCATCACATCAGCATGGATCGTGCAACAGGCAACATGGCACGACTTACAGTGGTGTAGGAGGAGGCGTCAGATGCAAAGTAGAGGAAAGCACCCTTGAGCTCCTTGGCCTTGGCGTCACGGCCCATGGGGATCATCGAGTGCCAGAGCTTCTGGATGTCCTGGGGAACGAAGTCGGAAAGACCAGTGTCAATGTAACCGGGGGAGATGGAGTTGACACGCGCAAAGTCCCTCCACTCGTTGGCGAGCGAGCGAGCCAAGTGGATGCAGCCAGCCTTTGCGACGTTGTACGAGGTCTGCTCCTGGGGGTAGTTGGCAATGTGGCCGGACATGGAGGCAGTGAGGATGAGCGAGCCGGTCTTGCGCTCACGGAAGTGCAGACCCACAGCGCGGGCGCAGTTGTAGGAGCCGGTCAGATCCGTCTGGATGACCTCGTTCCACTGCTCGACGGAAGCATCGAGGATGCCGTTGTCGGCGGTCTTGCCGGCGTTGGCGATGAAGACATCGATCTTGCCAAAGTCGTTGATGACATCCCGGACCAGCTTCTCGACGTCGGCGTAGTCGCCGACCTGGCACTTGTAGGCCTTGACCTTGACGCCGTACTTCTGGCTGAGCTCCTCAGCGTTCTTCTCGGCGCCAGAGGAGCGCGAGTTGTAGGTGATGGCCAGATTGGCACCGAACTCAGCGCAGCCGCGGGCGGCCTCGATTCCGATGCCAGTGGGGCCCGAGGCACCGGTGACGACGACAACCTTGCCCTTGAGGGACAGGAGGTCCTTGAGCTCGGTGGCGTCGGGGATGGCGGAAGGCATTTTGACTGAGGGTGTGGGTAGGAAAAGAGAGGGGTATCAGAAGGCTGGGAAGAAGAATTGGGATGGAACGAAGAGGGGCAGGAGAGGCTGAGGAGGGGCAGGAGAGGCTGAGGAGGGGTACAAGTACTTGTTGTTGAGCTCGTGCATTGCTTTTGGGCTAGTCTAGTGCAGCTGGCGACGACCGGTGACGTCGGACGTGGGAACCATTTCCTTTGCACTCCCGACGTCATGGAGCGGGTCCAGCTTCACCAATTGGGACGTATCGGGGCTGACTGTGCGGAGTGAAGAGGGGACTGGTGGCCGAGCTACCCAGGCAAGTGGGCTGGAGAGAGTCTCGGAACATGGCCATCTCCAACCTCTCTGAATAAATAACGCAGCTTGCTTGCGTCCAACTTGCTTCTGGCCGTCCATGAGCATATCGATAAGCCGCGCCAAGCCCTAAGCTCATCAGCCCCCGGTCAAGCCATGCCGGCACCGCACTGGCCGACAATGCGATCGCGATGCGCATGCACTCTGGGTGTGAATGTTGAAAACTCTTATTAGTCTACCTCCCGTACTCGATCCAGCAAGAAGCAAGAGGGGCCAGCGCTGTCGCAGGTGCGCCGCGCTTCTCCTGCAGTCGTCCGTCCCTTGGCCTTGCGAGGTCTGTAGTCGTGGACGTAACGTCTAGCCTTGGATCCCGGGACCCAGAGCGTGCGGCCGATGCCGGCAAAATCCACACGCCCTAGGAACGTTGGAAACACGCTCGCACGTGATGCGGCGTTCACCCTGCACCCTCCCGGCACCTCCATCATCTGCCGCATATCGATGGCGTCCCTGCGACGAGGTCCAATGCAGAGGCTCTGGCAGTCAACGTGCCGCCAGACCCCCAAGGCGCTAGCTAAATCAAGCAAGGGGCCAGAATATCCAATGTTGCTGTCATGCACCCAACAAGTACTCTCCACCCTACCGCCCTTCTCCTTTCGAGCGCCGTAACTGAGCGCATCTCTCTCATTCCATCTATCCGTGGATCCATCATCGCGTCCTCTCCCAAGCCTAACGCCAACGAAGCATAGCCAGAATGGTGCTCCATGGCCTCCTCCCGAAACCCCTCCCCTCCAACGAGGTAGTCGTGGGCCAGCTCCTCACGCACCCCCTCCACCCCGAACGCGACGGCTTCTACTCGCAGCAGGCACACGAAGCCGTCGATGAGCTCAACGACTATCACATCCAGCTGCGGTACAAGGACGTCTTCGCCGCTGACGCCGAAGGCCGCTTCATGTCCAGCTACGGCTCCAAGTACGAGCTCGGCCGCATCTACAGACAGCCCAACCTCTTGATGGTCACGGCCGAGCAGATGATACAGCGCACGAGCCAACAACCCCGCGACGCATTCAACGCCGTGTGCAACGACCCGGAAGCGCAGCAATGGATCTACAACCTGGCCAAGCAGCAGCTCGACTTTTACGTCGTCGTGGGTATCACGGAGCTGCACAAGGCCGTCTTCAAGCGGGCCAAGCTACGCGATGCGGGCGCTTCTCGAAGCCTGCACGAAGCACCGCTTGACAAGGACGCGAGGGTGCCGCGCGCTCTGTCGCGAAGGACCTCTACGCTTGGTGGTCTCGGCAGCGAGCCGTCCATCTCTGGCGTCTTCGGCATGGACGTACAACGCTGCACCGCCCGCATCTCGACTCCAGCGGAGCCACACCAACTCGAGGATATAGGCTACCACTGGTTCTACTACGACGTCTCGGGCAGCGCAAGCAAGGAGCAGTTGATGGTTGGACTGGGCGAGTCTCTCAAGGCCAACGAGCTGCGTCTCATGCTGGACTTGAACGAAGAGACTGTCCAGGGAAATCTGGACGCCATCAGCCAGCTCAGTCTGGATGCGCTGAGCGCCGCGGCCAGCCCTATGCTCAAGCCTAGCTCTCCTGCCTTGAGGGGTCGGTCACCCTCCCCGCATCCACAGCTCAAGGGCATTGCCTAACGAGTGTTTACATGATGCTCTCCTATTTTCTCCGGAGCGGGTTTCGGAAACCACGTCCGGGCACGTCTCGGGCCTGGACATGACGGCATGATACAGCTGCTGCACTTTTGGCCATGATTCACGGCCGCCATCTTCTTGTTGCTCGGATTCCTAGATTGACAATCTTTTCCTATACCCCGGCTACCAAGCTACCATGGGCAGCGTTGCTACAGGCGCATTCGGTTGTGATTGAAGCGTTTTGGCGGCAATACATTTCTCGCACGATGGGGCGATTGCATAGCACCATGTCCCCACAAAGGCGCTTCCCCACCACCCACTTCCACGCGCGTACCGAGTACGGTAGAGTAGGTAGCAACGCTAAGCACGCGACACGAACATCGCAATTCAAATAGATATCTAGTCTAGTCTCCTCTCCTCTCCTCTCCCCTCCACACTGCCCTGGTGATATTCGCATGCCCCAAACAGGAAGATGCCACGAACGGACCGCTAGGCAGTCCAGGGTCTCTTCGACGCTTCTGCACTGCGGGACAAAACAGGAAAGGCACCAGCTCCTCCTTCAGCTACGCCCCCAAAACCTCGCGTGGCCCGCAGGCATCTGCCTGTCACCCTTGTGCGGCGCATACATACACACATATTTGTCGTCCATCATGTCCGATGCCAGCGCTCCAGAGCCCGAATACTCCAACGCCCTGATCCCGGAGAGCGATGTAAGTTCAACCTCTCCTGTGGCTTGGCGTGCGGCTTGGGCACGCAGGCTTGCCTTCGTCGCCGCTGAGGTGCCACTGTTAACCACGTCTAGGAAAGCGACGTCGATTCGGCCATTGGGGGGCTGACGTATGCGTATGTACACCCACGGCAACAGTGGCATCTGCAAAGTGGTTCATGATCAACAATGCTCATGATGGTTCAGGTCGTCTACGACCAGCGCACGAAGCGATGTATACACTTCTGTGGAAGAATTCGGGCGCACATATCACGGATACAAGTCTGGCAGTATGTTCCCTTCACATCTTCAGCAGCCTTGTTTAAAACTCGCTAGAATACCTCCTGCCCAATGACGAAGTATGCATCGGTATTCCTCGTATGTGGGCAGCCTTTCTTACACCACGAACAGAAAGAAAGAGACAGGCTGGAACTCCAGCACATGCTGTTCAACATCTCATGCGACGGCGCTCTTGCCCTCGCGCCCATCGGTAGACCGAAGCGCGTGCTCGATATAGCGACAGGTACCGGGATATGGGCCACGGAATTCGGTAACCATGTCACTGCTTGCGCCACAACCGACGTGTTGACTCGCTTGCAGCTGAGCAGTATCCGGACGCACGCGTAACCGGCACCGACCTCTCGCCCATCCAGCCCAGCTACGTCCCCACAAACTGTCGATTCGAAATCGCTGACGCCGAAGACGAATGGAACTTTTCGCGGCCCTTCGACTACATCCACGGACGCGCACTGCTGACATGCTTCGCCGATCCGCGTTCAATCATCCAAAAGGCTTACGATAACCTTGCACCCGGCGGTTACCTCGAGTTCCAAGACGGTCTCTTTCCGTTTCAGTTCATGGACCCCCAGCCTCCGCCAGAGCACCCCCTCCGCTTTTTCCTGGAAACCGTGGCCGAGTGCGGAAACATGATTGGACGACCGTGGAACAATGTGCAACATTACAAACGGTGGTTTGAAGAAATTGGATTCGAAGCCGTTGAGGAGAAGAGATTGCACTGGCCATGTGGGCCATGGGCCAAAGGCGATAAGATGAAGAAGCTTGGTATCTTCTTTTTGGAGGACATGAAGCATGCTTTCGAACCGGTAGCTATGAAAATGTTTGTGAAGATTCTTGGGTGGAGCGAGGAGAAGACGAAAAAGTACATGGCCGAGGAGGTCATGCCGTTGTTGGGAGCGAGGAAGACGTACATGTACGAGACGATGTAAGTATGCGGCATAGACGGCAGAGGAAGGATGTGCTAATGCGGACAGTTGTTTTACGTATGGGAGGAAGCCGCTCAACCCTACAACACAGCAGTCGGTAGATCAAGCTTGATGCCACTGACACCTTCAATATGCTGGTGGAAAAAACTCCCTATGGTTGCATGGTCGCATGGTCGCGGAGTCTGCATTGCGCTCGGTTGTGATCTCTCTTAAACCTCTTTGATAGCCCGTTGTGGCGCTGGGTGCTAGTTTGATGACGATACGTAACACCGCAACACAGCAACACACACATACACATACACCAGTCACGTCCATGCTCTATCTCAAGTTGACAGAAGAAAAAATCTCAACAACTATGAGTACCAGAATCTCATCACAGTTGCACAAATTGCTGACTCGGATTGTCAGAGTCGGCTGGTTTGCTGGAATTGAACATGATCGCACAACCCAACTCTGAAATGCACGCCCGAGGTAGCTTCGTCTTGCGCACGTACGGCCAGCGGAGCATCACCGCTATCAGCAGACATCTTTTCGGCATGATCTGCACCGGCGGAGTATCTTTGCCGAAATCCTGCACCCCTCCCCCGCACACAATGTACATCGCATCCATAGCTTCGTTCGAAACCCCACTTCGAGACATTGTCTACAAAACAAGGTCCTGCAAAGGCAAAGCCGGTACATCGCCCGTTGTCACCGTTGCATCGACATGTACACTTGCAATCACACCGCGGTTATCATGGAATACCGCTTTTGGCCACCCAGTAGTGGATGAGATCGAGCACTGAAATAGCCGTGTTCTCCAACATATCTTCTTGATGTGTTCTCGAGGTACAGTACGTCCAGGATGCGGTCATTACTTTTGCTCACGACAATAAGCCTGCGAACTCTCGCGCAGCAGCACGACATCGCCCCGCCGCTCGATAGTCGCGCCAGAACAAAAGATGCATTGATCGATGAGCTCCTCTCGCGGATGGAAATCCCAGACCTCGTCCAACAGCTGCACCTTGCTTTCGCCGACAACGTCATCGGCCCTGCATCGGACAATTCGCTCTACGAGCATGAATTACGATTTACGCCGAATGCCTCCATAGGCCACATGCACGACTGGTACCCGCTTAACAAAACCTACTACAACGAACTCCAACGGCTTAACGTCGAGAGCTCGAGGCTCAAGATCCCGTTCTTGCACTGGGCGGAATGCCTCCATGGCGTAGGTAGCTTCGAACAGAGCATGTTCCCGCAGGCTCTTGCCCTGTCAAACAGCTGGGACACCGAGCTCGTGCACCGCGTGGGAAGGGCGATAGCCGCCGAAGCGCGGAGCATCGGCGTGCACGCGTGTCTGGCGCCTGTGCTCGACCTGTGCAAAGACCCGCGGTGGGGCCGGTGTCAAGAGGATTGGGGTGAGGACAAGGTTCTGACGTCGCACATGGGTGTCGCTTTTGCGAGTGGCTTGTCGAAGAACGGGAGCTGGGCGGACAGCGATGCCGTGGCGCCGGTGATGAAACATTTTGCGGCCCATGGGGCGCCTCAGGGTGGGAGTAACGGTGCGCCGTTTATGGGGCATGGGAATCGCGAGGTGCTTGAGGAGCATCTTCTGCCGTTCAAGAGCGTGGTTGATAAAGGTGGAGTGAGGGGGGTGATGATGGCGTACCATGAGTTGGACGATGTTCCGAGTCACGTCAATCCTATGCTTTACAAGCAGTTGGAGGAGTGGAAGTTTGATGGATTTGTAACTGCTGATGATACTGGTATGTTTTCTCGTTTTCATGTGCGGAACTCTTGCTGATTATACCAGGTATGAAGCAATTGCAGACAGAGCACAATGTCGCCGAATCCCCAGCCGACGCAATCGGCCAATATTACAATGCTGGAGGAATGGTCCAATTCTACGACTACCCTCTCTATGAGCTTTTGAACGCCACCAGAGGGCTTATCGCGAACGGCACGGTCAAAGAGGACTTGCTTCGAGAGAAGGTCCGCAAGGTGCTTGGTGTCAAGTACGACCTTGGATTGTTCGACAACCCTTACATCCCCGACGATGTTGATCCTTACCAACTCACTATCGACCACATCCCTCTCACCTTGGAATCTGCGCAGAAGAGCATTGTGCTGCTAGAGAACCGGAACAAGACCCTACCACTGAGCAACACGAGCAGTGAAACAATCGCACTGATTGGTCCCTTTGGAGACATCCTGAACTATGGCGATTACTCTGGCCAGTATGGAATGGCCCCTGTGGCCAATTCGACCACACTCCAGCAAGGCATCTTGAATCATCTTGAGGGTACCAATGGGAAGCTCGTGTCTAGCATGGGCGCAAATACCTGGCTTTACAACGCACAATACCCGATTCCACCGTATCATATGTCAGTGAACGGCTCTTCTGGGGGTCTGGAAGCTACATACTACGCAGACACCAACTTCAGCCATCCAGCCGTGCAGAAGATCGAAACACCTGTGGGAACTTGGGGTTTGTACCCTCCCTCTGGCCTCTCATCCAACAACTTCAGCGTAATATGGGAAGGAGAACTAGATCCCGCAGTCGACGGCGACGTAGACGGCTGGCTAGGCGTCGCACTCGGCGCCAACACGACCGCAAAGATCTACGTAGACGGTCACCTGCACGTCGACGTTCCCCTGACCACCGCCGGGAACATCCTCTCCAACATCCCCGACCGCTCCTATTCCCTCAGCAACAGCACGCAGGCCCCGCCCGGCTCCGAGCCCTTCACCTTCAAGAAAGGCAAAACATACCACATTCGCCTGGAATACCAAACCTGGAACCTCTACCAAAAGATCGAGAATCTCGGCTCGCTCAACTCCCAGGTTTACCTCTTCTGGAACCTGGTCGACCGCACCGATCCCGTAGGCAAAAGCGTCGCCATCGCGCGCACCGCAGACGTCATCGTCCTCGCGCTGGGCGGCGCCTGGAACAGCGACGGCGAGTCCGGCGACCGCGGCACCATGGACTTCACCGCAAACCAGACGGCGCTCGCATCAGCCATGTTCGCGCTGGGCAAGCCCGTGATCCTAGTCCTACACGGCGGGCGGCCCTTCGCCGTCCCAGACGCGTACGCCCGCGCCGCCGCCGTCGTGGACGCCAACTTCCCCGGGCAAAACGGCGGCCAGGCGACGGCCGACGTGCTCTTCGGCACGACGAACCCGGGCGCGCGGCTGACGCTCAGCGTGCCCGTGCACGTGGGCCAGCTGCCCGTGTTCTACAACTACAAGCAGACGGCGAAGAAGAAGTGGTACGCGGACATGGAGTCGCTGCCGTACTATCCGTTCGGGTACGGTTTGTCGTATTCCGCCTTCGCCGTGTCGAAGTACCGTGGCCGGACGGCGCGTGGCTCCTCGGCCAACTTTACGGCGACGGATACGCTCGTGTTTGAAGCCGATGTCGCCAATACCGGGGACGTGGCGGGGAGTTATGTGGCGCAGGTGTACTTGCTGCAGCGCGTGAGTGCGATTTCACAGCCGCTGAAGCAGCTGGTGGCGTTCCAGCGGGTGTATGTTGGGGCGGGGGAGACGGTGACGGCGAGGATGGAGGTTGATGTTGAGAGGTACCTGAGGATGTTGGACCGGAGGTATGAGTGGGTGGTGGAGAAGGGGACGTATACGTTTGCGATGCTGGACAATGGGGGATGGGATGCGCTGTGGAATGCGGATGCGGGCGGTAATGTCACGATGAAGTGCTTGGGGTAGGGAAGCAGGTCATCATCGGGACCGTGTGGAATAGTATTGGTATGGGTTTGCCGGTTTCTGATGACCGTTTTCGGGTTTCGCCGCTGCTGACGACGCGCGTGCTTCAAGTGTGGGTGCAACCTACACTTCTGTCAAACCATTGCACTGCGAAGCTGTGGCGTATGAGATACACGTGTAGGGCCTGTAGGCCCTACAGGACGAGCACCCCTTCCCACTCAGTTACTACTTTCTTATGTAACCCGAGGCTATATAGACGCACTTCTGAACAGGCTTCTCCAGTTTAGTGACAATACAGTTGATCACCCTAAGCAGTATCTTCTAGCTCACCTCCACAGAAGCTTATTGCCGAAAAACCATATTGAAGACGAACCGGGGCGGGGGGTATGAGTACAGTCGATTTGCACATTACTAGCACCACCTTTTGACCGTCAAAAGGAAGCCCTTCCAGTATCCAATCATCCTCAAGTGGCCCTTTGATGTACTCGAGTCTTTGTAGTCTTTGCCATAGTTTCTAATCCTTCTTCTGAGTTCTTTTGCACTGGGCAACGTGCCCGCAGGCGACTGCTTGATCGTCTCCTCGAGATCGATAACTGATATCTTTTGGGTCTCGTCCCAAGCGAACGGTGTCTGGGTGAGCACGAGCTTTGCGCCAGGGAACATTTTCGCGAAGTCCTTGACCAGTCCGCTCGTGCCCTTTTGATTCGAGAGCATATCGGATGTGCGCAGCTCGTTGATCTTTTCGAGGGCGTCCAGGATGGGGAATTTGTGCTTCTCGACCTTGCCGTGGAAATCACCCTCCTCGGCGGCTTTGCGGGACGCTGATATGTGGTATCAGTTTTCAAAAGAGACATTCGGAGATGGGGAGAAGATACCTTGCTCAAAAATGCTAACGAGCTGTCCAATAATCTTGGGATAAACATTGTTTGGCTCGTTCGAGAAGCCCTCGAACACACGTTGGAGCAAGATGTTCTTGACTATCTTGTGCTTTTCATTGCTCGGGTCGGGCCATCTAGCGTTATGTAGGATAGTCGCCAGGTCTTTCACTCCCGGGTTGTCGAGATCGATGCCAGAAAACATAGAGGCAGGTAAATCGATGTTGTATAGGTGATTCACCACTTCCAACGCATTGGCGCCACCGTCCTTGTGTGTGCCCCTTCCTATGAGATGAGGAAACATCTTCCTTTGATTAGCACCCCAAACGGCTATTGAAATGCGGTATACGCGGTAGAATGGTCCTGCAATTTCGATAGATCCGGCTGAACCGAGGGCACTGACGCCGGGAAGGAAGACTGGCCAGAGGAGGCCTACGACGAGGTGCAAAAGGGCACATCTGAAGAATAACATGGTGATAGACAGTGATCAGAAGAGAGGCAGCAGGAGAGGCGGGAGCGAGTGAATGTGGTAATGAGACAGTGTCACATGGATTTACCCACGACGAAGGCTGAATTCTTTTCGACGAATGCAGATATGCCACTGAATAGAGAAATACATATTGAACAAAGGCTTGAGAGATCCGGTTACTGTCCTTCGATACGCAGCCACGCGAGTTGTGCATCGGTACTCCTTGGCCACCGCTTCTGCAACACGGTAGGTAGGTAGGTAGGCCATCTCCTCTCGAAGTATTGTAAGCGCGAGAAGCCCCATGCGAGTTTAGATACCTGCATGCGAATTGCCCGGCAAAAGTTCGCTGGCTAATTCAAGTTGCGGCACAGTGCATGGGGTCCAGATGGTTGGAGACTTGGAGGTGGAAGCGGACGGTGCTCAGGTTCCTTTCCTTGGCGACGACGGAACGGAACCTCCGTCTTGGCACCTAGGTACCTATCGATACCTACCTACCTACCCACCTACCTACAGTGCATCGCGGTCGGCCCCTGTTCTGCAACATACAACTCAATAAAGCTGCACCACCATGTCTGCACAGACGACAGAATCGATCTTACTGAGTTTTTCCCTACCAATCCGACTTTCAGTGTTCTAGGTAGGTAGGCCTCGATGGCTACATCCATCACACAACTCCTCAGACAGAAAGCCTTCGATTGGCATGACTGCCTCGATGCCCTCAGAGGCAAAGCGCTTCCTCGGAATTTGGGAAACCCTGACGCACGACTATGTCTCGTGAGCGGTCTCCGCAAACACGCCGCCTTCGCTCGCACCGCCGAAGTGCACGAACTATGCCAAACCGAGGGTCAGGACATTTTCGCACGTGCACGCAATGCCGGCCTGATCCAAGACAATCAAATACCCGATATTGAGCTGCTACGCAACAGGCTATGGCAACCGTATTGCATATGGTACCCGCGGCTCGCTACCGAAGACACCTATCGAAAATTGGTCGCCATCTCACCCGATATGCGGTATCAGGTTGGCCGAGCCTGTGCCGTCGGAGGCTTTTCGGATTTGTACAATGAGCTCGATCTCCTCCCAGACCCTAGTATTGCTGAAGAGGCTCGCGAAAATCGCCAAGGGCCGGCTGCCGAAGGAGCCCAGCGCATCTACGAGCAAATTATGGATGCGCCTACCAGATATGGTGTATTGAACGACTACACCCGCACGGTGGAACTGGACTCCCCACAGCCTGGAGCCTACCTAAACGCTGATACCGCTGTCTTCTCAACGTTGAAGCAACGCTTCAGAGCTTCGCGCCAATGTTCGGTGTGGCCGATCGAAGGGAAGCTTTTTGACATAACCGAGGACGGGGCCCTTGACGAAAAGGATGCGAAAGTAGATATAGCACCTCATATCCTTACCCCCAGAGAGATGGATCTGTTTGAATCACCCCTACCGTTCGATTTACCGACTAGGCATAAGGATCTATTAATTCTGGTAGCAGCTTTCGAGGGCAATCTCGACCGATATGCTCGTCTGCGTCGCCCTGGACGGGTAATAAAGGGCGAACTCAACTGCGTGATTGCAGGGGTTTACAAGAGTACAGCTCTGGCGCATTGGCTCAGCCGCAATCCGGACATTGTATCATTGCTCCAGACCCAGCAGGTCATCGGTCCGCCCGGCCCGTTGAACAGGGCTATTCACGCCCGGAGAGTTATGAACAACGACGTGCGCTATCTACGAGACGCACATCCGCCCGTCCCTCAGAATGAGCTGCCTTACTTCATATGGACCCCGACTATGCCCCAGGCATGGACCCTGGAAACGCTAGCAGAGGCGCTTCCTGCCATGCGGCCACAATGCGCGCGCGCATGCATCGCCGGTAATCTGCGTGATAGTTATCTCAAAATCATGGAAATGCGGGACGAACACGGCAAGCCCGTTGCCGTCGACCAGACTCTTCTATCTGAGGCTCGGCTATCAAGATCGTATGATTTCTTTCAACCCGACCTAGCACAACGCATCAGGGAACAAAAGCTTGAGCTACACGTGTCCGAAGAAAATGAATGGAAGTTTGATCTTCCGTGGTATGAGGCTGAAAAGAGCCGTTTAAACCGTATTAGCTCTTTTGAGGACTCATATGACGCTATCCATCGAAATTTGGACTATGACAGCTGGGAGGAGCTCGAAGACGTATACGCTTCTGATCTGGGCAACCTCTGGTTCTACCTGAGCACCCCACCCCACAAGAGGGGACATATGGACGAGAAGATGTATGAGCGGATCAAATCAAACTTACGGGAGCTTTCCGAGAGGCGATTAGAAGAGGCATGAAAGCTTGGCTAGTTATTGTTTGCGCAACACCGGGACATATTACCACATGATCCCACTCCAAATCATTCCGTACCATCACTGGTTGCATGCGTAGGTAGTATATCCTGGCCTACCTATTTGCTTCGAGTCACTCCAGACGGAAGCTCATGATTTCCGTACATTGAAGATGCATGGTACATGATACATGGGTCCAGTAAGAAGAGTAACACCACTGAGTGAGCCGCCGCCTGACACGGTACTTTCAGATTCATGTGCAATAGTAATTTCACCGTTGCGGGATATCTGAAGCTCGGCTATATTCAGATTTTCTGGGTTCTGTATCTAAATTAGGCCCGAGCAAGAGCGCAGGTCGAGACCGAATCACATACAAGAAAAACATGTTAGCATGCGGCACAGTCTCTACTTGCCAGATTCCTGGGCACGGAGACGTCCTTCCGTGAACATGTAGGCCGTCTCGCGAGGGTAATCGAGATTAGGCTCGCGCGGTATTGACTACAGCTTCCTGCTATCGCGCACACCCAAGCATTCTTCCGCTCAAAGCTTCATTGCGCAAAGGGTTCGCAATCTAAATTGGGGGCGAAATCGCTCGAAACAATCGCTCCCAGACAACGGTTCATCCAGGTTTACCAAACAGCGCGACAAGGAGCAATTCAAATCTCAATCTTTGATTACCAAGATCATGTTCTGGTTGGACTGTCTCTGTTGCGAGTGGCTCGAACTCGAACAGAACCTACCAACCAAAGATTCCCAAAGAACGTACGCCACTTCGATGCGTTTTTCAATATCATGGTTATTCACTTTCGGGGAGATCATATCCCTGCGATCCACGCTCAGCTATTACAAGCTCACTTTGCAGAATTACAAACTACCTTCATCAATGAAAGAGAACTTCACTAATAGTGAGTAGCATCTTCTTTTCTTCTCATTCACCTTGGAAACATCACGCTCACTTCCTCATCCTTCTTTACCTATTAACCACCCTCTTTCGTTCGCCACAGTATGCGATTGAATTCGGGTGCTGTGGCTCTCACAGCTTTCTGTGCTCTGATCTGCCCTGTCTCCGGTCTTTCCAAGGGACACGATGGTGTGGATTTCGGAAAGAATCTCTACGAGGTTCGGCTGCAGGCTTGTCCGATAGCTTGCGAATATGCCGGGAGTAACCCAGAGACTTGGGCAACCTATCACTCCTTCGAGGAGCTCGTATTCTGCGATGATACGATACTGTTCACATTCGATTTCCTCTCTACGGACTCCAATCCTCGGATCAAATCATGCCTCACCACGGCCAGTGGGCCGCGAATGCAAGCCGGGGCTTTTTATGGGCTCATCGATAACAACGTCACTGAATTTCCAACACCAGAGATCGTTGCTGAAATTCTCGCGCCGGAGCGTAGCATCACGTCGGAAGATGGCTCTTGTGGTGCTTCGCTTCGAAATTTCACTATCGGCACCCAATCAAGTTGGTCTGGTCAAGGCAACGGTACCTCTGAGGCAATAGCGAACGCCGTATCAGAACTTGGGAAGTATTTCCGTCAAATCGCCGGCTGCGGCTCATCGCTGATGTTTGCCCGCTCAGCGGAACATACTGTGGTGGGCGCCTTTGCGGGCGGTGACCTCGCCAAGTCCTCCGTCGCATCGGTCATTGAAGTTCAGACTGATACAATCCTGGAGCATCTTCCTGCCCAGTTTGCGATGCAGGCTTGTGGTACTATTACAAAAAATGACACAGCACTCATAGACACTCGGCTTGGAGTCTTTGCAGACTTGACTGGCGACTTTCAATCCGTTCAAACGATGCTAGGCACTTACGTGCAAGGCCTGGGAGATTGCGTTGAGGTCCTAGGCTCAAGCGAGGGGACCTTTCATACGTCCAATCGAGTGAAAATACTTACATCTTCCGTAACGTCAAACGACACGTCTCTGGAACTTTCCCTCGGCCGCCGAGCGTCATGCCGCGATATTCAAGTAGTGGCTGGCGATGGGTGCGGGTCCCTGGCGACAAGATGCGGCATCTCTGGTGTATCCTTCGAGAAATACAACAGCAAAACCCCAAACTTATGCTCCACGCTGAAGGTAAAGCAATGGGTGTGTTGCACCACCGGCGACCTTCCTGATCACACTCCTCAACCCAGCGCAGATGGCGTCTGCAACACGTACACTCTTCAATCAGGAGACGGGTGTTGGGATATTGGAGACAAGTTCGGCATTACGGTCGCAAATATTGAGGAGTACAACAAGCAGACATGGGGTTTCATCAGCTGCGACCCTACGGTGCTGAAGAGAGGCCAAAAGATCTGCCTCAGCAAGGGTACACCACCTATGCCAGCTGGGGACACGGGAGCTGTCTGCGGTCCCTCGGTAGTTGGTACCAAGCGGCCATCTAGCTGGAGCGATGTGGCTAAACTAAATCCATGTCCACTGAACGCCTGCTGTGATATTTGGGGGCAGTGTGGGACGACAGACGAATTTTGCATCGACACTACGGTCAACGGTCGGCCTGGAACAGCAAAACCAAACACAAATGGATGTATATCGAACTGTGGTACCAAGATCATCAACAACAACAAAGCACCCGCTAAGTTCTCACGCGTTGGGTATTTTGAGGCTTTCAACAAAGAGCGAGAATGCCTGCATATGGATATCACACAGATGGATCTGAACACTTACACGCACATTCACTTCGCTTTCGCAACCATCTCTACAGACTTCAAAGTCAACATGACCAAGGGTGTGAAGGAACAGTTCGATAAGATGGTGAAGATGGACTCCAAGGGTGTGAAGAAGATTCTGAGTTTCGGTGGCTGGTCGTTCAGTACAGACCACGACACCTCGCCCATCTTCTCTCAGGGGGTCTCGGATGCTAGCCGCGAGCTATTTGCCTCCAATGTTGTGCAGTTCCTTGTTGACAACAAACTGGACGGGCTGGATTTCGACTGGGAATATCCCGGCGCAACCGACATCAGTGGCTCTGTACCAGGAACAACCAGCGATGGTCCCAACTACCTCAAGTTTCTGCAGTCGGTCAAAGCGAAGCTGCCCATATCTAAGACCGTCTCAATCGCGCTGCCAGCCAGCTATTGGTATCTCCGTGGCTTCCCTGTTGATAAGATGGCGAAGGTGGTTGACTACTTCATATACATGACCTATGACTTACACGGTCAATGGGATCACGGTAGCAAAGATTCGAATCCAGGTTGTCCTACGGGTAATTGTTTGCGCAGCCATGTCAATAAAACGGAAACGAATACAGCACTCAGTATGCTCACCAAGGCTGGTGTGCAAGCCAATCAAGTCATGGTGGGCGTTTCGAGTTACGGTCGGAGCTTCAAGATGGTGGATCCAGCTTGTACTGGTGTGACTTGCAAGTTCACCGGGAGCAGAACCCAGAGTGACGCCGAACCTGGGGGCTGTACTGGAACATCCGGCTATATTGCCGATGCCGAACTGCATAGTATTATTGCGGCAGATGAGTGGGGTGGGGAAGAGATCGTGCAAACGTGGTATGACAGCAAAAGCGATTCAAACATGTTGACATGGGATGGCAACTGGGTAGCCTATATGAACACATCCACCAAGGACTCACGCATCATCTGGATCAAGGACCTGAACTTTGGCGGCGTCTCCGACTGGGCTGTCGATCTACAATCCTACCAAGATCCGATCGAGGGAGACACGTCAGGCGGTGAGCTTGTGGAAGCCCTATCTATGGAATGCGATGGAGACTACGATGACCTGGATGCAGTCGTGGAGGACAAGGCAAACATCCAGCCACACTGTACCTCGGAACATCTACTCGTCGCCATGGATGGCTTGCTGAACGACACTTTGAAAAAGTATGATGATGTCAAGAACGATTACAATGGAAAGTTCAAATATTACTCTGAGTATATCAATGATCTGATTAATCCAAAACTCGAAGACTGGATGGACAATTCGGAGAAAGACGATTCAACAAAGAAGGGTCTCGGCAATCGTTTCTTCAACTGCAGGTATCAGCGCAAAGGCGACAAAGCTTCCCGCTATGATGGCGCATGCCCCGTTCCCAGCGGTGTTATGGCAGGCACTGGAGGAATATATGATCCAGATATCAGCTTCACCATCGAGTATACACTGGAAGACAAGTATGATTTCGAGAAAGCGTTGGTGTCCGAAGCCGGCATTCAACCTGGCTGGATCAAGTGGGAAGATTGGGACGGGTACGACAGGTGTGAGGCAGGCACAGGTGGTGGCGGAAGCGGCCCAGACGCCAGGAAATTCCAAGCGGACAACAGCACACAAGACAACAGTACGAACATCATGGGTATACCCTGCATTCCTGTCACCCACATGCACAAAAACTTTCCACGGAAGGCGGACTCGATTAACATCACAGATCCCAAAACAGTGATGGAAAAGGCACTTCCAACTATCGATGGTCTTCGGGACCAGATAAAAGGTGCAGTCCTGGCGATCACTCTCGGAATGTATAACAGCTCGTTGGACGATTCGGATGCAGTCATAGCACTCTCCACACCGGTTCAAATGCTCGCACAAGCTGTTCAGCAGATGGACGACGTCAAAGAGATTGGCAGCGAGATCGCGGCTGCGAAGAAGAAGGAAACGATTCTTCTCATCGTGAGTCTAGTTTTGATGATCGTTCCTTTCGTCGCAGAAGTGGGTTTTGAGGTTGCAGGATTGACCGCATTGGCTCGCTTTGCTTTTATTGCTGGTGAAGTTGCCAACGGGGCAAATTCAATTGTTGAGATCATTGACAACCCGGAGAGCGCGCCGTTTGCGGTCATGGGCATTCTGTCTGGCGCTGCAGCCGGTAAGGGTGGCAGACTAGAGGATACGATGGCGGATGCCGCAAAAGCGAGGAAGAAGTTGCCGGATGCAGGAGCCATGGGGAAACGATTCAAGGAAATCGACGACAAGGTGCAGTCGGTATTGTCTCCTAAGTGCAATCTATAGTCGGGCAACTCTTGTAAACGTTCGTTAGCAGTTGTCGCGAGAGAGACTGGTAATTGATTCCCCTTCTTTGATAGTATCTTGATAACTTCCATTCATACTCCAGCAGCATCTTTCGCATCCATATGGCTCTACAATGCTCGTGAAAGTTACTAGGTACATATGTTATCAGCATGAAGGACTGACAACTACGAGAAGCCTCTCTTGAGTTTTGTTCGATGTGTATGTACACGTGGAATTCCACTAAGGTTGTCTTGCCGTTTTTCTGTTCGCTTGCTTTTATCAATCCAATTGATACGATCATGAACCAATTTGCTTGCTTCGCAAACGGCAAAATCTACCTATATAAATCAACGCGCGGAGATCGCAGTATCTCCACCACAAATACTCTATGGATACAGGTTTCTACACAGGCCTAATGAAAGAGGAAGCTGAAGCAAAGAGTGATAACGCCGGACGTCCAAGAAGAGCAATGAATCTAGACATTCTGCCCACACCGGTCGAACCCAACCGCAGCCACCGCCCCAAAGCACTGAGCTGCCCAGATTATCTTCAGAGCTTTACACGCCTAGGATGAATGACGATGGCACACCAGGCTACAATCCAAAAAGATATGGGGTTGGTTCTTCTCAGACTGGAAGAGCGTGGGGATCCCCTTCTAGGGAAATCGTTCCTCCTGCTATTTCACAAACTCTGCTAGGAACAACCGGTGGGATTGCTTCTCATCCTGCCGATCCGACCGGCGGTTCTCCAGCCATACGAACTGCCATCGATAAAGCGGTCGAAATTGCGGTCAAGAAGGCAATGAAGTCTATCCAGGAAGACACTATCAGAATTATGCAAGATTCCACTGACAAGAAAAAAGAGCGAGGGGATCTTTAGTGGTGCGGACGACAGCCAAGATCGAGAGGACACGAGAGAGAGTTTCAGAGATGACTGTGAAGCTGCATCGGCGCCTGTCGCAGGAGACTCCTCGCTGGAAAAAGACGAAAATACATCAACACCCGCGTCAGTCTCAGAGGAAGAGAATAGTTGCATCTGACCCCGCGCAAAGAAAATCAACGTCTATGTTCTTTCTGGAAAAGGTGCTTGGTAAGGATTCTTGAATATTACACATTAGGTAGTCTATCACGAACAATGAAACCTTCTACATGTACATGTCCTCATACAATTTTCGCACTTACTCAATCACTTCGACGCGTCGATGATTCCTACTTGAGTCCCAATGTACTGGCTGTCTAGGGTTTCCAGATCAGTGGCAATAAAGTCCGCGTTCTGCTCGAGAGTGGTGCCGTAGCGACTCATATTCATCGCAATGACAATAATCTTCCCGATCAGCGGAATATTCTTGAGCCATGAGTCTTTCCACAAAGGTGGTGTCTGCGCACTGGCCGTCAGTCTTGTGTGCGAGCTCTTCGTAGGAACAGTGAAATTCGAGGACTCTGGATCCATGTTGCTTGGGCAGAGCATGGACCAGTCGAGTGTATTCGGTGGAAGAGATTTGAGTAAAGCCAAGTTCTTGCAATGGTCGCGCAAGATGGGAACACTGTAGATGTTAGCCTCGATGTCGCTGTGTGGGAAGTTCGCCGTTTCACTTACTGGTCGGATAACAGAGAACTCTCTCCTGGGAAATGCAATGCTCCCATCCCACCTAGAAACCATACTCTCAATGGCTTCTTCCGCTCAGCACCAGCTTGTCTCACACCTTCAACAACGGCGGCGACGATTCGCGGAAGGTCGCTCTTGCCCCAGAGAGCCACTGCTGCAAGGCCGGCGGAGTTGACAACGGCATCGCACTTTTTATCCAATATGGCAGTTCTTATTGAATTTGCGTCTAACGCGCTGCCTTCGATAACGGATAGCTGGCGATGAACGGACTCTGTGAGAAGAGACTCAAGCTTTTGAGCAGATCGTACGTGCGCAACGACATTGTGACCGTGTGTGAGAAGAGCGGAAACGAGCCGAAGGCCCACGTTTCCGGTTGCTTCGATGAGGAGGACCTTCATATAAGCTGTGGTTATTGTGGTCGTGTGGTGATCGTTCGTTGAATAAGTGTAATCAATTCTGAGAAAACTATTTGCGAATGGGCAGTGTGTAGTGCGATGAGAAGTGTTGATTTGAACGTGTTGGAATGAAGAACACGTTTATGTTCAAAAAGCATCTAGATATGTCATTCCTACCCAGGTAGATTCGGTGCGTCTTTCAAAATGGGTTGCTGCATCGGGACCAAGTTGTCCCGCGGCTTCAATGGCGATTACCGGTAGGTAACGGAAAGCGGCAAGGTGTAGGAAGTTCGATCACTCCAAAAGTGCCTTTGTCAGCCCATGCACCAATCACAGTGAATTGTCCCTAATAGATCGGGGTCGGTGCAACTCATCGCAGACCTCCGATTGGAGCATTCTTTGGTGTGTCTTTAGCACAGTTACACGTTTGCATAATAGGCTTGGAATATACTACAGGTAGTTGCGCCGACTGCATGTGCTGACCGATGTCAGAACAACATTCAGTTAGAAGGACTCTACCTACTACATTCTTTACGGGGCGTAATTCAATGGTGTTATAAGGATCCGACAGAGTCAGAATATCATCAGTCTGACCTACCATAAGTACCGATTGTATCTGCTCGCAACGTCTGTGGGCAAGATCATTTTAATCAAGCTTCTTCGCAAACTGCGTTCAAGGTCAGATAATTTTCATCTATTTTTTCAAATATAAACACGAATCCTGCTGGATAATATTCATCGCAACCTTGCGCCTCGGAAATTCGAATTACCGATCTAGAACTCGTGCAACATGTCTTCTCAATTGGCGGATCAGCCCTTTCCACTCATTGCAACTCTTCCATTCTCCGAAGACGTGTGTGCTTCACTAACGTACAAGTTTGAACTTCCCTGAAGAATCGAAGTAGACCTCCCACTCAGCATACTACGTTGCTACTCAGATGGCGCTCGCCCACAACGACTTGATTCGTGGCCTGAACAGCATTTAAATCCCAAGCCATCCACATAACTGCTTCAGAAATCTCCACTTTCTGTAATTTCCTGGCTTATTGCCAATGCTGGTGTGAGTATATGCACCACCACCACGATACAGAAGAGGAGCAATTCTTCTTCGAGATTGAGAAGACCAGAAGCGTCGCAGGACTCATGGAAGCGATTGTCGAGCAGTACCGAGCGTTCACGCCGGGTTTTGAATCTTTCGACGCGTGGGTGAAGTCCTGTCAGCTTAAGGACTTCGACGGGAAGAAAATGAAGGAGCTCTTCGATGTGTTCGCTACACCCCTGCATATAGATTTGGTCGATGAAATTGCCACACTGAGAGCGCTGGATAAATACGATAGTGATGTGATATGCCTAGCGTACAAGAGGTTCGACAAGTCTGCTATGAATACAGACAAGGTAAGACACTTGTTTGCCCTTGAGTGTGTTCCAGCTTATCTGCGATGACACCAGTATCGAATTGGACCCCTTGTGTTTGGAACGGCAGACAGAGCGTTCGAAGGTGGAATACATAACAAGTAACGTGGGATGTCATCAGCAACGACGTGTACACTAAAGCGTATCTCGCTGACCCGCAGTTGTGAAGTAGCCTGAATCACGTGGTGGATAGCATGCTGATGTGGAAAAAGGCTTCAAGAGCAAGGGCAGGCTTGAAGGTGATGTAATCGTGATTAGGGAGAAATAAGATGATGAGAGGGTCGCAGGTGGCCGTGGAGGCGTGGCTGATGGAGCGACTCAACGCTGTGAGTAAGAATTCTCTGGCCGCGGGGCTGCGCACAGCGATCTCATTGTGAAAGGACTCATGGTGAACCTTTCCTGCGGTCTTTCCGAAACAAAGCCCACTTTTACATAGTAAAAACTACAGCTGACATAGTTGACTCCATAGGCTTGCGAAAGAAAAAGTAAAACATCAGAGATATAAATCTCAGTCTAGTCTACCGTTGTGTTTAGAAATCTTCAAAATTGGATAGAGAATAAAGAAATCATCAATGCTAGAAGCTGAAGAGTTTGTATACCTTTCCATGTTCGGTACCCCGCCACCGACTCTATGCTGGTTTAGGAAACCCAAAAACTTTCGGAGACGACTCCGTACCAATGTCTTTATATCTCTTAATCATCTTCTGCTCTTTCTCACCTGATTGAAAAGAGAACATGCTGAGCCACAACGAAAGAGTATCATGGCAACCCCGACGACTTTCCCTGGAGCCGTAGAGACCCTATCCTACCAGGGTGACTCAGGAGACACTTTCAATGCGACATTCCCCCCAGAGACCTTCACCTTGGTTGCACAAGATGTTATGTGCGCCTACCCCATCAGCGACATATACGCTCCCGCAAGCAGATACCTCTTCTACGTGCTCGTTGTCGTAACCTTCTGCTCAATCCGCATCCGCTGGCTCTCCCACGTCTTCTTCGGCGCAGTCGTCGCCTACGCAGCCTGCGCCGCCATCAATGGCTTCATCATTATATCAAATCAGCCATACATCCAGGATCCGCAGAACGTCACGATCCCCTACATGTCATCGACCTCCAACTGGACCACCGGCCCGAACGCCGTCAATGCCCTCGTCACTAACACCACCACCGTCACTGTGCAGCCCGACGCCGTGGAACTGGACATCGACCCCATCACTGCTATCGTGGTGACCGCCTGCCTCGTCGGGCTCCCCTTACAAATCTGGTCCCGCACCATGCGCTCCTCGCTCATCATCCGCTACATGATCCTCCTCTGGAACATCACCATGCTGGCAGCCTCCGTCTGCGCTTTACTCGCCTGGTCCTCCACGAACCTCGCAGCGCCCCAGTACCGCTTCTGCTTCGCGGGCGTGCTGGACCCGGATGCCCAACTCAGCGACGGATGGGACCCAAAGTACTGGCAGGGCAGCTGGAACGCGACAATAGCGGGCATCTTCGAGCACCCGCAGACGACGTGGCAGGAGCTCAGCAACAACTGCTTCTACCCGTGCTGGAACACGTCGCAGGTGATCCGGCAGCGGACGGCGCTGAAGAGCGTCGTTTCGACCCCGCACACCAAGTTCGCGAAGCTGCACAATCCCGCGCGGCACCAGGGCGACGATCTTCTTGCGCTGCTGATTTACATCGCGGTATGGGGATTTTCGCTGGCGCAGATTTTCCTGTATCTGGTGAGTGTGCTGAGGTTGGGGAGCAGAGAGTTGAGGGCTACGATTCACGAACCGCATCACCTGTGGAGGAAGAAGGGGCTTGTGTGGAGGCAGCTGAAGGCAGATGGAGGGAGGGCTTGGGTCACGCTACGAGGGATTGCGAGGATGCCGTTGCGCATAAGACGGGAGGTCAGGGGGGGAGAGGAGTGGCCGACACTGCATGACTTGGTGCCCGTGCTGCGGCTGTTGATTGACATCAATTCACTCATCGTCCTCGTTGCAGTGTTCCTGCTATCGCCGTGCATAGTGGTAGCGTTCATATGCTGGATCGAGTGGTACATACGCAATGACGGTTCTGCGAACGAGTCGATCAGCCAGGTTGGGCAGTGGGCGCCGTTGGTTTCTGTCGCCGTAGTTTTGTTGGCGTCCACTGTCTATCATGTTTTAAAGGGTCCGTTGGCGAATGCGCACGAGATACGCACGGAGATCGAGGAGAAGGAGGCGAGCCTGCTGCAACTGAGGGAGAAGTTGGAGAAGATAGGCGGAGCGGAGGACGTCGAGATTAGGACGCCAAGTGAATCTTTGTCGCGACCGGTGTCACAGTATGAGAGGCGGCGATGTTCTGTGTAATGACCGGGCAGATGGGTGGGAGGAAAATGAAGACATTGACCAAGGTCGACAACGGAAAACATTGGAATCTGCGTGCAGTTGCTATGGTGTCACAACTCTGTTCCCCTCCCACTCACGGCGTTGTAGTAACATTCTTCTGCGGCCAGTTAATCCCCTTATCCTTCGCCCCCGAATTATTCAGCCCAGCACACTGATACAGCCCCACAGGATTATTCGCCGTCGCGCGCATATACTGCAGATCCAGACACTCGGCAGGGCTCGACCCCGTCACAGCGATGCGACCGTCCGCCATTACAGTCCAATTCTGCCCAGGCGCGGTGTCGGAGCAAGTGTTGACGTAGACGTTGGCCATGTCTTTCCAGGCGGCTGTGTGGGCCGGTTAGTTAGCCGAATGATGAAGTAGGAGGGAGGTGGGACATACTCTTTGCGCCGGCGTCAAGGCACAGAGTTGGCGGGTCGCTGTTTGCCAGGTAAATCTTGGAGGTGTTGGAAGTGAGCAGCCAGTGCTGGTCTGCTTTGTTGTTGACAGTGTTACTTGAATATGTATTAGCTAAGATGGCGTGAACAGGCGTGAGCTTTTTCACTTACACGACAACAGTGCTTCCGGTTGTCGTTGCCTTTGCCTGCACGACAAACTTGGTGTCAACCATAGTTTGCAGGTAGACTTTGTTGTACCCCGCAGGTACCACGGCCTGGGCGAGGCCCATAGTGGAGAGTGCGAGCGTGAGCACGGAAGTGGTGAGCATGGTGACGATGTTTGTGTACAGTTGCGTGAGTGGGTCGCTATACTTGGTTGTTGCGGGCGGAGAGTGTTTATGTAGACATGCTGCTCCATCAAGCATAGACTCATGACGAGTAGGATTTGAGTTTCATTACAGGATTAATCATGCGTAGATGGCGACTGGGCCATGGAGACATGCGAGGCCCTTGTCTTCATCGACGTGGAGTGCTGTCTTATTGGCGAGGAATAAATGATCGAAAGTTTGAGTGCGCAGTGCCGTAAATTGTCCGCAAACCAGGCATTATGTGTTGGAACGCATTGTCTCTGGTCGTCTTGTGGGTTCGAGTTATTGCAAGTTAATCTGCGTGCGCCCCGGCTGGAAGGATAAAGTCCAACTCTTTCACACTGGAGGAACGCGAACACAGATGTGGGCGCGCGCACGTGCATCCCCCGCACTGTTATTGTGGAGACATGGGGCCAGCATATGCGGCAGTTGATCGTGGTCGCCTGGTTGCGACGATCCGATGTATTGAGAGTTGGCAATTATTGCATCAGACCGGGTTGTGGCCTGACCTTCGCGACTAATCCAGGTCAAATTGAGAAATGTTGCAGCATATCGGGGAAGCACTATATCAACATGAGAAATCTTAGTCTGCGATTCGAATGTTTTCAATGCCCATGATACATGATACAATTGAGGTCAATTGAGAGGAGTACGCCGACCCGAAAACAAGGAAAAATTAAGAGTGGATATCGCCTTGCCGGAGTTTCCCTTACATACACTTGCATCCAATTATATCCCAATATACAACCAGATGCGCCAAATCATGTCTCATAGATAGTCATAGAACTCAACTCGACCAGAACCAGCCAGCCTTCTTGTTGTCGTTCTTGCGAGGATGTTCCTGTTGTTTCTGCTGAGTAACAGCTTCCCACATCCTCGATGGATGGTCAGTCCCTTCCCCCACGGGGTCTTGTCCACGTTCTGTGTGGACAGTCTCGGAGCTTTCTTCTCGGCCATCGTTGAAGCGCTTCTTAAGTACAACCTTTGTGGTGACTGTACCATCTGGATGTACCGTGCGCTCAGTGGTGGTAAGGGTCGAGAGTACAGAGGGGCGACCCTCTGTTTGGGCGTCGGATCCGAAGGAAGGTACATGACCGAGTAAACGTTCGTAAGCTTCCATTTCTGTTTCCGGCATACCGCTGGACCAGCCACCTTGCTTGGTCTTGGGACTTGGAGGCTCGTCGTGTTGGTCCTCGTGATCATGAGCGTACTCATAGCTTGGCTCCTCGGCTGTTTGCTCGCCCTCCCATGGAACCCGGGGGTACTCATTCTTGGGTGGTAGGCCAACGAAATCCCGGTCTGTCTGGTCGAAGAAACGACGGGACCAGCTGTCGTGCAGCAAGTGGTCGGATTGGCCTAACTTCTCTCGAGGAATCAGAGGATGGCCGCTTTGAGAACGAAGGAGGTCCTCAAAGGCATCTCTGGGTATACCAACACGCACCAGCTCTGCAGCAACATTAGAGTTCCCAGCCATGTCATACACGTCTTCAGTCTCAGCACTCTCGCGACGGAATAGTTCTTGGAATATAGGAAGGAGCGCCTCGTCCAGCTGATGCAGGAAACGTTGCTGCTGTTCCACCCAGCTCTGTTGTTCGGAAGACATGGAGCGGTCGTCTGCTGCATCGCGGTGGTCATCTTCTTGCGTGTTCGTAAACATGGACTCTTCTCGTCGTCGGCGCCATTGACGGCACCGGTCGTGACGGTCCGCGATATCCTCATCGGCATCGAATGGCTTAGGGAAGCCCCAGTCCCATGACCAGCCCCATTGCTGTCCCTTTTCGTTGGCCACGCGCTCTGCCAGCTGTTTCCTGCTGTTGCCGTCGCGTGATTCGGAGACAAGACCTGCCCGAGTCTCGGTGAGGCTGCTTCCCCGGCCGCCGTCCACGATCTGTCTTCGGAGCTCGTCGGCAGCGTAGTTGAGCTGCAACAAAGTTTCGCCCATGCCCAATGCCTGCTCGACGTTCCCGGCACGATAGAGCTCGCGGCATTCTGCCATCACCTTCGCCGTTTCTTCCTCAAGCTGGTGGAGATGGTCGCATTTGGCTTTGTCTGCGCGGCCGAAGAGGCAGTGTTCGCGTGCGACGTGGACGTTTTTGTAGTTGGCGATGGTCGCAGGCAGCGTGAAGACGGTGTTCAAAAGCGACGACGCCTGCGAGTCGGCGAAGCGGCGGAAGGCGATGAATGGGTTGTGCTCGTCGAACTGGTCGCGATCGCGGTTGCTGCTGCGGCTGCGATTGCCGCGGGGGTCGTTGTCATCCGAAGCCATGCTGGATGCGACGCGGTGAATGTGAGGGTGATGAATAGCGGTACAGGAGGCGCAAGCACGGCTACTGTTTGATAAGAGGCGGGGTGGGAGCTAGGACTCAGTTCCAGTGAATGGCGCATCGTCGGCGTTACATCTCGCGCCTCCGACCTCGTCTCATCGCTCCCAGCTCCCAGCCAACCGCGGTTGCAGTGTGATCTGCTGTTCAAACATCTCCATCGCGAACAATCCTCATAAGGGCCATAAGGGCGTTTTCGCCTGTTGCGATGCGCGCGGATGTCGTTTATCGATTTTCGTGTAGTAGCCTAGCCCTCTCCCTCTCTTTCACACCGTGCTCAACAGCAATTGCAAATCGACTCTTATGACCACATCGTACGGACCAGCAATCACATGGCACCGATCGGAGGCGTCTTGCCGTTCGAAGAAATAAAGAAGTCGAAACAGGATCAGGATAGACGGGATAGATGCAGACACTTACGCACGATTTTACAGATATGGCGATGCTGAAGGCCGAAGCGGTAGGTAGGTATCTGCTATGCCAAGATCCATCTTTCAGATGCCTCCCCCGACGTAATATCGTACGGCAGAGCCCATCAGTTCGCGCCTGTGGGACAGGACATGGTACGGTATGCCTGCAGCAAGTGGACGTGGAATCCTGGATGGAGACATCCATTCCAAGCACACCGGATAACACTTGTGCCTACCTACCCCCCGCCTTACAGCTGCTTCCCACCCTCCTACACCCCTCCGGACACTCCGCCTCCAAATCATACTGCCACCCAAAATACACATCCGTCTCGTTCGTCAGCACCTCACCGATCAACCTCGTCGCTGTCCCCAGGTCAAAACTCTCCCTGAACACCTCCATCGAACTAATCCGGATCTGGCCCCACCCCTTCTCGACCAGCGTGTCGATGCTGGTGCCGTAGATGTACTCTTTAAAGCCTGCCCAGCGGATCGCAGACGCGCACATGGGGCATGACTCCGCGTTCGTGTAGAGCGAGAGTTGGGAGAAGGCCGCGAGCGCCGCGCTGGTGCTGAGATTGTACGGTCCCGAAGGGGACGTGAGGACGGCAGTGCAGTTTTGAATAGCAGCGATTTCGCCTTCAACTCGGCGTATCATGTGAGCTTGGGTACTGCTTACACAACACAAAAACAAAAACTATGAATGCTGGTCATCTTACCGTGCAGCGTTGGATCGCCCTTTCGACGGTTCGAATTCGCGCCGATGCAGACTAGCTCTCCGAGGCCGGGTACTGTGTGGTTCACGATGGCGGTGCCAAATGCGCCGAACGGACAGGGCTCACCGTGGACATCTTGCAGTGCTTTGTTCGCTTTGCGCATCCAGTGAGCGCGGGTGGAAGGCGGGATGCCATTGATGGCGAGAGGCGCCTGGGCCAGCGTACTGGAGTCCGAGCGGATGCGGTGATGGTGGGATAGCGCAAGTGGGAGTACGAGCGCGATGGAAAGGAATGATCGTACAGACATCATGGCCGATGGTGCAGTCGCAAGCCTCGACTCAGGGTAGGTTGGAATCCGGGAATGGGCGGGGCTACATGTCGAGGTTTAAATGCGCTGCGATAGGTACCTAGGTGGGGTACCTACGACGCCTAGGTATGTATTTCACACAGATCCAACGATAACGCTATACCTGAGGAAGTCAGCCTAATTTATCGTATTATCACGTCGAATATCGAAAGACTTTGTCAGCGGAAGCTTATATCTGGCCGATGCGCCTCGTTGGTCTCTCGACTCCCAGGTAGAACATTCGGACATTCTTCCCACCTTCAGTGTCCAGCCTATCATCCACAACCAAATCCTGCAAACACTTGCTCAGCGGATCCAGTGCGTTCGGCTCCGGTCCCGCATTGATACAGCGGTAATGGGCGAGATCGGCATATTCCTGGCAGGGGCTTTGAGAGGTAGAGGCGGCGGAGTTGCTTTCGAAAGTGTCTCTGATTAGACTAAGGAGGTTGGCGCCTTTGGTGACTGCCGCTGCAAAGCTTATTATAGGTATGCTGGACATTGTGCAGTCTCACTCGATATATAAAGAGCATGAACTGAGTGTGGTGCAGACGGTACGAGTGCATGTAGAATGCTTGTAGCTTATACACGATTGTTAGGATGAGACAGTGTATTAACTGATCTACTGGTTTATGCGGTTTCTTCAGCTTGCGTTCGTGCGCATGGTCAATACGGTGCAAACCTGGCCTCCTCGCCCTTCCGCTTGTCCTTCTTTTTGTCTTTTCGCTTCTCCTTCCTATCCTTTGATTTTGAATTTGGATCAGCGATATCTCCGGCGACTTCAGTGTTCTGTTCGCTTGCCATTTTCCAGGCGCGGACGAAGCCGTCTTCTCCGCAGGTATAGGTCGTACCTGTCTGCGGAATGTTAGCAACCATGCGACGGTTCTAGGCGCTCTGGAAGAATACTCACATTTGTATCGGTGAACAGATCACGCACAATTTCCTCTCCGTGGGCGCCTTCATGTAGGATGGGCCGCTGCGGGTTGCATATGTAATCGAGAGGACCGCCTTGCGGATTCTTCTGCACAGGAAAGAGTGTGAGGTTGCTAGAGCTAGATGCAGTCAGTACCACGTGCAGAGAGAGATACATCAACCTTGAATAGGCTAGCTCACCTGTGCTTCCCAGTGGCAAGATACGCTTTGTCGCCTACCCAATGCATCTTCGCCAGGTACTCGCAGCTCAATTGCTCCCGTGTATCGCCATAAGCTTTCGGTTTCGGTTCCTCCTTCTCTTCTTCTTGGCTCTGAAGCGCGTAGAAGCTCAGCGTCTCATCCGTGCCCATGGCATAGATGTCAGTAGAGGGAAACATGAAGCCTGCGCGAGCAATAGCGGAGCGATGGTTGATGACCTGGTATAACGCGTCATCCTCGTCGGCTTGTGTGATGTCGAAGACATTGACCAGACCATCTGTACTCGCAGACAACAGTAGGTTTGGGAGATTGGGGTGTATTTGAAGATCCGTGACAGTATCTGTGTGCGACTCAACGTATTCGCGAACCGGAGCTTGTGGGTTGCGCTGGTCCCAGATGTAGACCGGAGAGCCGCGCGGTCCGTCCTCAGGATTCTCAATTCCAGCGGCGAGGAAGTGCTTCTCTGAGTTGCAAACAAGTGACGATATGAGTTTCTGTGCTTCGTCAAGATCAGTATCTCATAGCCACGCAGGTGCTGGAGCACTTACGGCTCTGAATTTGCGCAACTGCCGTTCCAGGGCTCCTTTTGTCCCAGAATTTTATCAACCCATCTCTTCCTGCGGTTGCTACGAGGTTGCTCTGCTGGTCGTTGCCGCGCTCCAGACACGTGACTTTCTCGTTAACATTCCTGACGATACCATTTGGAAGCGTGATGAGCGTGGTCGGGTCGAAGAAGCGAAGAGAGTCATCAGAGGCAATTGCAGCGAGTTGGTCGGTTCGGCTATATGTGAGCGGATCTTGCCGCGGCGCGGTGGAGACGATCCTGTAGATGTACGAGTTGGGTGGTAAACCCAGGTCGGACTGGCCGAGTTGCGCAGCGTTCATGTCGTCTTTCGATGATGATGGTATGAGGTGTTTAACTTAATGTCAGTTTGCAGTGTTGTGGTATCACAATCTGTGTTAACTACAGTTAGTCGTGGTAAGTGAAGTTCGTGCCCGAACAAATTTTTCGAGTGGACAACACACAATAGGCGTGATCACAATGGGCGCGCAATCAAGAGACTCATGGTGCATAGCAATAGTGTTCTTGACAGGACAAGTTTCCCCTTCTACCTAATCATGCACGTTCCTGAAGCATACTTCATCCAGCCTACAAACGGAGCAAGCAACCGCTTCGTTGTCGGGAGGCATCAGGACACTGTAAGAAGACGACTCTGCTCGCCTACGTTCACTGCTCTGCGCACAACCACAGCGTGAAAACTGCAAGTAAACCTGCAAGCCGTGCAGATGAAAGCAAACTTGAGGATTGACTTCACGAAAACATGTAGCCCTGGATATGAAACTCATCAGGTCATAATTATAGGCCAAATGAGCGATTAACTACGGGCATTTCTTCGCGGATTCCTCATGTCCCAGTACCACTGACATAACGCCAGCGGAAGGGCCGTCACTCCGCGATCTCATACCCGAAAGTCGAGGCGGCGATATCGAGGTTCCTGGAGAGAAGAAGAACTGAGGCGCGCGCGCGAATAATTTTCGGGTGGCACTCAGGCGTTGACTAAGCGGGCCGCTGTGATTGGCCGCTTCGGCAACGGCTCGGATGCTGGGCTTCACGATTGTGAGAGAGCAACGACATTACCATCACCGTCGACGACCCTCTCCCCTCCAAACCAATTGGCAGCCGCTGCACGCATTATGGCTTCCCAGCGAGTGTTCCAGCTTGGCCTGCGACGGGCAGCCGCCCCAAGCTTCATGATCCAGCCAGCCGGGCGCATGGTCCAGCGCAGGTACGTAGCTCGTGACACCATCACCAGCCGCCCAGAGGAAGTGAAGCTGACACTGTAACAGACTGGCAAATACGATCAGCAAGGAGTCTGGCGAGGAAATACTCGCCAAGCAGCGCCTTCACCGTCCCGTTTCCCCGCATCTTGCCATCTACAAGCCGCAGATTACCTGGTACGCCTCCGGCCTCAACCGTCTCACCGCCGTCATTCTCAGCGGAGGTCTATACATCTTCGGCATTGCATACCTCGCGGCTCCCACGCTCGGATGGCACCTCGAGAGCCAGTCCTTGGTCGCTGCGGTCGCCGCATGGCCGCTGTGGGCTAAGGCCGCCGCCAAGTTCACCGTCGCTATGCCCTTCTTTTTCCACAGTGTGAACGGCCTGAGGCATTTGGCTTGGGATGCCGGTGTTGGATTTAAGAATGCCACCGTTATCCGAACCGGCTGGACCGCCGTCGCCGCTACCTTTGCTTTGACGACCTACTACACTTTCCTCCATTAGAGATGGAGGTTGAAAGATGGTGGACATGTGCGAAACACGGCGAGGGAATATGCTAGCGTTTGGTGTCAGTCAAAGTCGGGCGGTAGTAACGAGCCAGGGCGGGAGAGAGGAGAGGCCGAGGGGGAGTAAATGTACATTTTCTGTTTAAAACATTCAATGTTAGACGCAATCTATCTATTAAACGTGAGCGCTTGGGCCAGTACCCATTGGCTTGTCTCGACATTGGAAAGTGAGATTTGCTGCGCGCTTTCGGATTTTGGACATTGCTGCAATCGTGTCTCATGATTATCATCTACTAGAGACTTCGTGATGAGTTTGGACAGTGAACGCCGTAGCTACAAAGTATTGGTGGGTGTTATATCTTCTCACAGGAGGAACACTACTCAGTACATGTGACTTTCGTCTTGTATACAACGCCCATGTATCCAGGACATGCTCGGACCTCAGGACAGTGCCTTCATTCCAGCCTTTGATCGTATTGAAGATGCTGGCATCATTTGGAGAGCACCACTTGGGTCTGCATCTTTAGAGACAAAGCAACACCGAGAGGCCGTCACGTGTTCACGCGTCAGCATCATCCAACCGGAGAATCAACGTCGCGGGGCTAAGTAGGATACCTTCCTCCACCAATGTTGCACCGGAACGGCTCCAGCAGGCTATCGTGATGATGGCAGAATCGCAAGATTGGACGGTGTTGCACGACAAAATCTACGATGTGAGTCGTCTCCTCGCATGCATGCAGTGCGGCAACACCCCGGTCACTCTTGCAGATCATGAGTGAGCGCATCCTCTGACGCCACTACATAGGACCCGTCCCAACTTTCCCACCTGCTCCGCCAGCGGGCAGGCAGCCAGTTTGCCATTCACTCTTTCGATTCGAACGGCCAGCATATTTTCTCCGCAACGCCCACGTTCCCTTCCCAGCGGCCGCCTAGCCCACAGCGCGCCGCCGCCGCGCTTTCGCTCTCTCTTTCACCAACGCGTGCGGCAGCCCGACGCGTACGGTTCGCCTCGCGCCATGCCACACCGAACCTCCACAAACACCACTCGGCACCGGTCAGCACTGCGGGGTATATGACGGTAAGAGAGGACGCGCGCAAACCCTACCAATCGTTCAACGGCGCCATGGACACTCCCGGCGACACCCAGGCGGATCCTGAGATCTTCAAGATGCTCACCAGTGGGACCTACGCTAGCAATGGCATGCTTGGGGCCGCGTTCGAGCCAGTCGTTCCTGTCGCCGACGAGTACAGTTCAGAATCAGGTAGAAACTACACGACTGTCTCAAGTCAAGAACAGCCCCGCGACGGCGGCCTCACCAGTCCCGTCACGATAAACGACCATCAAGATACGCAATTTCGCGCTCAATACGCAGAGACTAGTCCTCTCAAGCTCTTCGAGACTCCAGCCGCCTACCCAAGCAGGAAGCGGGACAGCCAGAGCCAAGTGCTGAGCTCGGCGGCAAGGACGAACACAACCCCGGGCACAGTATTGTCTGCGTCCGCGTTCTTTAGCTTTGGTGAAGACCATGACATGTCTCTTACCCAAGCTTTTAATGCTACGCAGGCGAAGACGTCTCCCGCTGTTGGCAACCCGAACGACGACGTCGTCTTTCAGCGGCCTTCTCCAAATTTCACGCACGCGAGGCATTCAAGCGCCGACGCCATGGTGTCTAGTCCAATTAAGCAGCATAATCGGAAAGGGCCAGTGAATGATGTAACCACGCGATCTTCTAGTGAACCGCGGGCCGATTACGAATCGATGAAGCATTCGCAGGAGCGGCGGAAACAGGAGCAGGCGGGTGAAGATATCGTCTATGAAGAGCAGCAGGACAGCTGGGAGCAACCCACGGCCATCGGGAAGCATTACGCCAGGCGGAAAGCGAAGGAGCTTTTCGAACAGGAAGCCGCTAAATCACTGGCAAGCGTCTCAGCTCCAACGCCCTCGGAGCGTCGTTCGAAGCAGCATGACCTGTCATTCATGAAGGCTACGAACACTTCCTCAGACAAGCCCGGAGGCACGGAACGGATTCATCATAATGGTCCCTACGACGGTGCAGGTGCCGATGCGCCCTACCAATTGTCGCAACCACTGCCAAGAAATCATGGCACGGCTCATTCACCTAATGGGCTGTCTCGAGATATTTGCGCCCGCGGCTCCGCACCGGCCACCGTGAAGAGAGTAGCTGGGGTCGAACAACGCGTTCAAGTACCCGACACCTCGTCTCACCCGGCTCACATGTTTTCTGAAAAAAACCCTTCGCATAACCCTTCTCAACGAGACCGTTCCCCATCACAACCGCCGCCAGAGTCGCAAAGCCGACCATCTGCGTCTCAACCTGTGTATAAAGGCCTCTCGAGGCTCCGTAGTAGCAGAGAAACGGAAGTCGTTATGGACTCGCAACCGGACCCGGCTGGTAGCTTTGGTGCTTCGCAACCTGCTCCACTAAGGTTTCCATCTTCACCGTCGACCAACCAATACAGCATCAACCAAACAACAATGCTGCCGAAATCGGCGCTTTTCAGCTCACCCATCTCCTCGGCCGTTCCGATGCCACCGAAGTCTAGCTCTCAAGCACTTGGCATGACCATGGGCAACGGTGACACGGTTGATGGAGCCGAAGAAGGCGTTTCCAGCAGTCCACCCTTGGGCGCGCAAGACGATGACATAAGCTACGACGAGCATGCATACGAAGAAGATTCGGACGTCGAACCAAAGGACCGGAACGCTCAGACTAGCGAAGGCGATGTGAAGTCGGCAGAGGCTGACGATGATGATCAATTGCCCACACCGCGCAATGGGCCCAACAATCACGCCAAACCAGCACACGAAGACGATGCAGGAGACGAAGAGCGTGCCGAAAGCACCCGCGATGATGATGAAGTGCCTGAGACTATCGAGGAAGTGGACGAACGGGACGTATTGATCCGCTCGACTCACCCTGAAGTTGGCCAAGAAGAGAGTGCAAATACATCGATGGGCCCGCCGGGTACCATTCGCCAATCGACTGTTCCCGAGACCGACTTGCTCGAGGATACCCAACTTTCGGTGTTCCCCGAAGCCGCAGACGACACGCAGCTCGACTCTACTGGGTCAATTACCGAATGTCCTCCTGCTGGGATTTGGGATGGTGAACATGATGACCACGTTGACCATGCCCAAAACAAGATCGATAGAAATGAACCCCTCAATACTGGGAAAGAGTATGAGTCGACATCGCAGGTTGCCCATGAAGTCAACAGCACCATGGAACAGGGTGTGACTGCACCTTCTCCGGCACGATTCAAGGGTATTTCATTACAAGACATTGCGAACGATCCAGGCACACAACAGTCTATCGACCTTGAAGGATTGGAACTACCGCACCTAAGCTTTGAGGGCGATTCGGACGATCCACTAGATGCAATGATAACGCGAGAATCACGATTCAGTCCGCGGAAGAAACGCCGGACAACCTATAATACGAAGAAGGCCTTTCGGAGCACATTTGAGGAAACGGACCCCGTTTACGATCAATCAAGCAGTCCGTCGCACCGCAGCATCGCACATGTAGCGGCATGGTCCCCCCCGACGACCCAGGATCGCGAAGCACAAGGAGCTCAGGCCGTTTTGCGTGCTCGAGCGAAAGCTGGCATTACTCAATCAGCAACGTTGAAGTCCAAGACACGCTTCAAGTCAAATCAGCCTCGAACCCCCCGCAAGGGTGCCTTGAAAACGGTGAACAAGGCGTTGCTGTCTAAGTCACCGGGCAGGACGCCGTTGAAGACGACGGTCCGAGACCAGACTGCAAATGAAACGACTCCTACTAAGTCTACACAGACACCCAATGCCGATATTGAGATGCGCGACGCAGACGACCTCGAAGCCGAGGACGAGCCTCTGCAAGACGCCAACATCCCCAGCATCGAACGTGTAGATGGGGAAGCACCGGACGGTTTTATCGAAGATCCGTCAGGAGAGCCTGATATGCCTGATCGCGTTTTCGCCTACTGGCCCGGCATAGGCTATTGTCCTGCAACGTGCGTTGGCCGTGTGGACTCGCATCGTCTTCGCGTCCGCTTCGATGATGGCACACATCATGACTTGGAATCCATGCAAATCCGTGCTCTTGATTTGCATCCGGCTGACCATATCAAGATCGATGTTCATGGAATGAAGAAGCTAGCGTACGTGGTCACAGGTTTCAAAGACAAGGTCGATCGAGAAAATTGTGCTGTTGGATATCCAGCAACCACCCGCCACGGTTATGCAACGGTTGTCGCGGAAGAAAAGCAACGTGATAGCCTTCCTGCGAATGCCCAGCAACGAGCCAAAAAGCACATTGATGTTCCGGTAGCTAACATCTACCTTACCGCACAGTTGTGGGCTCGGTTGAAGGATAGAACATTCAAGTACAACAAAGCTGCCAGTCCTGCTGGCTCAGCTTCGCGAATTGGAATGCCTCGTGTCGTTGGCCCCGCCATTCCAGCCTCAACAGTGCTTCGAAGGAGCACTGCTGGACTCTCTCTACTACGAGACTCGACTGTTCGAGCATCTTCGGTGGCATCCTCAACTCGCTCAAGCGGTAACGTCTTCCTTAACATGGCCTTCGCTGTAACTTCTACGAGCAAAGAAGTCAATAAAGACGACATCAGCAAGCTTCTCAGGTATAGTGGTGGGCTGGTCGTCGAAGAAGGCTTTCACCAGTTGTTCGACACAGATTCATACAACGCGCCTATGTCTTCGGCTGGCTCCGCAAATGCACCTTCCGGATCAATGCATGGCCTGAAGCTGAAGCGTAAGCACGAGGATCTACACTTTGTGGCGCTCATTGCACAAACACATTCGCGCAGCCCAAAATTCCTTCAAGCGCTCTCTTTGAATATCCCCTGCCTGCATCTTCGCTGGGTTCACGACTCTCTAGCGGCAGGTCATGCTCTGCCGTTTGGAAAATATCTCCTTCCTGCTGGTACATCGACCTTCTTGGATCCTGCAGGAGTCGTCCGCTCCCGCAACATGCAGACATATGACCCGACTGCCGAAGACGTCAACTTCACGCAGATGGTCAATGACCGGCAGCTGCTTTTTAGCGACGAGTCTGTCTTGATTGTCAGTGAAGAGAACGAACAGGAACCATACATTTTCCTCACACATGCTATGGGGGCCACCGAGGTCGGTCTGTGCAGCGACCTCGAGGAAGCAAAGGAATCTGTGGACACCGGAGCATGGGACTGGGTATACGTTGACGGCAAACCTGATGCGCTTGCCGATGCAGCAGCCCAAATATTCAGCAGCAGTGCTGGCAAGACGCCGCGGAAGAAGGCTACCAAGAAGCGCAAGAGGGACAGTGAGTCTGTGAAGGCAGAGGCGCAGACGCTCGTTCGTACAGGCTTCGTAGGCGAGAAGAAAGTCAAGGTGGCCTGTGGCGAATTCATGATTCAGAGCCTCATACTTGGGAATTTGATCGAGGAGTAGGGCACGGGGTGAAGTTAATTTTCGGGCAGGACACAGGACTGATTTGCAGAAAGGGGTTCTCGTGGCATGTAAGCATTCACTATTGGCGTATTCATCATCGCTTCGGCGTTCACGGAAGAGGGGGACTTGTTCACATATCAGATACCACGGCACAATTCTGGGGCGTACGGGTGCATGTGGAGGGCTACAGCACAAGAAAGGTGCACAGACGCTTCAGCATAGGTAGCCGAATCTACAGCGGAATGGAAAATAAAACATGATGTTGCTGATAGATATTGGATCGCTCCTTGTTGATGCCGGTATCTGCGGGGAAGCATCTGCCGTCGTCCAGCTCTCCATTGATCCTCAGCATCCCCACCAGTAGGTAACCCCCACGCGCCCTGTTTCACGGGCCCGTCTCGAGCGTGCGCTAGACAGTCCGGTCTCCTTGCAGGCTGGACTTGCACTGTGGTCGTTCTCCAAGCGAGACAACCCCGTTCCTAGGGGTTGCTAGTTCACCGCGGTATGGTAGGTACTGTACCTAGGCGCGCGCTTGCGCAGAGGGTCCGAAAGCAGCCGGAATGCAGCTCTCTGCGAACGATGGAAAAGGAGGACGTGTGCAGCCGAGGAAAAAAACGTCCAGGTCACGCACACGGGCTAACATTGGCGGGTGTTGCTGCCAACGGTGCCGTCCAGCGTGCGGGTCTCGCCATCCTCACGTCTCCCCATCCACTTGCGTGTCTCCAAGACAGGAAACATCCGAATACGACTCGGGGCGTTTGTCAGGTCGCACATGCCATGGTGTCTGCGCAGGCTTTTGTTTCGAAACGGTGCTTGCGTGCTGTCCGCGAGGCTTGTTCGTAGCCAGGTAGCGATGTCGTTTCTGCGGCGGGGCTGGTGATGCAGTGCTCAGTCCTTCCCTTGTGACGCACCCACAGCACGGCGTGCAGTCGAGCAGAGTTTTGGAAGTTGCCGGTGTAGCAACCTTATCCGCACTGACGTGTCGTTTGGTGGAGTATAGGGTTGAGAGGCTTATGGGGAAAGACTGTTCGGTGAAAGTGTAATCTGAAGGCACGATGTAGGTAGCAGATTGGTATAGCGTCTGTCAAGGGAGTCCTCCTGCGTAATCTACAGGTGAAAAGTGCTAGCTATTAATAAAGAAAGGAAGGTCATGACTAGTTTTAGTACTAGCTACTATAATTAAGACTCGAAGGCATATTTTTATAGGGTGAGATGAGCACTAGCAATGATTGAATTTGTTGGCAAGAGATACTTGGACTGAATGGATCCTCGACGAACTTTACGGGATGCCGTAGCATGGCAAGGTCTACCTACCTAGATAAAAACAAATCACCGAACAGGCCCTTGACCATACTGACCCACGGGGCTGCAGGTACATGGCGTCAGCACCATCGCACTAGACTACTTGCTGAAGGCCGCAGCCAGCCCACAGTGATGCTGACCACCTAACCTCAAACAAGTCTCCCTGACTATGCGCAGCCCGAATTCGGCAGAGAAATTCGTGCCCCAGACGCAGAACAGCGAACGCCACATCTTCGTATGGGCACTTTGAGAGGGAACCGGCGCCCTACTTGCATTATGCGCGCGTACTTTGGTCGAAGCTCCGGCTCCCCACGGCGCGATGCCGCGTTGGGCCGTAGCGCGGAAGCAGGCTGTCGGCTTGGTGAAAAGGTACAGCAGTGGCAATGTGGGAGCGCCCGCAGAAGTGCACGTCTTCATTTGACGCAACGGGGGAACACGCTGAACGGCGGCTGGCGGTCCCCACACGCTGTGGCGGAACAGCGGAACAGCGGAACAGCGGAACAGACGGCGCAGGGTGGGTTCCGCGCACGATTGTAGAGGCAGCGCAGACTTGGATGGGTCTGACCGTGGCAGCGTGAGAGTGTAAAATTAGGGGAGGGTGCATGCTGGGAGTTGGCTGCGCGTGGCGTTGGCGTAGGCAAGGGGGGGCGAATCAGTGTGAAAATGGGCTTGCGCGACGGGCTAGACGGGCGTTGCTGGGGCTGGGAAATTTACGAACTAGCGGAGCGAGGGAGTCGTTTGGTGGCATGATTGATGTCCATGATGATGCAGCGTTGATAGTATGGTGTCGTCCTGGAGATGGGGTTGAAAGGCGGATGGATAGACGCAGGACGAGGGTCGTCACCACAGCGATCCGCGTCGCATCCACAATTCGGGTCGAGCAAGTCATCTTCTGTGTGTTAGGATGAAAGGTAGGCCCTGGCTGGCGATCGCTTGCCTTTGAGCAACTAGGTATCGGGAGCCGTCCGATATCTCGCAGAGGCTCAGCTTACGCGCAAAGAGGCTGGCCCCTGGCATATACCTGCCGCAATCATCCCTAGCAGGCCCCTCCGCCGCTCATTTAGCCCTCCTTTCCATCTCTTGCCTTGTTGGCTTTTTTTGCTCTCCCATTCACCACGCACCCTGTACTTCATAGCAACCCAACTCTTCTTTGTCTCTGGACTGTGGGAGAGCGACTGCGACACCGACTCCGAGCCCAGGCTCTCTTATCCTCTCGGAGGAAACAAAACAAAGCGAAGAAGCGAAACGCAGACACATTTAGCCACCATGATGGCATCGTCCATGTTCCTGACGCCGCGGGCCCTCGGTGCCTACGCCATCGTCGTCGTCCTCTTCCTCACCATCCGCCAGCTCGGCACCACAAACGCCAGCTACAGCACGTCGGGCAAGCTGTCGCACCTGACCGGCGGCTCCGGTCCCAAGCCCGCAAATTCAACCCTCGACTTCCAGGAAATTGTCTACATCTCCATGCCTTACCGCACCGACCGACAGGATGCCATGGCACTCATCGCCGCGGAGACCGACATCAAGCTGAACAAGATGATTGCTGGTGTCCCATCGGCCGACGTCCATGAGAAGGCGCGCCCACTGACGGCGCATCCCAAGGATGACCCCAAGAAGCCGTGGCTGGGTGTATGGAGGGCGCACGCCGATGCGTGGCGGTACATCATCGATAACAACATCCAGAGCGCGCTGATCCTCGAGGACGACGTTGACTGGGATGTGAACGTGAAGGAGGTGTTTGGGCTCTGGAACTGGCAGATGAAGACCAACAACTCGCTCGCGGAAAACAACGGCCGAGGAAAGAACGGCCAGGAGTGCGAATATGGTGAGACGTGCCTTCCCTCTTAGACGCTTCCAGATGTGTACTTGCGCGCTGGTCTGCACGCTGGTGTCAGCTTGGCTGCGCGACCCTCGCAGCATCGTCCTCAGCACACTGTATCCAACGGTCTTCGACATCATGCTAACGGAGTATCACAGGCTGCGACTGGGACCACCTCTCCATGGGCCAGTGCATGTACAAGCCCCATCCCAACGACAAGTCGCACTTCTCGTACAATGACCCCAACTCGCCCGCCCTCGGCTCCTACACCAAGGAGAACGCAAAGGAGATGAAGGAAAACTGGAACTACAAGGACGAGGATGCAGGCGTGCGTCTCATCACGCCCACGTACCACCCGCTGTGCACCATGGGGTAAGCCACGTCTCTTTCCCCTCCGTCCACGAGGCGGATAGTTCGACGCAGTGCAGAACATGGAACTAACATGACCACTTAGCTACGCCATGACGCAACGCGGCGCGCGCCGCGCTCTGTACCAAATCGGTGGCTTCAAGGCCATGGACAACCCCATCGACTGGGAGTTCATCTCGCACGTGAAGGACGGCCGCATGCGGTCGTACACCATCTCCCCGCCCACGCTCGTCAAGTGGAAGGTGTTTGGCCCCGGCGACACGGACAACGACTACGGCCACGAGTACAAGGTCACGGACAACATTGACACGACGCAGGGCGGTGGCGTCAGCAAGGGCCTGCTCAACAGCGCGCGGCAGGCGCTCAAGGTGCTCGATGGCACGTTCCACACGTGGCAGACTGGGCAGTAGAGATATTTATGCGGTCGCTGTGCCAGCTCCAAGGAGAGGAGTCGAATGGCGGAGTGTTGCAGAAGACGACTTTGCTTTTTTCGGTATTCTTTTCTCCGGTTCTTCCTTGAATCGATGCGCGCCAGCGAGCGAGCGAGCAAGTGAGCAACTTTGATATACCACACCATATCCCCGCGGGCTTTCACTCCGATACACTTGTATACTTATAATCGACGACCACCGAAGACATACGTAGAGCGGGACGAAACACATTCCAGGAAAGGATATGGACGTCGGGTTTGGCAGCTGTTGCAGAAATTGGGTTGGTTTTGGTTTCGGCTGGATGATCTAGGGTTTCGATACGCGTTCACGTTGACGTTCGTGCGGCGCATACAACGGGATGGCTTGGTTAGCGACGGCGTCGAAACGGCTGTTGTACATTTCTTAGCACGCACAAAGATGCAAATGCAACTAGAACAAGACATGAAATTTCTCAACGTGCTTCTTCGCAATCCCATGTCCAAGGACCATGCAGAACCTCCTATGTAACCCGACATCAAAGACCCATGCTGCTGCTGACGATACGAAAAAAAAACACAACCAGCGACACTGCATTCTTCAGCGCCGGCGGGCAGTCAACTATTCATGCCAGGTTTTTTTTTGGTTTTGGGTAAGCTCAGGTCCTCTGTACAAGCTGAACATCCCCGATATTGTCAAACGTCTCTCCACAACACGCACTTCGCAGACAGATATCTGCATGCCATGCCCAGCAACACTATCGGCCCATACATCAACTCACCATCCCGGCCTCAACCCACCATCCTAGCATCGACTTATCATCCCAACAAGCCTTACATCAACCCATACATCAACCCATACATCAACCCATACATCAACCCATACATCAACCCATACATCAACCCATACATCAACCCATACATCAACCCATACATCAACCCATACATCAACCCATACAATCAAACCTCCACTCCACTCCACACCCCTCACCACCCCAAGAAACCATCATACTCTTCTCAACTCACGCACAAACCATATCCAACCAACCCCACCCTCGGAACAACAACAAAAGAAGTACATTGCAAATAAATACACCTTCTCACTCCCATCCACTATCATCCCCTCACCTCTTCTCTCCTCTCCCCTCACCCGACTTGTACACCCACCCACCGCTCTATCCCATCCCCAAACAGCAAGAAAACAAAAGACAAGCAAAAGACAAGCAGCAGCAAAGGTTCCGAAGACGCACATCCAGACACAGACACAGACACAGACACAGACACAGCCAAGCTCATCGCCCACCGCCCACCGCCCACCGCCCACCGACACCGACACCGACACCGACGCCGACGCTATTGATTTGTTTGGCCCATGCCCCCAAGGCCCCCCCCCCAGAAACGCTATGCCGCTCAAAAAAAAAGATAAAAAGTATGATTTTGTTCAAAAGGAAGGACATGGGAGAAAAGAAAAGAAAAGAAAAGAAAAGAAAAGAAAAGAAAAAAACACCAAAAGCAATATGATGTGATGTGTGCATGCTAGTCAATTTGTTGGTCGGGACGCGCAATGGAAAGAGTGAGAGTGATGAGGTCAGATCAGGGTCGGACCGAAGAGAGAAAAGTTCAAGTAAAGGAAACGCATGATTAAAGCAAGGAAACAGAGGATTGATGGGACTTCCACCCGGCAGATCCAAATAAAAAAAGAGTTCCAGTTCAGCAAACCAGAATCTGTGAGCCGCCCGTATCCGTGCTTTTACCCAGGCCACCAGGCTTTTGTGATTTTGATCCCCAAACACCGTTCCACTGCCCAGAAGGTATCAAACACCATCGCCTAAAGATCTCCAGTCTATGTTCTCCAGCCATACCATGCCTGCAAATGCCGCAAATCTGAAACCAGTCTGTTAAAAAGTGCCCATGCAGTGAGATCTTGCCCGCGCCTGCCTAGCCGAGAAATCCGTCCCATGCCAAAAAAGCTCGAACAAGATCCAAGCCTTGAACCATCGATCCCGATTATGTACGATAAGAGTCTACGCCGGCGACTTGTTCGAGGCGTTGGAAGCGTTGCGGCGGTCGTCGTTGACGGACAGACCACCGAAGCCTGTGGAGAGGAAAGAGAAGGGGTCGTTGCGTCCGTCACCGCCGTTGACAGCTCCCTGGCTGGTGTACGGGTCGGCCGAACTGAACGCAGCTTCAGCAGAGCGGCTGTCGAAAGGAGTCGAGTGCATGCCACCGTTGGGAGCGTACTGGGCACCCATAGGAGGGTACGGGCTGGCAGCGCCAATACCGGATGGAAGAGCATACGAGCTCGGAGGTCCACCGTATTGCTGAGCCGGGTATCCGCCGGCAGCGAAAGGGGCGGCGCCGAAAGGACCAGCACCAGGAGTTCCGCCCATGGAGGGAGGACCCATGCCAAAGCTAGAGGGCGTATCCATGGAAGACGGGAATGCAGAGTCAGCAACGACAGCAGCTCCGGCACGGCTAGCACCACAGCGCAGGCACTGGACGTTTTTGGCGAAGTTGTGGTAACCGCAGCCGTTCTCACCACACTTCCAGTCACCAGCACGAAAAGGCACCACGCCGTTCCCTCCACGGCCCATGTTGCCGTGTCCTCCACCCATGCCGTGTCCGTGGCCGTGGCCCATGTGATGCTGAGGCGGGCCCATCATGGAGGGTGGGCCGTATCCGTAGCCGCCGTAGGCCATTGGGTCGCCGCCAGGTGGGCCTTGCATGGCCGGGAAGGAGCAGCGGAAGCATGCTGTGCGACGTTGGAAGTTGGAGAAACCGCACGACGGGCAGTTCCAGTCACCGGGTCGGGGACGATTCTTGCTGGGAGGGAAGGGGCTCAGGATGTCGGCGGCACGGTCGAGGACACGGCTAGAAGACGGTGAGACCTCAATGGCCTTCTCGTTGAGGGCGCGCCCGTTCATGCACAGGCTCTCCGCAGCCTATGTTGTGTTAGCAGTATGCAAGGAGAGGCTGGCAGCATCTTCTCACCTCTTCGTGGGAAGAAAAGATGGCGAAGCCAGAGCCGGTAGGCTTGTGCTGGTCGGGCGTGCGCAGGGTCCAGAAAGCAATCGGACGACCGCCGAACTGGGTGAACCAGCTCTCAAGCTCGGACTGTGTAGTGTCATGCGGCAAGCCGCTCATGTGGAGCACCTTGCTGCGCTCCGAAAGGAACGCTCTGACATCGGCACGGGCATCCATTGGTTTTGTCAAAACGTCGGGGTGGTCCTGCGGAGGTTGAGACTTGTGGATGAGCCCTCTGAGCACGCGTGTGAGGGTGACAGCCTCTTCCATAGCCCGCCTTGGCGAGGCGGGAGCTAGGGCCTGCAAGTGAAAAGGAAGGTTATGTTTAATCGGTGCAGAAGATTGCACCGGTTCCACCTCCAGCGCAGCGCAGATGTTAGAAAGCGCAGAAGAGCCAAAGGGCAAGCTCTCCGGGTGGTGGGCCTGCCAGCGTTGGTATTCGGTTCGCAGATCGAAGGTACGCGAGTGCTGCAGATAGGGTGGCAGAACAACCGCCTTATCGCGGGCCTCCCGGGGCAGCTGAACGCGGAGATCCCAGCTGTCAAGCGTGACAAAGGCAAATTCGAGATGTTTGGGCAGCAGGTGCTCTTGGGCAAAGCTATCGAAACGGTTTATCGCATCTCGGAAGGTGCCGGCGTTTCGAACCTGGTCCCAAGTGAGGGTGGTCAAGCTCGCTGGAGATGTCTGCGTCAGCCAATGCCCGGCCACGTCAAGAGGCAGACCAAGGTGAAGGCAACTCACTGCAAAGGGCGGTAATGGGCGTGTTGACAGGCTTGACAAGGACGCTTTCACGATGGAGCTGGAACGGCACGTCAGCAGGCGCAGGTGGGTGTGGGAGAGAGGGGGGAGGGCAGCGGACGCACCTCTTCGCAGCTCTTTGCATCAAGCAGTATCCAGCCCAGCTCAATCACTTCTGCACTGTCCTTGGTAACGTAGACGCCGTGTTCATCGCAGGTTGTAGCGACATGAATGACAAGGTATCGATCGAGGTTCGGCGACTGTGGGCTCGGTGCGGCCATGTTTGTGGATGTGTGGGGAGGCGGGTTGGTGTTGTTGGGCAGGCTGCACGAGGCCGTCGTCGCTGCTCTTTAGGTCCTAGTGAGAGGAAAGAGCGTGGTAGCTTCGGAAGGAGCGAGGTGCGGAAGAGGGAAGATGCAGCGGGCAGACGTCAGCGACAGGTGAATGGAACCAGCCACCAATAAGAGTTGCAAGCTACAGGCAAAAGACAACAGAGCAGACGACAAGTAGGTAGCAGGATGAGATGAGATGGAAAGTCTCCTGCAACGTTGTTCGGGAGGTGGTCGAGGTGGGTGAAGGAGGACGACCGTGCGCCGTCTCCCTCTTGCCTGGGACTGGATTCGTGACGAATATTTCTGGAAGCTGGAGCTAAGGGCTCGCGGCGAATCGTCGCCGCTGTGCACGCTCTGCTCGCCAACATCTATGTGCGCGCAAATGGCGTGCAGCGGCCATTTACCTGCGCAGCTCTTGCGCGTCCTCTGTCCATCTGCTCCGTGGAGCCGTGGAGCCGTGGAGCCGTGGAGCTGTTTGGCAGTCTGGCAGTGTGCAGAGCTGCTGGGAGCTCCGTCGGACGTGCGTGGCACTCGCGCGGCCGCTTGATTGGCATCTGAAACACCACGACAGCTCGCCCACGCCCATTCACGATTCACACGTGTGCATCTCATTCACACGTGTGCATCTCATTCACTCCGTCTACATGCTCGACCTCATTCACACGTGTGCATCTCATTCACACGTCTGCATGCTCGACCTCATTCACTCGTCTGCATCTCATTCACACGTCTGCATGCTCAACCTCATTCACTCGTCTGCATCTCATTCACACGTCTGCATGCTCGACCTCATTCACTCGTCTGCATCTCATTCACACGTCTGCATGCTCGACCTCATTCACACGTGTGCATCTCATTCACACGTCTGCATCTCATTCACACGTCTGCATCTCATTCACACGTCTGCATCTCATTCACACGTCTGCATGCTCGACCCCCTTCCGCCTCGGTACCGCCCTGTGCGCCCTGCAGATGCTGCTCGGTTCGTTGCCAACGGCCCACGGCGACACGGCACCGTGCAAGGATCCAGGGCCCCATGGACACATCTCTACTCTTCACACACGCTATCCGTCAGAGCGAGTCGCAGCGCCGTATTCATCCGCATCAGGGCAATTGGATGGGGAAGGGAATGCGTGAAGCATGAAGCATTAAGCCTGAGGCACGTAGCGGAACCGCTAGGATGCAGTCGTACATGCATTGGCCCCTTCTTGTGCTGCTGTTCTTTCACCCTTACTGATGGCTGGCAGCCGCTCTTCTACTGCTTCTTCCTGTGCTTGGCAGTCACTCCCCGTTCTACAGTGTGGAATCTAAACGCAGCTGCTTCTTCCTGTGCTTGGCTGGCAGCCGCTCTTCCACTGCTTCTTCCTGGGCTTGGCTGTCAATCCGCATTCTACACCCAACTGCTTCTTGCCTGAGCTTAATAGCTGCTCTTTTACACAGAACCTGCTTCTTGCCTGTGTTTGTGCTTGGCAGTCGCTTCCCTTTCTACAGTGTAGAATCTACACGCAGCTGCTTCTTTCTGGGCTTGGCAGTCAATCCGCATTCTACACCCAACTGCTTCTTGCCTGAGCTTAATAGCTGCTCTTTTACACAGAACCTGCTTCTTGCCTGTGTTTGTGCTTGACAGTCGCTCCCCGTTCTACCGTGTGGAATCTTGCCTGTGCTTGGCTCGGCGTCTACCAGGTATCTACTTCTTCTTGGTGGTCTTCCTCCTTCCTCGTGCTTGGCAGCCCCTCCCCGCCAGGTTACGTCTACACGCATTCACGCGTCGGCGGCTGGAAATCTTCAATCCGACTGAACCGACAAGATACGTGCGGCAGCCTGATCCACCGGCGCTGCTCTTTGCCAGGAAGGGTACTAGCTGCAAGTCAGATTACCAGTGGTACAGCAATGGGGTGAGTGAGACTCCGCCTTTACCTGCCTTCTAAACATGTCCTCCACAGAGGCGTCCCGTGTGCCCCTTTTATATACCTCCGATTCCGAGCCTCATAGATCCACCGACGCGCCGTGCGCCGCCCTGCACACGACCGTGGCACAACTTCACTTGTGCTGCAGTCTCGACGAAGCTTCCCAGTTCGTCCTTGTCCTTGTCAAGCCGAATTTGCTGCCCGCCGATTCGCCGCCTTCTCCATGTCTCGGCATCGCTTTGATTCATCCCCGCGAGAACGAGAGTGAGTACAGCTTGCAGGCCGCGGCCTTGTTCATTACAAAGCCCCCCCCCCCAAAAAACCCCTCCCTCGCTGCCAAATTAAATGCACCCGCCCTCGCCAGATGCACGTCCTAATTGCCCGCCAGGACCTTCTCGTACCGCGTCATGGGTTTCATGAAGCGCTTCGGTCGCAAGAAGACTCCCAAAGACAAAGAGCTGCGCGCGCGCGACGACTTCGCCTACCAGGCATACCATGGCCCCGACCAGACTCAGCGCCTGCCTGACAAGATCCTGCGCCAAATCTTCGACGAGGTGTGCCCCCATGCGAGCGACGAATCCCTCGAGCCGAGCGAGGACTCCGGCCACGATGGCTGCATGAACTGCGACATGCGCGATCTGGCACACTGCGCCCTCACCAAGCGGCAATGGTACGGCGTGGCGGCAGGATTACTGTGAGTGACTGCTGGAGCTCCACCATGGGCGTCCTGCGCATCGTCTTGGAACCTGCATTGCGTGCGCAAGCTGTGGATGCGAAATACACCCCAGCTTGATGCGTGCGTTGCATGTCCAAAGTACAAAGCTGGCCTCTGTCCACCATGGGCACCTGCACCGTCCAGCATAGGAAGGCGCGACCTGACAATCACCAGATACAAGAGTATCCGGCTGGACGCCGTGCACTACTGCGAGCTCGAAGAAGTATACGCCGAGGAGCGTAGACGCAAGTCGCGCGGCGGCGACATGGATCCTCCAGCCATGCGGCTACAGCAGCTATGTCGGACAGTGCGCGAGAACCACCACATTGGCTCCCGCCTGCGCTACCTGAAGCTGCCGTACATGACCCGCGAGTCCTGCAAGGCTGATCTGGCGCGAACCGTGTCCGTATGCCCAAACCTCGAGCACATTGACCTGCCGGACGGCTTTTTCACAGGTGACCCGACCTGCCACACACTCAGGGAAGAACTACAGGCGCGATGTCCACACATCCGGAAAATGAAATACAACGGGGGCAGCGAGCAGGCCTTGGAGTCATTGTTGCATGGATACTGGCAGCAGCTACGCGTGATCGAGATCAACAAAGTCCAAATAGACCCGATACTCCTGCGACGCATCTTGGGCGCACTCCCATGGCTGAGTGAAGTCGGCTTCCACGGTATTCCTCAGATGAACGACAGCTTCCTCCACACCGTCCCCGGCGTCCCCGACTTCCCCGCTCTGGACACCCTCTCCTTCCACAAAATTGACGGCATAACCGGCGAAGGCCTCGCACAGTACCTCTCCAACGCCCTCTGCCGCGACACCCTCCGCACACTGAAGCTCCGCAGCTGTGCCAACCTCCCCGTAGCCGCCCTCCACGTCGTCCTCTCCGCAGCTCCCAACCTCATCAACCTCGAGTACTCCTCGACCGTCGCCGCGCCCCTACCCATTGACCCCCTTCCCCCCATGGCCTCGCGCTCCCTCCGCAAACTGAATTTCGAAGTCATCGCCGCCACCACAACCCAGATGTACTCCCCCGCCACCTCGCACTACCAGTACCTCACCAACAGCCTAATGTCGAGCGCTCTCCCCTCCCTCCGCCAGCTCTACGTCCGCGACCCAGACTTCCCCGAGACGCTGACCCTCGCGCCGCCGCTGCGCCCCTTCGCCGATGCCCCGCCCCAGCGCGGCTTCTCCCAACCCCTCGAGGTCTTCTCCAAGGGCCTCGACGAGCTCGACTGGATCTTCACGTCCATCATGCCCGCCGATGGGTACGGCCGGCGGGGCTCGATGAGCGGAGGTCGCCCGCTGAGCAGCTACTCGGCAAGCAAGGGCCTGGGCCCGCAGTGGGGCGGCGACGCGCGCAAGAGCATCGTCGTGCCGAACGGGTTCGGCGGGTTCCTTGCTGTGCCTGCGGATGGCGGCGACGGGCGGCCTCGCAGCGCGGGAAACTTGTCGCCGCCTGGGGCCTTTGGACACGGGCACTCGCAATCGCTGGGGGGCAATGGGCCTGCGTTCCGCGGGGGCTTCCTGGGGCATCAGAAGAGGTCTTCGCGCGCGGATCTGTGGCGCTGAGATGCGTCTGTCCGGCAAAGTTTCCTTCGTTCCTTTCGCTGCTGAATACCCCTTTTGCATTCGCTTCTTTCGCTGGAACGGCCCTGCATGGCCGGCGCTGGGAGCTCATGGTCATCTGGTGAAGAGTAGGTGGGGCTGCGAGAGCATCCCACGAGGGCCGCCATAGAGGATGTAGTCACCATCAATATGAAAATCGACTACTACGCTGGAATGGGTCACCATCAATTATGAAAATCGACTACTACGCTGGAGAGGATCGTCATCTTCACACACTACACCTCCGTCTTTCCTTTCCCTCTGATTCGATCAACAAAGCACTCCCCCCTCGCGCTCGCCTCCCTCACCCTCCCAAGCAGCCTCTCCCGTCCCACCTCGTCTCCCTCGCTAACCCACAACCACTCGTTCCTCGCCCCACACTCGATATTCACGCTCGGCCTCCTGCGCCTACTCCTATCTCCCTCCCCATCCTTCTCCGCCCCGGTATTCACACTAGCAATCTCGCTCTTCCCGGGCACGTGGTGGAATAGCTCCGGTGCCACCGTCCAGCAGCGCCAGTCGTGGTCGCGGCACGCCTCGAGCATGCGCACGTCGAACGCGACACACCCGCCCTCGCCTTCGGTGCCGTACGTGGACATAATCCGTTGGGCAGAGGCGCGCGTCACGGCGTACGCAAAGGTGCACAGCGGCCAATACGACCGGTAGAGCATCCTGGTGTGCGACAGGTTGAACGTCTTCAGGAGGTCCGAGGCGGGCAGGGCGAGGGCGTCTAGCGGCGGGATGAGATTGTCGTGGTAGCTGATGGAGGGATGGGAGAGCACGTGCTGAGGAGATGCAGCGTCGTTGCAGTGGCCGAGCCAGAGGAGGTCCCAGCTATCGGGGTCGGCCCAGAAGAGCGGATCGGTGTCAAGCAATGCATTTGGGGTTTTGGGAGCGGCGGGGGAAAGGAGCGTGCGGAAGGCGTTCGCGGCTGGGGATATCTGTGATGGGAGTCGCAGGGAGAAATCGACGTCGTCTTCGATGACGAGGACGGTCTGCAGCGGCGTAGAGAGAAACCACCGCAGAGCATTCAGATGCCCCATCCAGGCCAGGGCGCTCCCTCTGCTGATTCGGCTGCCCTGTGGCGACTTGAAGGCCTGGAGCTGGCCGTCGGTCCATTGCGGCTGCTCTGGGATCGTAATATCGATCCCTGTCAAGTTGGCAGACCATAATAGCCCGTCTCTTCTGGGGCTGGCCGCGTGCGATACTGCCACGATGGCGCCAAACTGGTGCTATACTCAGCGACAAGTGCCTTGCTCAAGAAGAGTAGCTTACACCGAGTGTTGCGTTCACATTCTTATAGACTCCCTCGGAAGAAAAATTGGCATGCGAGACTCGCAGTGATCCAAAGGGCAAGGTTCCGCGTGATATCAAGGCGACATGATGGTGAACGAGTAAGAGGAGCACGCAAACGGGGAGTAATAATAGGAAGAACTTCCGTCTAGTTTTGTCCATGCGACCAAATGCAACAGGTATCCAACTGAAACAGGTATGTCGACAAGGGGTAGGAGGGAGTGTGGCCGTGTGAGGGCGCTTCTCTGCAGCCCACATGCTTTTATGGCGGGAAGTGGTGCAGACACGATCAACCCGCTCCTTCCTCGTGGCACTGCTGGACCGTAAATTGCTTCCGGTAGTAGGGATCACGGTTGCTAATGGTGCGAGTGAAAGTAATCCGTGTGATAAATACACGGGCATCGAGCGGGTACTGGCATGACCTGGCTGTTCTGGTTCCCGTGTGGCCGAATTGGTTCGGCTGCGGTGGGACAATGCAGGAGGACGCGCATCTTGGTCTATCTTCTGCCTACAAGAGGCAGACTTCCGTGTGCGGCAGCGTGTTTCTGAACGGCATCGTGTCTTTGTGCGCCATTCGTCGTGCTGGAGCGGTTGCGTCCATTGGAACGAGAGGGTGACAACGAGATGAGTGCAATCACACGATAGCTATTTGCGGTTCAGCAGCACTCACGTCGCTACTGTTTCGTACGTCGTTGATGAGCGGGTTCCCGGTCGTACTGTCGGCGGGTTGGAAGGTCAAACACATGGGTGGTTCTTTCCCGTGGTGCTGTTTTGGGAAGAGCGAGCTCGGTCCGCGCCTGCCACCTTGAGAGCGAGGAATGCAGGCGAGAAACGTTCCTATCCGGCTGAGAATGCTACGTTAGCGACGAGATCGGAAAAGAGAACAGACTCAGCAGCAGATACGTTCTGATGCTGGCACTCAATTGTGAGGGTCATCTCAGGGGTGCGACGTCGTGCCAAGGTTCTGGAGCTACCAAAGGGAAGGGGCCATGTATATCCCATGTATATCCCATGTATATCCCATGTATATCCCATGTATATCCCATGTATATCCCATGTATATCCCATGTATATCCCATGTATATCCCATGTATATCCCATGTATATCCCATGTATATCCCCATGCTGAATTCGCCATGGAGACGTGCACGTAAGACTCGTCATGGAGAGATATCACTCGTCATGAGATATGTTACTCGTTATAGGGATCACTTATTATAAGATATGTTACTTATTATAAGGATCACTCGTTATAAGATATATTACTCGTTATAGGGGTTACTCGTTATGAGATATGTTACTTGTTATAGGGATCACTCGTTATAAGATATGTTACTTGTTATAGGGATTACTTGTTATGAGATATATTACTCGTTATAGGGATCACTTGTTATAAGATATGTTACTCGTTATAGGGATTACTTATTATAAGATATGTTACTTATTATGGGGATCACTTGTTATAAGATATGTTACTTGTTATGGGGATCACTCGTCATGAGATATGTTACTCGTTATGGGGATATGCCACTCGTCATGGAGACGTGTAGGTATGTTAATCGTTATAGAAGACGTGAACGTATGTTACTTGTTACCTATAGTAGACGCGCACGTATGTTACTTGTTATAGAAAACGGGCACGTATGTTACTTGTTATAGAAAACGGGCACGTACGTTACTTGCTATAAAAACCCGGCACGTCTTCCCTACGTGCGACCAGATTCGTCCTTTCTATTCGTGCATCTTTCCATGTACTGTGCAGAGATGGTCGCCCGCTACCTCGCAAGTTTATTGAAGTCCAGTCCTTTGTTCTAGGCCTCCAGGCGGAGGTGGGTCAGCATGTGTGGGCAGTGCTTCACTACCTACCTAGACAGGGAAGTCGCATCCTCCGCAGTCGTCACATCTTCTCCCAGCTCAGCTCAACTCAACTCAGCTCAGCTCAATCAACGCATGCCATGCACGCTCAGCTTCGCTCCGCCTCCTTTCTCGCACATCACATCACTTGCCCGGCAAGCTCCATCCACCCCTCCAAGCATGCGAATTCCTCAGCCTCATCGTTAAGCCCGGCAATCCGGGTCCGGTAGGATGACTCGCAGAGTTGGCGCCGGCGGGTTTTCGCCGGCGGCGGGAAAAAGTGTGGCCCCCTGCACGCAGGAAACGGGCAGTGGAGGGCAATTTAGGTACATTGGGCCAGCCACTTTGAACAATGCCCATGGGGCGCGACAATGGCTTGTATCCACGACGGGTGCCAGATGCCGGGTAGAGTCCATGCTCAAGGCCTCGAGGCGATCATCACCGCTTCCGCTCCCTGTCTCAGCCCCTCCTCCTCCTCTCCTGGCCCGTTGTAGCCGTCCTGCCAACTTGGCATGGTGTTGGTCGTGCGACCTGGACGTCTGCATCCCTTACTTCACAGACGCGCAGGCACGCAGTAGCCCACGCCGCACAACATCGTCGCCAACGAACACAACATGGCCGAAACGGCGTCTCCCTCGGAGCCAACTCCGCACAAGTTCTCTCGCTATCGCAGCGTGCGACGGGCGCAGGCACAGCAGCAAGCCCTCCACCAAAACCCCGTTGACACGCCAGATATCCCACCCATGCCTCCGATCCCAATGGAAGCCGCAAATGTTGCTCCCGTGAGCAGGAGCATGTCGCGCTACCACCGCCGACCTACAACATCGCAACCTTCCACCGCAAAGCCTCCACCGCTGCGCTCGGCAACTGTCAATGTCTCTGCCCAACCTGTCGCTCCCCAGGACTCAACTACCGCTCGTAACCGCGCCCTGAGTTCCCCGTACACGCGCCCTGCCCCCAATGTCTCACCGTGGGTCCCGAACACGTCGCGAACACGACCTGAAGCCGCACCCTTGCCGGCGGCGCAACCTCGACCCCGAACGGCGCGCGATGAGGCCAAGCAACTCATGCAAGATGAGGCGGATCGGCAGAGGCGCATGAGGGAGAAGATCGAGGCCGAAAAGCGCGCCAAGATGGAAGCTGAGCAGGCAGAACGGGAGCGCGAGCAGCAGCAGCGCAAAATGGCAGAGGAGGCGGAGCGCCTACGATCGCAAGAGGAAGCACAGGCAGCAGAGCAGCTGCGGCGGCAGAAGGAGGACAATGATCGCGGGAAGAGGTTGCAAAAAGCAGAGAGTACCAAGCGATTGCAGGAGAGGGAGGAGGCAGAGCGGAGAGCACGCATTGAGGAGGCGGCACGCAACGTTCCAGTGTCCCCATCAACATCGCCGCCACGATACGGCGGGCGCTTTGGCCTCTTTGGACGTCGTAGAGACAATTCTGCAGCATCGCAAAGCCCACCAACCAGACCATCTCATACGAGTCATGAGAATAGGGATATGGAGACAATCAGGCCTGGCGGTGGAGGCGCAGTTCTTGGTATTGATGCGCCCATATCTGCTGTCAACGCCGGTGATCGAGTACGTTTACGTCCCATTCCTTCTATGATATGCCCACGCTAATCAAACTTGCAGCGTGTGTCCATTCTTTGCAATAAGAAGACCTTTCTTCTTCCCGTTACCCCAGAAACTACAGCCCAGGACCTTCTAAGATCCGCGTCCGTTGTCATGACTGAGAAAATCGACACCCACGCCGACATTCTGATAGAGAATTTCGCAAAGGTCAGTGTGCAGCGGCCGCTGCGCATGTACGAGCATGTCCGGGACGTGATGAACTCCTGGGACAACGACACTCAGAACGACCTTGAAATCATCAATGCCGCTTATAGCGGCCATGATCGAGCAACGTTATTATCGTCACAAGTACCCGATGACAAACCGGAGGGGTTGAGCTGCTTCATATACTACTCGTCCAGGCCTGGCAAGTGGAACAAGAAATATGTCACTCTGCGCACTGATGGTCAGCTGGTCATGGCGAAGAACGAGACAGCCAAAGACCAAGAAAACATCTGCCACATGTCAGACTTTGATATCTATAGGCCCACGGGACTGAAACTGAAGAGGATAAAGCCGCCCAAGAGCTTCTGCTACGCCGTCAAGAGCCAACAGAAGGCCAACATCTTCTCGGACGAGTCACGATACGTTCACTTCTTCTGCACTAGCGACAATGGCACCTCGGTTAAATTTCACAGTATGCTTCAGACATGGAGAAGTTGGCATTTGAAGCATGTCATGGGCGAAGGGCAGAAGAAATCCAAGCCACAGGAACCCAAACCAGCGAATGCGTTCCTGACGAAGACGCAAGCTCTCGGAAGCCTTGACCAGGGCCCTGTGACGTCTCACCACCGCAATGCGTCCGAGAACTCATTCTACCAGCTAGGCTCCTTCAAACCACTGTTTGATTTGGAAGAACTTGGCAAGAGTCTGGACCACACTGTGCAGCAACCTGCGGCTCCGGAGGGATCTTTTGCTAGGATGAATTCAAGGGCCATGCACGCAAGAAAGATGTCGACGAGGCAGAAAGGTCCGCCGCCAATTGCATACGCCCGCAGCGGCTTAGTGGATGAGATACCTGATATGCCCGTGGTTGAACGAACCAACTCGCTCACGCAGACTACAACGAGGCCTGATGAGGAGACCTTTGCTGCAGGTGGTCTGCTTGGAAGAAAGTATTCGCAACGGCAGAGAGCGGCACAAGAACGTGAAGCGCAAGCCAATGGACCCTTCACCGCCGGACCATCGCTCGTGGGTAGCATCGACGCCCTAGCAGCGTCACAGGCTGCTGGAGGAAACGATGGCGGACTCGGGCGTAGGTCGTCGGTCCGCAGCGCCCATGGACGAAGCTCGAGCGAGATTCAACGCAGCGCTTCCACTAGGATGAAACCCAGACCGCTCGTGGATCTCACGCCTCAGTACAAAGAGCCCCCTCAATTCCGGAACAAAGGCAAAGGGTTCAAACCAGAAGGAAATGCCGGACCGCTAGTTGAGAACGCAACTTCCCCAGAAGAAGCAATCCAAGTTCCGCCGTCGCAAGACTGGCGCGCCGGCGCAGCCCGGCCGATGACGGCACGCGCCCACGGCAGCTACGGCACGAGCGGCCACGAACGCACACGCTCCCTGAGAGGACGGGGTGAAGGCTTGGCGGCATACACTGTGAACAAGCACACGGCCGGTATTGACGATGACAGGCAGGCCTTCACTGGGGGTCTCCTCGCGCGCGCCGGTTTCAGCCAGGGCGCGCAGCCCGTAGGCCATGGGGTCATGGACGGTTCCAAAGCAAGAGGTCCCCTGCTGGACATGAGCGAACCTTTGCAGTTTGCGTCAGGGAGTCTGCGCGCAGGCGTACAGCGGAAGCAGACGGTGAAGGGGCCCATCTAGGTCGGGACAGGAGGCAGAGCTTTGATATGGGCCGATGACATGTTGTGATACCCCCTTTTTCCTTGACATGTTTGGAGGGAGTCGTCGTCATGGCGAAAGGCTAATGATGCGTCTGGACCGTATCGTTGTTTCCATCAGGTCGAATTCCCAGTCTCTTTTGCTTTTCCCTTGTCTTGGCGTTGTGCCGAGCGGGTCCTGGACAGCTTCTTCGCTTCGTTCCGGGCAGGTTTTTTTTTGCTCATTACTTGACTGGTGGTCCCTCGAAAGGTTTCTCTTTTGAGAAGATTTTCCGATCGCTCGCAGCGTTGGTGGGGGGCGAGTCGAGGCTCGCGGTCTATTTGCTTACCATGCCAGGCCATGCCCCGTTCACCCAAGTGAAATTGACGTGCGAAACTCTATGGAAATGGCTCGTGTGGAGCAATATATCATGTGTGTGGAGCAATACATCATGTGTGTGGAGCAACATATCATGTGACATGCAATGGTAAAAATGTTCGCTGCAGCAAGAGTGTTGAGCGATTGTTTGTAGGTGGAATGCGGAGCGACGAGGGCCACCGGGCCACGATGAAGGATTCCCTGCGTAGGAAGCAGAGCCGCGGGGGGCGCGGCACCCGCTAGAGAGCAAGTGGACGCTGGCGGCGAGGAGGCTGCGAGCACGAGGCAACCCCGCATCGTCCTTTGCCCGCCTGTGACGGCACAGCCAGCGTGACGAGGCGATCATCGGCGGCGCGCCCACAGGCACACACACTGCGACATCACGACACCACGACACCACGACACCACGGCACCACGACACCACGGCACCACGGCACCACGGCACCACGAACGTCAAGACCCTCGGAAAATGGGTGCGGACGCGGAACGACTTGTGCAGCACTGTGTGCACAGTACCTAGGTATGATTGTGCGAGCCGTCCTGACTCGGGCGTGGGTGCATTCAAGATTTTGGTACCTCACGACGTGATAGGCCAATTGGGCTCGTCCTGGCGGTGCGTATGACGTACTGTGGGCAGGGATGCAAGCTGTTCGGGTCGAGGTGAAGGCGGGCTAGCTAGCACCACTCCAGCCTCCATCATCTCTCTCTCTGCGCGCTCGGGCTCTCAAACAAACGGCACGCCCGTCGCGACTTGTCCCCCCGCCGCCTCCTTGCCAAAAAAATAAAAAAAACCAACAACAACAAATCTCTTACACTGCACTTGGCCGCTCGTTGTGCCTCTCGTCAACCCATCGCAGCTGCACACATTCACCCGCACCCGGTCACGCTGCCTGTTCCCGTGCAAGTAGCAGCCCGTCTAGTGCATTCGCCTGCAGTAGCTCGTTCCACTGTGGAGCTCCGCGCTCAAGCTCCCCTTCTCCAGCTTCCCCGGCTTCCTCTGTCGTGAGAGCTCTGCTGCGTGGTTGCACCTTTGCGCGTCTACTTCATCTTTGAGAAGCTTCTCGCCTCACCATGACGGAAGCGCGCGATGTCTCCAACCACATCCTCTTCGAGGTCGCGACCGAAGTCGCCAATCGAGGTACGCTGTCAATTGAGCTCCAGGAAGCTGTGTTTCTGACCGTTTTCGCAGTTGGTGGCATCTACTCGGTCCTGAAGTCGAAAGCGCAGGTGACAACGGCCGAATATGGCTCCTCATACACACTGCTCGGCCCGCTCAACAGAAACTCGGTATGATCCCCATGCCCGACAACTCCGGCTCCAGCTCCGGCTCCTGCTCCAGCTCCGGCTCCAGCTCCAGCTCCGGCTCCAGCTCCAGCCCCAGCTCCAGCCCCAGCCCCACTGACGGACGCAACAGGCCGCCGTCGAGGTCGAAGAATTGGAGCCCAAGGACCCGGCCCTGGTGGCCACCGTCAAGTCCATGAACGAACGGGGCATCAAGACGCTGTACGGTCGATGGCTCATTGACGGCGCCCCGCGCGTGCTGCTCTTCGATACGAGCACTGGCTACGGATACCTCGACGAGTGGAAAGGCGACCTTTGGTCTGCTGCTGGTATCCCTTCCCCGCCCGGCGACTCCGAGACCAACGAAGCGATTGTCTTTGGTTATTTGATCGCATGGTTTTTGGGCGAGGTATGGTGCAGCCCCTCGCTTTCATCCTACACAGCTAATCCAGACAGTACGTATACCACGAGAAGAAGCGCGCTGTCATTGTGCAATTCCACGAGTGGCTTGCTGGTGTTGCGCTGCCGCTGTGCAAGAAGCGGCGCATTGATGTGACTACCATCTTCACCACGCACGCTACCCTTCTCGGTCGCTACCTGTGCGCAGGCTCCGTCGATTTTTACAACAACTTGCAATTCTTCGATGTGGATTCTGAAGCTGGAAAGCGTGGCATCTACCACCGCTACTGCATAGAACGCGCAGCCGCACACTCCGCCGATGTCTTCACCACCGTCTCGCACATCACCGCGTACGAGAGCGAACATCTCCTGAAGCGCAAGCCCGACGGCGTTCTACCCAACGGGCTGAACGTCAAGAAATTCTCCGCCACGCACGAGTTCCAGAACTTGCACCAGCAGGCAAAGGAAAAGATCAACGATTTCGTCCGAGGCCACTTCTATGGGCACAACGACTTTGATCCGGAGAACACTCTCTACTTTTTCACTGCTGGTCGTTACGAGTACCGTAATAAAGGTGTGGATATGTTCATCGAGTCCTTGGCGCGATTGAACCACCGCATGAAGAATGCTCAGTCCAACATGACCGTGGTGGCCTTCATTATCCTGCCAGCACAGACTCAGTCGTTGACTGTCGAAGCGCTCAAGGGACAGGCTGTGATCAAGTCGTTGCACGATACCATCAAGACGATTGAGCAAAACGTGGGCAAGAAACTGTTCGAACGTTCTCTTACTTGGTCTGATGGCCAGGACATGCCTGACGAGAAAGACTTGCTCTCGGCCTCGGACAAGATCTTGCTCCGTCGCCGACTTTTTGCGATGAAGAGGAACAACTTGCCGCCAATTGTAACACACAACATGGTGAACGATGCCGAGGACCCGGTTCTGAACCAGCTCCGTCGTTGCCAACTGTTCAACCATCCCTCTGATCGTGTCAAGGTCGTTTTCCACCCCGAGTTCCTAAACTCGGCGAACCCAGTTCTTCCTCTGGACTACGACGACTTCGTCCGCGGTACCCACCTGGGCGTCTTCTCGTCGTACTACGAGCCATGGGGCTACACTCCCGCCGAGTGCACCGTTATGGGTGTACCTAGCATCACCACCAACCTGTCCGGTTTCGGTTGCTACATGGAAGAGCTGATCGAGAACGCTTCCGACTACGGCATCTATATTGTGGACCGTCGTACGAAGGGCGTCGATGATTCTGTCAACCAGCTCGTGGACTACATGTTCGATTTCACCAAGAAGAGCAAGCGACAGCGCATCAACCAGCGCAACCGAACGGAGCGTCTCAGCGACCTCCTTGACTGGAAGCGGATGGGCATGGAATACGTCAAGGCTCGCCAGCTTGCGTTGCGACGAGCCTACCCAGCGGCATACGAAGAGGATGAGGAGCCCGACTTCTTCGGCTCACATGAGGTCAAGATCTCGCGGCCGCTATCAGAGCCCGGGTCTCCCCGCGACCGGTCTGGCATGATGACGCCTGGTGACTTTGCGTCGCTCCAGGAGGGACGGGAAGGACTCAGCACGGAGGACTACATAGCATGGAAGCTCCCGTAAGTACCGTGTGCCATGCGCTGGGGAATGAGACGAGCTAACGCGGTTGATAGGGAGGAAGAAGACCCCGATGACTACCCCTTCCCGCTCACCCTCAAGACGAAGAAGCCCACGGGTTCGGGCACCATCTCACCGGCACTCAACGGCACCGACGGTGCCTCGGATGTACCGCAAACATCAGCGAACGCGATAGCCGGCATACCAGGGCCCCAGAGCACCACACCAACGTAGTGACTGTGCGGCGAAAAGGTCGTGATTAGATTGGGGGGAAGTAGAGGGACAAATTGCATGCGCGGGATGTGGTGGTGATTTCATTGTTTTCTGGGCGCATGGGGGCGATGCTGCATGGCGACGATGATGCTTTTCAGCTGTGAATACTTTGCGGTGCGCGAGAGGATAGCAAAAAGCTCATTCTTTGTCTCCTAGATTTAGCCCAGTCGGTACCTGAATGCGATGCGATGCGATGCCAATGCGTGGACTGAGGAGCGCTGGGTGCGACTGGGTGGCTGGCCGGCACGTGCGGGAGGATGCGGGGAGTGGCGCGGTAGCGACGTTTCCAAACAATGTGCCGTGTAATCTATGCGTGCCGTGTTTCAACAGAGAGGCGCGTACAAGTGTGCCGGCCAGTATTCCTTCTGGGTGAGGGCAGCGGACGGTGTCGCCATCTCTCCTGAAGCGGCCCAAGTCGAGACCTCGGTCTTGGCATCATCATGTCAACCTTCGTCCGCGTTATTCTCGCGCCGCCAGCACCGTGATTGAACCCCAGACTTCGCCATTGCGCCCAGTCCTCTAGCACCTCTTACATCCTCTGTCACTTCACTCGAATGCGACCCTGAGCCTCGAATCCTCGCCCTATCCGCTGAAATCGACAATGCACATTTCCAATCCCAAGACCTTGCAAAGCGACTCCGCGTCGGTCTGTACCTTATAACAGCACACCCCTCGAGCTCGAGCACCGCCCGCCGTCATTTACCACAAGAGACTCCCCCGCCCATTCGAGTGGGCTTCCAGTGTGATCTCCCGCCACAAGCCCGTTCGCCGAAACAACGAGGACGCAGTGCGACATGTTCGGCCCGTGGCTTGTCATCTTCGGATGGCTGAAGCAGCACATACCAAAGGGATGGTCGGCCTTCAAGCCTCGCCTCAACTTTATTACTATCCACTGTGCGTATTGGAATGCCTGCCGCACGTTGCCTACTAACCTCAGCCAGACATATACATCGTCTCCATGACGCTCATCGGTTCCATCGTCCTCTACCCGGCCAAGGACATGTCCTATATCGACGCATTATTCTTCGCCAGCGGTGGAGCGACTCAGAGCGGCCTGAACACGTAGGTGGAAAATAGGGCTTGGCTGCGAGCTGGGCTGACAAGCAATAGCATCGACCTCAACAAGTTGCAACTGTACCAGCAGGCAAGGCCCTCCAGTGTCGGCTACCATGGCTCTGCTAACCAGGACACCCAGGTCGTGCTCATGCTACTCGCTTCTGTCTGCAACCCTATATTTATGAATACGTTCGTTGTTTTTATTCGTCTTTACTGGTTTGAAAGACGGTTTCAGAATGTCGTGCTCGAGGCGCGTAGCATGCGACGATCAAGGACTCGATCCGTCGCCAAGAGCGAAGGGAAACCCGATGTTGAGCGAGACGGTGGCAGAGAAGAGAATGGAGTGGGGAATCGGGAGATAAGGGTGCTGAGGGCTGCCGATGGTCACGTCAAGGGCACCAGGATCGACGACGAGGAAGCGTTCCACGAGGGAGACGTCGCCATAGAGGATTCGGACGACGGCATCGGCAATGCATCTGCCCCCGGGAAGGAGAAGGAGCCTGCACCGGAAGATGCTTCACCCAGGACCGACCATCCCGAGATGGTCTTGCATCGAAACATTACCTTTGCAGACGAGGTTACGACCACTCAAGAGCGACTGCCTCAGAAGAACAAGGAGACGAGCATCGCTTTTGTAGAGAACCAGCGCAACCCGAAAGATGCAGCTACCTTCCGCATTCCAGGCCCCCGAGACTACGACCTAGGCTTCGTTCCAGAGCGAATCGAAGAACGTGCAGAATTGGACAGGCCGATGACGAATACTTCCCACGACGGAGACGGTGGGGAAAGTTTGCAGGCAAAATACTCTCGGTCGGCTTCCCGACCTCCGGCACAAGAGATGAACGGTGACGACCACCCTTTCAAGACTCACATCACTATTGATGTTCCGGACGTACGTCGCCGCCCCAATGCGGCACCCTCTGCATATAACTTTAACCGGACAAGACGGCGGTCTGATGTGTCTGAGGAGGAACCGCCTCCAAGTGGTCTTCACGTGCCAAACCGGTCCAGATCAAGGACCTTCAGCAGCTTCCTTACGCGCGACAAGGAGGAAGAAGACCCAATGCCGTATCTGAGTTGGACCCCAACCGTGGGGAGAAATTCCGCCTTCGTGGACCTTACTGAGGAACAAAGAGAGGAGCTCGGCGGCATAGAATATCGAGCTCTCAAGCTGCTGGCTGTCGTTCTTGTGTGCTACTTTGTTGGGTTCCATCTACTAGGCATGATATGCCTGCTTCCATGGATTGTGAATGACGCAAAATATTCCGCTAAACTTCGCGATGTTGGCGTGAGCCCTGTGTGGTGGTAGGTCGTTTGTCACACGTAAATACTTTGACTTCGACGCTAATTTCGGCAGGGGCTTTTTTACGCCGGCTTCCATGTTCAACGACCTGGGATTTACCCTCAATCCCGATTCTATGATCATGTTCCAGCTATGCATCCTCCCACTCCTCCTTGGAACATTTCTCATCATCATCGGAAATACGGGGTTCCCTTGTATGCTTCGCTTTATCATCTGGCTCTGTTCCAAATGTGTGCCGTACCGTAGCGGCGTTTGGGAAGAGTTCAAGTTTCTCCTTGATCACCCGCGTCGCTGCTTCACACTGTTGTTTCCGAGCAGCGCTAATTGGTGGTTATTTTGGGTGCTCATTCTCCTCAACGGCATCGACTTGATATTTTTCATTGTTTTAGATGTGAGTATGCTTCAACCGGCGATTAGAACGTTTACTAATGCGCGCCTAGCTCAACGCCCCAGCTGTCGAAGGCTTGCCCGGAGGTTTCCGTTTCCTTGACGGTCTGTTTCAGGCTGCCTCGACTCGCACTGCAGGCTTCGCCGTCGTCAGTCTCTCTGACCTGCATCCTGCCATCCAGGTATCGTACCTGATCATGATGTACATTTCGGTCTTTCCCATCGCCATTTCCATGCGTAAGACCAATGTGTACGAAGAGAGGTCACTTGGCATCTGGTCTGGTGATGAAGACGAGAACACCGAAAACAGCTACTTCGGTACCCACGTACGTCGCCAACTGTCCTTCGACTTGTGGTACGTCTTCTTGGGCTTCTTCCTCATCGCGATTGTCGAAGGCTCTCGCTTGCAGAATGTAAGTCGGCTTCCGTGGGAACTTCAGGGGCTCTCGAGGTGGCAGCAGGTACAAGTTCTTGAAGCGAGCAATGTATGACCATGCAACACGCACGTATTGCACGCATTAACATCTAGTCCCCGTCCCACCCCTCCATTCCAGCTCCGCACCTCCCTCTGTACCCCATCGCTAACCTCTCCCAGACTAACGAGTACGCATTCACCCTCTTCGCCATTCTCTTCGAAATCGTCTCCGCCTACGGCACTGTCGGCCTCTCCCTCGGCTACCCCGGCACAAACGCCTCTTTTTCCGGCCAGTTCAAGCCCCTCTCCAAACTCATCATCATCGCCATGCAGATCCGCGGCCGCCACCGTGGACTGCCGTACGCCCTCGACCGCGCCATTCTGCTCCCCTCGGAATCTCTGCACAAGAAGGAGGACGAGGACGCGATGAGACGCGCAAGGCGAGGGAGTAATGTCACTGATCTGGGCGAGGGGGGCCTGAGTCGGACGGGGACGGGACTCAGTTGGAGGAGCACGGCGAGCGAGAATGGGGGTGGGTTCAGAGGAAAGTTGAGGCCAGCGGACGTGGGAAGGTTCTTTGCGGGCGCGTTGAATGCGGGGCCGAGTATTCCGCGGGAGAAGAGGGCGTAGACGTGCATCTTTTTATCGGTCTGCTTGGCGAAAGGTGTTTGGCGTAGTGCCATCTGGCTGGCTGGGTGGCTGGGTGGCGTCGGTCTTGCGTCTGGTATCGAGTCGAGCGTTGGGATGATTATTATCCATGTAGGTATACGAGTCTAGTGAGTCATCAGGGTCGGTCATGGCATGTATAAACCGTCGTCGACGTGTCCGAATTCAATCAATGCGTCGAATTCGACCATTGCGTGCGGGGTTGGATGCAACAGCGCGTGTTCCCCTGTCCACTGCTTCACGTCTCGCGAGCTTCTCGCGGGCACTCGTCTGGGCCATGACGGCGTGGCACTGACACTGCCGCATGGCGTGCGAAGCAAGGCTGCTCTCCGCCCGTCTTTCTACACCTTCGTCGGTTGGGGGTCGCCTGCCTGCCTACCTACCTACCAGAATCAAACGCCACCCTGTACTATACGTGTACATGTACGCTCCTCAACTACCGTCTCCACCTACACCGTGGCTACCTACCGACCGACGTTCAGGGCTACCGCTCCGGGGCCCGGGGGACGCTGCGAGAGAGACGGTTGTGGATCGTGTGCGCACGCTCGGGATGGATGGTTTGAGTGGGATGAAGCGGATTTTGGGCTGAGGAGGGGTGGGGGGGGGGGAGGAGAAAAGAGAAGGGAAGGGAGGTGTGGGCGTCGAAGGTGTAGGTAGGTACTTGGCGAGACTGTAAGAGGGGGGGGGGGTTTTGTGGCATTTTAGCCAATGTTACGTGCATGAGCGGCTTTTTTGATGGGGTTCTTTATGGTCGTGCGTTGAAGATCGTTAATACGATGAGATGAAATGCGGGGGGAGAAGGGAGAACTTTTTTTTTTGGCGGGGGGGGGGCGGTGTTTGCGCCAATGCGGGATTTTTATTTGCTCCATGGAAAGAGTCGTGATGCTTCGTTAAGGAAAAGAAATAGAGGGGAAAAAAAAAGTCTATGTTGAGCAAAAGAATTTGTAGACTCGAACTGCTCGTTTTTCCTCTCGGTTGGATCATGTCGCGCGATGCGTAACTTGTATTGGAATCATGCTCGTAGGTCGAAGAGATGCGATGGCGCTCTCAGTAAGATACGGTGCGTCCTCTGCGGTGCCTTCTCATCGAGGTCCTGTGCGGCGGTGGTGTTCGCGATGCTACACTGGAATCAGGACCCAGTTGGTTTATTCTGGAGGAAATGCATGGCGGGTGACACACTTCACTTTGGCACCAAACTGGACTTGATGATGAACATACCAGAACGTGTTGCTGCCGTCTTCAACTAACCGACGCTGCATGTACATCCTTTGCGCAGGGCAGGATCGGTATGCGGCCAAGGTACGCAGAGGTTCCCCCGACGCGTGCAGTCGAGGTGGTCCACACCGCAGTCTCTGGTCGAGCAAGGACCCGTGTATCCTTGAGGGAGTGGGTCGGGCATCGCTGCTGCGAGGGTGACGAGGAGTGAAGCAATGGCGACCGCGAGCTTCATGCTGGATATTGTGCAGATGATAGAACTCGTGGGTCAAGTTGTGTATGTCAAACGACGTGATGGCGGAGGAGATGTGATGGAGAATGTGGAGATGAGTGTAGATATGGGGTCCCTGTGGTGGCGTGGAGGTTCGCTGTTTATATACTATACTAATCAAAGCACCCGAGCTTTTTGTGTCACACTCATGTCTGTGTCTCAACCTCCTCTCCCTCCCCCCCCTCACGATTCACAGCTTACAATGCGCCCAAGATTGCCCTACCAAGCATGCCCTACCTTGACCAAGCATGCACAAACGAATCCAAGAGAATTCCGAAGACGGAAGGGGAGGCATCCCGCCCAAGACCGAAGCGGCTTGCAGAGGCCCCGCTGATCCCATACGGCTCCGCTGACAACAGACACTGATAACCCACGTCTCCCACTTTTTAAGTATTTCCAAGAGCAGGTCCTGTATCTTGAGCAACTCCTCTCCGCTCTTTGGGACTATAGGAAGATGGGCTGTTGAGAGCGGACCGTCGTGTTTGTTGTTTCGAGGGCCGGGCTTGGTTGCAACCAGCACGCCTTGGCCACTTGGCATGCCTAGAGATCTAGATGAGGCGCTCTTGGACGTTTGTTTGCCTGGCGGTAGATGTAGATCGGTGCAGCAGGTTCCGTCCCGATCGAAGTCAATCCATGCATGTGTGTTTCTAGATGATGTCAGCTGCCTCGTCAGCTGCCTTGGAAGTCTTAACGAGCGAAAACCCAAGTTACCAAGAACTGACGCCGAGGAAACCGTAGCGGAAGGTGCTACAAATGGTACCGGTGTGTGACGTACATATAGTATGAGCGGTTAACAAGCTTGTACGGCTGCGATGGGAGAGCGTGAAGGAAGCCTCTGGTCTCGAAGCAATCCTATTGCTGGTCCATTCAGATGACTTGGGTGTGGGGGGGGGGAGCAAAGTGTGTTCATATAAGAAAAGCTAAGGCGATGTTTGGTTCGATTGTTGAGGTATTTCTACTGCCTGCGAAACCCACGTCGGATTGGAACGTGAGGCCAGGGTGTCAAGACAGCCAAGAGCAAAAGAAACAGAGCTACCGCAGTATTCGCTTCGTCCGAGTAATGCGTGTGCGATAAGAGAGTACCTCGAGATATGGATAGTAAATTGTCGAACTGCAATAACAGATCCGATATACAGAGTCACAGAGTAGGGCGATGTTCTGTTGCTTGATCTTCTTGTACCCCGACCAGGCCGTCAGGTCTCCCAACGGCTTATGGGATATGTTACTGCAGAGATTCAGTACGCATTAGTATCCCTGGGAGTATGTCAGCTCCGGCCTCGTCCAATATCTTGCTTGACGTGTCAGTTGTGGTTGCGCTGGAAAGGTGTCCTTGGCCAGGCAGCCAGACCTCTCCACCTTGACAGAATATACATTGATGGGAACGAGAAGCATAGTGCGGTTGCAATTGTTGTGCTGCGGATGCATCTTATCATCTACATTGTTGAGGCAAGCGAGCCAGATGGGCGCTGAAGTCCTAGGGCCCTGGAGGTCTATAGATCACATGATGTCAAGTCCCAAGCCTCCCACGCTAGGTCTGAATTGACGCCGTGTCTTCAACTTTTCAACCCTTCGTCATCACCCCTCCTCCATTCGCCCCTATTACTTGTCCCGTTATCCATCCGGACTCGGGCATGCAGAGCAAACCTACGATGCCCGAAACCTCCTCCAGATAAGCAGGCCTTCCACCAAGCCCTTTCGCTGCTTCGACAGTTTCTGGCGAATCTATCCCTGCACGAGGTTTGGCCAGCGGCGCCATGTAGTTCAACGACCAGACTTTTTCAAGCATCTCTTGTGGAAGCCCTGTGTACATCCCGGTCATCATGGCTCCAGGGTTGATGGAATTGACCGTAGCTTGTTCAGCAAGCTCGCGAGCCCACACTCGTGTCTGCAAGGGCGACAGTTAGCATTGAGCGAGCGTCGTGGCGGATACGCACCATGGCTTCAAGAGCTCCTTTTGTACCGGCATAACAACTCTGCCACCAGAAGCCCATACTGGTGGTTATACTAGATACATTCACGATCCGCCCTGATCTATCTTTCGGCAGATACGGCATGGCCGCTTGAATAACAAACAGCGGTGCGCGTGCGTTCAATTGGAACGTGTGTTCAAATTCTTCGTAGGTCACCGAGCCCATTGGAGCCGGATTAACTACTCCGGCGTTGTTGATGAGGATGTCGATCTGAAAATCGCCCTCTTTGGTGAACTGCGACTTTGCTATCTCAATTAACTGGCTAGGTCCATCTTGCTTAGTTATATCGCACTTTGCTAGAACCGTTTTGACGCCATGCTTGGTTTGGATTTCTTCTGCGACCGTCTTTGCAGCAGCAGTGGAGTCGTCCGAGGTGTAGTTGATCACAACATTCGCGCCCTTTCCAGCTAGATGCTGGGCAAGCGCCGCTCCGAGGCCTATGTAACCCCTATCAGTTCTACAATGCAGAGGCCATGCGCAAGTCAATGTTCGAAGCTTACCTCGCGAAGATCCAGTAACGATGGCGAGTTTACCTTCCAATGGTCTCGACATCTTGCTCTCAACGATTCTATTCTACTTGACAGGGGGTCTGGCCACCTTAAAAGGGTGTTAATTACCGTTTCACTGGTGGTCGTACGAAATGAAAAAACTTCTCGATCTGCAACGAAGGTTTCTGCGTCTTAGAAGCCGGTATCCGCAATGGAAGTTGTTCATGACGACAGGGTTGTCTCGCCTATGAAGCGCATACACGCCATCGACATGGTCACCTTCCTTTTTGTTTCAACTAAATCCTTCTGTCAATCGTAACCTGATCAGTGCTTTGGCCATGCCATGTGCAGTAGTGGAATGGTACGACGGCCATGATGCATGATTAGCGCGCATGTACCTAGTTGACAAGGATGCGCATGAGGTGGCGAGCCGATACGGTACCGCGACTAGGGCAAGAATCTCGCTCACATCGCCAGTGTAAAGATAGCAAATGGAGCTCAAAATTTTCTTAGGGCACAAACCGAGCCGACCTCTTGAAGTTCTCTGATTTTGAGATCCTGTTCTTCGATACTACCAATCTTCATTTAGTAACGTTTCAATATGACTGGTCCCCGTTTGTTGAACAAGGTTGCAATCGTAACGGGTTCCTCTCAAGGTATTGGCCGCGAGATATGCAACCAGTTCCACGAAGAAGGAGCGTTGCTCGTATGCTCCGATTTACGCCCTCTGGGCCAGGGTGAAGACGTTGCTACTCACGAATCCATCGTCCAAAAAGGCGGCAAGGCTATCTTCGTACAAACCGATGTCAGCAAAGCGGAAGATTGGGTTGCTTTGATTTCTAAAACGGTCGAAGTGTATGGACGATTGGATATGTGAGTTCACAATCGATTGAATTATCAACGATGACGATGCTGATATATCCCAGCCTGGTAAACAACGCGGGAATATGCACAGAAGCAAACAACCCTCAACCCATTGATGAAGTCGATGAGGACGCCTTCGACGCACATTTAAGGATCAACACCCGCGGTGTTTTTCTCGGCTGCAAGTATGCTGTGCGCCAATTCAAGAAACAAGAGCTTCATCCTTCTGGTGTTCGTGGTTGGATTGTAAACTTCGCCTCTATGGTTGCAAACATCGGCATGGCAGGTCTTTGTGAGTTTCCTTACCTTACATCCTTGCAATTTTCCCCCGGGACATCTAATTCGCGTTTTGACAGCTGGTTACACGGCTTCGAAGGGGGCTGTTGCGGCGCTTACGAAGACCATCGCCCTCGACGTCGCTAAGCAAGGTATCGTTGCAAACTCCATCTGCCCAGGATGTAAGCTGCTCCTATCCCATCCCAATTTGTACGAAGCTAACCATGACCAGTTACGCAAACAGCGATGCTGGACAATGCGCTTGGTGGCGCACTTTCCGCGCGCGACGCCGTCCTCGCGGCTTTGCCCCGGGGTCGATTTGGCGAGACAAAAGACCATGCACGAGCCGCTGTCTACCTGGCTAGCGACGACGCGGCATGGGTGACAGGTATCTGTTTGAACGTAGATGGTGGCTTAACCGCCCAATAGATGATCTTTTCCGCCCCTGAGAGGAAGTGTAGGACAGATACGAGTAACTGACCCACACTGGTTGGCTCAGAATCCGCGGAACAGGGCGTGGTACTCCTGAATTTTCCCCGGACATATTCGAGTAGTCACAATAAAGATGAATTGCAATATATCCCGGAGTAACGTGGACTCAAGATCTCGTACACAATCACTGGTATTCCACCTACACGGTCCATCCCTCATGAATGTTCAGTGACCTTTTGCAATACATCTCCGATGCTGTAACGCATGCACATTCAGCCGCGACGAGCGAATCCTACGCAGATCAACGCCTCGACGAGGAGACACGTTATGCATAACGAGGCTGCAAGTTGCGAATGATTGGATCCCAATGTGACGAGACTTAGCAACGTTCCCCGATGCACGCGCACCCGAGGTTTACGTGCGCACGGGTGTGCGCATGGTCAGAAGCCGGCGGCTGCACGGAGTGAGCCGCTCGCCCGTGTGATCGTCATTACAATTACTCTATGAGCACAGGCATTCAGTAGCGATATAAGGAGTGATGGCTATACATACGAACTGATGAAAGCGAGAATTATAGCCCCGGCAATCTTGTGGAGTCAGTGCCGGGGTACGTATCTACCGGGCGGCTGTTGGAAGCGAGCGCCCACCAGAATCAACTACCTTTCGTCAAGATTCTTATGCTTGTGAATATGAATAGCCGAGCTTAGGTGCTTATTCTTTAATCTTATTTAAAGAAAACTTACAACAGAAACACTTAGGTAACGCTTAAAACATCTATTTACTACTGAATTTGATCATCTTATTATTTTACTTCAAATTCTTTCCCCAGTTTAGTTATGTAGTAAAGTCTTCTAGCTATAGTTTTTTATGTAAAAATGGGCCTCTTTAGTACGATAAAGAACGGTCACTTCCTATACCCGATCGGTACCTACCCCGGCACTGACTCTACTGACTTGGGAACACACTGCATCCTCACAAGAGAAACACGCGATGTTACACTTGACGCCAGAGCGACAGGTCGCCTGGAGACTGTATTGCGGTAAGGTGGCTGATGGAAGTCGGATAATCAGTATAAGTTGCCCGACCGTTGACTCATGCAGTCTGAGACGGAGCCTACAGAAGTGCTAGAGAACACCAGTGACAGAAATGTAGGGAGGAGATCGGTCAAATTGCTCCGACAACGGTATCGCGGAGGCTCATCTTAATATGGTCCGATCGCTGTAGGAGTGTGCTGGATTTCCATGCTATTGCAAGATTCTGCACTCTTGCCATGGGATTGGTTTTCAGACTCCTTTTTGTCCCGCTTAACCGTGCGTGGGTGGATCTGCATTCCCGTCGCGGAGAGGTGCAGAAATAAGGGCAGACACCTACGCGGGCTCTGATTGGAGATATCTGACTTTTGAAACTGTGAAAAGCAACTCGGACGTGCGGTGACCGTTGGACAAGCCGTTGGGCTATCCAAGCTCCGGAACGAGAACAGGAGGAATGTGAACAGAAGTGTTCCTGAACACTATCCTTTGCAACGATCGACTTCGAAAGCTTCCAAATGCGTGGTTGATTTTGCCTGCGAACGTGTGCGAGGCGTTGGAAACCTCCTTGTCCCTGACACGAACCGCTTCGAGGCTCGCCAGCGGAGCTGGAGCACATATGTGATCTTCAGTCTTATTGCAGCCTCGCACTCAGTAACTCCTTCAAATTCTCCTATAAACGATCAGGTCTTCGCTCTAGGGTTGCTGCTCGTCGGTACCAGCCAAATTGCAAGTTTTGATCTTATTTCACGGCAATGGCTGGCGCTACTGCTCCTGGTCTCGCAATTTGTACCCTCCTTCTCCTGGTGTTCGATGTCCTGTCTTGGGCGCTCAGGTTCTATGTGCGCCTCTCAAGGAAAGCTTGGGGCCCGGATGATTGGTGCATGCTCATTGCAATCGTGAGTTTTAAGACAGTGCTCAAGAGAGACAGCTCGACTAATGGATGAAAGCCGATCTTTGTTGTCTCTACGGCTGGAATGCTTGGAATTGCGTTCACCGGTGGTGGTCTAAGAGATGATCAGCTTACTTCGAAGCAGCGGGAGACTGCGATGTTTGTAAGTTTTATCACCATAGAAGTGGGCGAAAAGGTACCTCGTACTAATGTTTTTTGAGTGGTGGTTCATTATGCAGACTATGTGGTGTCTTGCCGCCATTCCGGTTAAATGGTCAATTTGCTTCACACTTCTTCGCATAGCCAACAAGCAGCTACTCTACACGATACCCATCTACTGTTGTATGGGGGCTGTATTCCTCGTAATGACATCTACGACGATCTATGAGTTCTTTCATTGTGATCCCGTCGCGTAAGTTAGCACCAAAGAGTCACTTGTCATCGCCCTTAGTTCGGAATCTTAGCATCTCTTATGGCATGAGATTGGACATGGCTAAGAAATAGACATGCTGATGACTCGTAGCATGAATTGGAAGCCAACAAAAATTCCCAACGGTCACTGCAATGCTCAGAGCAACATCACCGGCTTCAGCTTCGCTCTTTCAGCTGTTTCCATATTCACGGACTGGTTCTGTGCTCTAATGTACGTTGTCAACCCACAATCAAACCTCTGTTCTTGTCGAAATACTAAACAACAACATAGCCCAATTCCTCTGCTCTGGAAAGTTCAAATGGACATGCGAATCAAACTTTCCGTCATCGCACTGCTCAGTCTCGGAATCGTCGGATCGATCGCTCCCCTTGTTCGGCTTTCCATCACTGTCAACTTGAGCGCGACCCAGAACTTTCTCTACAATTCTATGGATGTGGCTGCGTGGGCACAAGCAGAACTCGGCATAGGGATCATCGTTGCCAACCTTCCCGCTCTGCGGCCGCTGTTGGAGAAGGTACTCAATCTGCGCTCCACCATCCGAAGCGACAAGCGCAGTAAAAAGCAGAAGTCAACAGACCGCTACCTGGAGCTGGAGGAGGGGTTGTCGAGCCAGAAGCATCAATCAAGATTAGCGAGCCAAAAGGGCACCGAAACGCGAATCTACGGCGGGACAGCTGACAGCAACTCCTTGCTCGACGACGATCACAGTCAGAAGAACATTGTTACCTCGTCGGCTCAGCGTGACGCCGGCAACGGAATCATGGTGGACCGCGAGGTGCAGATTCGTGTGAGCCAGAGTTGAACAGAGGTATCTTTGCCAAAGCCGCAGCTCGGGTGATCCAAGTAATTCAAACAGGATGGTATCCAGGACTTCTCTTTACTCAACATCCGGACAAACAAAGTAGCTAATGGTCTACGCTGCTGCCAATGAATGCCACGGTCTCGAGGTGTAGACCCGCTCTGTGTTTATTCGCACCAATGAAGCTGATAGTTCAATCTCATCACACCTGTCGCTACTCGCATATATGGAGACCATTTCGAATCAGTTTCATTTACTTTTTTTCGCTTGTCATGTGTCACGTTTTCCTTTTTGCGGTTGGGATCGCTGCTGCGCTAGCTCAGCGTTCTCACCGCCTCATTTAGGTACCTCATGGCCTCCCCTGCCTCAGCTTGGCACCTGGTGTGTAGCACTAGTAAGCGGCGAAATGCATATGGTTCGTTAGTAGGAAAGACCCTTTAGTAACCAAATAATCATGTTTTTATTCATTGTATCCAATATTGATATAGTCATAATATTAAAATCTATATTTTTATATGAAATCTAGAAAATTTTAAAGAAAAATTACAGGTTTATCAAGGCTTTAATTACTGGACAAGGATTTAATACTAAACCTAGTTGTTTTAAGAAGAACACTTTAATACAAATATGTTAATATATGTAATAGTTTTTATTAATTCAAATAATGCACAAAAGACTTTTCTTAGAGTTACTAGCAGCGCTAGTAATCGTTTTATCTATTAGGTGTTACATGCAGCATCATGCCGCTGTTCCTGAACGAAATGCCATCCACCAACAGGAGAGTTGCCGCCAGTTTCTCGCCTAACGTGCCAACCGCCTTAGCATCACGTGGGGCGAGTACAACATTCCTTTTTCCAGTTTGGAAGCGGGATTTACGCTCGGGCGCTACTCGGGAGTCGGGCACGACTATGGCGCATGGCTCAAGCGTGGAGGATCATTATAGCGTTTCAGCACAGCATGCGTTTGCTACCGTCCAGACCCACTGTTACAGGCAACGTGGGATGCGACTCCCCGACGAGGCGAATTTCTTGGACCCTGGATGGAGAGACTGGACACAAGGCTATCACTATCCGCTCGTGCGTCTGTTGAGGACAATCTTCACAAGATAATTATGCATGACGAGTGCGGCTTCTAGCCCTTCTCCCCTTCCGCCTGTTCATCAGCGTGAGCTTGTACGGATGTCATCCATCGGGCGAGGGTCGTGTCCGCCATTATATTGATCATAGCTTGCTTTACTGCGAACAGCATGGTTCACTCTAGCTTTTCACATGGTTCTTTGGAGGGGCGAGTCAGTAGGTATGGTGTGAACTGATCTCTCCTTTCTCATGCGTGTTTGGGGTTCATGAATAGGACGCGCCCTCCCTTTGAGACAACTCTTCGTTTCTGCTCGACAATTCCTTCCAGACCTGGTACGCGCTCCCAATCGCGAGGCCTCTTTGCCAATCTTCTTGTACGTTGTGCTCCCTCCCACACCAGGTCAAGATGGCAGACACAGTGGAGTCCAAGATTTCCCCTACGGTGGAAGACCACCCTAAAGATCTCAATGACTCTTCTGCCCAGTCAATGAACTCAGAAGAAGCCGACAAGATTCGATCGCAAGCCCTGGCCACAGAGAAGACTCTCCTGCCCAATGGCTACTTCTGGAGCCCCAGGATGATAGGTAGCTTTGCTGGGACCGGAATCATTGTGTGCGCAACCTACTTCCAGTTCCAAGCCACTGCCGCCGTCCTCGGAGCTGCGATCGCTCAAGACATCGGTCCCAGCCTTAACACGGCACTTGTACCTACTGTCTGGACTATCTCGCAGCCAATCTCGTTGCTTCTTTTTGGCCGCCTGTCTGATCGCTTTGGTCGCCGTGGATTTGCCCTTGCGTCATGTGCTCTTGCAATTATCGGTGGCATTGTCGCTGCTACCGCTCAGTCCATCGAGACGCTCATTGGAGCTCAAGTCCTCATGGGTATCGCGTCTGGTGTGCCAGCATCTTACCCTCTGCTTGCGGGTGAGCTCATGAGCAATAAATCGAAGTTCATCGGAACGGCGGCTGTCGTTGTGCCGAATGTGATCGCGACTGGATTTGGAGCCTATATTGGCTTGAGATTGGCTATCGTAGCTAATTGGCGATGGATCTACTACATCTTCATCATTCTGATGGGTGAGTGCAGGATAGCTTCGTCTCGCGAGTTGCGACTAACATAACCGATTAGTACCCGGCACGCTCCTTTGGGCTGTATTCTACCACCCACCATCATACGTCCAACTCCACGGCAAAAAGTCTAGCAAGATGGACGAGATCAAGAAACTCGACTTCATCGGAGTTTTCCTCCTCGTCGTAGGTCTCACACTGTTCCTGCTCGGCATCTCATGGGGAGGACCAGCGCAACCTTGGGACTCGCCCAAGATTCTTGGTCTTTTGATCACCGGCGCTATAGCGACAGTGGCTTTCATCCTCTACGAAGTCTTCCTCACGCCGGCTCAGCCCATCATACCCATGCGCCTTTTCCGCGACTTGCGCGGCTTTACGTGCCTAGAAGTCATCTCCGCAACATACGGCGTGATGAACATCGCGCTCTTCATAATCTGGCCTCAGCAGATTGCGAACATTTTCGGGTCGACGGTAGGATCGTGGGAAGAGTCCGCATGGCTGTCTACCACGGCGGCGTTCGGGCTCTGGGGCGGTATTGTGCTGCTGGGACCGCTTATGCACTTTATCAAGCACATTCGATACCAAATCCTAGCGAGTAGTATCTGGATGACTGCTTTCCTGGGTGCCATGGCGAGCATTACCGTGGAGAAGAAGAGCGAGGCCATCGCGTTCAGCTTCCTAGGTGGATTGACAATTGGCTGGGGCGAGGTCATTGCAGCTATCATGGTGCAGTACGTGGTCTCGGATCAAGACCTCGGTGTGGCTTTTTGTAAGAAAATTAATACCCAATCCCACATGTGGCGAGAGCTAACACGAGTTCCAGCCGTCATCTCCGCGTCACGCACGATTTTCGGTTCCATCTTCACCGCAGCATTCACTGCCATCTACACCAACAAAGTCCCCGGCTACCTCACCTCCCTCGTCCCATCCGCCGTGACATCCGCTGGTCTACCCGCCGACTCCGTGCCAGAGCTCATGACCGCTGTCAGCGCCGGCACACAGGCCGCTTTGCTCAACGTTACGGGCATGAACTCTGAGATCCTTCACACCACCAACATCGCCGTCTCCACGGCTTACTCCAAGTCGTACGCCTACGTGTACTACTTCGCTGTTGCGCTTGGTGGCCTTGCCATTATCGCTAGCGTTTGCCTCCGAGACTTCGATCAATATCTGACGGAGCATGTCAGTCGCCAGCTGTACCATCGCGGCGAGGCTAGTGAGGACCCATTGGAGAAGATGGGCGTCCAGGTATTGAGGGAGCAGAATGTGGAAGAAGTTGAGTCAGAGAAGCATGTGTCGGCTTGAGCGGCCGATGACAGAGAAATGTATGAAACAAAGCAGTTATTGATGTTGGTAGTATGACGCAGATAGCAAATTGCGTTGGGCCATTCGTCCCTAGAGTACCTGTAAACATAGATAAGTGCCACGTGCAGTGCGTGTTCCCCGGATCTGTATAGATATAATGTGTAGCTTATCTTTCTCTTCGAATACTATCACCCAAGAGATCATATGAACGTTCTTGATTCTCTGGCGTGCCAGTACAGCTCAGACCGGTGCAAGTATAATCCGTGAAGAGATCCATAGGACAACACTTCTTAAGAGGGCCATCTCGCACTCACAGCCCTACCTTGCGCATCCGTCACAGGTAGTACACTCCCATGCCTTAAGTTCTTCGGAAACGCACCCCTATCACTCGCACTCCACTTCCCGCCTCTAACATCTGCACTGCTATACGGATGATATCCATCGCTCCCATAAAAGTCCAACAACAAATGCGCCTTCCCATCAACCTGGTTATCCCAATAGCTTGCCGGACCCTCTACGCCCTTCTCGATAATAGCATTGCTCCCTCCCGGCCTTGTCCACGTCCCGAACAGCCCCGTCGAAGAAACCTCCATGAACACGGTCTTCGCGCTCTCGTCTTTGAGAAAGCGGGCATACGCGTCGTTGCCGAGAGGTAAAACATCAATGTCAATGATATTCGTCGGACTGTAATTAATATAATCCTTCGGCGCAGAAAATGTCTTGAAGTCGGACGTATACGCCGTCCGAATCCGTGTCGCCGACGGGCTTCCCGTATGCTTCGAATCACTCCCGGCGTAGAATTTCGACGCCCAGAACACCGCGTACTGCGCCTTTTCCGCATCCCACACGGCAGCAGGCGCCCAGACCATCCCCGCGGTCGCGTCCTCCACGACGATGAGGCGCTCGTTTGTCCAGTTGACGAGGTCCGTGGATTCCCACACGAAGATGCCCCGGCTGCCGGTGCGTTGCGAGGCGTCCCAGGTCGTCTTGCCGATGTTGAGGTCGGTGCCGATGATGTACCATTTTTTGCCTGCTTCGGGTCCGCCGCCAGCGATGATGGAGGGGTCGCGCACGCCTTGCGTGCCTTTTGTGGGGTTGATGACGGGGCTGCCCTTGTTTAGGGCTTTTAGGCTGATTGCGTTGTTTCCGCTGGAGAGGTAGAAGTAGACCGAGGGCTTGTCGCCGAGGAAGAAGACTCCCAGGTAGTTTGTCAGTGATGGGTCAGCTTGGTAGGTGAGGCCGTAAGACGAGAAGTCGACTGATTGGATGGGCTGAAGTGGTGCCGTGAGTGTCTTTGATATGAGCGCGACAACAGACAGTAGGAGACGCATTTTCGGCGTGATGCAATGAAAGCAGTGAGGTTATGTTGTCGTCTTTCTGTGGTACCGCGAGTGTCCGAATGTTTTTCCAGAGTTTCTTGCACCTTTTCGAAACTTCTCATCGAAAGAACGACAGACTAATTCCCTAATATAAGAACTGTCATTGTCCCAAGGTTCCTCTGGGGATACTATCTGGCTAAAGTGTCACATGTTCGTGGTTTATGATATAGTCTGGAGGCTCATTGGTGGATATTGATTTACTCTACATTCATCGCCCTAAAGTCATCAGTATTTCTTGGCTCGAAGAAAGCTCCCATGCAATTGAAGTTTTCTTGACTGGCTAGCAATCAAGATAGACCAAAAAGCCGAAGTGGGCCCTCCAATGGGAGCTGCGTACGACGTCCTTGTAGTTAACAGGCAGATGGACTTGAAGGACTTCTCATACTAGAATCTAGAGTTTCAGAGAGAATGTTGTTATCGAAAGTTTGAGGTCCAATTTCGAGTGGGGCAATCCAACGTTTGGAGATGCAAAAAGTACGAACCCACACGAATGTCCCATAGGTAGGACACCAAGTGCCAAGCACGCCGTAACCATGCTTTTGCTCTCTTGAAGAACCATGAAACACTACCCAAATTCCGCCCATGCAACGCCCTCGCTAACAGACAAAACATTACAATTACAGTGCGAATCTACTTCGGGCACTACCCATCCGAGTCGACCGCCATACTTTCTTCCAAAGCACTAGGATCGTCTAGAGGCACATTTCTCCTCCTCCGGCTCCTCCCTGCGACCTTGTTCTGCTGGATCTCCCTGAGCCTGCCGCCCAGCAAGCGCTCTACTTCCTCAATCTCCTCATCGCTGTCTTCTCCACCCGAGCTCTGCTCGATACCAATAGTCTTGCCTGCGCTTGCGCAACTTGCGTCTTCTTCATTGGCTTCGAGGGCACGGTTGAGTAGGTCAGTGGCCATGGGATCCTGCGGTGCGACTGCGAGCGCCTCGTGGAACGCCGTGACAGCGTCCCATGTTCTCCCAAACTCGAGCAACACAAGCCCTTTTGCAGAGAAGACAGAAGCATCTTTGACACCGTGGCGCAGGACGTCTTCGAACGTTTGTAAAGCTTCTTCCAGTTGTCCATCGCGGCGAAGAGCGTGCCCTAGGTTCGTGCGGATGGGGATGAGAGACGCGATGTCGGCATTGTTCTGTTCACTAATCCCAAGAGCACGGCGGAACATGGAGATGGCCTCCATCAGATGACCTTCGTGATAGTATACTGCACCCATTTCGTTGAGCAGCAGCGGATCAGTTGGACAGAGCTGGTACGCAGTGTCTAGATATTCGTGTGCGAGGGTAATGTTGTTTAGCTGTAGATTCTGCATGCCTAGTAAGAGCTGTGGGAGATGCGTGCCTTGGAACAGTCGCGCTGCGGTCGAATATGCTGAGATAGCTTGATCGTGCTCTCCTTCTTCCGCGAACGTGTGTGCAAAACCTATCCAAGCAGGTCCAAAATGCGGATCCATGACAGAAGCCTTGGAGAAGTATCTCCGTGCCTCGGCGATGCGGTGTGTTGCGAGATAATATATGCCCACGGCGTGCCAGGTACAGGGTTCCGAAGGATGCGTGTCTGTGAGTTCGTGTGCAAGCAGGAAAAGAACGTTCCTCTCTTTCAGTTCGTAGAGTGCAGCGAGATGAACAGGAAGAATTGCAAAGTTGAACTTGTCCTCTTTCAAAACCCCCGAGGTCAGCTCGAGAGCTTCACGGAAGCGGCAGCTCGTATAGCGCTGGTCGGCCCTGGCGAGGATGATGTCTGGGTTGTTTGCGAGCTTGTAGTGCGTCGTCAGCTGTTCCACTGCCTCTTCGAACTCGGTCGGGCGCGAGTACTTGGACAAGCGCGTCGTATACAGGGTCTTGGTGAACTGGGCGGCCTCTTGTGAAAGCGAAGGGTTGTTGGTAACGTTGATGGCATCGAAGTTGAGCGAGTCGAGGAAATTCCACTCTTCGGTAGGTGACATGAGCGAGTTGGTCATCAGGGCATCGAAGGCCTCGAAGCACTGCACGTCGATCTGGCACGCCGTCTTGTAGCACTCTTTGGCCCGGTCGAAAGCATTCTGCTTCGCATAACACAGGCCCCTCAGGTAGCACATGCCCGCCTCCGACTTGATATTATTAATGTCTTCCCTGTCTCGCTCCTCGCTCGTCGGCACGCGTTCGGACCGTGAGCCATGTTTGTTGTGCCGTGCGCCTGCCCGAGTGTTTACGTCGACATGCCGGAGCTTCTGACGCGCACTGCCGGGTGCCGTGATGAGATGCGTGGGGTTCTTGTCGCTCAGTATCGCCAATGCCTCGTCTGTCTTCCCCAGCTTGATTGCGCAGTGGGCTGCGAGGTACCGGCATTGAGGGTTGCGGTCTGTCAGGTTACCGCGGGCGAGGAACGACTGCGCACGATTATAGTTGCCGGTACTGAAGTGAATTTGTGCCAGATAGAATGAGTCTTGGTCGTCTCCTGTGCACCACTGTGAGCCCTGTATCTGTACTTGCTTCCGCGACCGCATACCTGTGAGCGCCAGCAGCTTGTCGGCAACGAAAATGGCTGTCTCGTACTGATGTTTGTTTACGGCATCCTGCCGCCATTCGCGAAGAAATTTGTCCATTGAATAGTGTCTATGCCCAAAACACCAGAGAAGAAGTGCGGGCAGACATGGGCCGCGGATGATGCAATGTTTGTATTCCACCGGACGCGGTGATGGTCGCGCGCGCTTGCCATTCGCGTGGGCACGAGGCGGGGCCTCCACGTGACGTGCCTTCTGCCAAGCCTCGCCGCTAAGGAAATCGCGACCGCTTGCCTCTTTCTGCCGCGTCTGCTCATCTGTAACTCTACCTGTAATTTCTCCACACTGCTTAACGGAATTATCATAACACACCTCGGACCTCCTTCGACAGTAGTACTGCATCACTCTGGATTGCTCATCTTAAGCCCGACTAACACGGCTGGCCAGACGGTTGACTCCCGAAGTCTGAGGTAGATCACGTGATATCGAATCACCTACGTGGTTGCCTTGTCTCCTTGTCTCGACAACCATCTACAAATTCCTCTTCCTTCACCATTAAAAAATAGTAGTACACTCAAAACCACCACACAGCACACCCCACCACAACTGCCACCATGTCCGAACGTAAAGTACTCAGCAAATACTATCCGCCCGACTTCGACCCCTCCAAGATCGGTCGCACGCGGGGACCCAAGCAAGCCGGCCCCAAAGTTCAGACCGTCCGCCTCATGGCCCCGTTCTCTATGAAATGCACCTCGTGCGGCGAGTTCATCTACAAAGGGCGCAAGTTCAACGCGCGCAAAGAGACCACCGAGGAAAAGTACTACCAGATTGCCATCTTCCGCTTCTACATCCGCTGTACGCGGTGCTCCGCCGAGATCACGTTCAAGACGGACCCGAAAAATATGGATTACGAGTGTGAGCGGGGCGCGAAGAGGAATTTCGAGCCGTGGAGAGAGGCGAAGTTGGCAGAGGAGACGGAGGAGCAGAGGCTGGATCGACTGGAGCGGGAGGAGGCGGAGAGAGATGCGATGAAGGAGTTGGAGACGAAGGTGCTAGATGCGAAGCAGGAGATGGCGATTGCAGATGCGCTAGACGAGATTCGGTCGAGAAATGCGAGGATTGAACGCGCCGAGAAAGAGGGGAAGAAGGCTGAAGTTACCGTTGTGGATGTCGATGAGGCGCGCAGGCGGCAGGAGGAGGAAGACGAGGCGGCGGCACGGAAGGCATTTGCGGGGCGAAGCATGCCGGATATTGGCGAAGAGGAAATCGCAGAGGAGATGAACGATGCGCCCGTGGAAGTCCCCGGGGTGGCTTTCACCAAGAAGCCAAAAGAGAAGAAGGACTTCGGCGCGGCACTGGGAATCAAGAAGAAGGACTCTAAGCCCTCCATGCCCGCGCCAGCACCGCCGATCAAACAACCAGCACCTCTCTCCAGCGGCCTGTTGGCTGGTTATGGCAGCGATTCCGATTAACGCCCTATCTTTACTGCATCTCTTGTATAGAATCTCGCGGGAGGAGCATGTATAGTAAATGTAATCTGCACAACGCATCTAATGTGTTCAGCTCGTTCTATTGCAACTGCATTCCCACCACCGCGCTACATGGACAAATCTGGCCCCTTCACCACCGTGCAAGCGTTCAACTCCTGGTTCGTCACGCTCTGTACACGCTGGGTCACAAATCCCGAGACTCTCCCGCCTGACTCTCCCGCCTGACTCTCACACCTGACTCTTTTCGCAACAAGAATCTTCCTGATGACTGCGACATCGTGCTTACGAGATCAGCACCGCAGTAAAGAACATTGTAATGTCGCCGACAAAGGATGCACCATGACTTCGAAGTCGTGGAGACTCCCGTCGTGTTTATTAGAGGCAAGTCTTTCCGCATTCTGAAATCGTTTTCACAGAGGGTGGCATTGCCCTGTGTGGTGTTTGGTGACGGTTCAACAGAGTCCTGCGGACACTAGGTAATCCGTAAGCGTGACCTTTTTCTGGGGAACGCTGACTCGCTTGTGGAGCACCCGTGAACCGAGGCATGTAGGTACCCCAGCTCGCTCATTCCTCCGTGCCTACATGAACCACCGTTGTCTTACAGCCATGGCACATCCACCCTACCACCCAGCGATCACAAAAGGAGACGTGTAATCGATTCCGCCATGCCGTCAGACACAAAAGCTGCTGCGGTTAACGATGGTCCGCCCTGGAGCGAGCCTTCGTGGCTCACTCTTCCCTCGCCATACTACAATGAGTCGCACAGGAAGCTACGTAACACGATGCGTACATACTACGACGAACACATCAAGCCATACATGCTTGAATGGGAGGATCAGGGCGACGTTCCGGAACAGCTACGGCTGGAGCATGCGCGTACCGGACAGCCGTTCGCAGACGTCCCAGAACCGTACAGACCAGCAGATGTTCCTGGCCCAGCGGGGATACCGGCCAAGGACTTAGATGTCTTTCATCTTATAGTCATGACGGATGAAAGCAGTAGGGTCGAGGGAGGTGTTGGGACGGCAATGGCAGGTGGGTCGGTTATTGGGGTCCCGCCGATCGTGCATTACGGAACAGAAGAACAGAAAAAGAAGTGGCTGCCAGGCTTGTTTACTTGGGAGACGTCGTTCTGTCTAGGCATCACAGAGCCAAGCGGTGGTGTGAGTACGCATGCGCACATCGTTGGAGCGCGGCTGACGATTAGCAGTCTGACGTTGCCAACATTCAAACGACGGCCGCGAAGAGCAAGGACGGGAGCCATTACATCGTGAATGGGTACAAGAAATGGATCACTGGCATGCCGTGGGCGACACACATGACGACGGCGGTCCGTACTGGAGGCGACGGCGCGAAAGGCATTTCCGTCCTCGTCATACCAACCTCAGCCCAAGGTTTCTCTCACCGTCGCATACCAAACAGTGGCCAGAATGCGGGTGGTGCTAGTTTCGTTGAAATGGACAATGTCTACGTGCCAGTGGGAAACTTGATTGGCAAGGAAAATGAAGGCTTCCAAATCATCATGAAGAACTTCAACAAGGAGCGTTTCATCATGTCGGTCGGTTGCAATCGAAAAGCACGTACCTGTCTCTCACACTCTTTCGAGTACGCTACCAAGCGACATACGTTCGGCAAGCCTCTCATCTCAAATCAAATCATCACTCACAAATTGGCCACGCTCGGAAGGTACATAGAGTCGCATTGGGCATGGCTTGAGCAGATTGCGTACCAGATTCAACAGTCGCCGCTAGGTTGGCAGGATCCAGAGATGGCGGGCCAGATTGCATTGTCAAAAGTACACGGTGGCCGCATTCTGGAGATGGCAAACCGCGAAGCGCAGCAGATCTTCGGTGGAGCGGGCTATCAGAAGGGCGGTCCGGGTGCCGTGATAGAACAAATCAGCCGTGATCTGAGGATGATGGTGGTTGGAGGTGGCAGTGAGGAAATTATCGCCGATCTGGCCGTGAGGCAGGAGACCGCACTTGCTAAGAAGAGGGGCTGGAAGCTGTGAGCGCCCGTCGGCCAATGTTCGAGTACTGGAAGCATGCGCCCAGGATTGGCATTCTCTTCAAGAATAATATGGACGTGACTTGAGTTGTTTGTATTAGGGACGCTTGGCCTTACAAAGTTACAAGTGGCGAGCTATGCCGTCAGGCGTTGAGGTTGAGGTTGCACTGCAGGCATCAGTCATCATGGCTAGGCATCCTGGTCAGGTTACAGGGAGGAAGGACCGACAGCATAATACAGCTTCCTACTCACATAGGTTCTTCTGTGCCTCCGTGCAATAACAGTACAGACCCTCCAGGACATCTCTCAGCGAGGGTCCGCTACGATGTGGCGTTTATTCCTATCAAGTTTGTTTTCGGTCGCATCGCTACGCACTCCAGCCGCCGACGCATCCCCTCTCGTGTCCGCGCCGGGACAAGCTGCCGTCATTCCATCGTGGAAGGTTGCATCGTCGAATCATGCCGGAAACGATGCAGTTAAGCTCTCTGCCCCGGGCCTCGATGTGTCTAAATGGTTATCAATCGGATCCAGGGGCACCTTGATGGCAACGTTTCTCGAGAGCAAAGTCTACTATGGCGACGACTCCCTTTTCTTCTCTGGCAATCTGAACCAGACCACACAGGCAAAATTCCAAGTTCCCTGGTTCTATCGGGCCGAATTCGAAGTCCAGTCAGGCTATGCGATCGCGGACAACTATCTCCAACTCAAGACGCATGGCATCTCATCACGGGCAGACATCTACCTCAATGGCGCGTTGGTCGCAGACAAGAATGTGCAGGCTGGCGCATACGCTGGCAGGACCTTCGATATTGCGTCCAAAGCGAAGCCAGGAAAGAATGTGCTGCTGATAAGGGTCTATCCTACGGATTATAATCGCGATTTTGCGCTAGGATTTGTCGACTGGAATCCGTACCCACCTGACAATGGAACAGGCGTATGGCGCGACGTCGAAATCAAGCAGACTGGAAGTGTAGCATTTGCCGGGACACCCAGACTGACTACGAAGCTTGATGGAACAGTGCAGATGAAAACAGATGTGAGAAACTGGGGTAACGCAAGCACCACGGTAGATGTGCATTGCAAGGTCTTCGATTCCAAAGACAGAGAATTGACTTTCCTGGGTCTTGCCAACAGCGTTGCGTTAGGTGCCAGGTCTGCGCAGGAACTATCGATGAAATTCAAAATTGACAACCCCCTCATTTGGTGGCCGGCGCAATGGGGTGAACAGCCACTGTACACTGTTTCCTGCACGTTGTCAATAGGAGACCACCTTTCAGATGTTACGCCTAATGTGCGCTTTGGTATACGTACTGTTACCTCTGCAATGACCGAGTTCAACGACACTATGTTTTTCGTCAACGGCAAGCCTTTTCAGGTTCTTGGTGCAGGCTATACTTCAGACATATTCCTTCGTTTCGACGAGAACAAGCTTCGTACACAACTCCTCTACGTCTTGGATATGGGCCTCAATACGGTGCGTCTTGAGGGTAAACAGGAACATCCGCTCCTGTATGAACTTGCTGATGAGGCGGGTATCATGATCCTGGCCGGATGGGAATGCTGCGATAAATGGGAGGGTTGGTCCTACAATGATGAGGGATCTGGTGAAAAGTGGAAAGACGCCGACTATGCCATAGCGAACGCGTCTATGCACCATGAGGCCGAAATGATGCAGTCCCACCCATCCCTGCTGGCGTTCTTAATCGGTTCCGATTTCTGGCCCGATGATCGTGCGGTACGCATATACGTCGATGCCCTCCGGGCCTTGGACTGGGATACTCCCATCATCGCTTCAGCAAGCCAGCGAGGATATCCGGATCTCCTTGGCAATGGTGGAATGAAGATGGACGGGCCGTACGATTGGGTACCACCCAACTACTGGTACACAGATCAACTGGGCGCTGCATTTGGCTTCGGATCCGAGCTAGGTGCGGGTGTGGGCACTCCGGAGCTCCGATCGCTGAAACGCTTCCTCAGTTCCGCCGACCTTGATGACCTTTGGAAGCACCCCAAAAAGGGCCTGTATCATATGAGCACCAATGTGTCCTCCTTTTTCACGCGCGAAATCTACAATAACGCTCTATGGGCCCGCTATGGCGCACCGACATCCCTCGAGGACTACCTATTAAAGGCGCAGCTGATGGACTACGAAGCAACACGATCAGAATTCGAAGCGTATGGTGCGAAGTGGGCTGCCGAACGACCTGCTACTGGGCTGATCTACTGGATGTTGAACAATGCGTGGCCTTCGCTGCACTGGAATCTGTTCGATTATTATATGCATCCCGCGGGCTCGTATTTCGGTACGAAAGTTGGCGCTCGCCTGCAACACGTAGCTTACGACTACCTCACGCATTCCGTTTACCTGATTAATCGGTCCAAGGCCTCCCTCGGACTTTGCACCGTGGATGCCGAACTGCTCGATCTGAATGGTACGATGATTAGCAACACGACCACGACCGCACAACTCTCACCGAATAACAGCACGCAACTCTTTGAGATCCCAGAAATCAACAAGATCAGAGACGTCGCTCTACTGAAGCTCGTACTCAGGGGAAACAATACCGTCTTGTCAAGGAATGTCTACCACCTAACGCCTGAGCCCGACACCTTGGACTTCGACAATTCGACATGGTACTACACGCCTGTTACCAAGTATGCTGATTATCGCGCCCTCAACGCACTCTCTCAAGTCGATCTGTCTGTGAAGACATTGGTAACGAAGTTCATATCCTCCAAAATTACTGTGAAGGTCATACTGCAGAACAGATCGCAGTTGCCGGCCGTCTTCGTCCGGCTGAATTTGGTGGACTTTTCGGACTCGTGGAACACAAGCGAAGATGGTTATGTGGATGTCGTGCCAGTTAAGTGGAGCGACAACTACGTAACACTGTGGCCGGAGGAGACATTGGAATTGGAGGTTGATTTCTTGCATGGGGATGGAAGGGGGCGGCGGGCGGCGAGAATCGAAATCGAGGGTTGGAACGTGAGGACGCAGACGGCGGCGATCGAAATCAAGGGTGGAGGACTGCAGGAATAGGACAGACTTTGGCTGTGCTGAATGAGTTCGCGGTATCTGTAGGTATGGAAAGGGAGTGCATTCGCGAGTTATGCGCTAGTGATGTTTCGGCCATCAACGTCGGTCTGAGCGATGCACGTCCCGCGGAGGGTTTTCACCACCATGGCGCGTCGTCGCGATGTCCCAGATGCGATTGCGCCACTTGCTGCTCCCGCGCGTTCCGCGCCTTTCGAGATCTGGTCCCCAGATGAAGCCGAAAAGAGTATGCAGCGACATGTCAACGCCCGGTACACTAGCGCGGAACCGCTCCATGTCCAGACGGGAGCTTGAGGTCTAGGCGTCCTGCTGCTTCCTGACTGCGCGATGCCAGCGGGGTTCCAACAACCTTATGAAGGCAACCTCTCGTCGGGATAGCTCTGCCCCCCATGGACTCGAGCGCAGAACCGCCGCCGGCGGTGGGTGATAGCTTCGCTGGCGCATCGGTGGACGAAAACCGCGATTGGACACACAAACTCGCGCAGACCGACCACATACGCTTGTTCCGCGAGACGGACTGGAATCGCAACGGCCTGGGACCGCTCAAGGACTGGGACCCTACGCTGCAGCTATTTGCGAACTTCGTACCTGCAGACTCCCGCGCAGCTTGTTTGTGGTGGGGTCCCCATGCCGTCGCCATTTACAACGAAGCCTTTGCTCCTATGTGCCATGAAGTACACCCTACCCTCATGGGATCGACCTATGCGCAAGGATTTCCCGAGCTGTGGCCATTCATTCGCTTGATGTTCGAGGAGAGCGCCAGGACGGGCATTGGACTGAACGTCAACTCGGACACTCCACTACTTGTCGAGCGCAACGGATGGAGGGAGGAGGCTTTCTTTTCGGGATCTTTCGTACCCATTGGGCCGCCCCACCATCCCTTGGGCTTCTAGTAGGTCGTCGCATACACATTCAGAAGGCGAAAGGCTGTCATGTCTATCAAGCAACTCAGTATTTGAGGTCACGGACCATAAGCTCGCCGATCATCGCACCTCCATGTTAAACAAGCTGGCCGCTGTCCCTGACCAGAAACCGGGCGTCGTCATCGCCCACGTGCTCGCGACCCTCGCGACAAACCCTCAAGACGTGCCGTTGGCCATCTTGTACAAATTCGATTCCGATAAAACACTTGGAGGGCGGACCACACTACGCTTGCAGGGACAACTTGGGCTGCCTGAAGGCCATGAACTTCTCGTAGACGTCGTGGACATAGACGGCGATGAAGGATTGGCGCCAGAGTTGCGACGTGCTGGTTCCGAAGCCATCTTCATCGATTACGACCAACGATTTGGCAATGCTTCCTGGAGAGGTTGGGAAGCGCCATCCAAAAAGATTGCTGTTCTCCCCATCTCAAGTTCTACTCGCCTTTTCGGCTACCTAGTGATGGGCACGAATCCGTATCGGCCATTCGACGATCCTAGTCGTCAGTTCGTCCACGACCTGAATCGCATGATCTCAAGCATCGTTTCCGCTGCTACAATTTTTGAGCTCGCTGAAACTCGCCGGGAGCAGCTCGAATGCGATCTCGTCGTTTCCGATCTTAAGCTCCGTCATCTGGTTGAACATGCATCGGTAGGCATGTGCCATGTAACCGTTGATGGGGAAATGTTGTGGGCTAATGATCAATACTTTCGTCTTGCCGGACGAAATGCAAAACAACACCTCACTGATTACTCTTTCTACGACGCCTTTTTAGAGGCAGAACTACCTCAGGTGAAAGAGGTATGGCAGCAACTCCTTGCTGGAGTGGAGCATGTACATCGTGAATTCCGTATGAAACGAACGTATACCTCCCCAACCGGTGAAGAAATCCCAGCTTCAATCCAGGTTCTCGCTTTCCCTTACCGCGATCCAGAGTCTGGTCAGGTCAAGTCAGTCATGGCCTGCACCACTGACATAAGCCGACTAAAATGGGCTTAAGCCTTCCATGCTAGGTCCGCAGCAGAAGCAAGGGAAGCGAAAAAGCAGTAAGAGGCGTTTATTAATGTCGTATCCCACGAGATGAGAAACCCCTTGGGTGCTATAGTGCACTGTGCAGACGCTATTATCGCAATGGCTAAAGAAAGCAAGTGTGCTGGCGTCCTAGTTCCCAGTAGTGGGGCTCTGGCAGAGATTGTGCAACATGCTAAGATTGTCTTACAGTGCGCCACGCACCAGCGACGAATCCTTGACGACGTCCTAACTCTTAGTAAACTAAATTCGATGTTGTTGTCAATTAAACCTTTAGCAGTCGAGCCTTCGAGCATGATTCGCTCTATTATGAGTATTTTCGATGCCGAGTTAGATAGCAACTTGATTCGATGCACTATCGATGCTGATCCATCCTTGTCCGACCTGGCTATCAACCAAGTCTACCTGGACTCATCTCGGGTTGCCCAGATTTTTATCAACCTTGTTACAAACGCAATCAAGTTTCTCAAGCTGGCAAAGGAACCGTCAATACTGATCACGTTCGGGGCTTGTACGTCCCATCCGCGAAACTTCTTCCCTAGCAAAATTTTCTGGGCCGACGGCGAACCAAGTAGCAATGTGACCAACACTCCGGAATGGGGTTCGGGAGAGCAACTTTATCTCACCTTCATGGTCAAGGACTCAGGTATAGGCATGACCGACGATGATATCGCAAAGATATTCAAACGGTTCTCACAAGCTAACATTAAGACCCATGTTACCTACGGGGGTAGCGGATTGGGGCTTTACATTTCAAAGGAACTTGCCGAGAAGCAAGGCGGCGAAATTGGAGTCACCTCTGTCCCTGGAAACGGGTCGATATTTGGATTCTATGTGAAGTGTCGTCGCTGCGAAGTGCACTTATCTACGAAACCTACCAACAGCATAGAACACTCGAAGGCTGTGCCTGAACAGCTTCACATCTTACTGTTGGAGGACAACTTGATCAATCAAAAGGTGATCAGTATGCAGCTTAGACGAGGAGGCTGTGTAGTGGAAGTGGCGAATCACGGCATCGAAGTGCTCGAATATCACTTTTGACGCCGTACTTATGGACTCGGAGGTAATTGCCTGCGAACATTTGAATTTGTAACAAAACTAACATCGTCCGCCCAGATGCCCATCCTAGACGACCTAGCAGCTACACGCTTAATCCGACAAAAGGAACTTAAGGGCAAGGGCCTTCTTGGCCCAGCAATGACTGGAGGCCCTCGAGCCGGCACACGACTTCCCGTCATTGCAGTGACTGCAAATTTTCGCGACGAGCAGATCGAAGCGGCAATGGACGCTGGATGGGTAAGTAATGCTCGAATCCACACGGGCAATCAGTTCTAAAATTGCATTACAGGATGACGTTGTCCGCAAGCCGTTCAAAGTGCGGAGCTTCTGGATAGGATACATGCCTTGATCCACGAGACTTCATCACGCGGGGCACTGGTCAACCATGTTATGATCTCAACACCGACAACGATGCCCATCGAGACAGCTGGGGACGGCAATGGCGAAGTGTCTTGATGTGAAGTCGCTCGCAACAGAAACTGGCCTTGAGACGAACGAACCAGCGCAAGTTAGTATAGTAGTCACGGTCCGATGCCCTGCTTCATCTTTATAAAGATGGGAGGTTACTGTGCAATTGGTGTGGCTACGCTTGTGCGCCCACGGGACCCAGGAAAATACTCCAGCCCTGCTCACAAATGGAGGTGATGCAAAGACGATAAAATCGATCGCCCTCTCAAGCCAAGAATAACAAAGAGACCGTTTTGACAGCCGCCGGGACCGCAACGGACCAGGTCAGTACCTTTCCATACTTTTAAAATCATCCATCGCCATGGACGGCGATGGAATCCCTCATCTGCGGCAACCCTGCATCTACTGGGTTGGACACACCAGGTAACTCTGCATTCCTTGGGGCCTCCGCATTTGGTAGCTCTGCAGGTGTGGCATACTGGCCCACTCCTTGAACGATTGAGCGCGATTAGGAGGAGACGGGTAGTACGGCTGTGGAGTACCATAGCCGCCGTGATGAACGTAAGACGGCGATGGAGAGTACGTGTCCCTGTAGTAAGAGCTGGATATGCCGTGCCACGGCGTCGATGGAGGAGGAGGAGGTGAGCCTGTCGGAGAGTACGGCGATGGTTGAGAGAGGGTGGAGTGCAAGGTGTCGTTGCGAGATAGCGGCGAGATACCCACTGAGATTTGCATCGTTGCAGGACTGCTCAAGTTCGCCGTCGAAGCTACATCGGCTCTGTTTCGTGCGGTCTTTTTGCGGCGAAGGCAGAAGAGTACGAGGGTGATGATCGACGCGAGAGCTACCACGCCGCCGACAGTTCCACCTGCTATAATTCGACCCTTTGGCCGTCGAACCGGACGTCGGCTGGCTTGTCGCTAAACTCGAACTCGTAGAAGCAGGAAGCTATGTCGTCGCCGTCCGCTCCTCAGCATTAAAGCTCGTCTTCTGATACACAGCCAGGTCCCTCGCCTCGTCATCCCACCCCATCACCGGCGACGTCGCCGTCGCATGTCCCTGGGCACTAATCCCGTCAGCATCGCATTCTCTCTCGAATAATCCGCGGCACTCACTCTCCCCCAATCTTCTTCACAATCTCATCCGGCACGCGATACCTGGTAATATTATCCAACGGCGCATGCCACCACGCGCTGAGCTCTACATTCTCCTGTCCCAGCAGCAGAGCATGCTGCCCCCCGATCTTGGGCACGTCGCAGTCTGAGATGGAGCGGTCGGTGAAGTCTCCACCAATGATGAGCGTCTGGTTTCCGTTGAAGACGTCGCAGGAGGACCGGCCGCGGCCGCCGGGGAAGGTGGCCCATTGGGGCGTGGGCCAGATCTAGAGGTGTGAATACATGCACACAGATACAAAGCCAAAATGTATGCCAGGTGGGAACGTACTAGTTTCCATTGGAACGAGGGCAGCGAGAGCACGTATAAGTCGCCAAGGCCTGCGCCGTCCAAACTGAGGCCGCCGAAGAGGTAGCTAAGGTGGTTAGTGTTGGGGGTTTCTTTGTGTTTGCAAGGGCTACTACAAAAGGCTTACATGTTGTACGACGAGTAGTCCTCCGCCCAGACAACGCCGGCGCAGAAGCCGCGGCGAGCCTTGGGAATGTCACCCGTGGCGGATTGGGTGTACCACCTACTATTTGCGATATCGAAGAGGTGGATTTGCTGGAAGGATTAGCAAGCGAGTTCCGCCTGGGTGAACACAGCTGCGGCTTACTCGCATGTTTGCATATGTAACCTCCACACCGATTCTCTCCATCTCCACGCCTCAGCATGCCTCCCTCCGATGCAGGGATATACTGCAGCGAGCCTTCAGCCCGCCTCTTCAGATCCCACGTGTTTTCCCCACCGCCGCGTCCCCATGTCGTAGCTTAAAAGCCCGTTGAGAATGAAGTCGCCCCCGCGCCACGCCCCGTCGCTCTTCTCCGTCAGATATCCCCCATAGTAGTACGCCACCCCGGTATCAGACACGGTGCCGGCCCCGAACGCCGGCCACGAGATGGAGGCCTGCGATGCGTCCGAGCTAGAGCGGTTCCACGTGTTGTAGACTGTGTCGTAGAAGTAGAGGATAAAACCTTGCGAGGAGGCGGCGCGGGCGGCGGAGGCGGAGGCGGAGGCGTGTTCGCCGCCGAAAAGATAGAAGAGGCGGTTGAAGGCGTCGGGAAAGGGGACGCAGTTGTTGACGGAGGGGATGGTGGCGTCTTTCACACGCTTACTGTTAATTGTATTCCCATCATTCTTGTGAGCATGGCTAAGTGAAAGGAGGCATGGAAAAATGGATAGAAGAAAGCCAAACGCGAAGCAACGCAACACAACGTACTTTGCTCAGATTCGCCCTCTGGATAGGGAACGCAAACTCGTTCGCCACGTCCTGCGTGTCCTCCCATATCAGCCAGATATCTACCCCGGACACTGTTAGTTACCAAAAATCTGTATTTCTGAGGACGTCGATGTGAAGACCAAGGGAAACGCACTTTGCTCCGCAACACTCTCGTTGTCCTTGCTGCCCCCGTAGTACACCTGCCCACCGTCGATGTACAGCTTTCCGTCGATCACACACGTCTGGTGTCTCTGGCGGCGGCAGAAGTCGGCGATGGGATCTTTAATGTTTTGCTGTGCGAGGGCGAGGGCGAGGGCGAGCAGGGTGAGGAAAAGAGCTTGTGTTACACCCATCGCGGAGTTTTATCTTTCTCCAAGACACATTGAAGAGGGAGGAAGCTTAGGAAAAGTAAGGGCTCTCAAGATATGGTACGTGGCTGGCAAGATCTGGACTGCAGAGCCAAGAAGGGTTAGCCGTCAAGCGCTGCTCACTCTTGTCTGGGACAGGAGTGTGCATTGTTTCCTTTGTGAGTGGTGGAGGACGTCTTTGTTGGCGTGGCGTGCAGTCATCTTGGTGCCGAGCTTTCAGCTACTGTGTTGTCAAACGAGCTTCTGGATTCTCTTTCCAAGATAGGGCAAGTTCTTGAAGTATCGATAATATGAGGTCAGTCTCAGATACCTGCTTGAACTCGGGTGTGCATTGAAAACTTGTTCATTAGGTTTAGGATTTCTATCGTAAAGGTACCTGCGTACGCCTCATATCACATCCCAACATAAACAGTGACGACACACTTAGGGTTTCTGGCAGTAGGAACGGGTCTTGGCCTTAGTAATGACACCTTGGCAGACGAGATTCATGTGCGATGAGCTTCATGAACGACTAGTATTCTCGTTGTGTGCCTTCGCCGTCAACGTCAGCCATGAGTAGCTCACTGCCGTCTAAAAGGCGCCTCCGCTGAATACTCACATCAACGGATTCGAATTCCTCCTCACTCTCAAAGGTGCAATTGTCTCCCTCTCGTATGCCATGGTGCTGTTCGGTATCGGCGTAATCATATTGAATCGTTGGATTTTTCCCATCGTTTAGTTATTTTTATTGTAGCGGAGGTTACAAACCCACTGTGTGGCAGGCAGGGTCGGTGGAGAGAGTCATAAGAGCAACGATTCTGAATGAGTGATAATACATTAAATAAAGTAACCTATCTATGACACCAGAAGGTGATATTCTTTGTGTGATGGATTCGATGGTGGATGAGCCCTGACGTCGATCCTGGTGATATACCTTCATGATCATGAGTCATCAGCTCAAGACAGCTATCCCTTACAGAAGGGATGTCTCCAGCGTAGGTGACTGTCGCCCACGGCACAGTATAGCTTGCACTTATAGAGCGAATAGGCAGCGCTGTGCACGTACCGTACAGTACGGGCCGTACTTCCGTACGTACGGTGAATTGGCGCGTACGTACGTACAGGAGTACTAGCTAGTACTTCTTTAATTAGGCAGTTACTATACTGTACAGAGCTTAGTTTAAGTACAGCGTTTACTATGTAATGTAAGTTTTGTATATAGTTAAAAGAATTGTTCCTAAACACTAGGTAGCTACCTTTCTATTTAGGTAGTTGCTATACTATACAAAGCTTAGTATGAGTACAGCGCGTAATACGCAGTACAGAGCGTACTATACGCGTTTTTAGTCCGTACGTACGTACTCGACCTCAGTACGGACCATATACGGTACGTGAACAGTGCTGCTGCTTTGGCTTACAAACGTCTTGTGTGGCTAGGTATTGCAGTGTGACGCAGTCGATCACCCCACACTTATATTGCCCGGGTTCAGACTGGCCATCACATCTGATCATCGAGCACCTACACCTCACGCAGAGATGGACTAGTATGCTGCAGTCAGTCTTGAAGAGGGCGGGTTTTGCAACTTTCCGCGATGTTCTATCAATAGCGCCATCGATGTATTGTACAAATGGAAGCTCTAATTACTGGATCCTCTAGTTGCCATTGTATTCAGCACTGCATATGGATGTTGTCAACCAACATGATAGCCCGTTACTTGTCCGCTGACTACCTAATGCGCGGCTAGCTCGGCCATGTTGAAGTGAGTCGCATTGGGTTCTAGCTGACGTAGCATGGCGACCCATTTGTAAGAGGCCTTTAGTCTTTCCACCAAACAATTCTTCTTGGTCTTCCTCGAGTGAATTCGCCGGTAATCGCCTAAAAGTGTTCATAATGACTTCGACAGATGTTGGGAACATCCTCATCACTGGCGCTGCCGGTTACATGTAAATTTTCTGCCGAAAACACAAGCCTAAGCTAAATCTTCACTAGGTAGAGGTGGTTCGATTGTAGCAGAGTTTTTGCGTGGTGTTGTGCCGTCCCTCAAAGATCGCAAGATTGTTGCAGCAGTTCGATGGGAAGAACAGGCCGCAATAACAATAAGATGATGAGCTAGCCATTAGCCCTGGTGCTACATCATATAAGCATTTACGGAAACTTAGTCTTTATTGTGGTACATACTGCGAACTCCTTAGTCCCGGAGCTTGCAATCAACCTGACTAATGGGCTAAGTGAACAGCGCGAGAAAACTGGCCGAAAAATGTATTTCCTGCGTATGAATATTCATCTTCCCCAGTAGGCATTAGCTCACACAACCGTAGACCTCAGCAATGAGCACTTCCATGCCCAGGATTGGGTGGCACTCAGGGAAGTTGCAAGGTCCCGTCCACGAGATCTTCGAAACAGAGAAGCGACTTGCAGACTCATATTCCGTGCGCAAGGTAATGAAACGGTTTCGGGCTCTTCGATAGACTTTGGTATCTGACATGTGCAGACTGACATTACCGTCATCGAGCACGCGCAAGCTAGAGATGTGACCAGTTTCATAGTCGTACCTTGCCTCACACGTAAGCATAGCGGAAAACTATCCGTACTAAGCTAATAAGCCAATCAGATGGTAAAGGCACTGGAGCCTGGAACAGACTCTCTGTCAACATACCAAACGTCATCCATACGAGCATCCAGCGCCAAGAGCTTCGACAGTTTGGAGATAACATTGTGTGGCGTGCAGGCGCATGTGCAAAAGAGAACTCTTTCGCACGTACTCGATAGATGATCTATATACCATGGACCCTTGTTTCCACACATTGTTAGAATTGACATTCATCTAAAGTTTACCACTAGCTGATTATGAGCTTAGCAAGTCTCGTACGTACACATCTCAGACCTGACCGTCTTATATGGTCTGCTTGTTGAGAAAATCTTCGTAGGCGAACAACCCCCCAATGGAACGGAATGATTCTATTTTCGACAGCGTACCAGATCTTATCGTACGAATTCAATGAGCGGCTGGCTAAGGCACTCCACGCTCGAGGTCTTGTTAAGAGTACGACAGCAGAGATCTGGCCGAGCATGGAAGCCGCTGCAGAAGGCCTCGGAGTGCCAGCGAAATTGGTGGAGTATCTCTGGAACTCAGGTTGCGTACCATCAAGCCGCTGGTGTTGTTGAATTCTAAAGCGAGCAGGGATGAGGCTCAAACTGCTGGTTTAGGCAGTGCGCCTGCGGTCACCTGGCAGCCGAAGTGGAACAAATAAAGGTTCTTGCGCCACATTGATGATGAGATAGATGCGGTTTTGGAGCTTGGTAAAGCCAGGAGTAGCTTGGTTGCTTCTTTATTCGCAGCTGCTAAGGAGTAGCCTCCGGAATCTCTTCCGTTCTTATTTTTTCTTTCTAAATCCATGAAAACAGGAGGCACACTATGTGCAAGTTCTAAAAAGGCCAATATGTGGAATAGTAAAAAAGCACCACTTGCATTATGACCCAAAAATTTTGTTGGTTCAATCACATTCAGGGTTCATCGAAGCCCGAACGTAAATCCCGTGCGGCGACTGGAGTAATTGATTGGACAATTCTACATGCTGTACCAGCCATGAACTCTGCCTACCCGGGTATCAGGAATAAAGTTGCTTCTTGCGCAATTAAATCGCCTAGTTACTCAATTGTAGGACAGTGACGAAGTTGGTACCAAAGTTTACCGCCCTCGCCCGTCCTTCGTAAGATACCCAAATCACCATTACCAGTAGCACGGTATTTAACACCACATGTACAGGATAACGAGGATTGTGGCGTTACTATGGTAACATGTGGGGTCCTTCGGGGCTGGAAAAAGCTACAACCTGTGGAATGGAGGCGCCCGTGGGTGCTTGTAGGTGAAGCCACGTGTGAACTGTGTTTTGGAACAAAGTTGTCTCAATCATTCTAATTCTACTGCCCAGCCTCTAGAAGAGCGAGTAGTCTCATGGACAGGGGGGGGGCGCTAAGAACACATCAGCGTGTGCAACGTTACGTACTGAGTACAGTCCCTGTGCGCTACCTTACTCAGTACGTACTGTTGCACACTCTGGGACACATGGTATAAATTGCACGAGGCTTGCTGCTATCTATTATCCCTTCGGGAGAGCAGATCGCATCTGATTAACCATAATACGCATGTGACCGAACAGCCCTACTTGTTGTAAAAACTTACCACGAAATACACTTAGGCTCGAATGACCGACAGAAACTGAATCAGAAATTCACTGGCACGGTCAATGCCAACTGGTGGCTCATCTGCATGCCGGGTTAAAGTTTCACTATACCTTTTATGATATGGTGCCTGCATGTGTCCATAGTGTAAGCTAAAAGACAAAGCCTAGATTCCGACTATGTAAACATTTCGGTACCTTTCCCTCACAGCAATTGGCTCACACGCTTCCCATCGACAGTCCAGCCACTTACATCATCCCCATCCCGAGAAGTCATAATAATCATACCAATTCTCTATTCTGGCCTTCGAGATGGACCATTCCAAGACCGTATTCCTGGATCTCGCGGTTGAAGTAGGCCTCATGGTGTACTCCCACATCTCGCTCCCACTTACCGATCATCTCGGCTTCGTGATGAAAAGCCTCATGCTGTCATGCAAGAAAATCAAGGCCGAGATGGAGCAGGCCATCATCGAAAACATTCAAATGTACCTCGACGGGATGAAAAAGGAGTGGACTGAGACCTACGGCACGACTCTCCATGTTTCCACACCGGCCACCGTTCTCGAGGTCAAGAAAGGTATCACGGTGACAATTCCCGGCTCTTTCTTCGTATCGGACGAGGATCGTGGAGACCCCCGGAAGCGCTTTTCCACCTCGCTTCTACGAATTCTCCCACTCCACGTTGACAATATCATGCTGAAAGTCGGTCGGGATGTGCCTGATGGCTGGACCGAATCGGCAGCTACGGGCTTCGTCAAAGACATCTACGGGATACTGGGGATCGAAAAGACCCTGAAGCTAGACAATGGCGAGCAACGCGGAGTCTCGGATGGATGTTTGTGCGCTGACTCCCTGACGGTCGACGGTAACTTGGCGTATGGGGGTTGGCGTCAGGCTCTACGCAGGGATGAGGAAGATGATTACTGGTTTGAGAAAAGGGAAGAGGGAAACAGTACTATGGGCTCAGATGCGCAAAAGACTTGGCATCGCTTGTGCGAATTCGGATGGATGCTTGAGGCTGATGACGAGCCATCATCACAGGATTTGAGCACCTACTCGATTCGATGGGATTGGCTGCTACATCATGATGATGATCTACACGCCCAGATCGAGGAGAGCTATGATAGAGATTTGCCCACCCGTCACTAGATGTTTATCGAACTATCAGACGCTCGCCGGCATGCCTACCCCCTGAGGGACTGTAACGGGTACGAAATACCATGGTTCACGGCAGCATGAGCTCGAGTGGGCAACGGGAGGCACGGATTGACCTGCTCAAATCCAATTTTATCATTGATATGAAGTTTTTGACTCTTCCGGAGACTGTCGACCACGCGTTGTGGGTGGTGAGGCAGAAGCATCGGCATTTTCTCTCAAGGTATGGCATTCTGTCATTTTCAGCTTGCTTCTTTTCAACGTAAAGCTATGCAGCTTTCTCAGAGCAATGATACATAGAAGTAAATCTCGTTAGTCATTCTCGTGATGCTCGGATCACTCAACTGAGGATCTTCTATGGCGCTCTAGCTGCAGATCTATCCTTAGCGTCTTCTCTGGCCCGTGTAAAGTCTGTTAAATTGGTGAATTGCTACAACAGTGTTGATTCTCATGTATATATACAGTCAAAACTTAGAGAGCACAAATACGTGGTTTCAGGAATTGGAATTGAACAAGACGTCGCAGTGAGAAGAAGCTCGGATGTATCTCGGCGACATCTCCCTCCGGCATGGCTTCCACGTCCATCTCATCAGATAAGATAAGATAAGATAAGACCCCCACCTCACACGACATGGCCCCGTCATCCCACAACAAACACCATGGCAGCTCCTCTCGTCTTCACCAACGCCCGCCTCTTCACCGACACGGACCCCACCGCCACCAAATCCACCGAGCCGACCACTCTCGTCGTCCAAAATGGCAAAATCGCCTTCGTCGGCACCCCCGATTCCCCAGCGTTCGACGCCTACGCGCACGCCCCAGCCACGGACCTAAACGGCGCATACTTGCTCCCTGGCTTCATAGACGCGCACACGCACTTTCTGCTACTAGGCCAGTCACTCGCAAAAGTGCAGCTAGATGGGTGCAAAGACTTGGTGGAAATCCGGGCGCGAATCAGCGCCTACGTCGCGCAGCACCCTGAGAAGGAGAGGGTGCTGTGCAGCGGGTGGATGCACAGCATGACGGGCGGCGCCGCGCTGGCGTCGATGCTGGACGACCTGACGGACAAGCCTGTATACATCGACTCCAAAGATCTGCATTCGTGCTGGTGTAACAGCGTTGCGCTCAGGGAGATGGGCGTGCAGGACATGCCGGACCCGGACGGCGGCAAGATAGAGAGGGATGCTGAGGGCAGGGCGAGCGGGCTGCTCAGCGAGGCCTGCGTCCTGCTGATTGTCTGGCCGCATCTCGCGCGCGTGCTCAGCACCGAGGAGAAGCTCGTGAGTCTTCGAGCCGCGATCAAAGCGTATCATGCCGTGGGCGTCACGGGCGCCGTCGACATGGCCATGGACGACAACGCGTGGGCAGCCCTCCTCGCGCTCCGTGACGCAGAGGGTGGTGGCCTACCAATACGCATCGCAGCGCACTGGTGCATCAATCCTGGCACCAGCGAGGCCGACCGCCTAGTCCAAGTCGACCGCGCAATCGAGCTCGCTGGCCAGTACAACGCCACCACGTCCCCCGACCTCCGCGTCGTGGGTATCAAGCTCATCTGCGACGGTGTAATAGACGCCTGCACCGCCGCCCTCTCAGAACCCTACACCACCAACGTCGTCTCGCCAGAGCCCATCTGGACGCTGGACATGCTCGCTCCCGTCGTGGCCAAAGCCTCTGACGCAGGCCTCCAATGCGCGCTGTACGAACTCATATCCCCAACAAAACCACCCAGCCTCAATCCCAAACAATAACCCCCCTAGACCCCACATCCTTACCTTCATCCACTGACACCCCTTAGCCACGCAATCGGCGACCTCGCCGTCTCCAACGCCATCACCGCCCTCCGCACCCACGCCACCCCACACCTCCGCCATCGCATAGAGCACCTCGAACTCACCTCGCCCGCCTCCGCCGCCCTCCTCGGCGCGCTCAACATCACAGCCTCCATCCAACCCGTCCACGCCGACCCCGCCATCCTGCGCGCCTGGCCCGCCCTCCTTGGCCCCGCCCGCCTCACCCGCGCCTTCGCCTACGCCGACTTCGCCGCCCACGGCGCCGTCCTCGCGCTGGGCAGCGACGCCCCAACCGCTCCGCACCACCCGCTGGCTAACATGTACGTTGCGACGACGCGGAAGAGTGCGCGGGACCCGGGGGCGCGCGACGCGCCGGTGAACGAGGGGTTCAAGCTGGGCATCGCACAGGCGGTGACGGCGGCGACGTGGGGCGCGGCGTATAGCTGCTTTGCCGAAGAGCGCGTGGGGACGCTCGAGGTGGGCAAGGAGGCCGATTTTGTGCTTGTCGAGATGCGCTTTGAGGCTGACGAGTTGCTGAGGGCGCGGGTGCTGCAGACGTGGTTTGCGGGGGTGAAGGTGTTTGATGCTGGGGAGGTGTAGGTTCGTTCGTGGAAGAGTGTACACAGATACGCCCACCATCTTCATGCTCTGGAGACGGAGCAAGTAACATGGCCGCGACGTTTTCGAGCGGGCGCCTCTACTCTATAAATCGACGCAAAGGCAACGTTGGAAAGTCTCGTGCCCTGAGTACGACATCCGACCTTGTCAGACGAAATATGAGTCGCTAACCCAACCAGCTATACTGCTCCGGTGAAGATAGTGATGACATTGAAAAACCATGATTGTATATGTTTTACATGGCATTACGCACTGCTGGCCTGGTCAGGTCAAGCTTCGGGCATCACAAATCCATCCCGAATGCACCCAGCTGGAAGAATTGCTTCCTTTGAACGATTTTGCTTTTTTTTTTGCCCACCAAACGCCTTGAACGCCCCTGTCGCTGAATGTTCACTGCTCGCAGTGCGAGCAGTGATTATCGTCGTTTCGTTATTGTCCATGTCCAGATGGATGCTCGGGTGTAGGAATCGTCGTCGATGCCTTCAAAAGGGGGCGTCTTGTTGCGCGGGGGCCTACGCAGCACCCAGAGTCTCGGAAGGCATCTTCCAGTCACGCTTTCTCCTTCTCAATGTATACCGCCGTGCCGTAGACGCTGATCTGGGCGAAGCCGAGGACCTCGCTCTCGCTGAACCCCATGCCGACGATGGCGTTGCCGCCGCGTGAGATGCAGTCTCTGATCATGCGCTCGCTGGCTTGGTCGCGCGCGTTGTAGATCGTGTGGGTGAGACTCTTCGCTTCGCTTCCGTTGCCCATGGATTTGAGGAAGGGTTTTGTGTCCTTGCGCGCTACGGTGGTGAGGCCGTGTACCGTGCCGTGGACTTACGGTAGCCGGGAAGCGTGGGTGTGGTGGCTGTCAAGACAGAAGAGGTGCGGCAGCGCGGTTCTGTTTCCGGTTGCGCAGGCTCCGGTCGGATTTGCGGGTTTGTGTTTTGTCGCGGGAGCATCATGGTAGAGCGGCGGTTGGTCAACATGGTGTCGTTTGATGATGGTGGGTAGGTATGCAATCGATTGAACAAGATGCTATGACAAGGAAGTATTGCAAGTAGACGGTTGCGTTGAAAGTCAAAATGTGCCCAAGAGACAACGAAGTATGATCTGGAAAACCGGGCGAGCGTGGCATGCTTAGCTACCTATAGATAATAGAGCTGCCAGCCGATGTCGTATGCGGCGTATAGCATCTTGAAACGTGACAGGATAACGCCTCGCGATCGGCAGCCTCAAGGCGAATTCCAGACAATTTTCTCGCAGCGAGCGGAGCGAACGGCGTTGTTTCTTCTCCACGGCTCACCGAAAGAACGGGAATCAGTCCAGTTCGCATCGTGGTTCTGTAGACGCAAGCAGACATTCGCGCGGAGCGAAGCGGCGCTCATGGCATGCTGCGTGTTTCAGGCATGTGCACCCGAGCGCTGTGACAGAGGCGCTGGTCATCGACGTGGCGTACTCCGCGAGAGGTTTGACGATGCGACCTGATACCGTACCCTGGATGACGCTTGTCATTACAGCTGATGGTGGCTGAAGGGTCATGGAACACATCAATGCTTATGCACTGACGAGGTGTTTCCAAGGCAGTTTATTCGAGCTTGACAGTATTGAATGTTGTTGAGATTCGAGACGTTGAAGTTGCGACAACGGAGAGTGAGAAAGGTGGAAAGCGCGCGTTGTTGTTTGTTCACAGGTTGCAGTAGGTAGGTACCTACCGTAGGCACCTAGCCCACGTGATCTTTAGGCTTCCCGTCAACCGTCTTCACTTCTTCAGTACTTGCATCAATGGTACAAGTCTTGCCGCAAGGCAATCATCATCTGTCGCAATGCTGCTGTCTCCTTGCTTCAGCTGGCCATGATAAGTTACCCTTTTACACGCAATCACGGCTTACAAAACTTTCCACTGCACAGCTTCAGTGAGAACATGTTGCCTTCAAGGACCGTACCTATTAGAAGTGCATGTTCAAGCAGCGAAAGAAAATATGGAAATCGTCTTTCAAAAAATATGTGTGTCTGATGATATATGATGATCCCTGCGCAAGGAACTACCTAGGTACTAGGCTGTACCGTAATTGCTTTTCAGGAAGAACATGTTACCTAGCAGCAATATCAATCCTAGCTTTGCATCTGGGGGCAGCCTTCTGAGCATTTGCTCGCGTGGCATGTATTTCTACCTGTCACTGTGGCTGTATTTCGAGGTGGCAAGTAAGCTGACGAGGGCAATTTGCGATCGCCATCCTTGGTGCTTGGCTACGTAGTCTCACTCTGGGTACCCACGTTCTCGATAGTGTTCGCCCTGTTCTCGTCGACTGCGCCCTACAAAAGCATTGCACACGTTTCGAAGCTACTTTATAAGTGCACGAGCTCGAGCAGCACACGATCAAAACTCGAAATTTGCAGCCCAACAACATGGCACCAAAGTCTCTCCTGGACCTGCCGGACGAACTGCTCCTCCAGCTCCCGGTGTACATGCACAATTTCGAAGACTTCAAAAACGCCTCTTCGACTTGCAGGCACCTGCACAATGTGTTCGCAGACACTCTGCCAAAGACGATCCTACGATTAGCGTCGGGCTCAGCCCCCACCTTCTTCTCCCCGCATCCTTACTTCCTCGTCCTCGCTGTAGCGCGTCAGATAGCTACCTGGGCCGTTGCAAATGATGCAGAAAGAGAATTCCGTGTCGAGCGCCTCGTGGAAGCCTTTCGCGGTGGCATAAAAGGCCTTTTATCCTTGGCACTGCAGGACAATGTCGAGGGCGTAGGCCTGGCTATGGAAGATGTACGGAAGATGTACGAAGCAAGGTTTAGCATTATCAATCCACTGAACACAACGATGGATGCCATGATTGGGGATGAGTGGTATAGACAGCCTGACTTCTGGAGTGGTGGCGCTGAAGACGCGTTTACACTGTACGCCGACGTTTCGAGTGCAACCTTCCAATTTCTCACCTATGGAGAGCTCTTTGGCTCCACTATGGCGTCTTACCTGCAACCTGGCGACAAGCGAAAACCCGGTCTGGGCATAGAGACAAGGATTGAGTACATCAAATATTGCATTCCGGACTGGGCGTGCGGACCTAACTCGAGCCGGCACGATGGCTTTGAGGTTTTGCCTGTAGGCCCGTACGCTGAGGGTGCAAAGGACGATCCCAACGCAGAAAAAGTCGATGGGAATCAGACAGCGTTGGTGCATCTTGTCGGTGGCGCTATGTTTGAGGGAACTTTGTGGAAGAGAGCTTGGCGACGCGTGCTGATAGCAGCAGGCGCGGAAGAAAATGAGGATGGGAAGTGGCCGAAGACATGGATCGAGAGGATACAAAGGACCGAGTTCCGCAAGCAGAGAACCACCGTTGCGAGGAAAGTAACGAATGTTGCCGATGGTGATGATGAGGCAGGAGATGATGCGACCGGGGCCACAGTTGGGGATGCTCAGGGCCAAACAGTCCCAGAAGAAGAGCCTGAGGAGGACCAAGTAGAACCGGTGCAGGAGGAAGAAAACGATCAGGACGACAACGACAACGCTGAGGGCGAGGATGAGGCTGATAAAGTTGACGATGAGGGGGAAGATGATGGAGATGAATCCTCAGAGGACGAACAAGATTGGGTATACTCGTCTGGCCCTGACCCCGAGCCAGTGAACGCAGACCGCTCTATCGATGACTGGCGATTTTCCTTATTCTGGAATGCTCTTACACAAGTTGGTGGCCTGCAAACAATGGGCATGGTAGCACAATTCAAGGGGCGCGAGGGAAATCGAGACGCAGCCATGAAGCCGGAATGGAAAGCTCATATTTTGCGGCTCCGGGACCAAGTACTTGCGCTTAAGGACGAGGATGAGCCTGGGTTTAAGAATTTCGGAAAGAGGAGGAAGTTGAAGGTGTCCGAGGCGCCGAATCTGGGGGCGGAATTGTATTGGTGCTGTGCGGGGATGTGGATGGGTTTTTGATGAAGAAGACAGTACTGCTGCCGTGCTAATGCAGCAGTTTTGGAGTAAGATAACCATAGGACAGGGCTTGGGCTTACGAAGGGGCATATAACATGGTTCATAGGACTTCCTTGTCTTATAAGCAGATGCTGATATGGGTGGAGTACTAAAGGGTAAGTAATTTAATTCTTGAGGCGGTTGGGGTGCATACTGTGTAGTGTTTGGTCCTGGGGAAGTTTTCCTATTTAGGCGTTCGAAGACGAGGAAACATCCAGTACCGCAAGTTTTGCTAGTCAGACCAAACACTTGCGAATTGGCGAATTGTTTTCCCTCTTTCGATACAGTCCAGCTCGAAGTGTCGAAAAGTGACTGACGTCATTGGTGATCTCCACGCGCTACGGCAACGCTGACCCGAGACCTCGACATCAAGCTTTATAATAGCACCTTAACTTCACACACGATACCAATCAATGTTGATACACCTGGCGGTGCCTCGATAAATACGACCTTTTATGAGACTTTTGGTTTCACCGGCAAATCACGCGCGCAAATATGCTCACTTGGATGTGGCAATACCGCTTCACGGCACACTGCCAAGGGACCTCTGGTATGCCCCACCAGCGTTGTTTCGTATAATGTAGACACATGCGCCACTAAAAATGCCATATCATCACAGTATGTTGCTGAATCGTATCCTCAACGTTCTGAGCTTCGTGATTACAGTTGTTTCCGCATGGGATCCAAGCGATCGGGATTGCACGTATTCATCACTCTGCTTTACCTCGTTCTACTGGTGCGACCCGACAGGGAAGTCCTGCAGCTACCCTGACAATGTCTACCCACAGCGACAACCACGGCCAAACGAATCCCGATTTGGGTTCCCGACCCTCATCTGGAACCATAACTATCAGCTCACCTGGCGAACCGAAGTGGATGACTATCCCGTAACAGTATGGTGGTGGATGATGGACGCGAACATGACTGGTCTGGGTGAACGAAGACCAGGCGTCCCCGATTACGTAGTTTGGGAGTCCAGTGAGTCTACACTCCATACGCAAACCGACAGACAATCCGAAGTCTCCACACATCAAATAGATGGATATGACGCTGAAACAGCGATAGACGTGACTGACGCCACCAGCCTCACCTTCGCCCCTAGCTCAGACCTGTTTCCCAACCCCCTGGCCCCGACCCTAAACTTTACCCAAGCCATCGGCCTCGCGACCGGTCAAACTTTCATCTCCATCTCGCAATATGGCTCCGACCGCGCCAACAGCACCGACTTGTCGCGCGAGATGGGCCGCACGGACAGTTTGGGTGACAACACCCAGACGTTCTACGTTGCACCGGAATGGGCGGAAGCGGCGATTGACCTTGCGCGGAGCGAGGAGAAGGAAAAATGGCAGCGTAAGCTCGCGCTAGGAGTGGGTCTCGGTGTTGGGCTGAGCGTGTTGGTTACGTACTTGTTTACTTGGGCGGCGGCGCAGTGGTGGGCCAGGAGAGGGACGAGGAAGTACGGCGGTGAAAAGGGGTTAGGTGCAAGGAGGTGGTGGATTGGATTCTGAGGGTAGATGGCTAGCCGTTCCGATTTCGGTAAAAGGACCGTAGGATTGTGACGCGGACGCTATTAGATAAGGACACCTTGAAGTGTTGTGGACACTGTAGACTGGGCTGCGGATGAGGCGGATGGAAAGTGACGGGCAACGGCGGAGGGGAATATGAGGAACCCCTTGGTTCCAGACCATGCGATCACAGGAAGTCAGATATAGATTGGAATGCAAAAAGTGTCAAAGATAGGCCTCCGAATATTCTCCGGGCTTTTCTGCGGCTCCGAACGTGCTGCATCTGCGGAGTGGGTCCCGTAGCTGACTGGAGTGTTCGGCAATGAGCTACTGCTGCATTCATATGTTTTCTTGGAGATGTTTTCAAAAGTTGCTCGATTTAACATCATTTGCGAAACTTGCCTGGATATTGGCTTTCCAAAACCAAGTCTGTCTCAGACGGATGAACTTTTTACGCTAACTGTTCTGATACGGTAGGTAAATGGTATATATTCGAAGTACATCATGACAGGATATTCCAAAAGCGATTCAATTAGCCACAAGACACGTGAGTTAAGTGAGTTATTGAAACATGCCTTGGTTTTCTCGTTGCATTCATGCCTCTGTAGTCGTCTCACGTAACTTTTACATAGGCGCTATTCAATATAGAACCCTTTCGCGAGCGATGTTGATCAAACATCGAGGTACAGGAAAGCAGTTCAACATACATACAACAAGAACAATGGGTATCTAGTGGCCTCCGCCAGCGGAATTGGAGTTGTCCGCACACGACCATGCTCCAGAGCTCCCATTCTTGTAGTCGTCGATGATCTGGACAATTGCAGCATAGGATCCTGCGACCATGATGAAAGTACCGATGGTAATGACAAAGACGCTGGTGACGACACCTGAGATCCATTTAAGGTTCTTGGAGCGGCCCCTGTAGTTGTCGTATAGCCACATCATACCCAGCGGCTGTAGCGACATGAAGGTGGCGAGCAAGGCTCCGACCAGCGAGATCAGACTTCCAAAATTGGGCACCGCGGAGCAGATGATGTAGCCCATGATGGTGACGCCGAGAGTACAGGATAGCCACGTCATCCAATGAACCTTTGAGTTGGAGACCAGATGCTCGGACCCCTTCAAAAGACGGAGGAAGATGTACTTGGCCGGGAAATGGCTAACGAGACAGGTGGAGACGATGAGACCCGGTAGGGCAAGACCGTAGCAAACGCGCTTGAGGAGAGGTCCTGCGGACCCGAGAGCTGGAGAAGCGACGAATGAGCCGCAAAAGTAGTAAACTACGATTCCGACGATCAGATACACTGTTGTCATTGTTCCTTGGCATGTGAACATGGCCTTGTTGTAGTCTTTTGGCTCTCGCATTTCAGAGATGATAGCGAAGAAGCCCGGAGTTCCAGCGTACGCGAAGATGAATGCGTTGATGGCGCTCATCGCTTCGATGAAAGTCGGATTGCCCACAAGCTTGTAATCAGAATGGTATACTCCAGTCTGGGGTGCAGCTGCAGGCCGTTCCTGGACACCCACGGCGATGGTCAGGGTCAATACTACGTATGCAAGTCAGTGGCTGTATTGATTTGCAAACAAGGATGAGCAACTCACGCGCAATAAGAATAGAAATGACACCGATCCAAGCGAGCCACGATATTTTGCCCAGTGTCCGGATGCTGGAAGTTAGGAAGCCGAGGATTGCAGCAACGACAACAAAAACTGCGGTACAAGTGCCGTGCAACGACAGGGCGTTGAAAGCAGTCGAGATTCCTGGATATTGTTAGTCTATCTGATCAGCAGACATCACATCAACAAACATAGGCAAACGAACCTGAGTAACCGGCAGCAGCGACGCAGATCCACCCTAATGCAACATTAGAGACGGATGCAGGAAGAAGTAAGGTATGGCGTACATAGCAAGAACAAGATCATGAAGACCTCTCTCCCAATCTTCCCAAAAAGCTTTTCGCCTACATCGACGATACTGTAGACATCGGGGTGTCGCTCCTTGAATCGTCCGACCACGTAGTTGCCCCAGGTAATCAGGCCTCCAGCCGTCAACAAGCAAATGACTCCCGGAATGAGACCAAGCGCATCAAAAGCAGCGGGTATTGAAAGGACACCGAGACCGATTTGTGTCTTGATCATGATAACAACAGTCCCCATCCAACCAACCTGGTCAAATCAGCTATTGCAATGCCATGGGAATTTTCTAAGGGTTCGTACATTGCGGTAATTGGGCCCGTCTTCTGTGATCTCGCCAAAGACATCATCACTGATGCTCATACGCCGCCTGCTCCCACGTCCGATGCTGAATACGCTTCCTTGTCGGTGCGTCTCCGTGGGCTGAAGGTTGTCGACCTCGTCTTTCTTCACGGCATGCTGTCCCCCCTCAACGTCATTCCACTTCGGTTCGTAAGACATGGTGCGAAGTATTGTATGGAAATTTTAGTTCATGAGAAGAGAAGTCAAGAAGAGACAGGAGAAGGTGAAGGTGAAGGTCGTGTGCTTCAACGGGAAACAGACTAGAGAAATAGCAAAATCAAGGTAGCACATGGATCTGGGGTAGATGGTGCTTGTACGTAATTTCTGGGGTCGCAGAGAGCAGTGCCCGTGCCCAGGCGATTGCTACGTAGTCGGCCCACCATCACGACCGCAGATAACATCGTGGACGATCTTCGAGGAGCGCTAATGTATGCACGGTGCAATGCTGTGTCCCAGCGGGGTCCCCGTTCGGTCCCTCTCGGTCGTTTAACGCTTCATTCTTGGCTGAGGGCCAGTCGCACGACGTACCGATATTATCGGGAAATAACCCGATCTTGATGCTCCGAGCGCAACGACGTCATTCTTAAGAAAGGTACGAAGAACCGGCTATGGAGATGGAAGTATGTCTGTGCATTGTACTTGCGTCCCTACTATAGCCCTTGGTAATCTGATGTACTAAAGCAATGAAGGTCCATCACGCATATACCTAAGATAAGACGCACATGCGACACCGCAGTAGGCAGCGAAAGGAAAGGATTTCTTCTGAGTGAAGGATTTTTGAGGGAGCCATTGCGATCCGGGGTGGGCTGCACGTACTCGCGCGCCAGTGACGCAGTTGGTCGTGAATGCGGCTCCGACAAGAGTGACTGGGCGGCCAGTTTAGGTACGGTTGCGGGGATAGGTAAGCACCGTAGCGCGGCCCTTGCAAGATTGGACGGACTGCGTTCCCGCTTTTAGTCAACCTTCTTTTCACTCGCATTATTCGCACGTACATAAGGATAATGGGGCCCATCACTAGGTAACGCAAAGCCAGCCTGGTTGACAACTTGACAACAACTGAACATCTCGTTATCTTGGTGTTCTGCAACTCTTCATCTGCGCACGCAGGGCCACCACTTTCCACATCACACGGCTCTTGTCAACACACACGAAGTTTTAGGGTTCGGTAGTTAACAGAGCCAGCGCAAAGCAGGTAAGTTATTCCGCGTGCAGAACAGTAGCCAAAGACTAGAACAGCGCAGAGAGCACGGTAATGATTCCGCGTACGGGATAATAGCCAAACACAGCAGAGCGCGGTAAGTGATTCCGCGTATGGAATAGTAGCCAAAGACTGGAATGGCACAGACCTCATGCGATAAATATCAAGGGCTGTTCGAGGTGAAACAATCCTCGGAAGCCTCGGTACCCGAGCCACTTTTGAATTTCTGTCTTCTGGATTACCTGTCTATCTTACAGCAAGGCAAACTCTACGCATGTAACTACCTATGCTCTGCTAGGGAAGCCCATCCGATGCAGCGGTAGCGGTCCACTAACCCCGGATTCGAGAAACTAGCTCTGCCAAAGACAAGAAGTTGAGATGCGGCAACGTGGAGGTGCCGTTTTTGGGATCTGCTCTAAGCTCCGCGGGGCTCGGAGTTTGCCCGAGATCTACATGAATCACGTATATTAACGACTAGCACTACATCTCATGCCCCTCCTGAGAGGAAGGCCGTGCGACAACGACTGGAGAAGTGGGGCTGTGCGATAGATTTCAATTGTCAAAATGTGCACCGAAACGTCTAGTCGCTCTGGGATGCTGGCAATGCAGAAGAGAAATAAGGTAGTCAGGACGAATGCAGGGCCAGGGCTAGCAGTGTGAGCATTGAGGTCCCCGCACCCTAATACCGCAAGAGCACGGTGGGTCATCTCACTAAGGAGGCAAGTCGTGCGACATCTGTTGTTCAGTTCTGACTTCACGGCCTCAAGGTGACAGAATCTGCGTTCGCAAGTCTCTTGCGAAGGGAGGATAAATTCAACATATATCTCTTTTTCCGTATCTCCCTGCATGATCGATGAGAGCTTGTACTGGTCAATTTGATTGAGGAGTAGAGGCTACACTGACGGACAAGGAACTGTCGGATGGGCTTTTCTAAAAATAGTCACAATCAGGTCGCAATAGGTGATCTTGCATCAGTGCAATATAGTCTGCAGTGATCAAGATCCTTCCCAACACGCAATGAATGATTAGCACCTTGGGTAGCCCCACAAAACTTGTCATGTGCAAAGTATCACAGTCACACCATTTCTCAAGATGATTCTGGACTCATGGAGCTGTCAAAAGCATCTCTCAGCGATGAAGTGTTGTGTCAGTTGCACTTTATCCTCTTCAATCCGCGGAAAATCCGTGAGCATGGCGCCCATGATCAATCTATTGTCCCATTTAGAAACCAAAGATATTCTCGGCTTCTTTACCGCCCACACATTTGCCTGAAATATTTGCAACTCTGGCTGCTCTTGGTCGTTGATACAAGCAATGCTTGTAACTTTCTGGGCAGAGGATCATTCAAGGCATGGGGTTTATCGCGCTAGGCTAGTACCTACTGGATTAGGTAGGTAGGTACCTAGTGGACGCAGGAGCGGGGTGTCAATCGTGGAACTGCAACGGCCTCTTTCGCTTGCAGTCACATTCCATATATGCGGCAGCACGAATTGCATAAGCTGCCGTACGTCGAACGTACCTGATCCGCAATCGTTGCTTCGTTTCCTTGAGACCTCCCACAATGCCTTCATTTCGCCCCAGCTTTTCCTGCACAAATTCCATATCACAGGCATCCATCCTTTGCCTTTCAGAAAATGACCTTCCCACACTCATCCATCAGACGCCTATTTATTGATGCTCCTCATCACCCTCTCGAAGCTCCTCCAAAAACCCTCTGTCTCTCCCCCCTCAATGATTTCAATCAAGTCGCCCAACTCATCCACCACATCCCAAAACACCTCTCCCTCGTCACCCAAATCCATGATCATCTTCCAAATCTCCTCCTCGTCAAATGTGCCACGGGTCCCGCAGAAAGTGTGGTACGCTTCGTGAACTTGGCTGAGCGTCGAAGCCATTCTGATGCTGAGCTGGCACATGGCGGTACGGTCGTTGAGAGAATGAGCACGATTGAAGGCCCTGATGAGATCCGGCAGCGAGATTCTGGCCATGCGGTCGGAAGCAAACGTGAGTAGGGAAGAGAGCGCGGTGAGGTACCTGGAGCGGATAAGAGATTAGTGGCGGCGAAGACTACTCTGGAGCAATGTATTGCCAATCAAGGCCGTCCGAAATATACAGCTCCACTGGGCGAAGCCTTACTCTTTGGGGTGTACGCTCTTCGTAGGCGTCACGGAAGGTATATCGCTGGGCCAGAGCGAGGAGCGACGTCGATGATCTAGCGACAGTTGCCGCTGGGGTGTGGAGGGCTGCGGGTCGGGCATTGAGCGTCGCTTCATCGCAGAGATTCGGCTCTGAAGCTTCGAGGGCTGTCGCTGTGTTGTGGATTGCCGTCGCAGCAAGGGCAAAGAGTGCGATTGCGACATGGCAACTGGCGGTGAATATGGATTGCGTGAAGAAGCAGGTACGTTGACAGTGGATCACATTAGATTGTGTCGACAAACGAGGTGCGTGGCCGCGCGCAGCTGCATGGTAACCGGTGAGAGACTGATGTCTTCACTTGCGTATAGCAAGCCCCACTTACTTGAAAACCACCCAGAGCGCAAGTCACATGCTTGCCTAGAGTTAGTCGAGCTTCGTTCAGACGTTTAAAACCATTTACTCAATCCGGTCAAGGTATGACCAACCTCTCGTTGAATTGCCTCGTACAACACAACCTGCTCGGTGGTATGCAACTGTCACCAGCTCTTTGTCTCATGCGTAAAAACGTGCAATTAAATTCATGAAATCCTCAGTTCACATTCGGCTACAGCTGCGACTTCTACTCATTTACTTGAAGAGCTCAACCTTGGCTTCCAAACCATCAAAAGGATTCATGACGAACGTGCCCAGGACCATAATCCTTTCGCTGTCATCTGTTTATTACCAGATATGCTTTAGCAACATTCAACAATCACGATCCACAGGACGTTCACTCTAACCGACTGGTGAAGCACTCAATTTCTCTCAGTCTCAGCATCACGAATATCCACATATCACCCGTCTACTCAGAATCAGGCTCTTCTTCGTCAGAAGACCCCTCACTCGAACTCTGATGTTTGGACCTTTTCGCGTCACGGTACGCCCATTCCAGGTACATGGCCTTGATCAGATCCTCCATCTTGAATATATGATGATCCGTCAGATTCAGTTTGTCAAGGAGGTCATCCAGGAGATGCACAGCTTCCGGGGCCAAAAAATGTCTTCAACATCGTTGTAAACGACCTGGCGGTAATAGCGTCACTCCCACGGCTCGACAACAGCGTTTTGCTGCCAGGAACGATAGATAATTTCGGTGATCTTGGCCAGGCCGATAAGCATGTTGCTTACGGGGTATTTGTCGTCATTGGGTTCCGTGGTGAGTCACGCGGGTAACCTCGGCGATACCATCATTGTTTCCATGTGTGCCTCAAGCTCCATCTTTGGTTGCTTGAATGCTTGTATAATCAAACGTTCGATAACTGAAAAGATTTGAAGGGTTGTGAGCGTAGTGGAGTTGGTCGATCAATTACGACTGTTCCTTGGCTTGCGTATTTCCGTTTCTCCACTGCGAAGAATTTTCCCAATAGCCCCCGTGGACATGATGGAATAAAAAAAACATTTGAAAGAGAATCTTAAACAACCGTACATGTCAGCATATGATTGCCAAGAGTATTAACATAGCATACGCAACCACCCGGCTTGAAGCAATCATCACCCAAGCTCAATCTTCACCCTCGTGTGCCTCACCAACAAGACACCTATCTATACAAGCACTGGCCCCCCCTCTCAAAACCCACCCATTACCTCCTCCCTCTCCGCCCACGCCCTCGCATCCCTCCTCTCCTTCGCCGCCCACGACCCCCTTATACTGAAATACTCATCCATCGTCAGCAAATCCTGCCAAATCACCATCATCTCTTCTCTCAGCTCCTCCAGATACCGCTCCATCTGCGGATCCCCTGGTAGATACTCCACAGGCTGTTCTACTATCCACTCATTCGAAGGCACGCCCTGGGTGGGATCGCCATATCGGAAGAGTTTGAAGTAGCGCGTGAGTTCACGGACGCGCTCGCGCAGGGCCATGCGGAGGTGGGTGCGGAACGGGATTCCGGGTGTGGAGGGAGGGTAGAGGAAAGCGTTGAGCGTTGTTGTGGCGGTTGAGAGGGTGTGTGCGGAGGAGGAGGGGCGGGGTGGTGGGGTGTTGAAGTCCATGATGTAGTGCGGGACGGGTCGCGTGCAAAGTGGTAATATGTTGTGTATACAGTGTGCTTATGGGTAGCCGGGGAAGCACGGGGACCCTCATGTCTTTATACCAGTGGCAGGGACGGTAATGTTATTCACGTACCGTGGTGCCCTGGGAAGATACAGAGGCCGACATGCACGCAGCGCGATACTGCCGCAGTCTTCGCGTAACAGTTCCCCTTCACGTCTTCCGGTGTATGCTTTGCGCGGTCAAGCATCGAGCATTCAAAGCCCCACAGAATCAGTCTTTAGAACACGCAGCGAACTAGATGACCCGTCGCCATGTTTTGGAGAGTGTGGGTATTGAACGAGGCTTACGATAGCCTCAACTCGAACCACCAAATCCTACCTAGTAAATGGGCGGCTGACACCTTCGTGCAGAGCAGCAGAACCAAGCTCGCACACCAAACAAGAGGCACATGAGTGTATTGACGCAAATCCGGGTGAGGCGAAAATTGCGTAGAACAATTACTCTTCATTTACCTATTTAATCTATCGGGCCAAATGCACATGAATCAAGGCACTCCCTCCCTTTTCATCCTCGCCCCAACTCCCCACCGGCAGCTCCACCGGCGGCGCGTAGCTATTCCGCCCCATCTCAACCGCCGCCTCACTCGCCCACATCTCTTTCTGCGCTGTGCGGGACGGTAGCACGATCGAGCCCCGCGCCATTTCGTTCAGCGCGCGCTCCTGCGAGAGCTCGTAGGACGGCGGGTGCGGCAGGGGTTTGCCGGGCTGAGACTTGCGGCGGTGCAGGCAGAAGACGACGAGGGCGATGAGGGCTGCGCAGATAGCGACGCTGCCGATGATGGCGCCTATTATGGCGGGCGTGTGGGAGGTGTCTTTGTTCTTGGTCGCAGGTGTGGTGGTAGTCGATTCAGAAGAAGAGGGTGAGGAGGTCGGCGATGGCAAAGATGTCGATGATGAGGAGGACAAGGTGGAGGCAGGACTCGCCGCCACGGTCGGAAGCACAAGTGCGCTGGCCGAGGCCGAGTTTGGTTCGAAACAGCCATCGACGCTATAGTAGATCCACGACGAGTTGTAGCAGGCAGCAAGTTCGCCTACGATCTTGACAGGCGAGGAGCAAGCTTGGCCGCTGCCATCATTTGGGCCATACAATGTGACTGCTCAAGTCAGACACAAGTCTCATTACCCTTTATCATGACAAACCTGCACAGCCAGGGTCCAATTGAACGATTTGGAAAGCTTCGAGGCCGTTCTTGATTTTCAGCGCCGTACATAATCCATCTGGGTACCCATTTTGCACTTCCAAAGGCTCGTGTGACTTCTTGCACTGGTCATCAGTGAAAGTGGTGATTCCAGAACCTAAGATGCCGGATATACAAGTTAGGAAGAGAATGGCCGTGGAAATCACGAAGCCGAGCATGTTGGAATTTTCGTCGGAAGGTGACCGCAGCCAGCTTCTCAAGCGGAGAACGAGTCGACAGCAGAGTTTGATGAGGAGGGCCTACCAAGCCATTTGTAAGGAATCCGGAATATTAGAGCAGGACACTGGGCTGAAGCGCGCCGCTGCAAATGCGACAGGGTGCGGCAGAGCTGAACCCGAACCGTGCAGCGGTCTACCCAATGCTCCATATACGACAGCAACCATAGTATTACATTACGCAATGGACGGAAGATCCCATTTAGGGGGTCGTGGCGCGCGGTGGCATTTGATAGTTATATTTGATTGTGAGCAATCCGGGCAGTCAATTACACTCTTGGTCGCACACTTATCCGTGTGCCCACAGGTCAGAAAATTCTACGTTGACAGTAAATGGTGCGGCTTATCTCATCTCACTCGCACCTGTTTGGATAAAAAATGGTGTTGCGCCCGCTTTTCCTGAGGCTAAAGTCCGCGGTGAGCGTGGGGTCCAAAATATAGAGGTGTGGTGACGATGTTGGAGGTTTCAGAGGAGACGGAGCCTCGCTTATAATGCCGAGAGACAAAGCTGATTGGTCCCGCAACTGCGTAGTGGCGTCGGTCCAAATTTGGGGGAGCAACATCGGAGTCCGTTAAATGCGTCGTCGGTATATCTACCTCGTTTCGTAAGGGGGCCCATCACTACGCTGATTGGGGTTTGGCCGGTGGCATGACTCTGATCAAGGCACATCGTCAAATCAGGGCATCACAAAACTGCTCAGGCCATAGGGCAGGCCTGAAAGAAGGTGTAAGAATCGTATCAATATATTTGCGAGTTTACTGGCGTGCCCTGCCCAAATAGTTCCAACAAAGCCGCTGGTCTACATCGACTGTGTACAAGCTCGAGTTGGGGTATATTGATATGCAATTTCTGGTGATACTGTCCGAGTTCGGGTCAGTGATTGGGAGACTGGAAGAAGCAGTGGACACATACTAAGTGGCTACACAGCCCTTTCCTCCACATTTATGCCTCGAAGCGGCATTTGCCCGACAGTGCGCGCTGCTGGTGCCGGGCCTGGCAGCTGCTGAAACCCAACCATACCTACTTTTGGTATACGGAGTTCCTAGAACGCCATAACTAAGCCTACCTAAGAAAGCAAATCTGCAACGTTCATGGGCATCTCGTCGATTTGAGTCGAGTAATACACTACTTTTGTCAGTAACGGTTCATTGGTTCCCTTTGGATCCACTCACGTTCGATGTCACGCAGGATGCGCACATCCTCCTGGGTCACGAAGTTGATAGCCACTCCCTTGCGTCCGAAGCGGCCACTTCGACCGATCCTGTGAATGTAGTTTTCACGGTTGGAAGGAAGGTCGTAGTTGATGACGAGGGACACTTGTTGGACATCGATACCGCGCGCCCAGACGTCTGTCGAGATAAGCACGCGCGAGTTAGCCTGACGGAAGTCCTGCATAATGCTGTCACGTTCGCGTTGAGGCATGTCTCCGTGCATTGCAGACACTGTGAAGTTAGCCTCGCGCATCTTGTCTGTGAGCCAGTCGACCTTGCGACGCGTGTTGCAGAAAATAACGGCTTGTGTTATGGTGAGTGTGTCGTAGAGATCGCATAGCGTGTCGAACTTCCACTCCTCTTTCTCAATAGCAATAAAGTATTGTTTGAGGCCTTCTAGCGTCAACTCGTCACGCTTGACGAGGATCCGTACGGGTTCCGTCATGAACTTAGTCGTCATCTCCAAAACGTCGTACGGGAGGGTGGCAGACACTACCACCACTTGCGTCGCAGGAGGCAGGTAGCGGTACACGTCGTAGATTTGCTCACGGAAACCGCGGTTCAGGAGCTCGTCAGCCTCGTCCAGCACCAACATCTTGATATTGCGCGTTCGCAGGTTGCGGCGGCGAATCATGTCAGCCACGCGGCCGGGTGTTCCGGATACGACGTGCTGGCCGTAGTCGAGCTTGCGGATGTCTTCGCCAACGTTGGTGCCGCCGATGCAAGCATGGCACTGCACGTTCATGTAGTCGCCGAGGCCCATGATGACCGACTGGATCTGGGTCGCCAATTCGCGCGTGGGTGATAGAACGAGAGCTGCCGTACGTTAGCGCAAGCCTCGCATCACAGCAACGGTGCATACCCTGCGTCTCGCGCACAGCCGTGTCGATGACCTGCAGGATGGAGATGGAGAAGGTGGCCGTCTTTCCCGTGCCGGACTGCGCCTGGGCAATTGTGTCGCGACCTTTGCAGACCTGCACAATGGCACGCGACTGCACGGCCGACGGCGACTCGTAGCCGTATGCGTAGATGCCGCGCAGCAGGTTCTCCTTCAGGTGCATGGCCTCGAAGGTGGGCGCCACGGTGACCTCCTTGGACGTGGAGAACTCCATCTTGTCGTCCATGTTGCGATCGATTGTTTCGGCCATGGTGGCTATGCGTAACGGGTATGCGGCAGGGTTGCGTGGGGTGAACGATGCGGCAGCGCTGCGGTGGAGAAACTTTGGAGCTCGGGCAGGCGCGTTGCGGAGGCCGGCGGAAGGTTGATCCGAGAAGGGAAAGCGCGAATGAGAAGACTGAGAGCGTTTAACATTTCTCGACGGGACGCCCCACGTCTGCCTCACAACACCACCTCAATTTCTGGGACCCTTGGGACAGCGCGACTGAGAGGGTTCACCATTTCTCCACCGGACGCCCCACGTCTGCCTCACATAACCACCTTTCCGTCTGCGCGCTCACGCTCCCCAGGCGACCGCAGCCATGCTTCTCGAAGACCAGCGCAACATACATGAGGAGCTCGAGCGCCTCGAGGATGCCGTCGCGGACCGCCTGCTCGAGGACCCGCCGCACATTCGCCATCGCCTCGCGCGCGACCACGATGTTGCCCAGTTCCTTCGCCAGATCGAGGAGCGATCTGGGCGCCTCATTTCCATCTACCAAGACGCCGACGGCAAGCTAGACGACGAGGTCCGCAACTTGACTCTTGGTGACCCTCTCGAGTCCTTCGCACGCGAGGTTGCCAACATCAAGTCATACCACAGCAAGTACACCGCCATGCCCGTCGAGAATCTCGAAAAGGCCTACAAGCGCCGCTCGCCCGAGGACCACGCGCATTCTATCGCCACCATCGACTCCATGTTCACGGGCGAGGAAGGCTTCGGTCGCTTCTTCGACCTGACCACGCTGCATGAACAGTACCTCAACCTTCCTGTTCAGCAGCAAGCGCGCCGCCTGACCTACCTGCAGTATCTCGATGTCTTTGACGTCTTCACTCCGCCTCAAGCTACCATTCGTCGTGAGCAGAAGATGTCTGAGTCGTATTTTCAGTATTTGAAGGCACTGCAAGAGTATCTGGAGAGCTTCATGCACCGCACAAAGCCGCTTGAGAATCTGGACAAGCTATTCGCGAACTTCGACAACGAGTTTGAAGAGAAGTGGGCCGACGATCAGATTCCAGGCTGGGAGAAGAATGCAGCGCAAGCCGGTCAGGCGGCGGGAGACGCCATGGAAGAAGGCATCTACTGCTCGGCATGCAAGAAGGGCTTCGCGAAAGAGTCGGTTTACGAGGCGCATCTGATTGGCAAGAAGCATAAAAAGGCGGCGGCGGAGCTTGAATCGAGCACGACCGGTGCCACCACCAATGGCGCTGGTGGAGACATGCACCGATTCAAGGAGCGCGCAGTGGCGGAGCGGGAGTTCCGTATTCGCAGACTTGCTGCTGCGATGCAGACAGAGCGCGGCGATACCAAGGTCAACGTCGAGCGAAAGCAAGGCATGACGGAACGCGAACGGCAGCAAGAGCTAGAGCAGCTGTACTCCGAGGCTCCAGAGACGGCGAATGGTGGCAACGACGAGGATGACGATGAAGACGGCGAGGACAAGATCTACAACCCGCTCAAGCTCCCGCTTGCTTGGGATGGCAAGCCCATTCCTTTCTGGCTGTACAAGCTTCATGGTCTCGGCGTCGAATTCCCATGCGAAATTTGCGGCAATTACATCTGGATGGGTAGGCGAGCCTTCGATAAGCACTTCAACGAGCCGCGTCACATCCACGGCCTGAGGTGTCTCGGAATCACGAATACCACTCTCTTCCGTGAGATTACTAGCATCGACGAGGCGCAGACCCTGTGGAGGAAGATTCAGCAGGACAAGAAGAAAGAGAAGTCGACTGTGGACAATGTGGTGCAAATGGAAGACTCTGAGGGCAACGTCATGCCTGAGAAGGTCTACAAGGACCTCGCAGCTCAGGGACTGGTCTGAGGAATTCACTTAGTATTCGAAAGAATCGCCTGCGGACGACCCGCACACGCAAAGCTCTGCAGAAGCCCAGGCAATCATTGCGGACGATAAAATCCCGCCTGATCCATACACGGCACATGAATTACGGAGTTATGGCGTAAGTATACCCTGCGTCTTTCTCCCCCGATCCCCCGAACATAGGTGGGGGTCTCGAAGACGCACTTGTATTCTGTGTGCATTATGTATCAGTCCAGGAAGGTTGGTCACGGGCAGCTAGCTTCATCTAAAACACTAGCTAAGACACACCACTGTATACCATCATCGCTGTCGTCGCCAGCAAATACCGCGATTACCGCTACTTCAACCGTGAGAAGTTAACGTGAAGCAGGTGCTGCCTGCACTTCCTCTTCTCCTGGGTCGCACAGCTCCCATTACGCGGAGCAGCAGCACACATGCTCTTACTTGCCTCGTTCCCAACACTCATAAATCCTTTGAAAACGCTCTATAAACACTACTACCCACCAAGACAAACGGAACACCACATGTACTGGACCACCTCAGCATCCTCCCGCTTTGTCCACCTCCGCTCCCCTCCCCTCCCCACATCGCCAGCTGAATACATCCACGCCATCCACGCCCTCTCATCACTTACCACGCCTCTCTCTGCACAGCTCCTTCCCCTCCTCACCGTCTACACCGCCTCCCGCGCGGCACAAGCCCCCTCGCCCACGTACCTCTTCTCGCTCGACGAGCAAATCGCACACGCGGAGCTAGAAGAGCTGTATGCGAGGATTGTACTGCTGTGGCGCGACATGTACGCGCATTATGCGGAGTTTTGCTATTTTTACGGGGAGAAGGACGAGGTTGAGGTCTGGGGGATGGTCCGGGAGATAGGGGAGAGTGCGGGGGTGTGGACCGTGTGGTTGGCATGTTTGGGAAAGGAGTGGGAGGATTTGAGGTGGTTACTGCGGGATCGTGCGTACGTGTAGCGAGGTGATCAGGGGATGTAAGTTCAACAATTAAGGATAAGGAGGCGGAGGACGTGTCCGAGTACTTTAGGTGGTGGGAATATTCTGGGGCAGTTTGTCGCTGGCTGATCGCATGCTTTCTGTGGTATGGAATCGAAATGGACATCAGTATGCATACCTGGCAATTTGACGGGCCTTACGTTGCTGATTATAGGTGACTCACCCCATAAGTGAACAAGGCATCAAGCACCGCCGCCACTTGAATCACCACCATTACAAAAATCCGTGGCCACGATCCATGTGGCAAAAGCTGCAACGGGTCTGATTGCGCATGTTACATTACGTAGCTGGCTCTTATTGAGGTTATACCATCGTTTCAATGCACAAAATCGTGAAATGGGATCCTGTAGGGTGGGAATGGAAGAATGTAGCACTAACTAGCAAATGGTTTGGGCAACGCCACTTGTAAAGAGTTTGAGCTGCCGAGTGTACCTGAAGGTTGCCGCATGCGAGGAGATGGCATTGTGCAGCAAGACGAAGGAGAAAAGGGCACATTTATCAATGTTATATATAATGAGAGACTTGCATGATTACGCAGTTGAAAGGAAGCCTATAACATTGCCTCCAACTCTCTCGAAAGTTCGTTGAGCCTGTATCTTAGCGTTAACACGGACTACTTCAATTTTAGCACCTGTTAGGCAACACTTCCACTTAATGCAATGCCTTGCCGCACACGATGGACTTTTTCTCTCCTACTACTTACCACCTGCATCAGCATTAACCATGGGTGTCTATGCCGTTGCCCTAGTAAGCAAACCACCAGGTAAAAAGTGGATAGGTCTTCCTTGTGGAAGAAAAGACCTTTCGCATAGCAGAGATATATACCACCTTTTCCTAACTCACATTGACTTTGTGTGTCCGTACAATTAAGGTATCCCCGACTTCCTCGTCGGCCTTGTACGCAGCACCCCAATAAGCATCTCGCTCTCCAACGACGACCTGCAGAAATTGGAGAACGAATATCCTGATAAATAATTGCCGTTTTGGAAGGTCATCACCGATATTTATGAAGAATGTTACTCTCCCATCCTTAATCCCATGAGGGAAGAGGTGCTCGCCAGCTTCGTGCAGTATCTGGGGGGATAGACACTATCTCTACGCTCGAGGAAGAGGAGCTGATCGCCGGCATCACGGACACGAGCCTCACCATCGACCATCGCTAAAAGCGCAGCCCGTCATTGGAAGGTACCCAACTGATGTCTAATTTGCCGCATTGTGACGATAACTGCGTGAGTGCTTCCGTGTTTCTCTCTCTCCTGTTCGCCATGCACTGACAACCCCTGGCGGCCACACTCAAGGCCCCTGGCCAGCCGAAGACGCACCTAAAGAAGTCTTCGAGCTTTTCCACCACCAGTACTGCAGACAGCACTGCTGCATGGCGGACGGTATGCCATGCGGCGAGAACTGGAACGTCCACGAGGTTCCGCGTACAAGGCCAAGACTACGTACAACAATGGCCATGACGCCACTGTCCATGCAGAAGACCGAAAGTGTGAATTCGCGGTCCGGCTGATCAGATTATGACGCAATATATTTTTCTTTTTTTCAATGATTTGATGTGTTGAGTCAAGTTTATATGATTATGTGTTCCCTGAGTCGGGCCCAAAGGCCATTTGCATATGCTTTGCATGTGCCGTCTTCCGTTTCGCTAGTGCAGCCAGGGGCCGGAATGAAGGTTTTGCGGTTGTTGTCCCACTACTGGGTGTCTCGTAATCTGTAGTGTTTATCGGTGGCGAGTCTAGCGGAAGGTCTAGGACTGGTGACGGCATATTAGGCGAGAGAGCGATCGGGTACTTGTCCGTTGCACTTGCGTTGGATTTGGCGTGGTGTACATCTTGTAGAGCAAATATGTAGGTTGTGCTTGTCGGTAAAGATTGCGTTGAAGTGGCTGATATTGGCGGTTGTCTATCAATAGACATGGATGTTGGGTAATCATCTGTCGCGCTTGCGTTCCGAAAGGTTGATTGAATGTTGGTGTGAGCATAGGAATTCATGGATGTAGTGCTATCTGTAATATGCTGAGGGAACTGTCGTAGTACATCAGGAATAGGTGTTGGGTTGCTGGGTATAGGATATTTGTCTGTTGTAGTCGAATTTGAGGCTTCATAGTGTATGCGTTGCTTGAGGTCGTAGGAAGCGTGTGATTTTGCAAAAAAAAATAAGCATCGCTTGATGATTGCTGCTCGTTATCCAATTGCTCTGTCACATTCGTTGTCGCCGCAAAGTGAGTTCGAGCGCTTGTTACAGCGGTATCTGTTGACAATATGTTTGGTGTCGACAGTAACTTCGACGTCACTTCTTTAAGTCTATCTCTGCTAGTGCGTGGTACCGGACGTCTGCGCCGCACAAATGGTGGAGGGATCGGGTCACTCGGCGTTCTTTGCAGACTCTGATTCGATCTTGAACATGGCATCGTATCTTTCCCCGAAGGTGGTGATGAGGGTATCGGTGGTATAGATCTCTGGGAACTTTGGTTCTGTTTGGATTGTGGTATCGTATCACATCTGACTCAGATGTCTTTGCAGGTACAGGTGGGGGTAGGTTCAATGATGGCGGGGCAAGCGGTGGCCGCGAAGATAGTACCGGGATGGGATCGAGGATTGGCGAAAGTTCGGTCAATGCTCTCTCAATACTGTATCCTGAAGTGGCGTTCAGTGAAATTGCTGTGCAGCTGGCAAGTGAGTTTGATACGGTTGGTGACGACGGGACGGATGTTGCTGGTGTATTATCACTGTACGTTGCTGCAGTGTCGAGACTTGGATATGAGCAATCAGTGAGCATCGCGTTACGGTACACATACCAAGCTTGAAATCCTCCAGGTCTGGCTCTGAGAGTGCAATGCTGGGCACAGGTGAGTTCTTCTGAATGAACCTGGTTTTCTGTCTCGAACGAGGACTCTTAAAAATATCGCTGGCGGTCACGGTGTTTTCAACCCAAGGCCGATGAGGCAACTCGTGGATGGGATTGAATGTCGCATTCATCTCAGCAGTCTGCATCAGCCGTATGGCAGGCATCAGGCTTTGGTGACATGTCACGAGCAATTGCTGTTTGCTCCTGATCTTCTTCTGATGCGAAAGTGCCCATTGAAACTTGCGCATCAGACTGGCAGTGCCGCCGTCATCTCCGGATACCTGCACTGTCTCTAAAAACTGGCCTATATCGTTAAGCAATTTTTCCATATCGTGAAGAATCTTGTCGATATAGGTCCTTTTGTCCGGCCATGAATCAAAATAGCCTACGACGGCTTGTGATGTGTAAAGTCGCAAGGCTTCGGTGACATCATATCGTACGCGCTGGAGCAGATCGATGAAGACCTCGCTGCCGGAAGACACTCTGCCTTGTGTCAACAGCCAATCCGCGAAGTCGAAAAGGTTGGCAGTGAGGAAAACACCTTGGTGACGCTTTCTGAGGACATGCGCGAGAGAGTGATGGTTTTGCGATCTGAATCCGAGCATTGGCTTTACTTGCGGTCGATGTGCCTCTATCTTCCTGTATGCGCCCCCGTACAATCGAATGGTTTTGATAGGGTGTCCGGCAGGTACAAACCAGCCCCTGGCATCATTTTGCTCAAGTATGAAGGTACCGACTAGGCGGTCATATAGTTCGAAGTATTGCGGCGGATCCCCAAGGCGACGGCCAGCGATTGAGAAAAGGCAAACAGCAGATAAAATAAGAGATTCCAGCGCGCCTCCACGGCTCAGGTGCTCTTAGTCGCGACCGAACTTGTTATACGAGTTGGGCGGGACACTGATGGGAGGAGGCAAACGCTGGGGCACGCACTCCGTGTTCCGATTCCAGCAGGTTTTCCAGAGAGATGAAGAAGGCTGTGCACTGCGGAATGTGCGTGTGAGACGATACAGACCGCAAACACGCCTTCGTATCCGTGCAACATGGGACCCAAATTCCGTTGGATAGCGAGCTGTCTCGCAGTATACTCCAGGATTAAAGATCGGAAATAGCTATCGTTACGCCAATTGGAGCACTTATGCATGAGCACTCGGAAACTGTCTATTGTTTGGGTGGCCAGTTGGCCTCGGACGATCCTCACTATCTGTCCACACGAAACAACTAGCGACGCCTTCTGAAGGCCCGACAGAGCTATATTTGGGCCCCCAAGGAGCGGAACAAGTCACAATCTGAAATCAAACTTGGACAGTCGGAGTGATTAGGTAACATTGAATGCCTTTCTAATTCTACATCCTTCATTCGTCAAGACGGCGGTTCACGGCCTCATTGAACGGGCGTGGTGAATGTAGAGGCTCTCCGTTTTCATCTGCGACTTGCACAAGAACGGGAAAAATACAGAGGCTGCCTGACTTCACGCCCTGGTCATTCTGCCAGTCAAAATTCCAGACAGTTGGTTGTGAGAAGAGCGTGAAGGCGAAATGGGCTGACCGCTTGAGCATCTCCTCCAGGTTCCGGCTGCGTGCCCCATCTTCCATGCGAGAATCAGCAAAAGGCCTTAGAATGCTGTCTAGAAGTGTCGCGGCGGCCTGTATATTCCGGATTCGACCGTCGCTAGCAGAGAAAGGGTTGCGAACGTAGGTAGGCTGTAGAAGCTCGGCCGTGAGAGCACGCCATCTGGTATAGAATAACGAGTGGACTGTAGAAGATGGTTTAGTATTGCCCATGAAGTTCGTTTTTTAATAGCTCACCTCGTGATGCGGTCTCTATATAGTTCATCGAATGCATGCATCTCGCAACCTCTGGTGGCAAGAAGGTTGTGTTTGATGAATCGTTCAGTTGGATCCGCGATGTTACGACCCAAGCGAGAACAAACCTGAGCGCTATCTCGCGAGTTGCAGAGTTGTTGAGCAGCGTGCTGAGGGTCCCCACTGAAATTGGTAGGTTCTCCCCAAGAGCCTGAAGGTCGTCGTAGTCGAGCATTCCAGGGCTGACAGCACGGCTGTGGTAGTAGTTTTGGACGTGATTCTTGATTAGATTGCTGATCTTCGAAATTTCACCGGAGATAGCTTTATCTTCCAACGATTGAGAGAGACCATTTCCGAGTGCTGACGCGATCAGACCTCCGCTTGAAATGGACACTGCATTGGCCATAGGGCCCTTCTCGCGATGCATTGAGGCGACCGTACTCGCTTCTGAATCACGAACGCCGCTCGCATATCGTCTACGTTTTGAGCAGAACCAGGCAATCAGGCCAGCAATTAGTGCTCCTGCCAAAAGACAACCTATGCCGATTCCCGCCGCAGCTCCAGGTGCAATTCCGTCGCTGTGTGTTCCGAGAGCAGAAAAGGATGTGCTCGAAGACGCAGCGGATGACTGGGAAGACTGAGAGGCCTTGAGGGTTGTTGTTATTTGATTAGAGATCGTTGCTGGGCCGTCAGAAGGCTCTATGTAGCCAGGGTTGGTTGAGGCATTGTCAGTATTGGCAGCACCAGCTGTCGTCTGTGTTGGGTCTGCTGGGACTGTTCCGACAGAAGTGCCGCCGTATGAAGTGTGGGCTCCGTCTGAAGCTAATCTATCGTAGTTATAGCTCAAAAGGGTCGCATTGGAATCCCAATTGAACCACACGGTCGTTTTTGCCTCGTCCAATATGATCTGGTTGTTCACTCCCGGAGCGACTGCGGCTCCCCATTTGTCCTTACTTGATAGAGTTGTTGTCCATAGTGTCTGAGATGTCCCGCTGGTTGCTTCTGCGTCGCTGAAAAACGTGAAAGTCGGAAGTGGACTTGACAAAGCGAGTTCGAAAGCTGGAACGGGCTTCGTAGGCGTTGCCATGATGTTCACGGCAGCCTCTGGTGTTAGCAGAAGAAGGGATGAAAGATCGAAAGCACAGTCTAACACGCGCACACCCAGGCTTATGTATATCAAGCCATCCACATGCGCCATAGGCGCTAATTCTATACGTCGTAAGCCAGCGCAAAAACGAATACAGCCTTTTAGTACCCCCCCCCCCCCGGGAAATGCCGTACAACTTCTACGGCACAGCTCGCGTCCCCATGCCACACAATCACATTGGTCTTAATCAACACAGCCTTCCTGCATGATGTCCCACCTTCTCCTATCTCTCAGCTCGCAGCACATATCAATAACAAGTGCTATCAGGAGTTCATTCATGGCGTACGCAGCTCGAACAAAGTTTCGCCCTTTAACGATCCTTTAGACCCCGATACGCCTTTCTTGCTCCTCTTTCACCCTGATAGGCCGCCGACCCACACCTAATAATAAGACGGGGGGGTAGCGCAAGGCCTCTATATTGCAAGGCTGAGGCTGAGCCGATCCCATGCGTGGTACGGTGTGAAACGCAACCTGGGCTGTCTTATAGCATTGAGGAGCTCAGCCTGCTCCTGAATTTCGATGCACAAGGCTGTAACAGCAGTCGATGAAATATGACCGTGACGATGGATGGATCAGTAGAGGGCGAGAAGCCTCATATGGTGATCGGGATTGATTTGGGCATGACGGTAAGTATAGCGTTGTAGATGGTTCGTGATGGAACTGTAGAGCGAGGAGCTGAGGACTGCCCCAAAAGCGGCTAGCCCATCTTTGCCCCCGGCCCTCTCAACATGACGTGGATCTATTCTCCAAGATCTCACCACAGAGTTTTGCGATTACGAACTGAGGAGCCACCAGAGACGACGGTGCTAGGATGGGATATGATCCCAACAGGATGTCTCACTCGCGCTCTTCTCAATCTCAAATGATCTTCGCTACATCCGCTGACGAAATGCTAGTGCACAGGAGTCGCCTATGCAAATCTGTCCATCGGCAGCGAAACCATTCGGTGGGTACAGAAATGGCCCGGTCGCTTCCAGGCGAATGAGAACAAAGTTCCAACAGTCATCGTATACCCAACGACGTCATCCAATCCAACTCCGTCTTCTTGGGGCTTTCTCTCCGAAACTGTCGCAGAGACAACGGCTCAAGACAAAGACTATAAAGAATGGTTTAAGACGCTCCTCTCACCACCTCAGCTGCTGAGAAAGCAACAATCGGACCCAGAAAATGTTCCAGCCTGTATGGGCGAGGTTGAGAAATGGTATCGCGATTACCTCGGCAAGATGTACGAATAGCTCGCGTTCAAGCTAGGTGGAGAATTATCTGGTGTGAATTGGGAGACGGCACGCGCGGAGTTCATTTTTTCGGTTCCAACAACGTGGGAGCCAGTACCGACGGTGGAAAGGTTCAGAGCGCTTGTAGGAGAGGCCGGGTTTGGAGTGCACACAAACCACGTGATAACGATAGGCCTCACTGAAGCTGAAGCAGCAGTACACGTATCCACCGAAGCACCTGGTATATTCCGCGAAAACGATATCCTCTTGGTTTGCGATGCCGGTGGCGGAACAACCGATCTTTCTGTCCACCGTGTAACTGGAACTGCGAACCACGCAATCAACCTGCAACAACTCGACGTCGAGTTTGGCGAGACCATCGGCAGCGCAGCCATTGATTTCGCGTTCGAGAAACTTTTGTGCGAGAGGCTGGAACGAGCCCATGCGATCAAACCATTGCCCATTGAACCTGCGGATGCTGCGTGGGGGATGATGAAGAGTCGGGACTTCCAGGCTGTTAAATGCGAGTATGGTGCTCCAGATGATACACCGCTCTTCAGTATCGGCATACCCAAGCTTTCACACACTTACAAGAACGAAGAAGTGAGAATTAGTAGTGGTGAAGTGGCCTTCGAACGTGAAGACCTTCAGAGGTTGTTCGACAAGCAAGTCAATAAGCTTCTCCAGCTCATCGATACCCAGTTACAGGTTCTGTACCGCAAGTATCCGGCGGACCAAGTCGCTCATATAGTTCTATCAGGGGGCCTAGGCAACTCGGCATACGTCCAGACCCGATTACGTCAACATTATGCAGTCACCAGCATTCCTAACGCTCACGGCATTTCTGTACGTATAGCTCCGGATCCCCAGCTAGCAGTGTGCAAAGGTCTCGTCGCGGACCGCGTACGGAAGCTCATCACCAATTACTCTGTGCTCGGTTGGCGGTGTTGTCGCTCCTCGTATGGAACCATATGCAAGATCATGTACAAGAAGAATCCAGAACATGCGGGGAAGCAACTTATGCGTGATCCCTTAACGGAAAAATGTACATCATGCAGGCGATCGCTTGGTTGGTAGTATGCCTCTCTAACTGTCGTGGAAAGCCTTGCTGATAGTAAACATTTAAGAAAGGAGAACCGGTATCAGTCGACCAGCCGATCATTCACAACTTTATTAAAAAGGTTACGCCGGGCGACCCACGCGGGGCTTTTCCCACTAGTGTTATAGAGTGCAAGCTCGATGCACCTTACCTGCCAAACCAGATAAGCCCGGATACACGTGTGCTCTGCGAGATCTTTTCAGACCTGTCCTCAGCAAACGAGAAGAAGTTCACAGAGAAGAACAAGCGATTTTGGTCAATCGGAAAACACTACTTCAGGGTCGAATACCAAGTGCGTGTCCTAATCGGACCGGCTGACATTCGCTATGAGCTGTGGTTCGACAACCAGAAACTCTCCCGCGATCAGTCGATTACCGTAGATTGGGTGCCTGCACCTACAATGCCACCGCCACCACCAGGTAAGCATGCCCCGAAACAGAATCGAATTCAGTGCACGTGATAACGTGTTCTCCTCTGCAGTCGACATCTCGACCTACAATAGGGTGGAGCTGCCCGACAGCTATCCAACCAACTTGCCCGGAGGTTCGGGAGACGTGGGAGCGCCTGGAATCGCGAGTGTTGATTGGGCAGGCACTGGGATTGTAGACACAAGCGGTAAAGAGAAGGTAGGAAAGGCTGGTAAGTCATCGGGTAAACTGTCCAGGCAATGGCCGGTGTACAAGTGAGTGATAGTACCGAGTGCACAGATCGACACGCCCATGAACAAGGCTAAAATGATTTACTATTACAAATTGAACTAGATAGAAAGCAACTTGATACACGCTACTTAAGTGAGTGACGTATGACTTCCGCATGCGTGTCATCTCTCAAAGATCGTCAGGTGTTCAGTGTGTTTAAAACCTTCTGTACCGCAGCAAGGTCTTTATCGGAGTCAACCCACACGGCGCCAATGATTGCCTCCACCGTAGCAGCCAGCGTTTCCTTCGGATACTGTCCTTTCTGAAGTGGATTCTCCACGATAAGCTTCTCCATCCCCCACCTGGTTGCAAGCTGTTCCAAATGATTGTTCGTCCCAACCTCTACAAAGCGCTTTTGACCAGAGGCTAATACATGTAAGTCAGAAAACGGACTTTTACGTTTACTCAGCTCACCAGGCTCAGTGTTGTCCTTGTACCACTCATCAATAACCGCGAGACGCAAGGCGGCATCTCCTACCAATGCCAACCGTTTATTGCCCTTTTCTGGACCCACAACATCGGGCTGGGAAACTGAGGCTCCAGGAGCGAGAAAGGCTTCCTCGAGCAGAGAGGAATTCTTGAAATGATAGTCAAGATGGTTTTGGAATGATGTTGTATCTGTCATTATGAAATTTATGTTTGAAAAAGCTTTGTAAAAGTCAATAAAAGGTTGTCCATCCCCACGCACGAACGGTTGCACCTACGTGCCTCTTATATGTTGCCCCCAAAGCTCTGGTCTTATGATCATAGCTCACGCATGTTTCCATCTCCCGGGTTCTAGAATCTCGTGGAACTGTATAGCTCCCTGTGATAGTTCGCAGTCAACCACTGTAACCTCCTCTCCCGCACATATCCGGCGTTTAGTCTCTGTTTACAGTCATCAGCTGGCGCAACATGGTTTCCCACGATCTTGAGACTCTTCGTTGATCTTATTTGTCGCTATCACAAGAATCCGCAGCTATCCGAAAGATCGACGTGGCATATGCTATGAACTGCACGACCGTGGTCGGGTCTGAGTAGCTTGTGGGGTCGTCATGTTCTTCAGGGTCCGGTAACCGCTTGCGGCCTTCGAGGTACACGGCGTCAGACTGTTCGATGTGTAGTTTACTTACCAATCACATTTATCGGCTTCATGTACTTCCGTCATAATTCAGGAGAGTCATTTGCGCTGGTCTATTTTGATCCTGCTTAGTCAAGAAATTTCTGTAAGATCGGGCATTGGGTAGTTTGTTCACATAGCATCATGGAAAGCGGCTTGGCTGCACTGGACGAATTAACAGTCAACTATGGTGCTACCGCTGACCATCAAACCTGGCAGTAATCAAGCTTGTTTTAACTCGATCAATTGATGTGTAAAATGAAGTAAAATGTGGGAGTGACTGCGTAGAAATTGGCGGTCCACCTTGACGCCGCCTCGCCCAAGATGTGACGCAGGACGATCACTTGGACCTTAAGACAGAGCCACGCCCATGGCTAAGCCATTTTGCTCAAGGTGTCTCCGAATAGATGCCCCTTGCAAGAGAGCTATTTCTCGTAGATGCTGTCTGGTGAGGGTTTGATATGGCAATGAGGCCCGTCTTGCCTCTTCCATGATGGCAAAAGTACTCTGTAGCGTCAATGTTCTCCCTTCGCGTCAAGTGACAAACGAATTTATTGAGGCTGACATATTTGGACGGAATTTAAAGGGATAATGTGGTTTAACCGTAGTAGCGATTGAGTCTGAGTTGGTGATGGAAAGGTACTGATCAATGCGGGGTCAGAATACCTAGCGCCGTTCGAACGTGGTAAGAATCCCCGCCAGTGGCCACTGCGGGTACGGTACCCACGAGCGGGCAGAATTGCACCTCAGGGCGAAGCAATTGTTTATTTAGATATTTTCAATTCACCACCAACTTCACTGCTCCCTTCAGGATCGTCGAAGCATCCAAAATGAATGGCACAACTACCAATGGTCGTACCAACGGCCACTCTCCGATAGGACCTCGGCTATTCTCTGTCAACAAGCCTCCATCACTTGATGAATTCAAGAAGCTTACCACGGATTCGCAATCACTTGATTACCCGCTTGCAGCTTCAATTGAGTCTAATGTACCCATCTACGACGTTCCCGAGTTCTCCGAGTTATCCCCAGATCAACGCTCAGCCCTGCAAGACGAATGGTATCACATCCTCCTCTCCGGCCCGGGCGTCTTTGTTACCAAGAATCTGTACAAAGACAACACCCTGCTCAACACAGTAAATAAGGCCTACTCAAAGATCATCGATGAAGAAAAAAAGCGATCCGGCAAGCGCGGTGATCACTTTGCCGGCTCCGGCGCAAACGATCGCATCTGGAACTCCTTCTCAAAGCATTGTCTGCAAGATGCAGAATCCTTCGTTAATTACTATTCTAATCCTTGGTTACCGATCATCTCTTCTGCTTGGCTAGGCCCACATCACCGTCTCACGGCCCAGGTCAACATCGTCAAGCCTGGCGCAAAACCCCAGATTTCACATCGCGACTACCACATCGGCTTCCAGGACAATGCATCGTGTGTGCAGTTTCCCAAAGCGTTGCAGGTAGCCTCGCAGTTATTGACACTGCAAGGTGCCGTCGCACACTCTGATATGCCGCTGGAGAGCGGACCTACGCGATTGCTGCCGTTCAGCCAGATGTTCGAAGAAGGGTACATGGCCTACCGGATCCCAGAATTCCAGGATTACTTTGTTGAAAATTACGTTTCCGTGCCGCTGTCTCAGGGCGATGGGCTGTTTTTCAACCCTGCGTTGTTCCATGCTGCGGGGCAGAACGGCTCCAAGGATATCATGCGTTCGGCGAATCTGCTGCAGATATCGAGTGCGTTCGGGAAGCCTATGGAGACGATTGAAACGTATCCGCTTGTGGAAGCGACGTGGGAGTTTTTGAAAGACATGCACAAAGAGGAGGGACTGAGTGATAGGGTTTTGGCTTTTGTAGGGAATGTTGCGGAAGGTTATCCTTTCCCAACGAACCTGGATAAACGAGTCCCAGAGACGGCAGGTATGGCACCAGAAAGCGAGCAAGGTGCCCTGATTAGAGGCTTGAGCGAAGGATGGTCGAAAAAGAGGGTATTGGAAGAGATGCGGAAAATGCAGGATGATTCTCGGGCTTAGCAAGTATCAATTGCTCGGAACGCCCGCTCACCCCCTAGAAACTAAATGTACAATCAGTGAGACGAATTGCCATACACCGTCTCCGCCACCATCATTCCTACCATTCCCTCGATCGTACTAATCCTCCCGCTCAGACCTGCTAGATCTTCCTTCGCCTTGACAACCGCCTCCTCCTTCGTATACCCAGCGGTGACATGAATCTCCACAACTTCAGTCAACTTCAGCGAAGCCGCGACCTGGTGCTGTTCAGCGATATCTTTATGCAGAACCTCACTTAGTCCACGAAGCTGCAGGCCTGCAGTTTCGCGCTCAGATGCCACAAGGGCGTGTTTAGAGTCGTGGTATAGGTCAAAAGCTTGCTGAAAGAGCTCGTGGACCCGCGTGGTAATCTGGTCAATCGTTTGAATTGTGGTGAGCGTTTTTTCGCCACGAAATGCAGGTTGTGGGGCCATGTTTCGTTGTACGTGTATATCTTATTACCGTCAATTTGTGGCATACGTAATTTTCTAAAGTTGCAAGTCCTGGAGTTTTTGTAGTTCGTGGAGACCTGTTCCACAAAGTGTGCCTTTACAGGCGTCGTCACATTCATGGTGGGAATAGGGTAGCCTTTTGACTGCGTTATTGAAATTGCGAGGGTGAACCATGTCTTTTGATCAGGGTTTATGGTTATGAATTGTGAGGGGTTCAATGGGGTGGGTGACGAACACGAATGTCTCTCTGCTTACAACATCAGGTGTCACCCAGAGTACCTGGTAACTGCAGAAGTCAAGGCGTCCTCATCGAGTGAACGTTCTCTTGAACCTCCGCAGATCTTCATCGCTACCTAAGGAACATGTCCGCGCTCGTGAAGATCGATAGGTGCGATTTATTTTGCAGTTCAGAGAAGGAACTGGGTTAACAATTCGAGAAATGCGCATAGCTGAAAGTCCATATTCAACCTTTGGAAGTTATAGTACCCAGCCACCGCAGAAATGGCACCCGCACTGCACAGGTCTTGGTTTGGTCGCACCTTCCACATCAATAAAGGCAGGTGCGCCCCTGCGCACCGCTCCGCACTTATAAAAGAGTGACAGCCACGCCCTCCACCCACTCTGTCCGACCGAATCCGCCCATCAATCTTTAGACGAGCATTCGCTGTTCAAGATGAAGATTACGATTCTGGCTGCAGCCCTCGCGGGGCTTGCGTGCATCGCAAACTGCACGCTTTCGGACACTGCCGATACTCTCTTCCGCCAGATCTCTTCCGCTATATTCGATTCTCCAACTGTCACGACTTCGAATGAGACATATGCGCCCGAGGCGACAACCCGACTCCAGGAGCGCGAGGATATCGCTCGTCGGGCGAACTGGGACGATTCTCCGATGGCGTCCGACGAGCTGTGGTGCGCGGCCCAGGCAAAGGGTGCACAGATGTATTACAACTTCTGGAAATCCGATGCAACTGCTGGTAGAGCGTACAATCCTCCGCGCCTGTCGGCGAACAGCGTATTCAGGGCCGACAACATGAACAATATGATGTACTCGACCTGGGGTTGGTCTGACGGTGACCGCAAGTACAACGACGCTGTTTTCAACGAGTACTATGGCCCCGGTTGGATCGATTGCGTGCGAGCCCGGGGTATTGGAATAACCCCGTGGCAAGGTATGTAATGTTGATGTGTCCAGTCGAGGCTCTTGCTGTCACAGTTGCCTTTAATCCCAGATGTCAACTATCGGTTACCATAACATGTCTAATCACTCTCCAAAGTGCTGCAATACACTGATCAACTTCCCAAAACTAGACATATATGCCTACAACTTCAAACATGGAGTCGCCAATGCTCGGGATGAGCATGGTCAACCTATTCCCTTGAACGAACAATCCTACCAGGCCTACGGCAACAATTACCGAGTCACCGGGGCAAGGTCAACATTTGGCGTCCAAGACAAGGCCGGGTCCATCATGGTATCCATCGCCGTAAGCCCAGCGGAGAGCTTCAAAGCCCTGTATGGCCGCGAGGCGCATCCCGACGAATTACCTCAATTACGGAGCCTGTCGGACCTACTCTGGGCGGGCTGGCAACGCGGAAGCAATCCTCACAACGGAAATCCGAACGTCAAAAATTTGAACTCCATGTTCATGATGTGGATCATCAACAGGGATACGCTGAGCATCATGAAGCGGGCTCTGCATGCTCGCGGAAAAGACAAGTACTCCGTGTGGCCTGGTGACGACTTCTCTACTGCGGAACCGGAAGGACAGGCGCTTCTGGGATCGCCAAATGGGAAGCCGATGGGTTACCTTGTCAACCAACGCAAATTGGACATGGGTGTCAAGTGAGTATTCCTATCAGCGGGGGACTAATGGCTTCAATGCGGCTAATAACTCCTCACAGACTCATATACAATATCCGAGTCTTTACAGGAAAACCTGGTGACTTCCCAATCATGATGTTCTGGCTCCAAAATATTCTAAATGACCAGATTCAAAATCAGTAAAGGGCTAGGTGTGTATCATTCTGTTCTTCGAGTCACCCTATCTGAAAAGTGGAAGCTCTATGCCGAACCATTCCCAATGGTTGCATATTTTCCAGGATGGTTGATTCGTTCTTGGGTGTATGGAGTATGAGCAGCATGTCTAAACATTTGTAGTGCTGAATTTAGCTTCACACATTGAGCTTGGCCGATGAATGCAAATACAAGCGTGCACGAAGCCAGACCACTTTCAGTGATGTCTCACGCAGTTTCTCTCTCCAAGAGCATCATACACGCCTTCACACCACTCTCCCAATCACCCCACATCCATTATCCCTTATTGGCTTAAATCACCACAGCACCGCATACGCAACCTAACCAACCCATCCATCATCATCATCATCATCATCATCATCATCATCATCATCATCATCATCTCCTCGCCCCACCACATCCCACCCATCACTTCAGACTCGCGTGCGACGAACCCGCCCTCGACGCCGCCCCCACCCCCACCGCACTCCCACCCATCCGACTAACCACGCTCCCTGCCCCACCCTCTGCACTCCTCACCTGGCTCGCAGCCTTCTCCGCCCGATCCGCCACCTCGGACAGCGCCTTGCTCAACTGACTCCTCGCCTCGGCCGCTGGCGTCATCGCTCCTCCCTCGGCAGACACGGTGGAAGCGGCCCCGCAGCCGGTGCAGCACCCTATCTTGCGGACCACCGTGTTGCTGCGGCAGCTGCTGGACGGGTTGGCGCGGATCCCGACGCAGACGTCCACGCCCCAGGGCGCGGGCGCGGGCGCGGTCCTCGCATTCCGCTCGGCGGCCTGCGCGGCGGCGAGCTGGGATGAGAGAGAGCCGCGTTCGGTGGCGAGGTTCTATTCGTGAATGTTTGTTAGCTGGGCGTTTCTTTGGGGATGGACCGGGGGATGGGTGGACGTGGAGACGGGAGATGGGAGACGGGGAAAAAAAGAGATGGGAGAGAGGGGTGGTATGTACGGCAGCTTCCGTCTCCAGCGCCGCGGCCAGCATGTGCAATTTGCCGCCGATTGAGTGGATCTCGGTGCCGGTGTTTCTGGCGGCTTCGGCGAGGGCGAGCAGGGCGGGTAGGGGGGTGGGATCGGTCATTTTGATCCTTTTTTTTTTTAAACGTAGGGATGAATGTACGCTTTTGGTCGTCGATGTGGTCGAAAAACGAGGGGCTGGGTGGAGTGGTGGATGGTGATGGCGATGGTCAAATGGAAGATGTGGATGGGTAAGGTGAAGTGAGGTGGTGGGATGGGGTATGTATGTGCGGCGTAGAGGGCTGGCAGTGTTTGCCGCTTGTGAAGAGATGGGTGTGGGGGGTGAATGGTGGGATGGGTGATAGTAGCAGATTCAAGGGCGTTGGCGGTGTCGGTGGAGTGGAGGCGGAGGCGTGGTGCAATGTTCTCAATGCAAAGGTGAGTTGAGAACGGAATGCCAAACACAGACATGCTAGAATATGGCGACAGTGGTGGATACATATGAATGCTGGTGCTTCACTCGTCGATCGCGGCAGGGGATGGAATTTTCTGGTCGTGTTGGCAGAAAGCTAGGTTTGACATTCACATCTGCGGAACGGATGTTTGTGAATTGAATTTCCGACACCAGGGTTCGCCAGTGTTGGGACAGGTTCAGAATCTTTGTGGCTGAATCACCAAAAAATGGGGTTTGCAGCTCGCAGTATGAGTTCATGACGTATCTAGGTCTCATCTGAGTACCTAAGTGTCTTCGTTGGAGACTTATAGAATGCACGCGCCAGTTGCACGGAATCCATCCTCCACAACGCGGCAATCTCCGCTGTTTTTGCCCATATGCCGGCGCCGTCAACACCAGTCTTGACTTTTCATGTTTTTCTTTTCTTTTCCGGTCTTCTATGCGATACCGAGCTCCTCTCCTATTCATTCTCCCCCTTCTCAAACCTCTCCTTCCTCTCCTCCTCCCTCTTCCTCTGCGTCTCTTTCACCTTCTCCGGCGGGCTGTCCTCAATCAAATCACTGCTATCACTCAGGCCGCTCCACTTCGGCAGGCCGTCCGGGATATCCATAACCCTCTGCCCGTAGAACATGTGGCAGCGGGGCTTGAACAGCGCCTTGTCCTCGTCGGTCTTGAGGTGGATCAGCGAGGGGAAGAGCAGGATCATGTTGCGGCCCTCGTCCATGATGGGCGAGTGGCAGTAGCTGCAGCGCACTTTGCAGGGCAGCTTGTGCTCGATGGACTTTTCGGTGGGGTCGTACCACTCGAGGCTGTGGTGGCCTTCGCTGAAGTTGATGTCGGTCTTGTGGAAGATGGCGGCCCATTGGAAGGGTGCGGCTTTGCATGACCGTCAGCATACATGCTGGAAAAGAAAAAGAGACAGGGAGGGTGAACACACCATGCTGCGTCTGGCACGTCGTGCAATGGCAGAGCTTGCTGTCCAGCGGCTCTTTCCTACTGAGCTGGAACTGCACCTTGCCGCAGTGGCAGTTGGCCTCGTACTTTGCGTCGAAATGCTCGTTCTTCCCGTGCACACGGTACGGCGGGCGCGTCTTCCACTCGCTGATGCCCGTGGTCTCCTCGCCGCGGCGCTGTGAATGGCTCTCACTCATTTTGGATTCAAAGGACTTTGTCGAAGCAAAGGCTTTTGTGTTGTGGGAAAGGTGCGCAGTGATGAGACGTGCGCGTGGGAGTGCTGACGAGGTGCACGGTAGTGGCAGGCGACGGAGGACAAGTGAACAAGGGAAGGACATGTGTCTACTTTTTGTGTGAGAGAGGACAATTCGTTATCTAGGTGAATGCAATGGTGGTTTTGTTGTTTGGGTACATTTGAGAGGTACGCGTGCTTGACGTCACCATGATCTCGTGCTAACACATCATTACACCGCAGTACGCAGAGGTTAATATCGATGATCCGCGCATATGGGGTCGTGCAGATCGCATTTTCGTGATGCATTTTCTGGACAGGGTACGCGACCTGACGCTGTTCAATCCCAGTGTATTGTTCATACGACTACCTCGCAATGCAGATGCTCAACAACAGCGCTCAATCAATAATACGAATGTGGTATCTCCAGACGGCCAGACGGTCTAACTCTGTGCGCCTTGCAATAGCTTTTGCGCTTCTTTCGCGCTGAGTCCAAATACATTGACTAGGTAATCGAGCCTGCATCTGGTTAGCAGAGTTTCGAAACGTGGAGTAAGACGACGGAGATTGACTCACTTGATGTCCCCCGCAATCCTCCTCTTTACAGCCTCAAACTCCATTTCGACCCTATCGCTGACCGCCATCTGCAACTTCGTATGAATCGTCTTGATTCTCAGCTTGAACATGCCGCTCACAGGCCTGTGATCTGAAACCTTCACGCAGTCGTGTCGTCTGTATTCGGTTTGTTTAATCTTACCCAGACCGCGATATAGCAGCCTGTCACACCACGCCGGTGAGCGCTTCTTTTCAGAGGTGTCGTAAGTATCCGTTCCGACATCGTACTTGTATGTAGGCGCGAACGTGATGGGGGCTTCATTGAAAGCGCGCAGCCGTAGTCCTGGGTTCCGTTTTCGAGACAGGAGAAGCTGGTCGCGTTCGAGAAGTTTGGTGAGGTTGCCCTGCTTTACAGCGGAAACCACAGAATCGCGCGTCATCGAGTCGATGCGGTAGTTAAGATCGCCGTTGAGGATGCAGATTTCATGGTCAAGTATCATAGAGCCATCACCTCCGCCTACAAAGAAGTTCATACAATCCCGTGGTGACCGATTTCGTGGCAAAGGTGCCGCTTCCATAATGGACGCTGCATCGTTGTTTCTGTGTTGCGTCTGCGACTGTCCAGCCGCCAGATGGCAGTTGATGAAACAGAGGGACGAGTCATCGATGAGGAACCGGACGACCAACGCGCCTTTGTTTCCGACACGACCACTGAACCCAAGCTTGATTTCTGCAGCGCTAACATCGCGGATTTTGGCGCGTTCGGAGCTTTTCACGAAGATGCAGGTGAAGAGTCCAACCAGGTTTGCTGTGTGGAGTAGAGTGTAGTTCTGTCGAGGGCAGTGCTCGTCCAGTACCCGAACGAGATGATCGCGCCACGCCCGGTATTGGTGAGACATGTGTTCCTGCTCCTGCGTATCTTTCGACTTTTTTTTCTTGAAGAAGCTCTTGGCCGTAATCTTCTTGTTTTCGAGGTCTACCAGCTCTTGGAAACCAAATACAAGAATGTCGGCGGGGTCTTCGGGTTGAAGCAGCTCCCGGAAGAAATTCTGATCTTGCTCATTATGTCTTAGTTCGGTGGGTTTCACTGCACCGGCGTTCCAGGTCATGACCTTGGCTGTCAACTCTCGGAACTCGCAGTACTCGGAGTCGCGCTGCTGCATTTGGGTTTCTAGGTTTGTTAGAGGCTTTCTTGTTGCTCCATGGCGGAATACGTACCGTGCCAATCATCCTTCATCATACCGTCCCATATGTGCAGATTGTTGTCAGAGCCCAACGTCGCGACCTGGAGGCGGTCTAGCTTCCAGATGCTTGTCCGATCAGCCAAGATCCCGAAGATGACCTTTTCATGGGCCTTCCAGTCTTTCTTTACTTTCCAAGGCGTGCTGCTCAGATCGTAGACGTAGACCATACCCGTGCTATACCCGGCCCACAGATGGTCACCCACGCCGACCAGCGAGCTTATCTTGTACAGGCTTATGTTCACCACGCCCAGACACTCAAAGCCCTTTTTTGCGTAGATTGTGACTTTCCCATCATTGTGTCCAAAATAGACGCGGTCCGGTTGACTGCTTAAGATTGCACCAGAAGTAACGTCGCCCACGTTTAGCTGCGACAAGGCTCCTTGTGTCAACTCTTGGAAGTAGTTGCCGTCCCCCGTTCGCTTATAAACTCGCAATTCTCTAGCGTAAGCTAACCACAGCTGTGACCCCGATATCATCGAAAACGTGTGCCCACTACGGACGCGGTATGCGCAAGGTGTTTGTTGAAGAGTTGGTGAGCCTGTATCATCCGGTGGCCATATGTGAAGCTTGCCTTCGTCGTCCAGCGACCACATCTCGGCCGCATATCGGAAAATTTTTACGATAGGCGAGCCTTTATGCGCCGTGCTCTTCGTACACACAACGCTTTGTGTCGGAATATCGATCTCATGCATCTCACCGGTGTTCATGCCAAGCCATAGTCGTTTTCCTTCATCCTCAACGTCTTTGGCAGGCCGAAAAGCCATGGCCGTAGCTTTGACTGTATCTCCATGACTGATGCTCATCAAGAGCCTGCCATTTAGCACATTCCATACGTTAGTTACGTAGCCAGTTGTACAGATGTATTCTCCGCATATGGCAAACAGCTTAGTCTCGTAGCCTGTTGGTATCAATGAAGTCCCAGCGTCAAAAACGGGTGGCCTGCGATTTGCTTGTGAGGAATCTGGGTAGTCGGTAAGAGCAGTGCCCGACTTTTCATTTGCGGTATCGGTATCATCTGAGTCGTAGGTGTACGGCTGCGAAGCTTTGCGAGGCTTTGCGGGTGCAGGAGCGGGAACAGGAGCAGGGCGTCTGAACTCTCCAGAGTTCCGCGGTGGCGGTGGCTTTGGAGGTTCAAGCGACTTGCGTGAATCTGCAGTAGCGACCGAATGCGTTTCCGCCGCCTGATTCCGTCTCAGCGACGGCATGAACTTATTCGTGGTTTCAGCCACCATGGCCGGGGAACGAAATGTGTCCATCGATCGCCGGACTGGCGGTTCAGGGGCTGTCGGCCTTTGTAAAACCATACTTTTACGCATATCCACGTTGTCTCGTTCTCTCCGCGCTGGTAGGGTGGGCCGGTCCTCGGAAAGATCACCTGTGCTTTGATTTCGCGCTGGAGGAGCGTTCCTGGACGGCTGATGCACAAACCCTTGGGCTCGCGGGTCCGACGAGGGTAACTTCTCTGCTACTGCGTGATGGACAGGAGGCGGCGGGAAGTATCCGTCTCTGAGGTTGCTGAAGCGCTTTGGAGGATCAGCATCTTTTGTAGGCGAAGGTGGTTTGTCGGGGCTGCTAGGCGGCGTGCTGAAAGGCGACGCATCTCTTCGGTGTCGGTCTGCATCATGTACCGGAGCAAGTGAAGATGACCTTGGAGGTGGGTTCACGGGTTGGGGTTTGTTGATGATCTTAGGCTTGCCGGCGCGATTGACCGGAGGCGGGATGGGCTGCGTAGAAACGCTATGCCGGTCGAATGCGCCACTCTTGCGCCACTCCACGGTTGGGCTTGCGGCGTGGGAAGAGACGAAGCTGGGCTTCGATTCTAGGGGTATCGCAGGAGTGCTGTCCCGACTGGGTGGCTTCAACGGCTTGGTGCCATTTGAAACTGTTGAACTCTGCGAGGAAGTGTCCAGCGAAGTATGGAAGGAAGCCTGCGAAGGAAGCGGCGAGTGGATCTGCGGGCCTGGCGAATGGGCCGGCGGAGATGATGGCGAGTTGACCATGACCATGGGCGGAGATCTCGTAGGCGAGCGCGGCGGCGAGAAAGCGACCATGGAGGCCGGGCGTGACTTGGGGACGCTCCAAGGCGACCTCATACTTCTCCCCCGGGGCGTAGCAGGACCATTCCCGCTGGTCTCTAGCAGATTCGACGTCGAGTGCCGCCCGCCATTCTGCCGCGCCATGTCCAGCGACATGCGCGCATCCCTCCTGCTGTCCGCGGCTACGGCCAGCCGGTCGACGGCTTGGGGCGATGGTTGTCGCGGGGTTGCGGGCGCCGGGGGTTTGCTGGTGCTGAGATTATTTTCGAAGAAGCTGCGGAGAGAGGAGACTGGCTTCTGTTCATAGTTAGAGCAAGTTCATGCAATTCGCTTGTTGCGTTGTTGTTGTTGTTGTTGTTGTTCCTCCAGTGCGCGTTTGAGAGGCATGGTGGAAGCACAAGAGCAAGAACAAGAGCAAGAGCGAGCACTCACGATGGACGAGCCATCCGTCTTGTCCTCCATATTTGAGGGCTCCATGGCGCTCCTCGTCAACCGGCGCCAAAGTCTATGGTTTGGATGCTCATCGACTGTCCAGGGCCCGTTCCCATTGAGCGCCGCCGGTGTGCTTCGAAAATCCGAGGACGCCTGGGCGGGGGGTCTTCATGCGGTGCGGACCACAATGGACAAGGCGGCAGCAGGCGTATGTGTGTAGCGAGCGACAGCGTGAGTGTTGACGAGGGGCACCAAGTCGCCAAAGTGCGTGCAGGCGATGATGGGTGGGTGGGTGGGTGGGTCCTAGGAATGGAGATGGTCGAGGGCAGGGAAGGCGGGGGGGATGCCCGTGATGGCGGTTTCGAACACAGCACAGCAAACGCGCTGGACGGGACAAGTTTGACGGAGCGACTGGCGTGTTTGCGAGCGATACTGCGATGTGTGAGCGAGCGAGCGAGCGAGGAATGTGCTCGGTGGTGGAGGCCCGTCTTACAACGTAGGTAGTGTGGCTGACGTCGCAGCAGCGGCTCCCGGTGGCCTAACCGTGCGCGTTCCCGTTGCGACAGACGGCTTGGGTTCCTGCATTTCCGACCCTGTAGGTAGTCTAGTCTAGGTAGGTAATCAATTAGATCTCAACACTGCCGCGACGCCCAACCTTAACACACTCAGACACGCGCGCTGCAAACACGCCGCTCGAATCGCCATTCACCCTCGTCGCAATCACATCCTGGCCACCCTCTCCCGCGTTGGCACACAGCCGCCGCCGCCTCGACATGTGGTACGCATGCGCCGCCCGACCCCCGCCACGGATGACCTCCGCTGATGCTCCGCAGCAAGCACGTCCTCAACGCCCAGGTCGCCATCCGCGCGCCGTGCTGTGAGTCGACGCGACCATATCACGCAGCTCCATGTAGTGACCAGTCCAGGCCGCAAATGGTTCGACTGCGCAGAGTGCCACCACGAGAACGCCGACCATGACCTGATGCAGACCTTCGAGATGACCTTTGTCTGCAAAAAGTGCAAAAAGGCCTTTCGCAAAGACTCCCGCGAATTCGAGGATGCGTGCGTATCCTCCAGAACATCGTCCACGTTAGCATGCTAAGAGGAGCAGCGACGAGTACTGCCCTCACTGCGACAACCACTTTGTCCTCGAGGCCAAGACCCCCCAGGCCCAGCTGCAGGTTGAGGGCGAAGACATACGGAAAGACGCCAGGTCAGTCAGTCGAACATCGCCCGTCAGGAACATGACTGATGGTTTGCAGAATGATCAAGGACGAGCGTGCCCGTATCGAGGAGGAGCGGTCGATATTCAACGTCAAGGACGCCTCCGACAGGCTGGGTTAAAGGGACTCGCAAAGCAACTCACGCGACCCCACGAACCTCACCATACACGAGCAAAGCACATGTCTTCGACACTCCTCGCGTCCCATGTCCACAAAACCCCATGATTTGCATGTTGTGGTCTGGCATATTAGGAATGCAGTACGCGGTTGCAGGGTGCAGGACCTCGCATCGCGAGAAGCGAGGCGGGCACAAGGTTCATATGCTAGATATGCCATTTGAAGCACTAGCTGGTCGTAGCTGTCGTATACCATCTGGAAAGTCTACCAGACGCCAATGCTATTCATGCGCCCAACTGTTCTCCTCCATCGTGTCTGCTCATAACCCCTCTATGCTGCCGATCCAGTGGCCTCCCCAGCAGGCCGTGACGGAATGGCAGCCTGGCCTCCACGACCGGGCCTCCTGCTTGCGGCCTCCTCTTGCTTCTCCGTGTTGATGTCCTCCACATACTTTTCGATAGCCTCCACCGGAAGCATCTCGAGCGGCTTGCCGGGCGCCGTGATGGCGATCTCGATGTTCTTCGCACCCGTCTGCACCACCTCAAGCAGCGACTTGACCGTCAGCTTGATCGTCTCCTCCCGGTCCAGGTCGTCCTTGTGGTTTCGCTCGAGGAACTCGCGCACCGTCTTGCTCGATCGACCGATGGCGTTCGCTTTCCTGTAGAGTGTCAGTCGTCAAATTCCCACGCGCTGTTTCCATTTTTCAAGACTAACCATGCCGAATAGATGCCCGACGGCTCGGTCTGGTACAGGCGCGGCGTCTTGTCGTTGGGGTCGAATCCGACAATCAACGTACTGATACCGAACGGCCGCACACCACCACTCTGGGTGTACCTCTGCTGCACACCGGCGATGTATTTGGTGATGTACTCTATTGACACGGGGTCCTCAACCGTCAAGCGATGTGATTGTGCTTCCAGGCGAGCCCTGTCGACGAGGATGCGGGCATCGGCGTTCAGTCCGGCGAAAGCAAGCGCAACGTGGGTATCGACGAGCCCAATCTTAGACGGCGTGATCCGCGTATCCTGGAGCTTCATTGCCGACCTCTTCTCACATCCTAGCACCACGATGTCCTTGCCCTTTACGCCCACAGCGCATGTACCTGCCCAGGCATTACTATCGCCGTAGTTTCCGAGAGGACATCTTCAGCAACATACCTCGCTTGACAGCCTCCAACGCATACTCAACCTGGAAAACGTGACCATCGGGACTGAAGACTGTCCACCGAATCAGCTGTGAGCTTGCCCGCCATTCACAAGCGAAAGGTTACCTGAGAGCGCGCGATCGTAGCCCGAAGCCATGGCGAACGATGTGCAGAGTTTGAAGAGAGCTCGGGAGAGGATAGAGAGGAGCTGGCGAGATCGAGATTGCGGAGAAGATGGCGATGTGGGCGGCGGGGTGGATTGTATAGCACAGCCGGAGCTGTGAGAGCTTCCGCGTTGTCGCTTCCACCTAGAGCGCCAAGTGCGGGCTCGTGCCACCCCTGCCCATTTAGGTCATGGTCGATGCATTTATGTCCGCGACCTCGAAACATTCCCCCACTCTTCCTTTCTTCTGCAATTGTAAGAGATGGCTGCCTCTACACGCGTCGTCGCTTCCCTGCGACGTGCAGCGTTGTCGTCGCGATTCTCCCCGTGCATTAAGAATATAAGACCCGCTCTACAAGTCAGATGGAAGACAGACGCGACTACTTCAGCGAGTACCGAATCGGTCGGTCAATTGGACTCCAAAGGGGGTTTGGATGGACCTGCTCCCGCAAAGGCGATTAAGTTTACCACGGAATCGTATGTACTGATTTGCATGAGCAAATTCGAGCATTATACTTACGTTGCCAAGGTATCCTAACATAGAACGAGAGTCCAAGTTCGCCAAGCTCTCGGAGAAACATGTCCAGTACTTCCAGGAGCTGCTCGGTTCCGACTCTGCTGTGTTGGACTCAGTGACCAAGGATGCTAGTGAAGATATCGAACCGTTCAATGCTGACTGGATGCGCAAGTTCAGAGGCCACGCGCAACTGGTGTTGAAGCCTTCTACCAAAGAGGAAGTCAGCGCCATCCTGAAGTACTGCAACGGCAACATGCTCGCTGTTGTTCCCCAGGGCGGCAACACTGGACTTGTCGGAGGATCTGTTCCGGTTTTCGATGAGATCGTTCTCAACTTGCAGAAGATGAACAACATCCGATCCTTCGACGAGGTTTCGGGCATCCTCGTTGCCGATGCTGGTGTCATTTTGGAGGTCGCCGACAACTACCTGGCCGAGAGACAACACATATTTCCGCTCGACCTTGGCGCGAAGGGCTCATGCCAGATTGGTGGCAACGTCTCGACCAACGCAGGAGGACTTCGCTTGCTTCGATATGGCAGCCTCCACGGAAGTGTACTTGGCATCGAAGCTGTCCTGCCCGATGGTACCATCATGGAGGATCTGTCGCTTCTCAGGAAGAACAACACGGGTTACGATATAAAGCAACTCTTCATTGGCTCTGAAGGCACTATTGGCATCATCACCGGTATCTCGATTCAATGTCCTCGTCGCTCACCTGCTGTGAACGTAGCTTACCTTGGCTTGGAGAGCTACGAGCAAGCGCAGAAGGCATTCATTGCCGCCAAGGCGTATCTCGGCGAAATCCTGTCCGCATTTGAGATGATGGATGGTCGCACGCAGAAGATCATCAAAGAGGTGGCGGGTATCAAGTTGCCCCTGGAAGGCGACCACCCTTTCTATTGCTTAGTAGAAACCAGTGGCTCCAACACAGACCACGACAGCGAAGTGACTACCTCGGTCCCATGTTAAGACGCAACGCTAATAATAGATAGAAATTGCAAAACTTCCTCGAGCACGTCATGGAATCTGAGGTTGTCTCTGACGGTGTTCTAGCCGAGAGCCAAACACAAGTTGCCGACCTCTGGGCTTGCCGTGAACGCATCACAGAATGCCTCGGTCACTGGGGCGGCGTGTACAAGTACGACCTCTCAATACCGATCGCGCAGATGTACGACCTCGTAGAAGACATCCGTGAGCGAATGACCAAGGACGGTCTCCTTGGAGACACCGAGGACCACCCAGTCGTAGATGTGGTCGGCTACGGACACATGGGAGATGCCAACCTCCATCTGAATGTACCCGTCCGAAGGTTTGACAAGACTGTGGAGAAAGCGCTCGAGCCTTATCTATATGAATGGACGGCGAAGCGAAATGGCAGTATCAGTGCTGAGCACGGACTCGGCCTTAGCAAGAAGCCGTATATCGGTTACAGTAAGAGTGAGACTATGATTAAGCTTATGAAGCAGATCAAGAACTTGTATGATCCGGTACGTTGGCCCTGTTCCTCTCACTCCAGCCGCTAATGAAAACACAGAACGGTATTTTGAACCCGTATAAGTACATGTAGAGTTTGCGACAGTATTACTAAATGTTCACATTCTTATCTTCCTATTCGGCTTCCTCCTTCCCTCCTGACCCACGCGTTGTCAGCGTCTATTTTCGCAGTAGCTTTTCAGCGTTTCCCTGATAAATCGCGTCTCTCTCCTTCTCTTCATATAGTTCGTCCAGTCCATCCTTCATCGCATTCGCAAGGATCATCGCGGACGCATGTCTCGTAAAGGGAAAATCACTTCCATACAGCAACCTCTGGTGCGAGATATCAAACCCTCGCACCAGGGCCTTCAGCTGGCCCGACCCAACCACGCCCTCGTCGCCTTCAAACACAGTCCCCGCCAGATCAAAATAGAACTGCTCTCCAAGTTGTCTCCGTACCACCTTGGCATCGATCCCCCTACTCTCCGGCACCAGCGCACCAAATGCTGTGAATCGCGTAAGCAACGGCGGCAGTACACCACCGGCATGCGGCAGCACAAACGTCACATTCGGAGACCGATCCACGGTCCCTGAGAAGAAAAGATTTATCACGGCTCTCGCAGAGTCGAAGATGAATTCGAAGATGGGTATTGGGTAGCCATCACCAAGCGGCAGGGCGGGAGTCGGCACGCGCGAGCACTGCATGCACGGCGCGGTAGGATGTATGAAGACGTTGGCGTGTATCTCGTTTAAGCGCGCAAAGATGGGGTCGAACATAGGATCGCCGAGGTAAGACCCGTGATAGTTGGTCATAAGGACGAACCCGTCGCAGCCTTCCTCTCGCGCTCTGTCCATCTCTTCCAGCGCAGCTGGCACATCCGGCAGCGGGAGCGACGCCCAGAAGCCGATTTTCCCGGGGTATGTGCGCTTTAGGTGGGCGGCGTAGGCGTTGCATTGGCGCGTCAGGGAGGCGACTTGGGGCGGGGAGGTGTTTGGATGCAGGTTCGTGCCGGGGGAGGAGATGGAGAGGATGGATTTTGTGATGTTGGCGGCGGACATGAGGGCGAGGTGGCCTTCGAGGGACCATTCTGGGATGGCGGGCATGCCGTCTACTTTTTCGTGGCTTGATGCGAGAAAGGGAATCAGTGTCATGGTCAAGTGTTGAGGGATGGGGTACGTTTGGGCAGGGAGACGTCGTCTGCATGTTGACGTACGTACCCGTTTGCCAACAGGGCATCATGGTAGAAGGGCGGGAGGAAGTGCGAGTGGACATCGATACGGGGTGGGAGGGCCATGACGAAGGGCTATGTCGAAGGGCTATTTCGAAGGGCTATGATACAGCTGTGCAAGCAGCGTGGTTGACTAGATCAATGGGACGGAAAGACTTGAGGAGATTGCGATAATGCAGGAAGGGAGCAAGGGAATATACGAGGCAGCCACCAGATGGGGAGCCGAATGTTACATCCAGATGCAGAGCCAGGGCGAGGATGGCCGGGCACAGTGCGTCTTGGGGTATCCTCGTCCACAAGTGCGTTTTGCAGCAGACTCTTCTCGTCTTGTTGTTTTCGTCTTCCTCTCGCTGTAGGAAACGGCAGCTTATAGGTACAGACAGGAAACGGTAGGCTTGTACATGTTCTAGCCATGTGAAAGCAAAGCATACCGTAGCACCGGGGAGGCCCGACTTCGGAAGGAATTCCGACGGTTCCATGGAAGCAAGCAAGCATAGATGACATGAAATGTTCAACATGCAGAAGGGGCCCTCGAGTATCCGACTCTCTTGAATTTCCCTTCATGTGTCCGTCGCATACGACAATGTGAAGAGTGCTGCTGCTGAGGCTGGAATAGGGCGCCTTATTCGGGCATGGGAGGCGTGCAGTGGTGCACACGGGCGCTGCCCCACACACCCGCGATCGGGGCTTTCTTGACGGCAACCACTCTCAAAAGTCACGACGGCCGGCCAGCCATGCGTCTCGGTGCTACACCACGCCCTGCCTGCTACCATGGAAAAGATTACGGATAAGATCAACGCCCTGCCCGATGGCGCAAGCTACTTCTCGCTCGAGTTCTTCCCGCCCAAGACGGCCATGGTACGCGTGCCCCTCCATGTCTTCACTGGCTATGCGCCCAGGCGTTCAAGATGATGCCGGGACGCCGAATTGATCCGCTCGCAGGGCTTTGCGAACCTCTCGTCGAGACTCGAACGCATGGCGCAGGCGCTGCGGCCGCTGTTCGTGAACGTGACATGGGGCGCGGGCGGCTCGACGGCGACCAAGTCGCTCGAGCTGGCTGAGATATGCCAGCGCCAGCTGGGCCTCACGACCTGTCTGCACCTGACGTGCACCAACATGAGCCGCAAGCTCGTCGACGACGCCCTCGAGCACGCGCGCGCCCTGGGCATCCGCAATATCCTGGCCCTGCGGGGCGATGCCCCACGGAGTGACGAGTACAGGGACGACGGCCAGCTGCCCGAGGACGACTCCAACAACGACTTCACGTGGGCCGTGGATCTCGTGCGCTATATCCGCAAGCAGTACGGCGACTACTTCTGCATAGGCGTCGCGGCGTATCCCGAGGGCCACTCGGATCAGAGCCACCCCGACGCCCAGGATCCCCAGTTCGACCTCCCCTATCTGGTCGAGAAGACCCAGGCTGGCGCCGACTTCCTCATGACGCAGCTCTTCTTCGATGTCGAGGCGTACGACAGGTTTGAGACCATGCTGAGGGCACACGAGAGCGGCGCGTTCAAGACGATACCCATCATCCCCGGCCTGCTGCCCATCCAATCGTACCAGATCCTCAATCGCGTTTCGAAACTCTCCCATGCGAAGATCCCGGCCGATATTGTGGCTCGTCTGGACGCTGTGAAAGGCGACGACGAGCTGGTCAAGCAGGTGGGCATAAAGGTGCTGAGCGACATCGTCGAGCATCTGAAAGGACGGCCCAGTCCTACGAGGAGAGGATTCCATTTTTACACCCTGAACTTGGAAAAGGCCGTGTCGTACATCGTGGAAAACTGCCACCTGATACCACAGACGCTCGAAGACGATGATGATGACGACGACGCCATCGAGCTCACCCCTGGTGCCGACCTCCAACCCCCAGAAGGTGCATTGCCGACCAAAGACAGACGTCGGCTATCGTCCGTCAATTCAGATCCCCGGAATCGCGTCATAATTTCTAAATCCTCCCACAGCAAATCCAGCAACGCCTCTTACGGGGTCCCCGAGGACGAAGCGGGCATCCCCCAGGGCCCCGTCACGACCCGCGCCAACACGCTCGCCATCTCCGAAGGCGAGGGCTCCCTCGGCCGTGAAGCAACATGGGACGACTTCCCTAACGGCCGCTGGGGCGACGCGCGGTCCCCCGCCTTCGGCGAGATCGATGGCTACGGGCCCACGCTGCACGTCTCGACACCCCAAGCGCTCAGGTTCTGGGGCCATCCCGTCGACAAAGACGACATCTCGAAGCTGTTCCGGCGGCACATCGAAGGCGACCTCGAGGCCATACCGTGGAGCGAGCAAGGCCTCTCCCCCGAGACCAGCACCATCGCGAAGGAGCTGCTTGCCCTCAACGCGAAAGGCTGGTGGACCGTCGCCTCGCAGCCCGCGGTGAACGGGCTCAAATCGACCGATCCCGTCTTCGGCTGGGGCCCCAAGAACGGCCTCGTTTTCCAGAAGCCCTTTGTGGAGTTCTTCCTCCCCGCCGCCGACTGGGCGAAGCTGCAGCCCCGGCTCCGGGCGCACGGCCAGGTGACGTACTTTGCGTCCAACGCGGCGGGCGACTTCCAAGCCAGCAAGGAAGAAGGCGTCAACCCCGTGACCTGGGGCAGCTTCACCGGCAAGGAGATTGTGACGCCGACCATCATCGAGGCGGTTAGTTTTAGAAGCTGGTGCGAGGAGGCGTGGAGCATATGGCGCGAGTGGCAGCGGATCTACGCGCCGCGGACGGAGACGAGCAAGTTGCTGGGCGAGATGAGGCGGGATCTGTGGTTGGTGAATATCATTTGGGGAGACTACGTCGAGGGAGAAGGGCTGTGGAGGTTTTTGATGGAGGAGTAAGCACGCGTATCCAAGGGTGTGGTCGAGCAAGGGATCAAGAGAATAAGTACCGAGCGAGAGGGAAAGTTGGATGGAGAAGTGGAAAATTCAATGGGCAGCGAGATGGATATGTTTAGCCACCGAGTCCCCAATCAAACCCGGGCTCACACGCGCCCTTCAACACCCCCATCTGCTCCTCGCCAAACACGCCCTCCACCCTGCACGCTTCCAGCACCCCGCCCAGCACCTCCTCCACTTCCCCCCACAGCCGCAGCGCCTCCGTCACCGCCTCCACCTCCGCGGCATCGCTCCCGTGCCCGTGCCCGTCACCATCTACATCCCCGTCACCATCCCCGTCCCCGTCCCCGTCCCCATCCCCCTCTGCCGCATTCGTTGCTTTCCCTTTGCCGCTGAGCTCTCGCCTGTACCGCGTGAAGATCTGATTCCGCCGCCGAAGGAGATCCTCCAGTTCCCCGTGCAGGAGCTCGCGCCGGGGCGTGCTAGCGCGCAAGCCGGACACGTCTTCGAAGCCGCGCTGCATGCGCTCAGCATCCGAGAGCAGGGCGCGCAGGTCGCGGATGGCGGGTGTGGTCCCGGTCAGGGAGAGGGCGGCGAGGGCGGCCGTGGCGTCGTTGGCGGATGACATTGTCGGTCGCTGGGTAGATGTAGAGGTGGTGGTGTGGATGCTTGCTTGATGGGAGGGGAGGCTTCTTCCCAAAGGTAGGTAGAAGAGGACTTGTGGGGAGGGTGTAGTGTATATTCGTGATCCCGCCGTCTCTCCGGGGTGCTGGTGGAGGTTTGGAACGTGTTTGCGGCGTGGGCAAGGGCGGGAGAAAGAGTTTGAGGGCAAGAGGGCAGGAGCGACGCTTGGAGAAGAGCGTGCGTGCGTGCGTTTGATGTTGTTGTTGTTATTTTTGTTTTGGCTGTAGCGACGGGGTTTTGGGTCTGCTTCCGTGTTTCGAGCGGGAGGGAAGCGGCTTTGGCGGGTTGGAAAAAGTGGTTGGACGTTTTATTTTCTATTATTATTATCATTTTCAACCCGTTGGGGTTGAAGCCCTGCGGTGCTGTACTGGGCGTTTTCCTTTGCAACAAGGAGACGTGCTATTCGGGTTGAGGTTTGCGGTCTGCCAGTAGGTGTGGGTTTTGCTCTGCATGATCGGCAGGATGCATGGCTGGCTGCTGCCACCTGTTTCTGTGACAGAGTTACAATCCTTGAACTCAGATGTCGTGTAGACCATTCGATAGCCACATCATCCAGCCCGATGGATATCGTCTAGCATTTCATCCATGGGTAGAGCATCTGTGGAAACAAGGTCCATGGTATATAGATTATCTATCGCGTAAGTGTGATAGAGTTCTCTTTTGCACCTGCGCCTGTACGCAACAGCATCTCTCAGAAATCGTGCGTGCAGGCTATCTGCACTTGGGGTTGTGGAGTAAACCGGGTGCCGGTATAGATTGAGAGTGTCAATCACACGACAGAACTGTTTGCCTGGCAACGGTCAGTTTGGCATCTCTGAGCTGGCCACGACTGAATCAGTACGCATATTCTGCAGCGTCTGTGTCATACGGTCTCTAAACGCAAGGCCAAACACCTTGTCCAAGTTGCAATGCCTAGCGTTTTGGAGTTTTCTTTTTGTTTTCGTGACCGGACTAGGTCTTCCACAGGCATGGCTTCCGATATTCTACCGGACTCTATATGTGATTGATTCCAATCAGAGGTCCGAAAGCGATGAGATGAGCTGCGAGGTGGTTCCCTCATGTGAGCGTGTGGGAGAAGCTATGGGAGATGTCTTTTATCAGGCTCGGAGATAGACTGGAGATGGTTCGGGGAGAAGTCGCGCCCCTACACCGCAGCAACGGACAACGTAGATTTACCCCGCACGTGCTGCATCTCACAACATCAGATCTAAGAACCCAAAGCAGCATCTCCACTCATCCCCGGAAACGATGCCGGGCGCAACTGTGCCGGTCTGGTTGTAGAGCACGCAATGTCTCCAGAACGGCAAAAGCGGGTTATTTCTTCTACTTATGCTAGGCTCAACTAGGAAAGACTGTGGAGCGGCCAATCAAATTCTTACTCTTCAGGCTGTTAAAACTAACTTAGACTAAAAAGGTGGATCTGTAGGCCTTTTAAGATGTTCCTTGACTTCTAATTAGCCGCTCTATGCTTTTGATTGAGCCTAGCATAACGACAATAAACCAGATTATGCGGTACTGTGCATATCCGGGGCTCTTTGCACCGAGGATTGAGACCGCTGATTGATGGAACAACCTCATAGTCCTCAGACAGCATGACTCTCATGCAAAGCATATAATTCCCTTCGCTCGCGCCTTGAGTCGGGATGTCACATAGCGAGGTTCAAAGGTGGTGAATATGCATCTCCTCCCTCATCTTCTACTCCTGGGAGCGCTGACGATGGCGGGTGTCGGGAATGCAGCGCCTACTGCAGGAGACTTCAAGACCAAGAGGAGGGACTATGACAACCCAGTTCTACCAGGCTGGAACTCTGACCCAAGTTGCGTGTTCGTGAAAGAACATGACAATACGCTCTTCTGCACGACTTCTTCTTTCCTCACATATCCCGGGATTCCGGTTTATGCTTCCAAGGACTTCACTAATTGGAAACTCGCTTCCTATGCCATTACCCGACCCGAGCAACTTCCAGAACTAGGTACGAGTGGCGGTGGTCCCGGGCAACAGGGTGAGGGTATATGGGCTTCGACAATCCGATACAGGAATGGAACGTTCTACCTCATCACAAGCTACAACAGCTGGAGACCCTGGGATCCTAAGATTCTCCTGTTTAAAACGACGGATCCGTTCAAGGATAATTGGGAGGGTCCGTTGAGGATGGAGAACCCCGGCGGTGACATTGATCCAGACCTGTTTTGGGACGACGATGACAAGGCGTACGTCTCTGTCGCTGCAGGCATCTACATCACAGAAATGGACCTCAAGACTGGGAAGGCCATCGGTGACACATTCAAGGTGTGGAATGGGACTGGTGACCGTAACCCTGAAGGCCCGCACCTGTACAAGAAGGATAGTTGGTACTACTTGCTCATCGGCGAGGGCGGGACAGAGACCAATCACTCTGTGACTATCGCTCGCTCAAAAAGCATTCGAGGGCCATATGAAGGATACGAGAAGAACCCGATCCTAACGGCTAAGAACACGAACAGCTATTTCCAGACCGTCGGTCACGCTGATCTGTTCGAAGATGCCACAGGGAACTGGTGGGCCTTCGCATTGACCACCCGTTCTGGTCCTGAGTGGGAAAACTACCCTATGGGCCGTGAAAGCGCTCTAATCCCTGCGCAATGGAAGCGTGGCGAATGGCCAGTCATTGAACCCGTTCGTGGTAGGCAATCTGGTCCACTGCCACCAGTCAATAGAAGAGTCCCCGGAGCGGGGCCTTGGGTAGACGCGCCTGATGTTGTGGACTTCAAACCTGGAAGCCAACTGCCCCGACAATTTGTCCACTGGAGGATCCCAAAGTACGACCTCTTTGCCATTTCCCCACACGGCCATCCTAACACCTTGCGCATCTCGCCTTCGAGGGTCAATCTCACGTCTGACGCTAGCTATCAGCCTACTGAGGAAGGTCTCGGCTTCATCGCGCGCAAGCAGACCAGCACCAAGTTCGCGTTAAGTGTCGATTTGTCGTTCAAACCCACCACAAGCAGCGGCGAGGCAGGCCTCACTGTATTCCTCACGCAGCTGCAGCACATTGATCTCAGCATCGTTCATCTTGCCAGCAGTTCGCATAGTAAGACATCAGTCCCGCATCTGAAATTCAGCGTTGAAGCGACGGGGAAGCCCAACGAGACGGTGCCAGAATCGCGGACTATCCCTATCCGAGAATCGTGGCTTTCTCACCCCATACAACTGAAGGTGGAGGCTGTGGACGAATACAAATACGTTTTCACTGCTGCATCCGCCAATCACCCTTCGCAAGCTGTGCACGTGGGTGAAGCGAACGCAACGATTGTGTCTGGAGGAAGTGGGCCATTTACAGGTAAGTTGTTGGCATCGAACCGAAGGCGTCCAGGACTAAACATGACAGGGACAATCATCGGTGCTTTTGCAACGAAGAATGGGAACGAGAAAGAGACGGCACCCGCGTACTTTAGTCGGTGGAGGTACACCCCTACCGCGCAGGCGATCGGTGCGGGCGTCTATGTTCCTTCCTCCTTCCATTGATCCAGACGAGGATGCACCGTAGACAAGGCAAACAATAGGTGGTTTCATCTCTGCAGATTCACCCAATACCTCGTTAGCTAGGCAAGCCTGTATTTACTCCACGGTCTTCACGTCCTCGTCACCAAACAGGACACTCCTTCCCCCGTCGTCCACAGTATCTCAAATCCCCATCTCCTAATCTTCCACAACCCATCCCCCGCATCCCTCACCATTTCGATGTCATACAACGATTCCGCCGTATAGGACGCATCCTTCACGCTCAGCCATCCTCCTCTCTCACGTGGTACGAAATCGCATGTGCAGATAGCGTCGCCGTGTCCGCGCCATCCTCGACCGCAATGCGCACGTTAGTGATGACGTGCATGGTGATTACGTGAAAAACGCGCTCGAAGAAGGCGCTGACGGCGGGCCAGCCTGAGACGACGGTCGGCCCGATGGCGACGGCCATGGTGGAGTCTTGGAGACAAGCGGAGCCGAAGAGGGGGCGGGAGTGGGTGTCGAGGCCGAGGGTGCAGCGGGAGAGGGCGTCGGCGATTGCTTCGCGGGGGGTGGGGGAGGGGAGGGTTATCGGGGGTGACATGTTTGGAGAAGCAGCACTGGGTAGGTTGGGTGTGAGGGAGGGGCTTTGAGGGGGGAATGGGGATGATGTGTGTTGAGGGAAGTGATACTTCGTGAGCAAAAAATTATACTCGATTTTAGAGCGGAATCAAGACTGATTTCGTATCGTATGCATTTTGTTCTGTTCTATGTGATGGAGGCATTTGAGAGGCTCGTTCGGATATCCCGAGCGCTGATTGATTACGCGATGGCAGCACTCCACTCGTGCGAATCGATGCACCTCTCTAGTTACCATGCGCTTGGATGGTCTTGTGTATATAAGTAAATTCCTTGTCTTGATCGCATGGGTTGCTAATAAGTGCATTTTAGCTTTTCAAAGAGCAGGTGTTGAGGTTTAGCCAAATCGCAATAGCTTCCAGAGCCTCCAAATGCCGTAGAATCTACTGTGGGCCGCTTTCAGGCTCATAGCTTGTTCCAGCATCGCAAGCTCCATTCTTAGTCGTTGTTCTCGGCTTAGGGCTTTGGCTTCCAGACAATGCCGGAATGCCCTTTGCAAGGCATCTTCCAGGGCGATGCACTGGCTATTCAGAGCATTGTGCTTCCATGTCAGGGTCCTATCGTTCCAGATGAGTATAAACTGCGGACTTTGTTTGCCTGGATTCAGCACCTCAGAAAACATCTCCCTATACGAAGCCAGTAGGTGAACACTCTGTATGAACTTGGCAGCAATCATTGTTCCATGGTTGTCGGTGTCTGTCCGTATGAGCTGTTTGATGGTATGCAGGTTAGTCGAGATCGTTCGAGCAATGAAGGCGCCAGCAGAGTCAGCAGCTGAGAGTCCAAAGAGCCTCTCAAGGGATATTACGCTTGTCATCATGCGTTGAGCTTATTTTTTTCTATTCGATCCGTGAAAAGAGAAACCGAGATAACATACCCTACTCCTATCATAGATGAGAAACAGTGATACTGCAACGTATCCAACGTCTCCGCTTTTAAATCGTGCAGTAACAATGCTGCACTGAAGACTTGCCTACGCTGTGGAGACAAGCTCGGAACGAATGCCCGAAGACCCCGTGTCTTTCCCGTCTTCGGTGAACTCTCCATTTTCGCTGCCGACCCGATAGTAGCGATTTATACTCTCCTGCCAATTGGTAAGCTACGTCATCACGAAAGTGTGCGTCTAACTTGTATTACTATCTTCGGCCAACGAGGGATATTTTCAGGTTGAAAGGGCCACGGTCTACGTTTATCTTTGACCCTTTGAGGCGAGTGTCGTGAAGGGCGAGTGGGTTTGCCGAGTGTCCGTCGGTGCTAGCGGCTTTCGGTGGAGCCAAAGCCGCGGCTTTCCATATGCGGGGCTTTGATTGGCTGCATGCTCCACTATATAGAACAGGTTGGTTGCGTCGATATCTTCATTGAACACATCGCCAAAGATCATTTTACGCAAGGCTATAACAATTAGCCACCAAAAATCGTTTCTATCAGCATGGCCAAGCTTACCGTCCACCATCTCCAAGTCGGACAGGGCGAGCGGATCCCCTTTCTCCTCGAAGAGCTCGGCATCCCATATGAAGTCAAGCTTTACCAGCGCAGCCCTTTCCTGGCACCACCAGAGCTAAAAGAGAAGCATCCAATGGGAGCATCGCCTCTACTAGAGGACGCCACTTCTGATCCCGAGAATCCGCTCTTGCTCGCCGAGTCAGGCGCCATCGTGGAGTATGTTATAAACAAATACGGAAACGGACGGCTTTCTCTCCCACCGACGCACTCCAGCTATGCAGACTACGTGTACTGGCTCCATTTTTCGAATGGCAACTTGCAACCCACCATCTTCCGTAAATTCTACGCACGCATGTTCGGGCTGGATGAGCAGGACCAGCGTTATCAAGACACCGATGAACGCGTGAAGAGGGCTGTCGGCCACCTCAACAACTGCCTGCAGTCGAACGACTACCTGGCCGGCGATGAATTCACCGCCGCTGACGTGATGACGACTTGGTGCTTCACTACCATGCGTCGGTTCATGCCCATGGATTTGACCGAGTATCCTGGTATCACGGCATGGCTAAAAAGAGTTACAGCAAGACCGGCTTACCAGAGGGCAATGAAGAAGTGCGACCCGGATGAGGATCTGGAGGCTTTGATTAGTGCCGCTGGACCTCCGCGTTTCGTGCCCAAGTCGTAAGCCGCTCTCCTGTAATACGTCGTACTTGGGTTGATAAGCGCAGGAAGCAGAAGCTGTGAGCTCGAAGATGTATATAGATACAGTACCCGGATACATCAAATATCAGATGCTCTTCAGTATTATAGTTTGTTTGTGTGGCGTGCTTTCTAAGGCGACGTAGAAAATGGGCTAGTCGTGAATAGAAGGACATGGCCAATGTAAGCATAGGCCGCAGGCAGATTACATGATCGGCTCATAGAGTAGGTCCCGATCCGATATGACCTGGTGAGAGACTTTGCGCTCGTTGTAATCTCGCCATGCACTAGCGGTTCCTTTTTCGGAAAGTGAGCCCCCACTTCTGGCGGTCCATCTTTTGAACCTCCTACCACACCTCACCATCCCCGCCATGCTTTCATCGCTCTAGGTTTACCGAATATAACATCTTGAAGAAGCATGTGCTATATTCCTGCCAAATGACTGGCAAACGATTGCCAATGCGTGTCCCAATCTGGCATGGCCCTGCAGTGGATAGATGATGAGTGCGTCTAATCGGTCGTGAAGGAATGATTGCGGCGTGGCCGTGCTTGTACGTCCGAAATGCCGACTCTTAAAGAACAGTTCAGTCGCCAGAGTTCAACTACTTTTTGTTCGGTCGCCTTAACTCTTCTTTTCACTATCATTTCACCACTGTACTGTGTATTTACAATGGGTCTTATTAAGACTTTAAGCACGTGCGCCTTGACCTTTAGTCTGCTAGCCAACCCCAGTTTTGCTTGTAAGCCCATTGAAGATTACACAAGAACTTGACTAATTCTCCAAGCTCTAAATGGTGCCATTCCCAAAAAGTTCGGCATCGTGATGTTTCGGGCCTTTGACACGACTGATATAACCGCACCTTTAGAAATCCTCAACTTCATAGGCCTGCTATACAACACTGAAGTTGCCTTGCTTTCGGATACACTGGAACCTGTCTCGGCACAGCCCCTGACGATGAACCCGAAGAATTCGTCTGTCTGGTCTGCAATCACACCTACGCATTCGTTCGATACGGCGCCTGAGGTGGATGTACTCATTATACCTGGAGGTCCCGGTGCACGGAATCCGAACAGTGGGTGACCCCCGGGCACATAGACGAAGATAGCCGACTAATCTACTTCTGCATCCAGTGACCGCAGTATGGAACTACATCGCAAAGGCGGCCCCCAAGACGAAACACGTGCTGACGATTTGCACGGGATCCGGCGTCGCCGCGAAAGCCGGCATCATGGACGGAAGGAAGGCAACAACAAACAAAGCGGCGTGGAAGGAGATCACCACGTATGGCCCAAAGACTGAGTGGGTGCCCAAGGCTCGATGGGTGGAGGACGAGTCCGCTGAGCCTCCAATTTGGAGTTCGTCGGGAGTAACGTCTGGATTCGATATGCTGCTTCAGTTCGTGGAAAAGAAATACAGTCTCCAGAACGCGACATATATGGCGAATCTGATCGAACATGTCCGCATCACCGACCCTAGCAATGACCCCTTCGCTGTCAACATCAACGGATCGGCTACTTAGAACCGATTTCCAGATCATACCCGAGGAAAATACGTGTACAGTATCAGCTTACAATGGCATATTGTTATAACACACCAAAGCTGATAGAGTGGAATATGTATAAGACACTTCTTTTCCTGAATGTAACTTTCACTGGCCTTGACACACTGACCCCGATACCTGCTCACCTGGCCATGAGCGCTTGCACGTTACCTAGTTTCACAGATGAAGACGTATTAGAGGCCCTCAATACAAGGGTACATCACTGGGTTCATGCGGCGCCAGCGCCATATGTTCTGCCCTCCCCATCAGCCTTTCCTAGATCGCGACCACCACCCTACGCTGTTTAGGAGCAGCCCAGCCTCTCACCCCTGGCCAGCTCTAGATTCACGGCCTCCGCATACACGACACAAGACACACGATCAAAAGAAATGGACACCCTAGGACAGAACATCTTCGTTCCGTTGCAGGTTGATGAAATCAAAGCCGGCCTCAACAACTCCCCATACTATCACCGCCACGTATTCAGATCCAGCAGACGTTCTCTGGAAGGTCTCCATCCGTACCCTCTGCGCCATCTAGCGATGCTTAGCTCCAAGGAGCGGGCAGAGCTTCTCGCTCAATGCGAAGATGTCGAAATGCAGTGGGACCTGGATACACCACGAGACCAGAAGTGGCGTTACATGAAGACCCGCGAGAGGTTGGAGAAGATGTCTCAGTATGATTCCGGTGGAGATGAATTTAACGAAAACGTTCAGAAAGGCGCATTTCCGGCCGTATCTGTTCGCTTTCTCCGTGTGCAAAAGGCTTTAGATAAACGTGGCAGTGCTTCTCCACACAAGAATCAGCACCTAAATTGCAAGTTCCTAACTCCCGACGACCGGGTGTCCCAGCGAGATGCTGTTCTGAATGTGATCGCTCCACGCACTTTCCAGGAGAGTGTGTTAAAGATGAATACTGAGACGGCGTCCGATGAGGAACTGCTGTACACTGCGGATATGTTCAAGATGGGTGCAGATCGGACCGAAACTAAACTTGCTTTCCTATCGCCCGCGTTCAGTCAGGACTCTAGCGAGAACTCACCGCGAGCGCATCACACGACAACTCCCAAGCCTACGCCATCGGGAGCTTCCCCCAAAAGAATTCCGGATGGCTCTTCTCAGAAGGCTCGAGGTGTAGCTGACTGTGGTCTTCAATCCAAAGAGCAACAGTCTCGTGATCGGGAGAAGCCACTCGTCTTGGAAGAAGATGGTCCCCTTGGCGATTATGTTGATATCGTTGCCAACGAATCCCTGGAAGAATTCCAGCGTGCTGTCGTTGCCGCTGCCGCAGAAGATCCTCTCAGCGTGGCCGCTCTGGCCGCGAATTGGAAGTACAACAAGTTTCATCCCAAGATCTTAACTTCGACCGACACTGAGCAAGAACCAAGCACTGACCTAGTCTCCCACAACGGCGATGGAGCAGCTACAAGTGTCTATCAACCCGAAGACGATGACACATTCTCCGTCGAATCATTGGACCGTCTGTCGGGATTTGACGACAACTTTGCAACATCGCACCGAAATCTTGAGATGGCCGAATCCCTACACGAACGCTCAGACACGATGTCTGAGGAAGATGTGAATCAGACCTCGTTTCATATACGGTCAGAGGTTCCACTGGTCTATCGTAGCACGGCTGTACCTGCGCCAAACGCTCCAGCTACAGAGCCACTCCATTCCATGGATCGGGCTTCGGACCACGAGGATGATTCGTTGGTTAATCCTTCCATCATCAAGCCAACGACGCATCCTCCGGAAGATGAAGGTACACAAACGTCCAATGCACCCGAGCTGATCATGCCCACATTCCCCCTCTCTACGTCCTCAAAATCTTCACATGAGTTTCTCTCTGACCAGGCATATCAGGTCCTCCACGGCTCTGACCAACGCCAAGATACGAATGCAAACGCAATTGCTCGTTCGCACGTGCTCCGACGCTCTACCCCAGCCCCTTATCGTGTGGATTCAGCGGCCACACCCATCGATCGTGGCACGATTGCGCTGGATGACATTGCAGAGGAAGTAGAGGACACTTTCAGTCTTCCTCGTCATGGCGATGCGCATACTCACTCAAGCGAAAACGACAATGGCTTGAGCTTGCAAGACACTCAACAGCCGAATAACGAGGATCGTCACCCGCCACACGAGGAAGCTTCCGCAGCGCTTTCGAATTCCGAGAATGTACAGTTTTTGACACCGAAGCCGCAACATACTAAGACACCTTCCGCTCAGCCCGAGCCTCCACTAGCACCGGCTCATGTTAACCCGGACGATCCAGTATATGACGCGGTGGTTTTCTCAGACGAGACCAAGGACAATATCGCAGTGCATCCTGAGAAGCCTTCCATCGTGAAGCTCGATGTGCCTTCGTTCCTCAACTTTGATCGAGAGCAGGTCAAAGATTGGGCTCAAGACACTCTCGCAGCCATCCATGATCACAAGTTTTCAGATCTAGCAGCGAGCCAGCATGAGACTGCGACAAAGCACGCACACATTGCGGGTGGAGAGGTCGATGGCAAGACTATCGAGGTGCCGGATACTGCCCGCGTCGATATCACAGAGGGTCAAGGAGTCAACCCGCAACCAGCCACTATCGAGGTTATTCAAAATCACCCCGAGAAAGCTGCGCAACACACGATCCTCGGTATCCCAGTAGCTGTGAATGAACTCGCCGCTACTTCAGGAAATCGGGCTTCTCTTGTCCGCTTCGCTGATGACCCCCCTCTTCAGCCCGAGCATCCGGCCGCCACGCCTTCCATCCTGCACGACCTTGTTCAGCCGCCTAGCATGTACCCTCTCCCAGTCTACCGCGAGCGCGCACAGAGCCGTTCAGAAACCCCACTGATACGCCATCTCCGGGCCGTTGCGTATCACCTCTCCCTCCTCTTCTCCTACTACATCATCGTCTCACTCCTTGTCCCGGATGCACGCGCACCAGTCAAGCTCTACCTCGCAGCCGGCACGCTACTGGGCATCATGTGGGCAGTCCTGCACCACGTCCCGCGCCAACCCGACCAGCCTCGCGCTGCCCGTGTCGTCGCTCGGCCGAAGAGCACCACGAAGAAGCGCTTCGTCAAGATGTGCGGGACTCTGTGTGTAATTGCCGCAGCGGCATACTTCACGTGGCCGGGTGAACGTTCCGGAGAGGACGCGGTCGCGGTGGCTACGAACAGTGCGGTTCGGACGGAGATGTTGGCTGTGTGTCGGAATGCGTTTGGTTGGGAGACTGTACTTGGGCCCCTCACTACCTGCGATGCGAATACACCGACGTCCCTCCAAGACAAGCCGCATGGCTCTCCAGTTGAGAATGTTGTGGAGGAGTCTGGCTTCGAGTTTGCATCTGGCTACGAGTCCGGTTCTGACATCGACGATTCGTACGGCAAGCCCAAAGCTGTCGCCACGCGTGCTTCTCTCAATTGGCCCGGTCAACTCTTTGGCCTTGGTGCTGGCCTTATGCTTGCGGGCTTTCATGTTTGGTGGGCGCAAAATATGCTTGAGATGGGTCTCCAAAATCGATTTTGATTGTTCTGTCGTCGCTGGACGGTGTCAGGGGGAATTATGGTAGGAAGTTAACAAAGACGGTGAGATTAGTGCCGGTCATCAATGGTACAGCAAGATATGAGGTCACTAAGCCATTTATGGGAAAATCGTAGTCGGGATTTGTCTCCCATAGACAATAGTTTGAAAGTAAACTCTAGATAGAGTTATCCATGCTGCACAGCACCATATGCTAATTGATGCGTGAAAAAGATCAAGACGTTTGCGCATCTTTCGCCGGACGCGGTCCACATTATTCTCACGACGTTTAAAGCTTGAAATTCCGGAGACTGTGATGTAGGCAAACCGAAGGAAACTGTAGACAAAGGAAGCCAAGTCGCCTTCTCCTACTCATCCACTTCCATCTCTTCACCGGCATTCTCCACTGTATCGTTCTTGATCCCTTCCACTTGCTCATGCTGCTTTGGGCTCGAATCCCATATGAAAACCTTCTCGCGCTGTTGGGCTCGGCTCACCGAAACGTACTTCAGATCGCCTTGTTCCTGCTTGGTGTCATACTTCTTGTTCAATGTAGCAAGCAGGTCATTAGTCGCACTCGGAATAGGCCACGGCTCATTCGGCACCGATAACTTCTTCTCGCCTCGCCATCTTCTCGGTGCAGGAAAATTCTGCTTATTGTCCAGGTCGATGTAGCCGTACATCATGAAATCGATCAAGTATTCCTGGATGTTTAGTCCCCGATCGATGGCTTCAATGCGGACCAGGTCGACAGGTGAGTGCATGCGCTCACCCTCGAATATCCAGCCTTCGCGGGATAAACTTCCCATGTCATCTGCTTCAACGCCATGCTCTTCTGGATCAGCAAGCCATGGATTTGTATCGAGGTCCAGGTCTTCTTCGTGGTACGTTCTGATGAGCATGTCCGTCAAGTCGTCGTAATCCAAGGTTTGCTGTCCAGCCAGAACTTTGTGTAGTGTTGAGAGCGTCTTTTGTGTCAACAGCATGTGCGAGAGATCGATGAAGCCGTGATTATACACTGGATGGTTCAAGTGCATGTCGAGCTTCACGAGGAATAGGTGAAAAAAGTAAAGGTCTTGATCGGTCCAAATAGTGCTATCGGCTAGGAAGGTTGTGCGGAGTGCCGTATTGTCCATTTCCATCAATAGCCAAAATTTCATGAGAACGATATACGTCTCTCGCGGGACCCGATGTCCGTCGACCGCTAGGATTGTAAGGATATTCCACACCACGTTTTCTCGATGTATGACCATCTGAGTCCACCGTAGGCTAGGTATATCGCGAGCTAGATGAGGGCGGCCGTCCATCGGTCGCAGCATGGGATCGCTGATACATAACTCGGGAAAGAGCACCCAGCTGAAGATATAGGCAGCCTGAGGAGCATGGTGGCGGGCGAAGTCGTGGATGATTGAGGTGCTGTATTTGTTGAACCTGTAGTGAAACTCCTTGTCGATTGCGTACAAGTCAACGATGGTCTTCTGTGGCAGCCGGATCGCAAACTGGAAGAAGAGATTGGGATGGCGTAGAATAGCTTTGTAGACGCTGAACGGGTGCGGCGCATCTGAACCAGGCAAACAGGGACCCCACACGTTAGCTGCGACGTTCTCGCGGCGATGGCGATGACGGCGCAGGACTTTGGGCGCTGTGAGGCGGGACACGGGCGCCGTTGTGTGAGAAGCAGGAGGCGGGGCCATGATGGGAACGCTCTTGCCGTCGTCGGCCTCGTCGTCGGCGGCACGCTTGCCTTTTGCTTTGGTGCTCATTGTGATTTCGGCCATTTGACACGATGGCTCGTCGTGTTTATATAATGCGAGCTTCTGGAGGGGCGGGCGAAGTCGCCGTCGACGTTGGTTGAAGCCAGCTGGCGCGAAAGGCGGGTGCTGCCTGGTGGTCGACGTTGGCTTGTGACAGGTCCGCAACGTCTTTCGCAGCTCTTAGACCAAGGAGGGAGAGTCCCGTGAGAGTCCCGTGAGAGTCCCGTGAAATCAATGACGCAAAGGAGATGAGAAGGCCGAGCAAGTGTGGAGGTGAAGGTGAAGATCAACGTGCGCGATTGTGTTTTTCTAATGTGAACCATAAGATTGGTATCATCGAAGCAACGCCGTAGCACATTTCCAAAAAAAAAAAAAAAAAAGGAAGGAACGAGATGTAAACAGCCCCAGCTTGACAAAGCAACCCACACGGTGAAAGCAGAGCACCGTAATACGATTTCGAGGCATTTTGATGACATCACCGGGGAAACACAACGTACCCGGTCTTTGCACTCGCAGCGCAGACAAATCATCGTGGTAAAAGACGGATCCACCATGTAACGACCTCTTTCAGGCCCGCGGGCGCCTGTTGAAGGCCATAATGCATCTAGTCTAGATGAATGCAAAGAACCAACCATAACCGCCCTACGTGAGTGGATGAGCACCGCCGTAAACGCCGAACGTTCGCAGCCCTAGTTGTGATACAAGAAACGGTAAAGAGATATACTATGCGCAACCAGGTTAATTTCGCTTGATGAGGTTCAAGAACTCTTCCCTCGTTTTGGCAGTTGAGCGCATGCGGCCAAGCATGCAGCTGGTGGTGGTGCTTGCAGTTGTCTTCTGCACTCCACGCATCACCATGCAGAAATGGCTCGATTCTACTACGACAGCAACACCCTGTGGCTGGAGCATCTCTGAGAGAGCAAGCGCAACCTGTTTGGTGAGGCGTTCCTGAACCTGCAGGCGACGGGCGAACATTTCGGCGATTCGAGCAAGCTTGGAGAGACCGATCACGCGACGGTTGGGGATGTATCCAATGTGCATCTGTTGTCGTCAGCTCACAGCTGCATATGCTGTGACCCGGGTTTCGCTACATACCTTGCCAGTGAAAGGCACGAGATGGTGTTCGCACAGCGAGAAGATTTCAATATCCTTTACTATCACCAGCTCGTCGTGGTCTTCATGGAAAACAGCACCGTTGACGATTTCGCGCAAGTTCTCCTCGTAGCCCTTGGTGAAGAAGAGCAGTGCTTTCGCGTAGCGATCCGGGGTATCTAGAAGGCCCTCACGGTCCGGGTCCTCCCCGATGCATTCTAGTATGGTCCGCACGGCGCCTGACAGCTTTGCCAGCCGCTGCTCTTTCTCTTCGGCGGTAGCTTCCTTTCGTTCGCGGGTGCCCTTGCCTAGGACATGTCAGTCTCCCGATGCTACAACAACCCTGCGCTACATACTCGGCCAGCTCAAGCCATTAAAGTCAATGGTGGGGTGCTGGGTATAAGGACTGTGTGCACGACTTGTGGCAAGCGGCGTTTTCGGAGAGTGCTCGTCGACGTAGCCTTCGACGTCGATGCCGCTATGAACGAGGTCGTACTCTTGGTGCGCCTCGGTGCCGTGTGCGTCGGCACTTGTCGAGGGCTTGGGAAAGTAGCCGTCGGGCCCATCGAAATCGACAATCTGGCGGCCACGATTCGAGGCCTCGATTGAGGAGTAGAGATTGTCTCGCTCTTTTCGGTCGCGCATTTCGGTGGCTTTGTCTTTGTCGCCGACCTTGGAGGACTGTGCAAGCGGAGAGTGGCCGTTGATGAGGTGGGCGGGGAGGGGCTTTGGTCTGAAGGGAGGAGAATCCATGGCGGGGGAGCTTTTGGCAATATGCGTTGTAAGATGTCAGTAGGATGTAGGTTGATTGTCCAATGGACTAGTAGCTATGGAAATGGGGAGTGAAGAGAGGGCAGCGGGAAACCGCAGTCCTTGGGCATAGCTCTACACAACAAGCGCGGCCTGGTCGTGTTGGGTGACTGGATAGAGTTAACTTTTTCCTCGAGCGGACGTCCTAGTGGCGGGCTAGAGGCTGACGTCGCTCTCCGAACTGGGCAGGGGCCACTTGCCCTGTGCCTTCCCTGCGAACAACGAACAGGGCTCAAGCGCGGCGTCAATCGGACCGGTGCATCGCCTCCATCCTTCTTCATCAACAAGGCCGTCACCACCCCCATCCGCATTCGCATTCGCATCGCCGTGACCGCCACATCCGCAGGTACGTATCTATCACTGTTGTGGCTCGAGTGCGGCGCCCAGGTTCACCGGCCTCCAGCGACAGCGGCGCCCAGAGGTATGCCGTGCGTGCGCGAGGGAAGCTCTCCGCCAGTATCCGCTTCATCGACCACCAACCACCACTTTGGCCAGCCGCCCTGCAAAGACGGAATTCGCGCAAGGCATGCGATCGACGACTAGCTGCAAGATGGGACGGAGGCTCCGATTCATGGAGAGCCACACTCGACGAGGGTGGATCGGGATTCGGGTGTTTGGCATGCGGGCGGGGGCTTTGCTTTCTTTTTCACCTTGTTTGCACCTCACTGCCAGCTGCAGAGGCACTCCAGTCGCCTGCGCTGACCTCCAGCGCGTGCCTTTGGTGGCCGTAACGACCGCAACCTGCTGCTCTCTTACACCCCGAGCAGACATGCGAAACGTGCGACATGGGCGCAATCCGCGTCCTCCTTCCTTTGTTGGAGCCTAGGACCGATCACCCCGCGTTGGACTTCGTCCTTTGACGTGTGTACGCCCTTCATGTCTCTAATCGCCCTTCGACTGCTGCAATCATGCCCGGCCTCAAACCGGTGCTTATTGTTTCGCACAGGGCGGCCCCCTCCTGCAGGTTGTCGAGCAGAGACTTACCTGTCTCTGCACCATTTGCGCAACTGGTCCAGCTAGAACTTTTGAGTGTGAAAGCAGTCACGATGCAAATGCTTGTCCGACTCTTCAGTATCTGGTCAAGGATGCTGACGGCATCTATGATTCAATATTGATACTCGCCCGCCTACGCCACAACTACGACCGGCAACAGATGAGAGTCATGTGCGCAGACCGAAGGTACCTCCATCCACGCGGATGCCCGTCGACGATGTATTCTCCGAACTCCTGGCCTGGTGCGGTCCTGGTATTGCCAGACAATGCTGTCAGGTCTCCACACCCATATCCAGGGAGAGTGGGATGTTTCCGCAATGTACGATCTGTCTATGCTGTCCGCAGCGCCATTGGCACATACAAAGCATGCAGTGCTGCTCGTTCACATCCAGAGTATGCACTTCATCGTCTCTTCGTCAGTAGATAGCCATGTGAAGTGACAGCCTCGTGCAGATATGGAGGACTACAGCTGAAGAACAGAGGGCTCATGACGGAATCTGCACGAGAGCGTGTTCAGAAGAGGCAGTTCTCCCTGGGAAGCTGAAAACAAACGAAATGCTGCAAGGTTGCGAGCGCCCGCAGCATTGGTCACGGTATCGGTGGGTGACGGCTTGGCGCTAACCATCCTCGTTTACTTGCAGAGCTGCGCAGCGCAGCCCGGGGGCAAAAGCTGGCTTCACGAAACGACAACTCACAACAGCGGAGCGGAGCATTTGGCATATTCTTCTTGCGGAAGGCTATTGGGGCATTGTTGCGTTCTCTGCCCCTGCAAGGCTACGAGGCGCGGATGAAGTTCGAGCTCTCGGCTAGTGTGCCTACTGAAGTGACACTCGGACCTCGCGACGCCGCCTCTATCACCTCCCTCTGATGATAAGTTCGTCTACATGGCTGGGTTGCGCCGGGCCCAAGAAATAGATCAGTGGAGATCAGAGGCATCGCCCGCGAGAGACGGAGACAGAGAGCGGGTCCGCGACCATATTGTTGAACTCGGCGCTGCGTCACCGCGGTCGGTGCCACGCCCTGCGAGGGACGCCAGACGAGACGATCCCCACGACACAGATACGCGCTCATCGACAAGACACGCGAGGGGACGGTCCGACGAAAGAAGCTTGAGCAGGGAACGCGCACGCAGAAGTCGCGGTCATTATAGGGAAGGCCACCGTCCTACGAGAAGGGTACCCAGCGACGACAGGGTTACCCACACACACCGGCACCACCACCACTCCCACCACCATCGAGAGTCGACCCCATCAACAAAGCGTCCACACAGCCGCTCTCCATCCCCGCACTCGCACAAGCGAAGCAGGCGCCATCGCAGCCGAAGCACCGTGCGCTCAAGATCGCGAACCCGTCGTGCTGAGACCACCCACCGCGCGTCCAGCAGGGCTTTTTCCCCACGCTCCGAGCGCGAACGCACGCGACGACATACGCCTGAAACCGACACGTACAAGCCGGTATCATCAGCCCGCCGCCGGTCGCCGTCAGCCGACTCATACTACAAGCCCGCCTCACGCAGGGGACGGAAGAGGTCTCCTACACCAGAACGGAAGTCGCGGCAGCAGAGGACACGCAGACGAGACTCGCCCCGGCGACCTCACAGACGAGACTTTTCTCCTTCTGACGACACGAGGGATAGAAAACACGCGCACGCTTCTGTCAAAGATCGACGCCGTAGCCGTAGCCGTAGCCGTAGCCGTAGCCGCAGCCGCAGCCGTTCTCCTGTAAAGGCTCGTTCGCGCTCGTCCAGGCGCAGACGCTCGCCGTCACCGACGAAGGAATCCTCTCCCCATTCCTCCCGTCGCGAGAGAGAGCATCGCAAGAGCCGCTCTCCGCGTGCATCTCGCCATCGCACTTCCAGGTCACGGTCGAGGGGTGCCGAACGTTCAAGCAAAAGAGAGAGTCGCCCACCTTCCAGACGGAACTCGCCATCACCGCCCACTTCAGACGACGAAAGTGATTCAAAAATGAGAGGCGGTGCCTACTATCAGGGTCGCGGAGGCTCACACCATTCATACTCACCCCCGTACTCTCATCAGCATTCGTCTCAAGGCCATCCAGTTGGAAGAGGCGGACGGTCTGGACATCAGTCCTACCCCAACCAAAGGTCAGTTCCCCCCGATATCTCCGCAGACATGTAGTGTACCATTCCAGGTTTCAGCATACGATTTCCAGGTCACAGGTAGCCTGCTAACTTTATCAGTTCTCCCACCCATGGCTATTCACCCAACCAGTCTCCATACCAACAAAATTACTCCCCAAGTCAACCCCAATCTGGCTACCCTAATTCCTCCTATCGCGGCGGCTTTCGAGGCAGTTACAATGGGTCCGACAGGCGGCCAGCCGGACCTGCGTTCACCCCAGTTGGCGGACGCGGCCGTGGTGCTCAACCCACACAATTCTCGAATCTGTCTTGGACGCCTTCCTCCGGTACACGGGGCGGTCGTCCGGCCACCGAAGCGCCGCGTCATTCGGGTAGTTCTGCTTCACAGCCAGCTGCGAGCGTTGCGGCAACAGCTGATGCTCAGACTTCCTCGGTGGACGCTGATGACAATCCATTCCGGCCGTCGAAAGATCTTCGAGTCGAGGATGAAGGAGCGAAAGAAGACAAGAAGATGCCACCGCCCACCAAAGCTGCGACCACTCCATCAAAAACTGGGTTCAGTTTCTCACTAAAAACGGCAGCCAGCAAAGCAAAATTAGCCGAGCAACCACCAGCAGTAGCCAAGGGGAAAGGGTCAATACTTGAACAGCCAAAGCCGAGAGAGACTACAACCCGAGAAACACTGGTGAAACCCTCCGATTCAAGACCCGAGCGTGATCCGCGAGATCGTGACCCGGATCGAGGCCGGGATCGTGAGCGTGACCTCGACCGCGATTATAGAGATGGTGAACGTAGATACGAACCGTACGATAAGCGCGATAGCTACCTCGATCGAAGACCATACAAAGACCCCCGGGAAAGGGATCCTCGTTACCCGCGGGACTCTCGAGAATCAGCTTATTACCGTGATAGGGACTACCGTGATCCTAGAGATCGTCATGATGCACGCGATCCCCGAGACCGAGACTCGCACGATTACAGAGACCTTCGCGACTCGCGAGACACGCGCGATCTACGTGAGAGCCGTGACTACCGCGATGTACGAGACCCACGAGACCCTCGAGACGTGAGAGATGGACGTGTCGAGCGAGAGCGAAAGGAGCTCCCACCGAATCCAAACTTACCCCGTCGACCAGACTTCCGCCCAGACAGTAGACCTATCAGTCGGCCTGACAGCCGGACTGAGCTGCGAAGAGACACTTTACCCGAGAAGCCGGTAAAGCCTGAGAGACCAAAGACGAGGATAATCAAGAAAACGCGCGTGAAGCCACGGCCGACACTCTCGCCCGACTTCGCCACCTCAGATTCCGTATATTACCGAAAGCCAGGCAATGAGTCCGTGGTTGGCTCTGGGACATACGGAAAGGTGTTCAAGGGGGTACATGTGTATACCAAGGATATGGTTGCCCTCAAGAAGATACGGATGGAGGGCGAACGCGACGGGGTGAGTTAGTGATTCCTCTTTGTCGATAGCCATGCTGACAACCTGTAGTTCCCAGTCACGGCCATCCGAGAAATCAAACTACTGCAGTCCCTCAATCACGCTAACATAGTGAAGCTGCAAGAAGTCATGGTGGAGAAGAATGACTGTTTCATGGTCTTTGAATATCTCTCTCACGACCTTACCGGCCTCCTGAACCATCCATCTTTCAAGCTCGAAGACGCACATAAAAAAGACTTGGCAAAGCAATTGTTCGAAGGCCTCGATTACCTGCATCGCCGAGGCGTCCTGCATCGCGACATCAAGGCTGCAAACATCCTCGTCAGCAACACCGGGCAACTGAAGCTCGCTGATTTTGGCCTTGCGCGCTTCTATGCTAAGCGTAGCAAGCTCGATTATACGAACCGCGTCATCACTATCTGGTATCGTTCGCCCGAACTCCTGCTCGGCGAAACTCAGTACGGTCCCGCTGTCGATATCTGGTCTGCCGCCTGCGTTCTCGTTGAAATTTTCACAAGACACGCCATCTTTCCTGGTGACGGCGGTGAAATCAATCAGCTCGACAAGATATACAACGTACTGGGAACACCGACAGTGCAAGAATGGCCAGGCATTACCGAGATGCAGTGGTTTGAGCTACTGCGGCCGACAGAGCGCAAGCAGAGTACCTTTGAAGAAAAGTACAAGGACCGTCTCACGACAGCCGCGTTCGAGCTTCTCTGCGCGATGTTCGCCTATGACCCTTCGCAGCGACCAAGCGCTTCGGATGTCCTCTTACACCCTTACTTCGCAACCGAGCAGCCCGCTTCCAAACGCGCATACGAACTCAAAGATCTCGAAGGTGATTGGCATGAATTTGAGAGCAAAGCTTTACGGAAAGAAAAAGAGAAGCAGGACAAAGAGGCCAGGCGGGCCGCGCGCGAGGAAGCATCACGGAAGGATGGCGAGAAGCGCAGGCTAGAGGGTCAAACGGAGTCGGAGCGTGAAACTAAGCGAGTGAAAAGCAGTGAAGCCAGCGCATAGCAGTACGCATGTGAGTGCGGACATGTATTGTTGACTGGTGGAGGGTTGAGGGTTGAGAACGGTACGTTGAGCGCGATGTACAGCTTTACCCAGTAGCTGGGCGAGGGTGGAAGTGGAGATAGTAATTATTGATTCGTCCATGTAACAAACAAATCGGAGCGCGCTTTTTACAATAACGTCGGGATGTGATGTTTCCAGTCTTTCCTCGCGCATACTACGTTGTTCTTGCGTTCGGACCCGGTCCAAGGCCTAGCGTCATTCGAGGTCTTGAGCGGTTGAGTCATTCAGTAGCTCAGATCTCTTACCCCACAATACCAACAAAAAAAATTCTTGTCTGACAACATTGCCCACGCAATCTGAACAGAGCGAAGGTGCTGAGAACATCGTTATATGCCAAATTTTCGGCTCTTCAGCATCAATTAAAGCACAAAGCCCGGCTAGCTCAATCGGTAGAGCGTGAGACTCTTAAGTATTCACGGTCTGATCAACTCGATTATGCGGTATCTCAAGGTTGTGGGTTCGACCCCCACGTCGGGCTGCCTTTTTGCACCATCAGAAGCAAATGTTCTTCGGTGCTTGACAAGCTCTTCTTTTGACTAGACAAGGGGTGGAGACACACGGCACCATGATTTTTGCCGCTCAGTACTTGTTGTCCTAGCGCATCGTAGCGTGACCGGAGAGAGCATCTCGGTGTCAGAGACAGCTAACAAGAGCCTATGGTACTAGCCACGATGCATGATTCTGAGTGTAGGGCGAAAGCTTCGAGCGTGATACTATCAATACACACTTGTTTGCCTAGGATCTCTTCATTCATTCATTCATTCACTCGGCTTCTAAGTATAATCCTCGCGTGGATTTGGTTGTCTCATGTTCATAAATGATCAGCGATATGCTGCCGAACTTATGATGGCACAATGCCATGCCTTGACTTGTTGGAGGTCAGCTCGACGCGCCTTGGCTGCTTTGGAATGGGACCCAAAACGCGACCGATGACAGGTCTCATTGCAGTTGCTCTATATTGGTTGGGACGTTGCGGGATCTTGGGCCACACAGACATGATCCCTTGGAAGCGCCGGGACACAAGCCGCTAGGTAGAGGGCGACGGAGGACGCCCTTGCGCTGTACTCCACACATGCCACATCGCTATAACATTCGTCCTCAACCGAATGACTTTTCAAGCATCTCACTGCAGTCAGTAGGTATACGGTGTTCGGTGAGATAACGCCTCTCAGGTGCGGAATCAGATGCTCCCGCGTTATTCTGGATGCGGAGGCATCTGCATTTGGGTGCTGACCGAAGTTCAAGAACTGATACCTATATTGCAGCTGCGGGGAGCACATTGCAGAGTGACTGGGTTCCAGGGATACTGCACACAGACGCAGATATGGTCCGATGAGTAACTCGAGGGTCTGGATATACGAGCAAAGTGCGGGGAGGAGTTGAAGACACAGCTGCAGTGTCATACCAGAGATGTGATGTGTTCGAGGGGCAGAGAGCCAATCGTAGGTTTTCGCTGGCGCGTAAGGAGACCTATTTTTGTGCATGGTGTGTTGTTGGCCAATCGCTTGACCGACACCCTTGCGACGGAGGAGATGGCGACTTTTCCCTCCTTGGCCGCCTCTTCCAAGCGCCCGCGCTATCTCAACGGTGGGGGTTGACCATCATCCCACAGAGACATCAGCTGCCGCCCGTCCGCCATTCGCTCTCTTGGTCGAGGCTCCGGCTCCCTGCTGCATGTACTACTCCACCAACGCAAGAATAGCATCACCAGCATCTCACTGGCTGCCGCCATCATGGCATATCTTAGCTCTCGAGTTGGTGACCATGTAGATGGCTACATAGGTGCCACTCTGCCAGCTGCAGGCCGCTTCTGTAGGTGAGATTCCTGCCGAGACCGTTCGTCTCCCTTGTTCGGTGCCTTGTGCCTTCACATCAGACTTGCTCGATATACACATCGCCTGCTGGCCTCAAGCGTTGTCACTGCTCCTTCGAGATGGCGTCACTAGCTTTCTACCTCTCAGCAATGGTGCTGTTGGCTCAGTCATCTGTTGCTTTCAACTGCTCAATACCCCCAATCTACGTCGATATTCACAAGCGGGTAACCCACAGCACCGACAACTTCCAGTATGGATCCTTCATCGGTATCGGGACACCGGCACAGAACCATAGTCTTTGGCCGTCATTATCGAGAAACCAGACTTCCTTCGGCGCAAGCACGTTTTGCAATGGGAACAGTACCTTGAAAGACTGCAAGGATTCGACCGGTGGCTTCTTCAACTCGAGGGATTCGACTACGTACGTGTAGATAATTCCTCGCGCATTCTCGCATGCTTACATTTGAACTAGCTTCATCGAAGACAAGGATTACCAGACATTGGACACTGCACCCAACAGCACTATCAAGAAGTCCTTCTATGGACATGACTTGCTCCGGTTATACACACATTACTTCGAGACAGATGGCGCGTGGCAAACCCTAGTGGACAACTCTTCCGTGGAAGTAGTGGAAGAAGGTACAGCGAAACCCGCTGTTGTGGGTCTAGGGACATCGTCGACCCTCCTGAACGACCTTGCCGCACGCAATCAGATATGTGGCAAGATGTATTCGTTGTACATCGGTCAAGGCTTCGATCGAGCGGGTGGTGCTGTCAACGGGAGCAATGTCTTTGGTGGCTACGACGCAGGTCGTTTTGTTAACCCTGTCCACAAATACAGCATGGGCAGCGCAGGAGAGAACCATCTTAACGTTCGCGTCAAAGACATCGTCATCTCCGAAACCAACAACGCCAACGCCAACGTTTCCCTCTTCGACACCGCCGCCTTCCCGTCCATGTCTTCCCGCCCCGACGCCTTCGATGCCCAGATCACGACCGACCAGTACCCGCTCTCGCTACCCTACGAAATAACACAGAACTTCATCTCGCACCTCCACGCCGAGGAGGATGACTCCTGGGGCGACGACTCGCTCAAGCTGAAGAACGCCTTCAACGGCAGCATGACCATCATTCTCGACGACGGCTTCGAAGTCACGCTCCCACCGAGCGTCCTCATGAACGCCTCGAACATCACACCCGTCCAATCCCGCGCCAAGACCTCGAAGGAGCCTTTCTACCTCTCCACCGCCTTCCTCACGCAGGTCTACCTCATGGCCGACTTTGAAAAGCAAGCCTTTTTCCTCGCCACCGCCGTGCAGAAGAACAACCTGGTGATGCCCACGCCGTTCTGCCCCGGCTCCACACCCACCGCCTACCAGCGACCCAACCAAAGCGCGTTCGTCAAGCAGGGCCTCGTCGGCGCGATAGTCGGAGGTGTGCTGGGCGGCGTCGGCATCGGCATCTGCGCGTACTGCTTCGTGGCTAGCTGCAGGCGGAGAGTGGCCGAGCGCCGGATCGAGAAGAGGGCGGAGGAGGGCAGGAAAGCGGCGAAGATGGCGCAGTTCGAGGTTGAGGAGGTAACCGAGTTTGGCCCGCCGCCCAAGAGCGCGGCGCCGTTTTTCTTGAAGAAGAGATGAGGGAGCATGAGGAGCGAAGGGGCGGGGTGGAGGCGTTTTTTATACCCGAGTTAGCTGCGATCCGGCGCTTTCTTCTGTTCGTTGTACATATCATATTTCCCGCGCGATGGTGGTTGAAACAAAACATGATGGGATTGGCTCAATGGTACGGTGTTGCTGCGTGCAAGTGCTGCTCAACCAAAGACCTCCATCAAGAAGTGATAGTCCACCTTCCGCCCTTCGGTCCTTCCCCTCACTGTCATCGCCCGGCACCGGTCCGCAAGCTGCAGCCCGATGACCGGGGGCCCGCAGAAGAAGACACCCACCTTGACCTCATCCGCTTTTCCTTTCCCCTGCCACTTCCTCCCCTCCTTCGTCTGCTCTGCAAGCACACCGCGCATGTCGTGGTAGTGCTCTTCCATGATGCTCGCCAAGTCCGGACGCCCAAAGTGCGTGGGATTCAACAGCCCGGTAAGATACGACTGCGGGTGAGACGGTGTGCGGTACTTCTCGATGAGCCAGCGGAAGACATGCGTCGAGATTTCCTTGCGCTTCTGCGTGACGTAGGTTTGGATGCGGAGGTCGAGGTTGGAGTGGGAATCCGGGGTGCTACTGCGGGTGACTTGATTGAGGAGGTCGGAGAACCAGAGGAGGTCGTTCTTGTCGCGCACCATCCAGTGGAAGTCGACGCGCTTGTGCTCCTCGTAGGGCGACGGGTTCGAGCCTCTGCGGGTCTGCGGTCGGTCGGTCGAGGCGGTGCGCTCGAGCTCGTGCTCGTGCAGGTCGGTGAGGATGCCGGAGAAAGGGGTGACGCCGATGCCGGCGCCGAAGACCATGCTGTATTCGAAGTCGTAGAAGCGCTGGGCGGGTGCGCCGAAGGGACCGTCGATCCCGAGCTTGATGCTCTTTGTGCCGCTTTTCGCGAGGTCGCGCAGTGCGCTCGTCCAGTCGCCGTCGGCTTTGATGTGGACTTGCATCGACTTGCCAGTGCATGTGGAGACGGTGAAAGGGTGCCATTGGAAGGAGGATACCTTGGGGACCTGTACAAGGACGTACTGACCGGCCTTGTATGGCCAGAAGCGGTACTTTGGTATGCTCGTCGTTATCGCGACGGTATCTTCATCGAGGAGTTCGAGCTCTGCGGGCAAGGGAAAGAAGCCCAGTATAAAGCGCTGCGTGCGTTCGAAAATGACGAGCAACGTGGGAAAGGCGAGCCAGTAACCAAACATGGGCCACTGCAGCAGTCCCCCAGTACCGTGGGCGCACATCAATCCAATGATGGGAAACATGAGAAGATGGCCTAGCTGGAACACTTCATAGTTCCACTTGCGGACCTGTGGCATGCTGAGGACAGCCAAAAGATAGAACATTCCCAGCGCAGTCAGTCCAGTCCAGCCCGGTATTGACCGAACATAGTCGATGTAATACCGCGGAACCGCGTCCTGGCCAACAACAACCGCGACAGCCTGCTGGCGGTTGGGCTTGCTTCCAAAAACGAACGATCCTGACAAATGTCCAACTGCGTGCAGCGTCGCAAAAACCAAGGCGACAATGGACATCTTTACGTGAAACGACTGCGAAAGGTCCCCATTGATGAATCGTGAGATTATGTAGTTGCGGCGCAGGAGTGTCGAGAACCAGCGCGACATGGAGAGGATGAGGAAGAAGAATGTTGGGTACAGGATACCGGCGCATGTCTTGGAAAGAACAGCGCCCCATCCGAACGCAGGTCGATATATCGGTTCCGTGAGGTATTTGACCTGATGCCCGTCAGCCGTCACCAAAACACGACGCGCAGTTTGGAAGTAACCATACCAGTTGCCAGATGCCGAAAGCAAGCATGAAAGACACTACGAGAGCCATAAAGGCTATCTGTGGCCCTTCGACCGCCCAGTACGCGCGCACCTTCCTCCATACGGACATGCTCTTCAAATAATCGTCTTCGTTCCTCGCTTCCTTGCGGTCCTGTTCGAGTGACGGTATCTCCCAGCGATGCACGCACTCGGCGAACTTGCCCCGCGGTATCGAGTTCTCTCGGGTGCCAATGAGCGAGCGCAAGAACTCATGTCTCCCCTGCTCTTCGGCATCGTGGTGGATCTGGTGTCGTTTCGGTTTGGGTGCCAATTCGTTCCCAACGTCGTCCAGTTTCTGCTCCAGCTCCTTATAGTTGATATGTCCATCGTGGTTTATGTCTAGGTCATCCACGAATTTGCTGATTTCTTCGTCGGTAAGGTATTGCTGTTGGCCCGCCATGGCTGAGTCTCACTTGAGGGTCTCCGTGCTCGAGATTGGAAGAGGGCCCACGCCCGTGATAAGCATGGGGTTATATGCCATGCGTACTTTTGCTAGGTGCATGGCTTCGCAATCGAACGAGGTCTTGTCCCAATAGGTACCTACGTGAGCCAAGCAATCGAGCTCGAAGTCGGCCTACCTATCAGAACCTGCGGAGTCATCGACTACGCAGTAAAGGACTCGAAAGCGCGGCCAGGCCACGCCTTTCAGTAGGGTCCAAGACGAGGGAAGCCGGAAAGAACGGTCTTGGAATACTACACCAAGACCATAGAGCCTCAGACCGGGGGTCTGGAAGGCAGGTGTGGCGCAGGTGTGGCGCAGGGGCATTGTTGGGGCCACAACAACCAGGCTGTCTGGTAGTGGGGGTGCTTCCACGGGAAACATGGACACGATCGTTGGTTGGTCAGTTCAGTATGCAATTCACTCAGTGGGGCATCCTCGCCGCCATGCTGTAGGTAGTGTTGACGGGACGAAAGGCGAGTCATGGTGCGTATGGCGCCAAATGTTGACGTCTTGGCGAACCCTGGCGTATCATCAAGCACCTACGGTAGGTAGGTAAACTACCAGATACCTTTTATCATTACGCTTTTCACTGCCTACGGTACTTATCATTCATGCGTGCCATGAACCCCATAGACTATAACAAACGTCGTCGCGATCCGTGCAGCGCATACCTCCGACGCCTAGGAATTCATAAGCTGCTTGCGCGCCTGCGTCTTTTTTCTTTTCTCTTCGCTTCCCAGAAAACAAGAACAACGAACGCCTCGACGAGTGGGCTGCGCTAATACGTCATTGATTCCTTTCGGCCAAATCTCTTGAGCGTGCCGCTGCTTGCGCGAATCATTGGAATGCGACATTGTGGTGACTGAAGAAGCGAAGTGGTTGCCATGGGACTTATTACCTGCCGCATGGTTGTCTGTCACTTTGTACACTGACATTCCTCGCAACCGCCAGCATGGCGACGAGGGCCCCGGTACACGCGTCCTCCCAAAACTCCACCATCCAGCTCACAACGCGCAATGACCGCTCCGTCCTCATGTTCCTCCTCCATATGCTGCTCCGCCCCTTTCACAACCACGTTGGACGAGCAGGGCACGCGCGACCCGAAGGTTCAGTCGAGCTCAAGCCATCGCCAGTTGGCACCAAGAGCTCCCATGTCACTCACCGAGTAGTTTGCGACATACATATCTACGACATAGTCGCGAAGCACCCATTTCCGTCGGACACGAAGAAGCGCATATACTATTTTGCCGGAGGCGGATGGCAGACTCCTGCTTCTTCCCAGCACTGGGGCATGTGTTCGAGAATGGCCCAGGTGGTGCCCGGGGCCACCGTTTCGCTTGTGTCCTATCCACTAGCGCCCAAGAATCCCGCACATGAGGCATTTCCATGGCTTATGCGCTTCTATCGCGAGATTATGAAGACTGCGGAGCAGGACGAGGAGAAGGTCATCCTTGCGGGGGACTCTGCCGGGGGCAACATCGTCCTGGCACTCATCCTCGAAGCGCTGCGAGAAGACGATGAAACTGTGGACCTGGAGACGAAGCTTGCTCCGCACCCAGTAGCCATCTTTGCGGCATGTCCGTCGACGGATTTGACCCGCGACAATCCTGACATCGAAAAGACAGCAAATTATGATCCCATCCTTACTCCCAAATTCATCAAAGCAACAGCCAAGGCCTGGTGCGGGCTTCTGGACCCTACCGACCGGAGAGTATCGCCCATCAACGCGGATATCTTTTTATTGAAGAAATTCGGGATTCATGTGCACGGCATCACCGCCGGTCACGACATCCTCGGCCCGGACGGCGTCCTGTTCAGGAAGAAACTGGAAGAAAACGGCGTGTCGGGGCAGTGGCTGCACTGGGAGAAGCAGATGCACTGCTTCGTCCTCACATATCCCTACGGTCTGCGCGAGGCCAAAGAAGCCGTGGACTGGGTTGGCGATGTTTTGAAATACGAGTAGACGACTTCGGATTCTGCACGGCGGACTATGGGGAAACCCGCATACCTTTGCCACGGACGCTGCCAAGGGATCCGAGGTTTTCCTGCATCCACTGTCGTCCGTAATCGGTCCTTGATTATTGTTGCTTGTGTATTGCCTGGATGCAGGATCGGGACCCCCCGTTACTCTATGCGAAGATACCCCACATCGATTGGATTACCGACCTTGACCTTTCTGATTAGTCGTGGAGCTTCCGTACTGCTTTTTTTGTTTGGCCTTGTGGTGATTTCCATATTGACAAAGTAGACTAGATCGCATTGCATTTGCTTCGATATTGCTGCCGACCTCAATCTATTGCTACTTACCAAGTTAGCCAACATCGAGGCTAGCATCCATTCACACGATAGAGATCGTGTGCTCTCCTCAGCATGCTATTTGCCAAGGCGTCGGAAGTGAATAGCCTAATGAGGCAGGTAAACTTTAGTACGCGTAGTCCATGGCACATCGTGAGGTCGACCTGGGCCGTGATTGGTTCGACGCATCGGGTACGATCTGGATGATAGGAATTCACCGCACTGTACAACGCTTCTGCTAGACAGGAAGCTGTATATATACCATCAAGCTTTCGCCAAGTGCCCATCAAGATCCTAAGTCGATCGATAAGCTCATCGGATATGTACACTCCCACGGCTTCGCTGCTCGTAGGGCTCGCTGCTCTGGAAGGCGGTAGTGCCTGGGGAGCATTGGGGCATGCGACAATCGCGTTCGTACTCACTGTTGCCGATCAGTTTGGCGGCCAATCAGTTGACTCTGAAATACAGGTACATTGCTCAGAACTACCTGACGGATGCTACAGAGGCTTGGTAAGCTACCCCTTGAGTGCTCCTTCACATTGCCATGTCTCCGGGAACTGACCTCAGCCAAAGGGCTAAGAAGGTTCTCTCAGACACGTCCACTTCCTACCTAGCGAATGTTGCCTCATGGGCGGATACATACCGTACTACCGCGGCGGGGAAGTTCAGCGCTCCTTACCATTACATCGATGCGAACGATAGTCCACCAACTACCTGCAACGTCAACTACGCCCGCGACTGCACCAGCTCGGGATGCTCAATCTCTGCAATCTCAAACTACACCCAGCGTGTCGCCGACTCGAGATTGACCGCTGCCAACACCGCTGAGGCGCTCAAATTTCTAGTCCATCTCCTTGGCGACATCACCCAGCCCCTTCACGACGAGGCTCTCGAAACCGGCGGTAACGACATCAAGGTCACATTTGTAAGTTTATTGCTGCTGTCAACATGGCCGATGTGACCCCGACAGTTAACCCAGACAGAATGGCTACGCCAACGACAACCTCCACGCCGACTGGGACACCTACATTCCGGAGAAGAAAGTCGGCGGCGCCTCCCTCGCCGACGCGCAATCCTGGGCCAAAACCCTCATCACGTCCATCGACTCGGGCGCCTACAAGTCCCTCGCCAGCTCCCGGGTCGCCAAATCCAACATCAAGGACGCCGTGACCTCGGCCACGGCCTGGGCCACCGACGCCAACGCCCTCGTCTGCTCCGTCTTCATGCCCAGCGGTGTGGCCGCCCTCCAGACGACCGATCTGTACCTGACGTACTACAACAAGGTCATCCCTACCGTGGAGCTCCAGGTCGCCAAGGGGGGCTACAGACTCGCGGATTGGCTGAACAAGATCTACAGTGCGAACCTCGCGAGGAGGGATGCGGAAGGGTACTCGGAGGAGCTGGTGAGCAGGATGGCGGAAGCGGCGCCGCTGCCGCCGGCGAACAGGCCGAGCAAGGCGCAGTTGGCGAGGGAGGCGTACGGGGATGGCTGCGGGTGCGACACGCATCCGAAGCACTGAGCGGCTGGGGGCGGCGTATGAGTATCCTTGGGAAGATGCTTTCGACGTGGCGGGGTTGCCTCGACTCGAATGTTCTACGCCCTCGGGGAACCATTCGATGGGAAGTCTCGGTGCACTCTTGGCTGAGTGACGTTAGGGAGGGGTGCGAGAACTCGGAATCTGCTCTCGAGATTGTCTGACGGCCACGTGAGAGCTGCGCGTGGCCCATGGCATCGTAGGCTCTGCTAGGAAGCATAGAGGCAAATACACCGAAATCGCTGAGCATGGCTCGTTGAGATGAGGTCGTAGTACACTGGCGCGGCATAGTAGTGACAAAAAGGAGGGTGATACCACGCGTCTTGGTATATGTCGAGAGACTCTGTGAGCGAAAGAATCACGCTCGTCAAGAACATGGGAAGTAGCATGAGGTGGGCCAGGTCGCTGATTGATGGGTTGGAATTAAGTTAGGTGTCCGATCCAACGGCAGCTCAATATGATTAACCTGACGACTTGGAACCTAGTGGCGACGTGGTGACAACATAAGCGGCGGTATTGGAGTCTCAGTCCTAAGTGTGATGGGTGCGAAACTAGCACCGAGAAAGGGTTGATGAAATGCTGACCACCATTACGATAAGCTAGCGGACGGCGTAGACTCAGCACGGACCCTTTTGTTTGCACTTCGAGATGGTCAGCGGATAGTTCGCCTCAGAAGAGACTATGATCGACTGCAAACCAGCAATGAGTGTCGAAGTAAAGTTCATCGACTGCAAGTCAGCAAAGTCTCGAGGAAGGGTCGTAAACTTCAAGTCAAACGAGTGATCTCGAAATAATAGTCATAGACTGCAGATCAGTAGGCAAGCAAATCATGTGAAAGGTGAAAAGAATTTTAACTCCAAATGGTATCGTTGCGAAACGACATTTACAAGCGACGCCGGCCCCTGAGCGATGCTCTCAATCCCATTCCGATCAACGCCTATCATGCTCATGCTCGTGCTAAAATGGTAGCCATATTCGTACAAACGCCAGTCAATAGTCGAAGTGTTCCAGCTGTGTCCCAGACAACAGTGTGGACGTGCGGATCAGAGGCCGCATTATCATGAGTCTGAGGAGCGAACGGAATCAGATGATCCAGTACTCTCGTCGGATGAAACACCCTCGGATCGTCGTCGAGCGGAATTAGTTGCAATCTTCAGTTGCTTCTTAGTGTGCTCGTGCATGATGCTGAGGAGGATTAGTAAGGGTGTTGGACAAAGCCGAGTGGCAACAAAGCGTACCGAGCATAGACGGACATGGCCTGGCCTGGGCTGTCCAAGTCGAAGTTGTTGGCAAAGTTGTGTTGAGGAGCCATGGGTTCGGAGTAGTTGTCGGTGATGTAGACGCCGCCAGAAGACATGATGAAGGTGGTAGGTGGTGAAGGAGCTCGACGTTTGGGAGGGACGCGGAATGCGCAATGAGGAGTGAGGAATGGGTGGTTGGTTGAGTAGCTCGATGGTTTCGCTTGTTGAATGGTGAGGCTGTGGTCAGGAGGGGATCTGATATATACCCTTTCGCGGCCCTGCATACAAGGACCACACGACGGGCCTCCAACGGCGGAGGCAGAGATCTGCAAGATAGGCGCTCAGTCGGTCCCACACGAGCTCTAGGCTTGAGGTCGCGGATCTGCAGGGTCCTTCTGGATCCCCCCTAGGCTCACCTGCTCCACTCTGGCGAGCCTGCACGGCGTATCACATGGCAGCGATGCAGAGATGACTTCCCACGCTGTAGGAATCGCGAGAGGGTGCCGTCCCGTGCTCAGGGTCCAGCGCAGATGCCGGCGGAGTGACAAGGCGGGAGAGGTCACTGGCGGACGAGCCAGCAAATGCCATGTCCCGCGCCCGACGGATTGCCCGTCCGTAGTGTCGCTTTTCCGGAGTGGTGAGGCAGATGGCCTCCATCACTTGGAGCCGGACAGAGCGACTCGTCCTCGGTCTCGTTGCGCGACTCGCTGGTGGAACGAGGTGACGGCGATGATGCAAGGCGATGCCGCTGCTGCGGTCCAAGGCTTCTCCAGTGGCAAGGCGACGTCAGTGTCAGAGCTGCGGGTGCATGGTGAGGAGGACCCGCATACGACTTTCACCCAGCCCAGCCCATGCGCAAGCTGCTAAGGACGTCATACCACGTCTCGAAGCAGATGCGATCTGCATGCGCGACGCTCTGTCTAACCATGTTGGCAATAGCGCCTGGTCCGCGACCGTTGCGAGCACTGTGAGAATATGCAGGACAAGTTTCGTTCCGCCAGCCACTCGCCTTTCCCGCCCTCCCTTTTGCCCCAGAAGTGACGCCCAGCAAGAGCCCGTCGCTGGAGAATGCCATCTGGTTTCCCTGTGGTTGATTGCCATGGTCCCTGCATCCCCATTCTCCACCCCTGACTTCACACCACACAGACAGTGCTTCTAAGGGTAGATACCTCCCATGTCATACTACCTATTCGAGCATGCGGGCCGAAGCTGATGCTACTTACCGTCGTCAGAACGCTCGCGAGCGAAACGAATTACCTACCTCGCGGGGCTGGCAACAAAACACCCTCCCGCAAGGCCTGCTAGTGTTGCTCAGGACGCAGCGTCCCGCAGTACAGCTAGCATTTCTCACCTCCCAGCATCCCGTAGGACTGCTAGTGTTTCTCACGTCGCGACATCCCGTAGCACTGCTAGTGTTGCTCACGTCCCAACATCGAGAGCACCCCACAACATCGAGCATCGAAAGCAACATCGAGATGGCCTCTCCGAAGAGCCCACAGTCTACGGCTTTGCTGCCTGCACCAGTGCCTGCCCTTCTCCACGTCGCATTCCCTTTCGTCTGCACTTCCGCCTTTTCCAGCTGCCCCTTTGTACATGTCCTCAACCGCCCCAGAATCTCCTCTTTTGTGAACGCATCGTGCCTTTCGTGGCGCCTTGGCTTGGGATACCTAGTCCGTAGTGACGTATGGTGGCCTCTCGCACTTTGGGGGTCACGTCAAACACTCCACTTAAAATCCGCCAAGCACGTGTGGGAGGTCCCAGAGCTTGATGAACCATCTGTACGGGACACACGACAGCTATGACGACGAGCTTATTGCCGGGCGGCGGTTTGGCGTAGCGTCCGTCTGCCGGGTTCCGAACGCAGAGACAATGCTAACCTGCTGGGATGGTTGGTGCAGCAACGCGGCTGTTGCTGTCGACTGTCAGCGGGAACTCAGCCTGCGACATGGATGGTGAACTATTGAAAAGTAAGATCCAACTCATTTCGCGAAACAGGATCGTCGGCATCTAGAACTTCAAAGTCGTCATGAGCGTTACCGTTCAGCAGCCTCACATTCGTCCAACGCCCCCATCTCGGATCCCCAGCATCGCAGAATCCAGCGTACGTCAGTCTCCCACCCAATCCAACATTTACACATGGAGGCGCATGACCCGGTATCCCCGAACAAACCAGGGAACCCAGCTGAAAACATGGAGTGTACCTTTATGCATATCGTCGTGACCAACAGTAGCAGTATTCCGGTCAATCGCCTCGCTACATGCAGTCTACCCGCGTAGGGCTGAACATTTCACCTGTGCCTTCAACTTCAAAATTTAGGTTCCGCTGTTGCTTCAAAGTGTAGGCTTCGCTGTTACTTCACTGTGCGCCCCTGTGGCGTTGTCCTAGTCTGCTGCATCTTCTACCTGGGTCGCAGCTTACGCATACTGTCGAGAAAGGGCATAGATACATAATAAGAAGCTAACGCATCGCTGATAGAATCCAGCCTCGGTCCTACGAAAGGTCCTCTACCATACGCTTGGCCTTTAGATCGAACAATGCATCGCATGCGGAGATCCTGTTGAAATACCATAGATGCGCCGCAATATCCCCACCACCATTGTCGCCATCGGCGAGAACCTGGACATCCTGCCGTGTCACGTCTACCTTATTACCGCTTGTGATATAGTACTCGGGCTGCACATGCGCATACGGCATCAAGAACGGGACGCTTGGCGGTAGTGTTGGGACAATGTCGTCTTTGTGTACGACCCGGAAGCTCTCTCCCTTGTCCGTCCCGCTCAAGAATGTCGCCCACTCGTCGTTTCCAGACTTCGGGGCCCCGTACGTGTACAGGTCGACTGGAATGTCAATGTTGCGGAGTGCTGCTGCACCAATAGTTGCCATGGCACCCCCGAGGCTGTGGCCCGTTATGACGACCATGAAGTCAGGATGCTCTGCTTGCGCTGCTTGCACGGCTTTGATGACGCCATCTTGTACTTCATTCCAGGATTCCAGGAACCCGCTGTGAGTTCGGCATCCGGAACAAAAGGTCACGTCTTCCATCTGAAAGTCCAGGTTGGCTTTCCAGTTGTCGATGCTCTTTGATCCCCGGAACGCGATAACAATCAGTTCGTTGGTCATGTCCGTGGTGGCAAAGCCAGTCGCATCAGTCTCCGTCGAGCTATGAACACGTCAACGTGGGTTACATCTCAACCTCAATGCGGCACTTACTGTGCAAACTCAATGAGCGTGCTCGTGTTTGCCGCCTCGACACTACCACAGTTCTGCTCTTCACATGTAACCTTGGTACCGGTGCTGTTGCTGTCGCTGTTGCTTTTACAGTACGCCGCCGCAGCATACTGCTCGAAGAACGACAACCTGTTGAAGATATCAAGAGACACAGTGTCGTCTGCACATCGGTAAGCTTCATTCGACGCTCCGCTGCCTACTGCACAAGCATACCTCGCACCTCCACTGGCGCTGCCCAGCCCAACCCACCCAACCCACCAAGTGCCAAAAGCGCCGCCGACCTCGCAAAAACCATCTTGTCTTGCTCTACAAGACCTATCGAACGTGTGCAGAAAATCCCAGCTCTGAAAAAGTATGCCCAAAGCGGAAGAAACAGGTCGCGCGAGAGGCGAAAAAAATAAATAAAATAAAATAAAATGCTACAACCAAATGAATGAATGAATGTATGAATGAATGTATGAATGAATGTATGAATGAATGTATGAATGAATGTATGAATGAATGTATGAATGAATGTATGAATGGAAGAGCGAATGAAAGAGCGAATGAAAAAGCGAATGGAAAGGCTAGAGGGGACAAAAGTCCGTGAAACATGCGAGGGTGTGGTACGATACCTAGGGTAGTCTACAATCTCCGCCTCTGCGACCACCTACCTACCTACCTACGCGAGCTGGGCGGGGTGGCGCGTGCGCAACGTATGAGGTCCGACAACGAATCTCTGTCTCAGATACGGTACCTCAAGCTTATTAGCCCTCGCATGCTTTGTTATTAATTAGCGACATGTTCGCGCTGCGCTCTGTTCCTCGTGGCCTTGTCTTCTCCTCGCGTTGGTATGTTCGACTGCGGTAGGTAGATATCAAAATCCATAATCACAAATACTCGTACCTACTCAACTTCTGCAGGGTCTGCATCGTGTAGGTAGAAGTAGGTAGACTAATGGTCTTCCATCATTCACATCTCTGCTGAACCGCGACGGGTCGGAAAACCAAGCTGTCGTTGTCGTAGGTATCATACGGACTGTCGCGTATCGTAAGCGTCGCATCACATGCCGAGTATTCTAGGTAACCCCGGATCCAACGGCGCCGTCTTCTGCTTGTCTACGACGAGAGTGCTTAGTTAACACCCTTTATTCGAATCGGATGGACATACACGACTCCCATGTGGCTATTGGTAGAGCCTTCATCCTGTGATGTTATCCACTAGGTAGGTAGGTAGGCGTGTAGCGAGCGCGTCGGAGACTTGGAGCTCCCCGGGGGTCAGCAAGGCTGCGCCACGTCGGACTTGCTCCATGGCCGTTCTTCAGGAGGCGCGGGTCCTCGAGGGTGATGAGAAATTTCCTGATTCATCTTAGGTCCACGGACCGCAAATATGAACAGGACGTCTCAACTGCGGGTCGTAACGAAATGAGCAGACCTGTTGTGGCTGCACGTTACATTTTGCAGTAGAAGCTGCGTGCCACACACACAGACATGTTTAGAGAGTGTATCGTATCGTGCCTGGGTCACCTTGAGTTGAGATGGAGTTGAGACCAATGACATGGACTGGGCTTTGTAGCGCTCGCGTTGTGATGACAGCTAATTCAACCACCTATCAAGTTCATAGTGTCAAAAAAAAAACTCCAGGCGATATGCGAAACATGTCTTTGACTATTTGTCTCTCATAGAATCGAAGTAGATCAACCCATGGCCTCTTTCCCTTTGAATCCTCACGACCGCCATGCATCGCTCCATCTCTCCCCGTTGGGATTCTATTACCGTGCAGCCTCTTCCTCTTCCTCGCTATCCTCATCCTTCCTGTACAGGAAATACTGAACAAACACCCCAGCATCGAGCAACAACGTGCCAAAGCTCCCCAGCAGCCAGCTCAAATTCACGGCGATGTAGCGTTCATAGATGCTCCAAGCCTCCCCTTCCCGACAACGGTTTGGCTTCTTGCACGCAGGCTTGTACGCCACGATGCTCAAGACATAGGTCAGGTTGCCAATGCAGGCGAACAGGAAGAAAAGCATGGAGATGCCGTCGGTGGACTTGCGGCGGTAGTTGAGCAAGAGCTGCGGGATGCGGGAGCCGAGGTACAGCGCGGCGCAGATGTAGCCGAAGATCTGGCCCCAGAGGTTGAATTGTAGCGGTTCCGACGACGGCTCCGTCGGTGGGGGCGTGGTCGCACCGGGGCGCGTTGTGGAGAGCCACCAGCCGAAGACGCCCGAGGCGCAGACGAGGATGATGATGCCAACGTTGAACAGTACGGCTTGCAGCGTGGAGGAATTCTGCGTGCGTGGCGGGGGCTTGTTGGGCGCTGAACTGGGGTCGTCGTGCAGTGGGGTTGCGGGCGAGAGATGTGAGCTGGAGACGGAGAGGAAGCGCTCGCGGAAGGAATTTGCGGAGTGTGCGGACCCACGCCTACGTCCATCTGCGTCCGAGATCCTGGTTGGTGTGTGGGAACCGTTCCCGGGGAGGTCGTGTCTATCTCTCAACGACGGCGACAGGAGGGGTGCGCGTTCAGAAGGTTCATTGTCTTCTTCCTCTGACTCCTCTCTCGAGCTCACTCGGTCGGTGAGCCGAAAACCTTCGTACCAGAAGTACTGAACGAGCAGCACAATATCTGCAAGGGTGTAATACACGGCTAGGATAGTCATCGTCGGAAGCACGCCTTGCAAGACGGCACCAAAGATGTTGAAGAAATCACCCAGCAGCCATACTGTGATGAAGACAACGGAAAGGCCTTCTGCTGAACCCCTCTTCCAGTTCTCGATGATTTGCGGTGAAAAGACAACTACTCATTGGTTAACTGATATTTCTTGGAGCGCGAACAAATGAAGAAGGTGACCAGGTCGGTCCACCGACAGTGTGCCAATCCAGAATCAACAGTAACATAGCATCAACATACCTATCCAACAAGCAATGGAAACAGATCCGCATATCTGACTGATGGTATCGATATCCAGGCGCAAGCCCTGGGAAGGAGGAAACATTTTTGTCTATGACGTAGCCGTTCGCAATCTGAAAATGTCCGTCCCCTTCTACCACCTGTACCTCGCTCTTTCCTAGTAGGGATGACCCAATGCGAATTCTTGTGCTGCCTGGGAGTGGTCCAGTTACGTTGAAGCTGGAAGTGGCGTCTATGGTAGGAAAAATCGTGATGTGCCGATGACTCCGAAAGAATAGCGGGCTTTGGAGTAAGTGTACGCTACACTGTAAGTGCAATGCAAGCCCTTCAAGAAACTCGAATGCCGGAACAAGGATGGGAACCAATGCGCCTCAATGATGAGGCCGACGTGAGAGCACAGCGCCAAATTAACGGCGCAAAGTGCTTTCGTCCCGAAGTTGGAGCGGAGTGGCTAGATCGTTACATAATGCCAAGACACGAGATCTGGGGAAACCGTGCCGACAAGGATGCTCTTCGCGATGCAGGTACGCGCCGCACTAAACCTTTCCGGAAAGACAATTCAACAAGTCGCGTGCACTTTCATCGATCCCTCAGTACGTACATTTGTCAGGTCGTTTCATATGTGTTATCAATCGTTTTCATGCAGTATCTATAGTCTAAGGTGAGAGGCATGATTTGCCAAAGATTGCTATGCAGGAGCCATTGTCGCTATAGGCCGTTTTCCGCCTTGAACTTGTCCCAGGCTTCATTCAGCGTTGCGAAGACTGCAGCACTGATCATCTTCTGCTCTGTAGTAGCGGACTGAGATATCTGTGATCGCATTAGTGCGCCTGCGTTTGATCATCACAGCGCAGAAGCTTACCTTGTCAGGATGGACTTTGGCTATGGCCTTCATATAGATGATCTTGACCTTGTTCGGCATGACGAGATCGCCCATGTTGACCTTTTTCCACCCTGCTTCCGGCCATAGCACCTTGTCGAGCGATCCCAACAGCGCACGCAAATTGTCTGCTTTGGTGCCCTTCCAGGCGACGAGCTTGGCATCGACTGAGTCCGAGAGCGCGAACTTTTCGTCATCCGCTTTCTCGGCCGCAGCATTTGCAGCCTTCAGCTTCTTGACAGCTTCAGACTCCTTGGCTGGACCAAGGTCCGACATGGCTGAAGGTTTCGGTGGCGGTCTCCGGACAGGTGTTCGTTTAGGCGCCGTAGATTGCTCCTCGCCGCCCGCAGCCTTCTCACAGCGATTACGCCCCTGGATACTTATAGACCCCCCGACGCCTGCCTCAACTGCTTCTTTCCAGACTTTGCCGGCGTCTGCCCACTTCTCCATGTTCTCGAGCGCTTCGGCTTTTCGCATGAGAGCCTTGCCATAGAATTCTTTCATATCTTTGTCAGGTTCGGTCCCCCCCACAATTATTTTCTCACCCTCACCCCTCGAGACTCCGATAATTTCGAGCGCAGAGTCTGCATCAGAGATTGCGGCTTTGGGATCGCCCACTTTGATGTTGGTAACGGCGCGGTTACACAATACAATGATCATGACTGGATGAGCTGCAGGAAGGGCACCGATGGCGGAAGAATAAGCAGCGTGCGCAGCCGCATAATCACCCCGCTTGAAAGCTTCGGATCCTTTCTGTCGATAAGATGCTGATTGATTGAGCGCTGAAGATGAGGCAGGCGGAATCCGACGAGGTGGTGCTCTCGGTCTTGGGGGTGGAGGGGTGACCGCAGGGCTTCTAGGTTTCGGTGCAGATTGCGTTACCTTGAGGAAAGGATTGTTCGACTGTGCAGGTGTGGGTTGTCGGGATGCTGAGGTGGGCGGTGAGGGGGCTGGTTGCTCAGAAGAGAAAAGATCGGGCTGAGGCGTGGTTTTCTTTCGTCGCGACGGACTCACATACGCCTGCGGGCTCTGCCCCTCAAAGTCCTGGCGAGTTAGTTTGTGAGCAGGCCGTTTGTCTACAACCTGTTGACGCATTGCTGGAGACTGGGAGGCCAGGCGGTCTGGGCGTCCGTTACGAGAGTCTTGTCGCAAGTCGTGCTGCTCTCGTCTCGGTCGCACAGGAAGCGGCTCTGGATCTTGATGTGCAGCAAATGGTCGTGGCGGCTTGGTCGGTCGCCCACCAGCTTCCAACATCATAGCTTCATCCGTGACATCAGCAGCAGGTGCTTTAGCCCGCGATGGATTCGCAGCTGTAGCCTGGGCGTCTCTCATCCATTTAGGTATATTGGGGTCGCCGTCTTGTTGAAAGTCTGCAACTGCCCTTTGCGCTTTCTTTTGAGTTGTCTTCCAGAACGAATTTGCCGACTTAAAGAAGGTGCTTCCTATATCAGATGCGAGCTGCGAGACGTCCTTTTCCTGTCCTTGCCTTTCTTTGCTACGTTGGCCAGACCGGCTTCTGCTTTCTTCATCTCGCATCCAAGCGGGAGTGGCACCACCAGTACTCGAATCACGAGTCTTTTGCCTGGGATCACTACGTCTCGGCCGCTCGTCCAGTTCATCCGGGCTATGCCGCGGCCTTTGTTGACTGTGATCTAGGGTCTTCTGCTTAGCTTCCGCATGCGCCTGATTTAGAAGCCAGCCAACGGCCGCTTGAACATCCAAACCAGACTCTGTCGTCGCCAGAGCGATGGCTGATTTCTCAGCGGGAAATCCCATATCAACAAGTTCAGTAACAGCTTTGTCGTGTGGACTGGCAGTAGCTGGTGTCGATTGACGTGGAATCGAGGGTTCAAAGTCGGGTTCCGGTGCAGGTTTCGTCTGGAATTCGGAGACAGGTTTGCTGAGCAGGCCTAGTATATCGTCGTCTCCCGCAGATGCCGACGCAGGTGGAGGTTCACTTGTTGACTTCTGTGCCAACCGACTAAGGCCGAACATATCATCATCATCGTCGTTCACGAAGCTGTTGTTCACAGCGTGTGGTGCTGGGGTATGGCCTCGTGAGCTATACGCGCCATTTGCTGGTGCACTGCGACCGCTGTCGAAAGACGGAGGCGGGAAGTGGCTGGACGCTTCTACGGGAGCGCCAGAATTGAAAGCGGAGAGGAGATCATCGTCGGCCGGGGTAGCTTGTACGGGACGCTTGATGAAGGTGTCGAGGCCAGCGAAAGGCTTGTTGATGGCACTTGAGAGGTTCTGCCTGGCGGAATCGTTTGGTGTAGGGCGGCGAAAGCCAGCAGCCGAGGGCTCAGGCGTGCTCGTCCCACTGGCTAGATTATCCAAGAAGGCCGAACCCGATGCACCGAAATGCGCATCATACTGCTTCTGCCGCGCCGTCTCCTGGCGCTGCTTCTCTTCTTGCAAATAGCGCTGCCGTTCGGCAAGAGAGAGGGCGCTCGTAGCAGGCTTGGAGTTGTTACCCGCGATGAGGTTGGCGAAGCTATCGTTCGCAGGGGTTGCAGGCTTGGAGGGCGGCTTGAACGGTCGACTTCCTCCACTGGCAGCTCCGGCACCCGACTGGTGTGCAGACAGAGAGAGGGGTGTGGAGCGGCCGGAGAGCTGGGGCGCGGGGCTCTGGCGGAACGGGGGAAAGGCGGTCGGCGTGCTCGACTGTTGTTTGGGAGAGGCCGACCAGTCAAGGCCGGCGAGATCGTCCATTGTGTGCGAGCGAGAGAGGTGTGTCTGTAGGAATAGCTTCAGGGGCGGACTAGATCATTGCAGCGATTGTTGGGCAGGACAAACGCCAGCGTGTTGTATGTCGTGCTCTGAGCTTCTTCGGAGAGGTGGCTGTGGCGGTTCGTTCCAAGCCACAGTCAAGCCCCACCCCGCCCAGGAGCCTCTGTTTTCCTCTCGACGCAGGGGAGACTAGACCCGATACGAAACACGACACTCGGGCAGTGGTGAGCAGCATGTTGGCAGCAGCGTACGCCATTTGCAAGGGCACAGCACAGCGCAGCTTGACGCGCATCGACCAGGACATGTGGCATTCGATGGTATGTATCCTTTGATGGGGATGAAAGTGGACGTGGTTAACGTTGGCAGCTGCCGTGCCCGAGCAGTGAGCACGATGGCGAACTGCTTCCTTCGCTGCGACACAGTCACAGTGCACAACAAACATTCCAGCCACGTATTGAGCCGGATCGACATCAGCTTGGGCTTCGGATGCTGCCGTAGGAGTACACGGTAATCCCGGATGAAAAAGTCGCCCGTCAGTCATGGGCTCCATACGGCTCACCTTTCGCGCCTGGTCAGCGGCATGTAGCGCACCTTTTATGTAAACGCAGGGGGTTGTCCAGGACCACGTTAGTCTGCGCCGGAGCAACATGCCGCGAATTGGAACGATTCCTTCAGGTTAACGCGTGGTCAGTGGGAGTGATGTACGAGCACGGTCGCGGTTTCGCGGATACGGGCGCCAAGCCATGGTCGACTCTTGTCAAAAGCTTTCTGGAAACTTTAGAACGGCGCAGCGTCCAGAACCTGCGGGCGTACTTTGCTGACTCGTGGGGCGCTACCCTACTCAGTGCTGTGGTGATTGGGGATGTGACGGGCGGTGACATTGGCCGCCTCGCCGACCATGGTCTGGAAGGCTCTGGGGGGGCTCTGGGGGAGCTCACGGCAGTCTGCAACATTGGCACTTGCGAGGTGGTTGCCATGCTGCGAGGCTGAGATGGGATTGTGGTTCAGAACCCCGGCCCTCTTGAGCTTCCCGCAGCCATGGCGCCAGTGCCAGTGCCAGGGCCAGTCCCTAGCATGCGTCCTAGAAGGCTTCGAGGCCTTCGCAGCGACTGGACCTTCGCAGCGACTGGAAATGAAATCGGCCCGTTGCCCTCTCTCGACTCGCACGGCTCGGAGCCGGGACGCAGTGCGCCGCGGAAGGATCATGTCCAGGACAGCTAGTCTAGTCAGTTTGCCGACCAGACGTCGTTTGCATGTTGCCCGAGCAGATCAGACGTTGCCTCGCTCGGCATATGGTTCGTCGAGGGAGAGGCTGGACTGGTGTTGGGACACGCTCGACAGCTGCGCAACGCTGGAGGGTGACGGTGACGGTGACGGTGGCAGTAGAGGAGGCACCAACCACGACTGCGATGCCAGTGCCATTGTCAGTGCCAGGCAGCGATGGGAGCATGGCGACCACGACTTCGGGCTGCCAGTGCCATTTTCCATCTGGCACCCCTGACCTGGCGGCTGCGCTTGTGTAGATGAGCTCCATCGCAAGCGGCACGACCAGCCTCCCGTCCCTCGCAGCCAGCTCCCGCGCCCTGCCCTGCCTGCCTGCCTGCCTGTCCTGCCCTGCCTGTCCTGCCCTGCCTGTCCTGCCCTGCCCTCTCCTCCTTACCCTCCCCTCCCTGCCTGCCTGGTGCTAATAATCAGTATCGGATGAGCTGCAACCTGCCCTGCCTGCCCTGCCTGCCCTGCCTGCCTGCCGACGGCCCAGACTCTACCCCCGTCAGATTTCCCTTCCCTCGAACAGGCGTCCCGGACTGCTGCGCCCGTTGCAGGGACTTTCTGAGACTCTGGTCCCCGCGACCTCTCCACATCTGTCTGTCCATTCCCACCAGTGCTCGCCTTCGCCCCCTGTCACGTCTACGCGGAGCCAAGCAGCCTAACCGCAGCGCACTGACTGTGTGGCCCGTTCACGAACCCGCCTACGCCTACGCCCGCGCCCGCGCCCACGCTCACGCCCGCGCCCACTTCGAAGCGCGAGCTCCGGCTTTCCTTGTGCACTTGCCGGGCTTCACACCTCTCGACTTCTCTCGCCAGCGAGCAATCCCCCTTCCTAGCATTCTCCCCACCCCCAGGCTACGACAATGGGTCTGTTCAGCAGAAAGAGCTCCAAGCCCGCAATTGCTCCTGGCGGCACCCAGCCGAACATGAGCAATGGCTCGCTCAAGTCCCCTGCGCCCTCCACTGCAAATGGGAAGTCGCGCATGAGCTTCCCCGACGTGCCTCTGCCCAGGGCCCCCGACCCAACCCTGGACCCCGCCGCCTATCTGCGCAGCATCTACGCCGTCCGCGAGAGGACCCGTCTGGTCCTGGAGAAGGCGAGGAAGAACCAGCTGAAGCACTTTACCGTTGACATGGACAAATTCCAGGACACGGCCACGTACGTGGTCGCAATCATCAAGGCAAGACGCCACCACTCCGAGCACTTGGCCATGGCTAACTTTACTTTCAGCGCGATTATGCTCCCGACTACGCCTCCATCCCCGCTCACGGCCGGTGGCAGCATTTCGATGTGGGTGGCCGACCACGTGTTGACCAGCTCATGGCCTCGTGGCCCTCGACCGTCGATAACCAGGAGCGAACGCGCCGCTTGATTGACCTCTTCCTCGTCTCTGTGCTTTTGGACGCTGGTGCGGGCACAAAATGGCAGTACCGCAGCAAGGAGTCTGGGAAGGTCTACCGCAGGAGTGAAGGATTGGCCGTAGCTAGTCTGGAGATGTTCAAAGCGGGCATCTTCAGCAGCAACCCCAATGAACCCTGCCAGGTCGACAGCGCGGGGCTGAAAAAGCTCGACATCGGCGTACTAGCGCGAGGGCTCCAGGTCACTGAAGCCAACGTCATCGACGGATTGGAAGGGCGCGCGGGTCTGCTTATGCGACTGGGCGACGCATTGCAGAACCAAGAGGTTTTTGGGCTTGAGGCCCGTCCTGGCAACATGCTTGGTAAGTGCAAAAGGGACCACTAGATGTGCTCAAGCTGACTTTTCGCAGACTTCCTGCTCTCGCACCCTTCAACACAAGCCTCGTCTGTGCCCATCATCCCTCTTCCCACATTGTGGAACCTTCTTATGGACAGCTTGGCTCCCATCTGGCCCGCAACCCGCACGCAAATTGACGGCATCTCGCTCGGTGATGCGTGGCCGTGTTCAGTCATGCCTTCGCACCCTACGCATCCCTGGGAAAACATTGTGCCATTCCACAAGCTCACCCAGTGGCTGGCCTATTCGCTCATGGTTCCGATGACCAAGTTGCTCAACGTGCACTTTGCCGGCGCCGATCTCCTCACGGGACTGCCAGAGTACCGGAACGGTGGTCTCTTCATTGACACCGGCCTGTTGACACTGAAACCAGAAGACGCGAAGCGGGGTCTGGCCCAGTACCAGCGAAACGCACAGAACAAGGGACAGCCGAGCATGGAAGTAGTGCCACTCTTCACAGCAGACGACGATGTCATTGTGGAATGGCGCGCTGTCACAGTCGGCTTGCTCGACGAGCTGCTGGTGGAGGTGAACTCCCTGCTGGGATTGAGTGGTTCGAACAAGATAAACTTGGCCCAAATGCTGGAAGCAGGCAGCTGGAAGGTAAGTTGAGCCCATGGCTGTACATGTTGTATTCAAATTAACGTGTGACAGGGCGGCCGCGAAATTGCTGAAGTGTCGCGACCCAACACCAAGGAGCCACCGATCATGATCCTATCCGACGGCACTGTTTTCTAAGATACCCTCGTCCCTTTCACTTTCCTTACTCGTCGAGATGCCGAGTTGCATTACCTTCCTTGCAAAAATTACGATTGTGCTAAGCGGCGGCACGTAGCCGGTTCCGCATGTCTACCGTGGCCTACCCACAGTCCCACTCGATTCCAAGGGTGCGCGGACCAACCGACGAACCATGATCTGCACGGTCGCTTGGAGATTCCTCCATTCCTGTTCATATGTTCTTTTTCTTTATTCGGGACCTCGGAATGCTCCGGCCCTGGTTGTGGGATATTCCGGCACCGGCTTTTTGCGTAATCACCTTCGGCGCCTTGCACCATTTACCCACATCGTGCGCAACTTGTCGGAAAATTTCACATGCGATCTTTATTTCTTCTGCTTCTGGGCATGTATCATCTTAGGGCAACATTAAAATTCATCAAGTGGAAATAGGAGAGGGCAATTCAGGGTACCTTTATTGGCAATGTAGTAGATTAATAAGTGGATGAAGATCTTCGGGCTACGCCAGTCTATCGGATGGATCCAAACGGAACATTGGAAGAAAGAACTTTTGTGGGAGAGGAACACGCGCGTTGCGTGCCTGTTCGAGAAGAGTATTTGCATATCCCATAGGCGGCCCGGAGATACAAGCTGGCCTTATACACTCAGCAATATTTAAGACCTTCACCTGTACGGAGCGAATACACAACACAGTGTTGACCATATGTCGAAGTCAGAAGGGTTCTGAAGAGCTATCAACAGCTGTAGTCAGCAGCACATGCCTGTAACTGACAACGTGTAGAGCCTTCGTGAAGCCTGTCCCTTGCATTGTTTGCATCTGCGTTAACTCAGGGGTAGACTGTCCTCATCCCGGCGGATCTCCGGTCCGTTGCCGAGCCGTTAGCGCGGCTTCCGCTTCCGCGCCGACCCCGGCAACGCTATGCCGAATGAAGCCTCGGGACCTCACGTGCCTGGGGCGCGGGCGAGGCCGCTATCTGGAGCTGATGGTGCACGTCACTCACCGAGCTTTCCCCACAGCGGCTCGAAATCAGAACACCTTCTCCACCGTCCTTTCTATTCTGCGTTCACAGCAATACATCGCCGAGCTTACTGTTGAGACAAACGCGGTGTTGTGCGCGACGATCGCAATTGCAGCACGAGGAGGGATGAGAGCTCGAGAGACACAATGAACACAACGAAGAGGCAGAAGCAGCGCAAGGTGCTGCTCATGGGCAAGAGCGGCGCGGGGAAGTCGTCTATGCGCAGCATTGTGTTCAGCAACTATGTGGCCAAAGACGTGAGGAGATTAGGCGCGACCATTGATGTGGAGCACAGCAATATCAAGTTCATGGGGAACCTAATGTTGAACCTCTGGGATTGCGGAGGGTAAGAACGCCTCGGCTTCCTTCTTTCTGAAGCGCATTCAGCAGCGGTATAGAGCCTCGGAAGAGCATTCGTACTGACGGGGTGCACAGGCAGGACGGCTTCGTGGAAAATTATCTTACGCACCAGCGCGCCCACGTCTTCAGCTCCGTCGCAGTCCTCATCTTCGTCTTCGATATCGAGTCCCGCGAGTTCGCCGCCGACGTGATTTCCTACTCCTCCATCATTCGCGCCCTCGCCGAGCACTCCCCCTCCGCCGCCGTCTTCGTCCTGATCCACAAAATGGACCTCGTCCAGGCGCGCCTGCGACAACAGCTGTTTGACGAACGCACGGAATACATACGTTCCGCATCCGAAAGCTTCGCGCCGACGGTAGAGTTCTTCGCGACCAGTATTTGGGATCAGAGTCTGTACAAGGCGTGGACGCAGATCATCTACTTTTTGATTCCGAATGCCAGGAGTATCGAGGGTTTGCTACGGGAGCTGGCCGAGGTGGTGGAGGCGAGGGAGCTGATCTTGTACGAGCGAACGACGTGCCTGATGGTCACGCATGTGACGCGGGACGTGGAGGCGGAGAATCCCTTCTCGGACCGGTTCGAGCGCATCTCCAGCATCCTGAAGACGCACAAGCAGAGCATGGCGTACGTTTTCTCTCGTCCTGCAAGCACCCTGCACGTGTGCCCAGCACGTTGCTAACAACCACGGTGCACAGAAAACACACTGGCATCCCCGCCGGCAGCGCAAACTTCGCCGAGATGCAGATCAAAACCGGACGCTTCATGTTCTTCATCACGCGGCTGACCGAGAACACCAACCTCGCCGCCGCCATCCCGCCCAGCGAGCAGGTCTTCAACGCCGCGCGCATCAACATCGCGCTGGCCAGGCCCCGGTTCGCGGAACTGGACATCGCAAACAAGCCGCGCCCTGCGGTGCAGCAGGCCTTCGCCCACAGTGCAGATAGCGGCTGGGAGGGCAGGGAGAGGGAGAGCGCGGCTGCGGGGTTCGAAGGGTAGCATGACGCCTTCAGCAGCAGTACCGTGGGAGTAGTGCTAGAGACGGACTTGTAGAGGGGTCCCCCTGGGCGCAGACGGTGTTTGTGATACCCAACTTCTTTGTCGTTAGATCAGGACCAATTGTAAAGCCTTGTTGAGAGACTCGCTGACGGGCTGTGGATGTTAAAGTACCCAGTGAGGTGGTCTAATCGAGTGTGGTGTACCCTAGGTCATGCAACTCGCGAATGGTTAGGTACGTGTGGTCAGGAGCGAGGGGCGACTTGGGTATTGACGAGAGACGGTGCTGTGCAGGCGAGCAAAACCCATGAGCAGTTCCACGATGGCCGAACTGGGTAGAGATCCATTTCCTTGCGACGTATACAAAAGAGCGTGTGTATGGCTGCACAACGGATGCGGCGGATGCCTTGCAACTTTGACGAGTTGCGTTCCAGACTCGCTGGTTGCACTCACCCCATCTAAGTTGGAAGCGTGGGCTTTAGTTAACAAAGGGAAGAGATGCTTCGAGGGTTCGTCAGAAGCAGTTGAGAGTCGGCATATCAAGCTGGGCAAAGGGTTCGTGAGAGGAGAGGGGGTAAACCGGGTTTGGTTGAGCATCGCAGAAACTCAGAGACGGACGCTGTTCTATGGCGAGGTAGCATCTGGTGGACATCGGGCCGGTTGTGATCAGGGTCGTCTTGCGAATCGTGGTGCCGATGTGGGTCTACGGTACTGTACCTACACACTGCGAGCTCGTTTCCACGGCCTTGCTGTGACTGCACTGCACTGCACTGCAACGTCGAAGTAATCTGCGCTGTGCTCCAGATGCACACTATCCATTCTAATCGCCTACGATGCGGGCTCGGTCTACGGGAAAATCCTGCTCAGAATTCCCGGGACACTGCACACTGCCTAGATGTCCCACCCAAGATGTGTCCGAAGCAAACTATCACTCAGCACATGTCATCCACACGTGCTCGAGCGCATCGCATTCCAGAAGCCCTCAGAAGCCTCCGCGACTCTTCTCCCATCCTTGACCCCTTGACTATAGTTTCCGTTTGTCCCTGAAACGCTTCGCCCTCGCGTGTGTCCCATAGCATTGGTGTTCCGACATTCACACCCTCTCACGCGCCGTCGAAACATATGATTTACTGCTTATGTACTGTTCGGGCTCTGTATGCGATGAGGCTCAGATCACTACTGTGCGGTGCAGGGCAATAGGAACGCTTTCATGCGGACAAAAGGCATTGATGAGCAAAGCACAGGTCGTACAAAAGAAGCCATAGTAGGTTCGTGCTAACCCCGCCGATCAATCCTTTTTTCGGATATTTTTGCGCAGGTCCTGCCCATGATGATCTCCGGACACCCACTTTTGGTGAACATATACCTAATACACGCCGTGTATTACAAGATAGCATCCGCGCCATGTCGATACCTGGAAACCCGACCCCGAAAGAAATGGTAGTAATCGACCGAGGAGAAAGAAAAGGGCGGACGAAGGAAAAAGGAAGAAAATCGGACGGTTCGTGTCCGGGCCATTATATAGTACACGTTAACATTACACGGAAGCCACCAATGGGAAACGTTTCAGACCGTGGAAATTCTCGGGAAGGTGGGAGGATGGGAAGATGAATCAGATAACATGTCGTCATGCTGCTATCCGGCGTTGTGGTAGAGCGTCGGGTGGGCGAATACATCTCGTGCGGTCGATCTCATGCAAGGCTTATGCCCACGTGCAAATCGGTGTGCGGGAACACCCATATGTCGCGCTGTAAGCGCATATGCGGGAGACTCCAAAGGAAATCACGGGCTGCGTGGTTGCAGGCGGTGTAGGTTGTGCGCGCAGTGTGAGGTCGCTTATTGGCGGATACCATAGTTGAAGCAGGCATTGCCAAGACGAGAATACCACTCCACGTCCCGTGAACCCATTGACGATCTCAAACGCAGCTGCCGTTGGCTATCCGTACATCATTGTAGTTGCTCCATTTGGCCACGATGCTTTCGAGGGGTCTCCATATTGATTGGGGACTACCGGATTCGCGCCGGTTGCTCTTGCATGACAATACAGACGGTCGCTTTACGCGGTCCGCCTGCCATCCGTAAGCCTATTCAGAACTTGAAACACTAGCTGCTGGTCCACTTTGTACACAGCATCGTCGTTCCCGAATGCGGCCTCCAAGCTTTCGGACTGTCTCCAGAATTGTCCAAGCGTACCGTTCCGGACACCCTGCTCTTCTTGCATAGCGGTTTTCGTAAGTTGCTTCAAGCGGTTCGCCACAACCTTGTGTTGCGTGCGAGCCGATGCCCAAAAGGTTGCGAGCTCTTCAAGGCATGAGCTCGCCATGCCAAGAGTCTCGATCAGGCTCGGAATACTAGCGACCGTGCCGGCGGCGGTAACGACATCGATCGAAAGCATGAGGGCGTAACCAGGGAAGGGTGTGGAGAAGAGGAACTCCGCAGCGGCAGTCGAAGGTAGACGTTGGCGGCGATGCTCCGGCGCCAGCGAATGCATCATATGCACAAAACCGATTGCATGATAGAAGGCCTGTTCGACATTGCGGGCGACCTTGTCAGGTGACATCGCTGACAAGCGAATGTGGCGATTAAGACGAACCATGGTGGTGCAATAGAGAGCGTGAAGGGAAATGAAGGACCCTGCAAAGCCTTCGACGATACTGTTGTCCAGGTTCTGAGGAGTGTACTGCAGAGTAAGCTACTATTAGTACATTTCTCAATCGAAAACACGCTAGGAACTCACCCTGAGATTGGCCGGTAGCATGTCAAGCCATGCATCCAGTCGCTCATACGTCTTGGCGTAAAAGGCTTCATAGAGTTGCTCATAGCTGGCTCTGGGGCGATGAACGGCACGGCTAGTGAAAGTCACAACATCGCCCCAGATCGTGGATATCAAGATCAAGTAGGCCATGTGTCCAAGGGAAGGGCCGGAGTAGGCTTGACGGTTCAGAATCTCAAAGTCGAACATAGGGGTATCACAGGGAGTGGATTCCTCGAACATGTTTTCCAAGCAGGGGAGTCGCAGGAAAGTGTCCTCAATATTGATAACGCAAAGGGTGCCACCGCAGAATCCATTGTATCGCTGTTGGTGCATTAGGTCAGGATTGGTGGTTGCCGTAGACGCAGTTGAACTTACATCCATCAAGAATCCGGACCAGAAGGTGCGACGGCAACATTCTTCCAGGGTCAAGCGGTCGAATCCATAAGGCGTATCGGCAGCAGTCTCTGGTAGCTCCTTGATTCCGTCCTCGGAGTTAAGCTTCAAGGCACTGAGAGCACGCAGCCCAGCTCCACAGTAATCCCATGCTTCCTGTGACTTGCCACGAGCAAAGTTGTACAGACCCAGTATTAAGCGACTCTGGCATAATTGTAAGGTGAACCTGCCAAATCGCTTTTCCATGGCATATGCAGCAACAGCAGCATACCATTTACCAGCGCCGCGCTGTTCAGCGTCGATGGAGAATATGGACCCCATGGCAAGAACAGAGTAAAGAAGCATAAGATGGTCCTGGCTCTTCTCCCGGTTGGTCTCCACCCAGGTGAGGAAAGGCCGGCGAGGAAACATTCCGTACGTTGCACGTCCAGCATGGAGGAAATAGAGATCCAGAAGGTGCATGGTGAGCCTTGAGTCGCTATCGTAAGGGTCCTGCTCCCATTGCATGGCCAGTTGCTCTTGGTGCGATCCTCGTCTGAGATCATCCGGGTCTTGGTTGTTCACTGATCCACTCCAATCCGAGTCCATCGAGTGCACCGACATGTCTCTTGACGTGGCCACTGAATTTGGTCGAAAGGTTTGAGGCTTAAAAGATGATCCAGTCGAGTTCCAAGCGTCAACTGGTTTGGAGTATTGTTGATCAAGAGATTTGGATTTGTCGGGTCCAGCCACCGGACTTATGAGTTCGGTCGACTGGTTCTTAAACAGTACTAACGATGATGACGGCGAAGTCTCTCCCGAGGCATTGTTCATGCCTGGCTGATTCAGGCCACTACGTCCAGTCAGTATTTGTCACATGAGCACAAGTGAATGCATGGTTAGGTGTTCCGGATAGGTTGGTTTCATGCAAATTGGGAAAGTGGTCGAGAAGAAGTGTAGCACACAAACGGAACATCAACTTACCCCAGACAAACCCGCTGTGATTTGGCGCACTGGTGGCATTTTGGATAGCCAGGCTCACACTTAATCTTCTTCTCGCGACATGTGAGACAGGCTTGTGCGAGGCGCTTTCTCGGCTTGCCAGCTTTCGTAATGCCCCATGACGGATTGACCGGTTCTCCATCAATAACAACGCGACAATAACTTCCGTCGTCGAAGACATAGCATAAGCCTTCTCCAGCCACTTGTTGCTGGCCTACACAATGCTTCGATCGTATTGGCGCGCGTGACGATCCTTCAGTTCGTCTCCGTACTGGCTTGCCCATGTCCATGGGATCATCGTGAAGTTGAGCAGGGCCCGAAAAAGCTCTTCCTGGTTCTGAGCATGCACTCAGTGCGGAAGTGGTCGAAGGCGGACGGAAGATCTTATCAGAAGAGATGCCAATGAAAGTCTGGGACCGGTGAGCGGGACCAGAGGTCGAGAAGGCGGGTGGTTGGCTGTCGGTGCTGGTGGTGTACGAGGCATGACGATGCACGGGTGGTATTCGAGAAGGGAGAGCATAACTCTCCGGGAGGTCGTGGCTGTAACCGTCGGAATCATGCCGTCTTTTCAAGGTCGGGCTCGCGGATCCGTATCTCCCAGCGGTGCTATGGAATAGCTGTTGGCCACCAGGCCGCAGGAACTGATCAGAGGCTTTGCTTTCGAGTAGCTCTGGCTCAAGGAGGGTTCGCAGGCTTGGTAGCTGCTGCGCATGATTTTGATTTCCCTGGGAATCCCGGGAGGGACGCTGTTGCGATGAAATTTCGGGCCGCGATGGTGCAGCACTGGGTCTTTGGTAAGGACTGTCAGATGCATATGGATGAAAATGCGCTTGCCGCGAAGGTATACTAGGCAGGCGGTTCATGTCTGCAAGCATAGTTGGGGGAGGTGAAGATGGACGGTCGAGGGCCGAGGTGGGATGGGTTCCACGATACATTGGCTGGCAGGCCACATGGAGCGATAAGGAACAATACAAAATATAAACTAGGGCACTTTGGAGATGCAGGCACGGGTTAAGGTCGACTCTGATGCAGGCACGGAACCAGCTCGTTGTCAGACAGCCGGAGACATGGAGGCAGTACTCGCAGGAGAAGGTCGGGAAGGTGGCCAGAGGACCGCAGAAGCACGATTGCGTGCGTCTGTATTGTAACGAATTCCCGCACTGAGGTCTGCAAGATGGCAAGGTTCAGAGAAAGAGCCAACGGAAGTCCCCAGTCGGTGCAGGGCTGATGTCCACCCCTCCGGCTACTCCTGGACGACAGCCGAAGAGGCATGTACGGGATGTGCGTGTAGGAGCAGCACCGCAAGGCCTAAGCTCGGGAGGAGTGACAGGCACAGACTACAGTTTTGCGGCACGGCTCCTGGGCCGGAGGCAGGCTGGGCGCAGGAGGAAGGTCGACCCAGCTGGCTCGGGGACGGCAAGGAAAGATGGCAATATTGGTGATGGGCTACTACCGGGTAGCCGTGCAAGATGAAGACGGGAACCCATGCGAATCCGTGCTCCGGTAGGGACGGCGGCCAGCTGAACAGGGCGACGGGCAGGGCAGGTGGGCAGGGCAGGTGGGCAGGGCAGGGCCATTACCCTAGTGAACTAAGTTCTGCCAGGAACATGGACGTGGAGCTCTTGGTGTTTGAGCGCCGAGTGAGCACTTCAGCATGGCCAAGGGGGGCAATATTGGCGACGATATCGTGTGCTTGGGGTGTGTCTGGCCGACGCGTAGGGTGCAGGTAGGTGCAGGCAGGTGCAGGCCGAGGTAGCATGCAAACTTTGGTGGCATGCGGACTTGGGTGCGCGTGGCGGTTGGGATGGGCTGCTCATGGCTCCGCCCTCAGATCTCGCTCCAACAACGGCCTCGGGCGCTGGCCAACCGCGAGCGCTGCCGCAGCCACTGGTGCCGATCATGCAGCACAGGCGGGATGCAGCGAACAGGCTCCATGTTATTGTGTATTGCGGCAAAATCCGGCAAGAAATTGCTGCTGCAGACGGGCGTGGATGGAGAGCGGCGGGCCCCAATAAGCTTCACATAGATTAGTTTCAAAGTGCCCCAACGCACGCATTCTCTGACTGCGCGGCGGCCTGAACGCATGCACGTCGGCGTGCTCGTCAGTTGCGTCTGGAGAGCAGCAGGGGGCCCCGCAGCACGGCACGCCGCGAGATTGAGGGCGCTGAGATCGTGGAGCGGGTGGGGTGTGGACGGTTCGGCAACAGGCAAAAGCGGCGTCAAATCGTTCGGGAGCGCATCCAAGAGCCGTCCGTCGAGTGGAGATAGACCCCAAGAGCATCCCCGTCGTCTTGCTTGCATTTCTGGGACGCATGCATGCATGCCACTTTATGCGCATGCCAGCGGATAATAGGCCCGCTAAGCACACTGCCTCCAGCCTCGGGTCCTGCGATACTGTCTTCGAAGTAGCGCCTCCAGGCCGAATCGACAGTTTGCCTACGCGAGGGTGGTGCCGGCCTATCGAAGCGGCAGGCGGCGCGGCCGGGCAACTCAGGTGCCGGCTGTCACCATCGTTAGTGGCCGCCACACATCGTCAGGGCATCCTTTGCTGTGCCTGTTGTGCAGCTGGCTGTTGCAGCGTGAAGGAAGCGTGAAAGCGAGAGCGAACGTCTCCGGAGCGGTGCCGGCAGGCGAGGCAGCGGAGATGGCCGTTGAGCAGCGTAGGAGGTAGTGGATTGGCCTGAACCGACGACCTGTTGCTGTTACTGTTGTTGCTGTTGCTGTTGCTGTTGCTGCTGCTGGTGGTGCTGCTGGTGCTGGTGCTGCTGGTGCTGGTGCTGGTGCTGTATGAATTTCATCGAAAGTGTCCTCTCCATCCTTGGTTGCTTCTGAAAGTCTAGGCCCGCGCTTAGATATATCACGTGATCTCAAATGCCAAGCCCCCTGCGAAACTAGAATCTTACGTTCTTGTCAACGCGCCCCGTCGTCTACTACGCTCGCCTCCCAACCTCCAAGTATTAGTGCCGTCATAATACAATATACTCGCGATGACGTCGGGCGGTGTCGAGGTTGGCCAGAAGAGCCCTGCGCCCGCCGCAGCTGGCGACGAGCCGAAAACCGACGCGGCAGCAGCCCAGGACTACAATCCATCTGCTCACGACACAGACTCAGACCTGAGCGACTCGCTTCCGAGGCGGCGTAGGTCCTCTAGTCACGACCGGGAGATTGCGAACGCTCTGCAGGCCAACGGCGAGCAGGCGTTGCCCTATGACGACGAAGCGCCTCCGCTGCCCGACGAAGCCCCCCCGGAGGACGATGGATGGACATATGAGTGGGATCACGGCGCACAGCGCCACTACTTCCACAACCGTCTGACGGGCAAGTCTCAATGGGAGAACCCTCGGCTGCCTGAAGCTTCCGCGACAGACTATGGATCGTACGACAGGTTTGCTAACAACTTATTACTATCTTGCTTGCCTTCTTATCCTAATCCGTGCCTGCCGCAGATTTGTGAACAGCTCCACTGTTGCCCTCACGACCAGCTCTGGCGCACCCGGCACCTCGTCACCACCTAAGCGCAAATATGGTGGTTACAATCCGGCTATTCATGGCGACTATGACCCGAATGCAGACTATGCTCGGGAGGCCGAAGAGGAAGAGGAAGAAGTCACCGTTGCCGCTGCCGGTCTTCCAGCACCCATTGTGGGAGACTATGCCACGACAGCCCAGTTCAATCGCTTCACAGGCCGCTTCCAGCAGGCCGGAATGAACCCAGAGTACCACAATGATGAGAACAAGAGCAAGCGCCAGATGAGCGCCTTCTTTGACGTCGACGCTGCAGCCAATAGTCACGACGGCCGCAGCCTGAAGGCGGAGCGACGCGGCAAGGCCCTGTCGAAGAAGGAGCTGCAGGCTTTCAAGAACAAGCGCCGTGACAAGAAAGAAGAAAAGCGCCGCGCCTGGCTTAGAGATTGAACTTCGGCGGTAAGAAAAAATGGAGTGGAGCGATAGTTTGATGACGACGATAACTAATGCCGGCCTTAGAGTGTATCATGGCCTCCGTCCACAAAGTTCCGGCGTGTCACTTGAGCCATGACCCAAGAACCACTGTATTTTGCCGGACACAAAGTCTCGGTGGTTCAGCCTCATGCTTGAAAAACCATTGCATTTGCATACCGAAAGACTCTGTATCAACAGCCCCGCGGATTTCTGCTTTCCTTGCGGCTACGTACAGGTTAGCAATCCGGGTGCCGCCTTGCTCGTTCCAGGGCAACGGAGGACCCCGACTTCTGACGAGGCACAGTAGCCTGATTTGTATTTGTCCGTGTGCTACGCCGCACGATACCAGGGCTTGTTATTCACGAGATGCATGCACCTGGCGTTACACGTTGGGCTTATAGCAAGCGGTTCATTTGAGCTTAAGAGCGTAGGGAGAATTTGCTTCTCGCTATCTGACCATAATCTCAAAACATCTTGTTCGAACATCATCGCCGCTGCTAGCGCGATCTCTGTAGATCTTGTGCATGTGGTCGTCCGAGTGTATTCGCCTACGCCACATCGACCTCTTTCGTCCTACATACGGGGTTCCACATGGTAGGCTCCCGGCCTCCCGGTGCTATAGTTCGGATCCTAATGTCCCCAAAAAGGTCGTTCAGTGGAGTAGGGTGTAGGGGTGCTGAGCAATATATGATGCTGGAATTGCGTCTACCCGGGGTGGTTCAACCGTCTTTTGAGGCGTCCTTGGTATCGAGGTTGTCCATTTGCCTTCTCACGTCTTCGACTGCACCTCCGGCACTCGTGCCTACGGAGCCGTTCAGGGCTGGCTCGCTTTGCGAATCGGCCCCCATTTCTCCGCCTGAGGATTCGTCCCTCTCCCCGATGCCCTTCTCCAACTCCTCGACCGCTCCCAGGAGCCAATCGACCACGTCGCCCTTGTCGTTGATCTCGGCTTCGAATACGGCGTCATGGCCGGCTCGGTTGATCATCGTGACGTCGGCCCCGGCCTGGATCAACAGCTTGACGCATTCGAGGTGTCCGTTGAGCGCAGCCCAATGCAGTGCCGTGTTGCCAGCGTCGTTTACCGCGTTGATAAGCCCCGACGCCGGCGCCGAAGCCTTGTCCGTTTCGAGAGAGAAGAGAAGCTTCACCGTGTCTGTCGTATGCAGTCAGCACCTAGCCCAGGGAGACTCAAAACACGTGTATGACAGGAGTGTTCGTACCGACATGTCCGTTCGCAGCCGCGTAGTGCAATGCTGTGTTCTTGGAGTAGGGATCTGCCGCGGCCGCGACCAGTTCGACTTTGGATTGTTTCGCCTGGGCTGAGACATGGGAGAGATAGGTCGACAGCTCAGCGACCTCGTTGGCACGCGCAAGGTACAGGATCTCGTCGACGGTGTCTTCGTTCATGGTGGCCGTCTTGTGTGTTTGCAAATGTACTGCGGAACCTGGCTGCCCTCCATCGCACCTGCCCTCACTCGAGAAATTTTTAGTGGGGGCGGGGCGCGCCTTGCAACGCTGCCGCTAGACCCAGCGTGGCTAAGCTGATCTGCCCAAAGCCGACCCGCACCCGCACCATGAGGTATCCGCCGCCGAGACACCAGCCATCCTCTGGTCATTCTTTTGGTCGTCTAAGCGACGTGTTTGCGGGCCTCATTGATTATCGGCTTGGTTGTCCTCGGATGTCCATGGGCGAATCCTTCCATCTGCCAGGCGGTCGGCCGCGCTGTCTCTCCACTATAGGGCGCAATCTGGCAGCTGTCTGCAATATACCAGCTTTCACGTACGTCAATCAGGACACCTGAAACCTTTTCAACCGCAACGCCCAGGTGTATTGGCACTCAAACTACCAACATTGGTTCCTCTTCTTCCTATCGCTTGTTCTCGATACTTTTTCACATTCCTCCTATCGGCCCTTTGGCGTTCGTTACTCGTCCTCGGTACTTGTTGACGCTCATCCTACGTTACGTACTTCTCAACCCTGGCCACTGCATATGCACGGCTTGCGTAGACGCCTGTCCTTTCAATATCTACCGAGCAAAGTCTGGCGGCAGATGCCAGCTGGCCCGTCCTAATGACGCATAGTCGATGCATCTCTCTCAACACTTCACTTTATGCCAGTGTAAGGTCACGACGTCAGATCTTGCAAGGTAGCCACCTCTATCCCAGCGCCAGCCGGCCTCGACTGCGACACCTAACCCATTGGCCCGGTCTGCTCCCGAGAGTAATTCGGCGTCATGAACCGGATGCGATGCATGGTCGACATCCTTCCTCCCACAGTTCATTCATTTATCAGTCTTGGCAACCTTTTGTTTCTCGGTTCTGCATCTCAGCAATCTAAATGGCCTGAGCCTCTTGATTAATATCGCAGGCATACCAATAGCCTCGCTACCACAGCAGACTCCAGCAGCATTACGTTCGATCCGTACACTTGCAGGATCGCCACTGAAACAATATGGCTCTATATAGTGGTTCATGGTACTACAGCTTCCCGTTGGTACTACAGCTTCCCGTTAGGTTCATGGTACAAGTCCAGCCCACGCAGCGCAGGAGCGGTGGATGTTCTGCAGGTACCGCCGCATCATTAGCCGAATTGGATCGCTCTGGAAGCGCCCGGGGGAACTCTGAGGGGACAGGGTCGCTGTACTCCGATGGTGCGGGCTATTGTAGATCATGAGCGTGCAGGAACAGACTCCCTACCTAAAGGCTAACAGGGGCCTATTCAGCCCAAATCTCCGTCGCACCGACTCCTGATATCCGGATGCCTTGCATCGACGCTCTGCTGCGCTACGCTAGTTCGTCTTCGTCGTTATCTTCCACTTCTTCGGACTGCGTGGGTCGAGTTGACCTTTGAAGACACGTTGTGAAAGGCCGCATCACCAGCCATTCACAGCTGAGTTTCGTGTTGCAGCTTCCACAGGTCAACGGTTCCAGATGATGCTGTACGGTATCAATGTCCACCACGATATGTCCACCACGATCATCACCTTCTCCCGCACGTGGCAGCCCTTGGCTACAGCCATGTCCACCTGCTCAACAACGCTGCTTTACGCTGCCCGAGCTGCCAAGACGGAAGCCGTGCGATCTATACTGCATTGTGCAGTTTTTTCTTTTTTTCCTTTTCTTCTTCTCTTTCGCGCGGCTCGTACGAAGAGCTGGATTTGGCGCACGGGAAAGTTGCCGCGCGATGGCTGAAACGTCAGACCCGGTTCGAGTGCCGTGGTGGCCGGCAGAAGTGATGTGCCGCTCCCACTCCCACTCCCACTCCCCACCCCCTCCAAACGGGCATCTGTCGGAGCGCACAAAACGGGGGGTCTTCGTGAAAGTGGGTTTCTGGAACATCGCCGTGTACGGGCTTCGAGGCGAGTTGCCCAAACGGGTCAGCGTCCACCGAACCGGCTACCTAGCCCGCGTCATGGCCTCCAGCTTGGCCTTGGTCACGCCACATGTCACCAGAACAATGATGGCATCGAGAGTCGAAATTGAAAAGACGAGTTTTGCCTTGCATCCGAGGGAACACGGGTAGTCTATGGCATATGCATGGGAGTGGCGTTGCGTTGCGTTGCGTAATGCATGGCTCGCCCAAGTATCTATCCATCTACTCCTCTTCTCAACGTTGCGAAAGGAGAAGGAGGCTGTAAGCGACGTGCTCTCACAGCGTCCAAGAGAAGCAGCCAATACCGCTTCAATCGCACTAGGTAATGTGCTCTACCTATTCATCTCAGCGTAGGCTCAGATACCTAGTCGCCTCGCGCATCCTGTGAGAACCAGCCAGATCCAGCAGGCCAGGCAGACCCCTCCCGAGCAGCGAAGAGAAGACTACAGTGCTGTTGCAATGTCCACCTACTGCAGACGTGGGCAAGATGGCACGGGTTGGAGAACGACCAGCCGCACTCGTAGGTAGGTAGGTACATCTCTAGGTAGGTATCTGGGTACCTAGGTACCTATGTCCAGGCCACGCTGCCTCGCCGTCTCCGCTCGCTCTCAACCCTCCCGCCTCCCAAGCGGCAACAGCAAGCCCTCCTCACCTCCCTCATCCTCCGTCCACCTCGCCACCGCATCCACCGCCTTGTGCACCCCCACTTCTACAGCACCGATCCACCCCGCCGGCCAGAGCTTCCCGCCCGTCTTCTCCACCCCGTCAGCAATGTGCATCACGCTGCGTGTGCTGCGCGAGCGCTGCGGCTCGACCGCGCTGTCGCTCTGTGCTTCGAGCGCGTCGAGATCCGACACGGTCGATGTAGAGCGGCTCGGATACGGCGACAGAAGCGGAGAAGACCGAGGTAGCGGTGGTGTGGGGAGAGGTTTTGAGAAGAAGGCGTGGTGCGCGGCGACGTATTCGGAGCTCGAGCGGGGTTGAAGCGGGTAAGGGAGGAACGGGTTTGCGGGTGAGCTCGACGCAGTGCTGCCGCCGCCGCTGCTGCTGTTGCCGTTGCTGTTGCGTTGACCTTGATGATGCGCAACAGGCGTGGAGGGGGTTTGACGTTGCCACGGTGGGAGGGAGGGTGAGCACAGTGGTTGTCGTTTCGTAGCTGGCGTCGTCAACCTGCGCAGACGAACAGGCATGTTTGCCGCGCGCTCTGGCGTTGCGGACGTTGCCGCCGTCGATGCTCCCTCGCTGCTTGGGCCGGTGCAGGTCGAGGAGCCTGATGCCAGCGGTGCGTATCTCTGGGGGCTGTCCGCAGGTGTTTGCCTGGGGACATGCCGGCGTCCCCAGATGCGTTTCCACCACTTTGCCTTGCCCCCATTCTCGTGCCTCTTTGTGGCCCTCTTCTGCACATTGTGGTTGTCCTGTGCAGTCTGTTTTGGTCGCGTGAGCGGCAAGTTGATCAACCACACCAATACCGACCACAAAGCTCCTGCGCCTAGACATGCAAATAGAGCGAATTGGACGGAGGGTGGAATGTCCGGTAACTCGAACTCGCCGCCTTCCATGTTGCTAAAGGGAACGTACGGTGTGGAGTCGTGCAGGACAGCCGTGTGACTGGTCGGCCTTCCAGCGAGACAATCGTAAAGAGTGAGTGCGCAAGAGGAAACGTCTGACTGGCAGGGACTTTGCTCTTGAGTGGTGTCTTCGAGCAAAGTCGACGGTGACGTCGGCGATATCGTGGGTGAAGCAGCTGCCTCGTTGCTGGGTTGACGCGTTGCTTGGATAAGCTCCAGCGAGCTCAGGTCGCCTTCACCACTCACCTGCGAAGCAAGCGGCGAGTCGATCTGTGCTGGATGTTGAGTTTGCGAGGCAAAACGCTTCAGGGTGCTGGACGGCTCGACCCATTGGACTGCAGTACGCGTTACAATGATGGTCATGGAAAGCGTGGGGAGTTCCTCCACGGTCTCGTCAAGTCTCATTCTATGAGAATGCCACGGTACTCCTATGTTTAATCTATATCGGTATCGAAGAACTTGGCTGTGCACTCAAAGCGTGCGTTGATGTCAATAGGTTTGTTCGTAGCAAGTATTTTGAACGAATTAGAAGTTTTAGAAACGAAGTACTGAGGAAGGGTCATCCACCACTCATAAAAATTGTATGATAATGACCTGCGCGTGAAGAATCTCCACATTCCAGGTCGAAGCATCGCTATGAAGGTAAGTGTGACATGTGCAGCTCATTGGGCTTCTGTACCTAAGCTTCACTCACAAAAGTTCACCAGCCACTTGAACTGTGGCATCACTCCTTAATATCTCCATGGGAACAGCTGCAGTCTTGACGCAGCTCCTAACAGGGTTCTTTCAGCTCTCGCAAATGTCAAAATCTTACACATCAGAAATGTGCGTAGCGAAACATAGCACATAAACCTTTGCTCAGATGCAATGTTCCATGATCATGAGAAATGTCAACATTTTCATATGCAGGTGTAGGTTACAAACGCCGCCCACTATGGGGCGACGTACTCTATATGTATGGCCGTTCGCCCGCTGAAGTTCAAATACTAGCAATCACACCGTGAAAGACTTTGGAGAGGATATTAAGACAGGCACATTAGGTAGCGCATTAAACAACGTATTAGCGAGGAGGTCCCTCGTGAATGGTATCAGCCGAAGGTGCAGAGCGGCATCGAAAGTATTGAAGAAGGGCTTCAAGCAATAGTTCGAAAGCCCGGCGTGCGTAGCCTCCAACGATTGATGTCGCTGAGGGTTTGCAACGACCTTCGGGTTGAAAGTTGATTCCCGGTGAGGTGTACGGAAGCGATGAAGCAAACTTGCTCACCGGCGGTTGTAATTGAGATAGCGAGCCTATTCATTGTCAGAAAACGCATCGGATGTGAGAAAGGGGGTTCTTACAGCAATGAAAAGCACTAAGAGACTGGAGCCAATGAAAGCTGCCATGATACCTAGGTCGCGCCAGCGGTTGCTGAACGAAAGACCAAGCGGTTCGAAAAATTGGTCACCGACCTTGTAGGCACAGTACTGGCAAAGATCGGTGGCGTTGTCGACAATGTAGCCAGGACCGCCGTTCTTGAAGTAGTCGCTCATGTAGTCTCCGCAGTTCTGTCCGTCTGGCGCGCTGAATTTGTTCAGCTCGACCGACGTGCACTCCACCTTGCGGTCATGCAGTTCCGTGACTATCATACCACCGACCAGACGAGTCATCGGGTTGAGCTGGTAGAGCCAGGCTCTCCAGAAGCCAGGGATCTGTGGCTTTGGAATCGTGACACCGCAGAAGAGGGCGAAGATGACAATGACGAATGGGTTGATGAGCGAGGAAATGAAAGGATCCGGAGTAAGCGCAGCCAGTGCTTGCGCTAGAGTAACAGAAAAGATCTCGGTGATGAGAATGATGAGAAATTGGTAGCCAGCGCGGTCCGATGCGGGGTTAAGCCCAGGAATGTAGTAAATAGGCAGGAAGAAGGCGACAGCGCAAATGACGTCGTACGGCAGCTCAGCGATCACCATTGACAGCGCGAAGGGGAATGTCTTGTAAGCCTTGGCCATCTGCTCTCTGTAAGAGATCATACGCGACACGGCGTACTTGGGCTCCACCTGGGCAAGAATGAGGGCGGGCAGAACAGTAACCTGGAAGATGACAAAGACGCGGTACTGGAGCGAGGATCGGGAATCATCGAGCTGTAGGTACATCAATCCGGTCAACAATGCGATGATGACATGGTTGAAGAGACGAGTGAAGCCGTAGTTGGGAGTTCTCCAGAAGGCCAGGTTTTGGCGCTTGTTGACCTTCTTGATCTGGTGCCATAGTGGTGTGGCGTACTCCTTCTGTTCCACATGCGCAGCAGCAACGACTTCAGCGCTGCGAGTCTCCTTCATACGAGAAATATCTTCCTTGACCTGCGCGAACTCGGCAGAGTCGCGCCACACGTCGGCCCAGTCGTGCTTGCCAATACGGGGCGTCGAGCCAGCACCGATAGCGTCGAGCATCCACTCGGCGGGGTTGGCATTCGAAGGACAGTCAGCACCATGGCGATGGAAGTAATCGAGAAGAGCATGCGCGTCCTTGCCAATGTCTCCAAAATAGACGCATTGTCCTCCGCGCTGAAGCAGTAGAAGTCGATCGAAGTTTTCGAAGAGAGCTGAGTTCGGTTGATGAATCGTACACAAGATTGCCTGACCTGCCGCAGCCAGCTTGCGTAAGAATCGAACGATGTTGAAGGCACTCTGGGAGTCCAGGCCTGAAGTAGGTTCGTCCAAGAAGAGAAGGAGCTCCGGTTTAGCAGCGAGTTCGACTCCAATTGTAACGCGTTTACGTTGTTCAACTGCCAGTCCAGTCTCCGGGTCTCCGATGATAGCATCCGCCATATCTTCCATTTCCAGAAGAGAAATGACTTCCTCGACGTAGGCGTACTTCTCTTCCTGGGGTGTTTCAAACGGCTGGCGTAAGTCGGCGGAGAAGCGGAGAGCCTCGCGAACAGTTTGGGCAGGTTCCTAATGCCTATTAGCTCACGATATCAATCAGATTGGGGAAGTATGCTTACATGGACATCAAGTTGTTCGGCATACGCAGTACCTCTTTGGAAGGCGATGCCAGGCGCTTTACCATCAACAAGCTTGTCGCCCCCAATGATACCAATATTCTTTCGGGCGGCGAGCACATCCAGCAGTGTTGTCTTGCCCGCTCCGGATGCACCCATCAGGGCCGTGAGTTGTCCTGGCTTGACGTAGCCAAATATGTTGTTCAGGAGACGTAGTTGACCAGATGGGACAGGGACATCGTAGCAGAGATCCTCCCACGTGAGTACAGCCTTGGAGGTGATCTTCAAGCCAGAGCTCGCATCGGCGTCCTCGTCTTTGCGATTTCGCTTGTCCCGCTTCACCTGGAGCTTTTCGTTCAGTTCCTTCAGTTCCTTGTTTTCCTTGAGGAAAAAAGTCACAGTGCGACCTCCCGCGCCCCATTTGACGTACTCTCCAAGGAACACGTTCGCCGTCAAGAAAGCAACGATCAAGACAACACTGATGCCCCAGTTCCTCCAAAGGTCGCTCTTCAGGTAAGAGAACCCAATGCGGATGTAATCGGAACCTGAGACCAACGTGGTGCCAGCTTTGCTACCGGCCAATGTGCACACCTGAGAGTTGATGTCACCATAGCCGGGGCCATTGGGAATCAAAGAGGTACCAGCACAAGTCAGGTCGAGGCGTCCGAACTCGTTCATCATTAGAGCTGAGAAGGCTAAACCCAACGCATTGATGTAAAAAATCCAGCGAAGCCAAACCTGTTCACTTTGATACTGGATGATGTAACCAGAGGTAAGGACAAATAGCGTGATGATGGTAGCAGCCAAACGAATAGCGACATCGAAGTCCGGACACAAGCAACCGACGGTACGGAAGAACAAGGTCATGGCCAAATATCCGGTGATGATCATAAGAACGAAGATGAAGAATGCGCCAGCGTCTCGTACCAGTCCGGTCATGAAGTAGACTATGATGCTGAAAATCAGGATCTGTGCCGAAGAAAACAGCAGATCAACCCCGATTTGAGCTACCCATAAAGCGGACGGACGGTGAAAAGTGAACGCTCGATGTTTGTTGACGATTGGTCGTCCCAACATGACACCAGGCAATTCGGAGAAGGCGTTGAAAGCGTTAAACAGCAGAGCGATAAAGAGCACACCACCTCGGGTGAAGGCGCCATCCGAAGTAGTGGGGAGATCGAGCCAGACAGTTCCAATGACAATAGCGATGATGATCGAGGTAGCCCAGGAAGTGAAAAGAGTAAACTTATCTTGCCACTTCAGCAAGAATTGGCGTTTGAACAGGGCTTGCACTTGCAGATAGAACGGAATCGAGTAAACGGACTTCTTCGGTGCATGTCGCTTGCTCTCCTGCACCGCAGTCATGAACTCATCGTACACCTCCTTCTCTTCGGCCATTTGGGTGTGGTAGGCAGCAATCTCGGCGTTACAGTCAGCGGCGATCGGAGAATTCTTGTAAGCTTCAGCCAGCGCATCAGGTGTACAGGGTACGTCTTCTTCGCTTCTACCAGCCTTGTATTCGCGCTCGAACGGATCCGTGCATCCAGTCAAGTAGTCCGGTGATGTTTGACGCGGCTTTTCAAGGAACCCGAGCCCTTCGAAGTAAGCTCGAGCGTCTTTGGTGGGTCCAAAATACACCTGTCGCCCACTGTCGATAACCAGCACCTTGTCAAACACCTTGTAGATATTCTCAGACGCCTGGTATAGTGACACAAATGTCGTGGTCTTGTAGATGTTGGTGAGTACTCTGAGCGATCGCGCATAGTCGACAGCGGTAGAGGCGTCCAGACCACGAGTGGAGTTATCCCAAGAGCAGACGGAGGCGCTGGCTATCATCGTCTCGGCAATAGAAACACGCTTCCGCTCGCCTCCAGAAACTCCACGTACGAAGGGGTTTCCAACAATGGTGTTGCGGGTGTGCTCAATGTTGAACATCTTGAGCATGAGGTCTATGACCCGCTCCTTGAAGTCCTGGCGCGACACACCTGCGGGTCGTTTACCGGGAATCTTGGTCTCAAGCGCAAAATCCAGAGTTTGACCGACGGTAAGAGTGGGATGGTGGTTTTCATCTCTGCCAAAAGTCAACGTGTGTCAAGATAGGGTGGTGTATACCTTGAGCATGTCTCAACCAGCCCAGCAAGAGGTACTTGCTCTGCCAAAAGGACACATCAATTTTGCGTCGGTGTCACTCACTCTTCACAATAAACGGCCTCTCCCCTGTAGCGCTTCTCGAAGAAATCGCTCTCAAAGGGACCATACAGGACCTTGCCATCGACCTTGGTGTACCCGTAACGCTGGTTGGAGGCTACCTTTAGGAAGGTCGTGCAGCCGCTTCCAGGTCTACCGAGTACCAGACACATTTCTCCAGGCTTCACGACTCCCCTGAAGTCCTTGAGGATGTCGAACTCGCGACCCTTCTTGCCGAGTCCCAGGAGACCTTGTACAGTGGCAAAGATGTTGAAGAAGGAAACGAATGCGTCGGGGAAGGTCTTGACGTAATCTGTGCAAGGTTCATGTTAGTTTGCATCAAGGTCACCAAAACGCGCACTGAGGGTGTGATGGTAGCACATCAGGGGCGAAACCCTGAATACTGCCCAGCGCGTTGTGGATTTGACGTTGGGTATGACATTGAGTTTGGGTTAAGAGGGTAATACTCACTTTTGACGCCGCCTACGCCGCTGACGGTCAAGTCTTCGAACAGCACACCAATGCGCTTAGATTTGATACCAGCACTCTCCTCCTCATCGCGGTTGCCTCTGAGGACCGTCTCCAGATCGAAGGGATTTTCCGAGCCGGTCTCGTCATCAACGGCTCTTTCGATGTCGGTGGCGCCTTTGCGGCTGTGGCGGGACTTGGTGCGGCTCAACTGGCTAGTCCTGGAGAATTCACGGTTCAAGGCTGCGAACTCGGCCTCGGCGCGCGAGATGTCGACCCCAGGATCATGGTGTTGGGCAGGCTGGGCGGTCTTCTCGCCCGCGCTGCTCGAAATTGTAGTGATGCTTTCACTATCGGCGCGAATGGGCCCGCCCTCCTTGTCTTTGGCCGCGCTCTCTGGCTCTTCGCGCAGGGCGGTAGTACTCAAAAGGACGTCGGCCTTCTCCATGGTGGCGCAATTGACTTGACGGGGCTCGCCAACGATGTCAGACGGGAAGGAGTGCTGCGCGGGCCACAGAGAGGACGCTCTGGGCGGTAGGGGAAGGAAAGAGTGTCGGAAGGAAAACAATGACAAGGGCAGGAGGGCAAGTGAAGAAGGTGTATGAATAATTCCCGATCGGCGTTAAGGCGCGACACAACGTCGGGCTCAAACAGTAACGTGCCGCAAGCAAGGGTCTCATGGGACCCATCTGTTGCCGTTTAGTCCTTCACCGAAGAGGTTGGATGCATTTCGCGAAACGCGACAAAGAGAGCACAGTGCGTCGGTGCCACGCCGGGCAGTTGTTTGAGATGCGTGACGGAAACATTGGACGGAATGAGTCATGTCGATCACGAAGCCTCGCCGACACTAATCATGAAGGTTGTGGGGCAGGGGGGTTGACAGCTCCTTCACCCAGCGCCAAACCTCCTGCATGGCCATGGCAACGGCAATGGCAATGGCAATGGCAATCTTTCCACCTTTGTTGCTGCTTCCTCGCGGAACGGCTTCTCCTTGCCAGCTGTTCGCAAAAGGACTGTCTGCGGTGCTCGCTCGGGCATTCTGCAAGGCGTCAGATGTTGGTGACGGAACAAAGAACAAAAAGGCCCGCCCGGAAGCGGATGCTCAGCGATCCGACCCGATTCGCGTGCCCTGAGGACCCCACCCTCGCCCTTTTCTTCGAATTGCACAAACATGGACGCGTTCCTGCCGCGAGATTTGTAAGCTTGATGAGAAAAATAATCTCGCTCATGGCCAGCCAGGGCAATGCGCGGTGCGCTCGTCTGAAGAGCGTGGTGGGCTCAGCTCAACGCGCGGTGGCCTGCTCTCTGCATCGCCGTATAAATTCGCATTGGTTGCCAACATGGTATCCACTCTTACAATCACGTGAATCCAATCCTAAGCAGCAGCAGCAGCAGCAGCAGTATCACCACATGAACCTCGTAAACCATTGAGCTTGTTGGATTGGATTATTCAAACAATCGATCGTGTCAGCCTTAGCTTTTTGTTGTTTGTTTGTAAGGTTAGAATGGAGGGATTATTTTCCTTGGTCGAATCATCTCGGCTCATGCTTTTGCTCGAATCATCTCGACTCATGCTTGCTCAAATCATCTCGACTCGTGCTTGCTCGAATCATCTCGACTCATGCTTGCTCAAATCATCTCGACTCATGCTTGCTCGAGCTCTTTTCCTTGGTCGAATCAACTCGACCGACACATAAAGCTACCAATCGTAATCAAAGCTGTAAACCTATAGCCGACTTTCACGCTGACGCGAAGAGAGTGTAGCACTGTAACCCACGTCACCTGTCCCAAAACACATACATGTACCGACGCTTGTGCAAAGCCTTTACTGTATTGGTCGCTCCAGCCGTAGCCAGCTAGAATCCCCATCCAAGCCCATATTTTCTCTAGCCTTTGCACAAGGAAAAGACATTGGTACAGACAAGCGCATGCTGGAAAAGCGCGACAAATCCTTTTACCGAAACCCAGCCCAGCCAGATGAAACGCCTCGCTTCCCACCAGAACATAGGAAACCGGGGAATATGAACTCGAACCAAGCAAGACAAGACGACATCTACAACACAAAGAAAACTCTTCTTCGTCCCCCGTGTCGGCGCAGGGCTGTGGCGTCAGAGAGGATGGCCTATTTCTTCTCGTGGACACCAGCGTTGACCCTGACGTTTGTCAAGGGCGCCTTTTCCGATGCCTCTTCGGGTTGTTGCGTCGGCTGGCGGCCGATTCGGCTGAGCCAGCCTTCTGCGCTCTGCACGGTACCGTCGACAACGGTAGTGATCTGTCCCATCATGTCCAAGCCTTCGCTCGCAAACGCCAGCATGCGGTTTGCGCCGCGGACCTCCTCGCCTCCGCCTTCGCCTCCTTCGTTGCCAGTGGCGGTGGTTCTGGATGCAAGCTGCCACCGCTGCGGCACAGAGAGCAGCTGTGTACGGACGACTTGCGACGCGTTCTGCGGAAGCGCACCGCCGGTATACCGGGAGACTGAAGTAACGACAGACTGCAGGGTGGTCCAGATGTCGCTGGAAAGCTGCTTCATGCGGTCTGCGATGGCGCGGACTTGCGCGTCTTGTGCGGAGGAGCTATCGACCATTGTAGCGTCTTTCTCGTCGGCATAGGTACCGTTGGAGTGGCGCGCATTCCGCAGCGCGGTTTCGTATTCATCCACGACAAGCTTAAGCGCGCGCATAACGCTGTCAATGTGCTTGGTCGCACCGCGCAGCAAGCGCAAGCATAGCTTGAGAGATTTGAGTGATGTGTCCGAGAGCGCGACACCGAGACCGGATGTCGTCATGATGAGTTGCGTAGACCAGTTCACGCGACGGTCCTGGGTGGATTGCGGGCGTTCTCGTGAGGTTCGTACTTCCTTGCCTGTGGCAGGGTCGATGGTGACGACGGTGGTCTCTTCGTACTTGGGAGAACGGTGGTCATCGTAAGCGGGAAGACTCTCGGCGAAGGACGATTGCGAGCCGCCTCTTGCGCGAGATATCGCATACTCGCTCTCGCTCTCGATGTCCATGTCCATGTCCATGACGTCGGCTGGTTCGCCAGCCCGAGGGCTCATAACGCGGGGCCGCTTCCCAGCTCTGTCGGCATCACCTTGCTCGAGGTCGCTGGGCCGTCTGTGTACCTCTCCCAGATAGCGTCGGAGGTTCTGCTCTACACCGGTGCGTCTCCCGACCGAGGAGACGGTGTTTACAACGGGGGAACCAATGTTGCGTTCGATGAGTTCGGCGCCGTACTTGAAGATGCGCGGCGAGTAGGTCTTGGTGGTGTTGTACGCCGAGATGGAGCCATTGATGCTGCCTCCGAGCCAGGGATGCGCCGATGTCAGGAGATTGAGAAGCGGCTCGGGCTCGACGGTGGATTCGCGGGCGGAGAGGGTGATGGAGCGACTTGTAGGCGAGCGGGCGAAGTCTGCACAGGGTTGTTAGCATGCGGCTCAATCCAAGGGCACACTCTGCCCGAGGGCTACTGGCCCTGATGTCCGGGGCCTTGACACGCTCCAGGTTCCTTCTGCCACCCGACGGGCCATGCTGGCAGTACTCGCTGGGCGTCGCACCCACTGGACGCTTCGATGCGGATGCATCATCCATCGACGTGTAAAAGAAAACATGACCCACCTGGATTTCCCAGCCCGCTCAGCGCCTCGGCGGCCAGTCTCACGTCCGGGTCTTCCATACTGACGACGCTCATGTCCCGTCTCCTGTCGTCGCCACTAGTTACGCTCGCGCGATCCAGGTCCATCGGGCTGCTCACGTCGCCCTCGGGGAGACGGGGGAACGCCGTGCGAGGCAGCGCGCCCCATTGTGTACTGCTCGTCCTGGGACTGAGCTCCACCGAGGGGTGCGACGGCTGCGCATCGGGCAGATCAAGGCTTCGCAGGCTCGGGAGAGAGTGTGTTGGCACCGAAGGCAAATCGAGGCTCGACGGGTCGTGCTGCGTGTATGCAGGCGGCAGCGCGCGCTCCTGCTCCATGATGCCGTCTTCCTCCTCGCTCGCTCGCTGCGCGGGTCGGTGGGCGTGTGTTGTGGGGGTCTGGTATGACTGGCGAATGACTGCGACTGATGGCCGAGAGATAGCGAGATCTCTACGCGCGTGTTGACATGACGAACGGTGGTTCCGACAGTGTGGGATTCTTGTGGATGGGTGGACGACGCTGCGGTGGGTTGGGACGTCGAGAGTGGACTCGTCTGTCATTCGCACGCACACCCGCCTTTCACATGATGGCACCCGCTCAACGGCGACACGTGAAAGTGGCCCAGGAAAATCCGCCTATTTCTGTCGGCACCTGTGCTGTGGAACCGAGAAGAACAACGGACGGTGGGCCCTTCTACACATCTTCACACAACCATTCTTTATATTTCTTGCTTTTCTTTCCATTCCAAACATGTCATTCCATCTCATTCACCAATTGCCATCTGCCCAAAAAGATGCTCTATATGCACTTCAAGGAGTGACGCATCGGCACCAGTAGCCAATCACATTGCTCCGCGCAAAGCCACGCCTGCTCAAGTGCCGCTCCGCGCTTGTTCTCGTTCAAGCTTGCCGATCATTGGTAATCGCCCCCCTCATAAACCCCTATACGCGAGTGCTTGCCTTCTCCCCGTTCCCGTCAAGACGGTAGATATCATCCATGACATCCCAAACGCGCCCATGTTCACCTCAATCTTCACATGGCGTATGAGTACCAGGACTGTAGAATGTCAGAAACCGTCGCTCGGTTTACTCCACTCCGTCACCTGTCGCACGTTTGTATGCTGAACCACGGTTCGGTTGAAACCCGCCACGCGAAGCTGATTGGTGGTGCTGCAATCAGCATTGTTAGCGAGCCCTGTGAGGATCAGAGGATGCATCGTTGATCCCGGACGAAAACAGGGTCCTCGGGTCGTGTGAACCGATCCATACTTCTCCTATCCCTCATCCATTCGCGGAAGAGGGTCTCATTACATTCGCGCACAGCCGTGTTCAATGTGCTCTCGGCAGCAACCGCTCGTTTTGTTTTGTGGCGTTCAGACGGACAGTCCTCTAACATAGGCGCCGCGCCATGTACCACTGAACGCCGACTTCGGCTTCCACGTTTCACGCGCTGTGATCACTGTGATGTGAATGCGCAGTGCGCATTACGAGGTTCATATGCCAATTGCTTCGCAAATGTATCCAATTAACGCCTTCCTCCGTGTGCTGGGTATCGAACCAATCCGTCGTGTCCGTCGTTTACAATGTAAAATAGGACCACTGTTGGCATACATAAACAAATTAGTGTGGCCTGTATTGGTTCCGAACAACGCGTGAATTAAACCACGAATTCTGCCGGGCTCGGCATCCCCTTCATCGAGTCGTGTCAGATGCTCAGTCGGAAGGAGTAATACTGAGGTCATTAAGATAAGGAGGTGCAAACTTGATGATGTTCCGTAGCAAATCCATCTCTGCAGCTCTACAAGCGAGAACGAATGGCTCGATGCCCGCTATGCGGTCCAAGTCTTCGGCTGTTCGTGGCGAAGTTGCGACAATCAGATCAAGCGTCGCCTCAGATACAATTGGCGTAGTTGATGATCCTGCACTGAGCTTTCGCGTAACAAGCTTGCTGAAGGCAATCAGCTTGTTTCGGTAAATCTTCGATCCAGGACTGAGCAGCGGAGTCTGAGTGGATATGCGAGCCGGCGTTGAAGCTTCGATTGAAGCAAGGTTCGCTGTTACTGCTTGGTTCAGCACGCGGCTCGGTGTCGCTGTACATGATCTTGTTTCTGTTCTTTTCCTTTTCAGGTAGGAAGCCGATCGCGATGGTGGCGTTATGAAGACAAGAGATTCTTCCGAAGAATTGGGCGATGGAGCAGTGCGACGAGCCGGACCTTCTTCAGATGTTGTTCCAGAAGAAGCGCCGAACATTGCGTCAACACTGGCAGACTTGTGACCGTGTGGCTTATCGCCTGTCATGTCTATGAATTCAATGTCTTCATAGTGCTGATCAAAACTTGGTCGGGGTAGGACAGGATATTTTAGATTGCCCTCAGTGCTGTCGCCTTTATCGAGCGTAGTTTCTGCCATAGTAAAAGACAACCCGGTGTGTAGAACTGGCGTGCGATGTATAGAAGAACCAAATCCTGGGGAAGAATCGGGAGAACTTTGCGTAATCTGTGGTCGCCGCATTGATTTCCGGGTCGGAGTGCGCGGCACTGTTTCTTGAGATTCAGTAGGTGCAACTGATGGCTCAGCTATCAACTGTTCGTCAACATGGACTGCTAGGTGGCGAGCAATCACCTAAGGTACGAATACATAGTCAGTGTGAGTCAAGACAGGGTGGTACAAGTCTCAGCAAAGTGGGAAGTCTTCCTTCTGCAAGAAGAACACATCCACTTTGTACTCGGTGGTTTACTCACATCGAGCCAATCGGTGCCATATTTCGCGAATGAAACCTTGCCGATGCCTTTCACCTTTAACAAGTCTTCGTCATTCTGTGGTGCCATCTGTGCAAGGCCCTGAAGAACTGTATTGTTTGCGATAAGATAAACTGGTACCCCGTTTGCATGGGCAAGAGCCTTGCGGCGCTCTGCTAACTGATCATACAAGACCTGCGCTGCGCGGCCCAATGGTTCCTGAGTGGTCTTCGGACCTGTCTTCGAGACCGTCTTCTTGGTTGTCTGCTTGTTTTCATCTGCTGTTGGAGTTACGGTCTCATCTCTCCCTTCGCATGCCTTCTCGTCCGATATAGCGTCGTCTTTTCGATTATCAAAGAACTCATTGGCTGCAATAATGAAACCACCTTCTTCTGCCGGTTGCAGCATAAGCGTGGTCATAGGAGCAGATCCCTTGGCACCTTTCGCTTTCCGAGGGTATTGCTCTGCAAAAATGGGTAAACTTGGCACAGGCGTTAGCGCAAGCCGTTTGGCATTCATGCAATGAAATAACATAAATCCGGCGTAAGCATCGCTAGCAGCATAACCCTTTTGTTCGTCGTTGAGTGGTTTACTCCAATTGCTAGTTCTCACAGGCCCTTTCGCCAGAGGTAAGCCGAGATGGTTCTCCACCAGGTTTGCAAGCGATATCATCTTCGTGTTTAGAAGATGCGGAATGTATGCAAACCTCACCAGGCGGTCCAAGTGGCTTAACTCAAACGCCCCTTGTGGTTTCAAGCCAAAGAATCGGCGGAGCCTTGCGAAATCTGCGCCCAGGATGCCGACTCCTGTTTTCGCAATCTTGGAGCTTTCAATGAGCTTTCGGAGCGATGGCGCAATGATATCATCTACAGTTTTTCCTGCGTGTATACCAATATGAATCAGTGCTATCTTGTCTTCCGATGCGATTTGGATGAGCCCGATTCGTTTTTGCAGTGGAGGGTTTTGGCCAGGAAAACAAGGCCACTCCATGTCGAACCCAACCACCGGTTCCTCAAGAAATTTCTGTGCAAGTTCTTCCGACCGTGCCTTATTATTGCTGTATAGAACTTGCACCTTTTTGCCTAAGCGGTGGGGTGTAATTGTTAGTCAGGTCGTTCTCTTCGCGTTCGGATCACTCACCCTCCGGGGTTTGGTACAACCGGTAGCTCCACCATTGTGCAAAGGCTGGCTGCTGCAACGTCTGCAGACGATATGCCAAGGGCCAAAGCGCGTCGCCCTCTACTTCACTGGCCGCGTCATCTGTAGCGGTGACTGGCTCGGCAGTCATGGAGACAAGCAACCCAACAAAACTGGCTCTGAGTTGTCGCCGTGGGCATATACGAACAGAGGTCGCTATAACGCCAAGTGCCGTGAAAGGAACGATTTCGTTGATTTGAACAGATGGTAAGACGTGTAAAAGAACTTGATGGGATTGTATGCAGAAGTGGGTTCAAGAAAATGAAGGACTACACGATGGTGTTTGTTACTGCGACAGGCGCGGGGGAAGTGGCGCGAATACGGTACCTAGGGATGGCCTGTGCGCTCGACGCGCGGTCAGGTGCTTTGGCGTTCGCGGCTTCCGCTCCATTTCAACAACGCCAATGCCCGCACTGAGATGATGCCTGATCCGCAACACAACACAGTCAGGGCCGCAGCCTCCCAGAGAACGTGGTAGCGAGCGGTACGATGCTTTGGCCTGCACCGATATTTTCCTGATGGTTGATCCGTAACTGATGACGGGAGTTGATGCTTTCCCTGCGCCGCCTAGGTATTGCGATAGGAAAATGAACTGTACCTGTGTATGCCTGCTGATACGGCCCAGAACATCACACATAGCTGATGTGATATGAGTGGTTATGATGCGCACCAGGTCATAATTTGACAGAAGATCAATCTCGGCCCTGGATTCATGCACTGGAGGATTGCAGCCACTACCTACCTACCGTAGGTACTGGGCGCATTACCTATGTCCGAGTACGTTTCCAATAAAGGTAGCGCTGCCGTCACAGGAGAACCTCGAGGAACATGTCACGATCCAGAGCCCCTAGCCCGCGCGGATCAATCGTGGGTTGATCGCGAGGGAGAGACTGTGCCGCGTACGGCACAGGTCTGGAGATGGCGTTGTGCTAGGTGCCATCGCCGTCGAAGCGATAGACGGTACGGTACCAGGGGAGTGTTCCTTCCGCTGCCAGCTTCCAACTTCGCACGGCACTCGAGCCCCGCATCCTCGACGCACCGCTTTGCACCAATTTCGCATACGATAATCACCCCCAGGGCCCACATCTTAAATGTGCTCCCATCTTCTTTGTCTCGATTACGCACGGACGATCTTCGTAACGCACAGAAGCACGATGGCTCTGGAAATTGCCAGCAATTGACTGGGGCTTCGGCCGCTGTCGAAAGTCTAGGAGCACAACTGTGCAGCCTCAAGCGATACACGCCAACAAGTGTACTCTGGATTTTCTAATTACGGCGACAATAGGTACGACCAGCTCGCCGACTGCACACCGCGGAAGGCAAAGAGACCGGCCCTACCATGTCACCCAATACCTACTTGACGTGCATCCTATGCATCAACGCCCGGCATATCTTGGTTCGCCGTTGGCCAGTGACACGACAGCACCTTGCAAGGCCTTCACCAGTTGTCCAGCTTATGAAGAGGAAGCTAGCTTCCTGAAATATCCTAGAAAGACACCAGTCGCTCGAGTATCGATAACATGAAATTGGCGATGAAGTACACCCAAAATCAGTCTGTACAGCGAAGAAAAGCACCCGAAATCGAGAACTCACATTGTGGTGTGAATATAGTTGCTGACAGGACAGGGGGTTTAGCGTGTGCGGGGCATACGGCCCGTAGCAACGGGCAGCGGACAACCGAAAGCGGACTCCCTGCGCTGCTCACAGGCGGTCGTCTCTTGCAGGGGAGCTGCTGCATGTTCCCACACATTGCGGGTATCGCCCTCCAGCTGTGGAAACTCGGGACTGTGAGATGGCTTCAGCGGATATGAGGAGGCGAGTGTTCAGATGGGAGCTGTTGCTCTTATAAGGTCGCAATGGGTCTTCCAACCACATCTCAGTCCACTTGACACACCCTCTCCAGAGTTATCACCGTCTATCACCGTTCGCCAAACCAAACATGACGGCACAATCAGCCTCAAACAGTCCCACCCAAAGACCCCCGGCTGAAACCCCGCTCCTCGAACCGGGGCAATGCTCCACGGATTCCACAGGCTCTGGACAGACGGTCTACGGCGCTCCTTTTGACAAGTTTCGACCCTTGGGAGGCGGTGCTGATGGGGATCTTTTCCGTCGCTTTAATATCCGAGCCGCCGAGGAGGCAGACTTCTTGACGTATTGGGTCGTAACGCGAGCATCGACCGGTATCTTCACTCGCGACCCTGCTGGTATACTTGCTTTTCGCATCAGCTCAGCCAATCTCGCCGACTTGAACAACGAGCTTGACATTGGCGCGCCAGGCCAGCATGCCAGATGGATACACGTCTACGATGCGGAAGGCACTTCATGGCTTACCCAGTTTCGGCAGGTCGACATTGAAGCCCTCGCAGAGATCTTCGATAGGGCTGGAAAGCCGGTTCAGCATGACGGGCGGCTCGGCTTGTATGGACCATCTGGGCAAACGGTGCGAAATTTTGTTGCTCGCCAGAGAATCGATGCCGAGCTTGCACGCATAAAACGATACTGAAGTCAATCCTTTGCACCATGCCATGGTGCCCATTTTGGACGCACAAACGCATGCCACGCACGTTGCAGCTCCTCCCGCTCTCGCGTTGTCTCATTGATACCGCAAATTCATCTCTAGTACCTACGCATACAGAGCAATGGTGTACAAGTTACTCCCTTACCGTAGTCTTGCAGGTCAGTTTTCTACTGGGGTCCTTGCTGCTGACAGTTTGTTGCCAAAGACGCAACGCTTTCTTTATGCGAGGGTTTACCTACACCATACACTCCTATACATGCCACCGCCCCCCGCGCATGTCATGCACTCTTGGATATCCTAATGCGAACAATGTTAACGTTCTTTGCCGCAACTCGGCTGACCACGCGTTCGTCAAGTTGGCTGACCAAAAGGAAGAAACGAGGCTCGGCCGTACCCATGCATGGCGCTTAAAATCCAACGCTCTGGTTTGGCGCGCTCAAGCAAAACACACCATTGGCCTGACATGCCGTAGCACATTCGCCATTCGCAATCACATTCATGTCGGCTCGAGAATCAGCCTTCGGCTTTCCGTAATGGCCTCAGTTATCTTAGCTCCGTGGCTTTATCCATCAATGACAATATTTGTCACTCGTCGCTCCGCGCGAATGCCGAACTGCTGGATACGCATCGTACGGTCGATCGCTTTGTCTACCAATACGAGCTGGGCAACAGGCGATAGCCGCGGCGCGATCCCTTGCTGTAGGGTGTCCAGCAGCTGTCAGCATGGGGGACATGTAGGCCCTACTATTCTCGTCTCGAAACTAGCCATTACTCATGCGCAAGGCACATTGGAAGATCCAACGGGCGGAGAACTTGTATAAAGGCGACCTTGTGCTACGTGAGGATGCCCATCTTAGCTCCGCACAAGACCATCGTCTGGAAGAATCATCTTGAGAAGGAGAACACCCAATACTACATCTTTACTTTTCCATGAGGAGCCGTCTTCGTCCGTCTGGCTTCAGTCACTCGAGGTCCTTCTCTGCGCCCATTGTACCCAGCCTCAGACTGACACCGCCCACACCACACCGCTCCTACCACGACGGGGAAGACTACGACTCAGACGATTCTATCCCCACGTCTGCGGCCGCTATGCCCCGCCCAAACCGATATCGTCGCCCTAGCCCACGAACAAGTGGCCATCCCTACGCCGTCAACGGACAACCGTCTCCATCGCCAACGTTCCCACCCGAACAATATCAGTCTGTCAATCCCGGATTCTTTCGCGGACAACTTGATGGAAAACTCGTTGCGGCTTTTAGTATCGTCATCGCACCAGATGGCCATACCGTCACTATTCAGGGACAGCTCGTCCCTAGTCCAGCCAAGTACCCTTCGCAAGACGTCCAGGAGCGGCGCTCGCTGTCGCAACCTACATCGCCTGTCATCTTCCAGAGCCCCATCGAACATTCGGTTGCTGCACTGGGCTTGCAAAATCCGCCCATCTCGCCTACGGATGGCGAGACTGTGCCGCCCCAACAACAACCACGTATAATCCCCCAGAAGCCGGAACACACCCTGCCGTTGGCTGAGGATCACTCCCAATTCGCCAGGGTGTACCTTGACCAGTACAACGCATACCTAACTCAGTATCAAACAGAGCAGCAGTGGATGTGGCCTATCGCGCAGATTCCTGCCAGTCATGCATGAATACCCCTCAAGTAGGCCATTCGTTCATGTCCTTGTTGTCTCCTTGTGTCTCTCTTTACCTCTTATCTTCAGGCTCCTGTCGTCATTCTCTTTTATAATGAAGGAAGAGCCCGGTGTTATGCCATCGCGAGCACACTCCTTCTTGCATGGGCTAAGTTTGTGTTTTGCATTTGGGGGTGCCTGTCTGCTTTCTGAAAGACCCCGAGCAAATCTCTGCATTTTGGTGGCAGCCTCTCTTTATGTCTACTTGGGAGAGCAATCTCATGTGTCCTGACTTTGTCAGTCGTTCACTGCCTGTTGCTAGATCGTCGTGCATTGCGAAGTGGAGCGACATTGGCAGTCTCGTGCGATGATACTGCCTGAAAAGCGATACCAACTTCCGCTATTGCGTCTAGTTACATAAACAATACATGAGCAGCATGCATTAATTGACTCAGGGACGCCTTTATTGCTCTCTGTATGCAGACTGCCAATAGTCTGATGCCATGCCGCGAATGACTCCGTCTTACGTCGGTCTTGCCACCTTCATGCTTCCCGCTTCTCCAAAGAAAGGAGCGCAAGCTATTCGCCCACGGCAATCTCTCCCAACACGCCTCGCAAGAACCTTGTTGCCTTGCGATATCCAATCGGGGGAGTTCCAAGTCCTCACTCCTCCCCAAGCCCACCGCTCCGACGTTCTGCCCGTCCAAACTCCAGCGCAGCGCTGCCCTTAAGCACCTCCTCCTCCTCCTCCTCCTTCAAAAAGTGCAGGTATCGATCCCCATCCGCATGCGGCGTCGCAAGGCCCCACTCATTCGATGTGAACAGCCCGAAGAACACGAATGTCTTCCACAGAAGATCGTGCGTCGCGCGCACGACTACCTTCTTCGTCTTCAGCAGCTGGAGCATCTGATGGACGTCCGTAGCATCCGGCTTGTAGGACCACCGCTCCAATGCGACGAAACGCTCGATCTTCTCCTTGATCTGGGCGTGAGGCGAAGAACCCGGTGTGGTGTTCCGACCGAGGCACAAAAGGGAGCCCATGAGCTTGTGGTAAATTGCTACGTCCTTCTTCCAATACTCGCCCAGGGACCCGGTGAGACCGATGCTGAGCTCGGTGAGTGGCAGCCGCATCAAGAGGAAAGGGTTATCCTTGTTCAGCAGGCTGAGCTTTGCGTGCGGCATCGTGATGCCCACGTAGCGCAGGTGGTTGATGCGTGAGCCCAGAGTCCAGAGGCGCAGCGACAGTGCTTTGTGTAAAATCAACTCCGTCGTGTTCGACGTCTTTGTTCTAGCAGACTTACAAGCCCTCCACTTCCTTTGCTTCGACGGCGTGCCCTTGATGAGGCGCGGGCCGTCCAGGACGTGGAAGTACCATGTGTTGAAGGCGAGCTCATGGGCCTCGCTGTGGATCAGTCGACAGCTTTCCAAAAACGCCAACTGGATATAAGCGCGGCGGCCGAGACGCAGACCGAGGTCGCACTCGAAGACGTATTCGTAGATCCTCTGGCGTACTTCCGGGGGTAGCTCTAAGAGGCGCGAGTCCGGTTGTCGCTGTATCGATGAAGTAAACAAATGCGCCGTGTAGACAAACTCGAGGCTGTGTGAATCAGTCAGCTCATCCATGCGACGAGCGAAAGAGCGCACAGCTGTCTTGCTGAAAGCCATCGAGCGAATGCGCTGGACCGCTTCGTATTCCATGGTTACAGTGCCGAGTCAAAAGTTCGTACGTTTTCGAAGTAGTGCTGAGTGCTGTCAGTGTATTGCGCGAGACTTCGCGGTTTTACGCGTTAGAAGCGTATATGGTGAGCAAGGTGATGAGATCAGTACGATGGGCGCGTGTTCAAGTAGAAGAAGAGGCTGTTGACTTCCTGTTACTTGTGGGTGTTTGCCTGCGCAAACGGCATGGGGATACAGATGTAACGAAAGCGTTCTTCACTAAGCGGGCCGTGATCTATCCCCGTGAATGATCTTTTGACTCTGTCGCATAGTGCAACGCACTATCAAGTGAAACTCATTCACCGAGCGTTCAACTCAACCGTGGTCACCTAGCACAGACGTGGAAATCAACGCCGCCTTATTGAGAGAATTCCATGCACAAGTCAATCGCAGTGTCCAGGCGGTGTCAACAAGAGTAGTACATTTCTGGCCTATATAATGAAATGGTATCTTGACCCTGTCCAACGCCGATGACTCCCATGGTCACAGATTTTGTCCCAGAATTGATAATCTAAATGCAAGTTTGAGCTGATGCAAGTTGTCCGTCATTGTCGAAGACCGCCCATGCCCAAAGTATCGTTGCAATACTTAGGAAATTCAGGCCATGCTTAGATCCGCTTCCAATATCGCCTGCGCTACTGCTGTCCGGTCGCTCTTTAAGATTTGGTCGGCGACCTCGCCGCCAACCTTGTCCGCTAGACGGTCTCTTTGGTTCTCAAGGTTCGCGACACCATTGGCTCTCACGGCGCCTCGACTTCGTTCCATGTCGTCAAGGCACACCAAAATCGTGGCTAAGACGCGCTTTGCTTCTTCCTTCCGCGAATCATCCGCCAAAGCCTCCTTGAGTACTTCGTCATAAATCTTGAGATTGGGCAGAATGCCTATGCTGACACCATCGGCACCGAGAACACGTCGAAGTGTTTCCAGTGCACCATAGTGAGTACCGAGCGGTTTGTTGGGGTCTAGGAAGGCCTTCAGACATGAGCGGGCAATGCGCGTCTTGAGACCTTGGTTAGACGCTGAGTACTTCCGGCACATTTGCTGGAGTAGTGAGGCGGCGATTTTGCGCAAGTCAAAATGCTCGAAATTGTTGCGTGCATGTCCGTTGATATTGTTCCCATTCAAGGTCTCGGAGGAGGCGTTCGAGGGTGCTTGATGCGACGTTGGGCCAAGATGTTTGCCCAGACAGCACGTGAGGACCGGAGGAACCATGTATGGGATATATGGATCGAGGTAGATGGTAGGGTTTGCCAGTAATCTATCAGTGGCGAGTAGCATAGCCTTGAGTACGGTGAGGTTCTTCATACTATGGGTGACCTTTTCAGATATGAATGTGATGAGATACGTTGTGAGCTGATGAATGCCGGGATCGCTTTGTATAGAGGCCAAAGCGGCGTTCTGCCACTCCTGGTTATTCTCGTCGAGCAGAGCACTGGAGAGCTTGGCAAACAGTTCTTGGGATTCTTTGGACAGGACATGTTTCACCAGAGGCTTGACCGTGTAGTTATCCAAACCATTGGCAGCGGCAAGGTGGGGGTTCGCGTTGGGACCCTTGGGTAGCAGATCGGCCTGGTTGCTTGCCGTTGGATTCTGGGGAATGGAGGGTTGCACACCTTCGACGGCGAGCCAGTGGGCTAGACAGGTCAGTGCCATTGGAGGCATTCGGGCACCAGATGGGTGCGCAACGTACCAGTGAAAGTGATTTCGCGCGGCACCTTGGGCAGCGGGGCGTTGATGAGCTTCTCAAAGTCGACCTCCTCATCCTCGACATAGTACAGCGGCTGGCCAGGCCCCAGGGAAGCCTCGCCGAAGCGAAGCGGGCGGGTGGATTCGTAGCCGTACAGCGGCTCCACATTGAGCACCTTCAGAGCATGGGATATGTCGTGCGTGCTGAGCGTGGTCCGTTTGCCGTGTCGCATGAACTTCAAGGCCTCTTCCAGGACCTGGGCCAGGCGGTAGTCGACGTCGCGGGCCAACTCTTCGACTACGTTGTCGGCCAGTGAGGCGATGCCCACCGACTCGGCGACGTCGCGCACGTTGTCTGGATTCCACACGGACGACGACATGGCGCGAGGGCTGCGTGGAGTATGTGCTGAGCTGTATCGTGGCTGAACGGTGTAGTCCGGCTAAAGGAGCGCCTCAGAGGCTGGAGGGCGCAAGAGGGAGCGTATGCGGTGCTGGCACGGCACGCTTGGGTGGTGCAGGTGTGGGTTGGGTTGGGTTGCAGGTTGTAGCGACCAGCTCTACGCGCAAATGGAGGGCATTCCGGGAGCGTGCAGGCGATTACGCGGCAGTCTTGAGCTGGAGAGGCAGCCGTCGGGAGGCAGGAGCTTCGGGAGGCAGGAGCGGTGGAGCGGTGGATGCGACTGCTCCTTTGGCGGGACGCGATTTCCTTGCTGGGCTGCGGTCAAGGTGAAATGGATACCTAGAGGGAAGGCGCGCTGATGCGGCTCTGTCGCGTCTTGGCGCCGTTTGACGCGCGCTACCTACGACCGACGCAGACAGCGGCCACGGCACTCGTTTACTTACCTTCACCCTCACCTCTCCAACCACTGTCTGCCTGATGCTCGGCCCACAACACCTTCACCTCGCCTGTCCCTCACACTGGCACTGGTCATTGCTCCCGCCTTGACCATTCGTTGAACCACGCTGTTGGTCTGCGGGGAGGCCGCAGCGTCGGGTTTGCTTTGTTCGCAACAAACACATCCGCGACCACTTGTCTGTGCAGTCATGCTTGCGCTGGCCAGGTAGCCGTCGGGCACTGCTCACCCGCGCTCGATGGATGGGCTGCGCTCGCACGATTCCCCACATTCTATGCAACTTCTAGAACCCTATCACGTCCAGCCCGGGAGCCTCTCCCGCCCAAGGGCTGCCGGATGGAACCAGCACAGCAGTATCCCTCTTTTCCTTGCAACAAGGTGATACACACATCACTGACATCTCATTCGGTGGGTCCTACGTCAAGCCCGCCTTCCCCACCAAATCAGCATCTTGCTTCACTCCCGGTGACACAATCTCGACGACTATCTGCGCATTGAATCACTGCCCGGATTCCCCTGCTACACGGGACTAAGCCAACACGTTGCTTGCACTTCGCGGAGCCGTCCGTCTACCCCCATCTCTTTGGGCATCACTTCTGGACGTACCGGCGGATTGACCCTCACGCAACATGATTCATTCCAGTCGCTCCCCACCGTGACCGCCTTCCGCCCGAGCCGTTGTGACCTTGATTGTCGTCTTTCAAAGGACCCGTCTCGTTTGCCAGCAAGGCGGGACCCCCTGCCTATGATGGTGCGGGCTCGCGGTCACGGACTATTTAATGTCGAGCAATAGCAATGGCGGTTGTGTCTTCACAGCATCGCTTTCCTTTCCACTCAGCGCCGCTTCAGTTACATCACATCTTCTCGAAAATTTACCCCGACCAACGTGTTTTCTTACGAGATAACGGGAACATCATGGCTATCTTGAAAGCAGTCTCTAGCCGCTTGCTCGATGTCGACTTTTATGTTCGTCGAGTCTCGATTGACGAGAAGCCTTCCTTCGACTACCACGACCTTGCTGCGCTTCGCGAGAAGTCAAGAGACGAACCGCCCTCTCCACCACCTCAACCGCCTCCAAGCCCTTCTGGTTGGAGTCGTCCTACAAATCCTGACATCGTCTCCATGGGCTCGGTAGGTCCCTGTGCCACTCCAGGTTCGTCGATGACTAATATGCGAAAAGGCCTGCACCCTCACATCTGAGTGACCCTTTTCCCGTGGAGCCTGACGATGGACGGCATTCCAGAGAATCTATTCGGTCAGACGAGCTTGCTGCTCAATGTTCTTTATTCGCCGGTGTCAGATGTGATGGACTGTCTCATTCTACGGTGTATTGACGATGCGAACTTTTCCTTGGGAAACTCAACGATAGAGTCTTTCGGTTCCACACGCATCATCATCTTCTCTTGTAGATTTTGGTCGCTATGTATCATTGTACAGGGTCATCGAATCGGATTACGCAAATCAGGCCAGGCCTTACATGGCATCATCCTTGGTTGGGGTGGCATAGCTGGGAAATTAACGTTGCATTCTTAAGACTTCCCCAGATCCTCCCTGTGCTACCCCACGAACTCGCGGCCGACTGCTACCATGGAGTCTTGACCTCACCGCCTTTGTTGTCTACTGACGCATCATGAGTCCTTTTGGGAATCAGCTGTTTTTATGAAAGCCATGGCATCCAGAGTAGGACAGGTAGTACAAGCGGAGTAGGTCCGTAGTCCAACAACGGTATCTTGGTGGGTGGATACCAACGGCACCCGTCCCGGCTCCGTCCGTTCTACTGCCTCCGGGCTAACTCAAGCATCTGCGCGGTCTGTACCTTGCTTTACCCAAATTTTGTTGTGCACGAAGGCTGCACCTGCTCCGAGTTTTGTGGGCAGCGAGTATGTCGCCTCATGCGAGTAGGGAACCAAGGTTCAAACTCCCCATGAGACATCATGTGCTAGTAGGAACAAGAATCCCCATTCTGCTCTCGCGTCCACATGCATGTCTGTACGATACGCATGACAACCGCCTCGACCCATGCACTACTGCACCACCATCAGGCGACGCCCTGCTTCCAAAGGTTTGAGGGCATCGCGCATGTCATAGTGCTCCTAGAAACTGGTCATGCTCATAGCGTGGATGCGATGCAGGACGCTTACGTAGTTACTTCACTGATACCGATGAGCAAGTACCGCAAGCAACACATGGCTTTGGACTGGATGAAGTTTGAGTCATGCACTTGATCGTTGGAGAGATGTGCTTTCTAATCTTACAGCAGATGAGCTGATCGGATGTGTAGAGCATATAATCCGGTCAAAGGACTAAAGATACATGGCTCACCAACACGTTTGGTAGGTTTTTGGAGACGGATACGATCATAGAACCCAACGAGCTACCTTTGTTGTGGAAAGAAAAGGGAATGCGTAGTCATGAGGCGAGTTTTGTACTCGGCAACTGTATGCTCGAGATTTGTAGGTATGTCCTGAGGTACAGTGTGTTACGCCAAGGTGAACGATAACACAGACCGATTATACGAGGCTGAGTTTAGTACGTTAACTATGACGTTCATGTGAAGAATCTCATCATATTAGTTTGTAGCAACTACTTACCGTGTAGCGCGATGTCTAGAACTCGGTGAGAGCCGCGCAGGGGACATTTTTCATTGCGGCATTCCGATTCGACATGTCCCCATGGCCAAAAGGAACAGTTCTTCGTGCTCTTGTGGCCCCGAAAGCGTTTCCCGGTAACTCCACTGCTCGAAGAGACACGCTATATGGCAGCTCTTCGAATTTCGATGGTTGTAACCATCAGCCTCTCATCCATGAGTTCCGCCCAGGTGAACTCCCGAAGCTTGCAAGAGACCGAAAGGGAGACTGAAAGAACAAGTTAGGTTTGAGAGGTCCAATCGTCACACTTGTTATGATATTAGAGAAAGGTAGCAAGACAGGCACATGGGGTCTTCGCCTTTCGCCTCTGAAACACAACAGGCGCAATGGCACATGGATCTGATCTGTTTCGTTTCAGTCAGGCCCGGGCATGGTCTTCCTAGCGCAGAGAGTTTAGCAAGTTGAGCGTCCGACCTGTGAGCAACTCGTGGGGAACACTTGGGCGGAAGAGGGTAGTTCACATATCCCGAGCAGAAACATTGCGTGCCGCAAGCGAGTGGCTTGGGAGACGGGACATGCGGTTTTGGGCCGCTGTCTTTGTGCGAAGCCGAGAGAGAGGATCCACATGAATCTGTCAACTCACGCCTTGGACACCTGAAGAGCTGTACAAGCGGTTTGGAAGATGGCTCATTGCGGCTCCAGGCAGGCGATAAGACCACATGTCCTACGACGTCTTTAATTTGTACACGCATGACACATTCGAGTTCTTTTTTCTCTTCTCTTAAACACCGCCAGAGAGAGCAGGCAGACTACAGAGTTCGCTCCCAGATTTTCTTTTCTCGGAAAAGATGAACTGGGTGCAGCAACCACGAAGAAAGGCTCCGAGCATCACTGGAGGTCGCACGTAAGTGTGCAAGGTCATGATTGTCAGACATAGTATCCTTCATTCCATCATTGGTATCTATACCGTCAACCCAACCCCATATTAATTTACATCAGGCAACCGCACAGCGATGTCGCCTGACTGTGTAATGTATCGCACCCATGGGAGCGATGGGTATTGCAGCTATAGGGAGTCAGTGAAGTTTTTTGCATCATTCGCCGAACGCCCGCATAAGTATGGGGATGGCTTACCTTCGGTTCAATGATCTTCAAATACCGAACCTGAATTCCACTCGTAGTGAAGTACGGAATTTCGAACTTGACACTGATCGGCCTCTTGCCCTTTCCACCACCTACCCCGCCCATACTTCCTCCAAACCCACCCATCATACCACCTCCCTTCTCGTCGTCACCTCTAACGGATGGCAGTCCAAGTTCCGCACGCATGAGGAACTCTTTGCCGCCGCCAAACTGCTTAATCTTCCAAACGATCGAAGATGTTTCGGGGGCGTAGTGCACGGTACCGATGTTGGTGCGGAAGCGCGGGGTGTCGGCGTCTTCCGGGACGGGGATGCTGATCTGGACATTGTTGGCTGTGCTGCGTCGCTTAAACTGTGCTTTTGCCTGGACGCATAGTTAGCATGAGCTCGTGCACAACGTTGCAATATTTCCTACCTTCAACATGTATTCTATTCTGCTGCCGGAGTGGCTTTCCACTATGCACTCTACCCAGATCAGGGGCTTGACCTGTGTATTCAATCGGTAGCTCATCAGCTCAAACTCGCCATCTGGTGGAATGAAACTGATTGTCCGGTCGTTCTCGAATCGCGATAATCTGACGCACTGGTGGAACTTGACATCTTCCATCTCTACAGCTTTCCCTCTCGTTGCTCTCCCTGTGGTTTCGAACATGGCTTTGTCGTTGAGTCCTAATCGTAGCTCAGGCATACCGGATAGGTAGCACTTCATCTTCACGGCACCCAGGATCTCGGATCTTAGCACGTTGCCGTTTGCGGACACGAGGAGGTTGAGCGACTCAACGACATCAAGGAAGACCTCGTTCTTGCGGTAACGGATACCTTCGCTTCGCCAGCTGACAGCGTTGGTGACAGCGATGGGCGGTCGTGCTTGGACGTCAAGCTTGTGCGACTCTTGCGTGATATACCTGCACGCAAAGGGTCAGTATCCACTACAACGCAGCAAAGCATGGCAGGGGTTGCGCACTCTTGTAATATCTTGGTTTCCGTGGTCTGCGGGTACCCAAAGTCCATCATCTCGTCGAGAAGCTCGTAGATAACGACAAAATTGTCCCGTATACTCTCCTCCTCCAGCTCCTTGAAGTACTCGGTGAAGACCTCGACGACCTTGTGCAGGAATAGGAGGATCTCGGCGGCATTGCTATTTCGTTTCGTGAGGGCGAGGAGGTAGAGATTGTTGTGCCTAATGTATAGATACTGCGTACAAGACTCCAAGTCAGCCATGTCCAGAGAAAGGTAGCGAAAGAGCGGTGGGGGTGTGCTGTGTCATGGTCGGGTGCATACATTGATGCCTTCGTTGGAGAAGCACGGAGGGACGGCGGAGCTCTCTTCTTCGGCCTCGCTGAGCAGGACAGGGAACTTCTCGACGGCGGACATGGGAATGTCTCCTCTGTAGTTGCGCGCCAGAAGGGTCTATTGGTGTGTTAGGCCACAGCTTCACATGGGGTGCCCCATGAGCTCACCTTGCCCTTCAGGTCGAGGAAGAACACCGCCGAAGCCATTGTGCAGGATAGGAAAGATCACAAGTGTGGTGCAGGTTCGGCGACTCTATCTGATCATCATGCGCAGGACGGGGGTGGCGGTCGCAGTGCTATGTCGCGCTTGCAGCTGCGGCCATGTTATCAATGTATGTGCATGTTCGCCGCACTTGCCAAGCCGACACCTGACGCTAAGCGGGAACGGCCTAGCGCAAAGTACGTACTCTATCGCGGGACATTCTAAGCACGTGCGACTCGTCACTCAAGCACGATATACTGCTAACTCGCATCTCCACTGTCGGTACTGGACTGATTATCAGAGCTATAGCTTCACCACTTCCAGCATCGAGATTGATCACACTCAGGATATTGGGGACCATTCCGCCGACCTCGCGAGACGCTGGGTAGAACAGGCGAGTTGAGGGACAGCATTTGTTGTTAAAACAGGTCATCCCATATTGGTGATACAGCAGAAAAACATTCGAGCCGAAGAAGTAGCAGACGACTTCCATGGGAGGTCAGGAAGAATGTCACCCCAGTCAATCATAGTCCATGTAGAGACGGATACCTACAAGAAGCGCGTTCGATTGATCTCAGATCATTATGGATACGTGCGTATTATGTGGATGGTCTCATACCAATGCTTGCTACCAATTACATTGCCCCAAAATTGGTGTGTCGCACAATAATATAGAGTAATAATCGATATTCATTCATTTATAGCGACGGTATCTGCGTGATGGAAATGCAACAACCTCGACGCCGTGATTCCATGAAGGGTATCTGGAAGGAACGTACACCTGTGTAGGTCAAACCAAACCAGCTTATCCGTCCCCGATCGAAACCAGATGAACCGCTATGCTGCCCTTGCTCGTCATCATAGCCCGACTGCCATATCGTCTACAAGAAGATTGCGACAGCGCCACCAAGTGCGGCCAATGCCGGGGCCATCGTCTTCATAGGGGCAGCACCCTGGCTTCCGACACTGTCGGAAGCGCCTGCTGAGCTGCCTCCCGTGCCCGTGGCCTGAGCTACCTTGACGCCATATTGCGTGGCTGTAGTTTGGACACCGCTGACAGTTGTGGTGACAACACTCGTCGCCGTGGTGCTGGCACTGCAACCAGCCCAGCTCGTCCACGGAGCATCAGTGCTCCAGGGACCGTCCGTCCAGCCAGGCCAGTTGCTGTCAGGGCAGGCGCTTCCACCCCACCACTGAGTCCACGGCCCATCGCGCCATGCGCTGTTCGATTGCCATGCGGAAGGACCCCAGCTGTTTGATCCCCAAGGGCCATAACCATTGGCGCCCCCCCAGCGACCGCCGTTAGCATGGCCCCCAGGACCGCGGCCACCACCATACCCGCCCCAGGGACCCTGACCAGGGCCGTAAGCGGATGATGGCCAGGAGAAACCAGAAAATTGGATTGATTGATAGATAGAAGACCATGCTCCAGGGTTTGTAGAGAACGGCGGTGGAATGAAGGGTGCGGCTGTCGTTCGTGAGCCGACGGCTGTGGTTCCACTGTCGCTAGCGGTTGCTGATGCGGCACTGTTGCTGTCGGAAGCATCGGTAGCGGAAGCATCGTTATTCGCATCAGTGGCTGGCGCGGCGTCGGTTGGCAGAACACCGCTGGGAATGAGCGACAGTGCGCTGCTCGGGACCGGAGACGCGAAGTCGGAGGGGATGTTGGTGAATTGCGACTGGGCGGTTGCGCCTGCCGCGACGGCGAGGCCGATCAAAGAGTATCTCATTCTGAAGTGTGTACGTAGAAGCTTTGGAATATCTTGAAGGTTCGATCAGAAGAAGGTTGCTGGGCGATTGATGGCGATACGAGAGTAAGTTTCTTAAATGTGTTTGATTATATAGAGAAAGAATAGGAATGGCTGTCAAGACAACCATGGTTATACGATCTCGAAACACGCGGCCTTTCACACCATTGACGGTGCCGACGTCCGTCATCGACTCTCGCCCGGAGGGGTTCCGTAGGGCTGTGGGCTCTGTTTTTGTCTCAGCTTGACCGACGACTTAGCAAATCTTTAGGACGCTCACAACACTCAGCTGACCGAGCTGCGCGTCGTCACTAGGACTGCTCGCCTGTTGACAAAATCAGCCCACAAAGGTCTCAAGTAAGCATTGTGGAGGTTGGAGGTTCAGCATGAGCTTGGTTGCTAGGCCCACAACCCAACCATGACTGGCTCTGACGACATAGTACGTGCATGGCAACGGTGCGCTGAGATCAGAGATTGGATTGTTTCACATATCAGCGGGCGTTTTGACAGAAAAGGTGCATGGCGTGCAGGTTGCCTGCGTCGGAGAATAGTGCGGGGAGAAAACGCGGATGGAGTACCAAAAGTCCGGAAGGCGACACAACGTCATGCGGAAGCCACGCGGGATCCTAAGACTCTGCCAATAAGAGCAACACATGCTGTTGGAAGCAGAATTGGCGCTCAAGCTCTTCGCTGGAGTGAAGGATGTGCTAGAGAAGTCGGTGGGGAGTACCGACATGCCCTTCGATCTTGAGCCGAAGCAACAATGCCAAGCTTAAGTAGGTGCCTGCGCGTCCCTACCATGTTCTATAGACGGGCGATCAAGCTTGCAGGAAAGAGTCACCTCTTACCATTGCTTGAGAGCACAACAGTGGAGCTCACCGAGGTGGCACAATAGATCCCACATGCAAGTTCGGTGTCCACACTCTAAGTCCTTGTAATTTGTACCGCAGCTATCGATAGGACTGCTGACATGCTTTGTGGGTTTCGTGAGCTTGAGCTGCTGGCTTCTTTGAGCGGTTCACCCAAGGTTTGCTCATTGGGAAGAAGCGGTGACAACCATTTTGTCATCACGTTTGTCACAATCTTGCAGACATAGCTCTGCCAGTTGGGTACTCAGAGGACACAACGGATTTCTTTCATTGCTCAATGACAGTCGGAAGCACTAATGCTATAGTGTCTATACATATGCAATGGTTTGATCTTCGCTGATCGTACCTGCGAAGTATTAGCGAAGTGCATCGAGCTGTCCAGGGGGCCCATCACTTACCATTCACGCCTAGAGCCGTCTCTCCACCAGCGACAGATGCGCCCGAAACCACAATGTCTCCTACGAATTTTTCGTCGGTGTTCTTGTGGGATGCCGTGTCTCTCAATTTAAGCTCTAAGCTACTCAGTGGCACACCGAAGTGGTTGTGCTTGTTCGATGACGTGACTGCTCTCCTGTAATCATAAATGTTTGTTTGCGCGACTGCTCCCGCGACCTTTGCTGCTGTCAAAGCATACACCACACGAGCTTTTGTGTAGATACGCAGGTCTGATAGATCCTCCGAAGTAAGCGGTGGAGTGTTCAAGCCAGCTCTCTCCGAGATGAAGAGAAGTCGTAGCTTGCCAGGAGTCGAGCCAACGCTGGCGCGCGTAGGTGCATTGAGTCGTGACAAAAATGTGTCGGTAGGCAAGCGTCCAGCAGTGAGGCTACGAGTTTCCAGGTAGTGCGCAAGCTTCTTCAGACCGCCAGTGACTGAGGTCGTAGTAGTATTGTGGAGCCTCGCTGCAGTCTCGGCAGACACTACCGCAATCGTCGGAGCAATGGAGCGGGTAGCAAGAGTCAAGTCAACTCCAGGTCCAGCTACCGAGTTGATTATGACAGTAGCATGGGAGTAAAGAGCAGCCAGAGTAAGGCATAACGTGTATGAGTTGGTGAGGGTGTCCGCGGGGAGAAAAGAATCGGAGGCATTGATACGCTGTACACCTGGCAGCGCAGAAAGAAGAGCGCCAGTTCCTGCGGCAAGGTTCTGCTGGGTGAACTCGACAATCTCCGCTGCTTTGCCCACGCGCTCCTGCCACAAGAAGACGACATTAGGTGCTTTGATGGCGTCTTTGCCTGCGTCTTTGGGCAGCTCTGGAAATGCGATTTTCTGGTCTTGAACAATCTGATGCCAGACAGACACGTCTATCTTACCACCAATGCCTTCGGGTACCTCATTCCAGTCCATGTGCCTGCTCGTCTTCTCTACGGTCCAAATGACTTGCCGCAGGCCCGAAACATTCTTAGCAAGGTCGGCGAGCGGAACTGAACCGGCCTCAGCAATAAGGGAGTCTGCATTGGTTTGGATCAAGAGTTCGGTCAGGGTCTGGTGGGGCTGGTTGTACGGGATCAGGATGGGCACAAATTCGTAAAAAGCGCCGGCGAACAGGGCAACAAGGAATTCAAGGCTATTGGGCAAGTAGATGGCTACCCTCTTGGAGCCATGGTCCTTGAGATGTTTTCCAATTATGGTGATCTCCTTGGTGATGTCGGCGATAGCGTGGTCGGTCACGCCTTCCTTGCCAAACACAGTCACGATGTTGGCGGTGCCGCTTGACGTGGCGCCCTTCTCAAGAGGTATTTCGCCGGTTACGCGTCGCCAGATGTCTCGTAGATCGCCATCGCGGCCGGCCGTGTACATGGGGGCTCCCACAGGCTTGACTCCAAGGCCGGTGCGAAGAGGGTCTGCTTGGTGTCAGCGGCGGGGTAGGTATAGCTATGATCAAGGCCTCGTCTCACATCCATGAGGGTGCTCCGGCGATCTGTAGACGGCAGATTCGCCCGGTTGCCTCACGTAGGAAGCCTGCGCCTGTCTTGCAAGTAGCAGTGGGTGGGTGTCTGAATCCTGGGTGTCGTAGATGACCCAGCCCACGAATCCAAGAAGCGCGACAAGGAGAAAGGTAGTGTGAGCATTGTAGCCAGCAAGAAGCTCGGCAATGACGCCGTCAAGCTGCTCGACGATCCCCGCCATAATGCACAGGATATTGGAGGAGCAAGTGTGAAGAAGAGAGGTTGGCCTACAGCCGCTGACGAATGGCCCGTACCGCCGCAGGGTCGCAGTGGGGTTGTCGATGCGAGAGCCAGGGTACGTAAGACGCCCGGGCCTCCGTTGCTATCGCTGCCGCCATAATTGCCAAGGCCGACTTTGTGAAAACAAACCGTCCCTCCGTAGCACGCTTTCTCCACATCCCGCCTTCGACATGCCCATGTAGAGCAGCTCTTCCACGCACCCCCGACAACTCACTACTAACAACGCAGGTTCAACTACACAACGTTTCGCCCCAGCGGCCCTCCACTGCGGCGATTCGGCTGTCTTTGACATACTAAACAATACCATGACTACCCAGCAACGGTCCGCCATGAGCCAGCTTGCCCGGACGACACAGGGCGCTGCTCCAATGACTCCGCGAACTCCCCGCTCTGCGTCTGCAACGCCATCTATTCAGAGGGAAGAAGAGTCTACACCCGGCAGGTGGAAGCATCCCCAATTCGACGAGATCGCCCGCCGACAATATGTTACCACCTTCGACGAGCGCAACGTGAAGATGATCGTCACAAACGGCTCGCTTCTCGTCGGTACCTTTGCTGCCCCGGCTGTCATCTCGCAAATAACCCTGTTGCGAACGCTCTCGTAAGTGATCCCACTCAGTGCATAGCTGCAGCGGGGTGCTGATTCGATCTGCAGTAAACCCGTCTTGGGCCTTCTACACCAGCTCCCCTACAACGGCGATGAGTGGACACTCTTTCTGTTCCGACTCATCTTCCTCGTCAACCTCGTTCGTGCCTTCATGCCCCTAGCGCGCCGCTACTTTCCCGACGACATCGCCGACATCCCGCTCACGCCCTCACAACGGCTTGCCATGGGCTTGAGACCGGGCGTTGCCATTCCGCAATCACCAGGCTCTGGATACGCCTCCTCGCCAAACTACGTGACACCCCCGCGCTACCAGAAGTCGACCCCTCGGAGTAGCTTCGGCACCCAGGGTTCGCAGTCTCCGCTGTCCGGCAGCCCGCGCGCAAGCTTTGGGCTGTCAACTTCAAATTCGCCATTCTCCCCTGGCACAGGAAGCCCACTCTTCCAGAAAGCAGTCAACGGTGGATCAGCAACAAAGAGGATGAGCTTTGGAGGATCAACACCCGGCAGCAGCTTCTTAGGAGAAAGCAGCTCCAGTGCAACACCAAGCACGCCAACACCGAGCACAGGAAAGGCGAGCGTGGGATTGAATAACAAGTGGCTATACGACAAGCGCAGGGACAGCCCCAGAAGCAGCTTGTTCAGCTGAGTTGGTAGCGGGCTCGAGGACGATTTCGGACGAGGATTGCATACGTAATGGTCAGATGTCGCATTATACCCGAACATACTGCGTTGGAGCTCATGATTTTTGTACGTTTAATGTCTGGTCGGTCAGCCCTTGCGCGTTCCTTGGAAGGCCACTTTGATAAGGAAATTCATGAAAAACAAATAGAGTGAGATTATTTCATCAGTCTCGCCACGCGGACTGTCCAAAGCAGCTGAGATATGAACATGGTACAACAATGTACACTCCCACAATCCTTCCAAACCCGCATTGCCCGCTTCAAACGTGTACAGCAACTTTACACGCCGCTTCCTTGACCCATTAAACAAATCCCTCGTCTTCACGGAATTCCCAGCAATGCATACATCTCCCTTTATGAAAATCGGTCGCCCCTCCGACTGCGGTACACATCACTAGCCTCATACTTGCTCTTCTCTCTCATCTTCTGCCCCTCATCCTCAGGCGCATGCCTCGTCGGCGCGGGATCGGCATTCGCCTCCTGGCTCGGATTGCCCGCGTCATCATGTGCCGCTTGCAAGTCCCTGGTTTCACCCGCATCTGCGCGCTTCCCTCGTGCTGGCCCTGTGTATGGCTTTCCGGCGTACGCAGGCATGCTATTGGGCGTTGGCTTAGGCGTGGGCGGGGACTGCTGGCTGTATGCTTGTTCGAGCTGGTACTGCGCGAGCCGCTTCTGGGCCTCGATTTCGGCTTTGCGGGCGCGGTCTTCGTTGATGGAGCGCTTCGCGAAGTAGTACGCGCCGCCGCCCGCGGCGATTAGCGTGCCCCAGCCATAGCTAAGAGGTGTGTTAGCATACGCGTAGATCTCTGCAATGGTTTATTGGAATAGCGGGAGGTCCGGGGACGTGTATAGGCTGCTTTGGGTCCGGCGCTGGGAGCTCTACGTGACGTACTATACTGATTTGACCTGTTGCGTATGAGCAATTGCAATCGTTCTTTACGGAGGTCTGAAGCTTACCGTGTTCATTGTGAATGTGTGCTGGGTATAGGATTACGCTCAGGGAAGGAAGAGGCAAAGAGTCGTTTGGCGCAATGTTTTTGTGGTGCTTGGTGACGAAGTGGTCTGATTCTCCAACGCCCGTCGGCGATGGTTCGGCGATGGAGCTTAGCGTAGCCGAGGGGGTACTAAACGGTCCTTGTTGACCTTCGATCCACCGCACTTTCACCCATGATTTAACTTATGGTGCGCAACAAGATACTCTGCAACACGGATCTCCAAAGCAAACTTGAACAAATGATGGAAAACATTCTGAAAGGAACGCCGGCGCTAACGAACCGCCCTGGCACAGCTCAGTCTGATCACTTATTCCCCTTCCACAGCACCGATCCCATTTTCCACCATTCTTTTATTGAAGATAGCACCTTCTTTTTCCTTTTCACGAACTACTAAATCCGCCCTGAAAGCTCCCAGCGTCTCAGAAACTATCACCGCTGCATCCCCGAACAAATCTCGAGCACACTCCATAGCCCATGCCCCTGGTATCGCTACTCCTCTTGGCTTCACCACAAACGTCTGGCACACATCGCGGTTCTGCTCGCCTAGCTGCAGATTGTTAGCTCTAGACATCCCATGCAACGTCCTAGGCTTAGAGAACGATCACAAGGAACGGTCCTGGTCGCTTTCTGTAAACGCACCTTGACTTGGACCGGACGAATCGTACGAGTCAGTGAGCACCAACATCATGGCATGTTCATGTCACAAATACGTTATTCGATAACCAGAACAGTGCTCACCTCACTGATACTACTGTTTCATTGCGGGCGCCTGACGAGTGCTTGACTAAAAGATTTCTCCTCTCAAACTCTTGACATCCTGCCATAACTCTTCCGCCAAAGCCAGAACTTCGTCTTCCAAAGGCCCCTTCTTAGTCAATGCAACAGTTGCGTAGACCTGTACAATCCGGCTCGCGCCCAGGACGATTCCATCCTCATCATCGAGCACGGAATGATGCATCAGCCACCGTATAGCTACCTCCGGAGATGTTAACCCTTTTTCTTGAACGGCAGCGTCAAATTTCTTCACAGCCATCATCAGTTGGTCGCCAGAAAACATCTTCTGCATCACGTTTCCCACAGGTGAAGCTGGGTCAAAGCGCGTCCCGGTGTAGTCATTGTTTGCGAATTTTCCAGTCAGAAAGCCGGCGGCGAGAGGTCTTTCGATTCGATTAGCCATCCACTAGGTACTTAATCTGCATGGGGGAGCATGAAACGCACTGGTAACTGTTGAAATGCATGCCCGCGGAGCGAAATATTGGTAGGAGCTTTGTTTCTATACCCCTTGTGATGAGGCTGTAGCTTCCTTGATAATACCGCGGTTTCTGCCATCCATTTTCGTCGCAGATCTTGAGCATCTCTTCGAGTACGCTGGGTGGTATGTTTGACACGCCCCACTGACGGCTAAGTCAGCCACTTCCTGTATGTTTATGAGATCAGGCTGGTTGGCTTACATGTTTGCAGTATCCTTGTCTTATCTGCTCGGTGAAGTTCTGGACTTGCTCTTTGAGAGGTGTAGCCGGATCTGCACGATGAGAATAAAGGATATTGACCTGCTTTCAATCTCAGTTAATAGGACCACCTCGAAAGAATTGCAGCAATTCAGCAAACCGCACGTGATCAGCTGGCCTCGAATTTCGCTAAATAGCATTATTGAGCATACCCTTTCTCTTTTCAGCCTATCCAAGCTCTCACTAAAGCTCTTTTCCATCTTTTCTTTGCCCAAATCTCCACTCCCATCCGTTCGTAGGTCCGTAAACAATTTCGTATCGACTATAAACCCAGTAGCCGTCTCTCCAACCAACTCCTCCGCCAGTCCAGGGCTGGGTGGCGGGTATCGAGCTACGGTATCGAGATGGTTTATTCCAAGCTCTTTTAGTGTGGACACGAGCGGGCGGACAGAACCAGTGTCTTGAAAGGAACCCGGCGCCATGCCGAGGCTGCTAGTGCTGAATTTAAGCTTAGGTGACATGGTGGTAAAGGGAACGAAAGAAGCTTATCTGAACAAGTGGAATTGGTAAAGCTTGATGCTTTTAAAGTGTAATATGCGGATGATTGGGGCGGAGGAGTGTTTTTTCTGAGTAAGCATACGTTTGTGAAGCGCTGCCCACCGGCCAATCTTGGGCTAGTGCTACGAAAGTGTAGTGGTCTTCCATGCAATCGTCAAGATCGAATACAAAGCGATTATATATACAGCAAGCTACAAATTTGATACACTGATACTTTATGATAATCGCTCTGCTTTAAGCTGAGCATAACCTATGGTTTGTGCGAATTATACTTTCTAGGTACTTCCTGAACCCACAAGAACTCTTGTTTCTCTCCGATAAGTCTCTGGTAGGTACTGGGTATGTACTGCTCCGAAGGTTTGTAAGCTGCATTGTTTTTGGGTCTAACGGGACGATCAACCACGCATTCTGATTGTACATTATGTGCCTCCTGTACACTTTGAGAGTACTAATAACTCTCTTCTCCCAGTATAAGCGGCGCAGTACCAAAAACCTTGACGTAGTGCTATAGGGACGCCTGATTAGAATGTGCATCTGAAGCTTTACGGAGGACCTTTGCTTGTAGTTTCTTTTGCGTATTGGAGAGCGTAGCTTTATTCATGTGGCAATTTATGTCCTGATTAGTAGTGACACCGATCTCTTCCTCGAAGGCTTCGACTTCATTGAACTAGGTTTTCTCCGAACACGCCTGACCTCCTGTGCCAGTTTGGTGCGACATAATCGAATTGGGGTTGGTGTATGAAAATTTTACCGCTGAATGTGTTGGGACGCTTATGATATAGCGAAGAGCAACTGCTATAAAAATCTCGGATAATACCAAGTGTGCCTCTTTCGTGCTTGAGTAAAAGGACCCTATTTCCTTGAAAGCCTACCTTTATCTATTCCCTGCCTGTTCAAGTTATCGTTGCATCGATCTCCGGTTCCGTGGAGAGAAGCATCGGGTAATGAACCGCAGGGTGAATTACTAGCAACATATTCTGCTTGGCTGCAGGAGCGGTGGGTCCTGCTTGTGTACTCAAACTTTTTTGAACGACGAGAACAGGAGGGTGGCACGTTTGCGGGGATGTTTGGGAAGGACTGAGGAAATTGATGTCCGTGGGTTGATCTGGGGTAAGTACCGCTAGTCTGCTTATGCTCGAAACCACTAGTGGCAGTGCATCGTTGCATGGTATTTACCAGGTGTCTTGAGCCGGAGGTAGGTATTTTTATTGTTTTAGCATTCTTCAGTTGCTGCTAGCTCAATTTCTCGTCCTATTGACTGCGAGTCGACTATAAGGACGGTACCTGATCAACCCAAGGAATAGAAGACTGCGCACCCGCTTTTTGAACCGTCAATGAAGCAGCCAAATTAGCATGTTTTATCGCGGAGTCGAGATCGAATTCGGCAGTCTCAGAGGAAGATTTCCATCTTGCGACAGCAACTGAATAGGCGCCCACGAAAGTGTCGCCAGCTGCTGTGGTATCAATGACTTGTACTTTTCTAGCTGGTACAATCTTTCCGGGCTGTGATTGCGCATGTTGCTTGTCGGTTCTATAGTAGACACCCTGCATAATGTTAGCGATGCTACAATATAGTAAAGTCACACATACCTCTCCCCCAAGGGTGATGATCACATTCTTCACTCCTTTCTGAACGAAGACAGACGCGACTTCATCCCATGACGTTGGCCTCTCAATGCCAGATAGTATAGAAGCCTCCGTCTCGTTTACAATTAGATGGCTAAGTCCACTGTATGCCTCGTCTGGAAGAGGAATAGCCGGTGCAGGGTTGATGATCGTCTCCGCACCCTTCCCACGTGCCACCTTCATGTTGTGTAGAACCTAGTCATTGTCAGCGCAAAACATCTTCGTAAGCACGTCTCGAACTGTCCTTCGACTTACAACTTCCAACGGCAATTCTAACTGGAACAAAACCACCGCAGCATCATCGTCGACCAAATCCTCCACTTGCACATCATAATTCGCCCCCGGACAGAACATAATACGGTTCTCTCCCGTTCCAGTCTCCACGATAATGACCGCGACGCCCGTCTTCTTCCCCTTCAAAATCTTGACACCCTTCGTGCCCAGCCCATCGGCCTGCAAACTCTTCAAGAAACCCTCGTGAAACTCGTCATCTCCCACAGCACCCACCATCCGCACTTGGACATCGGACGCTTCGCCGCTCGCTGCCTGCTTCTGCGTTCGCGAGAGTCGTGCACAGGCGACAGCCTGGTTGGCGCCCTTTCCACCGAACCCTATATCGAAAGACTCGGTTGTTAGGGTCTCGCCTGCAACGGGCACGCGGGGCGTGCGGGTGACGAGGTCGACATTGAGAGAGCCGATGACGGATATGACTGCGGACTTTGAAGACATTTTGTGTACGTTTTTCTGGGGTTCTGAATCTGGGTGATGGGGTAGATAGGCAAGCTCATGGCTACAAGTGTGTTCGTCGGCTAGGCTAGCCTGAGAGAGGTAGCGTAGCCGATCATCGGTACCGCCCGGTCTTTGCTACCTTCCCCTTCTTCTTCTGTTTTGTGCGCGATGGTTCTTCGCCAATGCTCTGGTAACAAGTCAATGGATTTATCCCACATACAATCATATTGCGGGCCCTGCCCCAACGCATCATGGATGGACATCGCAAGGTTCAAATACTCTTCGTACTAGGTATCTATCACTTTGGCGCCTTCACAAAAGCTCTTATTCGATTAGAATGACACTTGAAACGCTAATCAAGAACTTGAACTTGCAACGCACGCCTAGAAGAGAATTCACTTTGCACCAGACTTTGTCTATGCACTAGATTCTGTTACATCATCGACCGGAGGTTTCACTAAGACGGTCCAGTACAAACAGAATATTAATTGAATATTGTAATTGAACATATAAAAGTATATCTTATATTATATGGGACTTAATTTATAAGCGCTACGCTGTGTGATTACTGCGAGAGGATTTATATAGAACATCGATGACCAGTCGATCAATATGCGTTCGGAATCACATCCAAGATGTTCTCAACCTCCTGAAAGTCGGCAGCTCGTTAGAACAAGCCACGTACAGCAAGCACCAGGCCTACATCCCGCTCGTGTTTCTCCACCATGTCTCTAGCTGAGACACGTACTCTGATTCGCGCAAAGTGCCGCAAGTGGAACACAGAACTCAACACTCATCTACACCTGCAAATCTCCGTACGTTTTCATCAGTCACACGATGGACCCCAATCTCAAAGTCCTAATGACCGAGATCAAAGGGCTCAAAACACCCACCCACTCTTCCGCGTCGCCGCCTGCAGCATCTTGCGCAATAACCTCAACGGCTTGAGCACCAGCGACGTCCGCGCCTTGCGCTCTTCAAGTTCACCTGCATTTTTAAGCTTAGGGAGAACGGCCCTCCACTGCGCCCGAATGTTCGGATCTACAGACCGGATGGTGTGCGACCCGGGACGAGGCCAGACGCCCTTTGAGTCGATGCGCAAGGGCGCAGGTACGAGTTCTAGAACGAATGAGTGGATTGATGGCGAGGCAGTGGTGCTAGGAAGACGAAGTAGATCAAAAGAGTGGAGGTAATCAGGCGAACGCTCGAAAGGGAAGTGCATTGCGGGCTGGGGATCCGGGCACTTTGAGATACATGCCAAATAGAGCGGCTTAGACGTCTCCCACTGGGCCTTCACTTCTGGGTGTACGGCCTGAAGCATCCCGGGGCCGGGGCGTGGCGGTCGAGCGAGCATGCGAGGTGCTAGGAGGTGCTGGATGTCGCCGAAGTTTTTGGGGTAGGTGGGCCAGATAATTTGGGCGTCGCGCATGTTGGCGCGCATGGCATGGAGGCCGGTGGCATTGTCCTTGCGAGGGACGGGACGCTGGAAGGACTTCAGGGGGCGTACGATACGGATAGGCAGCGCATGTTGGAGAGAGTTTGGGATCCAGATCGCGGGGGGAGGACCCTTCTTCTTGTTGACATAGTTCGGTGTCTCCTCTACCAGGGCCTTGTCATGTACGGCGGCAGTGACACAACCGAACGACGCCTCAGACTCGGTCTGGTCATCCTTATCTTCACCTTCGTCCTCATTATCGCAGCAGTAGTCGTCCTGCACCTCTATAACAGCCTGAGAGGAATCCTCAATCTCGTACTCGAATGAAAAGCAGTTCTCCTGTCCACCCTCTGTAGATGTGTACGAAGGCAATGACAAAAAGAGATCGTTCAAACTCGCCGCCTGCGGCAGAGATTTGACTTCTGGACCCCAATAAAACACGCCCTTTGGATCGTGATAGAGGAAAGCTTGAATCGCCTCTCGATCATAGAGGAACTCCCCATTCGGGAGGCAGAACACGGCAGAAGCGACGACGAGCTTCTCGGGGGCCAGCGTGGCGCCGCTGAAGAAGCTAAGAGACTGCAGCCCTTCGCCATCGACGGTGTTGGTCGCATCAAAATAAAGGAATTCGTTCAATGGCTGGTCGGCGACAACGTCGTCAAGCCAGGCTTCCATACGAGCGCTTACAGCGTGGGTGAGCAAGCGCGTGGTATCCTTGATGCCGATATGGTTCCGAGTGAACAACTGCCGAGTCGTCTCGATCGATCCGGTCTCTTGTAGACAGAGATCGCGCGCGAGAGCCTGACTCGAGGAGAAATCAGGAAATGGTTCGGTGCCCCCCCCCCGGGAGACCGACGCTGTAGCCACCATCGCGAGGGACTGCAGGTACCTTCAAGACTGTAGCAGCTCCACGGGCCGCCTGATCACGTGCGTGCCACTTCAATATCGTGTTGTTCATTCCTTTCTGAGTCCAGCCGAAAGGTTGAGTCATTGATTTTTACACGAAAGAGGTTGCTTTAAAGGGGGGAGATTATGGGCGGACCTTTACGCTATGGTATTCTTCGTTCACAGGTGTGATGACCTTGTTTCGGCTGAGTGAAATCATATGAGGGAAGGGGTACAATTTAAGGGATCCGATATTCCGCGTCTTGTGTCTGCACAATGTTGATACAAAACACATTTTGATCACAACGCGACAGATAGCAAAAGCACGCTGTTCACAATGACACGCCCACTTTGTGATCGCCGTGTTCAGGTACTACGCGCAGAATCAGTAAATTCCTATGGACCGGTTTTGTATCAAACCGGACCGGCGAAACATGCACTCCGTAGTTAGGAACAGATGAAGTGGTTGGGACATTTGGAGCACAGCAAAATGTATTCGTATATGGACAAGAAGCGCTACATGTCGATCAGCAGCCAGAAACGCCAGTGCATTGAACATAAAGCATGCGCGGAGGTATCTTTGCTCGACTCAACTCACATCTGCCTCCACCATCGTAGTCTCATATTCAGAACGAGCCGTCCCATACCCCAACGCCATCCGAGTGTCACCTCCACCGGCTAGATATTAGATCGGTACACAGCACTCTGGCCATGCCTCCATTGTATCGTCTCCCTCGCGGCCATCACATGCAGAGCACGGCCTAAGGCTTGCTCCGAGTAGCCCTTTCCGTCGCACATCTCGCGTTTCAATGTTGAAAGATTGACCTGCCATCCAATCGGCATGCGCCGTCGCAATTCTTCCTCAACTTTGTTCACCTCGTCCATGAGCTCTTTGGATGCTTGGCCCTCTCCTTGGTTCACGGCATCCATAGTGGAAGCCAAGAACAGACGGATTGCCTCGTCGACATGGGACTCGTTGGCAACGGGGGACAGCGAGAGCTTAGCCAAAGATTCTGTTATACGGATGATGGCTTCCAACTGACGTACAGTGATAGGAATCGAAGAGCGTTGGTTGGCGTTCATTTCAGAGGCATGGACCTGTCGCCTGATGCTGACGAAGTGAGAACTCAGCTTCTCGGCGGCCTCAGGCGATAGTCTTGGGGCACACTTTTGGCGGCAATACGAGATGTACCGCTTCATCTTTTCGATGGGAATTTCCGACTCTACTACCTCTTCTGTCCCGCGGCCTCCCATGGCGAGACCCATGACGTGCTTCGCTATTCGCTCGTCGCGAGCGCGGTCGTGCTCGTCCCTGACAATGAAGATCATGTCAAAACGTGACAAGATGGTGGTTTGGAAGTCGATATTTTCGCCTGGCGTTTTCATGTCATCGTAACGTCCGAAGATAGGATTGGCGGCGGCAAGAACGGACGTTCGTGAGTTGAGAATCGTGGTGATACCTGCTTTGGCGATGGAGATGGTCTGCTGCTCCATAGCCTCGTGGATGGCGACACGATCTTCGTCCCGCATTTTATCAAACTCATCAATACACACAACACCTCCGTCAGCGAGAACCATAGCACCTCCCTCTAGATAGAATTCTCGCGTGTTGTGGTCCCGTTGGACTGAGGCAGTCAGACCAGCTGCTGACGAACCTTTTCCGGAGGTATAGACGGCGATGGGCGAAGCCTTTTCCACGAACTTCAACAGCTGGGACTTGGCTGTACCAGGGTCACCGAGCAGGAGAACGTTGATATCGCCACGGAGCTTCATGCCATCTGGTAGAATCTTCTTGGAGCCTCCCATTAAAAGGCATGCAATAGCCTTCTTGATGTCCTTGTTTCCGTAGATGGACGGCGCGATGCAGCTGGCGAATACTTCGTAAATGTCCCGTCTTCGGCTCAACTCTAGAAATTCCTGCTCTTCCTCCTCGGTGAAGGTCAAACTGCCCTTCGCGGTGTGGTCGACATCAGCGTGTATGCCTACAGCGCGGATATACGGGTTCCGGATGGCTACAGCGGCATTCTGTGACCTCTTAGAGCCTTTCTGTTGGTAGATTGAGTAGACGCCCATGACGGTGCACCTTGTCCCAGGAACAACGCGGTTGGCCAGATATCGGTCGGCCGAGACCATAATGTGACGCGGTAGTTCACCGACCGGTACCTGGTCAGGAGCTTCTTGCATCTTGAGAACCTGCTGGTCGATGAACTGGCAGCGCTCGTGCATGACATAGTATGGGTCGAGAGGGCATTTATCGTCATTTGGTCCACGCTGGCGGCTGCATGTGCGGGGAAGAGAGACGGCCGAGAAGCCGCCGGACACGGGTAGGGTTTCTTCGTGTTGACAGTTCCGACAGCGGATGGCGAGTGTGGTGGATTTGGAGGAGAGGGTGGAGGCGCCAATGATGATGCCCGGTATGCGCACAAGGCGCGAGACGGATGTGGCGGTCAGGTCACGGATGGAAAGCTCCGAGGCGGACGAGTGGAGGAGCAGTTGGTGCTCGGGCAGCTTGATGGTTCGTTGCGAGGGGTACACGATGCGCTGTGTGCATGACTTGAGAGCGGCCTCGAACAGAGGAATAATCTCGGCAGGGTCCTGTGAGAGCTTGTGGGCCAACTCCTCGTCGAACGAGACGAGGTGTGCAACATCGACGTCGCAGTAGTATTGCTTGATAAGGACATTCTCGCGGATCTGGTCTCTTGGGGCAGTGTAAGCAATTGCCTGTAGCGCCTTTCGCTTTGTGCAAGTACCTGTAAATAAAGACGTTGTCGAGGTGAAATTCCATGATAAAGTCGACCAGGCGCTGCTGCATCCGACTGGGGGCAGCATCGCCATGATCGCCGTCACCCTCGCTGGGGAAGACGCTGATGGTGTAGGGCGTCTGTCTGTCGGCCATTGTGTGCGCGGTGCGTATGGTGGTGGTGTTGTGGAAGGGATGTGGATGGAGGGGTCACGGCGACGCGCCGAACACGCGCTCCTGAAAACGAACGCGTAGGCAATATTGAACCTTGTTTGGGCTTAGTGCATGGGTACCCACCGGCAGGAGCCACGGCGTGAACCCTGCCAAGCCGCGCTGCGGCCAGATCGAACCCATAGGCATCAAGCACCCCAACGGCTGGCCGTATACGCTCAACGCTCCGCGACATTACGCTTTCCATATCTCTTGCTGTCCGCATTTCCTGTATTATAAGTGCTGTAGCTTCTGATGTCCCGGCTCGGCATGTCGTAGCGATCGATCCTCGGCAATCCGCTTTGTGCCCTCCCTATGCCTCGGCCACCCTCGCGCCTCAGACTTGCGCCCCGAAAATGTCGTACTCGCCGCGGCGGTCCTCCCAGGAGAGCCTCGAATTGCTGTCGCCGAACCTCTTCCAGGCCTCCTTGCCCGGTCCGCAAGATTGGGCTAACCGCCCCAACTCTACCGGCGGCGCCCGCTATCAGCCACGTCGCGGGTCCACGTCGAGCTCGATACACTCGGTGGGAGGAGCACTGGATACGGCATTCAAAGGGAGCATGGGGCCGGTAAGGGAGCAGCAGAATAGCAATGGTATGTTCTCCGTGTCATCGTGCGAAGCAACCTGAAGCATCGTGGTCGTGGCCGTGCTGACATTCACAGCCATTTCCACGCTGCTCCAACCCCCCATTGTGCGCACTGGCATGCTACCACATACCGCCCAAACCGCAATGTCCGGTAGCCACCGCCCGCCGTCGACCAAAGATATACCGCCCGTAACCCTAGCAAACATTCCCCACGTCGAAGCGTCCGCTTTCAACCCCTACTTGTCGCAAATTGGCAATCTATACGAAGCGTTCCAGCGCGCAAAAGCCGAGGCAGAGGTTGCAGAAGCAATACTAAGAAAAGATTCGCTCAAGAAGGACGAACTCTCTGATGCGCTCGAGCGCGGGATGCGCGCAGACTCTCCGGCAGCCACCCCTAAGCTCTCCTCTTCCGCCTTCTCGCCCTCCTCCTCACCGAAACCAAAACGCCGTACCAGTGGCTCGAGACGCGCGCTACCCACCCTTACGCCACTCTCCACCATTCCCAGTGTTTATTTTGACGAGGACTTCCACCTGGAAAACCCTCGCACCTTCGATATTGTTAGCGAAAGATCTGAAGTCGTCAGACCGGTGCGGACCAAGAGCGGAGATGACCTTAACGACGCCAATAGTTCGTTTGAAGCACATCAACCGCCCGGGCGCAAGGCGCTTGCCACCAATGCGATATTGCAGGAGAAGCTTTCGTGGTACATGGACACGGTGGAAGTGCACCTTATATCGTCAATATCCACGGCCTCAACTTCATTCTTTGCGGCTCTCGGTTCGCTGAGAGAGCTTCAGTCCGAGGCCTCTGAGTCTGTGGAGAGGATCAAAACTGTTCGGAGCGATCTGAAGCGGCTGGACGATCAGATGGCCATTGGCGGTCTAAAGATCGTAGACATGAAGCGCCGGCGGGAGAATCTCAGGAAGCTCACACACGCCACCTGTCAGCTGCAAGCTGTAATCACTGGCCTATCTGTATGCGATGAGACCGTGGACAAGGGCGCACTTGAATCAGCCATGACTCGCGTGGAAGCTATCGAAAGGTTGGTCTGTGGTACCCTCGACACAACCGATTCATCCGCTACTTCTTGGATTCAACCACCGTGTCCTCCGAGCATTGTTGACCTTCGTAACTTACGAGCTCTTGATGGTGTGTCTGAGGGCATAAATCATTTGCGATTTCGCATTGGCAAGGGTTTCGAACAACGTTTCGTGGACACTCTACGCAACGATCTGCGTGAACACGTCAAACGTACGTCCAGCCGCGATACCCTAGAAAGATGGGCAACAACATCGCAACGTGGTCGCGGGGACCATCAACGGTTGAAGTCAACACTGCCCGCGTATCTTAGCACAAGCAACCAGTTCCGCTCAGATTTACGTGCAGATCTTGTTGGTCTGGGTGGTTCCAACTTTACTAACCAGGCTAGTGCAACCTTTCGAGACGCTATCGTGCGCGAAATGAAGTTGATGATTCGAAAATACCTGCCCAGTTCTACAGACGATGATGCCGAGTCCATGACCTCCGTTTCCACGCGCGGTGGCAGGGGCTATAGTCAGCAGGACAAGAACTCGATTCTCGCGCGGAATCTTCGTGCAATGGATCCAGCCGATGCAGAAGAATTCTTCACTGGTATCTTCACCGACATCGGCGAAGCTTTGCGACGATTAAGTGTGCAAGTTAAAGTGCTTCTTGACGTTACGAGCGGCGTCAGTACACCACCAGCCTCCAGTGGAGGTCTTCGGTCACCTCCGCGAAGTCCGTACATGAGCAGTATCGACGGCGCGATGGGAGCTGTCCCGAATCCCATGGATATGATCGGATTACAAGAGGAGTTGATGCAAGCACTAGACATGTCTAGTCTGCTTGGACAAGCTGTAGATGCTGCTCAGACACAGGTCACTAAATTATTGAAGGTCCGGGCTGAGGTCACAAGCAACCTACCCTTAAACCGATTCCTCCGCTACTTCAACCTTTGTCGATTATTCGCCGATGAATGCGAAGCTGTATCTGGCCGATCTGGTGCATCTCTGAAAGGCGTGGTAAATAACCACATCACCGACTTCGTGTCCAAATTTGGAGACAATGAGAAGCAGGCACTGGCGAAAGCTATGGATTCCGATCGATGGGAACCAAAAGATTTCGATGAACATGACAAGGAAGTCTTGGCACGAATTCTGAAAGGCATGGAATCCGACCCCGCTGAATGGAAAGAAGCAGGCTCCCTACTTGGCGAGGCTGGAGACGACAGCGCCAAGAACGGTACTGCTCACACCAATGGTACTTCAGCAGAGAAAGAAAAGAAATCTCCAGCGCCGGCGTATGTCGACGAAGAGAAGTACATCGTATCGAACTCTTCTGCGGCCGTCATTCGCGGCATCGAACGCTTCGAAACGCTCCTCACTGCCATGCCCAACATGACGTCGGAAATTTCTGCGGTCCTTTGCGACTACATCAAACTTTTCAATTCTCGACTTTGCCAGCTCATCCTTGGGGCAGGGGCTATGCATAGTGCCGGGCTGAAGAACATCAACACCAAACATCTCGCCATTGCCTCACAAACCTTGTCTTTTATCATAGCGCTCCTGCCATACCTCCGTGAATGCGCCCGTCGTCACGCGACAGCGAACAAGACGGCCTTAGCCGAGTTTGACAACGTGAAGCGTCTGTTACATGACCAACAACAGTCTATCCACGAAAAGCTCATCGACATCATGAGCAATCGTGCAACTGTGCACGTGCGTAATCTTAGAAAGACGGAGTGGGACGCGGAAGCAGAGACGAAGAAAGACGTCAGCCCGAACATGGAGACACTTACTAAAGAGACGGTCACACTGCACAAGGTGATCAACAAGTATCTGCATGAGATGCAAGTCAAGATGATCATGGCACCCGTGTTTGAGAGTTATCGCGATCAACTGGGCAAGGTTTTCAAGGACGCCGCGGTCCAAACGGACCTTGGAAAACAAAGGTTTGCGATGGCCTCCAAGTGGAGACAACATGACTTATGCTTGATAGAATCCTTCGTGACGCGAAACTCTTCGATGCGAAACTTGGACAGATTGATGGTGCCGGGAACACGGGCACGTACCTCATTCAGCTTGTCGAGGGGAGGGTCGTCGCGCCGACTGAGCCTGAAGCCAAGAAGGCTGAGGAAACGACGAAGGAGGAGCCAGAGACGGCGCCAGAGAAGGCCAGCGAACCGAATGAAGGGTAGAAGCGCACGTCTCGCAACGTCAGCGTACGATGACGGGGGTGACCACGCTGGTTTCGTCTGCTCGTGAAAGAAGCGAAGCAGGTGAGCCTCGGGCCGAGAGGATGCATCAGGAGATGGAGAGGCTTGTCATTTGTAAATGTATGTATAGTGCATCATGCATGGCGATGGCGCTAGGGCGCAGAACCAGTGATGAAGAGTGTTCACGTGTACTCGGGCAGCAGGAGGTCATTCGAACGAATCTGTCGCAACCGCTCCTACTACTTGGACGTGTGTTTCCGTGACTAGCCGCGTACATACTGCCGCAACATCCTTGGCCACTGGGGGATCAAGATGCATCACCCGATGCGATGAGTATTATGTCGTGACACGGGCGACTTGATCGACATGAAGCGGCAAGCGGGAGTGGCATGATAAGGTTCAATGCAGCATCGGCCTGCGCTCCGCCCGTGTACGTATGGTTCTGTACCCCTGGCAGGGATGACTGTGCGTTGATGTCGTGCCCGTGAGAGTACTCTTTGATCGTCTCCAACCGCTCCCTACTCCGCGTCGTCTTTCTTTCTAATCCGCTGACTAGACTGGCACAACATCAGATGAAGCGGCACGGACTATCGCAGGCGTAACTCTCTGGGCTCCGAAACCATCAGCCGCACATGTAGACTCGAGATATATGGAGATATATGGAGATATATAGAGATACATCGACGTACATCGACATACATCGACATACATCGACATACATCGACATACATCGACATACATCGACATACATCGACATACATCGACATACATCGACATACATCGACATACGTGGACATGGATCCGATGGCGACCACCCCAGTGACGTGCAGGCCGGCTTCTGCAGCCAGCGGTCCGTCGACATGGATGGTTTCAACAAGTTGTGCGCCCATCTCTCTGGTAGCGACGGTCTCGTGACGTGGTACAGAACGCCTCACGTAAGGCTAAGCCCTACCATGTGGATTCCGTACGACATGGAATCTCGCGCGTTGGCGGGGAAGGCAGGCAGTGAGCATCTGCTCAGGAAGGTGCTACCGCAGCATGAGCCCCGATACACGTGCAGTGACTGGCCACTTCGAGTGCCATGCCATGTCGCCGAGGCTATCGATTGCTCTGAGGCAACTTCCGCTGCGACGCTCATCACCAATCAATGTGGACGCCACTGCAGCATCCATGTGTGGACAAGGCCGTATACCGCTGCATCGATGGCGGGGCTGAACACCAATAGCCATGTCTTCGCGGGCATGGCTTGACTGGGCCGTTCACGTGCACGCTTGAGCGTATATCCAGGACCTGTTACGGTGGAGTGGGGACGTCGAGTCGATTTCCGAGGCCCAGTCCACCAATGGAGTCTTTGTGTCGTCGTCCAGCAAGTTACATCCGTCTCAGCAGCAGGTGTTATGTGCCCCGATGGCATGGCATCACCGATGGACAGACTCCCTCCACCTGTCCCACGGCATGTATAAATCCCACGGCTCCAACGCCCGTCGTTCGCCTTCACCAAACGCAAGCTCCAGCAAATCTCTACAGCACAGCTCTTGTCCCACACAGACACCACACCAACTACACTATACCACACTACACCTCGCCACGTCCCGTCGCGCCACGTCACGCATTCAACGCGCAGACAAACATCTTCTCACCAACACACCTCGTCTCATCACTCACCACTACGTCCAACGCCTTTTCACCAACACACTTCGCCTCATCACTCGCCACTACATCCAACACCTCCGCGGCCAGCACCAGGCACGCGAGCAAACATGTCTCCCCTCGCCCACTACATCATCTCTACGTCGCAGCCGCGCCGCCGCTCCACAGCCAGCCTCTCCAGCACCACCACGACCTCCTCCATGAACTCAGACATCGGACTCCAGGCCACCACCGCCGACATCGGCACCCCGAAGGGATCCAGCATCGACCTCGCAGCACGATGGAAACCAGAAGGGGACACCCCCTCGGCTGTGAGCCAAGAGCAGTCATGCGTGCAAGTGCGCGGTGGAGGTGGGATGGGCGGCCAACGACTCGGGTTGGGCAACGGTAACCAGAAGAGGAAGGGAGAGGGGCGGGGTGAGTAGGCCTGGAATCTGGGGTTTGGTGTGTTGTGTGGTCGAGCTGGTTTTTTTAGGGGAGAGGGAGTCTGATTGAGAAGGCGGGTTGATGAATTGGGCGGCGGTTTTGGTGGTGGGAGCATCGAGGATAGAGTTTTGGGTTTGGTGGCGAGGCGTGGGTGGTGGATACCTACCTATCTGCAATCATGCAATCGATGATATTTTAGCATATTCACGTAACCTCTCCTTGTGGGTGTATGTACGGTTGGTTTACAACCTTTTCTTATAGATCTGTATTTGCGTTTTGCCCTTAGGTAGTGCTACTCTGCGCATGTGGATCGGTCTTTTTTTTCGAGATCGAACCTTTCTAGATTGTTCCTTGCATGATCGATCCTCCGAAGCTCGATCCTGATCCTTCATCGATCCTGCTAAGATTGCTTATCAAAAAAACAACACGGCCATGTTCTAGTTCTGTCACCGCGCGCTGGACCCTTCTTATGGACCCTTCTTCTTTTTTTTAGGTCATCCAGCTGGCATGAGCGATGTACATTACCTACAAAACAACCAATCACATCGACATCCACTGTGTCGATGTAGCAAGATCTGCAACATCCATATTGAGCCGTTTTGATTTACACTCGGAGGGAGACGTGATGACTGCGATGGTGGAGAAAACGATGGTTTCGCAAAGGACCGGTCACGCAAGAGGTGGAAGCTGAGACTGAATCGAGGATTGTAGGTTACGTGAGACGAGACATGAGTGAGAGGTTCCGAACGCTAGAAATCCGGGTGAAGCATTATATGAGCCTCGATATACATGATTTATATCGAGGGCACGACTTTGCACGAACCCTAGAAATCCGGGTAAAGCATTAGGTAGGTATATGAGTCTGGATATAATTCACATCGAGGGTACGACTTTGCACGAACGCTACTGCACCACGAAGGCGTTGATTTTGTTCTGTGTCTGGGTGAAGGGTCCTGCAAATGCGCGCGGTATACGATACACAACAGACGCGTGATCGCTTAGAAGATACCGCATAATCTCAAATAATTGATTTTTTTAGGCTCAAATAGGAAGGTTAGTCCTGTATAGTGATTGATCGGATCTGGCTATAAGTGGGTTAACACGTGGGCATGAAAAGGGATTGGAGCTTCTTTCCCCGCATATAACAGGATCTGACCAATCACTGTACAGGACTAACCTTCCTCTTTGAGCCTAAAAAAAAAAAATCAATTATTCGAGGTACTCAATCCATACAGATTGTAAATATCCTACGTGTCGCAGTCACTAGCGGTGATCGTTGTTTGCTAGTTTCAAGCTCAGGCGGGTGGAAGCGTACGTAGCCTTTTAGTGGCTGCAAGGGTCTCTTTATCGTTGAAAGATTGCAACAATCTGCGTTTTCAAGCGGTGATGCTTTGTATCTTGAAGAAGTAGAATTTCGCAATTTGCATGGGATCCTTGCTTCAAATGCCGTGAGCGGTGGGTGTTCGTTTGTGGCCCTCGTCATGCTCACGCGGTGTTTGTAGTTTGTCACCATCACGCCCCTGGATCATCGTTTGTCTACCCTTCTAGGACCCGTTGATATAGAGCCTGTGTTGCCACATTCAATTTTATCTCTCACAGTACCTTGCAATCTGAGACTCCCTAGCTGTTTCTACCAGGCGTATACGTAACGCTCAAGGATATCGCACCACATTGGGACACCGGCCTAACGAAAATGGAAAAGGCTAGAACAAGTCGAAACGAGACAATAGAGCAGGCGTGTTGGACATGCCACGAATGCACCCAGTGCAACTCTGCGTACTGGTCGAAAGATGGGAACGGCGAAAAGGTCCTCAACGTACAACTCCGCTGCACGGGATGCAGGCATTCACATTGTACTCGTTGCGACGGCTACGAGAAGGCGCCGAGCGGCAAGTACAGGAAATGGGTTGGAGGCGCAGGGGAGGGAAGTCGGCCGAGGCATGACGAAATGTCTAGGAACAACGGGAGCTAGGGGCGGGCTGGTATCTATACGCAAGCGAAGCGACTCTATCTGCACATGCGTACCGCCGAGAACGTGGAAGCCGGAGACTAGGTATCTAATGATGCAGCTGGGAAACAGATGTTCGAGAATCCATGCCAGCACGTGGCAGTCGATCGAACGACATGTTGCCCGATCCCGACAACAGCGAATGGTAAATATGAGCCTGATTACATTTTTGTGGATTGTATCTTATCAAAGGCCGTGCGAATGTGAAGCGAAGATGTGAGCATACATGTTGCATCGTACAGATTCTCGGCAGTTCTTTTCCTTTCCCCTTTCCCTATGTAATCAAGTCCCAATACCTTTCGAATCATGGCCGACTTGAGGACACCTCAAAGTCCCGGTGTACCACAATGGCACCGAGAGCTGCTTGCTTTCGCGAATCGGAAGAGCCATTTGACATTCTGTCGGTATCATGGCTCAAACGCGATGCTGATTCTCCACTCCATGCGCCTCCCTTCATCTTATGCTCCGGAATCATCTCAAACTCGTCATCGTCTCCCAGCTGCGAGAAAATGCACTTGGACTTCTTCCGCGAATTCAGGCCGCTCACAGTCACACTCAACCCCTGTGAAGGTTCAGGTGTTGCCATGCCCGATGGTCGCGAGCGTCCACTGGATAACAGCCGCTTGAGTCCGATGGCTTTGACGAGGGGCCGCAGACTGGGCAAGCATGCGCATGTCAGGCCGACGTTGATCTCGACCAAGCTCCACATGTAGACATCCTTGAAGGTGTAGGTTACATCGAATACGCCGCCCGTGGTTTCCAAGAGTACCGACAATCGTATCATGGAGACAATCGAGACGAACATTCCGAGCGCAAAGATGCATCCCAACACGATTCGCTGTGCGACGGAAGCATGCAGCCTCCACACGTATGGGAGGGGCATAATGACGAGGACGATATCGGTGATTACGTTGGGGACGCTTCCGCCGACATAGAACGATTTCTTATCCACACATTTGGCGGTGGCGGCGAGGCTCAGGTCCCAGCTTCCCGCGATTGGGTCGCAGTTGAAGATGACTATCAAGAACTACCGTAGTGGTGTCGAGTCAGTAACGGAGTTTTCGCGCATCTAACACTGAACTCACGATCGTGACACCCCAGGCGATGATGACCCCGCCGATGAGTAGAATTGGAATGCGACCCTTCCTCGTCAGGCCAAAGAGTCGCCAATAAAGGGCTACTATCGAAAGCTTCATGAACATGACACTCATAGTGTATAGCAAGTTCGCTACCCAAAGGTAAAGCGCAAATGCTGGTAGCTTTGCCATGTCTTCTGGCGACTGCGAAACGGCGGCAATCTTCTTTCCAAGCAATGGCCGCACAGCTGGCCCATCTTGTCAGCAGCTTCACGATTGATTTGTTTATTGGAAAGTAAGCGTACCTGAGTAGATGACTGCGAAGGTACCTGTTACAAAAGCTGCGCCACACAGAGTGAAGATCTCATCAGCGCCCATGATAGACCACCCGCCAGTTCTCTTCCGACACCATATTTTGAGTGGCACGACCAACATGGCAAAAATATAGGTAGTGATGATGGCTCCATCGAGTCTTGATCGGAACTCTTCGTACGTCTCGCCCTTTGCGGCTGTCGACGCCATATGTGGACAGAGAAAGCCCTACTGAGGGGTATGCCGGATGAACGATATGAACCGATGAGATATGGTTTTTTCCCCCATCACAGCGGAGACTGGGGCGAACGACTTCATTTGAGCAAGTTGAACTTGCTCCCCTTAATGAACGGGAGGGCTCCGCTCTTTCATCTTTGCATGACTAGGTATTGGCATGGCATCCAGTTCCAACGACAGGGCCACGCTATGCAGCCCGGACCTGCTAAACTAATCACGTTCGAACGTGGTATAGACTTGTTCTCACACCCGGGCGCTTGCCTTAGACCGCTAAGATGTGCGGAGCTACGCGACTCGATCTTGAGCGAGTGGACTGACAGCCGCTAGCGGGCGGGTTCGGCTGGCAACGGCTATCGCTATTATTGGCCACCTCTTTCCCCAATGCCGACCGTTTGCCGAGTCGTAAAAGCCACAACAATAGGTATCAAATCTCCTCTCTTCACGACAATATACTAAGTCTTCATGCGCATTTGCATGTTCACAACAACAACAATAACGTCGTACGGCCCCTCAACCTTTCTCGATTGGCAGCAGTGATGCGACATAGCTTTCGATTTTTTCCTTGTTTCAAAAGGTGTGGGGCATCTCCCAGGTCTGCCCTGTTGACAACCTTGTACACGAGCGGGGAGGATTGTTTCATACGCCCGAATCCGTAGGTAAAATATGTTCAGGGACCGCAGGTCTTGCGCAGCAGGTTTTTTTTTTGCCCTAGTAACATCGTAAAAGATCTCAGAAGTGCCTGATTATCACCAGTCACGCTAGACACCTGTACTTGCCAGGAGTGTATGTCGCCAGGAGGGTCCGCAAATTCTAAGCGGCGAGTAGGAAGCAAAGCCGCATCAGGATATGCCTGGAAACGGAAAGCGGATGCTCAATAAGACACAATGATCCGCATTGACAATCTGTATTTCCGTTTCTCAGTTAACTCTCCTGATCCTTCCCCTCCAAGCGACAATCACCATGGCGAGTGACGGTTTTTTCACGGCGACCTTCAAGTTTCTGTTACCTCTTGTTCCTATACTATTAGCCGCCTACTATGTTTACACTGCGATTCAGACATGGCTCCCTCTGCGTCACATCCCGGGGCCGTTCCTTGGCAAATTCTCGTATCTGTTCATGATGAGGACCCAAGCAAGCGGCACCCAGCACTTGCGTTACAGAGCCGTAGATAAAAAATTCGGTAGGCTTCGGTTTGTACCGGTGTAGTATCGGTTCGGCTGACAGAGCGTCAATGCAGGCTCCATTGTGCGCATCGGACCGAATGAACTTACAACCAGTGACCCGGAGCTCATCCGGCGCATGAGTGCTGCGCGGTCTCCATACAAGCGATCCGACTGGTATCTTGGGATGCGCGTGGACCCTCATCTCGACAACATTCTCTCGGAGCTAGACGTTGATACCCATGACAAACGACGAGCCAAGATGGCTGGCGCGTATGCTGGCAGGGAAAACCCGCAGCTCGAGAAAGATGTCGACGATCAAATCGCGTCATGGGTGAACCTCATCAAGACCAAGTACATTTCTGAGGGCGGATCACTGAAGCCCATGGATCTTGCCCTCCAATCACAGTACTTCACTCTTGATGTAATCACCAGCCTGGCCTACGGCGGAGCCTTTGGCTATCTTGCTAGAGATGAGGACATCTACGACTACATTAAGCTTGCTGAACAATTCCTGTCCACCGCTGCGCCTATCGTCGGCGTGGCACCCATTCATAAGTTTCTGTACCGCAGTGGCCTCATCTTTAAGATTGCACCAAACCCTGAAGACCCGAAAGGATTCGGACGTTTGATGGCAGAGGCAAAGGCTGCAGTTGGTGAACGCTTCGAAGTGGATGCGAAAGAGCGACACGACATGATCGGTGCCTTTGTGCGAAACGGTATTCCCCAGAAACAGATCGAAGCCGAACTTTTGCTCCAGATTATTGCCGGGTCCGACACCACAGCTTCAGCTCTGCGTAGCACACTCCTCCGTCTTTTCACGTCCCCTCGTGTCCTCACCAAGCTCAGAGCTGAGATGACTGCAGCCGTCGCAGAAGGTCGGGTTTCCAACCCGATCCAACAGAAAGAGTCCAAGGAACTACCTTATCTCCAGGCTGTAGTCAAGGAAGGCATCCGTATGTATCCAACGGGTACCAAGTGCATGTGTATTTGTTACATAAGACAAGCTTTCTCGCTTGTTTAACTCAAACGTGCATAAGGTACCCGCCCACCCGGTCCTGACTCACGCTAACTTTGTATCCGCACCTCAGGAATTACACCTCCCTTTCTGGGACAGGTTGCCAAGGAAGTGCCAGCAGGTGGAGACACGTACGAGGGCATCTACTTTCCAGCTGGTACTCGCATCGGACACAACGTCTACGCCTTGACTCGTCACCCCATATTTGGACCAGACAGCGACACATTCCGTCCCGAGCGCTGGCTCGAGGCTGATGTGGAGACTCGCCGCGAGATGGAGAAGACTGTCGATCTTGTCTTTGGCTACGGACGTTGGAGCTGCATGGGCAGAAACGTGGCCTTCCTTGAGATGGACAAGGTGTATTTCGAGGTATGGCACATAACCCCTTGCGGTAGCTAGCAAGCTCATCTACTAATCCGACCGTAGCTTCTGCGCCACTTCGACTTCGATGTTGTCAACGCCGAGAAACCTTGGTCAAGTAAGAATTTTAACGTCTGGATGCAACACGAATTCTTCGTTAGAGCTACGGAGAGAGAGACGTAAAGAGCTGTAGCTACAGCGTCTGGTCGATAGTCCCGGAGTCCTATCCTGCTATATACAAAGCGACCTGTATCCAACATGTTGATATGACCTGGGGATATATCATGGAAAAGTCGGGACCAAAGCACATCATGCTAAATAGAGTCAATGTCGTTGATTCCCGGAGAAGGACCCAGAGCTTCATGTTGGGAACATGAATATGTATCTCAAGGCGAGCGATGTGCAAATGTCAAACATGGCGTTGCTGCTCTTACCTCAGCACACGCGTTATAGTTCTGTTCTCAGAGAACATACAATGGCAGGATTATTATGTGGGCAGCCGTAACGTCAACTGAATCAAGACCGATCCGAATTTGCCAAGCTGTAGGTATATTTACTAGCATGAGAAATGCTTCCTGAAGATAAACAAGAGAGGACTCGCCACAAGCAAGTACGATCAAAGCGAAGTAAGAGGCGTAAGTAAAAGTCAGCCATCTCGACTGTGTTTTTATCTGCAATCTGCCCCGCCTTTCTATCGGATCCATGCTCCTGGTCGGCAGTCTGATCAGCTCCTCCTCTTCTAATTCTTCTTTTCCGCGGACCAACTTTTCCTGCCTGCATCTCAGCCGACTGCTGCTTCTCTCTGGTCGAGCCTGGTCCTGCAATCTGGGCAAGCTCCGCAACGGCAGCGTATATGAAGTCGTGCTGGAAACCAAGCCGCTTATCAAATCGTGAGCATTCAATGGCCATGTGTACGTTGAGGAGGCACAGCTGGCACACGACATGTTCAGGCATATACGCAGTATCCCTGGCGGCGCGATGACGGTAGCCGCGTCGATGCTCTTTGATTGATTGGTGGTATTGCTCCAAGTCAAGCACTACTGTCATTGCGGAATTGTTCGACCCAGAGACCCAGTGGTAGGTAGAATGCAACAGAATACTGCCGTGAATATTGAAGTGGTCGGGTGATCGTACCAGTATCCGTAGTTTCTACGCATGTGTACATTTGAGTCAAAAGCACTTGTTCGCAGTAAATTTTTTTGTATATGTTAGTATATTAGGGAACTAGCATTAGCCATAATGCTATGTACTACCTACGCGAAGCGCTCAAAAGGCACGATGGCCCTCTCATCTCGCTGCCGCTCCTCTTCGCACGGCCGTACTAACTAGTCCCTAGCGGGCCGCGGCTTAGTGTAATGTAATCAACGCTAACATGGTAATATAGTTGGGAAAAGGAAAAAGCTAGATTCTTTTGCTTATAATTTCTATTAAGAATATCTAGCTTTTTTGACGATAGATCAAGATTGTTTGTTGTAACTCAAAAAACTTTCTCCGTGGAAAAAGAAAATTGCCCCCTTTTATGGGGGGTCACTCCATCGACGCCTGCAGGATTCGAACCTGCGCTCCCGAAGGAAATTGATATCACACATTGATTCGAGTCAATCACGTTAACCACTCCGTCAAAGCCTGAGGTACGTTAGTAAGAGTTGGGAAGAGTGCCCGTGAGTGAACTTACGCCTTGTTTGGAATTCCGATAACGTGACACCCAAATTTGCAATATATATACAGTCTGCAAGAAACAAAGTCATGACGGTGCTACACTGAGAAAATCAAGAAGAAATCTTTGGGTTATGACAGGGCTGAGGTGTAGTGCGTAATTTGGCCACAAGCAGGATTTTCAGGTTGCCCTCCAGGTCGCTAGCTTCGCATATTACCCCACCTTGTCACGAGCACAACGCCAGGGAATCTTATCTTGGTTGACCTAGCTACCTTACGAGCACACGTAGACGTATCACTGAATGCAGAATATGTTCTAGGTGCGCTTGTACCCTTCAATTCAGAGCCTGAACCGCCTACTACTATCAGTTCACGATACATGTGTAGCAGGGGTAGTATCGTAACCTCGACATCTGTTGCGCGCTTTGCAACGCTTGAACCCACCTCGTTCTACGATCTGGACTTCGGAGAGACTGTTTTCTTGACTTTGACTTTGCCCATTTGTGATACGATATCTAGGTACTGCAGGACGCTGATGCTTGCGATGGCTTTGCAGGAGACGCTAATAACCTCGGGTTCTAGCTCAACAGTTGAAGGCAAAAGTCCATGGTAAATGCACTCGCTCAGTATTAATAACATCCATTCAAATTTGGAATCATCGTACAGTTAACATTCAAGCATGTCGTTTACCTAATAACTACCGATACATGGTTCTCGCACCCATCCGCCATCAGTTTGATCGCGACACGCTTGATGACCTTGACGAGCTGCGTCTCGAAGGCGAAGAATCATACTCGCGCTCAGACTCCTCGTACTTGTGCTTGCCATGGTCATCTTTGCGCCTGCTTCTCTCGCGGCTCCTGGATCGCTTGTCGTGCTTCTTGCGGTCTTTGACTTTGTCCTTGCTGCTTTCGTGCCTACTCCGATCCTGGCTTTTGCGCCTATCATGCTCCCTGTCGTTGCTCCTACTCCTGTCCTTGATCCTGCGCCTGTCGCTGCTCTTGTGCTTCTCATGACCTCTATCCCTACTCCTACTCCTACGCCGATCATCGTCCTTATCTCTGCTCCTATGTTTGTCGTGACCGTGATCCCTACTCTTGCTCCTACGCCTATCGTGGCCCCTATCGCGACTCCTCCGCCTCTTCCCCTTGTCCTCATCGCCACTTTCGCCGCGCTCCCTGATCATCCTCCTCTCGCTTTTCTTCTTACCCCGCTTGTGCCCTCGATCCTCGTCATCGCTCAACGCCTCTTCAACTTTAGAGCTACTCCCGTCGTTGGTATTCGTCTCTACTCTTGCTAAATACTTGCTTCCATCTGCCCTATGAACCCACGTCTTCGTCTCCGTCTCATGAATCGGAGCTGGCTGGTAAACGTGTTCTTCGACAACCTCCCGATGCACTTCTTGTGGCAGCACATTCTGCACGACAGTCGTCGACGACGAACCCCTTCCTACATTCACGATACTCACCACTCCCGACATGATCTCTACTGGTATCACTAAACCTAAGATGCCGATCAAACAGTGTATGCGCCTAATTGTTTCTACGAGTCGATCATGGCCATTTAGACCGCGCATGGCCTCGCAGAGCGGATAGATACATCGGAGGTTGGCACAGTTAATGAGACTGTCAAGAACCGGCTCGAGAAGGTGGCCTATCTTCCTGAGTTCGTGGCGCGAGATGGGATGTCTGTAGTTGCAGAGGCTCGGGCTGGCGTTGTTAATCCAGCTATAGTGGTCGAATTGTATGCGCATTGTTGGAAGCTTGTTGGTGGCTGCTGTGAGACTTTTCTCAGTGTAGTAGAAGCTTAAAAGTTGAGTAGATTTTGTAAAGGGAAAGAAGGAAGGGTATCAGAACTTATACTAACGGCTGCGCAGCCAGCCTCCGGCGTCGCATTCACGGCGCGCGCATTGCTGTCCATTACAGACCATAGTAAGTATTGTAGAGAAGAGTCAGAAAATTCTGTCACGCCTGGATTCAATGGTCTAGTACGCATTTGAATATCCCCATTAAATAGCGCTACATGTCATGTAAATGCAAAGATCTCGAGGTGAACACAACCGACCACTGCATTGTCTATCCTAGGGTGACTCAGGGTACTATACGTAAATGCAAAGGGTATACTTTTCCAAACCAACACCGTGAGCTAGAAGATGCAATTCGAGAATCTGCGTGCCACTGTCGGCCCATCTTTGGGCTACTCAGGCTGCTCAGCCCGGCTTCATTCGCAGAGAAGAGTATAAACATTCAGGGCGATTCTGGCGGGGAGGAGGACCAAGTCTCAGACTCAGACTCAGACTCGGACTCGAACTGGGGCGCTGCTTCAGTTTCTTCAACCTAAATCATCATCAACAAAGGATTAACAGATCGATGGAATCAATCCGAGACCTCTCCGTGATTGGTAGTTTTCGGGATAGGCTCAACGAGCTTGCGGCTCGGGCGGAAGATCTGCATCTGGTTGTCGTCCGCGGCACCGAGCATAAGCCAGGGGTCGTTCTTGTTCCAGTCGAAGCTGGAGATGCGATCTGTGAAGCCGCCATGCATGAAAAGACTATGTGATGTTAGCAGGTACCTTCATACACTGTAGACAGAAAACATACAGCTCCGGTGGGCCGTCCTCAGCCTCGTCCGGCGTCTGTTCCTCGCCCACTCTTGTGACATCCCACATGCAGATACGACGGTCGTAGCTCGAGCTGGCCAATATGGCGGGGTCTTGTGGATGCCACTGCAGCTCGATGATGTCCTTCGAGTGGTGCTGAAGGCTGTGCAGCTTCTTGTCGAAGTTGCGTAGGTCCCACAGACCTATGGTACTGTCCGCGGAACCGGTTGCGAAAATACTCTCGTATTCGGGGTGGAAAGCAATGCTGTTGAGTGCGTCTGCGTGCGCGTTTTCTTTACTGTACAGAGCGACCTTGTGCGACTCCACTCGAGTATCGGTGACCTTCCACGTGCGGTCGTCTGATACGCTACCGATGAGGAAGCCGTGTATGGGGTGGTACTGCACGTCGTTTACGATGGAAGTATGCGTCGTATATGTGGTCAGAGGCGCAATGGATGTGTTACCCTTGGAAAAGCCGCTCTTGATATCCCAGGTCCTGACAGTCATGTCTTCGCTTCCGGTAACGAGATGCCCTTCCCTCAAAGGGCTCCAAGAAAGCCCGAAGCCCTCATTCTCGTGGCCAACGAGCTCTGCCTCGAACTTGATGCTGCCGTCGCTCTTTGGATCCATGGGATGCTTGGTGCGGTCGAACACAAGGACCCTGCCGTCAACGCACAGCGAGGCAATAATCTCGGGATTCTGGGGCTGGTAGCGTGCCTTGTTGACCTCGCCAGGGTGGTTGATCTTCTGGACGACGTTGAAGTCAAAGGGCTTCTTTGCGTCGCCATAGCCGCCGACCTCGCCAGTCTTCTCGTCAAAGCTCTTAGCATCTGGCATCGGCATGTCGGGGACCTCGATATGGGCAATCTGGAGGTAGTTTTGGGCTTGTCCAGACGTGTGCGTGCCGAGGATGACGCGATGGGTGTACAGGTTGGTGCCCTCCACTGGGCGCTTGTCTGGCAGCCATTGCGCCGTCAGCGTCGGCCACTCGAGGGCGCGGCTGTATAGCATGTCGTAGAGAAACACGCTGTTCTTCTTCCACATCTTGTACTCCTCGTTGATCTGCTTCTGCTGCTGGATTTGCTCATCGTCGGGGCCCTGCGCGTCAGGCGCGTCTGCACGTTCGTCAGCAGGCGCTCGTAAATTCCACACTTGCCCCACGTACCGCTCATGTTGTCGTCCATCATGTGACGTGCTACTCTGTTGGGAACTGCTACTCTGTTGGGAACTGTGACTGGGGGAGGAGGAAAGCTGCACGAGAGTCGGGCGAGTTGCAAAGTGAAGAGCGCAACGCGTACCGCGCGCCGTGGTTCGGCTAGCGGCGATAGACTGCCCGCCGCCGCTAGCCAGCGCTTGGCGTTTGGTAGATATACGTGACGCCCACTGCCTCACTTCTGACTCTTTGAAGACCCCAGCGTCGTGAACCTATCCCCTAACGTTCTTGTCGTTCAGAAGCAAGCGCTGTTTGCGCGCTTTGCCTCCCTCTTCCTTTGCGCCTTTTCCTAAGTCGCGATACCCCCGACCGCCCTGCAACTCCACCGCCACCACATTCAGCCATCTATCACTAGAACACACAGCAGCCATGGGTGTCCCAAAGTTCTTCAGATGGATGTCGGAGCGCTACCCCGCGATTTCCCAGCTGATCGCCGAGAATCGCATCCCGGAGTTCGACTGTCTCTACGTAAGTGCCTGCAATGCAGAGCGTGGACGTCTCCCGCTGACCTCGCCGCCATAGCTCGACATGAACGGTATCATTCACAACTGCACCCACAATGACTCGGACGGCCCGACGGCCCGCATGACCGAGGAGAAGATGTTCATCGCCATCTTCAATTACATCGAGCATTTGTTTGGCAAGATCAAGCCCAAGCAGCTCTTCTTCATGGCCATCGATGGTGTCGCCCCACGCGCCAAGATGAACCAGCAGCGCGCGCGGCGCTTCCGAACCGCTCTCGACGCGGAGAAGGCCCGTGAAAAGGCCATCCAGGAAGGCGTCGAAATGCCCAAGGAAGCACCCTTCGACAGCAACTGCATCACGCCTGGCACCGAGTTTATGGCCAAGCTGACACAGCAGCTGAAGTATTTCATCAACAAAAAGGTCTCCGAGGACCTAGACTGGCAGGGCGTGGAAATCGTCCTGTCCGGCCATGAGGTTCCCGGAGAAGGAGAGCACAAGGTTATGGAGTATATCCGCCAGGCCAAGGCCCAGCCTGGTTACGACCCCAACCGCCGTCACTGCTTGTACGGACTCGATGCTGATCTTATCATGTTGGGTCTGCTCAGCCACGACCCGCATTTCTGTCTGCTCCGTGAGGAGGTTACTTTTGGTCGCCAAAACCAGAAGAAGTCCAAGGAGTTGGAGCACCAAAACTTCTATTTGATGCACCTCTGCATTGTGCGCGAGTACCTAGAACTTGAATTTCAAGAGCTAGAAGAGCCCGGCGCTCTTGGCTTCGAATTCGATATGGAACGTGTCATTGACGATTTCATTCTGATGGCTTTCTTTGTTGGAAATGATTTCCTTCCTAATCTGCCGCATCTGCATATCAACGAGGGCGCTCTCGCGCTCATGTTTAACGTTTACAAGACGGTGCTGCCCAAGGCCAAAGGCTACATCAATGAGGGCGGCGTTATTAACATGGAGAGGCTGGCCCTTCTTCTCGACGAACTATCGCACGTTGAGAATCGTCACTTTGAATCTGAAAATGCAGACGCTGCATGGTTCAAGGGCAAGAAACTGGCCAAAGAAGACGTGATGGAGAGGACGAAGAGGCGCGGACAGCTGGTGTTAACCACCGAGCAGAAGAAGCTGCTGTCTGATATCAAGAGTTGGATTGGGATATATCTGGACACCAAGAGGCAGACGCCCTACGATCTTCCAGCCGGTCTGAAAGCCGAGGATCGAAAGTTCGTGCACGAGCTGGCAGATAGCCTTCACATCAACTGGAAGACTGTTCAAGACGACGAGGGAAACCGCCATATCCAGCTAGCTTTCCCGCCTAAGCTCGTAGAAGATGTCGAGGACGACGAGGACGACGAGGACGACGATGAAGCCAAGAAGGCCATTGCTCGGGTCATTCTCAAATACGAGGATGCCAAGGTCGTCGACATCTCAGCTGACGATGCCCAAGCCGCGATGGAGGAGAAGTACGAAGAGAAGTTCCTGGCTTGGAAAGACGGGTACTACAAGTCCAAATTTGACTGGGGGCGAGACAACGAGGAGGAGCTTAGGAAGCTGACCGAGAACTATGTTCAAGGTCTGCAATGGGTTCTCTACTACTACTACCAAGGTGTCGCCTCGTGGCCTTGGTACTACGGATACCACTACTCGCCCATGATCTCAGACGTCAAGAAGGGCCTCAAAGCGAACATTGACTTCAAGCTCGGACAGCCGTTCAAGCCATTTCAACAGCTTATGGGTGTTCTGCCCGATCGTAGCAAGAGCATCGTGCCGACTGCCTACCATCCCTTGATGACCAACCAAGACTCAACCATCATCGACTTTTACCCACGAGACTTCGAGCTCGATATGAACGGGAAGAAGATGGAATGGGAAGCCGTAGTAAAGATCCCATTCATCCAGGAAGACAGACTCCTGTCAGCGATGGCTACCAAAGAGGCCCAACTATCCGAGGACGAGAAATCCCGCAATTCCTTCGGCGTTTCTATGAAGTTCACATACGCAAAGGACCAAGACTACGTCTATCCTTCATCCTTGCCTGGCATTTTTCCAGATCTACCCCACTGTCGCTGTGTGGAGAATATCTTCGAGCTTCCAACCATGGAAGGTCTGGAAGTATATGTGGGGCTGATGGACGGTGTGAAGCTGGGATCTCATTCGTTGGCTGGGTTTCCTAGTTTGAAAGAGTTGCCTTTTCATGGAAAACTTGAGTTCGCTGGTGTAAGCGTCTTCCAACAGGACAGCCGAAACGAGAGCATGATTGTCACTTTGCTAGACACCGAGGCGCGCACGGGCATTGCAGGTGCTCAGCAGAAGCTCGGCAAGGCGGTCCATGTTGGGTATCCGTTCTTGCAAGAGGCCAAGGTATTCAAGGTTTCAGACGAATTGTTCGATTATGTCCTGCCTGAAACAGGACCGCTAGTACCTGTCGCGATTCCACACGGCCCGGATCAGATACGGGAGTGGAAGAAAATGGCTGGCCGCATTCAAAACACATACAGCAAGCGCCTTGGTATGGTCACTGGTGAAGTCGACTCACTTGTACACGTGGAGATGCTCAAAGGTCTTAGAAAGACCGATGAGGGACACACGGTCAAAGAATACGGTCCCGTTCAGGGTCTGCAGGTTGAATACGCCACTCAGACAATCGTCGACGAGGTCATCAGCCCAGACCAGCGCTTCTTGGAAAAAGAGGCGTTACCACTCGAAGAAGAGTTCCCGCAAGGATCACGAGCCTTCTACTTGGGCGACTATGCTTACGGACGCCCGTTGCAAGTCGTCGGACATGCGGACAACAAGACTACAATTATGGTATCCAAACTCAAGAAGACTGAGCCAGAGTTTGGTCGCGAGGTCTCCCGACAAGCTGAGAAGATGATACCTTACTTCCCTTCGTACGTTGTTGCTCGACAGCTTCACATGCCACCACTGGCACTGTCTAAATTGACAGCTTCCTTCTTCGTCAACTCAAGCGGAATGAAGCTCAACCTTGGCCTCAATCTCAAATTCGAGGCCAAGAAGATGAAGGTTTTAGGCTACTCGAGGAAGTCAGCCAATGGCTGGGAGTACAGTCAGAAGGCGGTTGACCTTCTGGCCCAATACATGATCAAGTTTCCAGACTTCATAGCCGCCATCATCAGGAACCCCACCGGCGACGGCTGGGAAGACACCGATTTCTTCGCACCTGAGTTCGCGAAGCAAAAGGTCAAGGAGATTGGTGCGTGGCTGAAGGAGCTACAAACCAAGAGCTTTGAGAAGGTTCCGCTGGATGCTGAGCAGCTCGACTCAGATACCGTAAAGATGATCGAACAGGCCGCCGACGCCAACCTTGCTTTAACGCAGGATGTGGAGAACAAGAAGATCGGAAAGGTTCCGCGTAGCGCCATTCTCAAGCCCTCGGATGCGGAACAGCGTCTTAGCAACCAGCAGTTCACTATCGGCGACCGTGTGGTCTACGTTCAAGATTCAGGAAGGGTCCCCATTGGATCGTACGGCACGGTTATTGGCAAGACACGCACTTCTCGCGCATTGTTGTTGGACATTGTCTTCGACGCGACTTTCATGAGTGGAACGTCGCTCGGCGAGCGCTGTTCACCTTTCCGAGGGTCTACCGTTCCGGCGACCACGATCCTCAACATGACCGACAAGCAAGTTGTGTCATATTCCTCGGCAGCTGCTGCCAAGCGGCCTCAGCAATCCGCGCAACCTTACACGGTTATTGGTGCTCCTGGTGGCCCTCAGCTTGTCTCTGCGAATGCGCCGCCCCCTCTCCAAGGCTCATACCGAGGCGCGTTCGGTGGTGCACAATCCAACGGCGCTCGTGGCGGCGGCTTTGCGCCCCGGGGACGCGGCGGAGGCGCAGCACCACGAGGTAACGCGCACATGCAAAACGGTACTCTTTCACCCGCTCAGCATGGTCAAGTACAAGAACTACCCATCCGTCATCGTGGTGGACGCGGCGGCTCAGCACTTCGTGGAGGGCCGGCCAACGGCGTTGCCAACCAGAACGTCGATCCCAAAAGCGTTGCCAACCAAAGCTTCAACCCCAATAGCCGTGGCAATAGCAATGGCGCGCCACGTGGACGGGCGAACCGCGGCGGCTTTGTTGCGACCGACACGAGCGACCCTACTGCAGGCGTTGTGCAGAACAACCCCAACTTCCGACCGCAGAACTACAGCAGTGTCCCACCGCCTGCTAGCTTGGAGAATGGAGGCAAGGGCCGTGGACGTGGTCGCGGTCGTGGAGGTGCCCGTGGTCGTGGCGGGCCGAGGGGAGGTGGGCAGGCTGCACCACCGCCGCAGCAGTAAGGACTGGTACTCGGAGACACCGGTTTATTCTATTCCAATTAATGGCCGGCGATATATGGCCAGGATGTCACAGTAGATATGGGATGGCTCATGGCCAGGATGTCACAGTATATATGGGATGGCTCGGTTCGAGTTGTAGAAATATAGGCTAGGACAATCTTCATGTATAGTCTGTTCCGCGTCCAAGGACCTGAGATGTGAAGTAGTCTACAGCCTTGCAAGCATAATTAACAATCGTTACGTTGTATGCAACTAGGTAACTGAGTAACCTCAGCCAGCTACCGTATGTACTAGACTACCTAGCATCCGTAAAACCTGCGGACCCAGTCGGACCGCGGATTGTAGTTCCACGTGTCGCCCCTCTTGTCGTGAGTCGAGGCTGAAGCCAGCGGCCCAAGCTCGGCCATATGTAGCAACTTCACCTCCGCACGCTCGCCGCATTCTAGGCGACTCGACTCGCTCCACTACCTCGGCTCCCCGACTATACACCACACCCAGCAGCCTACCATGCATTCGACGCTGGTGCGTATACAAAATGCCTTTGGCTTCTTCACCACAGTAGCCTTCTCCGTCGCAGCCGTCATTGCGCTGTCAACCTTCATCCATCCACAAGTACCCAAGGCCACGGTGGGGTTGCGGAATGTACAGGTGGTGCGAGGGAGACCGCACTACTACAGTTACAAGAAGGAGGAGTACGCGCATATAAAATTCGACTTGGACACTGGTGAGTCGCTGTACACCTCAATCCATTCCGTTCATTCGCGCGTGCATGGCGATTGCAGCTGGCTGACAACGCGCAGATTTGTCCACCCTCTTCAATTGGAACACCAAGCAAGTCTTTCTGTACCTAAAAGCCGTCTACCCGTCCACCAAAACTGGTGAGCCCGACTCTGAAGCCATCATCTGGGACGCAATCCTCCCCGGCGCCGCCGCTCCGTGGCACCAGAACCACTACATCCACCCGACCCCCAAGGGCATCAAGAAGCCCAAGAACTCCAAGAACTCTCAAGCGAAATCGCACATGCCCGCCGGCATCATCAAGCTCGACAACCAGCGCCCAAAGTACCAGATTACCGATATATCAGCCAAGCTGCAAAACAGGACGGATGTGAGGCTGGAGCTAGGCTGGAACGTGCAGCCCTGGGTCGGCGCGCTGTTGTGGGAGAACTGGAACGATTATGGCATGTGGAAGGGGCTGCAAGGTGGCAAGAGCGAGCTTTTCGATTTCCCTGTGATTGGCGCCAAGAGCGCGAAGAAGGAAAAGCTGGATGAAGAGAAGGGCAAGGAGGGCCATCGCTTGATGGCTGGCCAGGAGCAGCCCAGAAAGAATAACTAGGAAGGGCTGGGGAATCCGACAGATAGTGGCATAGGCGGGGCATCCTGCGGCGTTATGGAACACCAGAGGACGATCAAAATCCAACGATTCGTCTATCAAGACAAAGTATCATCATCACACGCTTGAACCGGGAAACCTTGTTAGGTGTTGAGCGACTCATCTTCCCAGAGGAGATACGCCCACTTAGCGGCAACATGTGCCTTTTTGACATCTAATTACTAGTCCAGTTGGCCTGTCTTAGAAATAATGTCACTTTCAACAACGTCAGTAAGCCATCGCTCTTATCGCGGGTCATTCGTTGAGTTATTTTCTTCAATTGCCATTAAGCGGCCAAACTCAAAGTGGAGCTCCTCCCCTTTTTCGTACATGTCGCAGCCTGATGCTTAACGAGACCTTTTCTAGTTGCTCTCCTCTTTTATTTATACAGACTCAATCCTCAGTGTCAGTCTGATCTTGTTCTGCAGTATATTCCCTCTTGCACACACGAGTTAAGATGCCCTGTGCAAGCGTCATCAGAAATCGCGCTGGAACACCACGAGGCTTATATTGGCCAAATCCACAATACTATCACAAACAGAAACGTTTCATGCACACATCTCACCTCGGCTGCCGCTCACTACGACGTCAGCGTTCGAACTACCGCGCTCCTCAACCACAACGTATTAACGCAACAACAACAACTGCCTGATGCGCAGTCGCCTCAAGCCAACAATGGGGAACGCCTGAACAAGAAACATTATGCGAAATCGTCACGCATCTTGACTCCGCCGTTGACGTCGACGCTCACGCTATTCGGTGTCGCGGCTCTTGCACTGCACGTTTCACACCCTTTGCACGACAAGGTCTCCACCTTCGCATTGCCGGAGAATTTGGCAATGCAACACTGGACGTGGCGCCCGAAGCAGCCATGCTTCGATCGACGCGTATGCACTCTGCAGCCTTATAACCCTGCGGTGAGAGGCTCATGCACTCGCCATCCTCTGCGAGGAAGCACTGCCATTCCCTACACTTCATTTCTGTTCCCTCTGCGAGGAAGATTATTCTCTTATAATACCTTTTTATACTTTGTGTGAGGTTGACTAGAGATTCGAATCATGCATTTCTCAAAGGGCCTTATCGTCGTTGCAGCCGTTGGTGTCGCGCAGGCGCAGACACCAAAGGGCTTCACGCCCGCAGCAAAGGCCCAGCTGGACGTCATCTTCAACAGCACCAAGGTCAACACACCTGGCGAACTCCTCAGCAAAGCCGGTACGTGTTATCTATGCTCCCCTGTCGAGCTACCAACCCAAACCTAACATTCTGAAAAGCAACTGCATCCCAGCCCCAGCTCGCCCTCCCCCCATCTGCTGTCTCCTCAACCGAGACCTACGTCTTCGTAATGCTCGACCTGGACGTCCCCCCCGCCGCAGGCAATGACACTCGCCGCGTCCTCCTGCACGCCTTGAACACGGGCTTCAAAGCAACCAAGCAGTCCGTCGCTGGGGGCGACGTGCTGCTCGCTTCCAGCGAAAAGGGACCCGCGACTTACATCAGCCCCGGCCCTCCAGCCTCCGACACCATCGCGCACAGGTATACGCAGCTGCTGTTCAAGCAGCCGTCGACGCTCGAAGCGAGCGCAAGCGACTTCGCAAACACGCAGGCGCGGATTGGATTCGACATCGAGGGTTTCGCGAAGAAGAACGGGCTCGGGGAGCCGGTGGCGGGGAACTTCTTCATGGTGGATGGGCGGGCGAACGGGTCGGCGGGTGCAATGGGGACGAGTGGTGCAGGTGGCGCGAGGCAGACGGGTGGTGGGGGGAGCAGAGGGAATGGGACGAGTCCTCGTAAGTGAAATGTTGTTGAATATGCGTGCGGCGCTGTGCTTACCTGCGATGATAGAATTTGAGGGCAGGGCTGTGGATGCGGTAGAGCTGCCGTGGGCGGTTGCTGCAGCTGTGGGTGTGGGGGGTGTTGTGTTGATGGGGTTGTAGATGGCGTGTGAGGGAGGAGGAACAGCGACGTTGCTGGGCGTTGGTGGAGGGATAGGCAACGAGGCTCGGTGGGATCTTATGACTCGGACTACGGCATGTATACTATGAGGCTATGAACGACATCGATAAGAAATGAAATAAAACCTAAACTCAAACATGTGCGTCTTTAAAGCAGGGCAACCAATTCAATGACCCATTTCCTCCACTCCTCCACATGCCACCTCAACAGGTTTCAATCTAGCTACTATACTCCGATCCGAGCAATCCTCGCCACCCCCTAAAACCTCACAACCATATACTCCTTGCAATCAAACACCGATCTAATCTCAGCTAAACTGCTCCCCCTTCTCCACCCTGTGTATACATGCCCTCATAGCTAGGCACTGGCGCCGGAAGAAGGCGTCGTAGCTGTTATCCATCTAGTGATATTAGTTGTCAGAAGTTAAATTTGTGTAGGTGGAGCTACGCACTTCTCCTCAAACCTAAGCCGATGTTCCATCAGGCTTCACGGGATCGCGCTGGGCGCGAGGAATGTTTCGGCGACGCAGCGCTTGTGCTTTCCGGGGCGCTGCGTCACCGGAGACTTCTGCAATCTTTTGCAAGTCCGCGTTGTCGGGGAGGCTGCTCTTGGTGCGTTCGTTGGGCGATGAAGTGTCCATCTCTCGCCAGAGATAGGGTCGAGGGGTGGCCGAGGGCGCAGGCTGGACGTCTTCGACATGCGCGTCTTTGTCGTCTGGAGAGGAAAACGAGTACGGAAGCTCCCACACCACAGGCTGATCGGGCACGCCGTCGCCGTTGGTATCCAGATCTTGTGCGATAGGCACGATCACCACGCGCGGGTCTTTGATATCTTCGTAGTGGAGAGGCACCGGGAACGTGACGGGGAGCTTTGCGTCGTGATCAGCAGGAATGTTCAAGGTATCACCGTTCAGTCCGCGACGCTCGAGGATGTTGCCCGGTGCCTGGCACTCCTTTTCGTAGTACCGGAAGTGGCCGCATGGCACAGCGAACTTGATGAGGTAGTCGAGGCCTGTGAAGACGAAGCCGCCGAGGAAGAAGGAGAGGACGACGTAGCGTAGTTGCAGTTTGGTGGACATGATGGCGATAATATTGCAGTGTTGGTAGTTCAGTGGAGGGCTTTTGTAATGTGGTAGGGCTCAAGGGGCGATGATGCAAATTGGGAACCTGATGATTTTAAGGTGTCGAAGGGGTGGCAAGAAAATTGAAACGAGGAAAATATGTGACAGTGCGTGATAAAGGACTTCTGGATTGGTTGGGTAGGTGAGTGGGGTGGTTGAGGAGGCGCGGGAGGGTATGAAGACGTGGTAGCGAGACGATGGGTGGGTACGAAGCCAGACCGTCGTGCAGAGTTGGTCAGGGACGGGCGCCCTGATCGGGACTTCTGTGCTCTATGATAACGCTACCATGCTTTAAACAAATATACTCATACATATCTATAGCTTACTCTTTCCAAGGCCCCACACTTCCGCGCCAGGGTTGTTGGTGTTCTTCCCAACAGTAGCCGAGGGACCAACAGGCTGGTTGCCGTCTTGGACGAAGAGATCGTGCTTAGAAGCCAGCGTCTCGACTGCCTCGCGCTCGATTCGCTTCAATAGTGTATCGCACGTTGGGATGTCGTGGATGAGACCGATGACCTGACCCGCAGTCCACACCTAGGATAGCTTAGCATGCGGCTATGCCCGTGAACTATAGGCGACCACAGTCAAAGGACCACTTACTCCAAAGTCTTTATCGCCATTCAAGAAGACCTGTCGCCCACGCTTCCCGCTGACGTACTCGGCCACCTCTTCGAATTTGCCAGTCGTGCTCTCCTTCTCAACCTTGACGGCCTGCTTCGCGACGTTGTTTCCAAACAGACGCGTCGTGTTCTTCCACTTCCTAAGCACGAGCTCTGTATCGGTTTCCTGGGCGTCAACAATAGCTTGCTTGATCTTCTGGTGGATGGGCGCCTCCACAGTACACATGAAGCGGGTGCCCATGTTGATACCACACGCGCCCAGCGCCAGCGCAGCAGCTAATCCCTGACCATCTGCAAACCCACCAGAAGCAATGAACGGCACGCCTCCGAGCGACTGGCGCGCTCTGCTCAGCAAGATGAAGTTTGTGATGTCCGTCTCGCCTACATGCCCCGCGCATTCGAAGCCGTCGATAGAGAGGAAGTCTACGCCCATCTTCACAGCAGACTGCGCGTGTCGGATTGTCGTGCACTTATGTAGGATAATGCAGTTTGCGGCCTTCAGCTGCTTAATGACCGGGCCGGGGCTGTTTCCTGCCGTCTCTACGATCTTTATGCCTTCGTCAATAATGACCTGTGCGTAGGCAGCGTAGTCCGGGGGAACGAGCGCGGGAAGCAGCGTCAGGTTGACACCGAAGGGGTTCTTCGTCATGGTGCGGCAGCGGCGGATTTCCTTTCGGAGGTCTTCAGGCGTGGGTTGCGTGAGCGCGGTCAACTGCGAAACAAATTAGTTGGACGTGTTGTACATGGCTCTGCGAAGTTTGTACGTACTATTCCAAGACCGCCCGCATTGCTAACTGCGCTGGCGAGCTCAGCGTAGCCCACCCATTGCATTCCACCCTGCACTACGGGCACTGTTGATGTGGTCAGTGGAAGTTCATGTGTGCGCGCTGTCACATGTACGTGCCTTTGATGCCAAGTGCCCGCGTCAGCTCCGTGTTGAAAGGCATGTTGGGTGTACAAGCAAGATAAAGAGGGTATGAAATGTCAATCAGCCCGCGCAGAGAAGAGAAGGAGCTTCAAATGGTGTCAGAGATACAAAGAACGCTCGTGGATGATGCATGGCGTCCGAGGGCCGCTGGACTCTGGGGTTAGTGTGGGGAAGTGCTAGGTACCTACCTACCTACCTAGCCGCGAGCCGAGGTAAAAAGCCGAATCGAGCAATTACTGGTGAGTAATCCGGTGGTCGGCCTGAGCCAGCATGTGCTGGTGATGTCTGCATCGTAAATATGGCGTCGACTCAGACACTATACTTGACGATAGACTGAGATAGCTGCGAGGTCGCGTCGTCAGAGCTATCCGAAAACTTCCAGTCCTGCAGCGCGCTAGCTACCTACCTACATGCCTATGTAAGGACTCGTAAGATGCCTGCCCAGTGCTGACTCGACGCACTGTGGTACGCTTGTTCCAACGTCACCTTTGACGTTATGTAGAAATTAGAAAATTGTAAAATACAATAGTAGATGAGTAGTTTCCAAAGGATAGCATGTACTTATATTTGTAAGCGAGAATGCCGCCATCTTGACCCCTCTCCGATCACGGAACGAGAGAACCAGACTACGCGCTCATTCTCGCAGACCTGTATGCTTGCACGAGCGTATTAGAATCAGTAGACTACTATCAACAATCTCACTCGATCGAAATTGTCAACTCAAAATCTATTGCAACAGAAAAAGAAACACCCCCAGCAGACATGTCTAAACCGAAAATCGCAGTCCTGGACGACTACGCCAACTTCGCACCTCAATTCCTCTCCCAATTTTCAGACCGCATCGACATCTCCTATTTCCCGGATACCTTAAACCCCGCAGTGCCCGCTGATCTCGATGCCCTGGTCCAGCGCCTCTCCCCCTTCCCCATCATCTCCACCATGCGAGAGCGCACCCCTTTCCGCAAACCCCTGCTCGAACGCCTTCCCAACCTCAAGGTCCTCTTGACAACCGGCATGCGCAATCTCGGCGTCGATACCAAGACGTGCAAGGAGCTTGGCATCGTGGTAGTCGGGACCCGAGGTGCGAACAAAGTGCCGAACTTCGATACTACCAACGAGCAGACCTGGGCGCTGATTCTGGGCCTGGCGAAGGGGATCGCGGAGCATGATGCGCTGGTCAAGAGCGAGCCGAGTAGGTGGCAGGCGAGTGTTTCGGTGAGGCTGGCGGGGAAGACGCTGGCATGCTTGGGGCTGGGGCGGCTGGGACTGCAGTGTGCGAGGACGGCGGCACTAGGGTTCGGAATGAAAGTGGTTGCGTGGAGTCCGAACTTGACGCAGGAGAAGGCGGGTGAGGGCGCGGTATCTGTCGGCCTTGCGGCTGGAAGCGTGCAGGTGGCGAGTAGCAAGGAGGAGCTGTTTCGCGAAGCCGATGTGCTCAGCGTGCACCTTGTCTTGAGTGACCGGTCTCGTGGCAGTGTTGGCGCCGAAGAACTGTCGTGGATGAAGAAGAGTGCCATGTTGGTCAATACCAGCCGTGGTCCACTTGTCGACGAACACGCACTACTGGACGCGCTCAGGAAGGGCCAGATTCGAGGCTTTGCTGCTGATGTATTTGACACTGAGCCACTTCCGGTGGATAGTGAATGGCGAAATTCGCAGTGGGGACAGGATGGGAGAAGTCACGTCTTGATCAGCCCGCATATGGGCTACGTTGAAGAACAGAATCTGACTGGGATGTATAAGGAAACAGTTGAGAACATTTGGCAGTGGTTGGATGGCGAGGAGTTCAAGAATAAGATGGTATGAGTTGGTCGACTGCGGGGTGTTTTCGAGTTTGATGGACTTTGATGTGTCGGGTTGAGGGTCTGGTGCCTTCTTGATCGAATGGCCGATGTGATGGAACGATGCATTAAAAGTTGAATAATCGGTTCTTGCACCATGAACTGCGTGATTGCGTAACGATATATATTGCGGCGTCCTGCGTATTTAGCTGTATCAACAGCACGTTCTCGAGCGTTAACCCTTAACGAAACAATTCCTTTTGCAATCCTGTTTGCACACTTATATATACATACAAATACACTACTCCTTGCTCAGCTTCAGCAGAGCCTCTCTGACCTTCGCAACCGCCTCTCTGGCCTGTTTTCTTTCTTCTACTCCCTCGTCCTCAATGACTGCACCGGGTCCGCCACCATTGATGATAGTCCTCACGAATCCCTCTGTCCTCTTGAGTGCCTGCCTTCCCTCTTCCCTTACTTCGACGTTCCACGCTTCTCTTGCATCCTCCCACACCTTTTGCATACGCCTCAGCGAGAACGTCAGGCCGAGCGCGGCCAAAGAACTCGCTTCGAAAAGGCTTACCGTGGATATAGAAACGTACAAGAGTGCCGATAATGCTGCGGAAAGAGATGTAGTAGAAAGTGTGGTCAGGATGAGACGTTGGGCGAGTGCCTGCAGAGGTGGTAGCGTTGTGGCAAGTAGCATCGTACGGGTCGATGAGAGCAGGGCAGGCCACGGAGTAGGAGGATTGGCCGCAGTGGAGAGGGCTGTTTCTTTGATGTCGATGATTGACACGTCATGACCTGAAGCATCTGTCGGGGCCTTGAAGTATGTGTCTGCATCGCTGTACCCGGGCAGAGGCCGCACCTCGTCCGGAAACCCTGCCTGCTTCATCCTGCCGGCGAGGTAGACAGCATCTTTCTCCGCACTGACGAGCCACCTGCGAGCGATGATCTCCTCTGTGATCATGCTTACGTCGTCAACTCTCCAGAAAAGCTTCCACCACCCGAGCTTACGCCAATTCTTTCCCGCAAATGCCTCGTCAAGGCTATCCCTCAATTCGCGATGTGATTTCTCCGCCCACTCCTCCAGAGCCTTGATCATTTCGGTGTTGAGCTGTTCCGGCGTGGTTGTGGAAGCAAGAAGTTGGAGCTGATATGCATCTTCTTTGGTAATGGTGGCTTCTATATCGTCGAGGAGGGAGGATATGAGGGCCTTTTGGGCGGGCTTGATTGGGTCAGCGGGCTGGAGATCGGAGACAAGCCACTGTGAAAGGGCCGGGAGGCCACTGGCGAACCATTTCCGTTCATAGTCCATGGAATTGGCCACGGAGGCGCGGATGGCGTCTAGTCCTTTGGTACCGACCGCGGTGTTGATCGACACAGTGGACGCGGAGTCTCCTGCTGTTTCTGATGCGGTTGATGGCGCGGGGAGTTCAATGGCCACCTTGACCATGTTCCCTGCCTCTTCAAAAGAAACGGACGCGAACCGACCGAATGTGACTGCACTGTCCATACCTTCTCCTAAAACAAGCGTCTTGTGTACCGGGTACGGCACCGGCGTCCCCCTGGCAGAGGTGGCCTGCAGCTTTGGCACCAGCACCGCATCCTTGGAGCTTTCTGTTGCGGATGCAGCGGCCGAGCTGGGAGCATTGACGTTCAATGTCGATACGAGGATCTCTATATTGTTCTTTCCCAGAACCCGCGAAGGTATGGAGAGGATCTTGCATAAAGGGCTCGGTGCGTGGGCATCGTTTTCGTCTCCGAACCTGCAGACGTCAGTTCAATGCGTCATACGGTCCTCGGGAGGGTCGTACCGTAGCAGCACAGCACCTTCCTCAGGGTTATTCTCCAGCTCGCGCTCCCAATAAGCATCATCAGCTAATGGATCCGCGATTAGCAGCCTGGCTAACCGCTGTGCGCCGATCTGGCTGTTCAACCCTAATACCGCCACCCTCGTCACCGCATTCTCCACCGCCAGCCCTCTCAGCGCCAACTGCAGCCTGCTTAGGTTGACATACTGCTCTGCTGCACCGTTCAGCCCCGAAAGCGCATTGTATAGCTCCTGGTTTCGCGGCGGTACGTTCGGGCGGTAGTTTATTGCAGTTGGCGAGACGTGCGTAGATGCGCAGCGGGTGCGCAGTGGATGGACGGCTCGGGGGCAGCGGAAGGATGCTGCGACTCGGTCAATTGCTTTCGCCCTTGAACATGGGAACGCTCGCGGCACGGAGGCCACCCATGGAGGCATTTGATCGGAACATGGGTGCAGGAAGAAGTTCGCGAGCTTGATGTGTTGACGTCGGAGGTGGCAGGGATGCGCCGACCGCGTGGCGTTGATTGGCTGCCCGAACCATCATATTAATTCTTAGTTGCGCCCCGCGCTGCACGACACTGACTCTTTGTGAATGAAGCGTTGTGGTGTTTACGCGAATCCTACTGCTGTGGTTCTGTAAGGCCATATATCTTTCCAAAATGACGAAGTCTGTGTTGATCACAGGAGGTAGGTAAGCCAGCACCTTGGCATCTGTCTTCACAACGAACCCTATGTTGACTCTTGTACAGCAAGTGGATTGCTGGGATCGCAAGTGCAGAGTGTCTTCAACATAGATGGCTGGAAAGCCATTGGCACAGGTCTCACTCGAGCCAGCCCACCAGAGATCGTCAAATTGGACATAACTGACGCAACCGAGATCGAAAGAGTCCTGGACGAAGTGAAGTATGTCATTTTCAAAACACGAGAAACTGTAAACTCGCTTATGGAAAAGCAGACCTCAAGTTGTGGTGCACTGTATGCTGGCCTGTCACACAACATGAGCAAACCCGCTCACATCGACCAGGTGCCGCAAACCGCTTCCCAGACTCGTGCTCCGCCAACCCCTCAGCTGCCCAAGCCCTCAATGTAGACTCCAGCGCCGTTCTAGCCTCAGCCGCCATCTCCCGTGGTATTCTCCTTATCTACATCTCCACAGACTATGTCTTCTCGGGCCGCAAGGGCGAAGCACCATACCACCCCTCCTCCCCAACTAGCCCCCCAAACATCTACGGCCAAACCAAGCTCGACGGCGAGAAAGCTGTGCTGGGCGTAGCCGAAAGCAAACACGCAAAGAATAAGGTCATTGTGCTACGTGTCCCAGTGCTATACGGTAGCGCTAGCGACCCCAAAGACTCCGCCGTCAACGTCCTCATGTCGCAGCTGTGGGAATCGCAAAAGATCCAGTCTGACCAGCCGAAGATCGAGGTCGACGACTGGGCGCTGCGTTATCCAACCAATACTTCTGACGTGGGTCGCGTGTGTCGCGATCTCGCCACGCTGTACTTGAATCCTGTGAATAAAGACCGCGAGTTGCCGATTGTGCTGCATTTCAGCTCTGAGGATCGAATGACGAAGTGGGAGATTGTGAAGGTGTTTGCCGATATTATGGGGCTGTCGCTTGACGGCATGGAGCCTTTTGTGCCGGAGCAAGAGCCCGTGGATGGAGTTAAGAGGCCGTATGATTGTCATCTTGACACTGGTGCTTTGAAAGACTTGGGAATAAGCGTTGTGACTGTCGATTTCCAGTTTTGGTGGTAAGTCTGTTTACGAATGCTGGATACCACTTTTGCTGACGTGTGGCAGGCGCAAAGAAGTTGGTGCATTTCGTTGATCGCATCTGCGCGAAGTATTCACGCGTGGATAGTTAAACGTTATTTTATAGCTAAACACAGTGGATTTCAATTTCAATGTCGTAGATTGGAGAGAGATCAAGGACGAGTGCGGTTTCATCATCGTTAAGAAGTATGGGCTGGAGATAGCGAGCTCGAATTCTGATGCTGGAGACGCAATGGGTATATTAGATTAGATGCTCAGAGATGTTGGGCTCCAGAGCGCTCCGTAAACGCAAATAGATATCCAAGAAAGGGAGGAAGGGTCGAGCCAACTTGCACAGTGGACAACATCGCTCGATGGAGTAGCGAACACGTAATGTAGAAGTAGTCTACCTACCTGATTGTATAGGTACGCGGGGAACGAGGCAGGGGCACTACGGTACCTAATCCCAACCCTTCTTAGGCCGATCAATGATCATGATTCGACTCTGGAGGAGGTAGACTATCTACCACGAGCTCTCGTAGGTATCCCTTCTTGCACGGCTTCACAACGCAAGGGCCAACAAATTCGATGATATTCTTCAGCCTCGGACTGGCTGGCGTGGAGTGTGCATCTTCGGATCCCGGTGTGGTGCCACAGCCCAAGAACCAACGATCAGCAGAGCCACCCGTCGACGATCGTGTGCTTCCAGGACCAGATGTGGAAAGGACATCACAAATCCGAGGCTGATTTAGCTCGCGCAATATAGAATTTGTTTCGCGTACCCTGTACCAGCGCCATCGCGACATATGGACGGGTGAGAGGTCGTGCTGCGGCACAGCAAGTGCCCACCCGGGCGGTTATTTTGTCTGGGGGCCACGACCACCGTTTATGTACTACCGGAACCGCCCGATCGAATTGATGTAAATTCGCATTGCAAACCCATTCGTGCGCATGCTTGATTCTGTTTTCGTTCCTTGCTGGTTCGCTTCATTCTTTTTCCAATTGCGTTGTGTTGGTTCATCTGGCGCTTTCAGGCACGCCAGTTACCGTACAATGGATGCATTTGGTCATGAATCAGCACCCGCCCGTTCGAGCTCTCCCAACTCGTCCCTGCATGCCACCTCCAGATTCAAGGACATTTTCCGGAGAACGAAGAGTAATAGGCCTCAAAGATGGAAATCGCCGGTACTGCATCCTACCACTCTTACCATTGCCATCATCACGCCACTCCTGCTCGCACTCACCCTCGTCCTGTTGCTCAAACGCTCGCAACGAGAACACGGCATCATCTTTTCTCAGGATATTAACGCTCTTCCTCTTTCGCGGTCGTTCCTATAGCAATACTTACCCACGGTATTAGCTGTGGTTTTTAGTATTTTCTGGGCTTGGATAGATCTCGATGTCAAGCGACTGGAGCCGTGGCATCGTCTGAGTAAACAGGAAGATGCACTGGGGAAGGATAGCCTTCTTTTGGCCTAGCCAGTTAGCTTCGCGCCTCTAGTACCTCTTCAAGCCTTGAAAAACAGGTAAGTTGATGAACGACATTGACACTGCCTACTGTTCCAATTCCATTCTAGATATCTCGCTGATAAATCGTGTTGCTACAGACATTGGAACGTCTTTTGGGCTTCACTTGCCCTGATACTCGTTACTTGGGGCTTGGTGCCTACCCAGTCGGGCATTTCTCGACTGAGCACGTCACTCGCACGTTTTCGGCCAGTTTCGACGTGTCAGCGAGCCTCGTACCTGCTAGAGAACAGCCACAATATCTTGCTACTCGGTTTGCGCAGTCCACCTACGGCATTGTAGTGCTCAACGAATCTCTACCCGAATACATGACCCTTAATTATACCCTAGCTCCTTTCAAACCTTCGTTCATCGAGCAAGATCCGTCAGGCGATGCTACATTCTGGACCGCACCGACAATACTCTATGGACTGGACCTCCGATGCGAAGTGGCTACCAAGGTCGGTGCATCACAGTACAACAACTCAAAAGGCTGTGCCTTCGGATCATCTCTTGACGGAAATACGATCATGCACATCGTCCCTGAGATCTTGAGCAATGTCAAATAATTCCAAGGCCAATACGCTGGATACTTCAATCCTGGTATGGCTGATTTTTATCTCAGCAGCAGTTGTCCACGAGATCAGAACCACACTTTCTTCGCTGCATTCACTCGGAACAAAAAGCGCGCATCAAATGCCCCCAAAAGTATCACTGTGATATTTTGTACGCCGGAATATTACTCGCAACAAGTCATCGCAACTGTGGAGAGCGCGAAGAAACGCCCTACCAAGATTGAATCAATCGGTCGGAAGCGCCATGTCGACAACAGCATTTTCAATTCAACCTGGATGGAGCAGATATTGAACGGCCGCTGGACGGGTACGTACCTCCATGGGGATGGACTTCTGGACACCGAGATTCCTAACTACATGGAGAAGATAACGGATATGAATGTGAGCTGGGAAAGCAGTCCTCAGCCTATGTTAAATCTTGCTATTATTTTTGGACAGCAAACCGAGTTGGAGAGATATCTCGACTGGAGAGTATTGGCTTCATCATACGAGAAAGCCTACCGACTTCTATTTTTACGTGCCATGATTGATGTCCTTAGAGCTAGAGAGTATTCGAGTCATGACACGGCCTTAGGCAAGATCGTGTCCAACACATCAGCAGTTGTACTCGAACCGGTGCTTACTTATATTGTGGTTGGTTTTCTTGGGGTGCTTACCATTCTTGCTGCGATACTCTTCTATCAAATTGTTACTACGCAAACTGTTTTATATCAGGACCCGGGAACTATTGCGAGTCTTATGGGGCTTGTAGCCAATAACGACAGTTTGCTTGCAGACTTGGAAGGGCTTGACTGCTGCACCAATGAGGAGATTGGGAAAATCATTGCTGAAAGAACATATAAGCTTATTGATCGTGAGAATAAGACAAGGTACGCGAACAAGATCGGCCTGTTCAACAGCACTGGCGAGTACCACAGCATTGTGGAACTGGCCTCGACCACTGCATCAAGCAACCTTCCTCTCATCAGCTCTCTTACACACAAATACTCTAGCTCTTTAAAAACAGTGCAGAAGCCTCTCCGAGCAATAGAATTCAGCTGCTGGATGTCGATCCTGTTTATCAACCTATTCCTGGGATTGGCCATCGAACTAGCGCTTCTATTCATTAAAGCGAGACTCAACGGCAAGCGCTGGACATTGAAGACATTGACAAGCGTGCTTACTGACTTGTTGCAGGCGTTGCGCTTCCTTCACAGAACAACTTCGTTCAGAACTTATTGGAGAACTACATTTCGACTGCAATCGCCACACTCAATAAGCCAATTTGGGTCCTGATAAACCGGCTGCTACGTTTGCTGCAACCCCTTGAAGAGCTACAGGACTGCAATGCATGTAAGGGTTCTTTCACCTAGAACCCTTTCACTTCCTAATCTAGCTTTCACTTCCCTATCTAGCCATGGACCCACTCCATGGGCCCATGCGTAGATAGTGGCTTGGCACAGACACGATGTGGGTATATAAGTAGAGGTGCCCTATGTACCTCTATCACCCACATCTTAGGATAGTCTCATTTCATGGACTCTCCACATTGTTCATATCTCTGAGAGTGTTAGCCCTGTAATGCTATAACCTAGCCTTACAATGCGAAGGCCAAACACTCAATTGATATCAACTATGCTTCGTTGCCGCCACAACTGGTCGTCTGGAAAGCGTTGCGCGCTCGGCATCTGACTCTAGGAGCCGTTTGTTTCATGGCTCTTTTGGCGAACCTGCTCGCTGCCGCTTTCGCGGGTCTTTTCAGCCATCGGGTTGTCGACGTGCAATCACAGCTGCCTCTTGAACCACCTTTCGACCTCAAGTTCGTATTAATTGACGGAAGTATCGGCCCACAGGGAATGGCGACGTCCGGGTCTGATTTCGCGTCCGGTGCATACAATGGTGGAAATGGACGCGATCAGTTCCTGGCTCATGAAACGAATTATACTCGAAACACTTCTTTACTTGCTTGGACCGACAAACAGTTCTTTCACCTTCCATTCGTCTCGCCCACGCATGCCAATGGCACAGAAATTAGCGAGTACGAAGCTGAAACGACCGCTTTCGGGGCATAGCTGGACTGCACAAATTTCGACCCACGCTCCAAGACTCTATTTGCGCAGACTGGCGAGCCAGCATCCATCTTTAACAGCACCCTGACTGGGAAAGACGGTTTACGGTCCACTTGTTTAAGTGATTATCACGCCCAAGCGAATCCGGGTCCAATGGACTCTATTGGCAACACAATTTGCCAAAAAGGGCCCTCGGCGCTGGAACTGGTCATGTCTCTGGACACCGCCAACGTAGATGCCACGCAAACCGAGAAAGAGATCTGCTGGCCAGCTGTGTTCCTGGGTTGGCTCCGCACCCCCAATGGGACATGTCAAACATCCAAAACGATGACACTGACCTCGCACAATGCTTTCTTCTTGGAATGTAGGCCACGACTCGTACGACACGTGCTACGATCCGAGTAGACAATGCCGGACACTTGCTGAAACCAGCTGAGCACATGGTTGTGGACAATGACTTTAAAGCAGCGACTTCTCAAGGTATTTTTAAGACTGAATACGTCAACCTCATCGCGCAGTCCAACAAATACCTATTCATGTCCGCTTCGACTTTCTGGCATAACGAAAGTTATGCGACTGACTTCATGAACCATTTCCTTCAGCTTGAAAGCAACAGCAACAGACTGTTTAATCCGAATCGGCAGGTTCCAACGTTGACGGACGTCGAAGAACCACTAGGCAAGGTGTATGCAAGCTTGTTCGCCGCATGGCTTGGAGCAAACAAGGACCATTTACTCGTTGCGCGAACAAGCGGGAACTCTTCTTCCTTGACTGGGCTGAAAATCACAAAGGAAGAGCGTCTGTTCTTATCAACGCCATTGTTCGCCATCGCTGAAGGGATCCTTTGTATCTATGCAGTTGTTGCTTGCTGGGTGTACTTCCGACGACCAGGAAAATATCTCGCCCGCCTGCCGACTAGTATCGCTTCGATTATCCTGTTCTTTGCCGGAAGCACAGCTGTTCAAGACATGCGAGCATTCTCTCAACTGAGAAGAGGCCGCCGTCTCGAGTCTTTGAAGCAGCTGGGTTATCGATACGGATACGGTAGCTATATCGGAATGGATGGCTGGGTTCACGTTGGAATCGAGAGAGCACCTTTGGTACGGCCGTGGAAGAGGACTGATTCAACCTGAGCAAGCACGGAATGCGATACATGTGGTGAGGCCATATGTCACCGCCTGGCCAAATTGAAGGCGCAGATCAGCACAGCCACGACGCCACAAATTGTGCGAGAACGTTTCGCCTGCTCCGGTTTATGAAAATTTGGCGAGCCGGATTATTGATCATCGCTCAAAGTTGTCGCCCTGAACGGAATATGTACTTTTCACGAGTCACTAGGGTGATTAGCTGGGGATGCATGCGATCGTGAGGAAATGGCACTCAAGTCCGGATGGATTGTCACCACAACGCGATGGAACCACCCAGGTTAACCTCGTCGTCATCGCCTACCTATTGTACCCTTCGACAATCTATCTTTCCACAGGACAAGTCTTCCAAGTATCCAGCAGTGTGGGCATGAAAGATCCGTAACCTTGCACCCCGCCCCGCTTGAAGTCGTTTCACGGACTCCGCGAATGGAAGAACGAGTACTTTGTATCGCGGACCTCACGACACTACTGAGCACCGGAAATGTAGCTCGTTTCGCACACTGCCTCCAAGAACCGTCAAGCCTGGGCATGAAAGGCTGTGCATCCTCAGCTTGCAACAAGCATTCTAGGGTGGAAGTTTAGCAGGAGGTGGATCCTGCGGTAATGCAACCACGGGACGCGTGGACCGTGCCATTGCGAATTTGGCCCTTACGAAGGCTCACATGGAAAGCCGAAAGAATTCTGTGGCCTGCGCACTTGGAATGTCCTCAGACCATGTCAACAATCACTTGCTGGGCCTGTATGCGACCTCTCTGATTGACCACCAATGATTTGGCGAAATAGATGCTCATCGTCAATTGAAACGGCCAGCTGGACGAGCGCCAATGCTCACCAATCGAATTCCCAAGAAGGCATGTGGTATATTCGGGGGGTTCCTGGTGTGATGATCCTTAGGGCTCGCTAGAATCAGGATTAAGATTGACTGTGCCACGACGACGCAGCCGCTGGGAATTCGTCTAATCCCGGAAGACCATGCGTGGAACCGCCGGTGGAACCTTCTTTGTGGGCCAATTCACGCTTCGCAGCTGCACACTCAGCTTGTTCTTCTGTGCATCGTGGGCAAAGATGGACTCAAAATATACGACCGGGCTGATCCAGAAGCGAGCCGGCATATACAATACAGTATGCTTAGGCGGAAAATAGGTGTACAAGCACCTTACTGGATCTGGGGATGCGAAAGAGGCCGGGGTTGCCCATGATCTCCCGCCATCTAGACGCCATCCTTCCGGTCAAGCTGCGACACAAGGATTTCCGGATACTGGCCTTGGGCGTGATGGCGTAGGCGGGCGCGGCGGCAAACAGACGGAGAGGGGCGTCGCGCGCACAGGGTCGCGCAAGGAAGCCGCTGGTCTTGGTGACCAGTTTGCCTTGTACTGTGTACAGAGGGGCCCTGTGAAGGCAAATGGGAATGGCAGGCAGCGTGCGTTAGGTGAGTCGTGTTTCATTCGAAGTCAGATGAGGTTAGATCTCGCTAACCACGCTTCACAGTGTCCGCGAGGCACCTTATCGATTGGCATTGCGGCCGAGGCCCGAGGCGGGAAGGCGGCCAACCAACCCTGACATGGCTGACTCTTTTAGCCCGCCCCACGTCAAAACTGCCCCTGCGTAGTTGTACGGGGGATGTTTCAGAAACAATTGTGAATCTCCATGGACAAACGCCAATCAGACCGAGTGTTCCCCTGATGTTCGCTCTCTCGCCCGCAGACCATTCGCACAAGCCTTCAGATGGCTAAACCGACTCGAGCTCCTGGCCCACTTTCCTCCTCGACGTGGTTGCATGAAAGGCGTGCTACCATCCTATGAACCCTGGTCATTCACTGCGATCCGCAGCGGCATTGCCATGTGGATCAACCTACCCCGGCACAGTATGCTGTGCCCATCCGATCCCCCAGACCGCCACCGAGAGTAGGAGGACATTATAAAGGCCCCGTAGACGGCTGTAGCTGTCTCTTCCAGATCGCAGCACCACAAGCTCGTTTCGTTCCTTCTTCCATCTTTGTACATTTTTTCTTCTAGCTCCAGCCAGCGGCAGAGCATCCACTCCCTGAGTACCATTTTCTTTTGCTGAACTTCGGTCTTGTCTTGAAGAGTACCGACTTGTCCATCTCCGACCTCCTCCTCTAGCTACACTAGCTCATCAGCTTGGTAAGTCCTGTGAAGTGCGTGTGTATTTACATTTCTCGTCCAAGTGTTGTCTCTGAGGAGCCTCACTCTGGTGCTAGTGCGCTGTGTCTTGGAGAGCTTCCGGCCCCGCATAGATGGGCGAGATCACTGCCCGTATCACGGTTATGAACTTCATGGACGACTGCTAACAGTACATCATAGACCGCATCCTTCGACAGTCGTCACATCGCTCAGCAGGTCTAGCGATTTCCCAGCGAAAGAATCATCACAATCTTTCAGCAATTATGTTTTTCCAGACATCTGCTCTCATTGCGCTTGCCGCAAGTGCCTCTGCGCACATGGTTTTGAACACTCCCGTTCCCTTCGACTGGGAGGACTCTGCCAATCAGCAGGCTCCTCTGGAACCCGCAGACTTCCCTTGCAAACAACCCGGTGGTACATACGCCATCACTTCGATGAACACTGTAGCGGCTGGTGGCTCCCTAGAAGTTCAGCTCAAGGGTGGTGCGACACACGGTGGAGGTTCATGTCAATTCTCTATCACCACAGACACCAAGCCTACGAAGGATTCCCAGTGGAAGGTCCTCCACAGCCAGATCAATGGCTGCCAGGGAGGTGATGGTGAAACCAACATGTCTGGCAACAAGGACGACCTGAACAACCCCAAGATTCCCGTCACGATTCCCGAGGGCCTGCCTGCTGGTCAATACACATTTGCTTGGACATGGTTGAACAAGCTTGGAAACCGAGAGTTTTACATGAACTGCGCGCCTCTCGAGGTTACGAGTGGCAGCTCCAAGCGTGACACTGCTTCTGCCGATGTCTCTTCTGTCCTCGGCCAACTGCCTGACATGTTTGTCGCCAACCTTCCCCCTACCGAGTGTGCAGTCGCTTCGGGCCAGGACTTCGTCTACCCCAACCCTGGTGACAGCGTTTCCACTGGTGAGGGAGCCACACCGGGTACTGCCATCTCTGGCGCCGGTTGCCCTGCTGTCACTATCCTGGGCGCTGGTGCTGGAAAGCTCGGCAGCCCTGCCCAGGCCACTGCTGCTCCCACGAACGGCGGTGTCTTTGCCCCGGGTGCATCTTCTGCTGCCGGCACCGCTCCTGCTTCCAGCGCCCCTGCTGTTACCCAGGCCCCCGTTGCTTCTCAGCCTGCCGCTTCGTACCAGGCCTCTCAGCCTGCGGCTACCCCCGTCGCTTCTCAGCCTGCCGCCGCTCAGCCGTCTGCTCCGTCTGCTCCATCGGCCTCGTCTGCTCCATCGGCCTCGTCTGCTCCGTCTGCTCCCGATTCTGGCTCTGAGACCAGCGCCGGTTCCGGGCCGACCTCTGGCTCTGGCAACGCTTCCTCTGGAGCTGGTACACCGTGCACTACTGACGGCGCTGTTGTCTGCATTGGCACCGATTCTTTCGGTCTCTGCAACTTCGGCTACGCTGTGGCCCAGAAGCTTGCCGAGGGCACGAGCTGCTCCAACGGCCAGCTCTCTCGCCGCAGCATCCGCTTCCCCCGCGGTACTCTCCACAACCGTCACGCAGCCCTCCACAAGCGTGCCAGCGTGTTGTAGCATCCTGGTGTCACGCCCCTCACGAACGCATTTCCTGGAGTTGGTCACGGGTTGGCTGCATCGGGTCGAATCCTGTAACTATTCGACGGGCAGCCGTGTTCATTTCTTTTCACATTCTTCTTTCTAGAGTACCTTTTGATGTTGTTTCGTTCATGTCTGGGTCTGAGGCGCAGCATGCCCTTGTGTCGAGGTCTCGTGGTGGACATCGCAACGCTCGCTTTCTTGAGCATACTTTTGTATCGTTTTTCTTCTGAAGTCCATAGCTTCGCATCGCATAGAATGCATTCCTTTCTGCAACACTGGCTTGACTTGGCTCATTGTGATGTGATTGCGAACCGGTGCAATCATACGCTGCACAGTGTCGATGATTCTACTCCAAGCAGCGCTCGTCTCCGTTTCCCACGTCCTCCTCGGACTACCTACCTACCTACCTAACCGAATGCACAATGCAGCACAGCTGGCCTGCGTAAGCTCGACATGACCTGAACGTCGAGTCACATCCAGAGTGGACTTGTGTGCTCTCCGATGCAGTGGAGCCTGGGTGGAATCGTTCAAAATCATTGTGCGACGGTGGAACGTCAGGTCGCACCTGCCTTGCTGGAATGCGAGCAGGCCGGGGCCAGGCCTCCAACGGTCTGGGAACGCGTAAAGTGTCTTGATGGACATATTCAAACAACATATCCTCCAATCATCATAGATAATGTAGAGAGGCTCACAATTAACACCCATGGAATCTCAATTGTTCGTGTACTCACCGTCGTTGCTCATGGGCAATGGTGGTTGCGCAGCTTCCTCATTGGTGCGCCCCGCCAAGCCTAGGTAGCGATCCCCTCCAGCTTGACGCTTTTCTCAGCCCTACAGCTGCCAACCAACGCAACGACGAGCACGCGACGACGACAACGACAACAACGACAGCGACCCCAAATATCCCGTTTGTACTGAACGCTCCTGCATGCGACCGCCTATTGTTTTGCCCCATTTCCAAGCCCAGAGGAGCCTCGGCCCCATATTCGTTCGCCGCCACCCAAGGGTCTGAGCTCCCTCCCCACCCGCCCCTCGTCGCCTTCTCCACCGTCTTTCTCGACGCCTCACCCCCATCTGAGAGCCACACTTGCCCAACATGGAGAACAACCAGCAAGGCGACGTGGATCAGGTCAAGTACCTTGACAATGCCATCCGCGCCGTCAAAGACAAGAAACCGCTCCCTGAGATTGACTTTACCCTGCACACCATGGAAGATGGGTCCCAAGTGAGCACCCTCGAGCGAGTCTGCAAAGGTAAGTCGCCAGAAAGTCCTTGGGCTGCGTGCGCAGCTATTGCCACCCACCAAGGACTCAAATCCCGGAGGGGCGATTGGGGCTGACCAGGCGGCAACAGACGTCCAGGCGCCCGCCTTCCACCCGCCCACGCAAGATCAGTTTCTGTCACCGCAAGACCCCACAAAGCCAAATCTCCAGTTTTTGAAGCAACACTTCTACCGCGAGGGTCGCTTGACCGAAGAGCAGGCGCTATGGATCATACGAAAAGGTACCGAGGTGCTGAAGTCGGAACCCAACCTGCTGGAGATGGATGCGCCCATAACCGTGTGCGGTGATGTGCACGGGCAGTACTACGACCTCATGAAGCTGTTCGAAGTGGGTGGCGATCCCGCCGAAACACGTTACCTGTTCTTGGGCGACTACGTTGATCGCGGATACTTCAGTATAGAGGTCAGCTTTTTCTGGCGAGATCCTATGGCAGACACTGACATTTTCAGTGCGTTTTGTACCTCTGGTCATTGAAGATCTGGTATCCGAACACGCTTTGGTTGCTCCGAGGAAACCACGAGTGCCGTCATTTGACCGATTACTTTACCTTCAAGCTGGAGTGCAAGCACAAGTACTCCGAAGCTGTGTATGAAGCTTGCATGGAGTCGTTCTGCGCCTTGCCGCTTGCGGCGGTCATGAACAAGCAGTTCTTGTGCATACACGGTGGACTGAGCCCAGAGCTCCACACACTGGACGACCTGAAGAGCGTACGCTGTATCCTTACCTGCTGATCTTCGAGCCACGGCTAACTCTTCTCTAGATTGACCGATTCCGCGAGCCCCCAACTCACGGCCTGATGTGCGATATCCTGTGGGCCGATCCACTCGAAGAGTTTGGGCAGGAGAAGACTAACGATTTCTTCGTCCACAACCACGTCCGAGGCTGTTCCTACTTCTTTTCATATCCCGCTGCATGCGCCTTCCTCGAGAAGAATAATCTACTCTCCATCATTCGCGCTCACGAAGCGCAAGATGCAGGTTACCGCATGTACAGGAAGACGAGAACTACTGGGTTCCCCAGTGTCATGACAATTTTCAGCGCACCGAACTACCTGGATGTGTACAACAACAAGGCTGCAGTCTTGAAGTACGAGAACAATGTTATGAACATTCGACAATTCAGTACGCTTCACCCTGTTCAATTGTAGAAAGGCATTGTTGACCACACTAGACTGCACGCCACACCCGTACTGGCTCCCGAATTTCATGGATGTGTTCACTTGGTCGCTGCCGTTTGTTGGAGAGAAGAGTAAGCTGCCTGACCAGAGATGAAAAGAGCATAGCTAATTGGCGCAGTCACGGACATGCTCATCGCGATTCTCAACACCTGCTCCAAAGAGGAGTTGGAGGAAGAGACGCCCAGCTCTTTGGCCTCTGGTCCCTCGTCACCCCCTCTCACCCAGAGCTTGGATCCGGAATCTATCGAATTCAAGCGCCGGGCGATCAAGAACAAGATCTTGGCAATTGGCAGGCTCTCTCGCGTATTCCAGGTCTTGCGTGAAGAGTCTGAGCGTGTAACTGAGCTGAAGACAGCGTCGGGCGGCCGTCTTCCTGCAGGTACCCTCATGCTCGGGGCCGAAGGCATCAAACAGGCAATCCACAGCTTCGAAGACGCCCGAAAGGTTGATATCCAGAACGAGCGACTGCCCCCAAGCCACGAAGAGGTACGAAAATCTCAGGAAACGAGCCGAGAGCAGGCTCTCGAGAAGGCGAGCCAAGAGGCTGAGAATGATGCTGGGCTCGCAACGGTTGCGCGAAGAATCAGCATGTAAGTTGATCGCAATATCTTTGGTCGTTGCAATCACTGATCCCTCTAGGTCATCTGGCTCCGGACGCAACAAGCGAAGCTAGTGGAGGTGATTGTTGGTCGTTTGGCAGTTCAATTTGACGGATATCGATTGGCACTTGTGATTCTCATTCAGCTGGCCATTGCCAGCTTCGTCAATATACCAACGTCGGCGTATTGCAGGCCGAGGGCGGGACCTAGAGGCATAGCTATGAACCGGAGTAATGTGCTGGTACTTTGGATGATCAGCGTACATGGAATGAATACTCTTACGAACATGACTTTAATGAGCTCTTGATGTCAAAATCCCGAGTTCATTGTTTCTGAGTTCATTGTTGTACCGCACGATTAGCCGATACGCAGGCGATTGTACTTGGACCTATGTCATGATACTGTACCCTCAATCCGGGATAACGTACATACCTCGGGTTTTTACATGCGTAGACTACACTGCATCAGATTCCCTGTTCCGTATCGCGTCCGACCGGCCGCACACGTGAGTCGACCAATCAACACGAACCTGGTCCGCGCGTGCCGACCAAACATCCCTGTCACCCGTCTCGACTTCGTGAAGCTGTCGAGTGTGCCAGCGAGCTTGAATCTCCAACTCACGCTCACCATGTCTACAATCACCAAGGAAGCTTCACAAAGCTCTTACCCGTGCGATCATTGCTCTACGTCCTAGTTGTATGTGCTAACCTGCCGTAGCCCGATCCTCCCCAAGGACTTTAACGGGAACCAGCCTAAGACCATCCGCCTGTATCCCCTCAGCAACTATACCTTTGGCACCAAAGATGCCCAGCCCGAGGAGGACCCATCAGTGCTTGCGCGGTTGAAGCGCTTGGAGGAATACTACCAGGCGAATGGCATGCGGAGGACGTGCGAGGGCGTGCTGGTCTGCCACGAGCACAACCACCCGCACATCCTCATGCTGCAGATCGCCAACGCTTTCTTCAAGCTGTACGTTAACAGCATCAGAGTATTCAAGCATATACTGATTTGCGCAGGCCCGGTGACTACCTGACGCAGGACGTCGAAGAGATCGAAGGCTTCAAGGCTAGGCTGAACGAGCGCCTTGCGCCCGTCGGCACACAGTTCACCGGCGAGGGCGTCAATGATGAGTGGCAGATCGGGGACACGCTCGCGCAGTGGTGGCGTCCCAACTTCGAGACATTCATGTATCCGTTCATTCCGGCGCACGTCACGCGGCCAAAGGAGTGCAAGAAGCTGTACTTCATCCAGCTGCCGCGGAGTAGTACGTTAGCCCTCTGCCTTGTCTTCTTTCTCCCCTATGATGTTCTAACGAGCCAATAGAGGTCCTCAGCGTCCCGAAGAACATGAAGCTTCTCGCCGTCCCCTTGTTCGAGCTATACGACAACACGGCGCGCTACGGTCCGCAGCTCTCGGCGATTCCTCACTTGCTATCACGCTATAACTTCGAATTCGTGGATGAGAATGGCCAGGCCGTGGCTTGCACGCCTGGATCAGGGGCCGCGGACGGAAGCAGGCCGCAGGTCAAGGTACTCGCGGGCGGCGATGAGGACGTCAAGATGGAGCCGAACGGGGACGCGGCAAGCGATCACACGCTGTCATAGTATTCAGCTGGGAGCTTCTCCCGTCGGATTTGAGGTGGCATTAGTGGCGTTATGGGAGATGTGTTTGATGCCGTAAGGGTTTCTATTGGTCCATGGCACGATTGTGGTTGAGTATGATGGACGAGGCGTTTTGGCGCTGCTCGTAGGCTTCATGCTGAACAGTCTTTCAGCTTCAAGGAGCATTGGGCTGCGATTCAGGTATATAGAGGAATACTCGGACAGTACTCTGTTTCACGGACTCTTTCCCGTGCCATACGGTAGTTGTTATGTGCAGCGAAAGGAATGTTGCAATGTAGAACTGCATTCCATAACGTCTGATTTGAAGATCGCTGAGTGCCACTATTCGATATTGAGAGGCAGCAAACTCCCCGCGACAGTGGCCCCAGCTCGAAGGTCCGAGGCAATGGAGCTTCGTTCCCGCCCCGCAGCATCACCACCTCTCCCCACACCATGTAAACACCAAACGCGCGCGTTGGCCGCAATAACCCAACACCTTCAGCAGCAGACTTCAACGCATTCAAAATGCTTCTCCTCGGTCTTACAGGTTCAATCGCAACCGGCAAATCCACCGTCTCCTCCCTCCTCCGCGAACCACCCTACTCTCTCCCTATCATCGACGCCGACCTTATCGCCCGCCAGGTCGTCGAGCCAGGTACACCCGGCTACAACGCCATCGTTGACCACTTCCTCCCCACGACACCCGATCTCCTCCTCGATGCGCCCGGCAAGCCGCTCAATCGACCCGCGCTGGGCCGCCGCGTGTTCGGCGCGGGCGAAGACCGCGAGCGCGACCGCAAGAAGCTCAACAGCATTGTGCACCCCGCGGTCCGGAAGGAGATGTACAAGCAGATGGTGTGGGCGCACTTGAGGGGCAACTGGGCGGTCGTGCTGGACGTGCCGCTGTTGTTCGAGAGCGGGTGGGAGCGGTACTGTGGGACTATCTTGGTGGTCGGGGTGTCTGATCCGAAGATTCAGATTCAGCGGCTGCGCGCGAGGGATGCACATCTTACCGAGGAGGATGCGATGAATAGGGTCAGCAGCCAGGGCGACATCAGAGAGAAGGCGGAGCGGTGCTTGAGGAGGGGCGAGGGACGGGGTGTGGTGGTGTGGAATGATGGAGGCAAGGAGGAGCTCGAGAAGGACGTTCGCAGAGTTATGAGAGAGATCAGGGAAAGAAGTCCCGCGTGGTGGAGCTTCTTGCTGTGGGCTTGCCCGCCGGTTGCGGCACTTGCGGCGGGGGTGAGCTGGTACAGGATGAGGGGGGTACAGTTAGCTTGGGAGGCGGAGAAGAGATCGGAGAAGGCGAAGCTGTAGGTGGCAAGGCGTGTGGGATACCCATGTTATTGAACTTCTTCGAATCGTTTTTCGCGATGTTGTGCTCTCGCCTGATCTAATTGCCAATATCAATTCCACTCACTTTCACATATTCACACCTTGGCCGTAAATCGACGAACGCCCGCTGTGGTTGCTGGGACAATATATCCAACCTGTCTCTCATAACGGCTATTGATTCCAACGCTCACCTGAACGCACCTTGCCATCGCATCTTCTGTCTTGGCCGCCCGCGCGTTGTCCTGTTTCAGCGCTTTCGCTCCATCGACGCAGCTCGTTGACGCTTCTTGTCACAGTTGTCGACCAACGCAGTAAACAGCCACGAGATCTCACTTCGTCAGGCGTGCTCCCCTTCGTGCCTTCGAACGGCAACAATGCCTCACCCAACTGCCACCCCGTCCGACACCTTGACATCCATCACACCGCCTTCACTCGTTGACGATGGCGTCAGTCTCTCCCGCCGCATGCCCCGTGCCGGCCATCGCGACATCAACAGTTGGCTCGAAGGCACCCGAGACTCGGCTGCCCACCGCGTACTCCCACTTACACCGGCAGCCTCCGACACTCTTTACACAGGCAGTTTCGTCGACGACGGCGCAGACATGGTCTACCCCACCATGCCAGTCATACCAGGCTGTGGCATTGTCGATCGCGCATTCTACAGCAAGGGCAAGCCGCGAAAGAGCAAGTATGACGAGGAGTGGACGGTGGAGAAGGAAAAGGCGCTCGCGGGAGACATGTGGAGGAGTCTTGCGAAGTTGCGACGCGTCGCGAGGGTTGAAGTTAAGGATGCTGGCGAAGCTGACAAAAGGGAAAAGAGGAAGAGAAGGAAAAAGCATAGAATCGGAGCCGTCGAGGACGATGGCAGAGTTAGAATACCAAAGCCGTTGAAGTGGGGAACCTTTGTTATTGAGGGGAGCGATGGACGAGTGGTCATCGTTGACAAAGAGGCAGAGTATGACTCCGGGAGGCCTGGGGAGAATAAAGAAGCGGTGATAAGGGAGGGGGAGTATGAAGAGAAGATTGCAAAGAGGAAAGCAAAGGAAGCGGAGAAGAGAGACAGAGAGCACGAGAAGGAACTAAGGGCTCGAGCAGCGGCAGAAGCCAGGGAGCGGAGAAAGCGAGAACAGGAAGAAAGGGCAAGAGAGCGAGCAACGTCTGATAAACAACAGAGAAAGGAGAAACACATGAATCGTAGACGTCACCAGCCATCCTCGAGGCTTCTCACACCTATACCGGAAGCCGACACACCCGAAGAAAATGCAACAGGCATCGCATCACCTACGAAGTTCTTCATGACCGGGGCAAAAAGTGAGCGCTCTTCTACAACGCATCTTCCCAGGATGCTATCTGCAGAACCGCTATCACCTACAAAGTCTCCACCGGGCGCATGGCCTGCCTCACAGCTTTCGTCGATCAAGTCTATGTCGTTGGTCGAATCAGCGAAGTCTCCTACGGCCCTGTCCACAACCACATCAATTACCAAATCTGAGGATTCATGGGCCGAAAAGCCATCTTGGGACCCGGAAGCCTCAGCCGTCCGGCTTCCATCGTCGGCATCTCCAGGCAGATACTCAGATGCCACCCCCTCGACTACGTCAGGCGCTGCACCACAAGGCTCCCGGATTTCAGCATGCTCGTGGATGCCTGAAGATGAGCGATCCGAGCGTAGCTCATTGATGCGAGTAGCGTCGGTTGGCCGGTCTAGAGCCGATTCCGTTGACACTTGGAGAGGAGACGTGGACAACGATTTCGTTGCTAGCCCACGAAAACGAACTTCCTCTAAGAATCGATCTCGAGGCCGCTCCAAAGACACTGGGACGGAGAATGTGGACCGGCACCCAGCCCGTGCGACATCAAGACGACGAAGGCCTCGTGAGACTTCTAAACCTCGTTCGAATGATAGCTGGAAGCGGGATGTCGACGAGTTCGAGTCGCGAATTTCACGCAGAACATCACGCTCCCCTAACAAGTCACTGATGGCCTCAGTGTCAGCTTGGATCCAGGACGATGATAGCAATGATGTAGGCTCAGTACACTCGCCAAGCAAGTCAGCTACATCCAGGATGTCTGCATCCAGCGGTAAACAGGTGGGCAACAGCCGCCGAGCGCCGCCAGTCCGCTCACACAAGTCAGCAGGGTGGCGAACCTCGGTCGTCACGCCATACTCATGGAGACGACAGGCCGAGGAGGTGTCGGATCATTCTACTGCGGGATCCAATGGTTCCCGTTCGCGTGGACCTAGGCCGATTCCATCGGACGACCGCGGCAGTGATGGTGTACCTAAAGCAGAGCTAGACGGGGACGCTCGGTCTGTAAAGAGCCATTCGACCTATAGAGCACCCACGGTGGAGGACGCACAAGATTCGGAGGATGGCGCTCAAGAATGGAACTCTGCCTGGAGTATGAAAGATAGCCAGAAAGGGGAGGATGGTGCTGAAGACGGAGGAAGGAAGGCTGGAGTAGAGGGGAGCGTGGCTGGCAGTGCTAGATGGAGCGGGAAGACTGGATGGGGCGGGGACGTGGAGACGCCGGGTGGTGTAGCAGAAGGCGCGAAGCGGAACGGCAGTGGGGAGGGCAGCGGTGTGGAGGGTGATTGGAAAGACCAAAGCGGGTATGAGGAGGGCAACGATACTTGGCTGAATTCGGAGGCGGGTGGTGTGAAGTATCGAGAGGCTGAGTGGCGGAAAGACGCACCGGCGGGACGGCGGAGGGAGGTGTGATGAAGAGTGAAGAAGCATCAGTGTGCAACACCAGCCTTCGAGCCAGCACGTCGACAAGGGAGCGACCAGCATGCGCGTGTGCAAACGGGTTCGCAGTTCTACGTTCGTGGTGCGATCGTGTTCAGTGGGACGCGCGCACATCCAATGATTCCAGACGCATTGATTAGTTTGCCAGGGCGTGTGCCTTGGGAGTGGAGACGTGGACGCGAAGACGGCCGCCCCCTAGCCTGCCGGGAGAGAACACGCTAGTGCTACGCGTAGAGAGACTGTCTATACTCGTCCGCCCGCGCTGCTCCCGAGCTTCTTCTTTCCTCTCTCTCCCGTGCGTCTGACTTGCTGTGTTGCTGCTTGATCCTTTCTGGTTGTCGTTGTTTGCACATGAATTGAGCTTGACGTTCGATTTGGTAGCAAAAGAAAGAAAGAAAGCCGAGCTGTTGCTCCGACGACTGCCTGGTCTACCGTACCTACCTACCGCGCTGCTTCACTTCCACTCGTCCACCGCGCTGCTTCACTCCCACTCGTCCACCGCGCTGCTTCACTCCCACTCGTCCACCGCGCTGCTTCACTCCCACTCGTCCACCGCGCTGCTTCACTCCCACTCGTCCACCGCGCTGCTTCACTCCCACTCGTCCACCGCGCTGCTTCACTTCCACATCAGCCCCCGCCATCGCGCCTCTTCCGTCCCAACTCGACACAGCGCACACGTATCCGCCACTGCTACTGAGCGGAGTCGCCCATTACCTTCGTTCTCGCGTAGCTGTACCTCACGACATCATCGCTCCTCCGCAATGGCCCTCCTTACGCGCCAGCCTTTTGCCGAGCTAGGCGCCCCGCGCCTCCAGGCCCTCCAGAGTGCAAAGAACAGGCAGAACGGTAAGCAGTTGACCTCGGCCGTCGACGACACAATCGCTAAACGCGTGACCTCCAGCTCTCGCGCCTGAGTCCGCCTCCAAGTTCGCGTCTCCACTCAAGCCAAGTCCCACCGCATCGACAGGGAAGCGCAGCCGTGGTCCTGCCATATTCGAGGACGACGATTCCGAGAACGCTGACCCTTCAATCTTCAACTCGCCCACCAAGAAGTGCAAGACCTCGGATGCATCCTCCAAGCCCTCGAATTTCGCGCTGGTGCCCTCGCCGCTGAGGACTAGGGAACCCCTCACCGTCTCGCCTGCCATCCCATCGGTGCGCAAGGCCCTCTCCTCACCAAACACCACCACCTGCACACCCATCAGCCACAGCCGCGGCTCCCCAAAGCACAAGCGCATCGGCGCCCTCTCTAAGCGCCGCGCTTCCAGCTCGCCCTTCCGCCGTGTGGACCCACCCTCGTTCTCCGCCCACAGCAGCCCCGCACTCCCCTTCTCCATCGACGCAGCTCTCAGCGGGACCATCCCCAACTACGCGCCCAAGCCCATCGCCACACCCACTCTAGCTCCCGTCCCTGTCTCCGCTTCCGTTGCGCCCGCAAGCCATGTCGAGGACTCGATGCCCAAGTCGTGGTTCTTCGAGATCCACGAGGACACCCCCGAGCAGGAAGCCGCCAACCTGATGGAGCACTCGGCGTCCGTCCTCGACATCTCATCCGACGACGACGCCGCCACCAAAGCGCACAACGAGGAGCTCGAGCGCGGCAAGGAGAACATCCCACCGTCGGACTTTACTCTTTCTCAGGCTCAGTCCCGCGGTGCCTCTTCTCTGCTCTTGGAGCCTGCTGGCTTGGAAGCCACGGGTGTGAAGATGCCCAGGCTCAGGGAGGTCAAGCAGGACGCCATGGACGAGGATCGCAAGCCGTTGGGCGACCTACCCGCGAGCGAGTTCTACGGGGAGGGCTGTGACAAGGACAGCTATGTCGTTGTTGACAAGGGGCTTGAAAGGCCAAGTGGGTTGAGCAAGGAGTTTGAGCTCGATGCTGCGACGGAGGAAGAGGAGCCTCGACCGGTTTCCGAGGCGGCGCCTCTCGAGGCAGCCAAGGAGGAAGAAAATGTCGCCGTCTACGCGGACGAGAATATTGTTCCTGTCGCCGCACGGGAAGACGTCGAGGCTGCTCCAGCTGCGACTTTGGAATCTCGGCCCGTGGTGGACGAGGCGCCTTGAGATGTCTACACTGACCTGGCTCGGCTCGACTCAACTTTACCTTACTTAATGTTTCTCTCACGATGGATGACAGCGATGGATGGATGGGCGTTACTTTCACGGGACATGCTGCGGTGCCTATGGGGTTCCTCCCCCCGGCGTCTCTGATCTGGTCTCTTCTGGTTTGCTTGTACATCATCATGGCGTCTGCTTCGGCGCTCTTCAGCGATACCTGGCGTTCTTGTTGGTTTTGCTCTGATGCTTGAGCTTGTTGTTGATTAGCGAGTCGCTTGCTCCAATCCCATTGCGGTTGTCTCTTCACCATGTTGTTCATCTCGGTGTGGGCTGTTGATCGTCGATGCGAGGACCATGGATGGCGGCTATGCACGAAGGCGACGCGTGCCGCGGCGGTGGCGGGGGCGGTTTCGTCAAGGGGGGCCGTCGCGAACGTCGAGGTGACGTCCAAGTGGTGGAGATTACGCGCCCGATGCCGGTCGGTGCCCAATGCCAGCTTGTCGGTGCCTAATGTCAGCTTTTGTGGTGCGTACTTTGGATTCGAAAGGTAACGGACTGCACGATCAGCTTCGAGGGGTGGTACTTTGAGCGCGTTGGTTGGCGATGGATCTGGATGTCTATCTAATGCAAGGCTCTTCGCGACGACAATAACCGAACCCATGGTTCTTTTTTTAGTAGGGGGCCGGGGGAGGTGGTGGGGGGGGGGGGCCAGTTTGGCACTCCAGGCCGGCTTTACTACCAACACTTTGCTACCTACTCCCCGAATCCGAAAAAAAAATATCTCCCGGGAACGCGCCGGGAGTGTCACGTTGACGCACCCGGGGGGTATTCATGCGTTGATTGAACATGACCCTTCCACTCCTGTTCGATGCATCTGGAACAAAAATCTAGGATGGAAGCACTTGCGATCGGATTTTTCCTTGTTCATCTCTTCCGCATCCTTGCCCGACGCTGCTACCAAACAGCCCAGGTGGACTGAGTGCTTTGCTCGCTTTTAAACAGGCATCCTTTGCAGCTTGCTTGGGCTGTAATCTGTAGTGATCCGTACCTGTACTGCGTGCTGTCTTCAGTTACTTCAGGAGGCTGGAGTTGGATGTTTCATCTCCGTGGCATGTGCATCATATCTGTATCACGACGATGAAATTGCGTGTAGAAGCGGAATGGATCATGCGAATCAAAGCTATCCTGACTCGATGCCTACGGTAGTTTGGAAGCTCTATGGTCTACGGAGACGTCCAGACCATAGATCGATGGTTTTGCTACGAGCAAACTGCATGGTGTTAGCGCAGTCCTTCCCTAAAGTGATGGATTGTTCACTCACTTTTGTCTTGTGCACCACCTTCCAGATGATGATTGGGACGATGAAAATTGGTATGCCGATATACGAGGCAATGAAGTCACCGGTACTCCAGTTGCCCTTCAAGAAAACGGGAAACCCGGTGATGAGGGTAATTATGGTGGATCCAACGAAGCCATACCACGCGCTGAAAGGTTGGAACGGGCCCTTCCAAGGCAAGCTGTCTCGGCTCTGCCCTTGGGCCTTCATCGCAGCGTGGAAACGGATGTAGCAGAAACACAACGTCGCCCAGGCAATCAGCCCGGCGACGGTGCTGAGGCTCATGAGCCAAGTGAAAGCTTGTGCCGCGCCTCCCGTGCCCAGGCTGAGGTATGCGAAGGGGCCGAAAAGCCACGACGCGACGACGGCAACGTAGGGCACGCCGTTCTTCCAGGTCCGGCCGAAGATCTGGGGGAGCTGGCGGTCCGTGGTCATGGCGAGGATCATGCGGGATCCAACCCAGCAGTACGAGTTGCCTGCCGACCATGCGGATATGAGGATGCAGGCGTTGACTACCGAAGGAAGTGCAACGATGCCTGCTTGCTTGATGGCAATGACCCAGGGCGAGGAGTTGGCATCTCCCGTATCCGACACAAGATGGGGGTTTCTGGGGTCGACGATGAGGCCGATCAAAAGAGCGCCTAGGATGTAGAACAGGGCAATCCGGTATGTGACCCGTTTGGCGGACAACGGTATGGCCACGTGCGGATCCACGCTCTCGGCCGCCGTGATGACAACCACCTCGACGCCAATAAAGGAGAACGATGCGTTCACGAAGGCTGCCAGGAATCCCAGGAAGTGACCGGTTGGACCGGTAATGCCGTTATAATCGACCCATGCGCCCGGATTGTGCCAGTAGCGAAACCCAGTGGTCTCGCCATTCGGTGCACCTCCAGCCGTGATAACGATGGAAACGATGACGAGCCCGAGAAAGCACGCGACCTTGATCGCACCCGCGGCGACTTCGGACTCGCCAAACCAGCGCACGCTCATCAGGTTGATCGCAAGGATGAGAACGAGACTGATGCTGATGATGATGGCCGGCGACATGTCAGTCCAATACCCCACGAGGATAGCAGATGCCGAGCATTCGGCCGCGATCGATATCGTGTAGCAATATCCATAGCTTATGGCCAGTGAGAAGCCAACGGCAGGATCGATGAAGCGGCTCGCAAAATGCGGAAACGAACCCGCCGTAGGGATCTAGGCAGCGGTGAGCAAGAGAAAATGGAAACAAAGGTCATGGTGTACCAACCACCGTAGCCAGTTCGGCAATGCTTTGCATGACACACCACAACACACTTCCTACAATGAGGTATGCGAGCAACAAGCCTGCTGGCCCCGCATTGGCATATGCAGCGCCCGTTCCGATGAAAAGACCTGTCCCAATGCCAGAACAGAAACCAATCATCGTGACATGATAATTCTTGAGACGGCGCTGCGTAGCCCCATGGCCCCCGACGTTCAGCTGCGGCTCGAGGATCGGTTTATTATGGCCGGAGTCATGCCGGTGGAGATGAGGCGAGCTCTCGATATCTTGATGTCGGTCATGCATAATGGAAAGGGAATTGCACCGTAGTCGACGGCAGTAACAGCAAAGTTACATTTGAGGCTACGGCTATATGTATAGCAAAGGGTTCTTTGCGACATCGGTCACGATTGTTCTGTGATCCCCGGTCAGTGGAGAAATAATTTTCGACGCCGTCAAAGCACGTCATGGAAATCGATTGTGAGCCTGGGCCACATCGTCGTGGCCTTGCATGCTGTTGAGGCATGTCTCCCGAACGTTACACCTGGTTCGAAGTGGGATAGGTCCAGTACCTATATCTGCTCAGGTGAGGTTAGTGTATCTGAGGTAGGATTACGGTAGTACACTCGTTCAGTCGCAACTTTTATACTGGCCCATTCCACTGATTTACCAGACGTGTCAGAACTCAGTACCACGGGTATCCGCTAGAGCGCGAATTTGCTGGGGGTGGAGTTTATTTAGACCGGCCCAATTTTTCAGCCGCAGAGCTGCACTAGTCTTTCCTAGGCAAGTTGGGATCACCCGAGGCACGTGATGCTTCCCTATCCATCTTGACGACTGAACTTTGGAACGATGGTAGTTATAACCTGCGCAATTTACGTGAGGGCATGAGTGCCATCTTTCCGACTCGGGTCATCTTGTACGTCAAGGTAACTTCGCAATACACGGAGACCAGGGAATAGAAGCACCGTGGTGACGGCCGGCAAGCTATCGCATCCTCAATTCATGACATACCCTCTCTCTCGAACACCTCTGCGTTCCCATAAAAACCTGCGCCATCTTTGGTTGTGGCATTGAGTCTCTCAAGAATGTACTCCCCCGCTCCGATGGGAGGATATCTCGGCTTCTCTCCCTCGTCCAAGCATGTCGGCAGCGTCTCGATGACTTGCTCGTAATTGACGGAGAAGAAGAACGGCACACTGTATCGGATCCGGCGGCTCCTGTTGACAACGCGATGAACAGTCGATTTGTACACGCCGTTGGTCCATCGCATCATGAAGTCTGCGACGTTGACGATGAAGGCATCGGCGATGTGGGTCGCAATGTGCCAGTGGCCAGATGGCCTGAGGATCTCGAGGCCGGGTGTCGTCGAGGAAAGCAGTAGCGTGAAGCACTCGTAGTCAGAATGGGCTCCCAAGCCGATGTGTTCCTTCTCCTGGACTGATTCGGAGACAGTGAGCTGCGGGTGTTTAGGGGGAGGGTAGTAGAGGAGACGCGCAATGCCTCCCGGATGGGTGACCATAGCATCGAAATGATCTTCTGGTAGGTCTAGCGAAAGAGCAAAGAGCCTGAACATGTGGCGGGAAAGATTCAGGACCTGGCACTTGTTAACTGACAGCGCAGGCAACTTGGCAGGACAGACTCACGGCACCGTAGTATTCGCCGACATGCTCATAGAAGCCCGGCAATTCTTCTTCCTTGGGCCAAATATTGGCTTTGTCATCACTTCCGTCCAGATTCCTGTATTTCCCATCTCCCCCGCTCTTATCCAACCCCTCCTCGTACCCAAAGTTGAAACCTTCTTTGGACTCCAAGTCGCCGGCAAGAGATGTGTATTCACTAGGCTCCCAGCCATATCCATACTTACTCGTTTTGATATGCAAATCTTGTTTAGAGGCCAAGGGCAGTTTGAAAAAGCGTTCCGCTTGCTGTAAGATAGACTGCAGGATGCTGGAAGGAATACCGTGGTGCGTAACGTAAAAGAACCCTGAAGTGGTACAAGCCTCGCGAATCTGGGCGGCTACCGATTTGCGGTCCTCCAGAGACTCGGAAAACGATGGTGTCAGGTCAATTACGGGTATGGTAAAGCCGGTGTCGCTTGTCGTGTCTTTTGCTGCAAGACGAGATTGCAGGTAGCCATGAGCGGTTGAGCGGGCTTCGTGCTTCGTAACGGAGCCGTCTGTGATGGGCTGGACTGTAGCTGTAGCCATGATTCGAGTGATTCAGTGTTGATGGTTGTTCAAGTCAATGAGGGCGCGAAGAGGAGTGAAGATAACGTGGGGGGTGGAGTACGCTTTCCCGATATAGCAAGCTCCTTAGAAAAGGTGGGGTAGGAATGTTTGGTGCAAAGGGACTCCCCAAAGCAGAATAAATGCACTCAGTTATTTGACCTCTTCTTCATACGCAGTTCCGAAAGAGGCTGTAAACACAACCATAAAGATTTCGTCTTTTCCTCAACCTCAACACGTAGAACTTGAACGGTTGAAAGATAACGACCTAAATCTCTCGATTCTTCCCCAATGTCATACCGTCGGCAATCTTCCCAGCGATAGCATAAATAGACGCACTCAGATGCCCGCTTATCTGCGTGGGAAACACACTCGCATCTACAACCCTCACATTCTTCGCCCCATACACCCTCCCCTCACCGTCAACAACACCACCCAACTCCCTACTCCTCATAGCAGCCGTGCTCACGGGATGCGAATTGGACCCGAAAGCTCCGGCAATCCATTTGTACCACGCAGGATCTCTCAACCCGGCGCCGACAGGAACGGCGTCCGAGCCCGGCGCGACTTCAGCAATGACGTGCTTGGACAGTGGTTCGGTAGCGAAGTATTCACGGAGCTTTAAGGCGGCAGCTGTCTGGACGAGAGTGTCGACCGGCAGCTGCAGGAAGTTCGGGTCGATGCCTGGGATGTGTTCTGGCGATGCGGATGTTATGTGGACGGAGCCGCGGGAGAACGGAAGGAGTGCCCAGAATGCAACGCTGATAGCGTTTCCATTAGGGAACCAGACAGCTTCGACGAGAGGTACCGTAGTTTGGGATGACCACGCTAGATCGAGCTGCATTTCGATCAGCTTCTCTTCTCTTTCGACTGTGCTCTCGTTTGGTGGCAGGTCTGCGACGATTCTGCGCGCGAGGTCACTTGTATTTGCTCGTAGTTCAGAAATGATGTCATCCAGTTCTGCGCCAAAGAGATCGGAAGCTGTGAGGTAGGTGACGAAGCTCGGGTAACCGGTCCAATTCATGGTGGAAGTGTACGATATCGCACTGTTAGGCTGGTCTTGGAGATTGGCGCCGACCGCGGGAAGGTCAATGACTGAATCGATGTCCAGGTTTTGAAGTATAGCGGGATTTCCAACGCCAGAGAGCTCTAAGAGCGCAGGTGACCGGAGAGAGCCAGCGGAGAGGATGACCTCCTGCGCAGCATGTAGGCAATTGGTGGCATTGCTCGAAGTGAGGACTTCGACCGCTTCAGCAATTGCATCTCCTGATCCGTGCTTCTCTGCCCAAATGATTCGGGTTGCCGTGGTGTTAGGAAATATCTTCAGGTTCTCACGCTGCTCTTTAATCGGATAGTAGAACGCATTTGCCGCGTCTTCGCGTGTGTTCGTCGACGAGTTTTGCATGAAAGGCCAAGTCGAGAAACCAGCCATTCTCCCGCCATTGGCATCCTCGTTCCAACCGACGTCAATGCTCTTGCTCGTATTCTGAAGGATCTCGAAAAATTCTTGTTTGACGAAATACTTGTTCCACCCAACCGCAAGCTCCCCATCGTATCCGTGAAACGCCTCGTCGAACGTAGCCCCATTCTCCGCATTTTCCGAGATTGGGGGCTGAAAGTGCTCTTGCGAGGTGTAGTAGGCGTACAAGCTCTCCCAGTTCCACCCGGCATTGCCAAATGCCTCCCACTGATCGATCTGCTCTTTCTCGGCGCGCAAATACGTCATGCCGTTGATCAACGTGCTTCCTCCCACACCTTTACCGCCCGAGTACGCGAGACTACGGTTCAGCGCATATTTCTGCGGCGAGCTGGGATAAGCCCAATCAAGCGCGGATCCGATCCCCAAGAAGAAGCCTTCGACGTCTGTCACGAGAGGATTGTACCGCTCGTCGGCCCCGGCTTCGATTACCGCGACTGTGACGCTGGGGTCAGCGGATAGCCGGTTCGCAAGTACGAGACCGGCTGGGCCTGCGCCAACGATCACATAGTCGAAGGTTTGTTTGGACGTTGCTGCTGCCTGGGCCGCAAGAACAGCGCTGAAGACAAGGGCGGCGAGCAGAGACATGATGAGACACAAAGCAGGAATGTGCAAACGAAGGAGTGACGAAGCTATTATAGATGACTGCAGTGGACCTGCATTAGTCCAAGACGGAGATTGTCATCCTTGGGGATGATCTCGTTGCGTATACCAGCCTCGATTCGGAAGGCACCGTCCGAAGAACCCGTTCGGACGCCTGTTGTGCGACCCAAGAACGCCTAGTGGTCTTTTATACTTGGAAAGTTAGATCCTTGTTCAGTATCAGCAATATCTATTGACGATGAAGCTGGGAAGAATGTGTGCCGCGGCGATAAATCTGGAGAGAAAATGCGGGGTTGCGGGGAGCAGCGACCACATGGACTCCAACGCTTCCAATATCTAATGGCCCCCAAAACTCCAGCGCACCAGGAAGCCATTCGTGCCTACGAAAGCGCCCGCACTCCCTATACCTACCTACCTGATAAATGCGAAATGAACAGACCCTCCGTCCGTTTGCCCAAAAAAAAAAACAGACGGGAGACAACGACAGACTCACCAAATGTACAGCGTAAAATTACCTACGCCCGGCAAGCCCTGATCGGCGCCGGCGTGGGTACCCAGCCGTACCTACCGTACCTATCTACGCATGCACAGTACCTAGTGGATGGCAAATTGCAAGCCAAAGCGCCGGCAACGGGTGTCTTTCCGCACTTATATTCTCTGCAATACATCCCACAAGAGAAACCAGTTCACTGTGTCATGTCGGGACCGTCCTTTCGTCACGACTAAGTTGAGACTCGAATGCTTGTTCGCCATGTCGGTGCTGCTCGTCGTAGGTATCGCGAGTCAACACGCACCCTGCCTACATACACATACGGTAGACTACCCCGTCGTATCGAAGCCTTGCCAAACCTCACCAGCTTCCTCGTCTCTCCTCGTCTCCCCAGCATTCCAAAAAAAAATAGACCAGCCATGCAGCCTTCCAAGCACACAAACACCCGCTGCGCCAGCATAACCACGAAAAATCAGAACAATGTGCTATGACGTCATCCGAGAGCCCAGAGAAGAGAGAGTATGGTAGGCTAATAAAGCTCCGTACCCATGCCCAAGTCGAAACCGCAAACGTACAAGCCTCCCCATGTGATACCTCCGACGCCGAAGATGCATGCTGCCCGCGTTGTTTCTCTCATCTCTTCGTCGCGCATCACCGCGGTCTCCAGACGCGCACTCTTCCATCGTCTCCTGCGCTCGCGAAGCACCTCGGATCCGAGGGGTGCCACGCAACAGCATTCACGCAGCCTTCATGCGCGTCCAGCGCCTCGACCAGCGGCCCGTTTACGTTATTCCTCCAGATGTACACCCTGCCGTCTACGACACCGTTAGCTTCCTACGCCTACGCCGTGGAAAATGAGAACATACCTTCACTGCCACTGACCACGAAATTCTCGTCAGCACCACCAAAACTACTCCTGATGATGAAGTTCTCCTGGATTTGGCCTTCGAAACCTTGCACTTCCCGCCCCGTGTCAATCTCTATGAGCCGAATCTTGTTCTTGTTCATCGAGACGAGCATGTGTCTGGAATCGGAGCTTATCGTAACGCTCGTCAACTTGACGTCGTCGAAATGCCACTCGCACAGTTTCTCTCGCGACTTGAAGTCGTAGACTTGAATCTTATTCTCAAGGAGGACCACGAGCCTCGAGCCGTCGGCTGAAATAGCGAGATCGTTGACCCTAACGCTATCGTTGTGGTGGGGGGCGAAAGCATGCACAAGGTGGCCGTCGAGGTTCCAAATGCAACATCCATACTTGGTGTCTTGTGAGCCAATGACGACGTGCGTGCCAGACGGCGCCCAGGCAGCAGTTGTGCAAGGATAGGTAAAATCGCTAATCAGTCTTAGGCAGGCGCCTGTCTGGACATCCCATATCCGAGCAGAATTCTCCTGGTGTGCGCAGCATGTTATGATCTTCGTGTCGTCGGGACTCCATGCTAGATGGGTAACACCAGAGTCATGTTCGTCCAGTTGGTGCAGAATCTTGTATGTCGTAGTGTCGTAAATGACAATAGTCTTGTCTTTGCTTGTTGATGCCAGCTTAGTACCGTCATGTGAGTATTTAAGGTACCACACTTCGTCGTGGTGGCCCTGGAGTTCCAGTACCGGCTTCATGGGGAAGTCGTCGCGATGGCAATTGTGGTCGATGTAAAGCGATGGAGAATCAGCGGTGTTGTGATAGAGACAGTTGGATATCCAGCCGTCCTTGACTTCGTCTAAGAGACTGACTAATCGGTGTTCTGGTATCATGACACTGGGTGATATTGATTCTGTTGAGGTCAGTCGCAGCGTCAAGGTGAGTGAGTGTGGTACGGCTGACTGGAGAGTTCGGAGAGCAGGAGCGTGCGTGATTCGCCGTCAGCACCGTCCCATTCGGCTTGTGATTTCAGATCATCCGCAGACGGACACATCATGAGACTGCGCTCGGTCAGCAATGTTTACAGATGGCAGAGGCAGCGAAAGAAACTTGCCTGGAAAGAGTATGCAGCCGGCCAACGTCCTGGTGCAGCGGTGTCAACTCTTGGCGCAGCACCATGAGTGCCTTGGCCAGGTCTCTTCTTTCGAGTAGCTCCAGGTACTTTTGCTGTTTCAGCCAAAACATCATCTCGTCCCGGTTGGCCCCATCGGCGAGCGGCAGCCCTTGGGCACGGTGCGACTGGGCTATTGACCTCGACTTGGCCCAAGTCTTGCCATATCCTGGCGCAGCATCGAGATGTATGCCTCCTCCGTTATCATACGAGTTGGTACCGAACAAAAGCTCTTCCGCCTCGGCCCAGTCTCCGTTGAGCACAGCGTTACGGAACGCCGCCACCGTCGGGCCTTCGAGGGTATATCCGCTCTCTTTGACTAGAGCTCCAGCAGCGTCGCTGTAGCCTAGGTCTGACAAGCTTTGTATGAGTATGCGCGTGACCTCCTCCCTGTCGTGGCCAAACAAGGACGAGGACAGGGCCTTCACGCTGGCTACCGAACTGCCGTTGGTGTAGGAGCCGTTGCTCTCGGACCTGCGGGAGTCTCCATTCGCAATCTTGCCCAGGGCCGACCTGGGCCCGGGGGAGCGCGTGGAGCCGTTGATGTAGCTGTGGGTGGGAGAGTGGGAGCGTTTTGAAGCATCGCTGTCAAGGCGCATGGTCCCGTCTGTTCTGCGCCTGCGTTTCTTGGTGTGGCGGGAGGACCGGCCTCGCTCGGTGGGATCGGAGAGGTCGTCGCTGTCTTGGGCGCTGCGTCTGCGCTTAGGGGCAGGCGGTCGTGTGGATGGGGCTGCGAGGATGGCTACGGGGTCGTCGTCGTCGTCGTCGTCGTCGTCGTCGTCGTCGGTGGAGGGGTCGTGGGCAGAGAGTTCTGGGGAAGGAGGAGCTGGGGAGTTCGGGATGGTTGGGCGGTCGGAGGCGTTTGGGGAAGGGGCGTTTGGGGCGGTTTCGTCTGCCAGGACGAACGCTGGGGCAAGTTACCCGCAGTGATGCGAGCACACGTCGAGCGAGGCGGCCGTGCCCTCAGATGGCGGGCTGTCGGGCGGGAGGAGGACTCATAGGGTGGTCCGCACCGGGGAGGCAGGCTGGTCGGGGGGGAGCCGCGGGCGGGCGTCTGGCAGCAGCGGGCGGTGGCGGGCAAGCTCGGTGGGAGCAGAGGCGCGCACTTGACGATGGCCTGTCAGACCAAGCGGGTGGCTGAAGCGTAGAACGGGCAGGCTGTCTACCCTCGGCGAGCGGTGTATGCACGTGGCGGGAGGACGAGGGAGAAGGGAGGGGCAGCGGGCGGTGAATGGTGAAGGGTGAGTGGTGAGTGGTGAAGGGTGAGTGGTGAATGGTGCGAGCTGTAGCTATGGGTGTTGGTGTCGGACAGCTCGAGGTTGAACAGGCACAAGCGGCGGCGAGATCCTGGTCTACTAGGTACCTACGCTACCCACGCTACCCACGCTACCTACGCTACCTACCATTGATCTTGATCAGTTCCGGTACTCCAGGCCATCGCGTCACGGACCAGACCACACGTTCAACACCAGAGGAGACAAGACACCGTGACCAGCTACCTACAGTACATTCAACCAAGCGTTCGATATCATGCAAGCGAGGTGCAAGACATGGCTAGGCTAGGTAGGCAGGTAGGTACCTATCATCCACCCTTGGCTACCTACCTAGGCTATCATCATCATCATCATCATCATCACCCACCCTTGTCACGCGGGAGCTTCCTCTGCAATCGCCGCGATAGCAAGCCCCACTAGGTAGGTAACCCACACCCTCACCCTCACCCTGCCCCGCCCCGCCCCGCCCCAGCCGCCACTGTGACATTGCCAGATGCAAACCCTCCATTGTGTGCTGTCCTGTCCGCCAGGTCGCTGCATTGCGAAGAGCCGTTGCTTGTTCATCGCCCGAGCCAATCAAACCCACCCTGCACACGTGACTCGAAACGCCTCCTTCCCTCCCTCCAGCACGCGTCACTTGAAACACCTCCTTCCCTCCAGCACACGTCACTTGAAACGCCTCCTTCGCTCCCTCCAGCAACCACCATACTAACCACACGAAAGCAGCTTTCACCTACCTATCCTACTCGCGACTTCCTAAAACTTCATCGTAGCATTATTGCCCGTGTCTGCTTCGTGTTGCCTGTGCCGGTCAGCCTTGATGCATTTCGACCCTTTGCATCCGTACACTTCAACGTGTGCAAACTCTACCCGGCCAGCACTTACCTGAACCAATTCAAAAACTGGAACATCGACGCCTTGGGCCTTCTCTCCAGGCTCGTGTAGTTGACGTACTGCAGTCCAAACCTCACCTGGCTGCCCTGCCCCCACTCGAAGTTGTCGAAAATGGCCCACCCCCATGCGCCCGTCACGTTGACCTGGCTACGCTTAGCATGATACCATCCGAGACAGCAACTGCAAGACCACCGACCTTGTCCTCGTGGATGCTCAGCAATATCTGATCCAAGTAGTGCTGGAAATAATCCGCTCTGCGGAGATCCCAAAGCGCCGGTGCGAGGCTCGTCCACTGTCCTTCGAAAGGCTCGCTGAATCCGAATTCCGTGACGACAATGTCGGGGATCGAGGGAAAGAGCTTCGTCGTGATGTGCTTGAGATATTGGCGGATTCCCGATGGAGCCGAGTACAGCCAGTTCATCGTGGGATCTGCAGCGGGACCAAGCGGGAACCCAATCGGAGACGTCGACTTCGAGCCCGCGCATTCTGGGAAGCCGGGGTGGGAGCGGTTGGATGCGCACGCCTCGACCCCACCGTCGATTTCGTAGGCCATAAAGGAAGAGTAGGCGTCGATGGCGAAGAAGTCGCAGGAGCCTTTGATCATGTCTTTCTCGTCTTGCGTCAACTTGGGGAGTAGATCTCCCAGCGTGTCCTTCAGCGTGTTCGGGTAATCGCCATCCGTCCATGGCCCGCCAAACCACCCGATTGAGAAGTCAAAGTTACGCCGTCGCGATTCTTCATCTGCAGCGCTGGTACTGTTTGCCTCGTAGTAGTTGCCCGAGTTCTTGAAAGTGATGCGTCCATGGCCCTTGAACTCGTCGTGGTACCATTTGGCCACCTTTGCGTGAGCGAGAAGCGTGTAGTGCCCACAGAGGAAACGAGCTTCGACGCCGCCAGTAACTCCGTTGGGTGCAGGATAGTATTCCCCGGCAGGGTAGTACGAGTATTGCCAGTTGCAGTATTGCGGCTCGTTTATGGTGAACCATTCGTCCACATATGCGTCATAACGAGAGATGACGAACTTTGCGTAGTTGAAAAAATGGTCGACGATGCGGCCATCTGTCCAGCCGCCGTATTCGGCGAAGAGAGCAAGTGGGGTGTCCCAGTGGAAGAGCGTCACTGCGGGACGTATGCCGGTGGCGACAAATTCGGAAATCACATCGTCATAATGCTTCACTGCGGCTTCGTTGACGGGGCCGTGGCCAAACGGAAAGAACCGTGGCCACGAGAAGCTTGGACTGAATGCTACGAAGCTGTCAGCTGACGACTCCGCAGCGCAAATCACTGGGGCCCTCGAAACGTACCAGGCATGCCCAGACCCTTCAATCTCGCCAAATCTTGTTTGTATAGCCAGTAATGGCTGGCCACCACGTCTCCTGTCGAGTTATCCAATACCTGGTTCGGCACCCTATGGGCAAGCAACTGAAGTCCAAAGTCAGCATCTACTTCCGACGTATAGACCAGTGTCAACGACATTAGGCAGTGGACATCGAAGCGTCGGATTCCCAAAACACTCACATCCCAGATACTCGGCCCTTTGCCTTCATCTTTCGCCGCACCTTCAATCTGGTACGAACTGCTGCTAACACCCCACTTGAAGCCTTTCGGCAGCTTCACACCATTGAGCTCCGGGTGGTTGGACCCAACAAGGCCATGGAAACGGTTGGCATCAGGTTGTGCGTATGCAGTAGGCTCTGGAGTTGCTTCCACTGTAGCAGTGACGGGGCCTGTCGCAACAGGACCGACCAAATTCCACAGCTCATTCAGGGCATTCTCGGAGAAGTCAGTGCGGTTGAACGCTGTCGGCTGCGCGGAAGCGTTGAAACTTGCGGTGCGGTAACCCGAAGGCAGTGTAAAGGTGGGAGTCGAGCCATTGACGGATTGGGCAGAGACCAAAGCAGACAAGGAGCATAACAAAGGGAGAAGAGCAAGGCCGTGTGCCATATTCGAGCTTGTGTCGCTGGCAGCGGAAGTACGACTGCGTGGTGGAAAACAACAGGTACGGAGGAGGGTATACTTATGAGCTCAGGGTAGCTCCGAAGCTACACCTCCAGCCACCAATTCCAATGCCGCTGCTGAGCCTCCATCGTGTGCATGTGTTGCAGAAACCTGGACGTGACCATCTCGGCGTGCATCAAACGGCACGAACCCCTCCTCTGATGCTGTGAAGCACTGATGACGGCTCGCAACCATGCAACGTTGATTGAACTGGGGTTATCATGGGTACGTTGAGGTGAACTAGGCTGATCGCTATTCCGCACTGGGCGACACAAGAGACTCACGTCATGTCAAGAATTACAGAACGTCGAAGATGAGAATGTAGACATGGAAACACGGAGGAAAAGGCAGTTGAGTCCGTGCCTGATGCGGTTAGCACCGTGCACGAAAAGGTGCAATTGGTGGAAAGGTGGGTTTCTGGAAGGCTTCGGTGGCTGTGGGGTACTTGGAACAGAATCTTGGGTTCGCATGAACGGCCCAACATCCGGGGTGGGTATGAGGAAGCAAAATGCATTGGCAGAAAGCGTCACTTCAAAGAAAACGAAAGACTCGTATTAGACATCAACAGATGAAAACACTTGAGACATTCGTTTGGATTGGCCACAGGCCATCATCGAGCCACAATGGTTACTATTGATGGTTCTTTTCGGCACGCAGTCCGGTGAGCTGCCTCGAGATAGAATTAGATATTGGATCTCGTGTGCATAGTCATCGCCGCGGAGCTGCGGTAGTGTGCTGTGTAACCAAGAGATCGTGGGTCTGAGCATCCGTCGTATCATGAGGGATGAACTTCAGTCGTACAATAGCATGCGTTCGTATCTTCGTCTGTAATTGGGGTATTGTTTATTTTAAGCCTTGCGTTGCTTCTTGCTCGGAGGCGAGCCAGCGCGGCCTTTGCCCACCAAACCGCGAATGTCAATCTCGTCGCCGGACTCATCTTCGTCTTCGTCCATGTCTTCGACATCGATGTCGGAAAAGTCTTCTCCGTCCTGTTCGTGGGATTGCTCTGATCATCGTGAGTAACAATTCGATAAAATCCAGTAGCAAGGGGGATCTCATACTGTAGTACTTGATGGCGGACGGCCACAGGTCCTCTGCAATAAGGGTTGCGATCTCACCACCCTGGGGGAAGACCTCAGTTTCCTGGTAGTCGATGGTGTCATCATCATCGTCTTCAGGCTCCTCAACCTTCTCTCCGCGCTTCAACTTCTCCAGTCGCTCGGCATCCTCCTTCTCGGCCTGCTCACTTTCTTCCGCGCTTACCCACCGGTAATCGGATACGAAGGCGAACCACGCGAAAAAGCTTGGTGAGGCCTCGGTGCTCTCCTCAATTAATGAGGCCAGCTTCTTGTACTCGGGCAGCTCGGTCTCCTTCGCCTTGCTACTCGCCTTCTTCTTTGCCTCGGCAAGCTTAATGGCCGCATCTGTGAGGCCGAATGTGGTGTCTTGGTCCTTCTTCCAGTTGATCTTGACCGGTTCAGAGACGAGGCCTTCCCAGTCGCGCGACTTGCGGAACCAGAACTTCTTCTCCAACACCTTGTCCTCAAAATATTCGTTATCGCCAAAACCAAACTTGATCGATATGCTGCGCGGCGAGCCTTTCGGGTCGTCGATCTCGAAGCGGGTGATTTCCAAAGATTCGAAGCATTCAGCGAAGATCTGTGCGTCCGAGGGCAGAATGAAGGAATCGAGTTCCGGCGGTGCCTGCTCAAAGACCAGAGTCCAGAAATGCGGGATCTTCGAGATCACCTCTGCACGCTTCTTCCAGAGGGGTGCATTCAGCGCATTCGACTTTCGGACTGCGACGGTCAGCAAGGGAGCTAATAGAAGTCATAATTTTCAGCATACTAAGTTCGAGTTCGACATCTTCAAATTCCGCCTCGAGGACGCTTAGCTCCTCGAAGCGCGCCTGCACCTCTTCTTCGTTAACGTTCTCGGCCATTATGCGGTTGTTTGTTGGCTTATAGAGCTATCTATAAGATAAGGCATATTAGATTATGGAATAATACAATGGTCTCAATTTTGCGGCCAACTCACCTGCTCACGAGTAATATGTGTGTAAATACTGGTTAATGTGTTGAGTATGTTCGGAGGCACAGTTTCTGTTGTTGAGAGCTTGAGTTCCCAACTCAGACTTTTGTGTGGGCCCAAGCTCTTTAGCGCGGTCCCGCGGCAAGTACCCCACTAATAGCGGAGTTATGATATTCAGCCCTGCAATGTTGCTTAAATTCACTGTGAAAGTGCAAAGTATCATCAACAATTAGTTATTCTTAAGATCCAATTAGCCTGCTGTTGCTATGTCTGTGCGCTTCCTGTTGCAATAGCTTGACCACGTCTAGATTTCTATAGGCTGTTTAGGAAGGTACACACTGTGCAATCTCGGGATGGCATTTCAGCCTTAGCATACTAACACTGCAGCGTTCCGCTTCACCACAAACAGTCCTAAACGTAATCTTTTCCCAGTCGTCAAGGGCGCTTCGTGCCTTACCTCAAGTTGGTGGATCGGATCCCAGGTGACTCATTTGGAACCTTGATACCAATGCACCGCAGACCTCGAGATACCTTTAAAGATACGTTCCACGACACCTAGCCGTCAGCTCGGACCTCTAGAAGTCTCTCGGGCAACATAAGGACTTCACGCTACTCACGCATATCACCGCACTCACCCAACAAAACTTCCGAACATCAATTGATATGGGAGGCCAGGCTTTCGCGCATATCGTCTCGGACACGCTGATCAATGTCCCTCGAATGTTACCAGACACCTACTATCAGGTGGCTAGCGACGTTAGGCTGAAGCTGGAAACACTCTTCTACCATGTTACGATACCTCGAGTCGCCCCCGGAAAGAGCGACTTCGGCGACATTGACCTCATCGTTGAGGGCATACGCGATCCGACAAACAACAAGAACATCTGGGCCACGGTGCAGGACGTTCTAGGCGCTGAGCTTTATGTACACCCTCATCATTTCGGAATTAAGCACCCTACGAGTCCGGACGCTTACGTGCAGGTGGACGTCGAGCTTTCGCCAGGCAGCGACACAAAACATGGCGCGGAGCTGTTTGAGTGGACGAAGTTCATGAAAAGCGATTCAGATCTTCTGCAGATTGTTGGGGTCGTCCATCGCTCGCTCGGCATCACGTGCAATGACAAAGGTATGCACATTCGTGTCGAAGAGGTAGAGCCGTACAATCGGAAGAAGAGCATGTTGCTCCTTACGCGAGACCCGGACCAGGCAATGGACTTCTACGGCTACGACAAGGCTAAGTACTACCAAGGCTTCGACAGCGAGACTGAGTTGTTCGAATGGGCAACCAACGGGCGCTACTTTTACTGGAAAGTTTACGAGGACCGCGAGGAAAACTCAAACGACCGATCCCGTATCAACAAGCGCGCCATGTTCCGTCGCTTTGTGTACGAATACATGCCGTCTTGCGGGAAAGGCACAACGACGTCTTCTCACGTAGAGGATGACGAATCTGAAACGAAGAAGGCTGTCCCGTCCCGGCAAGAGGTCCTTCGGGACGCCCTGCTCATGTTCGACAGGCAAAAGGAGTACAACGCGATTGTCTTAGAGCACGAAACGCAAGGCGTAGAAGAGGCGATCTGGTTGCAGGTTAACAACTCGATTCCATCTGGCAATGCAGCCCGAGGAACAATCTTGAAGGGCCTGAAGAGATGGGTGGCTTTCGAGGATGGTCGTCCGTACATCACCGAGCAGCCGATTTCGACAAGCACGAAGTTGAAGTGGTCCAAACACGTTTCCAACGATACCCTACAGGAGATTTTGTCGTGGATCGCGGAGAACCAGGAGCAGATTGGCAAGCTGGAGGAAGAACGCGCCAACGAGGCGAGAAAGGCAGCCATGAAGAGATGAGGGGCAATACCACGACGGCGCCAATGATAAAAGTATGCATAAGCATAATGACAGCTCATCACCTACGCGAGTGGGGATTTACGCACTGATGAGAGCATAACGTGTTGGTCCGCTTGTACTGATAGGCATATCAAAGAGCTAGGGTCGTACACAAGGTGCTCTGTTTTGTTCATTCGTACTGACAGACATGGCAAAGAGCTAGGGTCGTACATAAGGTGCTCTGGTCTGTTCATTCTGTATTCCTCAAGGGACGCGAACATGCCATTTCAGATTTGTGACCGCGATGACATTGCCTTGCATTGCAGGAGACGTTTCATAGGTAGTCCCTAGACCGGCTTGTCTTCTACATCACGTGTATTAGAGTAGAGCGTTATGCCCAATCGATCATGCCCATTATGGTATCTATACAAAGTACAATTCGCGCGCAAGCTTCCACCAAACCAATTCCATAGGTACCTACGTGCGCACGTACTAACCTCGCTGCAAGAAAAACTTCACACCCCTGTGACCAGCCAGGCTTTCAAAGCCGACGCTACCCTTCGTCTTACGATGGCGCACTTCCAACCCCCACAGGCGCATGCTGCGGCAGCAAATTTTCAGTTTTGAAGGGGTAATACGTTCTGCAGAGTTGAGTTTTGAAGGGGTAATCAGAACTCCGTAAAAGTGGAGCTTGGGCTGGGGCGCTTCCAAGGTCCGCGTTGCGCGAATCGTGTGGACCGGGCCGATGTTTGCAAGGCGGCGGCGATAGACGACACCTTGGGGGCACCTTAGGTAGGTAAATAGGGAAAAGCGCGCTAAATGGAATTTCCCGCCAAAACGTGGAATTGGATATACGGAGGCATTGTAATCGAGTGTTCTGCGTGTCGTGAGATCCAGAAAAGAGATATTTGACATTGGACGGGCATTGTGGCATAGGTACCTACCGACCTAAGTAGTGACGGAAGAGGAAAGCGCGACCACCCGGACAACCTAATAAGAAAACTTCGCTCGCCGACGCGTCTTGTTCTTGCGAACCACCACGGCATTGTAGCAAGCTCACAAGCAGGCATAGTGCATGCATCTTCCTGAGGAGATGAGCGACGCATACCCGGAGCTTCAGCTGCCGGAGTCGCGCGTGCTCATTGTCATTACAGGTCTGCATCTATCTTTCTCCTTGTGGAGCTTCGCTGACAAGTGACAGGTGGAACGATATGTATGCGCAAATCAGCAGATGGCCTGGTACCTGCCAGAGGGTTCCTGAAGAGTGGGCTTGCGCCTCGGCCAGTCTTCAACGATGGGTCCTACCCGGAGCCGCTGGAGATCGTGACTGACGATAAGAACACGCGGAGGGCTGTTCAGAGTTTGAGGACCCCAACCAGTGCTTACGAACGTCGAGTGAGATACTCTGTGCTCGAATTCGACACGTTGCTGGACAGTAGCTCCATCAACGCGGAAGGGTGGGACCAGATCGCAAAGACCATTTATCGGAACTACCAACTGTTTGACGGATTTGTCATTCTGCACGGCACTGATTCTCTGGCCTACACCAGCTCAGCTTTGAGTTTCATGATGCACAATTTGGGCAAACCCGTCATCCTCACAGGCTCACAGGCACCGATGATGCAGCTGCAGACGGATGCCGAAGACAACCTGCTGGGCGCCCTGATCATAGCGGGCCATTTTATGATACCAGAGGTCTGCCTGTTCTTCAACTTTAAGCTCTTTCGTGGCAACCGCACGACCAAGATCTCAGCGGACGACTTCAATGCTTTCGGAAGTCCTAATCTCCCCCCTTTGGCAACCATCACCTCTCTTAGAACCAACGTTTCCTGGGGCAACGTGCATCGATCCACGAGCATGTCGCCATTCTCGATCCAGACATCGCTAGACACGACACACGTAGCTTGCCTCCGCATTTTCCCGGGCATGAAGCCTGAAATGGTGGATGCAGTGCTACACCTGGAGGGCTTGAAAGGCCTAGTGCTGGAGACATTTGGAGCAGGCAACACTCCAGGTGGGCCCGACAGCCCGATGACACGTACGCTGGCCGACGCAGTAAAGAGAGGCATCGTCATTGTCAACGTGACGCAGTGCTTAAGCGGTAGCGTGAGCCCGCTCTACGCACCCGCAACCTTCCTGGGCCGAGTGGGCGTGGTCTTCGGCATGGACATGACGTCCGAAGCCGCCCTCACGAAGCTGGCCTACTTGCTGGCACTGCCAGGGGCGACGGCCGAGGAAGTTGCAAAGAAGATGTCCGTTTCCATCCGCGGGGAGCTGACGGAAACGACACGTACACATTTCGAGCATCCCAAAACGAGCGGAACCCTTACCCCAGAGCTGTCCAGCCTGGCTGCGCTTGGCTATGCAATCCAGAAAGGCAATTTCCAAGATACGAGGGACATTATTCGCGGCGAGCCTCGTTGGCTGCTGAACGATGCCGATTACAATCTCAACACGCCTGTGGTAAGTCAAGTTTTCACCGTTATCTGAGAGGGGTCCCGATTTGGCAGTCGTCTCTCCAGGGCAGTGGTCGTTATCTACGTCCCTGGGTGGTACGAAGCTTGCATCGAGGATGACTGGAACCATGGCATCTGTGCCGAAAGAGCCGTTATCGGGGCACTGGGAGAGTTGCCCTTGGGATGCGTCCATGTCCATCTGCAAACCCGTATCTGATCAACGACCAAGATTCCGATGGTGTGGTGCGATGGTGGTACGTACTAGCCGGAGGTCTCTTGGAAAACAGAAGGCGATTCTCTTCTTTGGCAGCACCAGCACGGTCTGGATAGAGTTTCGGCCGGATCATGCAAAGATTGCGTTTCCGTTTCTGCATGCAGCGCTGACGAGCTACGCACATCTAGCACCTTGCAGCCACGGGGCCCAACGTGGAGATCCTGCGCGACTTTCTCGAGCAAGGGGCTTCGGTCCACCTACGCAACCGCAGCGGGCACACTCCGCTCTACCTCGCGGCGGCTGCGGGGTTGAACGATCATGTGGAGGTGCTCCAAAGAGCTGGGTCGCATTTGCACACTGACGAGGTGCCGCAAGCGCGGCTGCACATGGCCGAGGGCGACGGCGACGGCAGCGGCAGCGGCAGCCTCTGGGAAGGTGTGATTGGCTGAGGCGACCCTGGCGATGAATTCGCTGGAACGACGGGTAATTGTGGTCACAAGTGCGGCGACTACTATAGTAGTAGGTATCTAGGCTGCAGGAGGATGCTGACGAGGTCGTGTTTGGACACGGCCATGTCTCGTCGAAGGGGTCCGGGGAGGGCGTCCGGCGGGCGACAGGTGCCTGGTCCTGCCATCTGGGTCATGGGTGGGTTGATCATTGATGGGATCAGTAGTTCGGCTTGGGCCGAGATTGGTGGGCCTGACGGTGACTGCGGGGAAAACACGTTGGGCGTGTCGGGTGGAGTCGCGCAGCAAGAGGGTTCGTCTATGCCTAGTAGGTAGTCTATTGAGATGGGCACTCTCTCCGGGCGCAGGCATGCTGGGTGTAGCGGGCGGGCGAGGCGAGGGGATGAGGGTGGGCGACCAGGGTGGGCGAGGAGGCATTGAGGCATCGGTGGCTAGGTAGTCAATGGTCATAGAGTCGTTTCACTTGACTAACAGATAGGGATCTGATAGCCATCGGAATGCGGAGGTAGCCAAGAATGACGCAGCAGTCCACCGTTCGGTCTAGTAGACAGCTGTTGTGCCTTCCCCGCACAGGGTTTTTTTTCTAGTTTTTTTTCTTTCGACGGCACAGCACGGGGAAGGGGGAGGGAGGGCTCGGGGGCGCGGCGGAGACCAGCGCTGGGGGTGCAGGCGGCGAGGCAGCCGTAGCGCGGCGCATTCGTCGGTAGGTAGTCAGTGGGAGTGGGAGTATCTAGCTAAATAAGCATCCAGTGAGCCTGCTACTAGCTATCTGGTGAGCACTTAGTAGGCCATCTGGTGAGTAGGCCACCTGGTGAGTAGGCCACCTGGTGAGTAGGCCATCTGGTGAGCCATCTACTAGCTATCTGGTGAGCACCGAGTAGGCCACCTGGTGAACCTCCTACTGGATATCTGGTGAGCACCGAGTAGGCCACCTGAAGAACCTTCTACTAGCTATCTGGTGAGCCTTCTACTGGATATCTGGTGAGCCTTCTACCTCCCGACTATCTAGTGAGCACCGAGCACTGCGCACTCGCATTCGCACCCGCACCCGCACCCGCACTCGCCCTGCGCCCTGAGCACTGAAAAGTGAAAACTGCTCAGGCTCGCTGCTAACCACGTTTTGCACAGGCCGCGCTGCGATTCGTCATGGCTGCGTGCTATTACCTAATTTTCCTCTGCATCGTCGTCTGGTGCCGCCACGACGAGAAGAATCGTGTTACAGCAAGTGCCAGCCAGAGCAACGCCGCCGCCGCGACTGCTTTCTCCTGCATCTCCTGCATCTCCGCCTGCCTGCCTGCCTGCCTGCTTGCCTGCCTCTCTGCCTGCCTGCCTGCCTGCCTACCTACCTTACCTACCTACCTACCTACCTTACTCTACCTACCTTACCTACCTACCTACCCACCTACCCACCCACCTACCCCCCTACTACCTACCTACCTACCTGCCTGCCTGCCTGCCTGCCTGCCGTCCATGTGATGTGATCGAGCACATCCTCGGCTGTCTTTTCTAACAAGTTGCACCTCTGCCCTCTGGATGCTCAACCCTCCCCTCTAGCGCCCCTGCACACCCGCCCATCCACATCACCTGCGCAGAAAGACGCTGGCGTGCGGCTCCCGGCTATCGTCCACCCATTCTCCTTCTTTTGCAATATCGCCCTCCTTTGTGCGACCCGGCCACGTGCGAGACTCCGAAGGCTGCCCGTCCCCGATTGCGCCATCTCCAGCAGACTTCACCCCAGTCTACACCACCAATCCATCCTGCCCACCGCTAGGTAAGCGTTTGCTGCCGCTGCCGTCGCCGTCCCCAGAGACGCGGGTCTGCTGCTGGCTGCTACATCAAATCCTCGCCGCGCGTCTGCTGCTGGCTGCGATATCAAGTCCTCGCCGCGTCTTCGCTGCAGCGCCCGCCGCCCCGGACCTTGGATGCGACCGCCCAACATTCACCTCTCGTCCTGCTCGTCGCCCGAATCGTTGCCTTTCCCCCCTTCACCTACCAATGCTTCCGGAGCCACGCATGCAGCGGACCGTGGTCACCATCAACAGCAATGGCCGCCAGTCGGCGAGCTTCATTCGCGTGGCCTCGGCCCTGGGATGGCAGGTCCGCGCGCAAATGAAAGAGCTCAACGGCCTCGTCGCAGAGGAGATTTCCCAGTTGCCCAACGTCACCGTTTACGTCGGCCGCCTCGAGGACCGCAAGTTTCTTGACCATCTATTCAAAAGCGCCCAGTGTGCCTTTATCAACACGACCCATTGGGGAGACGAGGTTGCCGTCGGCAGAGCCCTTGCCGATGCCGCCAAAAAGGCCGCCGTCCAGCACTACATCTACAGCAGTACGTACCCGCACCCGTGCTGAACCTTCCCCCCCCCAAGTCTGAACAAACATCGCAGGCATGCCCGACCATTCTGTATTTGGCCACAACTGGAGAGCCCTCCCCCTGTGGGCACCAAAGTTCACCGTCGAGCAGTACATCCGCCAGATTGGTCTGCCGGCAACCTTTGTCTACTGCGGCATCTACCACAACAACTTTACCGGTCTCGACTTCCCCCTTTTCCGCATGGAGCACCAGAACGACGGCAGTTTCGTATGGCGAGCACCTTTCCACCCCGACCAGAAGCTTCCGTGGCTCGACTCGGAGCACGACATTGGCCCCGCCATCTACCAGCTGTTCAAAGAAGGACCGCGAAAGTGGAATGGTAAACGGTAAGTTTTCGCCCCATGGCATGCCGCTCCCCACGTGGTGCGGGCCAGCCCTCCCTCACCGCTGCACTACGAACCCTCTCCCGATTCCCCGACCCATCACGCAGGTTACCATGCAAGCCAGGTGCTGCATCACGTGGATACACGCTAACAATGGTGTTAGCATTCCGCTCGCCTTTGAAGTCTTGACCCCCAAGGAAGTCTGCAGGGCCTTCAGCCGCGGTCTGAGACGACCCGTCCAGTACAAACGGGGGCCTATCGTGATCCATTGCCCTACTCCCGTCGGATACCGTGAGCATCTCTCGGCACTGGAGTCGACGCTGGCAGAAAGTGTAGCTCCCTACTTCGGCCCTGACCTTGAAAAGGACTGCCCCGGCGTCGCGCTCGAGCTCTGGGAAGGCAATCGCGGCATGGAGGAGTACGCACAAGAAGTGTTTCCGGTGGAGGAGGCCGCGAATGGCCTGACCTGGATGGAGGAGGTAGACACACCGCGCCGCGAAGTTGATCTCGATTTTCAAGTCAACTGCTAACGTGGCTTGTGTTGCCAGGGCGAGATCTTTCCGCATTTCAATGGCGTTGTGGGTTTGATTGAGCAGCTCAACCAGTCGCGGCTCTAGCAGCATCTCCCCGAGTTTCCTTCTCTTCGACCATTCTGGCACTCTCCTCTCCGACTACCTCTGCGGACGAATGGCAAGGCATGTATGCACGTCTTCTCTTTCCACGTGGGCGGTACTTTGTCAAACCTTCCTCTTGTTTCAGCAATTCTAGCGAAAAAGCGGGGGCGCATGGCATAGCCCGAAAAATGATGCGGGTGTAATTTTTCTTATTGGGCCCGGTGCTGCGTCCAAGCATGGCGTTTGGGCAGGAGACAATTGCATGGGCTGGCGATTACGGTAACGGCATTGGAAAGTTTATGGGTATATGATCAACGGTCTTACTCTTTATTTCACGCAGCCGAGGCGGCGTCCTCTGCTGTACATATTGGAAGATTCGTAAGCACAATAGAAACTTGAAAATTAGTATACAGTATACCGTTTTCTGTGTAGTGTGGCGTGCGCTGCATCAGGCTGTTCCAGGCTGTGGAAAGCTTGACATCGCAGGCCGAGCCATCAGGACCAGTACTCGATGTACGGCATCTCTCTTACCACGGTAATTAATGCATCGTATCAACATACATGTCGTTGTAGTTGGGACTCGGAGAAACAAACTTTGAGCAACACCACCAGCTGGAAGCACTCGGGCTCGTCGGCTTAGTCATCCGTACAGTTGATTTTCGGAACATCTAGCACCTCAAGCCTCCAGCACCCAACGCGCCTCCGCATTCCCACCCCACACACAATGGCCACGGCAATAGTGTCCGCAAAGGCGGGCGTCTCGCAGGCCATCCTCCTGGCCGCGAAGCCGCCCGCGACCGCTGCGAAATCCATCAAGGGCTCGAAGCTCGTCGACGCGATGCACAGGAGTCTGTATCCGCATCTCTACCAGCAGGGCGGCGGCTCCGCGCCCAACAGAAAGATTCGGCAGCAGATGGGCACGATGAAGAGATACAAGCAGGTCGAGGCCGAGCGGGAGGCCAGGAAGGTGTCGTGGTTCCGGAACAAGATGAGGACTTCGAGCAGCAGTACGTCCGCCTCGATTTGGCAGCCATTGCCTCTGCACCGCCGCTTCCTACCCTTCCATTGGGCCTGAGACAAGATATCACAAAGCTAACAGACACGCAACAGGCAAACTCGCAGCGCAGCCCCAGAAACCGCGCGCCATCCGCAGGACCTGCCACGACCCCGTCGCCGCAGTCACCTCCTCGCAGCTCGCCGTGCACGATCCCACCGGCGCCCGCACCCGCCTCTTCGACCGCGCAAACCCCGAGTGCGCCCGCGTCGGCGACATCCTCCTCGTGCGCCAGCGCACCGGCGAGCCCTTTGCCGGCGTCTGCATCAACATCCGGCGGCGCGGCGTCGACACCGCCATCCTGCTGCGTGGCCAGCTGACCCGCGTCGGCATCGAGATGTGGTACAAGGTGTACTCGCCGTTGGTCGAGGGCATCGAGGTTGTTCAGAGGGCACAGAGGAAGGCAAGGAGGGCGCGGTTGACGTACATGCGCAAGGAGAAGCACGACAGGGGCAGCGTGGAGAATGTTGTGAGGGTGTACCTCAGGCAGAAGGCTGCGCTGGGAAGCTCGGACGGTACCAAGAAGAAGGGTGCTGCGGCGGCGGCCGCGATGGCCGGAGGCGGCAAGAGGAAGGGCAATGTCAAGGGCAAGAAGGGCAAGAAGAGGTAGCGTGTGTGCAAGAGGAAGCGTCTTGAGTGGCTGCGGGGGCATGAGGCAGATGTACGTATAGAGGGGACGGACAGAGGGCATGCGCGGGAATTGTACTATATGTACATTACAATACTTATACAAGAGATCCGTTCGGCAAGGAATTTTCTTCCAACGCGATCGCCTGGTCGGCGGGAGAATTCGCAGTCAACTCACCAGTAGCTACCCGTTCGCCGTCTCGAACGTCCAACTGCAAAGCTCAAGCGTCGTCGATGCACCGGAACCCCCGCTCCCCTTCCCCTTCCCCTGGCAGTACCGTCGCCACCTCGCGCCCATCCCTCCATCTCAATCTCAATACCCTTCCCCCCTTCTTCACAGCGCCGACGCCGCAATCCTTCCAAAAGTCTCGCACGGTCCCTGATACTCACAATCCTCTCAACAGCGCGCAAAAAGAAAAAATACACACACACACACACACACACACACACACACACACACACACACACACACACACACACACACACAGACGCACCGCGTGCACAGAGACGGGTGAATGCTACTTTTTCGATTAAAACGCCTACGTGTGTCTCTGCTAATGGATAATTCTCCTACGCCGGAATCACCTTGCCATCGGACCACGACGGCCTGGCTCGCCCACGCACGCACGCACCTACCCCAAGTCCTCGCCACGAGACTCGCTCGGAGAGTTAAAATAGCGGGAGCTAAGGACGAACCTCCTCTCGACCTCTCACACGCTCCAAATGACGACGTCCGATCCCCGGTCTGCGCTCCCAAGAACCAACCCTCCTCTAAACCGCCCCATACACCCAACCCGCCCGACCCCGACCCTACGCCGCAACAACCTCGGGCTGCTGCTGCGCCGCTGCCGCCGCCGCGGGTACGTGCTTCCCGCCGCGCAGCACGCGCTCGCTGTATATGCCCGACGCGGGACGCGGGTTGTACAGTCCGCTCTCGGCTTCGCCTTTGCGCTCGTAGAAGATGTAGATTAGGTAGAAGGCGTGGATGTGGCCGGGGAGGTAGCTGGGGGTTGTGAGTTTGGGGGTTGCTTGACGGAAGGGAGGGGAGGGAAGGGGAGGGAGGGAGGAAAGGGCGGACGTACCCGAGCACCGTGAGGCAGATGTTGATGAAGAAGTCGGCGCCGCAACCTGCGACTGCGAAGACGCCGATGGGGGGGACTGTGGTTGGAGGGGGGGTCGTTAGTTAGATGCAGTTGGTTGGTTTGATTGGGAGGGGATGGCCGTACAGAAGATTGTAGCGAGGATCAGGAGGACTAGCTTGATGGCGCCCATTTTTATTATTGTTCTTCTTGTTGTTTATTATTATTTTTGGGCGATGGGTTTGCGGTGTGGTGGAGGAAGCGCGAGTAATGACAGCGGAGTTCCTCGATGGTGATGGGTGTCGAGCGGGCGGAAAGTGCGCGAGAGGTAGATGGCAAAGAATGCGTGCGGTTGACGAACGGCTGCGAATCAAAGCACGCGAAAGTTTTGTTTGGCTAACTAGCGGCGTGAAGAGGAAGAGTGTTTGCTACGGTTTGTTGCGGGTTCGATGCGTCGTTTCCTGAATCACGGAATGCAATTGAATGTGTGTTGGGATATGGTACCTCGTTGGCGTGGGCGTACCGGTACCGTACGCGCCTCACGCTCATGGCCACGCCTGCCTTTATACCTTTCCATCTCCATCGTCTCGAGAGTGCCAAGTTTTGAGAGGGAAAAAAGTACACTTGTCGATGCTGATATCTAACCCTCGCCTTTTGCGTCATAGTCCTTGTGTCGGAAATTATGTTTTGGGGTAATGATTGGAGAATGCAGGGGTGTGGCGCATGTTCTCGTCACCGCCACACGGCTACCGGAAAGATTGCTTTGGTTGAGAGGCCAGCCCGTACGCGCAGTCACACCCGACCGATCCGTAACCAGGCGGATTTGTGCTGCTGTTCGCTGTCGTTTTGGAGAGGCATTGCAGGGCTGTGCCGTGCCTTTTTGGGTATCGGAGGCTGTTTCGATGAGTGTTGTGATGGAAACGTGTGCGGGTGGTCGACTTGCTCCGCCATGTGAGGAGCCTTCAAGAGCTCTGTTGAGCGTCGCAACCATGGAAAAGTATCGTCTCGAACACGCACAAATGGAATCTCTTAAAATAACATTCGAGGCACACCACATGCACTGTTGTACGCATCAGAGTTTACTCCGCCCGAGTTCGACGCGTCACCTATCCTATCGCCAGCGTCAAGTGCATTCGAGAGTACCATAGGGAACCAACTCTGGCCGTCGGCATGGCAACTAGGAGCCACTTTCTCGGTTTCAGCAATGAAATCATCCTTTTGATCATCGATGCACTGGCCACTCCGCCTCCGAGACTGGATTCATCTAGCAGGATTACCACTCCGCTGAAATACTTATCTGCTACGAACCGACGCTTGAGGCACCTGGTGCGCCCAGTGCTCCTAGAGCGTATCGCTCGGGATAATCGTCTGGCGCCGCGAACTTACAGACAGTCTGGGTTCTTCCTGTCTTCAGCTACCAAGGCCACTGCAGACCTGTCGCTGATGCCTGGTGTCTGCAATGGAATCCAGAGATTCGGCTTCCGTACGCAGATAACCACGCCATCCACCATCACTCCGGTCCCCTGATTCGATATGCTGGTCGATATCATCAGCAGCCTCACCAAGTTGCAACATCTGACTCTCTGCATCGATACTTCCTTTTCATTATTCGAAGGTGCTATCAACGCTTCCAGTGGGGATGTATTATTACGGCTAAACACCATCCAGACCCTCCACGTCAGCAAGCGCTTCACACATCTCCTGCACTACTGCCCCAACGTCCGAAATCTTGCCATCAGCAGAACGCCTGGAGAGCCCGCCTACGACAGCGCATTCAGCAACGGTCAGCAGCCCAGCCTAGTTGCGCCCCGTGTCACGCAACTCGAACTCAAGGGCATCGTCTTGCTCTGCCGCGTGGCTCGCTTGGTCTCGCTCAGCCTCGAATTCCCAAACACGCAAGTCTTGCGCCTGACCGAGAACTCTACGCACTGCTTCCAAGCCTGGTCCTGCCGGGTCGGAGAGAACTTCCAGCACGTAAAGGTGCTGGCGGTGTCCCGTCAGTTTTCCGAGCCGTTCCTCGTCTGCGGGCCACGCAACGGCTCGGACGGCCCTGCTCCGTTTGCGGGCGCCGACGACGTCGCGAGACTCGCTTTCGGGAACATTGCCACTTTGGAGGAACTCTGGCTGGAGCCCGACAACATTGCGAGACGGGTGTGCGGCCCGGAGCCTGGATCGAGCGTCGGCAGTACGAGCTATCGAGGTGGCCAGGAAGACCAGGTTGGTTCGGATCCCTGGACTGAAACGGATGTCCGTTGGGTTTGGACGCGGCCATCCGATCCACTCGTACGTCCTGTGGAGTGGATCGTGTAGATTGCCAAGTCCCGGGACGATAAATGAGGTTATGCATTTCTCGAATATCGCAATGCTCTTTGTTCAGCTATTCTACACGGCCCGAAAGATTCTAGGAATGGCGCTAATCACCAGCGTCATGTTCGATGTCTTTCTTCAGAGTTTCACGATTACGGCAAAGAGATGACAGGGTTTTGCTTCCCATCTGGCACCTCGATCGCATGAAACACCACCCTTGGTTCCTTTTTCTAGCCCAGCAGCAGCATACATATTGCGCACGAATGGGTTTGTGGAGCAGGGTACACTTGCTATCGGATCTGAGAGAGCAGCGAGAGCCTATGAGACGTTTCCTCAGGCATGGGAGTTGGAGGACATGGGGCAGATTATAGGAATGTATTGAGATGGAGAAAGAACGGTCGCCATTCGGCCTGGTAGGAACCCCAAAGCTCATGCAACGTGTATGAACAGACACGTTTATTACTCTACAACCTCTTCCTTTTCAATCTGCGCCAAAGAAGGAGACCATTTATCTTGAAGCGCTTGGTCCAAAGAAGTCTCAAGAACGTCCGTTGACCACCACTCCCCCCAGCTGGTCAGGAAAATCTGCCTTTGGTCCTCCGGAAGATCCTGCCTCGTCCATGCTGCCAGTATCGACTGGGCGCCTATCATACCGAATCAGATTGGTACCCCAGAGAGTTGTCGGTATGGTAGTAGCTTACCTTCTGGCACGGTTTTGGCATCCTTCATGATAGCCTGCGGAAACATGACATTTCCCATCCTCTCCATGGCGGTCCGGGTCAGAGTCGTACCGGGAATCATTCCGGGAGAAACAGCAACGACTTGCGCCTGCCCTTGGAGCTCACGACGCCACCAGTGCGCCGTTAGCAGCTGAGTGAATTTGCTATCCTCGTAGACCCGTTGGAAATGCGTGCCGGATTTGGCCGTTAGTTCTCTGTCTAGCAGCTCGACGCGGGCTGCGTTCGTAATCAGCCTGCTTCGCCTTGTGAAGGTATCGAAGCGGGGGGGGGAATGAACCTACTCGAATCGCACACGCCGCGTATGGTCCCGGAGGACACAACAACGACAAGACCCGTGACGCGCTCGCGAACCAGGTGCGTCAAATAGTGCTGAGACAGGGAGTTAACAACGTACGACTCGCACCACCTGGATCCGTTCACGCCCGGCTCGTCCGCCGGCTTGTTGATGCCGGCGTTTAGCAAGAGTAAATCAATCTCGGACGATCCGAGCTTCTCGAGGGTCTGCGTTGCAAACGTCTTCACGGTGCGGAGATCGCTAGCTGGAATGGGAGGAGAGTCACACTGTGCTTCTGCTTGTCGTAAGACAAGCTGCCGAAGTCCTCCGAGGATGAAACGGTATGCCTGGCTCTGTGCTAGAAGCTGTTTGATTGCTTCGAAGCCCTATCGTATCCTCAGTCGGACAGGCTTTTTTGTTGCTGTTTAGTTCGGCATTGTTCTTAGGCTTACCAGACCCGAAGTCGCGCCTGTCGAGACCACGGTCTTGATGACGCCGGCCATGTTTGACGAATGAATTTTCGAATCGTAATCGCCAAGATCGTACCAGTATTGATATGTAGTTGTTTCCAAAAAAAAAAAAAAAAAAAAAAAAACAAGAGTCGTGGCTTGACGGTGTCGATTTCAAGCGATGACTACCTATCCGAGTGAAAGAACAGAGGAGCGGAACAAAATCCGTTCCAGTATGATTTTGTCGAGTTGCGGAGATTTACCGATTCACCACCTATCCGTAGAGGTAACGATCTGGTATCAATGAGCTACACAATCTAGTCAAAGATATCTGCCGTGCTCTTATAGATGCTTCAGTAAGCATGATGGTCGAATTGGGTTAGTGTTGAATCTGGATATCGATACCATTACCGTATGTCATTGTTCGGCGAATGAGCCTCCTATGTCCGTTCACCCATTTTGCAGCTATACGCATGTGCATTTTGCAGAAACCTGCATGCCCAGGTGGCTTTTGGTGAAACTGACCACGCGATTCGGTAACTACTGTTTAGAGTCTGGTATCTTAAGTTTTCGGGGCTGTACTACGAGCATGTGATCCTTTCAGACGGAAACGGGTTGCTGTTCTACAATTATCTCCAGCATCTTCGTATCAAAGAGGTGAATTCAGCATCAGCTTCTGGAGTTCAGATCCAAATAAGTAACCAAGCCGTGAAGGTGGTTGCGTCGGGGTTGCGTTGCAGAAACTCTAGTTCCCAACCCCACATCCGCACATACCTACGGATATCGCACCTGGGCCGTCTGGTATCTACGACTTAGGTGCATGGCATATCACGCACCAGAAACGGGTAACGCGGCCGTAGCAGAGTACATTAGGGACGATATGTTGGCTATTCGATTGCAAGAAACCTGTGTGGCACAGATCTGTGTATGGCCTTGTGCAACACACTACTTACCTATGGTATGTTTCCATTCAGGTCTATCGGCCAGAAAGGTCCCCTCACGACTGTTTTTTTCACATTAGTTCGGCTCTAGACGTTTTTCGCGTTCCTTGCCCTCCATCCCTGCCAGAAGTCGGCCCCTACATTTCGTACGAATCGAGGACAAGGGTCGTACCGCTACAGAACAGCCGACAAGGAAGCTGACTGGCGCGGTACGATAACTCTCAGAAACCTAGACTACCCAAAATGTTGGCAACGTCTTTGAGTCTATCTCACTCGGAAGCGCGCGGCCTCAGCTTACAAGCGTTGCAATTAGCCATATTCCGTGCCTCGCCATCATGAAGACTCAAAGTATGACTATTGGATACTCGCCGCCACAGGCTCGAACAATATATAAAAGCAAAGTAAAAAGGGAAATATGTTCGAGGGCGCCTCCAAAGCTCCTAGGGACCCGGTGCGGCTTGGCGGGAATTTGGGCGAAATGCGTGATAAACTCCGTAAACAAAGAGGTAACCCCAACAGATATCACAAATTAGTCCAAAAGAAAATTATTAACTGTAGCTTTTATAACAATAGCAGAAAGAAAAACATAGAAACCATACTGTCTCACGACGTATTTAACCCAGCTCGGCGATGAAACTACTTAATCGTACCCTTGGCCACCAGATCGGTATCTCCGGACGTCGGTGGCTGTGGATTCACGAATTGAATGGTATGTGGAATATGCGGAACATTTGCCCGCTCTGATGTGGCGAATTCAGTACTACCTATGGTAGTGACTGTCGGGAGGTACGGGGAGGCTCTACGCTTTCAGCTATTCTTGCCCAAGTGTCGGCTTCCCTTCGCGAGAGTATACTCATGAGGTGACAAGAATCATTATTTGTGCAGGCTGACAACTTCATTCTATATATTCATTGATTTAAGTAAACTTTTTCACATACGACCATAGGACACTGAAAACTAGGCTTCCCGTCCGCTCAGCCATATATAAGCAGTGTACCGGCGGATCAGTAGTTGCGTGGGTGACCAGCAGCGAATCCCCGCTGTTGTATGTTTTTATTTTTCGTGAGTAATTAATGCACAGCAGTTTTTACCGTTGTGTGGGTCGCTGACGTGACCCGGCCTCCTAAGACCGTAATAAGCTTAGTGCTCCTAGCATTCAATACGCAGGATCCTACAGTAGCTACAGTTTATCTTCTTACCCCTTTCATTCCACTATCACATCATCAAACCTGCCCATATATGCTATACTGATGTCTATTAGCTGTCAGCAACACGTATTTTGGGAATATTGAAAGGCCTTCTGTGCGCCAGACTGGACCCAGCTCACCTTAACAACACCCTTTAGCCTATGCAACTCTGAAGGCTACGCCTTCGCCGAATACGGCCGTAGATATAAACAGGAGCACCAGAGACTTTTACCACCTCGTCACTGTCTATATCAAAGATCAACAGTAACTGCCTGAAGAAATTACACATTGGGGGCGCCTACTCGCATTCGCCTGGCACATAGCCTGGTCTCTTCCCGCCCGAAACGTCGTCTTCGCTCAACTACTAGGTTCGTTTCGCCGCATTGCCCCCGCACGTGCAGGAATTTTCAGAGCTGTTCGACGGCGTTGTTGCTGGCGCGCCCGCCATGGGCACATGGGCACATCCGGGCTTCTTCGGCTATACTCTCCAGACCCTGAGTTTCAACACGAGCAGTGTGACTTTGGCTCAGTGGGGTGCTGCGCGACAGGAAGTATTGAACCAATGTGATGGAACAGACGGCGCGTGGGGTGCCATCTTGGAAGATCCTACTGCTTGCGTGTTTGTCTGGACACCGCTCGTGTACTCTTCAATCCCTAACAATAGTACTTGTCTTACGCCTATTCAAGTCGAGGCTGCTACGAAGCTGTTTGGTCCCATCATCTACAATGGAACTTTCATACACCCAGGCTAATGTCATAGGTACGAGCCAGAGCTGATAACTTACGAGTACAGCCCGTCGTGCTTACTTGGATCCCAGAAGTTTTCCGTTTCGATGTGAACGAAGACCTTTGATGGGACACCATGACACCATGACTTTCACGCTCGAGGGCATCCTTTACGCTTCCCGGAAAGACAGCGTCGGTATTCGATTGAAAACATTTGACGGCAACATCTCCGCTTTCTGCGATCGCGGAGGTAAGATCCTCCACTGGCACGGATTAACCGACCAGCTGCTCGTGAGCAGAGAACGTCAGACCCATACTACCGATGAAGCGCACTTCACGTTGAACGCGTTGTAGAACTCGAAAACTCCTACCGCTATTTCCGGGCAAGCGGCGTCGGACACTGCCATGGTGGCCCTGGAGTGAGCTTGATGGGACAAGTTGGAGGGCAGGTTACTGTTGATACGTCTGATGACAGTTCCAGTGGGTGGAGGAGAGAGATGTACCTGAAGTTGTCAAAGGTACGAAACTCATCAATGATACAGTTGCCCTGGGTATCGAATACACACGGAAGCATTGCAAGTACCCGAAAGTGAAACAATACACTTGCGATCAGGAGGGGCTGGATGAGGAGGGATGGGAGTGTGTCGAGCAGTGAGCGACGGAGTTAACACTATCGATAGTGGTCAGTTACCCCTGATGTTCGGGATTTGCAAATCGTGCAGTGGGTTCGGGCCGTTAACAAACGACAGGAATCAAACTCCTGTTGGCGTTTCCACATCCCCGGTTCATCAAACGTGAAACGCCCCACAATGGTCTAGAGTAACGGTGGCGGCCACTGTGTTCGTCCGAGCTTCGGGAGCTAGCTACGACACCTCCCACACAAAAGTTTGCACACAAAGCAATATCTGAGAACGTTACATAATACATCAGAGAAGCCCTCATACAGCATGCTACGAGCCATAGTCCTACTACAGACACATCAGGGACTGGTCAAGGCATCGGGCTCCAGTTGCGATGACAGTCACTGCAGTCTAAGCCAAGATTGCGCTTACGTATCTCTAGCGTGAGGCGTCGTAGTTATATTGCGTGGTGTGAAACAAACACTCTTGAGTGGTAGCTTTGTCCACCTCGGTGATGGTACATCCCAACTGTCAGGCAGCCGACAGCGCCACGTCCGATACTAGATGACATGTCAACTGCCACGACAGCTTCGGTCCGAAATTTTCCATCCCCACACGCTCGTGGAGCTTGGGGTCGAGATCTTGGACGTGAAACGTTGGCGTCATGCTTTATGTGGCTTCGGTAGGAAGATTACGCCAAACCTGCAGAAAATTGCACAGGATCCATACGCAATCAAAGAAGCGGCAGGTATGGCGAAAAGACAAAGCTATGGGGACACTCTGATCTTCGGCCTGTGAATATAAGATGAGGTAGAGCTCTCCTGCTTTCGTTCTTCATCGACTCAAGTCGCAACGCTCATTCATTCCTTCTTTGTCGCTCTTTTGACCCTTACATTCATTTCATCAGCACTTCTCGAGTAGACTCGAATCTTCACGCACCTCTTACACAAACATCTTTCAGCAAAACGATCTCCCCGCTACAATGCGTTACTCTGTTATTGCCACGTCGCTGCTTGCGTCCACTGCCTCAGCCTGGCGTTTGCCTGACTTTGACTGGAGCAGCGAAAGCTACCAGGGATGGCCTCGTCCTAGCCACAGCTCCTCTGTGGCAGTATCTGCCGTCCCTACCAAGACTGCTGCTTCATCGAGCTACGTTGCTACCACTGTCGTGGCTACCGTAGCCCCGACTTCCGCCGTGGCAGATGCTGTTTCCAAGACTTCCACCGCCGCTGCCAGCACTGGCACCAGCTCCTCTGGCAGCCTGACCTCCGACGAGCAGGCCGCTCTCGACGCACACAACGATGCTCGTGCTGAGGTTGGCACTGCCGACTTGAGCTGGGACGCCTCCTTGGCCGCGGATGCTTTGGCCTATGCTAAGACCCTAGCATCCTCCGGAACCTTCCAGCACTCTGGCGTCTCTGGCCAGGGCGAGAACCTGTACATGCAGTCTTCCAGTGGCACTCCTCTCGCCAACGCTGTGAAAAGCTTCCTGTCGGAGAAGAGCCTGTACAGTGGTCAGGCTATTAGCTCTACCAACTACCAGAGCTTCGGTCACTACAGTAAGCTACCCCTTGGTTACTCGTTCTTATTGTAGTACATACTGACAGCATTACCAGCTCAATGTGTCTGGAAGGACACCAGTAAGGTTGGAATGGGTGCCGCCCAGGGCAGCGACGGCTCTACCTACGTTGTTGCTCGTTACCAGGCTCCCGGTAACTACATCGGCGAGACCGCTTACTAGTTGCTGCCAGCGTCCCAGTGACGCTTGAGTGCACTGGGTTGCACACAAGCACCACACTACTTTCTCCGAGTGCCTGGGGTACATCACATCTTCTTTATATCCAGAGCAATTAAGGCTTTACATTGGTTCCTCCCAAACGAATTGAACTTGCCTTGGTGCAAATATTCATCTATTAGATATCCTATGCTAGTATACGCTGACACTACCCCCCCTTACCGCAAAATCCTACCGATGCCTGGCTCAATCTCCTCTAGCCTCCCCAGCACCTCTCTCCAAACCATCTCCTGTACGCCCTTCCCCTCACTCGTCCTCACAAAGTTGCCCACCGGCGCAACCTGACAATTACTCAAGTACTCGCCAAAGCTCTCCCTCCCGGCGCTCGCCGCATGCACCAGTGTCCTACTCCCCACCTCTGTGCTCCTCGCCCGCATCGCGATCTTCCCAATATAAGCTATAGGCGCGAAATCCCTTGTCAATGCCGAGTGGCAGAATCCTGGGTTTACGCAGTTGAGCACAACGGGGTAGTCCTGCCCCAGCGTCGAGGACAGTTCTCGCAGCAACAGCACTTGGAGGAGTTTGGAAGTCGGATAGCGACCCGAGCGGCTGGACGTGCGGGGGTCGTTGAGCGCGTCGAGTAGTGAGTCGTGTACGCCTCGGCGGAGTGCCTTGCGCTCTGGGATGGTGGTTTGATGGTGCAGCTCCGAAGTCACGATCGTGAGATGGGGCTGCGTGTCGTATTGGAGCGCTGTCTCCTTGAGTTTCGGGAGGAGGAGGAACGCGAGTAGGAACGTTGAGACGACGTTGGTTGTGATCTGGAGCTCATCCAGCGCGCCGTCTGTTTTGTAGAATCGGTATTTGGACACGCCTGCGTTCTCGAGCACGCAGTCAAGTCGGGGCAAAATGTTACAGCGTGATGCGAAAGCTTTGACGGAGTCGTATGAGCATAGGTTCAGAGGCCAGCATTCTATCACGCTGGGGCTGCATTTGGTGGAGGCTTCGATGTATGCTTTCGCTTTCTGCGCGGCGTCTAGGTTCCGCGCCGCGATAATGACCTTTTCAGCGCCGAGGCGCGCAAAGTGATGTGCTGCTTCTCGTCCCAGTCCGATGTTCGCGCCGGTGACGATTACAGTTTTGCCGGTCCATTGCGTTGCCGGGTAGGGCGGTGTGAAGCACCATTGACTCCATAGCAGGGTTCGCCAGTAGTGGAATTGGGGTTCTGAAGTTGCCATTTTATGAAATTTCGAGGTTAGTTGTGGTTAACGTGGCAAGAAATTGCCTCACACATGATGTTGCTGAAATCCGCGACTCGCGACGTGAGGTTGGTTCCCTACAATGCACGTTTCAAATCGACCGACCGGTTTGATATTAGCTTCCAACGTTGCGTCTGCACCAGAATGAAGCATTCTTGTAACTTCAATTGATCAAATGGATAGGGCGACCTAAAGGCGCGATGAGAATAATGATTTCGCGCGTCGACACAAACCACAGAGTATTATGGATGCGGGGAACCGTCACCGAGGGATCGGCAGGACGCCTGTTATATACGCGATGATCTCCTACTCCCAACCCAAAACGCTTCGATGAGTGAAGGATCCGCCACGAACGGATTGCGCTGTCCTTAAGAAAGAACGCATTGTGGCCGTCGTCACCTCTCTCGTAATGAAGCGGAAGAGGTCCACTTCATGGCCATTCTGGACTTCTGTTGAGAAATTCGCCAAAGTGTTCCAATTGGATGTCAGTAATAGACCTTATCTGTTGCTGTGACAGGGGTGGGTTGATGATCGCATGAGAACACTGCATGATATCCTTGTTCCTGACAAGTATGCGTGCTGGTTTTGCATGCGAACCGATCATCCTTGGTGTCATCTGCACACCAATCCCGTCGATGTCGAGACTAGAGGAAGCGCACTGTATGAGAGCAGCGTACTGTGGGTTTCTGCAGATGTAGCTTTGCCTCCGAGTATGGGCATGGCGAAGATCGAGGAGCTTGATTGTGTGCTGTCTCCGATATTAATGCGATTTAGACCAGAAGCCGATGAGATGGCTGCTACCAGATCTCGCGGGAGGTCCACGTCGATCGACTTTGCGTGAAATGCGAAGGGCAAAAACGCAGCTATGGCGACCGCCAGCGCAAGAGCGTCGACGACTGTTGTAGCTACTGCCATTGTGTCAAGCTGGGGAATCTTACATATGTACTCTCGTCGCGTGTTGCTCTCCCCAGCGCGTCTATAACAAAAATAACCTCAATATAAAGAGCCAATAGAGGGAAGAGTACGGTAGGTAGTTGTTGCGATAGTGCAATGCACTTGTCTAAAAGCAGTCCTAAGTGATACCTAAGCAGGCAGGCATAATGACACAAGACATACGATCATAAAGATGTCCGAGCCGTGCCGCGCTTCCTCCCTGTCACTCATGTACCTACCTAGGTAGGTCACTATGGCTAAGGATGACTTACCTAGGTAGGTAACCTCAACGCGACAGTAGTCTCGTACGGCTTGGTTCTTTGGCCGCAGGGAGGCTCTTGTGCTTACACACGCGGTTGGTCTTTATTGGCCTAGAGCGCATTCACGCGAGCCACGGAGGGACTTTGGTGGTGGCATCGCGCACGTTGATGGCGAAAAAGCGGATGCAGGCATGGGAAATGACTCTGTTGGAATGCGCACGTGACCAAATTCACTTTGACTGCGATGTTTGTGTGAATGTCGAGCGAGCGATCAAAGGGCCGCGGAGGAGGAGGCATTGTGCGATTTGCAACGTCAAATTCCTGTTGTTCTACTACCTCTGTCGGTTGTAGACTGGATGATGTATGTATGCAATTGTATGCAAGATGATGTTGGAACCTTCGCAGAGCCTCGTGTCGATGGCGCACGGGCACTGATGATTGGCTAGGTGACCGCGTCGACCTTCTCCACCCTCGTGCCGTGCCCGGTTGCTGGATGCTGTCATAGTCTCTGGGAAATATAAAGCTACACCTGCGACATCAAATTGAGGTTACTGTTCTCAGTACCACATACTTCCAAGATTCTCCTGTGTCAAGATGCGCTCCGCGTTCGCTCTTCCTATTGCAGGGCTTGCGCTTGCATCATCGAGCACGCTCCAGAACATCCTCAAGAATACCGAACAGACCAACAAGTACACTTACCCCACCGACTTCACACGGGGAATCCTGCCGGTATGGTCCGCCAACTTTGAGCAGCAATGGCGTCAACTGACCCCCCTAGAAACCGTTCCACAGCCATAACGACTACTGGAGGGATGTGCCCTTCTACTCCGGTCTATCGCACGGTGCTATCTCAACCGAAGCAGACGTCTGGCTGATCAATGGCACCCTTTATGTTGGCCACGAACGCCAGGCTCTCACGAAGGAGCGAACGCTGGAGTCCCTCTACATCAACCCAATCCTTGACACCCTTCATCGTCAAAATCCCGTGACAAACTTCTGGACCGAGCAGACATTTAATGGCGTCTACGATACCTCAAGTGCCCAGACGCTATATTTCTTCATCGATCTCAAGACTTCCGGCCCAGAGGCTTGGTCGGCGGTTTTGTCTGCGCTCGAACCCCTGCGCAAAGCAGGCTATCTCTCCACGTACAACGGAACGGGTTTTACTTCCAAGCCCGTCACTGTGATCGGTACCGGCAACACACCGATCTGGCTTGTGCAATCTGCCGTCCCGCGCGATGCTTTCTACGACGCACCGTTGGCTCAGTTGGGTGGCGCATTCTTGAACATCACGGCAAACGACTCTCCGATAGCTAGTACTGATTTTGAGGCAAGCTTTGGGGAAGTCCGCATGGAGAGCCTCAACGATACGCAGTTGGGGACTTTGCGTGAGCAGCTGAATGCGGCCCATGATAGGGGAATCAAGGCGAGGTATTGGAACCAGCCGGGCTTCCCTGTTGGGACGAGGAATGCGGTTTGGAGGATGTTGTATAATGAGGGAGCTGATTTGATCAACGTTGACGATCTTGAGGGCGCAGCTGGATTCTGGGAGAGTCATGGGTAGAGAGGTGGTTCGTTTCAAGGTTATTAGACGTTGAGGACAATGTGCTCTGTAGAGAGGTAGCCCATGACTATGTGATTGTAATATGATTGGGGATCTACTTCTTGCTCTTCTTCTTGTTCTCTTCTTTAGTGTCTTTTGCGAACCCGCCCAGTACCAACGCCTCGCGTGACGCTGTATTGATGATGCGAAATCGATCCGGTCCCAAGTGTATTCCGCCATACCATCTGGTCACAACTACCATGACGTTCCACACGTCCATCAACTGCATGAGGTGCAGCATCCTCCCACCAGCAGCCGTTTCACCATCATCGTCACAGTCCTGGTAGCTGGTATCGTTTAGCCCTTTTATCCGCCAGGCGGTCATATTGTGGGTAGCTTTGGCAGCCTTCTTATCGGTTGCCAACAAGTGCGCGACATAGTGCTTTGCCTGGTCCGGCGAAGAAACTGGCGCCACGCGGGCGAGGAAAACAGACTTCTTCTCCGTGATCTGAGGGGCGATAATCCAGGGCGGTTCAGGCCCTAGTTCTGGGGTAAGATCCTGTGGTGCTTCTGGCGGGGGCTCGGGTTCGTCTTGCCTGTCTCGCTGAACGCTTCCATCCTCTTCTGCCTTTTCAATGGCTTCGCGTACCTCCTCAAGAAGGTCGTAGATGCAGGCCTCACCGGGGTTGTAGACTCGCGCCAGCACATCCCGTACCACATCGACAACCTTGATTCCCATGCCCTTAGGAACATCTTGGCCAACGCTTTCCGTGCCTAGGATTGAGGGAGGTGTATCCGGATAGTCCTGCGAGAACTCGAGCCTCAATGTGATGTCTCGTAATGAGGGGAGTCGTAAACTGAAGAGCGTCGAATCGTCATCCAGGCCAACCAGTGTATCCTCCTCGAATATCGAATTTATGGAAATAATCTCATCCTGGATGGCATCGTTGTTGGACATGGTTACGGAGCTTTGACGCAGGCGTGGGGAAAGGTGATGGCGGCGCGCTATCGATAAAGCGGAGTAGCGTGGGCGCACGGATCAATAGCTTCGGTGTCGCGTGAACTAGAAATGCTGCAACGCGACAGACCTGCTCCATACCTTTCCCAACTCAACCTCGCTGTCAACGAATCTCGGGGCCCCGCTAATGGCAACAGGCGCAATGGCGAATAGCGACGAGCTCAAGCGCGCCGAGACGGGCCTGCGAATAGCGCAGCTCAAATTCAAGCAAGCTCTCAAGCGCGAAGACAGCTCGTGGCAGCTCTCTCCCGTATCCCTCGAATCCAGTACAAGCTTCTGCAACCATATCGACGCGGTTCTCCAGCGGAACACGACGGCCAACGTCCAGGTATCTATCAAAACGGAATCGAGCTACCTAGTCTGGAGCAGACTAATCGCGAACGTAGGCCTGCAAGAAGTGGATAGTCGAATACATGGCTCCTTCAAAACCCCGCATTGCACTGTTGGGTGAATACTTGGTGGCCGTCTCCAAGTCTGTTGTCGTTGAACAACCCGCCAAATCGGCCAAGGCCGCCCACTCTCGCCTCGCTGTGCTCCTCGTCGTTAATGATGTCTTGCACGCGGATAAGTTCCACCGCAGCAATGGCGCAGCATCGGGAGCTATCGCCGTCAATCTAAAAACATACATTGAGAAGCTGGCAGAGCTTGCGGCTCTCGCTGTGCCGGGAAAGGACCCGCTGGCCGAGAACAAGTTGAAAGCCGTCTTCAACTCTTTGGCCGCCACTGCATGCATCAGTGCTGCGGACTTCCAGTCCATTCGCAAACGAGTGGACGAGGGAGTGGCGGTAGCGCAGGGTGCTACACCACAATCGAAGAGGACACATGCGCTGCCCGACTGGTCTGGTGACCGAAGCGTCCCATGGCACGAGCTATCTGCATCTCATATGGTCGAGCCTCTCTTGAAGAATCCGGATCGTCCGATACCCACGAATGCGATGAACGCGACTCGATTCGACCAAAAACAAACTTCAGAACGTACGCGCAAGCTGCTCGACAATTATTTCGAAAACATCGATCTGCACTACGTACCGACAGCAGACAATCCGACCGGCGAGACGCCGAAGTACAAGTTGTGGCTCGATTCAATGGGTCAACTGGTGAAGCAGAATAAGGAGACCAACGAAGTAATAACCGTCTGCAATGGCTACGGATGGTCGGCCAATTTCTGTCAGCAGATGCAAGCTAATAGCATCCCTGATAGGGTCACGGAGCTCAGAGAGGGATACAAAGAGAAAGCTGCGCAGGAGCTCCATGAGAGCCGTTGGAGATCTGATGTGCATGGCCATGGGCCCGATTCGCGATCGCCGCGCCGTCGATATTCATACAGCCCCGACTCGCGCTCCCGTTCCCGGTCCCGCACACGCTCGCGTTCGGGCTCTAGCTCATACGACAAGCGTGGCCATGCCGATCGACCACGGTCCAGTGGCCGCCGTCAGCCATCTTCCCGAGACGATGGCAGGAAGTCGAATGGCCGCCCCAGCCGGTTCGAAGACAGAGGACAGCCGTCGCAAGACAACTACAATCGCAAGCGTCAGCATGACAGGCAATCGCGTTGGAACGACAACCAGAGCGGCTTTCCCAACCGCAAACCTAGCAGTTCTGCACCAGCTGCGCAGCCTCGCGGCTTCAATGCGCCAAATGCGTATCCTACCATGTCTGTGCCTCAACAGGTGTTTCCTCCTCATCCTCCTCCGCCACCGCATCATGCTGCTGGGTTTGCGCCACCACCACCGCCGCCTTCTGGACAATTTCCCGGGTATCCAATGCAAGGGTTTCCGCCACCGCCACCGCCGCCTCAGCACGTTCATGGTGCAGGTGGCCCACCACCACCTCCACCTCCGCCAAACTTCCATGGTCCATTCTATGGTGCACCTACTCCGAATGGCGGAGGCTTCCAGAGCCACGCGTATCAGCCTGGACCCAATGCTCCGCCATATCACGCCAACCGCGGCGGGTATGCAGGGCAGACGCAGGGTAACCCGCGAGGAGGCTTCCAAGGCGGACACAGTAACCCGCGAGGAGGATTTCAAGGTGGACAAAGTACCCCGCGAGGAAGCTTCCAAGGCGGACAAAGAGGTGCATTCCGCGGCAGGTTCCAAGGTCAAGCGCGTGGTCAAGGCAGATACTGATGGTTTGGCAGATGCTTCTTGACATCTTGCGGATCGTGTAATAGGGAGAGGGATGCTTACCAAAATGGCCGCTTCAATAGTTGAAACAAACATGTGAAAAGCACTAAGATGCAACCTAGTGTGACCCAAGTGCATTCACTCTCGTTTATGGTGCGCGAGTTGCTTTCAGTCGGTCACCGTTCGCTCTCACTGTCACTTCCGATATTACAATAGTGCAATCGTGTTCAATTGTTCTATTGACTTTGATTGTTCACGGGTGAGAGACCTGCCTCCGCTATCTACTCCCCCACCTCCGAAGCCAAAACTCGCAACCATCTTGTCTTTATCAGCTGCCAGGTTTTCGAAAGCAGCCGTAAATTATCTTCGGTACCATCAAACTTACACCCAACTTTCTCCCTGCTGTTCTTGTTTCAAGTGCCCTCTTGCCACCACTCTCTAAGTGCACCATTACCATAAGCGGTTCGGAAGTACTTGGCCTGTGATTGGCCACATTGTGAGAGTCCCGCGCGTCGCGTCGTCTTCCTTGTTCCTCTACGTTCAACACCACTTGTTTAATGACGACTCTAACCATGGACAGTCTATACAGCCGTAGCCACATCATTCGCGCTCCAATTGCGTGATGGCCTCTGAGAAGCGCAAGAGGACGAATGAAAACGATCAGAGTGACAAGCAGCCGCGCGCAAAGAGCAGAGCTATCATTGCCGAACGAGAGTCCGGTACAGGTACGAACACGGCCGCACAGTCGAAGGAGAAAGAAGAAAGGATTGCTCAAAAACCAGCAACCACGAGCGGAATCCGAAAGCGCGGCCGACCGCCTAAAGATCCCACGAAGAGGCCATCCAAGAAGCCCAAGCCCACATCGCGGCGCGCAATCGCAAGCTCGAATTCCACAACTGCACCTTCGGTACCGTCAACTCGAGCGCCTTCCAATCCTAGACAGCAAGAACTACGTAGGTCCAAACGAAACAGACGCAGCTCGGCGCATCCCACTATCGCTGCCCGCGCGCCTTCACCACAAATCGAACCAACGCCGCATAATCCCTCGAGCCTCCAGCACTACAAATACTTCTCTCAGGTTGAATTGACGCAAGGTTCGCCAGCGCGCACACAAGCCCGAAGCTTGCTTTCATCACAGTCGAGCTCCTCCTCAAGCTTCAGGGTTACGGGCGAGGTTCCTGATTCAGAATCAGAGCCGGAAGATGAGATTGACGACCCGTCGGCTAGCTTTCGTTCTGTAACTCAAGCCATATCTCAATCCGCATCGGGCCAGTCGGATAATAACGGTCATTTCACGCACGCGGTAAGGGTACGGCATTCCACATCATGTGTTTCTTGTCCGCTGACCAAAGTCAAGTCTACAACTATCGATACCTCACCGGCAGCTTCACCTCTTTCGCCTTCATTTTCGATACCCGAAACAGAGCCCGAAATTGAATCGTCACCTGCGGGACAGAAAATCGTTGAGGAGACCGTTCTTGAACACGTGTCGGACGCGCAATTGCATGAAGAAAGCACTCGAGAGATACCCGATACTTTCGAGACTGGTGGCACTTTATCTACTTTCCTGAAATTGTCGGGCAACAGGACCCAGCCATCCCCTCAGGAAAGGACTGCAAACGCATTCCAGGGCCTCGCAAAAGAGTCGGCCTCACAAGCTTGGTCTGGCCTCGAGGAACAGTTACGGAAATTGCCACAAAGTACCCCATCCGTCCAGGAACCTGAAAGATCTATCGAGGCGCTCGAGCAGGCCACATATTCTATCGACGTAGCACTACAGGACGTGCCACAGAGCACCGCACAAGACATCGAGCCTTACGCACAAGAAAGGTTACAGAGTGTTCATCAAAGCTCCATAGAACATATATCGCTTCAGTGTTCGCAGGCTTCAGGTCGTCTTGGGCTCCAGCAAGCGCCTCCAAGCCCACTTGAAGATCTGCTGCCCCGCGAAATTCCATCCACAACCCAGACGGTGCGAACACACTCGCAACTGTGTGGACGACAACAGTCTCCGCCCGAAAGCGACGAGCAGACTACACTTCTTGACTCAAGTGTCCAGACTCCGTCACAATCTCAGACACAGGAAGGACAGTCACAGTCCGAGGAGTCGGCGGCGAACCAGGTCCCAACGCAATTAGACGAGCAGCCAGAAGCCTCTTCGAAAGTGATTCAGGCTCCTCAAATAGTATCCTTATTACGGACGAATTATTTGCCGGAGACCCTTCCAGACAGTCGAAGCACGTTGCGCGATACCGTTGCTCTGGAAGCCCAATTCAACAATAACAGCCAAACTCCCAGTGGGCGCCAAGACATTGCCAAGGCTACTCACGCTAACGGCGATCATTCGCATCTCGCGAGGCCTTCACAACCTCCACCTCAGAGGCAACACGGACAGTTTCTACCTTACGATCCTGTACTGGAAGCTCATCGGCAAGATACAAGGGCTGGCGAGAAAACACCTAAGCGGTATAGCGACACCATCGATTATCTTTCGCGCCACGACTCTTCCCAAGAGTCTCCAAGTCAGTCCTGTGAGGACTCATCACCAGTCCCTCAGCCACCGAAACAATCATTGGGAACTTTGCACTCAACCGGCAACGCGCCCAGACGGCCGGGAACGCTTACCAATTCTTTCCTCAACACCGTCATGAACACTAACGAACACTTTTCCTCACCCCGGATGGATGTCCCACGGCCGACTCCGGGGACTTCTTCAGCTTCGGCAGACCCACTCATGAACGGGCCTCCTACTGGAAGCAGTGGTGTAGGCAACGTTCCAGAGCCTGAGTCGACGTCTAAACCGCTGTCATATCAGGCCAGGTTCCAAGCTTCACGCGCCAAATTACACGCCACACCCGATCAAGATGACAAGGCATCCTGGAGGCACCTACCCCGTAAATCTGAGGCGCGTGAGAGCTCATCGCTAGAGCTAGATTCACAAGCGCAATTAGAAGCCGTGGAAAAGATACGCGGGTTCGATCGACTGACAGCACCTGAGACTAGCACACGGTCACCATCCACAATCCCGGATCGCCTCACTGTCCCACAAGAGCCGACTTCCTTGAGAGCTGTGGCCACTTCGGTACCCGCACCTGTGCCACTAGCGGCTCAGACGCAGGAAGAAGCCACAACCGAGCCTGAGGCTGCGCCTTTATCTATCCCAGAAGATGTCGATATGGGCGAGGCTTCATCCAGCGATAATGAAGAGGATGAGAGTCTCTTGGTTGATGATGTTGAAATGCAGGATAACGAATACATCGTCACACTTCCCTTCCATGGCCGACAAGCGGACACTTATCGGAAAAGCAGCGCAGGACTTGATGGCCTTTATATGTCTTACTCTCATGACCATCAATACGCTCGAATGGATATCGAAGAAAAATTGAAGGAATTGCGTTCTATTGAAACGCACGTTGACCTTGTGCGGATAGCGAACTCGACCCCACAGCCGCATGATGACCAACTGGTACAAGACAGGCAATTTGCCCATTGGAGTAAAGGCAGCTCCATAAAGTTCAGGTTTGTTGGCGAACTCTTATCCAGGTTGAGAATACGAGATCTGCACGTTATCCTATTGATCGACGACCAGAACAATGCCCGGCTCTTTAGCATGGTGGAATCGTTCATGCGAGGTACCAACTTCAGCTTCGAATCACCAAGTACTGGACAGTCATTTAGTGCAGTGAACGAGCCCAACAAAGAGAGGAAGCGAGTAAAGGTCACGATACTCGCAAGCACTAATTCTCAAGTCCTACGGGAGGCTCATTTGATCGTGTGCCTCGATGGCAAACCGAATGTCACGAAAATTCGCAAGAAACCTTGGGCTCTCAAACCTGATCGCTCTGGTGTTCCGTTCCTTCAGATGATAATCCCTAGAACAGTTGGCCACATTGATCGGTATCTGTCTACGAAGCTCGATCCAAAACGAAGGTTGGACACAATCATAACAGCTTTATCACAGTTTGTGACCCATGGCAGCATGGGCTGTGTCGCCGATAGTGGCCCGCCGGCGTCGTATGTTATCAAGAAGGTAGACGACATCGTCAAATTCCTCCTTCCTGATGAGGACGAATTAGCGCTGTCTGAGTGGCCACTTTCCCCTCTGGGGACTATTAAGCATGACATCGAGTACCAGTCTCAGCAGTCTCAGGACGCACTTAACACGACAGCTTCTTTGCCTGGTTCAAATGCGGCTGGTAAACGGCCTTTGGCTCCGAAAGATGACCGGGACGATTCTGCGAAGAGGATGCGATTCACACCTCAACCTCAGCCACAAGCGAGTACCAGTCACGTCAGTGACTTCGAACCTGCAACCTCACTCTCCATCGAGCAGCAACTGGAGTCGTACAAAAAAGATAACAAGCGTTTGCGTGGAGTCATTCAGGATTATGTCGACCGACAATGGCAGTACGAGGAAATGAGCCGCAAGTACAAAGCGATGGAGACTAGAGCGGAGCGTGCCGAAAATCAGCGTGACATGGGCAAGGACCGAGAAGATAAGCTCCGCGAGCGACTCAATGCCAGGATTTTAGATAGTGCTGAGCAGATGAAGAACGTGGAGGAGCTACGAGACGTCAATCTCCTCTCCGAAGACGCCAAAGTGCGAACAATTGCCAAGCAGAATGGTGAAGTTGAGCGCTTGAAGGAAGATCTAGCCAAGGAGACAAAGGCAAAAGAAGACGCCATCGCGTCCAAGAAATCCACCGAAACCACTCTGGATTATGTGAACGACCAGCGACGTAAGGCACAAGATGCGGCGGAAGCCGCAACCCAAAGGGCCGATGAACTCGCGAAGGCCAACGTCAAGCTCGAACGTGCCGCAAAAGCCAAAGCCCTCCTCCCAAACTTCAACGAGCAGCAGAAGCGTCAACACGATCATGCCCTCGCCCTTGTGACCGCCGATCGCAACATGCTCAAGAAGCAGCTCCGCGTCCAGGTCGAAAAGAACAAATCGCAGACGGCAGAACTGGAACGCTTCAAGATGACGCGAGGCGTTGGTGGAGGCACGCGCGCCGCTAGTGTCGGCGCCGGCGCCCGCACACCGCGCCCTGGAAGCAGAGCAGCAAGTCCGCTGCCGAACGGCAGGGACCGAATCGCGAATCTGAGGAATGGGTAGGCGCCCGGCTCATCTGCTTGTGCACTCTTTCCAAAGGACAATGCAGCCCTCGTCCCCACGAGCACGCAAAAAGCCACCTCAAAGAAAAGTAGACAAGGAGAAATCCACCGGAACCAAACAGCGAAGGGCGAGCGAGCGAGCTTGGGGTCAGTACTGGGAGGACAAAGCGAAGGAAGAGGAAATCAAGCGGCGTCCTAGACTTGCTGAGGTTGCGTTCATGGGGTAAACTGCGTTTTTGGCTGGCAATGGGTCGGCTTCGGCCTGAGCATTTGACAGTGTCCGTCTGTTCATCATGGTTCATCATGGTAAATATCCTTGTCTTGTGGTCGTTCGGACTGTTCGATTATGATTTTCCATAGGCGACACTGATCGGTGCTCTGCGCTTGGAGTGTGGACGTGTGGTCTCACGGATTAACGAATCTTCTTCTCTCCTGGTGGGAGGGCCGCCATACTGTACATGGCTGTGGCATGATTGATTAGCCATTAGGGGTCATTAGTCAATATCGTTACTTGAAGCACCACCTCGACCTTTCCTCCTCCGACGGCGCCCGTGATGTGAAAAATGACTGTGCCGTAATCAGGCTGCTACGGAGGCATATCTATTTTACGAGTGCGCAGATTAAATGAACATGTTCTATGCTCATACGATACAGGTAGCTCATCTAAACGTGTTGGAAGGCGATGGATCTGGAATATCATTTGTACATGATCCGGCATCATCATGGTTCCCCCTCACTGGACGTCTTCGCTGCATTGATCGTAGACCCCTTCCTGGCGAACCACATCGTTGGAATACGGAACACTTCTGTGATTCATCCAGCCGAATGGGGCTTGATGGCAATTGCGGAATAGATCCGAACACACACAGTGGTGACAGTCCACCCAACTACCGTACCTACTGTGTATAGGCGCGCCGCACGCTAAGAGCAGGGCTAAGGCAAGTTGTTATACTACTTTGAGCAGCTAGCGTAAACTCGTAAACACTACTCCATACACAGTCCTTCCAGAACTGAAAGTAATTCCCAAGCGTTCAATCACTAGGGTCTGTTCTTAAGAATGAAACTTAGAATAGGTTAGAAGTAACAATTAGGAATAGGTATGATAGTGCTTGTGCATTACTGGCTTGTTTGAAACCCCTCCCCTCCTAACTTGTAAATTGATTTGCGCTGCCAAGTGCTTGCAGTGTACTTACCGTACCATCTCGCTTATTTCGATAGTGTAAGCGTCTTACACAAGAGTCAAGACACCCTGGCATGCCAACCTCTCAGCGCAAACCCACGGTGAGGTAGGCTGCTTCCCGGCACCAAACACCAGTTGATCGCCGACCCCACCTCCTGGACGGCATTCACCGCTCATGGTTCCGTGAATTCCCCTATCGCTCACAATGTCGACCAACACGAGATACGCGATGATGCCTCCACATTATCTACCCCGTGCCCCACGCAGCATTGGGCAAGGAGCTGCGGGGCGCTGGCAGTTGTCCAAGTTTGAAGCACCCAGGTAGTTGGAGCTCCCAGCTTGCCCCTTGTGGGTCCCGACGCGCGTAGGCACCTGTTCCGGTCAAGTCGACCCCCTTCGCTCCGCTGACGCGGGCGGACGGACGGGCGCGCTCTTGCGGGAGCCTATGCTCGCGCTCGCGTGGGTGATCGCCAAACGGGGTGTTCCGCGGTGACTGGGCGTGGCGTGTGGGAGGATGTGCGTTAGTGGTAGCTTGGAGTGGGAGGTTAAGTGAACGTCTGGGTCGTGTGTGAATGTGTGTTCGGCTTCCAAAAACACGTGGCGTTGCGGTGGATGAAAAGACGCTTTGGGTATGCAACGCAACGCGATGCAGTGCAAGCGTGAGCTGGATGTTCGTTTGGATCTTCGACCAAGGTATTGGCGTGAGGTGGACATTTGGGTTTGTTTGGATTGTTCTTCAGATGAAACCTCTTTAGATTGCCATGAAGCCAAGACCGTCTATGTCGTGCAAAATCAAACCTATACAAACAAGAACGCTACATGAATGGCTAATGTACACCCAGCCGGGTGGGTGATGGGTAAAGATGCCATCGCGCGCTATCGATATCCCATCCCACCCGCCGGAAAAAATCATCGGTCGCCGCAAAGTGGGACGAAATGGTATGGTGCGGTATGGTATCATCGCATCGTCGCTACATGTGGCTTACGCGCCGGGAAACTGCACTTTGCACTCGCCCTGGTCGGCGATCCACTTTTCGATCTTCTGGACGGCCCACCCGCTCATCCACCGCTCCTTGTTGTTCTCCTTCTTCTCCATCGGGTTGCCCAGGCGGAAGTTCTTCGACATGGCGCACGCGTCGTCCTGCCACCGGAACTGCAGGCAGTCGTCGACGACGTTGCACGCCTCCTTGCAGTTGTCGAACGACTTGTAAGCCTTCTTTTCCTCCTTGTGCTTGAAGTCCTCGGGCTTGCGCATGTGCCAAATGTACTTTTGGTCGTGGAAGTTGTCCCAGTCCTTGGACTTGTCGTTCTTGTCGATGTAGTACCAGACGTTGGTGAGGTAGTCGTCGTACATGTTGTCCCAGTCCTCGAGCTTCTCAACGAGCCGCGGCGCGAAATATTCGTAGTAGAGATCCTTGATGAGGAGCGGAGCGGGCTTGCCGTCGGTGGCGTTCGCGAAACGTTTTTGCTCGTATTGCCATATGGAGGCGATCTCTTCGCTGTTGAGTTTGTGTAGCGTAGCGATCGGCTGGCACCATTGGCGGGGACCGAAGGGGAGCGTGAAGGGTTTGCGGCCGTTGATGGTGGGAAACTGCGTTGCAGGTTAGTTTGATGGAGCTGGTCGAATGTGGCTGCCATGCTCGCTTACCAAGTTCGTGTTTGCGAGACCGATGTTTTCACGCACAGCAATTGTCATTAGCATGTCACCACAGCAGATGCTCCTTGCGGCATGGTCAAAGTGCTCCACGGTCGAGTTGGCTTGGAATTTCTTCATGGCGGATTGCGACAGAATGTAACCGCTGCCACCGTGGTTGAAGTCGCCGTACTGCGAAGGCTCGAAGCTGCCAAAAAAGTGGTCTTTCTGGGGATCAAACGGCTTCAGCATCTCAATCATGTTCGGCCAGTGGATGTATGTGTCAGCGTCGATGTGGATGTACCAGTCGTAGTTGGGGCGCATGGTGTAGGACACGTCCGACAGGCGCACGTTCTTGTACTTGTCCAAGTTCCACGCCTCGCCGCCAACGTTGCTCCATTTCTGGCAGCTCTTTTGGTCGACTAGACATTCTTGCTGGCGGCGCCACAGATTGAAGTCGCCATTGTCGTGCTTGACTTCATCAATCGTGTCGCTGAGGACGTCGTAAACACGGTAGCCCATGATGGACTCTTCCATGTCAGAGAAGACGAGGAAATCGGGCAAGCAGCGGGTCAGAGTCATGAACTGTGTAGGCAGGCGGTCGAAGGTCTCGCTAGCACCCGTCTTGATGATGAGGAGGACCTTGGAGAGATCGGGAAGGTATGCGCAAGAGGGATCGATGGGTCGTGCCGGAAGCCAGTCATTTTGTGGAAACACCTTCTGATCGACGGCGGACGTGTTGATGACGGGCGGCGCCTCTTCATTCTCAATGTTGGTATGAGAGTTTCCGGACTCTGCTACTTGTGGTGCTGATGTCGAATTGGAGGCATCTATTTGCGCGGGCGGCTTCAAGTTGTTGTGGTTGGGCCTTAATGACAGATGCGAGGGGAGCACATTGAGTGTGCCGTCGTGGAAATACGACAAAAAGACAAAGACAGCGAAGATGGTGGGAATGCAGACCACGGCGATGGCGGTGAAGTGCACTTGTCGTAGCAACATGGTGGGCGTGTGTGTGTGAGTGTGTGTGAGTGTGATTGTGTTTGTGGGTTTGTGTGTGTGTAATGAGCGGCGGCAGTCGTTTGCTCCTCTCGTGCGACCACGAGAGTGACGAGAGTGGGAGAACAAGGAAATGATAGACCTAGGGAAAGCAGAATGACTTCAAATGGCCGGACACGGGCGGAGCAAGGGCACGTCCTGATTGAGGCCGCACTTCTGCACAGCCGAGTGCTGTAAGGCTGGCCGGGCCCCTTTTAACATGTGCGATAGTCTAATAGGGTTGGCTGGCGACCCGCGAACAGCAGCGGGCGAGGGAGGGACCGGAGTGATGCTTGCAGGCGTACGCACGTTGCCACCACGCCCCCTTGGACGGTAACCCCTGCTCCCGCTCCCCATCCTCCACAATTAGCTCATCGCTTGTCGCAATTTGGCATCGATAGCTTCTTTCGCCAAGTTTAGGGGTTGATCGCTCCCAGCTTCCAACCCTCGGACCAACACATCGAATCTGCGCTCCCAGCTCAGCTTTCAACCCTCGGACCACACATTCCATCTGCGCTCCCAGCCCAGCTTTCAACCTGATCATCAGAGTCTACCGACCAGTACCATGACATGACATGACATAACATGACATGAAACCCAACCATTCACGCCTCTCAGCCCAGCAGCCTGCGCATGGTATCGGCGCCACCGATCTCCGATCTGCCTTCCAGCCTGTGAAAGAATCCAGCCGTTGTCCCTCTAGCGGAATGCGGAAAGGTCGCGGAGTCACATGGCTTTTGATGCCGTCTGCGGGACCGGATCAGGTATCAGACATCGGAGAGCGAAAACAGGGATTCCTCAATCGGGGCCGCCTCTAGTTTGACATCCGCGACACACCCCTGGGAGCTGCGGCATCGGCCTGCCTTTCGTAACAGTACCTACGCTCGCTGTCGAGATTGCGTCAAGTTCTGGGCCTTTGGTGCCATGTGTGGGCGGATTGAGGTCCATCATCCGACGGGCATACTGGTAGTCTCCAACGTGAGGATGTCGCCCTTTAGTGCGACGGCGTGGAACTCGTGGGAGCGGCACGTTTCGTCTTGCGGAAACGTATCGCAACGACGCGGGGGCGGTGCGCTCCAGTTGCACAGACATTTGACCAGCCGCGAGGAATGCCAATCGAACCGAGGAAGGACGCCCATTCATTACCATGGCTGGATGGACACTGTGTGCGCGGGTCCCCAAGTTGTCGTAGGTAATGTCGCGGGGCGGAGGACCGACACGGTCGTCGTCGAGATCCATACGGTACTCCATACGTCGAGGTCGCTAGGTACCTACCTACCTACCAACCCGGGTCGATAGGCCAGTCGTTGTCGCACGCCACAGGACGTGTTTGCTCATGACCGTCCTGGAAATCGCTGCAGGTCGTTGCGAATTGTTGCATTGAAAACGAGAAAGTCGGTGGGCGGGTGCAATTATCCACTCACAGATGCTGCGTATTCAATCCGTACGGCACGGTAGGTATGATGCACCTTCCTCTTCCTCTTCCACGCCATCACGTGATCTTGCAACCGGAACTTCCGCTTGATCTCCGGACATCACATGTCGTCCCGGATACACTGCATTGTAACATCGCTCCTCACAATCAAATAAACTACGGTCCAGCCGAGCCATGAATGTGTAGGTAGACGACAAGTGCATATGGTTTCAACATCACGGGGCCGCCCGATGTCTATGCAAAGAGAGCTTCCACGACACGTCCCTATTCCACGCGCCGAGTATACTGCGCGAGGTTTCGGGTGCTACGAAGCAGTCAATTCATCACATGGTACAGCAGGTAGACATGCTGATGTATGTGACATTTGCTGTCACCCTGCGAATGCCACCTCCGGTCCGTCGCCAATAACCAGCAGGCAGCTCTCTCCGTCCCTCCCTCCCTCATCCTCAAGCCTGCCCACAGCTCTCCCACCGGTTTGATCCTTCGCCCAACCGAACCCAACCACCGAGCCGAATCGTCCCTGATAAAAAACGAACCCCGGCTCATGTCGAGGAGATGAGAGTTGGGGAGGGGTTGTCGAGAACACCATGGTCGGGAAGAGCAAACTCAATGTCTTGCCTTGGGATACGACTTCAGACTCGTAGCAGGCTCGACGAGCTTCAGCCACCACCGTGCGGCGAAGGTGAGAGTTTTTTTTTATGTAGTCATGTCGCGGACCTCTGAGGCTGTGGCAGGGCCTCTGATGATGAATTGCCAGTGGACTTGAGAGGTGTTGTGCCGGGCTTATAGCTCGCGGCAAGAGGTTGTGGCAGGACCTCTGATGATGAATTGCCAGTGGACTTGAGAGGTGTTGTGCCGGGCTTATAGCTCGCGGCAAGAGGTTGTGACGGGACCTCTGAGGCTGTGGCAGGGCCTCTGATGATGAGCCATGAACCGACTCGAAGTGACTTTCGTAGAATGGTCACCTCCTTGCCTGAGGATACGACGAAGCCGAAATGTCGTGAGGAGTGACCGGACAGGTGAGAGCGAATAGCTTTCTCACTGCGTCGTCCAGCGCTGCGCCATCATCTGCAGACGCTCTCCAAACTGCCACATGGCCGAAGCCACATAGACGTGTTCGTCTTCAACACGCTTCCTCTCCCTCTGGCCGAGGACTCTGGCCTGGATCGTCTTCTTTCGAAGAAAGATGTCGTGCCACTGGGCGAATGTGTTGAACACCGCCACTTGAACCGCGGCGTCGCTCTCAAACCGCCAGTGCTCGCCTTTCGGCCTCCCTAGGACCCCCAAGTCTGCCTCCTCGAGGTTGGTGAGGAATTCGCGCGCCGAGCGATTCCACGCCTGCAGCTCCTTGCGCTGCTCAAACTCCCTGTAGGAGATGATGTGGGACTTTAGAGAGAGTCTGCCCTCGAAGACAGATTCCCCCGAGAAAGATGGCGTGTCCATCTTCTCAAAGGGGAAGATGGGAGTGGCCGTTGGGTTGGCGATGGTACCCTGGATCCACACCAGCAGGTTGCCCATGTCGACAGCCCCAACGAACCGGACTTGTGTGCGTGCCACCAGCTCGCTCTGCGCAATCCCAGTTTGCTGGGAAATACGCTTGATAGTAGCGAGGAGGGGCTTGGTGTCGTAGTTGCGCACTTTGGCTTCGAAAATTGTGGCAGGTTCCCGGAGCGCTGCCACAATGTAGCCGTAGGTCTCGCTGTGGATTTGCTTGGAGACGGCCATAAGAGTAGGCAAGGTGATTTTGCCTGTCTCGCTAATGGAGATGGTGATGTTTTTGGCGCCCTCGAAGATCGCCTCGTGGCAGATCATGTTGCGAAGTTCCGCCGGGAGGAGGTAGAGAGGAGAGGGGACATTCTCCTCGAAGAGGGAGTCAATGCTGTTCTGGAAGAAAGACATTGTGATGGCTGCAGCGAGGGTCAGAACGGTGCCAAAAGTGCTACTAAAGGTAGTCACTAACCTTCTGTATATATTGAAATGTGTGGAAGGTGGCTGTGAGCTGAGATGAGTTGATATGGTGGAAATTTGGAGTTACTGATGGCAGAATTGTGTGAGATAGTTGTGATGGATGATTCTGCAAGAACAAGAGAAACAAGGACCTATTTATTCCCAGAGATGCCCGCCCCAGCGCTCCCAGATCACACACCGTCGCGCCTCGCTTAGCATGATCCTCCACACCTGTTGAGATCAGACTCGACTCCGTGCCTTTCGACACAATTCTTCCAGGGCCATTCTTCGAATACGACGGCTCTTGATTCGTCCAGAGGACTGGATATTCAACGGGACCCTCTGTGGGACATTCAACGGTCTGTCAGAACCCGATATACCCCATTCTCCGCCCGCCTGCTTCCTTTGCTTCCATCTACACCCCACATTCTCGTGCTACAAAATGTCACTTCCCTTCAATACCTCGCTCCCAGGCCTCACAGCCGCCCACTCCTTGTCATACACCTCCAGCACTCCCTCCCGCAAGCCCGAGCGTCTCTCCCCTGCTCGGCCCTAAACGCTTCAATGTGGCCATCCGCACCTACACACAGAGGGGAAGATTGCTACAGGCTTGGAGACCTGTGGGCCGGGCGATGAGACAGGGGTGAACTGCATGGTGGAGAGGAAGAAGATGGAGGGTTTGAGCAAGGGCCAGAGCATGGGCATGAATGTATACCTATAGCTGCTCGTACAACCTTCATGGACCGTTTCGAAATGCCGAGAACAAGTCCAGCTTGCGTTTCATTATGCGTGGGTGATGAGGGTTGTGCGATAGAATTGAATACCCTCCGTGTGTTTATAATATCCTTTTATGGGGGCGGCGTTGTATCTTGGTCGCTTGTCATCGAACGCAGAAAGTCTGGAGTGAAAGCGCTCAGATCAATCTCGACATGCATCTACTGCGCACATGAGCTGAAAATGAGAGCTTGTATGTGGACACGAAATCTAAAGAGCTTAGACTACACTAGGTAGAGCTCGAGCACACATGGAAATCAAATGACGAGGAATACTCAGCAAAAAGATAACCATGAGCTGCACTGTGCCGATGAACGTCCAAGACCCTGCTGCGTAAACCCCAAGTCATTACATTACCATACTCGTGAAGAGCACAGAAGCTCATAGAAAAGCTGGCCCCACGACATTGAACCAGAGTGTGCGCTCAGAAATTGGCCACTTATGAAGAACCTGCCCCAACAAATCGTTACTACCACATTTCCCGTAACCCGCACTACGATAAGATGACTCAGTCACTGTTCAGTCAATATAGAACCAGTCGTCAGCTCCAGCTCCCTGATATAGTGACGGCAATAATTCTGCATATTTCCCACCCTTCGGATACCAGGGTACATCAGCGCGATACATATGGTGAGGGGATGCGGATAAAGGTTGGGAATGCTTGAGCGGCTTGACCTTTTGAGCGCTCGAACGAGGTGGAGAGAAGCTTCTAGGACGCACCGTTAAGCGACGCGTGGCCGTTGGGTGGATCGTAACCGTTGAGTGACGTGCAACGGTCGGTGGCGGATTCTTGGTTGCACGGGACGAACCGAAATTTGCGGTCGACCACCCACAGTCACCACAATCGACATAGTCATACGCCTGGCTGTTGTGCTTGCTTCCCAATGATGGCAAGCCTTTTGGTGGCTTTTCGGCACTTCTCTTTGGTTTCCCTCCCAAGCTTTTTCGATTGGGTCCAATCTTGTTGCAATTTGCTGACCAAGGAACATGAGAAGGCTCACCATCCACGAAAACGGGTGGGGTATGAGTGGTAGACAATGTGAGTGGAGTATTCTTGTGGGTTTGATTGTGAGAGATGGAAGGTCTGCCGCCTGCGGCTTCCTATCATCTAATGAATTGGTGGTAGCAGGCACTTGAGTTGAGGTCTTGAAGGCCGGAAGATGCGAGATATCCTCTTCAAGCCATAGATATGGAACGTGTGCGTCGATAAAACTTGTGACAACTGGATACATATTGTTAGCACCTCAAATCATCCTCCTCGATAATAGCAGTTTGTGAAGACAATTTCCGAGGAACCGACTTACTAGCTTTTTCGCCCTCGAGCGCACGATGCTTGTTCTTGCCTTTGGTAGAGAGGGCAGACTCCTTAGTGCCATCCGCAGCACCCGTAAGTTCCTCATTACTCATGTCCATGACCGATACAAGACCATATCTGTGGCGCGCCGCCCAAGGCACAGAAACCAAGCACCACCCCTCAGGACAACGTGCGGCAGTCACTTGACCTTGGAGAAAGGCATTGTATGCGGAATCTGTGAGCCGGTCCAGGAACTCTCCAGGATCTTCCAAAGGGAATTTTCCGAATGCATCGTATCCCGACACTCGACAAGGGGCGGCCACATACTTGTCGGTCCATAGGTCGTACTTTGGAATAAAGACATTCCTGGGAAGAAGATACCAACCTTGAGCGCCACTCCAGTCAATGTCGAGTTTACCAATCAATATCTGCTGAACCTCGAAAGCTGTCAATCTTTCGACAAATATGACCAATGAAGTAGGCATCTCGACCATATCTACCGACGATCTCCTAGTTGTGGGGAAATCGTAGAACAGCACGGCCTCCTCGTTTCTGTGGGCCGCTTGAAAGTGCTCGTAGGCTTCAAACGCTAGCCTGTTAATCGAGCGTGGGTTCAAGACCTTATGCAATTCCGGGTCGAATCTACGGGGACAGACAGAATAGTCGCCGAGATATTGGCTCCATCCAATCATATGATCAGGGAGATGACATGTGGAGTGGTTACAACTTCCTCCGCGATATAACGAACCCGAATTTTCTTCCAGAGATTCTATGTATGCGGGAGTGATGGTGGTAGCACTCGGAAAACGTTTGATTTTGTTGTGCGGAAGTCTTACGAAATACTGTCGTTCATCAACAAAGAAGACCGCTGCCCGGTTGCCTTTCGTAGTCGGAATACATTGCCCGCCGTCATTTTGCCGCGCTGGATGGATGTCTTGCTGGAGCCCCTTCTGCAATTGTCCCACTCGTGACGGAAAATGCGTTGCATTCACGTCGCTACCGTGAAAGGTTTCTTTGGGCTTCTTTGCAGCAGCATGCGATGACCCTCCTTTTTTGGGTCCGATGGGCTTCTCGAGCTGTTCGTACATCGTGGACGGCTTTGCCGATGGTCCTGCGACCTCTTCACGCTGATCGTTGAGATAAGCATTGTTCCTCATCGCCGCCGTCTCAGGTGCGCATGGCAGATTCTCAAGTCTTGATTCATTCGAATTGCTGTCAGAATCCGTATTTTCATCAAGCAGTACGAATCTGCCACCCCCGTAGCTCGCACCATCATGTTCCCAAACGTACCATGCCAGGGATAGCCTGAGACTCGATTTTATGCATCTGTTGCCCCGATTCTCGTCGACAAGAAGCGGAATGTTTTTGGTGATGCAGTTGATCCACTTAGTCCAATAGCCGGTGGAATTTTGCGCCTCCATAGCTTCACACACCGTCTGTCCCTTGTCACGAAGGACAATACTGCGACCATCTGGGAGAAAGAAGAGATCCATTGTCGGGTTCTGTACGATGTGATCCATGTGGGCCTCCGGCGGCGGTGGACCTTGCATACCTGCATTGATCCAACAGATCGCGGAGATTTCCTGCTTGGTTGGGTAGGCACCAATGTTGAGAAATTTCATGAGTTGCAGCGGAAGTACCTCCGGTAATTCACATCCCAAAGACTGCAGACGAAGCAAGATTTCATTAAGGACCTGTCCCCAGTGACGGCCTTGATCCATATGGTACAGAGAGAAAATGCCTTGGAGATGCTTATGGAGCTGGCGAAGCTCATCCGGACTCAACAAGTCGACAACGTGAAGTGGCATCGGGTATGAAAAGAACAGGGTCCTTCCAGTGGAGAAGCAGCATGCTTGAGCTTCGAGCTCGCCGAGTAGGTCGGTGATTTTGCAATCTTCAGGGCGCAGAGCAAAGATTCGCGGACCAACTTGCATCATCGCAGATTGGTGTATGAAGAAGAAGGAAGATTCTCCAGGGTTGTAGAGATGTGTGTTCAAGTCTGGAGTCGTGAACGTGATCAAGGACAACGATGGCTCTGTGGAAGCCGAGTGTGGATATACCCAACTAAGTGGCTGGTAAATATTTGTGGAAGTATCGTGGTATTGCAGACTATGATCTCTGTGTAGATGATGTCTGCCACTCAATCAGCGATAACTGGAGGTATTATACCCACCAACCTACTCGACATTCACATTGACCTCCAGCTCTGGCTTCAATAGCGCCGCGTTGTCTCTCTGCGCTCTCTTCACAGCATCAACGGAGCCTTCTTCACATATTCCCATTTTCAATTTTCCTCGTCATTGTATCCAACTACAAACTTGTTCCGACTGCGTTGCATGGCCCACGATTCGCCCGTCCGGGGCTCTCAATCGCGGCCAAGCGTGCTGTGCGGTTCGTGCATAGCGGCGGATACTGCGGCTGAGCGACCGTGCGACCGGGCACCTTCAAGCCTTTATGTGACACCATTTGGAGTAGGCAGGCAGTGTTTGTTGTCGAGAGGAAGTTGGCCCAGGGCTACCGTTTGTCGAGACGCTTGCCCGCGTCCGCGGTTTCCACTTCACAGTTGTGGTAAGAGCGCGCATTACACATCCGCAAACCCATTGTCAAACTACACATTTCTTGACCTCTCCTGACCTGGCTAGCTATATACAATCTTACCCACCTCGCACTTCTGCTAATCCTACCACCTACCTATCGTACCCCTCCCAAACAAACGCCAAAAATGCCTACAAACGTCCTGTTGTATACAATGCAAGCAATTACAAGCACCAGCATCCCACAAACTTGCCAAAACAAGCTCATCATATTCATGCCAAGCTCGTCAGTTCGTGAATCATGTGTATGCACCTGTACCCAAAGAGAGACGTGAAACTAAAGACAAAGAAGCACAAAAGAATCTACGATGCGACTCGACTCAGGAGCGAGTTGCAGGGAGAAGTATATGCAAGAATGGAGAGTTTAACCTTTGCCGCCCAACGCGGTGCGGTGCGACGACCACAGCACTGCCAACCACCTGCACAACGGCCCGGACAGTGTCCAATTACGCCAGCGGCCATCGACTCTTCAAGCCCTGCATCCACTGCCCGTAGAGAATATCAGCGAGCAAGCCCTGTTGCTCCATGCCCGGCTCTACGTAGCCGGGCAGCTTCTTCTCGCTCAACTCATCGCCATCAAGCCCAAAGATCTTCTCTCCGCCCACAAAAGCGCTCTGTCGGCGACGGTGAGACTTGAGATGCGGGTTGTTCTGCGCGAGAACGAGCTTGGGGCCCTTGACCGGGGACCCGGAGCTCGCGCTTGTGGGCGTGCCAATGGGAGACTGGAACGGACTTTGAGCCTGTATAGGAGAGGCGTAGTCAGCAACGGGCAATGGTTTGGCGAACACCGTGGACGACGTGTTGGCGCGGATGCGAGTTGTTCCGTTGCCGTGTACTGTCGTGCCAGCCAAGCTGGATTCGCTCGACTTCGTGTTGTGCTGCTTGGATGTGGGGGTTGGCGCAGGCGACACAGCGATTCCGAGCGCAGAAGCGAGCTTTGAATCTCCCTGCAATCGGTCGACCATGCCCTTTAAAAGCAAGAACTCTCCTTCAGGATCAACCTGGTCAAGGTGCGCCCACGCCTGGTGCACTCGACTGATGGCTTCGCGCTGCTGAGGCGATGCGGAATCTGCATGGGCTTCTTCGAAGACGGAATCGAGAGCCTTGGTGTAGGCACGTCGTCCGTATAAGGCATCCTTGGTGATAGCCACGGGTTGGTAATCTGTAGGCGGGGGCGTGTTCTCGTCATGGATGTCCAGGGGGTGCGCTGAATTGGGTGGCGAGGGGCGGAAGGTCTTCGCATACGGGTTGGGATGGAAGGAATTTGCAGTGTCGATTGGGTTCGATGCAGGTGCTGTCCGCCTCTCGCCTGATGAGACACGTTTGAAGTGTCTGACCGTGGACGGCGAGTTTCCGAAACTAAGGTCGACGCCCAGAGGCTGTTTAGGAACATTTGCAATGCGTCGAGTTGTTGGCATTTGGCCCGAAGGCACCCGGTATGCTGTACCAGTAGACGACATACGCGACGACGGCCGACGACGTTCGGGTAGCGGTGAGTCTGTGATGTTGCCTAGTGGTGCTGCGTTCAGGTCCATACGCTGCATTGTAGCAGCACATGCGTTCAACTCGCCAGAAGGCATACGCGCTGGTTTGCGACGCCTCGCTGTGTGGGGCGTGGCACTGATCCTAACGGTCTTGGGGTGTTGGACCGTGAAGTTCCATTCGTCTTCCTCATCCCTCGGGGAGAGATCGACCCTGGAACGTTAGTAATGAACCCCTGAGGCTTACCCGGCAACTTACATGGTCTCTTCGTAGTACTTGATATGCTTGGTAGTCTCCTGCTTAGCGTCGTGCATCTGCTTGCGCTCGATCAACTCCCGCATGGCTTGGATGTTGCCAGCCTTGCGGATAAACTTGTGTTCAAGAAGCTCCTTCGCGCTGGCTCGTAAATCGGGGTCCTTGACTAAGCACTTTGACACGAAGTCCTTGAATTCCTTTGTCCACTGGTTGCCCTCAAGCCGCGGGGCAGGGTTCTTTGGGATGGTGAACAAGATCTTCATGGGGTGAGAGCCAGAGTGTGGCGGTTGTCCCATGGCTAGCTCAATGGCAGTGATGCCCAGCGACCAGATATCGGCCTTGAAATCATAGCCTTCTTCTTGTATGACCTCTGGTGCCATCCAATAAGGCGTGCCGACAAAAGTCATGCGCTGCGACTTCAGGTTGGTCAACTGCGCGGCAACGCCGAAATCGGCCAGCTTCACCTTGCCCATGTCAGTGAGCAAGACGTTGGCAGCCTTGATGTCTCGATGAATTTTGCCGGTGCCGTGCAGGTAGACCAGCCCGAGCAGGAGTTCACGGCACACGATGGCGATGTGGGCTTCGCCGAAGGGTGCGGGAGCCATCTGCAAGCATTAGACTGCGTCAGGTACAGTTCTCGTCCGATCCACATACCAGATCCAACGCAGAGCCTCCGCCCAGAAACTCCATGACGATCCATAGCTTCACGCCCCGTACAAAGCTCGTCTTGTACTCGGTGACGTAGGGACTTTTGCAGGTGCCCAGCAGGTTAATCTCGGCTTGGATGTCGGCGAGCTCATCGGTGCTCTCTTCGAGGTCGATCTGGTGGAATGGGTGAGCGTGGGGGTCGTAGGGCGGGCAGGGAGGTGCAACGGTACCAGCTTGATAGCAACCGTCTCGCCCGTGGCCTTCTCAATGGCCTTGTACACTTTTCCGAAGCTTCCGCCTATGCGCTGTTAGCAAGGCGCGGCGGGTAGACTTTGGGCTGCACGCACTGCCCAATTCTTCCAAGACCTGGTAGCCCTCTGCCATTGCGGCGGGTGAGATGGAGGTAATTGCGGATGAGGCGGTCGCTCGATGGGTGATTGACGCGACGATGGCTTCCAGGTCGGAGAGGGACGGCGGTCGCCGTGGAACAGTGCGGGCGGATAGAAATAGGATTGTGGTGAGGATGGCCGTCTGGTGCGACGCTGGGGACGGTTATGGATATGAGCTGGGGTTGGTCAGGGCCGGGCGATCCGTCTCCCAGGCAACACGCGGGGCCCATCAACAAACGCACACGCCGCCCGCTTTGACGTCTATGGGCGAGTCGAGGCGGCGAGCGCGCACGAGGCGGCGTGAGGCGTGGGTGATCAGCAGTCGCGCGACGATGAGATGCAACAGCTTGCAGGTTCAATTCCCAGTGTTGGGCGGGCCTCCGGTGCGGTAGGTACTAAGACGGGATGGCATGCGGCTACCAAGAGAGTTGCTGCAGCTGCTGCATGCAGTCACCGGAAGCCCTGCACAAGGCAGTGCAGGTCCGTTCCGTTCTCCGCAAGAACGAGGGCGGCCATGTCCATCTCCAGTCGCCCGGACAATTGGAGCGTCATCGTGATGGGGGATGCGCCGGTCTCGGTGAAGCAGCGGCGGTAAACATGGAACAACACGCGCTCTGGCCAATCATGTCGATGGATGGTCGTGACAGCACGCGCTCTGGCCAATCGTGTGGATGGAAGGTCCTGGCAGCATGCTCTCCGGCCAATCATGCGGATGGGGGGTCCTGGCAGCAACTCCGCTGGCCAATCATGTGCCTGGAAGGCTGTAGCAACGACCAATCATGTAAATAAAGGTCCTAGCAGCACGTTCTCTAGCTGATTATATAGACAGGAGGTCCTGGCAGGACGTTCTCTGGCCAATCATGTAGATGGAGGATCCTGGCAGCACGTTCTCTGGCCAATCATGTGGATGGAAGGTGCTAACAGACGCGCTCTGGCCAATCATGTGGAGGGAAGATTAACAGACGCGCTCTGGCCAATCATGTGGATGGAAGCTCGTAGCAACAGCCAATCATGTAGATGGAGGCTCGCCGCCTTGTACACTGTGCACAGTAGATACTTGAGAAAGTGGGCAGCTTCTTGCATCTCCACCATGGCCTGGACTCCTAATCCATGGGTTCCTGGAGTCTGGATTCGAACCAGTGTACACAACAAGGCGTCTCTCGTGCACTGCCCAATACACAGCACGGCTACATCAGTTAACCCGTCTTTCACTCGTCTGGCCGGCTGTCAGCTGCGCGACTCCTGCCGATCTGTTCCAGGTGTCTGTACAAAACACAGATTGCGACTGTCTAAACACACTTCACAACTGTCTCTGTAAATAGCCTTTACAACTGTCTCTGTAAATAGCCTTTACAACTGTCCCTGTAGACACACCTTGCGACTGTCTCTGTAAACAACACCTTGCGACCGTCGAAACACGCGTTTTGACTGTCCCTGTAAAACACACCTTGCGACTGTCTAAACACCTATTGCGACCGTCTCCTTAAACACGCCTTGCCACCGCCTCCTTAAACAATGTACACCGCCCTGGCACTTGCGCCAGGCACCGCGAGGTCAGCTGCAAGCTAATGGTGGACCTGCAGGGAATGCAAATTGGCCTCGCTTTGTTTGGACGCTGGCGCTCGTGCACGCGTGTGAACGTGGGCACCCGGCAGACACACAAAAGTCCCCCCATCGACCTCGGCCGTGTGACGCATATCCCTCCCATTCCCATTCCCCTCCCCCTCCTCCTCCTCGAAGAATGCCTGCGCCCATGGTTCTGGCATGGGAAACTCAGCAAGCCCTGCGTTGCTGAAAGCGTGGTTGTATTCGTGGTTGAAGAGTGGATTCCTCCTGCGCCTGATTGGCCTGCCTGCTGCCCTCTTGGCCCTTCATTTCGAGCTCACAGAGTCCAGCCACCGCTACAGCGTCATCCTCCGCCGTCTCTCTTCGCACCTTCGCCTCGCACACTTGACCTGTCGCCTCGCCAAAGGTCATGCTATCACCATTGCCGCCCACAACATCTTCTATCTAGGAGGAGCAGACGTCATGGACCGCGCACAGCACAAGCCCGCCTCATCTCGGAAACGGTCGAGCACCCCGGACGACAAAGAACGGGCCTCAGGGGCCGCGTCCACTTCCACCGTCGCAGCCTCTCAACAAACATCTCGCCCTGCGTCGACCTCCAGCACCCTCTCTCTCCCGTCGCCCACCCCCGACATGCATTCTCACGCTCGCTCCATGTCGCACGCCGACATTGTTCGCCAGGGAAAGCGCCTCTCCCTGCAATTTCCCATCCAGCCAGCTGCTGCCGGCAGCAGTTCCCCAGCCATTCCCTCACCGCGCTCACGCCCACAATCCTGGATCGCCGCGCCGTCGCCCTCACCCGTCCCTTCGCCCGACTCCACTTGTGCCGAAACAAACATCCTCAACATCATCGCCGCCCAGGAGCGCTACGTCCTCGAGCTCAAGGAAGAGCTTACCAAGGCCGAGCAGCATCTCAAGACCCTCAAGAAGCACTACGCAACCCAGGAAGCCGTCAAGGTACGGAACGACCTGCGCAAGGTCACCAAGCTGCAGCCGCTGAATACCTCGCTCGCCAATCATGGCTCCGACCAAGACGACCAAAACGGCTCTTCCTTGTGGATGCACAAGGAGATGGAACGTCGCAAAGCCCTATTGAGCGCCAGAACAACCCAGCGCGGCGGCAAGCTTTTCAGCGGCTCAAGGCATCTGCGCACCTTGTCGCTGTTGTCGCCTGATAAGAATTACACGCCGTCGTTTCCCCAGCCGCTCGATATGCGGAACGATGACCCACCTACTCCCGCCACGTCCACCAGCACCACCAGCCTCCAACGCCCAGCCATACTTAGTCGTCACTCAACCTCGCCCGACATCGCCAACCAAATAGCCAACACTGTCAATGGCGAACGCTACGATCTCGGTGGACTCTCAAACATACAGCGCGAAGCCCTCCTCCGCACCGGCAAGCAGATGGCCAATGACTTTAAAGACGGATTCTTCACCTTCATCGAAGACATTCGGCAAGCCACGGTTGGTGATGACGCTATCAACGCTGCAGAGGGCTCCGCTCCTGGAAAAATTGGGGATGCCGCCACCAAGGGTACGCGCAAAGCGTCCGAGAACCGGCCCACGTTGAACCGAGCAAGCAGCTCAAAGAAGTCGGTCCCGTCCAAGGTGGATATCGGAGATGAGTTCTGGAAGGAGCATGGTCTGTCTGAGCCCAAGGCCTCGCCGACGCACAAGAAAACTCACGCTCTCAAGCAAATGCGGGCCCCCCAAAAGCAAACCACAGACCAGGCCGACGACTTCGATAGCTGGGATAGCTGGGAAACACCAAGCGACAACCACGTTCACGCTGCCAAGGTATCGGGCGACAGCAACAGCTCGGATGAGTCGGAAGGTCCTTCCTCACCTGTGTCTGGACAGGGTAGCTCAAGGACAAGCACCAGGTACCACTCGCAACGCCATGACTCCAAAGCCTCCACTCACACAGCGTCCAGCTCTGTCGAGGAGTCTTCGCGTCGCGACTCCAAGCGCAACTCCATTCCTTGGCCCGAGCTCAGCAAGCTGTCGCCTTCGCAATTGAAGCGCACAGCTTCACACTTGATGAAGGAATGGGAGAAGAACCTCACGCCTCCTCCGGAGTCGAGGGACTTCAACCACGCCAGCGGTGATTACGTTGGCCGATCAGTGTCTCCTTCGGATTTTGCGTGATGATCTATTGATGAGCTACGGCAAGCCATATACCTTATGATTAATGCCATTAGACGCAACGTCTAGACGAAATGTCTTTTGTCTTATTCTAATCATTTACTCAAAGAGATTTAAGAAGGCGGATTGGTGCAAGCGGGACAATTGTCTGGTGCAAGTTAGAGACGGAGATTTGTTTTTTTATATGGGAACAGGTAGCAATATTCGGCGTTGATGCTGTGGAATGGTAGTCATGATGGTCGTAGGATTTGTATACACCATAAGCTGTGCAGATAAGCTAGCACCGAGTTTCTAAACTGCCGTATTGCAGAACAATCAATCTATCGTGGAACCAGTGACCATGAAACTAATCTGTTAACATCGAGAACTCACGACTTTGCATCCGCATCACTGCTCAAGTGAAACCGGGGCCGTCCTAACGCGCCCGACGGCGCCAAGCCCCATCCGGCACCTCCCGTCCTCCGCGCCTTCTCCGCAAAAGTTCCATTCTCAAGGCCGCATCGCATCGCAACTTATCCCGTCGCGTGCAACACCCCCACCCACACCTTCCTTCCACACATACACCATGTCTTTTACACCACCAGGGATGAACCCCAACGCGGGCATGTCGGAGCAGGAGGCGCAGATGGTGAAGATGGTATGGGCCCACAGCAGAAGACGGAAGGCGGCAGGATCTCGAAAGGCTGGGTGCTAATGCAAGTGTAGATGCAAGCATCGATGGAGAGCTGCGTAGGGAAGACGGTCATGGCGGGTGTTATGGGTGGAGGCTTGGGTGCGATGTTCGGACTGTTCATGTCGTCGGTGAGTAGCCCATCTCCAGTCCTGGCTTGGAGGAAATGCAGCGCAGACCCCCGTGGAACAGAACAGCATGCTAACACCTGCTCCAGATGCGTTACGACACGCCCATGTCGCAGCCCCTTGCAGTTCCTAACGCGCCCGCCCCCGCAGCAGCGGCGGCAGTAACAACAACAACAAACGCAACCTCGGCCGCCGTTGCAGGCGCAAAACCCACGCCCACGCCTACACCCACGCCCGCCCCCGCTTCAGCCGCCTCCTCAACCGCAACCTCCACCGCCTCCACAACCATCACACACCCCTCGTTCGCCGGCCAAATGGTCCAGACACCCACCGGCAGCGTTCCTCTCACGGACCTGCCCCTGCGCCAACAGCTCAAACACGGTCTCCGCGACATGTACCGCAGCTCCATCTCCTCGGGTAAAAACTTCGCCAAAGTGGGCGCCATCTTCAGCGGGACCGAGTGCGCGATCGAAGGGCTCCGGGCCAAGAACGACCTGTACAATGGTGTCGCGGCCGGGTGTCTGACGGGGGGTGTGCTAGCGCGGAACGCAGGGCCGCAGGCGGCCGCGGTGGGGTGTGCGGGCTTTGCCGTATTCAGCGCGGCGATTGACGCTTATATGGTGAGTGAGCGGGCGGACGGGGAGGGGAGGCTGGAGTATATGTGGAGGATGAGGGCGGAGGGAGTGAAGGCTAATCAGCGCGCAGAGAATGCCCGAAGACGAGCGGAGTCGGCCGATTGCGTAGAGGGGGCAAAGGATGCTTCGACTATGCCTTCCGAAGGAGCGGTTTGACACGGGGGAGTGAGACATCGATGGACGGGTGCATGGGCCACGATATTTGTACTATATACTGTACAGTGTGTTTTTTCAATATGCCGCTGGATAGATCAGCATTGGGCGGCGTCACGGGGGGTTTAAATCTTCATCATGCGGGTTCGACGGAACCCTTGCGTTGGGATCCTGTATTCACGCCATCCGAAGAGACCTACGCAGATATCAAAGAAACCAGATCTCGGTCATGGTGATCAGATCACCATACTCGATGCCCAACTCATCCCACAGCCACCCACCTACTACTTGGCACGTGCGCTCACTACACACCAACTACCTGGGTTTGGGCAGCCTAGACGTAGAGTAGAGTAGAGCTTTTGCAAGCCGCGGTGGGATGCAGAAAGTAACTCTGAAAGACGAAATAGAAAAGAAAGAAAATAGAAAGAAAATAGAAAGAGAGAAGATTTCGCAGTAAGCGTTACTACACGTATGCTTGTCCAAGGCACCGAGACCTGGTAGTCTAGAGGTTCCGCGTGAGGCCTGCAAAAGGCATCGATTGCGCTTTCTGGAACTCGAACCCAAAACATCGTTGAACAAAAAAACAAGGTTAGATTAAATTCATAACTAATGTATTGCTGGGTACTGTAGAAGCGAAGCTGTTATCCTGGCAGGTGGTCCCCGTTTCCGAGCCAAGACATCCAACGTCCACCATTCCAATCAAGATCCACGCATCGCTATTCGTAAGGTCGTCAGGAAGGAGATGGGATCGAGTTTAGGATGGCCAGTCCACGGTGGATGGAACATGTATTGAGCGGAGAAAGGACACCGGATGGGTCGAAAGGGTGGAAAGCGGCTCTCTGATGATGAGCAGAGTAGTTGCTAAGAGCGGGACAACGTATATAGGCTGGAAAAAGGACGAGACAAGGGAGCCGTCGAGCCCGGAGAGACAGAGATTCAAATGAATAGACGCTTGAGTAATGAAGAAGAAGAAGAAGAAGTATCGTTGCGGTCGTATCAAGCGTGAACCAGAGTTGTGCGAATTCGGTTTGCATGCCCCAACCGGGTGTCGTATCGGCTGCCGGCATGGAATGGTCGTGCGGGGGTCGAAACGAGAAACTGCGGTTTGGGTCGGCAAGGCAAACAGGCAACGAACACCGGTTCGCGGACACGCAGACGGTTCGTCCCGCAGGTCTTGGCAGGGGCCGATATTGTCAACGCCGACGGCAGCGTAGTCTTAATGATAGTACTTTCCATAAACACCCTCTTGGTAACGTTTAAGCTCTTTTGCCGAGGACTTGGTGTCCCATGACGGGGGAACAGTGTAAACGTAGACGACCACGCCCCTTTGGTTCAACCCTAATAATATCAGTGAATGGAAGTTTGGAGAATAGGACATGATACTACTCACGGCCATGAGAACCTTGATGTATTGCCCAAGCGCCTTGGGAAAACATACGCGGCAGCATGTACGGCAAATTTGGTCGATCCATGGACAAGGCAATCAAAGCCAGGAAAATGGCAAGATCACCCTTCAGACCACCGTACGTCTGATGTGTTGTTACAGGCCGGGCTTGATTCGTGGTTGGTAGGAGCATTTGAGGCCATGTTTGATCACCCCGTTGTACCCTCAGCGTATGGTGTTGTCCAGCGTTGGTCAGATATGCAGAGTAATCATCCTCCCAGTCAAATGATAGTGGATGCCACGCTTCTGCAGCAGGTGGACTGGTCGCATCTCCTCGTAATACCCAAAACCCAAATGCATCGCAGTAGAAGACAGAGAAAGTCTGGAAGTGCGACGATTCTTGAGGCGGCGCAGTGATGTTCAAGCGCTGTATGCCTTGACCGTTGCAGTACCACCACATGCCAGTTGCACCGGCACCGTTCAGACGTTCGTTCCCGCCACGCTCGGTTGAAGGATTCCATATTCCGTTCCTATCATACACTGCAAGGGCATGTGGATTCTCGCATACCTCGTCGATTCGAAAGAGGAAGTGTGGCTTGAAGGACGAGAGGTCAGCTCAATCCGTCGGGAGCGACCAAGGACATACTAACCGACATGGTCAATGACGTTTGGTCTCCCTGCAGGGTGTCTCGGGACAAGGTCTTAGCGGTAGGCTTTCCCAAAGCGCACTTCGCTTGTCGTGGCCATCTTTGCCCACTTCCGCCAGTCCTTTATCCTTCACCACTCAAGATGCGGCTCTGCTGCATCTATTGCGGGCAGGGAAGTATCCCTTCGCTTTGATCAGACGACCCCGCGTAGCCGTGGTGTGATTGAGGCTAGATCAAGCCGCAGATAAGGTCTGACGCGCGGATGGGTGAGGGCGCGGCCATATTCCTTTTCGGCTGCAGAAGTGGAGCAACATCCCGGCGACGCTTCCATTACCCCGCTGCGGGAACGAGTATTGCCGTGTCTTTTGGCGTCTTGCTTGAGCTCGTTACTATGTAGCTGCTAGCCACTTTGTTTGTTATCATCATCATCTGTTTGGTAGCGAGCAGTTCTCGTCACCTAGCATGTTGCCTAGAGTGCCCGCAAGCACTGTTGTGTAAGCATCCCTTCTATAGCTTTGCTGTGCCACGTCGTAGATGAGCCAAAGCTCTCCGCAGCTGTATCTATGTCAGCTGCAATCACGGAATGAATGCGGTAAACCGACCGGTCATCTCCAGCGGCAATGATTTGACTGCATGCAACCACTGCTTGCGTGGACCAACCAGCAGCAGGTCGATAGCGCCTCCGCAAGGTGCGTTCGGGTGGGACCTTGTGCTAACGGAGCGCCTACTCGATGTTGCCGTTGGCGAATAGTCGGTCGCAGCCTAACGCATGCCGAACGGCATGAAAGAACGGAAAGATTCCTGAGTATCTGGATCGTTTACTCGTTGCATCCATCGCGAATATTAGTCTGTTTGTTTTGTCTAGGTGGATATATCAGGTGTCCGACAGAGGCAGGTCGTGGTTGACATGCAAGAGCTGCCTCGCACTGCATCTCAAATGCTCGGTTGGTGACCGTCGAGTACCGAGAGCGGATGTCGTCGCAAGGTGGCGGTTTGGGGCGGCATGGACGTAGCTGCGGCGCATGCACATCAATGAAGGCGGAAGAGATGTTTATGCGGCTCTGCTCGCCAGCACCAACTATAAATGAGTGGCCAGGCGAACTGGAAAACTGGCAGACCTGGTCGGGCGGCAATGGCAGCGAGCGAGGATTGGATGGTGTGAAACGATCCCGGACATCGGTCGACCTATCCGGAGAACAGAGAACGAGTAAGTTCCTTCTCGTCAGTGTGTGTCCTGAGCGTGTTATGCTCACCTTCTATCTTAGAATTGCGGGAAGGGCCAGCAATAAGTAGAATTCCATGAATAGGGTTCGGCTGACCTGCCCTGGATGTGCGGCGTATTTCCATGGCTTGTGGACAGCCTTTGCCGCTACTGTTCCTGCAAGTTTGCCTTATTGCCTTCTTTCACCCACCTTGAGGTTCGCATTTTAAGCCGCTTTAATTCTACTGAGCGAATGAGGCTGCACAAGCAGCTGAGTGACTTCAATAGCCCTCGTTCGGATCGATGCACCTATGTTCTTTCTTCTAAAATTGGCGCCAACTACCTCGGAACCGCCGACTGAGGGCCAATGGCACGAAGCATCTGCCCAAGAATCCAGATTCGGTTGACCGGACCTAGGATATGCTCCGCGTATTACCTGCACTCATGGAGCGAAGTGTCGAGCTTTGCGCGATCGAGCTCACCGGTCAGCACGCAACCATGCGGACACAAATTGCTGGTAGATTGACAAGCTCAGTGTCATGCGTACAACATTACCAAATGCCATTAGTCCGGAATTCGACACGATGGATGACCGAGCGTCTTGTGCCGCTACAAGACGAGCCAACTGTAACTCCTGTTGAAAAAGCAGCTGTAGGTGCTGCTGAGCTTTTGCACAGACCGATCTGCAGCGGAACGATAAGCCTGCCTTCGGCCCCGCAATGCTTCACAGGGTTTAGGAGACCGCCACGGCGACCCAGTTCCCTCGTCGAATAACGATCATGGCCGAGACGGTACAGACTTATTCTTGTCTGAACGAGTCGAATATTCGACACCCACATAACCACAATCGGTTACCGAACGACAATATCCCACTGCTACAGTTTAGGCGCCGAACACGGGTTCGTCGAACCCAGGTGCTGAAGCCACAGGCCTTCATCCATAAGGCAGCTGATTGATATTGACGTGAGAAGAGCCAACGGGAAGGTCCCGAAGAGCGATCTTTCTCAGGCAATGGTCGCTTGCATGCTGAGGGCGAGTGGAACCAAATACATGACCTGGGAATGAAAGCATGCAAGAAGTAGGGAAGAAACCAATATATCCTTGCAGATGACGCATACAATCGTCAATTATAGGCCGTCAGACAAAGATATGACCTGGAAATGTTAGGTCAAGGATGCACTCACCGTCGCGCCTATACCGAAACGCGCATATTGTCGTATATTGGGAAGAATGAAAAGGTTGTAAAATTACAGGGGACATGGCGGATACTTCACTTTTGTGCCAACAAAACGAGAGAATGTTTGCTGGTCAAAATCCTACCGACAAAGCTGCGGGAGTAGGATACCCCTGGAAGTCCGGCGCGAGACGCCGATGTCATCTGTCCATCTGGCCAGGCGTGATCATGATAACGGGACCTCTGCCAAGTGTCGTTTGAATTGGCCGACTGAACTCTTCGTCACGATCGTAGCTCCAAGAAGAAACCGCAATCCGGTTTTGGTGCCGGTCCGCATCCTGCAGGTGTTTCCGGTAGACCTCATGCGACTGGCTCTTAGCAACTCGTCCATCGAAGCTCATAAAACGCCCGCGCTCATTCCACCGCTTCCTATGTCAGAGCGATTGAGGAACAAGTGTCTTTGAAATTCTCGCGAGCGGATTCATCATCAACGGAGTTTGAGCATTTGGGCCCACAAGGTCGGTCTCGCAAAAGCAGGGATCAGTGTATGGCGTTATCCGTGCCCACGAGGCGCAGTCACCATCGATGGGAGGTGATAAGCTTGTCTTACCTATTTAGTAGGTTCTGGGTTTGCATGGCGATTTTCTCATGGACGCCCTGGATGAAGGGAATGGGACACACGTACAGGAAACTTGGCGAGCTTTGCTGCAAGTCTGTACCTAGGTAGGTCTTTTCGGGTCGGTGCTTGAGAGGTCAGATTTGAGTAGTGGGAACTAATGAAAAGCGTAAAAACAACCAGATTGCGTCTCCCCTTGCTGGTAGTACCTACTTAGTCATCAGCTAGCATGGTTAGCTTCCCCAATCACACCTTTCCCCACCAAACGCACCTCTGTCACAAAATTTGCCTAAAAGGTGGTGCGCACAACCTCCATCGTCGACGCCAGCTCGGAAATACAGTCAAGCGGACAAGACACCGTGCCCAATACCGGAAACAGGCTCCGCCTTGATTACTCCGTACACTGCGGCGACCAAGTGGTGAAAATCCAGCATCCCCCCACCATGGCGACCCAAAATAGCGTCAAGCCTGTCCACTCGATAATTATCGACACAGGTCCTCTGATCCACAATACTGTCTCAATTTCGACCATTATAAACACAGCAGAAGTTCTTTACACCACTCCGGCCATCATTGCGGAAATCCGCGACCCTGTCACCAGGTCCAGGGTAGAGACCACACTCCTGCCTTTTCTAAACGTCAAGACGCCCTCGCCAGCAAGTTTCGATGCCGTTTCAGAGTTCGCAAAGAAGACCGGCGATTTCCCAGTTTTAAGCAAGCAGGATTTGGGTATCTTGGCCTTGGCGTATGAGGTGTACTGTGAAAAGCATGGCGGGCCTTTCGGATTGCGGAGCGTGCCAAAAGGACCGCTGAAGCTTACTGAGGAAGAGCAAAAGCAGGTCGACGAGGAATTTGCTGCGAAGCAAGCTGAAGAGGCAAAGAAGGAGGCAGAATATGCAGCAGCGCGCGAGAGGAAGGCAGAGTTGAAGCGCAAGCAGAAAGCGAAAGGAGAACTCATCGTCGGGCCCGGACAGCCCGTCGAAGGAATTCCAGCTGAGCCTGCTGCAGTATCAGAAGGCCCCTCCGATGAAGTATCTTTTATGAAACAAGAAGATATTCTCGCAAAGCAAGATGGCTCAACGGCTGCTCCAGCAGACACTCCGAAGCCTAATGGCGCCAAGACGAAGAAGAAGAAGATGAACAGCAAAAGGGCTCGCCGTGCTCGCCAATACGCCGAGAAGCAGGCTCTTTCGAACTCTGGGGGCTCAGAAGAGCTGCCTCTTCAAGCGGACACCGAGAACAGTGCGGCTGACCTCAAAGAGGAGGTCGCAGCGATGGAAACCGCAGAGGAATCTACAGCAACCCAGGAGCCTGAGCAAGCGGCAGACGAGCCCGAGCAAGTAATAGAGGCCCCAGAGCATGTGACCAAGGATCCCGAGCAACCAACTCAAGAATCCGAAAACGCAACAGAGGAGCCGGAGACAGCAAGAGAAGAGCTGGAGGCAGCAACAGAAGCACGTGGGCAAGCGTCAGATGAGCCTTGGCAGGAAATTGCTAAGAAAAAGATACATCCAGCAAAAGCCCGCCTGGCTCGCCGCGCCGCTGAACGCGAGGCTCTCGCAAGCGAAGTCCTGTCCACTACAACCCAGCAACCCACCCCGCCTACCACGGACAACGACGACGACGATGAATCAGATGACAGCGAGTGGATTACTCCTGAGACCCTCTCCAAGCACCAGCAGCAAGACACCTCTGACACGCCTCTCGCTGCTTCGGAGCCACAGCTCGCCGTCGCAACCATGACGACCGACTACGCCATGCAAAATGTGCTCCTGCAAATCAATTTGCAGCTCCTCTCGCCCTCGATGCAGCGCATCAACAACGCCCGCAGCACCATCCTCCGCTGCCACGCATGCTTTCTGACCACGCGCGAAATGGACAAGCAATTTTGCCCGCGCTGCGGCCAGCCCACGCTCCAGCGCGTGTCGTGCAGCACCAACGCCAAGGGCGAGTTCCAGATCCACCTCAGCACGAAGTACCGGTATAACAAGCGCGGGGACAAGTACAGCATCCCGAAGCCAGTAGGCGGGACAAGCAACGGGAAGATGAGGGGGCAGGGCGGCGGGAAAGGTGGTTGGGGCAGGGAGTTGGTGTTGAGTGAGGACCAGAAGGAGTATCAGAAGACGCAGACGGAGCGGAAGAGGACCAAGGCGAAGGACCCGATGGATCAGGATTATTTGCCGGATATCTTGACGGGGAATAGGAGCAAGAATGATAGCAGGCCGACGGTGGGTGCGGGAAGGAACGTCAATTCTAAAAAGAGGAATTAGGAAGTGGGTGGAGGACGTTACGAGACCATGAACGACATTAGAGGTGGGATGTTGTGGGATACCAAGCATCACCGAGGCGTTTAGGTCAATAAGCTGATAGGTTTCATGAATAGGTTTGAATGATATAAGGGGTATCTCGGAACGAAACGCTACTCGCACATACGTTGTGCGATGTCTCAACTTTCAGCTGTCTGTTCCCCACACGACGACATTTCCGTCTCCGCCTGCACTGGCCCATTCTCTCCTGCTGGGACAGAACGCTACAGCAGAAACGATGTCCTTCTTACCCTTCTCTTTCTTCTCCGCAGTGCCCCTCATTTCCCGCATCTCCGAATGCCGAAACTTGTGCAACGCGGTTCCCCCGAGCAAGTCCCATGCAAAAGTCATCCCATCATCGCTCCCGCTCAAAACCACACTATCATTCAAGCCCAACGTGCTGCGCACCCTCAAGTCCGTGTTCACAAACGCCTGATCGCGATACGCCTTTAACAGTTGCCCATTCCCCCGATCCATCAGCCTCACCGTCGAATCCAGCGAGCTGACCAGGATCTCTGTCCCCTTCTTCGACAGAGTCAAACTCGTCACAGGATATCCAATGACATCGACTTCGCAGTACCCCGTGCGCAAGTCATAGCTGCGCACCCGCCCGTCCACCGAGCCAGACACGATCGCACCATCGAAGACCAGCACGTCCGTCACGCTGTCCTTGGCATCGCTGAACGTCATGAGGGGCTTATACGACGAGCTCCGCACGTCCCAGACGCGCACCGTGCCGTCGAAGCTCGCGGAGACAATCACGCTGTCGCCTTCGCCGCCGAAGACGCCGCGGTTCACGCGCCCCGCGTGGCCTGTGAAGCGCCGCACTGTCTGCGCGGTCTGCACATCCCAGAGGAAGACGATCTTGTCACCGCCGGTGCTCACGAAACGGTCGTTTGCACCGTTGACGTCGATGGAGAGGACTTCGTAGCCGTGCGCATTGTATTTTGTGATCAAGCCCGGCGCGTATGCCGCGGAGGAGGTGGGCGCGACGGAGGACGGGGGCGCTTTCGAGGGGTTGTACAGACGGATTGTGCGGTCGGCAGCGCCGGTGAGGATGTACGAGTGCGGAGAGGAGGAGTAGGCGACGGCGTGGACGGGGCCCGTATGGCCAGTGAGTTTGGCGATGGGGGTTGTGGGGAAGTACGGCATTGTGGTCAAGATGCAGGCCTGGTGAGTTTTTCGATTCAAGGCATGATGGCAAGAAGTGGATGGCGACGAAGCGAGTCGCGCGATGTCTTGCTGCGTGGTGTGTGAAGGTGAAAGGGAAAGTGAGTGGCTGCCCCGCCTGGAGCTACGAGCTACCGATAGGACGTTCGGCGGGTCTTCGGGTGACTTTTTGAAAGGCTGCCTGTCGCGACGCGCTCTTCTTCTCTATTCAGACGCTATTGTCAGGCAGCACCTTTTAAACTCGCTTTCGACGCAGTCGATTGATTCCGCCAAAGAAAAAGACCATATCGCCTACCATGTCCTCCCTCCGACTCCTCACCACGGCACCCACATCAGACGACTTCACCCCACTACAAGAGCACCAACAGCAGACGCCCTCCACCTTCTTCGGCGCAAAGCCAGTCCTCTACGTCCACCACGCAGGTCTTACAATCTCCGCGTCAAAGTCCAAACTCCAGTCCGACGATTTATTCGCCAAGTTCAGCTCCGAGCCCGAAGGCGCGATTGAGGACGATGTGCTCGTGAAGGACGTCGAGGCGTGGGTGAACTCGGAGTACGCTTCCTTGCTTCGTCACTTCTATGCACAAACGCTAACCTCTTCACTTAGGAACCTAATCCTCTTCCAAAAAGCACCAAGTCCCGTTGGTGTCTCGATTCCCTACCCCTCAATTGCGCTCCACGGCATCACAAAGAAGAACGGCGTCGAAGCTCTTCTCACGAATCTCTCCCTCAACGATGCCGAGACTGTGAACGCAGACGAGGACATCGATGTCCTCGAGCTCATCCTCCTGCCGCCCAGCCACGACGCCGACGCCCCACAATTCTCGTACATCCAAGAGATCTTCGCTGCAATGAACACGTGCGCGGATCTGCATCCTGATCCGGATGATGATGAGGGGGGTGCACCCGATTTGTCGGCGCCTGGTGCCACGGGCTGGATCACGGCGGACAACATGGATGAGTTTGTGGATGAGGATGGCAATTTCAAGGGCGGCATGATCATCGATGGGGAGGAGCTGGGGCCTGGAGCGGGCACTGTGAGGCCGAGGGAGGGGTATGAGGAGGAGAGCACGACTAACGGAGTGAACGGTCACGAAGAGAAGTACCGGAGGACGGGTTAGAGGTGGGAGAGAGGAAGCTACAATATGAGATACCCTAAAAGCCGGGATGTGAGGCGCTACTCGAAATGACGAACATGGATGTGAGAGGCGGCTCCGGTAGAACCGTATGTATGGCCCTTGTCTAGCTTGGGAATAATGCTCAGCAGCGGGGCAGAGTAGCTTCACGATTCAAGTCACGAAAATGAATGAGTTGCAATACGTAAAAAGTGTATCACAATTCACATTGCTCATGTGTACTTGCCGATGGTGGGACGTGGCGACTCCGTGTCATCGCTCCTCCTTCACAAATGGAGAAGTCACCCATCATAATTCTCGGAACATAACTTCTACATTCCACGACTTGATCTCACGACAACGCAGTGGCTCGGCTATCAGACATCTTGAGAACACCCCAGCTTGCCTTCACGTCTGCCCTGATCGTGGCAGTGCGCTTAGTGGTCATGTTTGACATACTGCTCCAGCTTTCCGTTGGTCTCCAACCCAAGTCACCAACATACCACAAACTCCGTAATAGCCGACGGTCCACCGTGAATGTCCACTTCCACCCTGTTCTTCGAGAGCATCAAGGTATGTGAAGACCGTAGCCGCACGCTCACGATATAAAACCGCAGATATAAACTATCTTTCCACCCACCACACTTGCACTCTCAACTACTTGTCTTACTACAGCCGCTCAACGCCTTGCATCAACCCCAACCCAATCTTTGAGCACCCTCTCACCTGAAACGCTTTCACTCTGCGAGCCTCTGAACCAGCCGCGATGAATACTCACAGAATAGTCACAGATCCATGCCTTTTTTGTGGCAAACAAGGTTCAGAGCCCCACGATTATCTATGCCTGACGAGGCGAGGGTACGACATCATGCAAGTCAGGGATTCGGCCAGGATGCCCCGGTCCCGGTCCCGGTCTGCTGATACCGCGAACACTTTTGGATCGGGGTATTCTAGTGCTCTTGGGGCTAGGAGTTCACGTTCCAACTTGCGACCCAACTCTTTCGGGGATTGGGAGTCTGGCTCTTTTGCGGGATCACGTCGCAACTCGTACGCAGGATCACGTCGTACCTCTATCGCGGGTAGCAGTCGTGGTATGCCGCCTGCTCCTCTGGAAGTCCTCGGACACATGGACGATATTGTTACTTACTGGGGCGCCTACAATACTCTCGCAAGGGTTGTAGCATCTCCATTCTACGCACGTGTCGAGATACCTGTAAATCCACGTCACTTCGAGCAATGGCGCAACGATGTCTTTTCGCCTCCCAGCTTGTACCACGCAATGCTCCCAGAGGTGCTATCAAAAGCTACCTTTACTCTCCATGCCGTACACCCAGTTCCGATACGCTATCTCGCGCAGATGTCGAGTCTTCATCTGGAGTACCTTGCTAGATCTATGTACGATGACCAGTATGAAGAACGCAATAATACACCCAAGGGCGATGCCTCCGATAACGACCACGTAGAGAGATTGAAGCGAACCTACACGACCTTCGGCCGAATCAGTCTTATTTATGAAACACGTTTTGATGAACGTGTGGAGGACAGTTTGTCTCTCCAAAACATGTCCGATGCGATTGAGCGCATGCTTACCGCTTTCGAGAAAGACTTGGAGCGCATTGAGTGGGGCGAAGTAGGTGGAAGGGGTAGGCCGGTTGCATCTCCTTGTTCCAGCCCACCTCCAACTTTCACCCGTACAGGGAGCCGGTCACAGCCTCCTGGTTTCGACGCTCAGTCCCGCAGTATGGATGCACCTCTACCCCCTCCACCTCACTCACATCTTGGGAGCCGTTCACAGTCCCCTGGTGTTCATCGTCAATTCGGCAACATGGATGCCCCTCTTGATCCCAGAACGCGTGGCAAAGGCTTCCGCGCGTTCTTCCAGCGAGATAGAGCTTCTCCCTCCGCTGAAGACAGCAATTCTCCACGCGTGCAAGCACCGTCTACTCCCCAGAGTCTACTGTCAACGTCAGGCCTTATCACCATGACCATCTCTCCCAAGGATATGAGCGCTTTCCGCCATGTTATTGAGTCAGGGCAGCTGGCTGAAGCAGCGCTTCATGTTATCCAGAGTATCGTTGCAAATAACCAATCTTCTCTCAAGCCAGAGACTCGCCTTGTTGAGGATGAGCAAATGACTGAAGCGGCGGTTCATGCCATCGAAAACATTGGTAGAGACAATACATCTCGCCCTGTGTCTCCGAAGTCCAGGGTTGGCCATAGATGACTCGTCCTCTCCCTTTGGGACTAGTCCTCGGTACAAAGAAAAATGAGAATATGCCGCTGGATCGGACGAAAAAGTTTACATCGGAATGGCACCAGCCAGCAATGGCAAAAGGCCGGGCTGGCCAGACAAGACGCACCCATGGGGGACCAAATTTCATATGTTGCTCATGATAAGATGGTGTTGGTAGTTGTTGTGATAATTTCATTTCACTGTATTGCTACCGATTTGTTTCGGCAGGACGCATTTCGTTACGTTGGTTCCGAAAAGGGTAGAACAATGGTGGCCTGATAGTTTATTCAATTAACCGCGCTATTAGAGCTACATGTTAGGCAACCGTCCAGCTAACCTAAAAACTCTTGCATTCCTCGCTTCGTCTAGCATGCCTCTCAGTTCTAGTTGATCGGATGCAGGCAAGCGATTTGATCCCACGTTCTCAAATGAAGAAAAGCATTTTAGCGTGGAAATCATAGATCTGTTTCTAGCTGTACATTCGCTCGCTTTAGCCTCACCGGCAAGCAGACGTTAAGAGCTTGCTCTGGGTGGACGCGTCTCACGTCTTGTTCAAGTATATTAAAAAGCTCCTTCGGATGCCTTCTCTCTACAAGTTTCTGATGACTGGCGCTCTATACACGCCTGTTCTATCCCGTTCCTGACCACGTGAGCCGAATATGAAGCGTTGGGGTCCGCAAAACATACGGTGGCTAAGTTTACTCTGCTACACTCCACTTTTAGACGGACGCTAATATGGTTTCCATCAGCCTGGTCTTCTATATTGTCTTACTGGAAAGCTTGGGTCCCAAAGGGCCTAGGCCATCAATTCCGCCTTGCTGCATGTTGTTACAATCATGCGCACGTTCTCAGCCTTGCTCGACCCCTGAAACTAGAAAGTGGTCATGTCGCTGTTTACATGGTATCCAACTATGAGCGCATAACTTCCTGGCTGAAGGTAGGCATTTAGACAGCTTCCCGTTTTTTTCTTTATATCATACTATTTTTTCCTCATCGAATCTGAATAAAACCTAAACATGGCCACACACCTTTCCAGTCTCGCAACTTGCGTAGCCAGGAATCGCAGGAGGTTCGAGCTTTCAATGCGTTCTACCGAACACATTCGAGTCTGATGGGGATATTGCCGGACGTGGAGTATGCACCACGAATTCCATCCCTTGTCACTCAACTGACTTGCAAACCTAAAGGTCTTCCTTGCTTTTGTCGTTGCGGTCGTTAATTCGTTGGCAGTGTCCGTATTCATCTTGTTAATAGAATTGCTCGAGTCCTTTACCGAACAGAATTTGTAAGTGCATCGCGGGTATACATATCTGGCAGCTTGACTAACATAACGACAGACACGAACGGATACACAAATTAAGGATGCTCGCTGACGCTTATATGATTGATTTCAGCGACGCTCAAGCTGTCACCTCCATCGCTCTGCTCGCCACCGCGAACTTCTTCGTCTGCAGCCTAGTCCTCATGTCTAGTGCAGCTCACATCGGATCCTTGGCCGCTATGCACAAATACTTCGACTTTGAGAAACATCAATTCTGGCAAGTTACACGAAGCGTGATCCGCGTCCTTATGATCGCTACTTCTTTCGTACTGTCATTTATCCTGTTCCTTTACCGGTCGAACATCTTTCCTTCGTACCAGCCCCACGGAAATGTCATCAACAGCAACAGAACTCATAGCACAGGTCTTGTTTTACCCGCTGCCTGCTTCATCGGCCATCCAGGCGAATCAAAATCCTGTGGTCGACAAAACTTCACCGCCTTACCTAGCTGGACCCAGAATTACACGATGCAAGCAGCGAACCAATCATCTTTTCACGGTAATTCGTCCTCGCAGTGAATCTCCAACATCTCTACGCTCGTCAACATGCCCGCGTTCTCTACTTTCAGCAGCAACGATGATCTGAGCAGCGGAGGCGATCTGCAGGCTTTGTCCTTTCTGCTCGTTGCTTGCGTCGTGGCAGGTCTCACGAGTCTGTCCTTGTCACTCATGAAAGAAAAAGGCACCTGTCATCATAACGGCTTCTGTCGCCACCGTGTCGCCTACCTCTTCCGTTGGGCCTGCTTCCTGACGACCTATGTAATCGCCATCTACGGCTGGGCTAGATTCTCGGCATTGCAAGGCTGGACGATAAAATCTGCATGGTTCGAGAGCGATGACGGGGGTGAAAAGGAGATCGACAGTTTCGCTCAGTTGATGCCGTTGGCGTTGCTGGCTCTACCGGTGTTGACATTGATTGAGGCGCTTGCAGGTGAGACTTGCTCTCTCATGTGCGTCCTTGTGATGACAAACGCTTCCAATGTGTCGATCGTCGATGCTGAATTGGCTTTTGCTTTCAGAAAAAAGTGACTCGCCTCAGAGAAGGGATACCGAATGGACGGAACTACAAAATAAACGGAACCACGAGGGTTTTGGGTCGTAGTGAAAACCAGAAAGTGATATTTTTTCATGTTATTTTAGCTCCGTGGGTGTAGGTAGAGAATTAGAACTGGTTATTCGATTTATGGGGGCTTCCGTGGCGCCACGCGCGAATTATATGGGTTATGGAACGGACAATCCATCTTTCGTTACCCGGCCTATTTGATGAGTATTCCAGAGAGAGAAAGATTGGATAAGTGTTCATACTAGCAGTTCGCACACAGACTGCATAGATTGGGGTAAAAACTGAAGATTGTGGCGATGTATCATTCATTGGCAATCGTGAAACTCTCACGGCAAAGCCGCTGTGAAGCGGAAAGTCCGAAACACGCATTGCGATAGCCTCTCGCTTCATAGACTTATAAGAGCTTATTAGCATTTAATTAACACACTTTGATCCACTCTGGAGCACCTACACCTGCTAGGTAGGTACCGTACACCTCGGAGACTTTCCTCGTGTCCGGAATGTCGCCGCACAAACACCACAGTAGTCCCCTACGGCCGCAACAGGCCGCAAGACTGCCAGCGCACCCATCACAAAATGTTTATATATATATATATATGTAAACACTAGTCGGCATTACCTACCGAGCGATATGCGATCAAAACAGCGACCATCATCACCATCATTATGTCTCCCACCTTCTCCCCCTACGTTTCCGCCCTGCGAACCTTCTACAACAACGTCGGAAAATCTTACAACTCCATGACCGCACGCCGGCGGTCCAGAACGCATCGTCGACGCCGCCGGCCCCGCCATTAAGCCCGGCGCTTCGGTCCTGGACCTCGCCACTGGCACGGGGAAAGTCGCTTTGGTAGCAGCGGCGAAAGTTGGTGAAGGAGGCCGGGTGCTGGGCATCGACATCTCGGACGAGTTTGTGGGGCTCGCGAGGAAAGCCGCGGACGAGGCGGGCAGGCGCGATGGAGTCGAGTTTCTGCAGCGGGACGTGGGGGCCTTGGATGTGCCGGTGGGGTATGGCGGGAGGTGGGCGGATGCCGTGACGTGCGGGAGTGCGATTTCCATGTTTGCGGAGCCTGGGAAGATGTTGGGGGCGCTGGCCCGGGACGTGATGAGGCCTGGTGGCGTCTTCGTGGCGGATGTGTGGGCGACGCACCTCCCGGCGAAACTGTTCCTTGATGTTGCTATCCCGCGAGGCTTCGAAGCCCCGTTTGATGTGCTGTGGCTGGCAGACACGGAGGCGGCGTTTCGAAGGCTTTTCGAGGGGACGCAGTTTGAGCTGGTGAAGGTGGAGAAGGCAGGGGAGAGCAAGGCGAGGTGGGAAGCGGGGAGTGAGGAGAAGATGGCGGCACTGTGGAAGAACCTGGCCGAGGATCAGACATGGTTGAGCTTCGGGTTGGAGAGGTTGGATACGGGGAGGGTGGAGGAGATCAAGAGGGCGTGGGTCAAAGAAATCGAAGCATGTAGGAATGAGGAGGGCGTTGTGGCAACGGAGATGAAGCAGTATATTGCTGTTGCTGTTTTGAAGGAGTAGCGGATATCTTTTTCATTTAACATGGCATATGCGGAGAGAGATATGACTCGTTTATTATGCAAGACCCATCTTCTTATTCTTCTGTGCTGTCCCTCCAGCATTTCCATCCAACTCCACAGCAAGGTTCTGGTTTGGTGGCATCTCAACCCTGTGTTCTGTGGCGTATAGTTCAGTTCCGTATTGCACAGGCAGCTCCTTCTGATCAGTGACCATAACGAGGTTGGAATTGCCCACTATAGTCTGGTCTCTTCTAGCGAACGAGTTCTCTGCTTGTAGCTCTTGCAGTTTATGACCGAACTCGCGCTGTTGGCGGCGGTGTTTTAGAAAGAGCCACAGAATGATTCCCAGTGCGATGGGAACAAGGATCACAGGTACGACGATCGCTGCGATTGGCTTGCTGGGTTTGGTCGATGTATCTGCAGGTGATGATACAGAAGGTGCCGAAGGCGTCAAAGTGACGAAGACAGTCGTAGGTGCCTGTGTAACCTGAGAATTGGAATCTTGTTGGACTACAGGTGGTTCAGCATTTTAGTATAAAAGCCTGCATGGATATACTCACATCGCGTCAACTCGGTACTCTTCGAGCAGTAGCTATCGAACGCTTCCAAAGCACTGTTGACATCTCTAACAACAGCCCCTGTAGTTGTGGGTGCAGGAGTGACTGTAGCTCGCGCTCTGACGCGATGAGCTGTTGTTTTCACGGCAGCATGTCTTGCAGTCAATACTGCCTCGGTCGCTGCACTGCTACACTGGTCTTTAACGGCGGTGGAGATGATCGATGCGAATTCACTGCTTGAGTCGATGCAAAAGCATGCGAACGATGTCAACTGAGTGTCGTCTCCACACCCAGATGCTTGTGCGCGTACAATCGCACTGACACGATCTTGTGCGCATGATGCGAGCTTCGTGTAGATAGGTACTTGGTCGATATAGATGTGGGTTTTCACAGCAGCCTCTGCACGGTGCAGACCGCCGATCAGGCAAGCAAAAAGGATGACGAGCTGCATCGAAATGGCATCGAGACTAAACAATCGTGAAGCATTGATGTTGGGGGTGAAGGTGGAATGGGAAAGTTCATGTGAGAAAGGGGAGATGTTCCACGTCGTATGCCCATAGCTTTACCTCCAAATGGCCCCAATCTCGAAACACCTCCTATCGAAGGTTAATACCATGGCGGCGAATGCAGCAAATCAGCACCGCAGTGGTCTAATGCGGACCGTCTAACTAGCGCCGTAGATCCTGCCGTGCGACCTAATGGGGTGATAATGATACGGGGACCCCACAGTGGCACTCGGACACAGTCCGCATTCGTTGCACCCACGTGGGTTTCGGACCAGATACCGTAGTTTTATTTTATTACCGGTCGAGGCAAGAGAGAAGCGATCTAATCAGAAGACGGTATCGAACCTGAAACTGGGTCTAAACGGGATCCCAGCGAATGGTTGCTCGACCGGTAATTGCAAAAATGTAGACTTTCTCCGGACTCACACGCAGGGATACCTACCTTAGCTTGTAACTCGTGTTCCATTTTGTGATACGCTGGCGAGCGTATACTAAGTCCCATCTAGCATTGGCCGGCAATCCAACCTGCAGGTTGGCATTGTTGTGCAACTCCTCCAACTCATCCTTTTCGGTGGAGAATTCGGTTTGTAGGTCTTGAAACCGGTCCGTAACCTAGGTAGCGCGTAGTCTCGTCGTTCGCAGGCACGCTTGGGAGTTCCAAGATTATGCCCGCCTTGGGGTCCAACAATACTGCTAGCGAACGAATCAGCGTATGTACCGTAGCCAGCGGTCCCTGGTGGATGGCGTACGTAATCGATGAGTGAGGGGCCATAACGCTGCCAGGGTAGCAGGGATAGCAGCAGCAGCGTGGTGGCCAGGCCCAAGGCCTGGTCTCTTATCATTCCGCGCATGATCGTATGCGGGAAAAATGAAGTGCTCTGAGCAGGGACACGGCGCTTCCGCCCCATTGCTTGCTGCTGATTGGGTAAAAATGGTGGTCGTAATGTGAAGGTCCAATCTCGTTTGTCTAGAAAGAGGATAGAAGTCCCTGATTTTGCCTTTCAAGGCTTGTAGAAAGAGGCCAATATTTCGGAAGCGTTATCACGCAGGCACGATCTCGAGGGGAGGTTTGAAAAGTCAAGAAACGGGTTGAAACCTGCTTTTGAACTCTCTGCGCCGTTCGTTCGGAATATCATGAGGACAAGATTTTTCGTTCTAGAGCGATGGACTTGGACATCTATGATTGCCATGCTGAAGACACTACGCATGATGTGCCTTGGTCCTGGCGAATCGCAAGTCGGATATCAGCACATCTTGAGAACCCTGACAAGTGATAGTTGCATATGAAACGGCCTGGGTTGACTCCGAATGGCGTAGTCCTCCGATGCGATACCTAAATCGGTGTGCGTGATTGTGGCAGTAATACAGGTAGGTTGGAGGTCGGATGACCCGGGCGATGTGATATTGATACCACAATCAACGTGGACGTGTAGATTCCTAGCAAGAATGCTACGGCCCTTAAGCGGGCGAGAATGCGCCCTTCCCACTTCCCACACCTCTATTCCATACAACAAACGCGATGAGGCAATGCCCTGCAGGGTGGACTGTGCGGACGGCGAAAGCGGGGAATTGGAAGATGCCGACGCTGAGGTTGGAGTACCTACGGGTGCGGTACCTAGAGCACGGAACACCAGCCCTGGACTGAGTATAACCAGCGTAGATAAGGTTCAGAAGTAGTTGCGTGAGAGCAAAGCTCTTATTGTAGTCAAAAAAGATAAATATGCCATGGCTTCTACAATGCACCTAGCAGGAGAAGTTATTAGGATGACGGTAGCGTACTTGACGTCCCCAGGTACCTACCTCCCGTACACCCCCATCCTAAGATCCAAACTTACCGTGTGTGCATGCAGAAGTAATCTACATCGCATAAGCACATTAGCGCGAGTTCAAGCACGCTGTATGAGGCATAGCGACCAGCCGAAAGAGAATGGCTGTTCTCCCAACAGCTAACATGTTCAAATCTTGCTAAAAAGGGGGTTGGCTCGCACGAATGATGGACTAAATCCGGCACTGGCAGCTTGGTCGCAACCTCCCCAAATAATACGGTTGGTCCTTTGCGGAACTGGAGACGACTGGGTGGGTAGGGCTTACCTGCGAGATGCGAGCTGCGAGCCGGAAGATTAGACTCACCTTTTGCGCCAGTGTTACCTTTTCTTCCACGTGCATCCTCGAACAGACCCTGCGGTTACTTTTTCTCTCTTTAGACCAGAGGTCCATTTAAGTGCAACACCATATTGTAGCGTCACATGCGTACCGCTCTAGACGGCGCGTCTTAATTACGTATTGCGTGTATGTACAGGTGTCGTCAATGCTATGCCTCCTCTATCCAAGCATGCCGAATATGCGAGCCGCTCAAAACAGCGCCTCGTTTCCAAACCTCTCTTTGTACATCCCCAGCGCCATGATGGGGAAGATGAACTTGTAGTTCGGATACGAAATCATGCTGCCCCCAACCGTTAGCGCTCCATCCCCAAAGACTCGCCGGAACACATGAGGGGGACGAAAGACTTACCAAGACTTGTTAAACACTCCCTCAATCGCCTCCTGCAGCCACTCGCCGTTCCTCTGCTGCCGCCTCACCACCATTTCCAGCGCCTTGCGCAGCGGCTCCTTGTCCGGAAACTCCGCATGGCACATGGCGATGACGACCCACGCCGTCTGCACGACCTGCGACTGCGCATGGTTGCACCAGACGCCCGTCTCGCAGCTCCGATACGTCTCGCCCCACCCGCCATCCTCCATCTGCCGGTCGAGGAAGAACTGGCACCCACGCCGCACGCGCTCGGAATTGGCATACGTCTCGCCGCCGCACGCCAGAGACTCCATCGCGAACATGGCCGCGTACGTGAAGCAGATGCCCCACGCGCCGTACCAGCTGCCGTCGTCGTGCTGCGCCGCGCGGATGTAGTTGATAGCGCGGGCCTTGAACGCCGCGATCTCGTCGGCCCGGTAGGAAGCGTCGTATTTCTGGAACATGTGCAGCGCGGTGATAACGGCGGTCGTGCACTCGTTGTAGTCGTACTCGATCATGATGCGGCCGAAGACCTCGGCCGCGTTGAGCCACTCGAGGTACTCGGAGCCGCGGGTGGGTTCGTAGGAGGCGCAGCCACCGCTCTTGTTCTGCATGGTGAGGAGGATGTCGATGGCAGCGCGGAGGCGATCGTCGGGTATTGCGGATTTGAATTCTGGTAGAGTTTGGAGGATCAGGACTGCTTTGAGGCCCTCCGAGGTGCAGTCCGAGACTGTGTAGCCTTGTCGGCGGTTCGAGAAGCCCCATGCGCCTTTCCGCGACTGCCGGTAGGTTTGATGCAGGTCGCCGCATTCTTCGAGGCATTGCTGATCCTCGAGGAACCCTAGAGCGCGGTGAAGCATGTCGTGATATTGAGGGTCTTGTACGAGGCCACAGTGCTTGACGGCCTGAACCGTGAACGCTGTGTCCCAATTTTGCACGCCATTCGTGCCATTCATGAGCATACCCTCATCCTTCATCCATAGAAATTCCGGCAGAGTCTCCAAATGTCTTCGGAATGGCACTGATTCCGGCCCATACCGTATGTACGACACGAGGGTGTTTAACGGCCCGTTGACCGGACCCAAATTGGCAAAGTCGGAGTTGGCGTCCTCGCGTTGTATGATCCACCATACATGTTCTTCTGCCATTTTCTTCAGCGAGGCGGGCCGTAGGTAGGGGAACCAGATGTACACCAGGAACCAGAAGATGATACGCAAGGCGAGGGACTTGGGGTGGTAGTTGTCCGTGGGTGAGATGTCGTTGCGGTGGTGGATGAAGGTGATGGACTCGTAAGGCTGAACAAGAATTTCGGATCGGATTGATTTCGTAAGATCGTTAAGGGGGTATGACCACCGCTGGGAGTAGATGTATCCCATGGGGAGGAAGACGGTTCGCATGTGCACCCACCACTTCCTTGGGTGGACAGGCACCCAATTGGGGAGCAACCTGCTTCTATCAGCTTTCCTGCTGCTGCATAGTTCAAGGAGTGTTGGATAACATACCACAGCTCAGGCGGTACCGGATTGACTACATCCCAATCCAGCACCCCCAGCGCCGCCAGCCAGAACTTCGCCCAATGCGGCGCCTTCAGCGCTCCGCCCAGCTTCCAAAGCGTAGCCCTAGCCTTTTGCATCCGCATGTCCTCCGCGTCCACGCCTAATAACCTCAACGCGACGTAGTTCATCGCTGTGCCGAACACGCTGCTCTCGCCCTCGATGTGCAATCCCCACCCGCCGTCCTCAGGATTCGCCCTCGCAAAGAGATATCTCTTCATCTCTGCCTTGTGATGCCATGGTATCGGCGTCTCGGTAACATACCAAGTGACTATGAGCCCGGGGAGGAGGAACATGGGACCGCCGTATTCGCACGCCCAGTTGCCAACCGGCTGCTGCAGCTCTTTGTAATACGCGAGGCCATTGTGTATAGCCTGGAGTGGGGTCTTTGCGGGCGGAAGGTCAGGAAGTTCCTATGTCAACGCAGACATCAGTACCACGCCTCAATTGTGCAGGCGATGTGCAGGTAGACGGTGGGGCGTACCGTGTCCATGCCCAGATACCACTTGTCCGCCGTGCTCTGCGGCCACGCCTTGACTTCCTCGTCGCTCTCCAGGTATTGCCATGTCTGAGTGCCGCGGTCATTTTTCATGCGCCACCTCGTGTAGTCCGTCCTCTCGACTTCTCCCCCCGACTGCACTGCACTTTTTATCGCCCCATTACTTTTCGCATGCCCGTTGGCCTGCCTCATGATATCCCAACTGCTATCGCGGAGGATCGATTGGCTGTCTACTGTCGCGTCACGGCCCAGAGCGAGCGTTGTTTAGGAGTTGTAATTTTATTTTGCCCGGAAAGTTGCTGGTTCAACTTTGCCAAGGAGTCCGAAAAGAGGTTCCGAGAAGAGGTTCCGAAGGGTGCCCATAGCTTCGGTCACCTTGCGTGCCGAGGCGTCCGAGGGCTCCACATGCGATCGACGACGGTGGCGACTCTCGTATGGATCGTATACAGCAATGTGGAGAACTCGTGCGCGTGGGCCCTCGTTGGCGACGTCGCGTCAGGGGAAATCACAAAATTTGGCCGCAATGTGATTTGATATGTTCGATAAGTCTATATCTGAGGTGTCGCTCCGACCTGCAATTACGTATATACATGCAGTGAGCGACATCCCGTGCAAAAGTCCAACTGATTAAAGAAATACCATGCCAGCAGCGCAATCCAGCGATGCCTGCGAGTCAAACGAGAGTACTCTGAGGAATATGTCAGACGCCGTGCCATATGTTCATCCATCATCCAACACTCCCCCTCACTATATCCCCAGTCCTGCATTACCGATGGGTATCACTATTTTTGGCAAACTAAAGTCTAGTCGCTCAAGTCGGGATTAGCAATAAAAAGCCTTGTGCCGCTCATGGTCGTGGTGCGTTCGTCCACACTGCCTCTCCGATGGAGGTCGGAAGTGTTCTTTTCCGGGTCTGCTTTGGGAAGCCCTTGTGGCATCTGGCCAACGCTGCCGAAATTCCTTTCTTCGCTGCTCCCACTGCCTCCGCTCAGCCCTGTCTTGGTATGCTCGAAGTAGTCGTTCTGGGCGTAGTTGGGCACGGGCGTCTCCTCCTCGGGAAGGTCTGCCATCTCGCCGGGCGACGAGTTCTGTCCGTTTGGCGGGGTCGAGTTTGACGAGATGCGCCCGCTGGCGTAGCCGACGCGGCGACCAGAGCCGAGAGAGCTGCGGCCGGAGCCGGTGCGGTGGTGGTAGGGCGCCGCGCCCGGTCCTATCGAGTTGTTGTCCTCGCTATCACCCTCATCGACTTCGGATGCACTCAAGCGCATGGGGACGCCAGACCCAGTCGTAGCGATGGGCGCGTACAGCGAGGCCTTGGGTACGCCGTGGTGACGGACCTTGGAGCGCACTCCAGCGGCGACGCCTGAGCTGCCCGAGGCGTTGCGGAGGGGCGCGTAGTGACCCCCACCAGCGACCTCCATGACGGCGCGCATCTGCGTCTGATGTCAGCGTGGCTCCATGAATACAGCGCGGCTCTGGATCCAATGCAACCTACTTTTGCCTGACGCTGCTGGGCAACTACGCGCGGGTCGTCATACTGCGCTCGGTCGCACCAGACGGTGGCTTTTTGTTTGCGCATCAGAGCCACATAGCTGGACGGTGAGTTGCCAGAGCGTGTCGACGAGGAGCGGCGGAGGGCGCCGCTATTTGTGCGGCCGGGCGTGCCGGTCGTGGAAGAGGTCGACGAGGTGGGTGTCCGGCGGAGGCCTCCCGAGTACATCTGCTGCGGGTACTGCTGCGAGTTCATGGTGGTGGCGGTGGCGGTGGTCGGCGATGGAGCCACAGGAAAGACGCCCGAGGACGTGGTGCGCGTGCGCGAGTGTCCTGATTGTGCGTCGAAAGGGGGAGCTGGTGGCCGCACCGAGATGCCAGGATATGCGATGGGTTTACGCCGGGTAGGCAGAGGTTGTGCGAAGGGGGCGGTTGCAGCCATAGCTCTGGCGGCTCAGGCTCAGGCTCAGGCTGCTTGTCACTCGCTTGCTGGACTAGCTAACGTGCCGCCTGTGAAACGACGATCGGGGCCTGACGTCAAGAAGACGGATGTTTCTTCAAACGAGCCGAACGGAAAACAATAGGTAGATAGGTACTGCTGGCCGCGCAGTGAAGCGGGCTCGCCGGGAAGAAGAAGAAGGATGATATACCAACGCAGGGTGCGAAGTCAGGTGCCAAGACTACCGCCGCCGCCGCATGCAGGAGTGAGACGTTCCCACGAGCCGTTTTCGGGAATTGCGAGTGGCGTGACGAGGACAAGGACGAGGGCGAGGATCCGTGATGCTGAGGAAGCGTCCAACAGATATGCTGGCTTGAAGTTGAAGGGCAGAGTTCTCTGTTTTCTTTTGCTGAGATTCTGCAGGCGGGGCGGACCTGAGCCTCAGGAAACGGCGGCGCCTTCACCTTTTGAGGGCGACTAGCTGGACATTCATCAGCCAGCGAACCTAGTTGACAAGACAACCGGCCTCCCGTACGCGAGGACGTGGGCGCGGCTGCGAACTCGTCGACGTGCTCACAATCGGGGCCTCTCAACCCGAGATCCGCTAACGCACCTGCTAACCAAGCCCAGTGTGGCCATCACAAGCGACGGGAACGCAGAGAAGGTGTTTGTTGGGTGGCCGTGTGCATGTACGGGTACAAGGATGGCAAGGATGCGACCAAGAGTGCCCGATTGAGCACTCAGCAGAGCACTTTCACAGCGCGAGCGACGGGGACAGCGGCACAAAGGGCACTCAACAAGAGCCAGCGGGAGGATTGCTAGATTACCCAGACTACCTTGTGCGCCTTCGACCATGGCGAAACCATCAACTAACCACCAACTAACCATCAACTAACCATCGCAAAACCATCAACTAACCACCAACTAACCATCAACTAACCATCGCAAAACCATCAACTAACCACCAACTAACCATCAACTAACCATCGCAAAACCATCAACTAGGCACCGCCGCTAGCAAAAGCACACTCTCCTCCATGACGACATTGCCATGTCCTGTGTCGTTCGCGCGCGGTTTCAGACAAGCCCTCAACCTGACCTATCCCTGCCAATATCGTGCGATATCGCCCTCGCAACTTGCATCTCTTCGAACGTCCAAAACCTGAATGGCCCGCCGCGAGGCCAGGACAGCGCGGAGACTCTCCCGACAGCACCTGCATCGCCAGCGGGGATACGGCCTTGGACATGCCCTGGTCGGACGAGAGCACCGGACGTGAGCACCCAAGTGAATCATCGTTGGCGTATCATGTGCGTTGAACGAGCGACGTGGGAAAGCGGCCCGCCCTATCACGCCTTCGCCATGCACCAGGAGTCTCGGGCCCATGCAACGTCCATCAGATCACAGTGACCTTGCGACCTACCTTTGGCGTACCTCGCCCCGAACCAGCGCGCCCGATCGACGACTTGGTGTTGCGACGTTGCTTGCGAGTACAACACCCTGGCTATACAAGATCCACCCCTCATACGACTTTGCACTGTGATGCGGACCATTCGGATGCGGCGCAGCGTACAGCTCCCTGGGTATCTACATCCATACGAGCACTCTGCTTCCCCAACTTGCACTTGCGCTCCCGCCAGGCTGCTCTCCGCAGTTCGGAAAGCGAGCACCTACCTAGCATGTCGCTGCTGCATGTATCGCGCTGCATGTATCGCGCTGCATCTACGAGATGGGTTCCACCGGCTGTATGCACTCTTAGCATCTGTCGTGAGCATTTCAGGTCGATCGAGATGCGGTGTTGCGAGAACGCCACAGGGTCCCTCCTCCCGCTTGTGCGCTCAACACGGAAGCTGTGCGCTGATCGTTGCCTGCTCTGTCCATCTGTGCGAACCTGCTGTTTCCCCGCCGACCCCACGCTACCAGATGACTACCCGTAGTCCCTCTGTCAGCAGTCCGTTGGCGAATGCTCTTCAGCCGGACCAGGAGCCGTAGAGTGGTCCGACTTGTACTTGAAAGCTGGAGCAAGGTTGCGCGCTTGTTCGACCTTTTCCGCGCACTGTCTGGACTTTGCGGAGAGCAGGCGGATACCATATGCAGACTAGCACAGCTCAGAGCAAGCACAGTGCCCCTCTCCAGATCTCCAACATCTGGTAGGACGCGTGGTCCGTCAGTACTTGTTGACGTATGCTGTCGAGTAGTACGCGGTTATGCGAACACAGGAATGCAGGGTCCCATTCCAAATCTCAGATCAGGTTACACCAGCAGTGCAGTGGAGAGCCGATATCTCGCCCCGCGCACATGTCGTATCACCCTTGAGAGATCGTGCATCTAGGTTGGGCCACTGGTGAATGGTCTTCACTACCTAGGACGACCGGTCCGTGTTGGGACACGCGTGCCACCAAGTCGTACATGCGAGAGGCCTAAGCAAGCGCTTGAAGGTCGTTGAAATTTCGATTGAGTGCAGAGCAAGGCTGATAGTCTACTAGCCTCGTAGATCGTTCCAGGTCCTCCACTAAAATCGCCTAGTAGATACCAGGAATCAGACGGTACTTGGTCTGCTTCTTGAACTTGTCCCAGTCCTCTCCATATCTCTTCTCGCAATATCTGAAGCTAGTGTTAGTGTAATTGGAAAGATCCAGTTGGACCTCACTCACTCGTTGAGGATGGGCACACCGCGCCTGGCGAAGTCGGCGAAGAAGAACGTTCCAACGATAGCGCCCATGATCCAGCCTCCGCCAGTCAAAGCGTACGCGCCTCTCCAGATGGTGTAACCTCCGTAGTTGATATGCCTTGCAAAGCTCCACAAACCTCCGGTATATGGCTTGCCCTTGTTTTTAGGATCCATCTTGAACCGCTTCCTCTGTACTTCAGAGATGAACTCTGTGAGAAGACCTGTTACGTATAGCGCGCCACCCACCAGGAGCGCCGGCTGGGGGAAATCAGATTTGAGCGATGGAGAAGTCGCACGGATGAGGAAGGCGTAGGAGTTGATGCTGTTGAACACAGTGTTGAAAATGGAGATCGCAATAGCGTTGCTGACGTTCATGGGTTCTCCCGACACAGCAACTGCCCATATGTCCTGCTTCACGGCGCTTCCCACGGCCATGCCCAGGAGTACAAGCCGATATGGCGATAGACCCAGTCCATCAAGGGCGCTTATGCCAGTGTTTGAAGGAATGCCCGGTGGCAGCGTGCGCAGCCCGATGTGGTGCAGAAGTCCTGTTCCTGCGCCATGCAATATAGAGTACTGGATGAATGGGTCGATCGCCCGCGCAAGCACAAATACGAGCTTCCCAACGGGCGTTGGTGTGTAGTCACCTCGGGAGATTAGGTCCTTCTTCTTACTTTCCTCTGATCGAGGGTCGTTCGCGCGGGCCTCGTCGTGCCCTTTGGTGTTGGGTATGAGGTTGCTCGGCATCGTAAGGACGTTTCGAGGGATACTGCCACCGAAAGACTCGGGTGGCTCGCGGTACAATTCTGGCGGACGATATGTGCGATGGAGGGTCAATAAGGTGCGAGCGTCACTGGTAGACGTTGCTTCCTCAAGGTGGCTCTCCGGTACGGTAGGGATCGTACGAGAAATGAAGCAGTAAAGAGATCTACCAATGTTGGAGAGTCGTGGGTGTGCGCTTGTCCTTATAGATACCAGAGAGATGGCACTTTACCATGTCCGCCCTAATACTCTCTTGAGAGCTCCTACGCTAGCGCATCCTCTCCATTGGAACGAGTCGCATCGAAACGCCGATGTCCGACTGTTGTCGCCCGACAGCATGACTAATGAATGTGGGAACTTGGGTCTTTTGAATGGTCGATAAGACTGTTGATTCTTGAGCATGTCGAAAGATTCGATTGTAACGAGTGGAGACTGACGATATAGGAAGCGGACCTAATAAGAGTCACTTAAGTAGGTACCGTGCCGTACCATACGGTAAGTAGTGTGGGTCGGTCTCCAAAGAACGAGCAGGGGCATTGAGACTGGACACGCCAGGACGGTAATGTGAAGTAGAACCTGGATTCATCGTGCGCAGGACTGTTGAATCCATTGAGGCAGCATTGGAGTGTTGTCGGGTGTCAAGACCCCGGGGCTACCTGCATCCGTCCCAGACGTGGGCGCCGCCCGATCCGGCATAGGCCAACACGTTCAAGAAGCGCGCGCTCAGCTGATGTCGTGCATTAGTGCCCCACGTGACTTCTTCTTTTGTCGCACACTAAACGGGCAGCCTTCCACTTGTACTCGAATGTACACCGATACCCTTCATCCAATTGCCAGCGTCTATCTACAACTCCAGGCACAGGCATCAGTACAGGCGGCATCTTAAGGGAGTGAGGGTACGTGGCAACAAGGCGCGATCAGCGAACGCGTCTTTTCACTCGACTCGCGGGATCGGTGTTCCCAGCGGACTGTGCACCCGCACCACTTGGATAATCTCGGAGTTTCAATCATGTCCACCTAATGCCAATCTACTCATATTTTTATTCACATCCGTATAATCTATCCTGATACGCCCACCTTGTAATCCCATGGTTCTTGCATTCGGCGACGTGTGCTGCCTTCTGGAAGGAGCAGAGAAGGTTGCAAGTCGTCGCCCACGATATGCGCTGAATGAGGAAGAGATGCATATTCAGGATCATGTGAAGAGATGGTTCGAACAACATCGGGCAGACCTGGGCAAGTGTCCTGTAGCTGCAGAACGCGAAAGTTGTTGACGTAGTTCTGACTGCGATTAGATGATGTCGAGACTCCAGCGGCTGCTGTGCTTTCAGCTATCTTCCCCCATCGACGAAAGGATAGGGTTTATGGCCTGCAAACGCCGTCACTCTCCAAGAAGATCACGCAACTACTGAATCTGAATCACGGGCAAAGAGCTCTTTTCGATGGCTGGCCCACCGGTGCTCATGGTGATCTAGGACGATATACTGAATTAGCATTCAAACCATGGGATGGTAAGATGCCCCTGGCCGCAGCATATCAATCGCGTGCTTACAAGACATGACCTCCAGGCACATTCCCATCCAGGATCAAGCGTGCGATTCCGATGGAGAAGGTGGACAACCTGCTCACCCAGCTGGCGGCGAGATACCGGTTCTCTGACCCAGGTATCCGACAGCAGCGCGACTGGCATATGAGCACGGACACTGAACTGAAGTACATTTTCAGACGACTCGAGTCGTGGGAGGCGAAGTGGCTTGTTAGATTGCTTCTGCGAGAGTATCCCACGATTTCTCTTGACGAAACGCATGTATTCCGGCAGTACCATTTCCTCTTGCCTGATCTTTTGAAGTTTCAGAATGAGTTTAACGCTGCCTTTCGATTGCTGCGGGGGGAATTGAGTTGCTATCCGCCACATCCAGAGCCATCTGCGGAGGGGAATATGCGATTGGAGGCTGCGCGGCTTCTCAAAGTAGCTGTTGGTGTCAAGGTTGCGCGTCCGCCTTTCTACAAGGCCTGGTCGTTCAACCACTGTTACCAACTTGTTGGGAAGCAGGCCTGGGCCGCCGAGGTGAAGTACGATGGAGAATACTGTAAGTGTACCATTTTCAACAGTCTGCCTGCCAGCTCATCGCCTACAGGTGAAATCCACGTCAATTTAGAGGCCTCAGAAAACGACATTCAGATCTTTTCAAAGAATGGTAAAGACGCTACGAAAGACCGAGAGGCTCTCCACAATACTATCCGCAATGCCTTACGGATAGGAGAACCTAACTGCAATTTTCAACGAAATTGCATTGTGTTAGCGGAAATGGTACTCTACAGCGACAAAGAACAAAAGATTCTGTCATTCGCAAAGATTCGGAAGCACATTAAACGATCAGGATCGTTTCTCGGAACCCTTCAAGACTCGCTTCCCCACGCGTGGGAACATCTCATGCTCGTCTTCTTCGACGTGCTTGCGATGGACGATGAACCCATCATGCGTCAATGTCTTCAGAAACGACGCCAACTTTTGCGCACACTCGTCAGGATTATTCCGGGTCGCTCTCTACGTTCCCAGTGGACTCTCTTGGATTTCAAGAGTGAACACGGAACCACCGATCTCAAGCAGGCCTTTGCGCGTTCCCTCGTCGAAAAACAAGAAGGGCTGATACTGAAGCCCTTGGGTACACCGTATTTTCCACTTCCCTCAGCGGAAGGCGTGTATCAGCCAGGATACCTCATCAAGCTCAAGAGGGACTATCTGGGCGACATGGGAGGTCAACGTGACTTGGGCGATTTTGCTATTATTGGGGCTTGTTTCAACCCTCAGAGCGCCCCCAAGACAGATGTAAAGCCTCTTCATTGGACTCATTTCCACATCGGATGCGTCACGAACAAATTAGACATACAGCGCTCCAGGGCGAGACCCAGGTTCCAAGTAGTAGGCTGTCTCAGTCTTGACAAGCAGATACCGAAGAGCGACCTGAAGTACCTCAACCGGTTCGGCCGACTCCAACAGATTGAACTAGGGTCCAGCCGATCGATAGATGCGTAAGTCAACATCGACGGAGCCCCAACACCACACTGGCTCATTATATCTCTTTAGGTTCGACATCCAGCATGGCAAAGGTTTCGAGCATCGCATGACAGTAGCCTTCAAGAGCCCTTTCGTAGCCGAGATCCTTGGGAGTGGCTTCGAAAAGGCCCAGAACGAGACCTTTGAGATGCTCCGTCATCCACGAATAAAGAAGATACACCACGACCGGACTTGGGAGGACGCGGTATCGATGGATGACTTACACCGCATGGCAGAGGAGAAGTGGGATGTTCCAGATGCCGAGGAGTTGAACGGGCACGCAAAAGACGTCGCTCTACTCGTGAGCAAGTACCATGTGGAGAAACACGGCCCACAGAGCACTGCTTCCGAAGGCGAGACAACCCAAGAATCGAACCAGCGCAGCGACGTCTCCACGGCCCGGACGTCGGGATCCCCGTCCAAGGACGCCGTCGTTCGAGAATCTCAGCACGCCTCCTCACACGCATGCACTGCGATCGGATCATCGAAATGCTCGGGAAGCACGCAGGGAAACGGAATACGCGCCTCGCGGGAGCTACGCAGCATACTCGTGCGCGAAGATACCTCGGAGCGTCTCCGGAGACAAGAAACCCATGCCGTAGACCATGCACCGCCCACTTCCTCCGGGGTGTCCACAACGTCGAAGCGCAGCTTCGACAGCACCATGGCCATCAGCCCGCCGCCGAACAAGCGGAAGAGGACCCTAACTCCGCTGGCGGATGCCCGTGGGAACAGGACTCTTGGCTCGTTCGATTACGATTCTCAGACGAAGGTGATCCACATTTTTGCGGAGGAGGGCCTGGAGGTACAGGTTCACGCCAGGCCGTGCACAGAAGAGTAGGTGGGCAAGCAGTGGTATCCAACAATGCAGAACGCGTCTCACACATACCTCCCTACCCCTGCCATCTTCTCCCCTTCCTCCTTCTGAACCGCACCGATGCTTCCATCTATACTCCCGACGCCGTACCACACGACCCCACGACCACTCTCTTAAAACCGGTGTAAACAATTTCCATAGATCGATGCGAGACGTACGCAAGCCCACCCCGTCCCTCACGCAAACTCGTCCGCCCCACCCTCCCACTCCCGGAAAAACCCCACGGGGAACAACTCCGCCATCCTCCGATACCCCTCGGGGCTAGGATGCAAGTAGTCTCCGCTATCGTACCTACGGGCGAGCCGACTCGGGATCTCTGGATCGGCAAGCATGACATCAAAGTCGACGACAGCGTCGAACGTCGCGCTCTCCCGGATGAAAGCATTCACCCTGCGACGGGTCCTCTCGCGGTGGGCGTTGCTGTACGGCTGGGCGGAAAAGTTGGCCGGAGCGCCAAAGGGCGTGATGGTCGCGGCGAGAACGGGGATGCCAAAGGCATGCAGGCGGGCGACCATCTGTCGGTAGGCGCACGTCAGCGCGTCGTACACGGCGTCCTGCGCCGCGGGCGTGGCGTCCGCGGTGCCCATGTCGTTGACGCCTTCGAACACCATGGCGTAGCGGACGCCCGGGTGGCTCAGGACGTCTCTGTCTACTCTGCCCAGCGCGTTCGGCCCCAGCCCGTCCGCCAGCACGCGGTTCCCGCCGGCCGCCATGTTCGCGATGCCGATCTTGGCCGTCCACGGGTCCTTCTGCAGCCGCGCGAGCAGCAGGTCCGGCCACCTGTTGTTCCTGTCCGTTGTGCTGCCGCGGCCGTCGGTGATGGAGTCTCCGATTATGGCGAGGGTGCCGGTGGAGGGCGGGGTCCAGGCCTCCACTGCGGAGACGAAGTACCAGTGCGCCGCAGATTGCGTGGTCGCATCCGAGATGGCCAGGGCGGGTGCAGAGACAGCGTCGCCGAACTGCCAGAAGCTCGTCGTGCGGCTGCCGGGGTGCGAGGTGATGCTGTTCGTCGTCTGGCCCGTAGCAAGGTAGATGGAGACGGTGAGCATGGTTTGGGGTTTGATCTTAAAGTTCACCGGGTCCGAGACGGCGAGTGCACCGTTGGGTATCGAAATCGAGGGTTTGCCCGAGAAGGTCACTTTCTGTAGGGTGGAGGGTACGATTTGGTGGACGCCTGCGCTACCGTTCACGGGCAGGGCGATGGTGACGGCGGTGATGGGCAGGTTGGTCACGCCGAACGCGTTCGAGATCTTGAGGCGGATTTGCGAGGCGCCGACGGTGGTGTGGAGAGTTTGGCGGAGGGTGGAGTTGACGAAGACGGCACCGGTTTGGTTCTGGGGAGGTTAGTGAGGGCGTGCTGAAGGCATGGGGTGGCGTACGAATGGAGCTGGCGGGAGATTCGCTGGCTCCGTGAGCTGCGGCATGGACGCCCACGTATCAACCCAGTGCCCATTTGGAGGGTTTGGTCGAACAGCGCGTTTTGCATGCTTTCCGCCAGAGTGATCGTTGCTGTGCGTTGATACCGCCGGGAGCAAAGCCCCGACCAAAGCGACGACGACCCGAAGAGCGTGCATCTTGACCGAACTCACTACCGCTTGAGAGTCCGCAGAAGAGAAATCTACACATGCTGGGAGCGCGACATTTATTACTTTCCGGCGCGACGGTAAAAGTCATGGCGAGGTAGCGGAGTATCGACAGGGCTAACGAAGTCATGGGCATCTTATGAGGGAGGAGCCAATCCCAGGACGGTTCCTGACGGGCGCGACATGCGGGGATCTGCTAGCATGCGGATAAATTGCGTCGTAGACATTGAACGCGCCGCAGACCCGGAACCTAGCCATTTAACCACGGGTCCAGCGTTGGACGCTGTGCTATCAGACGTTTGAAAAAGAAGTATAGCGGCAGCAGAGGCTTAGGGCCGACGCGAAATGCGAACAAATACTACCAATGGCCGTGTTAGTATACATGTATGCATACGAGCCGTTGCGCGGTGCCATGTAAAGAAAGCTTCTGGAGGAAGCATCACGAGCAAGAGCATCAAGTGGAAAAGTAACTCAAATTGATTGGTATCGTCGCATGGAACCGAACCTTCAAGCAGTTAGAAAGCATCCATGAAGTTAGTGTACAGTGCACACCTGCTCAACGCCGGGCCCGCTCGAATGATCCGATCCGTACACGTACTGCGCGAGGGAGCGGAAAGTGGATGCAGAGGAGTGATGCGAGGCCGAGTCGTTGCTCCAACCTTGGTGAGCAGAAGGCTTCGCAGCTCGGTGGACCTGCGCAAGCCTTCGGTCCTCCTGTCAACTGGCTCTACCTGCGAAGAGGAAGCCGCATCATGATTCGTGCAACATGTGTTCATCGTAAGTCTTGATCTCATCTCGTTTGGCGGCCTCAAAAGTCGTCGTCGTCGCTCTTCTTCTTGCGCCTGCTAGAGGCCTTTTTCTTCTTGCCGCCGTCCACGTCCATGGCGTCCTCGCTCTTCTCTGCGGCTGCGGGCGCATCGGCCACCTTGGCCACGATGTCGCTGAGGAAGTCGAACTGCGGGTCGTTGGCGATGGCTTGCTTGAGGTGGACGGCGCCGACGCGCTTGGAGTTGCGCGCCTTGGCCTCGGCGGCAGACTTGGTGACGAGGGAGACCATGAAGAGCTCGAGTGCTTTTGCTGCGGGGTGTTAATTTGCGCGCAATGCAAAGAATTTACATTCGGCAGCGAAGGTGCGGAGAAAGGAAGGAGCACTCACAAACAACAACAGGCGTGACCTGGGCGACCTTGCCGACGTCGTCGTCGGCCTGCATGATGCGCTTTATCCGCGCGACGGGAAAGTGCACGGTGATGTTGACGTCCGGGGACGCAGCGGGAGCGCCATTGTCCTCTCTCTTGAGGCCCTTGGCCGGCGGCGTGTCCATCTGGGCGACGGGCGCGTCGTGTTCAGGCAGGTAGTCTGCATCTTGCATGCTCTCCTCGTTGCGCACGCCCCGCGGCATGGGGATGGCGTCAGACAAAGGCTGGGCGTTGGAGTGGAGGGTCGGGCTGGAGAGGGGCGGCGAGCAGGGCAGCGAGATGGAGATGGAGCCGCGGTAGGCCTGGTGCTGCGGGTGGACGTTGTCGTCGTTGTCGTCGTTGTCGTCGTTGTTAGAGTAGCGGCTGGTCGAGAGGTCTGGCGATTGAGGCGCCCACATGTCCGACATTCGCATTCTTTAAAGGCAGGCGGCAGGCCTTGCGGGATGCCAGCAGGGGGGTTCACCGCGGCGTGATGATTGGGGCGAGAAGCGAGAAGCGAGAAGCGAGAAGCGAGGCACGGTGAGTGGATGACAGTACACAGTGCACACTGCACACTGCACACTGCACAGTAGCTACCTACAAGACTTCGTAGACCAGATGCTGCCTAGTCCAGCGCCCGCTGAGTCCTGGCACCCTGGCGTCCTGGAATCCTGCATGCGGGCTTTTTATATTATGATGTTTCTTCCTAGGCCTGACTCTTTTTGCAAGCCCAGTGCCCAGTCGCAGTGCCCGGTGCCCAGTCGTAGTGGTGCGTGCCCAGTGCCAAGGCCTCAGCTCCCCCTCGAAGAAACATCCACTGCACTGCACCGGCTTGCCTCGTAGACTACTCCACCGCGCTCGCACCCGCCCTACACCTCAACCAAGGTCGCCGGCGGGCCCGCGGAGCGTCGCAGGCTGGGTGATGATAAGAGCACTCCGAGACGCCCCCGCACACCTCTGAACCGGTGCTGCCCTCTGCCCGTCCTCTCGTACGCGTCGCCCTTCGATGACGAAGCCCGTCCGCCGCCAGGCTGTGCCGTGGTTCTGTCGCGATGGGCGCCCGAGCAGGACGCGCGCAGACGTCGCTGACGGTGAATTACTTGATCTAATCTGACAGCCTGCGCGCAAGGAACTTTCTTTCCTTGTTCGTCGTCTCGGTCGCGGCTTGGGGCGGCCATGTTGTCGAGAACACGATGCAGAAGAGGACGCGATGCAGAAGAAAACACGGCACGGAAGAGGACGCGATGCAGAAGAAAACACGGCACGGAAGAGGACGCGATGCAGAAGAAAACACGGCACGGAAGAGGACGCGATGCAGAAGAAAACACGGCACGGAAGAGGACGCGATGCAGAAGAAAACACGGCACGGAAGAGGACGCGATGCAGAAGAAAACACGATGCAGAAGAGGACGCGATGCAGAAAACACGGCACGGAAGAGCGCCCGAATGTCCGGAACGTCGCCATCAGTATCAGCCTGCGAGAGCCCTCCGCGGGTATAGTGCTCTCGGTCGCTAGAATAAATCCCCCAAATACAAATACATGCTGTACACCCTGACCAACTCAGGTATCCTTTACTATGCTGCCGTCCTGTTTCTTGCCCTCCCGCCCCGGTCCCTCTCTCAACCACGTCTCTGCGAATTCCGCCTTGGGATCCTCATCGACAAGGCCTCGAGACCGCCGCACGTCGAGCACCGCGTTGCGTACCCGCCTGGTGCATTCTTTACGCAGCGCCACCACCTCTTCCGAGTATTTGAGCGTGTCGTTGAGGACGCCGACCTCGAGCTTGCCGCTGCTCGCCTCTTCCCGCGCGTGTATCTGCTTCCAGCGCGCCCGCACGTCTCCAAACACCTTCTCGCCGTCCAAGACGTCGCCAAACGTGATGCTGATGTTCTTGCCCGCTCGCGGCAGGAAGCGCGGAAATGTGCGCTCCTCGCTCATCGCCTCCTGCGGGCCGTCAATCCACATGGCCACCACGTCCGGCATCGGATCGCTCTCCAGTATCAGTCGCGACACGCCCCACTTGAAGTAGCGCATCGTCTTGTCTGGGTGCTGATGTATCATGCCTTCGGGAAATATGTGAACCCAAGCATGGCGCCGCGTCAGGTAGGCCGACGGCGAAGGAAACGTGTCGGTGCCGTTCGTCGAAAAGGTGAGGTGACCGCCGCTGAACGGGTCGGAGACGTCTGGGCTGCGGAACTTTTTGGACGGCTTCTCCAGGTGGTCGCTTGCGTTGAGGAACGGCCCGCGGCAGAGCAGCCGTATCGCTTGCGTGATGGTGGGCTGGAAGAGGCCGCCGAAGTCTGAATGCGCGGTGCGATGCGTAGGAAGGACTTGGCCCAGCGTGAAGAAGGTCGAGAGGCCCCTACCCCGTCAGCATGTCGCAAAGGTCAGCGAGGACGTCCTCACTTGTTGGTGAAGCACAAGTCGTAGCTTCCCAAGCCCCAGCGCAGGTTGTCAGGGCTGAACATGTAAGACAGCGGCATGATACCCCATATCATCGGGTCGTCAAGGCTATGGAGATGACGTATGAGTTATGATTCCTCCCAACTTCACAGCGAACGTACGTACACAGAGACATGGTTCGATACTGCTCGTGTCAATCGTATTCTACAAGGTCTCTTCGTGATCGCATACCCGTAATCAGTCCTCGTCCCCGCCCCTCGACATCCTCGCGCGCCTCCAGCAGCTTCACGAACTTGTGCAGCCCGTGCGTCTCCGTCTTGCTCATGGCCAGAAAGCCGCGGCAGAGCAAGCCCACGGCGCCCATGACGAAGGCGGAGCCGGCTCTCCATGGCGCGCTTGGAGCAGCGGGCTGCTCTTCGGGGTCAGGTCGCATCGCAGGTGTGGTGAGAAGACAATGCGCAACAAAGCCATCAGCGAAACATGGCAATGTTTTTCTCGGAGCCGGCGACTAGCGCGCCCAACGTCTCACGTTTTCGCGCCACGTGTGGCTGGCGCGTCGGAGAGCCCCCCCGGACTTTTCCTAACGCGCAGTACCTACCTAGGTACTTGGCCCAAGACCGCAAGTATCAACCATTCACAACAAAAGTTCCATCGGGAGTCAAGGCAATCACACCTCCCCTTCTACCATCTGTCGCTACTTCCCCATCCCAGTCTCGGCCACACAGACGTGCACCTCCCTTCACTCCTCCCAACTCACCCCCATCTCCGCCACCATGCCGCCCCCAAAAACAATCTTCACCTCCCACGAGCGGAACAACATGAAAGCAACCTGGGGGTCTCAAGCCGCCCGCCTCTCCCGCGACTCCTTCCTCCCTTTCGGCAGCTGCCAGCTGTGTCTGCTCCCCGCCATCGACCCCGTCTGCTGCCCGTCAGGTGACCTCTTCTGTCGCGAGTGCGCCATGGCCAACCTCCTCGCGCAGCGCAAGGAGATCAAACGACTGGAGAAAGCCACGGAGCGTCGGAAAGAAGAAGAAGAGGACCAACGTGCACGCGAGGACGAGGAGGCGAGGCTGCGCGCGGTGGCGGAGTTTGAGGCTGTGCAGATGGGGTTGAAGGTCAAGCATGGAGCTGGGTCGAGGGTCGTGGGGCGGGCGGGCGGGAAGATCGTCGTGGAGAAGGAGGAGGACGAGGAGGACGAGGACGAGGGTGCTGCACGTGGGACGAAGAGGAAGTTTGAGATTGACGAGGAGGAGCTGAAGCGGATTGCCCTCGAGGAGCGCAGTCGCGCAAAGTGGGCGCTCGACGAGGAGAAGAAGGCGGCGAAGGGGCACCTCCCCAGCTTTTGGGTGCCGGGCGAGACGCCGGATCAGAACTACAGGAGCAAGGAGGTCGCCAAGCTGAGTCCGACGTGTCCGTCGGGCGATCCGGAGCATCCCCATGCGCTGTCGCTCAAGGCGCTGGTCCCGGCTAACTTCAACACGGAGAAGTCGCCGGAGACGGGGAAGTCGACCTTCACGTGTCCGAGTTGTCGCAAGGCGCTGTCCAACGCATCCAAGGCTGTGATTGCGATACCGTGCGGCCATGTGCTGTGCAAGCCTTGTGTGGACAAGTTTCTAAGACCGGAGCACAGGCATCATCGGGATGCGCACGACGATGGACCGGAACCGGAGACTGTGCACTGCTATGTCTGCGATGCAGACTTGACCAATGTGCCGGAGACGAAGGCGAAAGAGAAGGAAGGGAAGAAGAGCAGAAAGGATAAAGAGAAAGGATTAAAGCCAGGGCTTGTCGAGATAAGGAGCGAAGGCACGGGGTTTGCCGGCGGTGGAAAGGCCATGGTCAAGAGAGAGGGCGTGGCTTTCCAGGTTTGAGCGATGTGGTTTTGTCGTGCGTGCCGTGGTAGGATAGACAGGAGCAGGCATCAAAGAGAATGTACAACCTCATATGCAAGACTTTACACCATGGCAAGCAGCTGTCAGCTGGATACCATCATCGCAATTCGTCTAACCATCTACCAGCCTACCGAAATGCCACGCACCGAGTCCGACACGTCGTACTGGAACACGCTGAGATGGCCGCTGACCACGACTTCTTGCTGTTCTGCATTTGCCTGATCTTTTGCGGCGTCCTTGTACCACGGAAAGCCCCAGCTGCTAGGTTTCTGCATCTTCATGTACGGTGTTTCACCGCTTACGTTTTTCGTCGCAGGTCTCCTCACTGTCAACATACCTATCGAACAGGGCATTCGAAGGCTTGGAAAGCGAGCTGTCATGCTAAGCACTCGGACGCTGATGATGTGTTGAGAATATCTCACACCTTGTCTCCAGTCTGTCGGGGGCAGATTGTTGGATGCAAATGCGAGAACCGGCTGCCAGGCCTGCCCAGTGTCGACAGGTGAAGATAATACTGGAAAATGCTGTATATCAGTTGGGCTTATCGACAGCAACACCTTAGGTAAATTTTGTTGTTCGTCCCATTCAACACTGCAATGACGTTTCTGGCATATCACATATGCTTCTCAAGAACGGACATTTCACAAATCCAAGAGCGTAGACGCACACATAATCATTCGGGGACCCCCCCTCTACTCTCCCTAGCGAGCCATCCACTTGGGTCCCCGTAAACCTCCCGCACTGCATCATCCAGCCCAAGCTCACAGACCTAGGTGCGCCGCTAGCCCAGAACTTGAAAACAATTCCACATCATCCACGTACACCGAGCAAGTATCAAATTCCATTTCGCTAAAACGCCCACCGACCAGCATTCTCGCCGCGCCATCATGTGCCACCCTGAGATAACTCGGCCCCAATCGCATGCACATGAATTCACGTCCGCACACCATCCAATCCCAACGCCCCGGGTTGCTACTTCTCCTCCTCGTCCATCTTGAACATCATCCTCGAATTCGGCGTCGTCGGACTATCCGCCGGCGTAGTCATCTTCGAACTCAGGAGCTTATTCTTCTCCGGCGACTCGCTGAGCCTCGCGTCCAGAAACGGATTCGGCAGCGGCGTGTTGATGGTGAGGCGGCGGCGATTGCGGCTCGGAGGCCGGCCGACCGGGACGCTGAAGCCCGTTTTGGCGGGAGCAGCCGTGTTGGTGTTGGTTTTGTTCTGGAGCCAAACTGCCGGGGAGCTGGCTTTGGGCTTGGGGATGGGGATGGCGGGTGTGACGGGCGTAGGGTGGCCGCATTTGGGGGTGTCGCTGTCCTGCGGTGGGGAAGGGGGAAGGGGGATCGCGGAGGGAGTGATGGGGCTTGGGTCGCGCTTGGTGGGCGAGGCGGAGTTGTTGGCGGAGTTGGCAACTGGAGTGTTAGAAGAAGACATCGTTGGGGTAGGTTGCTGAAGACGTGCGAGATTGAGGTGTTGGGTTGTTGGTCGAGGTGGTTTGACTGCCTTGATTTGTGTTAACGTGGTGTCGACAATCCGAAAGATACAAATACCTGATATGCAGACTTTTTTAACGTATCGAGTGACCGAGCTTCGCGTTGTCTGCTTGCACGGTTGACGCAAGGGTGATTCGTTGCTGGTGGTTTGGAGTCGAGGGGACCTTATGCGAGTCTTCTGATTGCAAAACTTTGCGTGCTTGCGATAACTGAGATGAGAGAATTAGCACGTCGCAGGATCAGTTATTCAACGACTCGAAGCAAAGGATAGGTGGTTAAAAGTTTCAGTGGTTGAAGAGAAGCAAAACAAGATTGATCAAAAACGGAAGGATATCTAAAGTGCGCACGCCCCCAGGCACCAGCACGTCATTGGGGAGTGAAAACAAATACGAGCAAACGGAACACTGCAGTGTTGCCTATGGCGATAAGGCTTCAGCGCTGGAATGGCTCGAGGCGAAAAGTGTGGCATGCGTCACGTGTGACATTGTTCACTCTGGAGATCTGGTTAGATGTTCAGATCACGCAGGCGGTGTGACTGATACCATACCTGTGATGGTTAAGATATCTCAACACTCGACAGCAGCTCATAACAGTACCGAATGTGGAACTCGGCTTGTAATGAGAGCTCCTATGTGTCGCTAGACGAAAGAAAAAACGCGTAACAGACGCAAGTCGCATGTCCCATTGATTCCCACCAATAGTGCTCGCCACATTGCAGCGATGAGAACCCAATGTCAAATATATACCATGATATCCGTACACAGACGCCAATTCCGCCTCAGTATCCGCTATTTCCAGCGTGATCCAATGCTTGACAGGTAAACCAGTTCCATCTTCCCACAAGATCCTCCTACTCGTGTTTGCTCAAAGCTCATGTTGCCCTCGTTGGTAGAACGTACATGTTCCACCAGTCGCCTTTGTCAATCCCGTCATCGCTCTGCACATCCATGCCCAACCCACTGTTTCAAGGAGCAGCAATCGGAGGAGCCTGGAAAGCGTGCTTCTTCTCTTTCTCTGCGTTCTTCTCCGTAATTTTCTCCACCTCTCCAACAAGTCCGCCGCCCTCCATATCATCCGCCGCCTTCCGCACCACGGGCGCGAGCCGCAGCGGCGTAAACGGCAGCAAAAACTTGTGTCCATCCACCTCCTTCACCGCCACCTCATCCTTGGCTGCAGAAGCAACGCCAGCGCGGCTTCCACAACCACATTTCATAGCCGGCGAAGCTGCGTTGTCGGCGATGTAAGTGCAGGTGTGAGGGGCCTTGGGCTCCTGCTGTTCCTTCGGGCCTGGCGTGAGGCGCAGGAAGAGGCCCCAGCCGTTGTCGGAGAAGTCGAGATTGGGGCGCGTGGGACCGCCGAGGTCGTGGCCGGAAGTGGGCTGGCGAGCTGTGGAGGGAGAGATTGGGGCTGTTGCTGATGTCATGTTTGTTGTGTGGTTGGTGAGGTGTGTGGGTGTTGATTTGGATTTTGTGAGCCAGGTGGAAGGTGCTAGGTATCGTGCCGTGGGTTGCGCAGATGTGAGCGGGTGAGTGAGCGGCGTGGGCTTTATGGAGTCGCAAGGCGGAGGTGAGTGAAGGCGAGGTGGCACGTTGAATTAGGAGTAGGATTACATTTGCCCAACGGCGTGGCGTCTTGCCCATGGAGTAGGGCAGCACGTGGTTCTAGCATTGGGTAATGCTCGCTTCTGTCGTTTGAAAGGGCAGGAGCGTTCAAAGACGTCCGACAAGGAACCTGGTCACAGACGCCCACAATGGACGTCTGGGGGGAAAGGGGGAAATACTGAGCTGAAAAACATTGTGCAGCAGGCAAGTTGGAGATGGCCAATTGGCGCACGAGCAAGCACATTGATTGAAGCAAACCGAAAAGTGGACAGATGTAACAAATCGCATATCTAGGCTCGCACGCTCAGAAGATTGCTTGCCCTACTCATGAGCCGTCGACGCCCTTGAGATGCTCCTCGTGCAACTTCTTCTGCTTCTCCCATTCCTTCCGCAACTTCTTCCCCTTGCTCTTTGGCACATCGATGCCTTCCTTGTCCTTCGTCGGCACACCATCATCATCCCATGCACTGTACTCTTCCGTCTTGAACATGTCCTTGGGGCTGATCTTCGCCTGCTCCCCCAACCTGGCTTTCTTTTCTGCCTCTTCACGCTCGCGCTTCTGCTTAGCTTCAGCCTTCTGCTGTGCGATGGCTTCTTTCTGTTCACGTTCTGCTCGCAGCTCGGCATCCACAGGGCGCACCATCGCAGGTGCATTGGTTCTGTCTTCAAGGTACACGCCTGCGTTCCAAAGGTGTGTGTCCCGGAGCTCGTCGCACAACTCGAGGTAGGCTTTTGCCTCGGCCTTTTGCTGCGCGAGGAGGAGCAACTCTTCTTGGAATTTCGAGAGGAGCTCGGCCCAGGGAACGGCTGCAGCGTCTTGTTGCTTGCTCGGCTTGTCCTTTGAGACGAGTGAATTGACCGTCTCCAAGGACAGAGGTTCCTTCGCAATAGCACGTTGCCTGACTTCGTCTCTCAAGCGACTTGCGGCGTGGATCCACTCCTTGCCCTCCTCAGGTACAACTGCTCCCGTCCACCCAATATCGCCATCGTCTGGCGACGCCTTGTCCAGACCGAATATCCTTACCATTCTTGTAACGTACTGACCCAGCTGTCTGCTAACATCATCATTGACATCATCACTGAGTCTGTTCCAAGTTTCGATCAAGCTGCGGATCGCGCGAAGGGCCGTGGGTGTATCGAATGAGTCAGCCAATGCGTCGTGTACTTTCGACTTTGCCGTAGCCAAAGCCTCAAGGACCTGCGCGTCCTCGCTACCGGTTGACTTTGTGTTGGGGTGCATCTCGAGATCATTGATCCTTAGGAAGAAGTTGGTAATGTAGCTCTCAAATCCAGCCGCTGCTCTCTTCATGTCGTCTTCTATTTGGATTCCAGTGTGCCAACCTGGGCTCAGTCAGTCTGCGCGTCAAACGGCAGTAGTGAAAGTGCTTCGCTGGTTCAGCTAAGCTAAGGAAACACTCGTTCTTATGTCCTAAGTAGACACAGAGCAGGTATCCTCGTGCTTAGCAGAATCGCCCGGTATTCATTCTTACCTCCCATCAAGAATATAATTCTGAGGCTCCGTGGAGTATAATCGCCATTGGATAAGGCCTCTCTAATGGTGATGAAATTCCTGCCAGAAGACGATCCGTTAGCAGGGCTCTGCTATTATTGTGGACCGTTACTTTGACACCGTACTAGTCTGGAAACTAGGGTTGTTCTCACTTTAAGCTCTTCGCTTGATATTGTCAGCGTGATTTAGTAGGGAAGAAACAGATACGTCGTGTATATCTTAATCAAGCGAGAAAGACTGTAAATCTTTCCTTCTGCAAGAAGAGCATATCCACGTTGTACTGGGTAGTTTACTTACACATCTTCGAACCTGCGATGCTCAGATGTCCCATATGCAGGAAGTACTAAACAGGTCAGCAGCGATACATGATGTGCAAGACTTGATTGGGCCTACATTGATCCACTGTTTACCGGTTGACCAATAGGCTTCGCTCTGCGCAAGCTCGTTGTCGTGATGAGGGAAGCAGAGGTCAATCCCGCCGCTATGAATGTCAATCTGTTCGCCCAGCGTCTCTGAGGCCATCACGCTGCACTCTGTACTTGAAGTCAGCTGAATCACAGATAGCAGTTTGCTAAAGGAAATAACCTACCAATGTGCCAACCTGGCCTCCCCTGCATAAAGGAGGACTCCCAAGCTGGCTCGCCTACTCGACTGGCTTTCCAAAGCGCGAAGTCTCCCTCCGAGCGCTTGCCAGATTTAGTAGACAGAGAGCCCTCGCCGTCTGCAATTAAACTGCTGTCGTGTTTGTTCCACGGTTCGAGTCTTGCGTAATGATTGCCCTCGACCTTCTCGAACGCGGCGATGTCGAAGTAAACCCCGGTATCAGTCGCATAACCGAAGCCCTTTCGCACAATCTCTTCGGTGAACGAAACTACCTGCGGAACATATTCGGAGACTCTTGTTGTCACGTCCGGCGGGAGGACATTCAGAGCCTCCATATCTTCATCGAACAGAATTTCGTATTTCTTGGCAAGCGCACTGAATATTCCGTGGTCACTGCTAGAGATGGAGCTGCCATGCAAAGAGTCCAGATAAGGCATCAGCACATCGGCGGCGTCCTCGTGAAAGTTGGCGGCGTCCTCTTCTGAACCCTTTTTTGGTGCAAGCAATGCGGTGGCTGCCTTGGCGAGGACCTGGATGTGCATCTTGATCTTGGCTTCCTTATCGCCTGGGAGACCAGTTCCGTCAAGGGACTTCCCGGCAAGTACCGAGGCATACTTCACCGCGGACTCGGAATTGAAGTCTTCAGGTTTTAGTTCGGGAGCGAGCAGAGGCAGATTCTTTTCTGCGTAGGCATGAAACGCTTTTAAAGTGGTGGCGAGGGTATCGGCCGTGACCTGAGGATGCTGGGTTTTGAACTCGGACAAAAGGTGTTGCGACCTTGCGCGGAGAATAATCTGTTTTCTAGTCAATTGTTGGGGTTCAAAAGACCAGGCTGATTTGGGTCTTCAGGGTCTAACCTTATCGTCAATGTCCGTCACGTTTTGCACGTACTGCACCTGGAAACCAAAGTAGTCCTTCATAATCCTTCGAAGAATGTCATTTGAGACATAGTTTCTGGAAACTGTTAGTATTTTTGAAGAGCAAGGGAGACGCAAAAACCGCGGGAACCGATCGGACAGGTTGCGCCGGAGCATCCATCTGATGCATGAGAGCAAAGCCGAGCGCAGACAATGCAGCAAGCCAACTCATTCCTCTTATCAGGAGCACATTTTCCTACCTTGCATGGCCCAGATGGCTGTAGTCGTAGGTTGTCGGGCCGCAGCTGTACCAGGTGACCTTTTTGCCCTCAGGATCGATAGGCCGAAACGGCGTTTTGGTCTTGGTGAGGGAATTGTAGAGCACGAGCTTAGAGGGTGTCCCTTGATGCGGCTCCTGCCAAGGAGGTTGCTGTGCCATTTTGCTGCGGTGCCGAAGGGGTGTCGTGAATCGAAGTGTTGTGATCGTAATTCGTGAAAAGCGGGTGATTGAAGAATGCAGGAGCATTCAGGAGAGAACAAAGGTAAGAAGAGAGGGGAAAGGTCGAAGGTACAAGAGCCAGACAGAGACGCGAGCCTATTCTTGTGGCTGTGGGCGACGACAGTACCGTGGATGGACAGGTGTGAGTCAGGTCAGGTGACGCAGAGTACCAATATAGGCTTAATCGTTGGACCTCAACAACCACGAACTTCAAGCGTCCAGGTACTGCAAATCCCTCTCTGAGTTTCGGTCGAAGGGAGGGTCAGGTCGAGCGAGGACGACCGCGCGAATGGGGGAAGGAAAGGCGAGGGTTGGCGGTGGGATATGCATGAAAGCGAAAGCGTGAGGGTGAGGGTGAGGTGCCAGATCGCTCTTAGCGCGCGGACCACGCAATCTGATCCTTGCGCCCCCACAGGGCCGCTGCTGCCCCGCCTGATTTTTTTGATGGCGACGAGCTGCTCGACCGCGTCCTGGTGCGCATGCGACAACCATGGCACCCGCAGTCTCGCCCTTTCTTGATCCCGGAACGAGCTCCTCCGCCCACAGCCTTGGAATCCTCCAGCTGAAGCGCGATCACCTTATTCCCACCGTCCTCTCCGATGCAGCGTCGACCGAATACGCCGAGGGAAATGTCGTGAACACCCGCTTCGGCAGCTTCACGCACAGCAGCCTCATCAACAAGCCTTGGGGCACACAGGTCCTCGCCTCGGTCGTGGACACGGGCTCGCGCGGCGGGAGATCAAAGAAGAGAAAGCGCGAAGCCAATGGCGAGGGAAACGCGGCAGAGGATGCTGTTGGCAGCGAAGAGCCTGTGAGAGGCGCTGTGAAGGCTGCAACCACCGCGAGCAGTGGATTTGCGCATCTCGTGCCGCCCACGCCCGAGACTTGGACGCTGTGTCTGCCCCATAGGACGCAGGTCGTGTACACGCCCGACTACAGTTTCATCATCCAGAAGACCCGCCTGCGACCAGGAGACCACATCATTGAGGCGGGCGCTGGCAGTGGCAGCTTCACCCACGCGGTGGCAAGGACGGTGTTTAATGGCTACACCGGGCTGGATGCACCGGAGGAGGAGAACGATGAGCATGAGGTGAACGGTACAACCTCACGTAAGAGAAAGAGACGGCAGCAGCGCCACGGCCACGTCTACAGTTTCGAATACCATAAGCCTCGCGCCGAGCAACTGAGAGAAGAGCTCGTCTCCCACGGCCTTGAACCACTCGTCACAGTCACCAACCGCGACGTCTACGCCGACGGCTTCTGCGTCGACACCGAAGAGGAAAATGCACCCAATGCCGATGTAATATTCCTCGACCTGCCAGCCCCCTGGCTTGCACTCAAGCACCTCACGCGCTCGCCGCCTCCCCCTGCACTTGTCAAATCCATCTCCTCAGACCCCTCCACGCCCACCGCCGAGCCTACCACGTCCACATCCGCACCCCTACCACCGAAACCCTTCCGCTCGCCGCTCAACCCCAAGACCACAACCAGACTATGCACCTTCTCCCCGTGCATCGAGCAAGTCCAAAAGACCGTCGCCGCCATGCGCTCCTACGGCTGGCTCGACATCGAGATGTTCACCATGGAGCACAAGCGCCTCGAAGTGCGCCGCGAACGCGTCGGACTCGCCGAGGAAGGTCTTCGCGGCGCGAACCCCTCCCCCGCGACCGTCCAGGAAGCTGTCCAGCGCCTGCGCGACGTCGAGGACCGCGCCAAGGTCTTCCACGGCCTGCAGAAGGAGAAGCAGGAGCAGATGATGCGTCGCGCCGAGGCGAAGAAGCGCGGGGAGAAGGCGCCTGCTGCGGAGAGTGAGGCCGACGGCAAGCAGAAGAAGACTGAGGGGTTGCCGCCGAGTAAGCACGATCGATTGGAGCGCGCCAGCAAAGACTCCGAGAGCAGGGCACTGTTCAAGGAGGGCAGGCTCGTGTGTCGGACCGAGCCTGAGATTAAGACACACACGAGTTATCTGGTGTTTGCGGTGCTGCCCGCCCAATGGACGGCAGAAGACGAAGAGAAGGCGAGGAGGAAATGGGGGTGAATAGATAGCGAACGAACATGTTTGCTGCATGCATGCGTGCTTTGACCTGATGCAATACCTACAAGCCACCACGATACCTACCTATCCCGTCAATCTTCTCCAACGTTTTCCCACTCCCCTCGTTGCACATCCATTTCTCTACCGCCACCAATATCCCCATCCGACCAACCCTCTATTTTCCCACCAACGGCGAAAGAAGAAAAAAAAAAGAAAATAATCCATGGTCCGCACTCGTTGCGGCTACGTTCGATCCATGCCACGCTATCGAGCGCACGTGCACGCCGTTCAAGCACCCAGGCACCTATTCATAGACCTCGGCACCGTTCCGTCGGCCACACCGCGAACGCACACCCGCATCGTGACATTGACACTGACACTGACAGACGATGGTGAAACGAAGCAGGGTCCACGCGATTATTGTTTGGACTATCGAAGGGCGGTCGAAGTGCACGTGTACTATCGAATTGATGGTAGATGTACAGGATGATATGGTACTGTGGTAATCGCTACACGAGCCTGACTCGAATGCCTTATCCAACCCCCTGCTGGCTGACGCATCGTAGCTGCCAGCTGGGTGCTGCCGCGCTGATGGCGAACGCTGTTGTACGAGCCGAGCTCCCGTGGTTTCCTCCAAGTCGATGCCAATTGTGCTTCCAGTGCACGTATCCCTATCCTACACAACGCATGATCGCCCAGGTAAAGACTGACCTTCAGAGATGCCAAGCCCGTTCCTCCAATTTCCCACCCTCTTCAACTCCACACCGCATCCTTCGCCCTCTTGCTCCCATCCCTTAGCGGCGGCGTAGAAATGACATGCGTCCACGTCTCCTCCCCGTCAACAAATAGCCGATACTTGAGCAGACTCTGCTCGCTCGTCTCGGGCGCCGTGATTTCCACCGCGCCAAACTTGCTGTTCCCATCCGGCAGATACTTGATGCACACGTCGCCGTCGTCAATCTCGCTGTACGTGCGGAAGGGCAAGTAAAACATGGACAGCGGGCTCGTGCTGAACTCGTGCACCGTCGCACTGACGGGCCAGTCCGAGTCCTTAGGCGGCGGAAACGACGTCGCGGCGAACTCGTGGCGGTCGCCGCTGAGGATGACGACGCCGACGCCGTGTGTAGATGAGAGCGACCACGCGGCTTCGAGAATCCGGCGCCGCTCAACGAGGTACCCGCCCCAGGTATCTTCAGAGCCAAATTGCCAATTCCTCGTGAACGGGACCCCCGTGACGATGATCTTCCAGTGGACACCTCGTGGAGGCGGCGTCGCGATCCAGGAGAGTAAGTCGTCGAATTGCGTGGCACCGAGCATCGTCTTGGCGGGATCATTGGGGTCAGAGTTCTCGGGGCTACGGTAGGCGCGGGTCTCGACAAGGAAAAAGTCCGCGGGGCCCTGGACGAAACTGAAGTACGTGTGGCCTTGCCTATGGGCTGGGGGGTTGGCGGCTGCATGGTAGTGCTGGAAGGCATCATACGCGGGTAAGGCGACGCCGGTCATGTTGCCGTTCCAGTCATTCTGGATTTCATGGTCGTCAATGACGTGAATCCATGGGAGGTCTTCACTGACGGAGGGCCAGTCGGGGGAGGAGTAGACCTGTCGGTATTCCCGGCGGTAGTACTCTGCATCTTTGCCTCGCTGGAGCGGGACGTCGGCGTAAATGAAGTCTCCTAGAAATAGCATGAAGTATGGTTTCAGTTCAGGGATCCAACGGGCCAGATGCTTGAATCCAGGGAAGTGCAGAGGATGTTGGAGGGGCGAATAGGGCACGCCTGCAGATACGATGAGTATTCTTGTTTATGTGACCCGCTCGTCGATGGACTTACGTGGTTTGATGCAGCTCGAATGAAGAAAGGTGTACTTGTCGTCTCTGAAAGCGGACAAGTGTCCTGGTCGTGGCGGTGTGGTGAAAGTTCCTGTGGTATTCCCACTGGAAGTCTCAATCACGTACTCGTAGGGAGTGTTCGGACGCAGGTCTACACATGAGTAAGCAACGAGATCAGTTTCTGACGGTGTTTATTCTGGGGAACCCACGATCGATCTTGATGTTGGTAGTGAAGTCGGAGTCGCCCGTAAGCCAGTACTCGGGCTGGCTTGACTGGAGCGTCCTCTGCATCCATGACCGCTCATAGTCATCTATAGACCTGTAGAGCACCTTGACGTCATACGCATACGGCTCCCGCACAAGGATGTTGGCGTAGGTATCGGAAACATAGCCTATGCGGCCAAAGCTCGCGTGGTGATGTGGATGGAAGATCTGGGCACGATAGATGACGTCTGCTGTCATGGCCAGCAGAGCCATGTTGATGCCGAATGTGGCCCAGCTCCAAAAGATGGATGACGGGCTCGGTCTGCCCGTGAGCAAGGTCCGTAAGATCTTTGGCTGGCGCTCTTCATACTGAATCTCCTCCTGGACATCCAGCTCTTGCAGGGGTCCGTCGTCTGCGCCCTCGAGCAGCCCCACGCGCTCAGAAGACTCGGAGTCACTGGTGTCGACTGCCTCTTTTACAATTATGTTCAGCTCGTCGGATAAGATTTTGAATGGCGCAGTATCCTGGAGGCTTATGAAGAAGGATGGGATGTAGACCAGGGCCAGCGCGGTAGCGAGAGGCGGTACGATCTGTTATTCCTGTCGTTAAAATAAGAAGTGCGCTCTACGGGAGTGTAGACTGACAGATGTAGGTATCTGTGGTAATCAATAGTCAGGTTCTGCTTAGACAATACATTGGACGGGGGTGGAGTGGAGTTAGGTAGGCGGGCAGAATCGGAGTCAGTCGCGAGCTACCGGTACTTACCCATCTAAGGAAGATGTATACGCTCAGGCGCAGGGCCAGCGAGCTCACGAGTGCGATCACGTCGCTCAGCGAGGCCATTGTTACTGCTACGATGTGTGCTCTCGTGTCGCGCAGTGTGTGTTTTGCCCTGCTTGCGAGACGCGCCACGTGAAATATCCAGTGACGTATCGCTGACCGACGCCGTCCAAGCTCGCGGCCGAGAAGACATGGCCGGTTACGGTCTAGCGCGCCCAATTTAGCTACGACGCAGGTCCGACTGAATCCTCACCTTCTCTCGACCTTCTCGTGGCGGTGCGCAAAGACTGGCTCTTCTCGTATTTACTTCCAAGCTCAACGGCCCAACTGCCGCTCCAGGTCGACCCACTCATCCCGCACTGACTTGCAGGCGTTTTCAATGAACCATGTTTCAGGCATTGGCTTTGCGGCCCACGCGTTGTCACTATGGCATTCTTCTGGAAATGGCACCGAGAGCTTGGGTTTGTATAAATGGTTCACAATGGGTCCCGAGGCGGTGGAGACACCAGATCGACGACCACTCTCACTACCACCGAGACACTGAATAGCAGAATAGCCTATTGCCCATTCATCCAGATATTCATGTTTCAATACTGCCCAGAATCTCTCCTCTTATCTTTCAGGATACTCCCACGCACTAGTCAACCAATATACCATCTCGGTTTGCACCTGTTCCTGCGTTGAAAAATCCGCAATGGGCATAATGCAGAGTAGCTTTCCTCCACCACCCAAGTGCCCAAACTGCGGGCAGCCCAAGGACGCGAATCACTCCTGCTCGACCAACGGCGGAACACCGTCTAGTAGATATTCCAGCTAAACGGCCGCTGAATGACCACTGCCACATTGCTGCAACAGCTGTGCATTGACGACATCACCACCGCCAACAAGGATCCATGGACACTACCAGTCGCTCCCTGACGAGGATGACGTCTACATAGAGATGGGTTTCTGAACGGATGACCTCCTTGCGGAATAATCTACACCTCCCTCGCCAAACACCATGACAGAGAATCCCCGGCCCCCACACCCGTGCCGCACCCGCCACCAGATACGTGTGTCGAAGCAACTACGAAGGAACCATCCGAAGAACCATCCATGGAGACGATGTGTGGAAGCCCGGAGATCACAGCAGCAGCAACCAGCAGCCGCTCGAACCGCGGATTTCCCTGTTCACAGCCTACGCCTGACTGCCACATGAGGACACGGCCAACCAAATAAGCTTAAGATCCTTCCAAGTGGTTGGTAAAGTGTACGTCAGAGCCAGCTTGCTGGGAGTCGCAAGGCTGACGTACGGCAAATCCTACTCGGGGCCCGCCTACAGGTCACGCTAAGTCGTGGCTTTGGGGCTGAGTGCATCGTCGACTTCGCTACACATTGAGGTCTGAGTGATGGTATGGTGTCATGAAAGTTCCTACGAGCAAGTTTAGTCTGCGGTCCATGGTGATTGGTGGAGGACGAGTTGGATACGTGTTTCCTTGTTTACTATATTCTCTTTTTCTGTTTCGCCGACATATTCTGTATGCAATTTGATTTTTTTTTCTTGCTCCTGTCTTTGTTTCAGTCACTCCTCGATGTAACACTGCGTCTCGGCTTTCTTTCAATAGTGTTCAAGACATTCGTCCCTCTTCAAGCGCCTGGCAGTCAATGTCTATGCGACTTTCACACTTCCATGCCATCTGTCGTTTCGGTGGAGTCTTCGACACAACTTCAGCAGGATCGTTGTCTCTACATGCCTTCCTTCTGTTCCAGGACGTGCCGTAATGCCCCATCCATGCAGCACTCCATTCCCGAATCCACCCCACCCACCTTCGTGCACACGACCTATAAAAAAAAAGGTAGTCCAATGGTCTCATCGATTGACTATCAAACCCTCTCTCTGATCCTCCACCCAGTGATACAGATCCTCCCCACCAAAATCGTACAACTCCCCACTAGCATCATTGTCCCCGCCCACATCTGTGCGGCAAGATACCCGCCCCCACTTCTCTGTATCAAAGCCCCCGCAATCGGTGGCCCACACAAACTCGCCCACCCCACCACACTCAACCCCATCCCATTCCGCGTCCCCACCTTGCTCATATCCCTTGTCAGATTCGCCATCACCGCGGGGAACAAGCCCTGGAACCCCGCGCTGAAGAAGCCATACAGGATGGTGAATGCGTACAGCGAGGCCTCGGTCCTGACGGCGGCCCAGCAGTACATGAGCAGCGAGGTGGTGAAGGCCAGCGGGATGAGCGTGTTGTACGGCCCCAGCCAGCGGTTCGCAATGTACCCCGGGAGGAGGCGACCGGGGAGACCCATGCCGTTGAGGATGAGGATGAGGTTGATGGAGGTGCCGTAGGAGACGCCGATGATGTTGACGGCGTACGCGGAGATGTAGTAGAAGGCGAAGTATAGGCCCAGACACACGAGGAACAGTCCGATGACGTAGAGCGTGTACGGCGCCTCGCGGAAGGCGCTGAGCTCGAACAGCGGCCCGCTTTTGCGGGGTGGGAGGCGCGGTCTGAGGAGGGAGGTGTACACGGCTCCGACGGCGAGCATGATGAAGCCCATTACGCGGACGGTCCATGGGAAGCCGAGCTGCGGGAGGAGCTGGCGGGCGATGGTGGGATAGAGGAGGCCGCCGATGGCGGAGCCGCAGGCCATGACGGCGAGGGCGGCGCTGCGATTGCGTGCAAAATACGTCGTTACGAGGGACATGGAGGGCGTGAATTGGCAGCCGTTGCCGATGCCATTCATAACGCCCTGCGCTAGGAAGAACTGCCAGTAGGTGTGGCAGAGGCTGGTGAGGAAGATGCCGAGCGCGGAGAGGAGCATGCCGGGGATGACGACCCAGTGGAAGAAACCGGCGTCGAGGGCGCGGCCGGTGAATATGCCTGGGCTGGGTTAGCTTTATGCGTTTCTAGACAGTAGGAGGTGGTGTCGGCTGGGTGATGATTATGCCCCGTGGATGATGGTTCATCCTGGAGAATCATATGCCATTGCACGTTTGCGGACTTGTCAGCTTCTGTTGTTCGTCGTAACGTACCCAGCCCAAAATGTCCCAACATCTGCATGCTCCCTATCCAACTCACTGCACTCGGCTCCATCCCCAACTCCGTCGTGTAATAACTCTGGAACACCCCAAAAGTCGCAATCATGCCCCACGTGTTCGTAACAACCAGCATGCCAGCAAAGACCTGCAGCCACGCCTTGACGCCTCCTTCTGGCGGCGGGCCCGGGTCAACAACCGACGCATTGGAGCGTGCGGTTATCGTCTTTGTGATTTGTTTCAGAGCATTTGGTTTCGTTGATACAGCGCGAGAGCGATACGTCGGTATACGCTCAATTTCCTCCTCTTCGTATTCTTCTCGTGGTGGTGACGAGCACGCTGCGTGGTGTCTTCTCGATGTTTCGGTGGCATGAGCTCTCTCGCCGACATCATGACTGGATAACTGATTTACGCCCTCGCCTTTCTCCGTTGCATGATTCGCGCCCTTCTCCACGTCCAATGTCTCTTTATTAGCCATTACGATTATGCGGTGAGCAGGAATTCACCACAAAACTGCTTGCGGAAAGTATTCCGACCCCGGAGCGCTCACGATGAACAAATGTTGCAAAGCACAGCAATCTCGATTCCCATATCCCCGCGCGCCGGGCACCCCAGATACTTAACCTTACCCACACCGACAACCGGCGAGACAAGCTGCCTCCACTTGCGTGCAGGAAGCATCGTGTGATTCACCGTCGTCATTGGTTGAGGTGCTGGGAATAATGGAGTTGGGGTTCTCCGTCGGGTGCGCTTGCGGCTGAGCTAGCCGATTAAGCGTTGAGTTGCGGTGGGAAGGCCGCGGATAAGAGCGTCACGTGGGGTTTGAGAAGCAGCATCTTGTATGAAGTGTTAATAATGTGGTGCTGCATGCATGGTTTCATTGTTGGCGCTTGTATCATTGGTACACATTTGGTGTTGGTTGGTAGTTGTTTGGAAGCCGTGAGTATTTCTAAGCAAGCGATGACGAATTTGACAAAAGTTGATTCAAGGATGCATGATATGTCGTGAAGACTTGGGAAAGATTCCGCGGCCGTATTCCAGCTGGTAGACGATGGCTGCGCGTGATCAGGAGCTACCGTGCTGCCCATCGTTATGCTTACACAGTCGCATTTGAACTCGATGTACTTTGGGCGCATTTGAACTTGATGTACTTTGGGCGCATTTGAACTTGATGTACATTGGGCACAAGTGAATTTGCTGTTCGATTGATTCTCGTCATGTCAAAGACTTCGTCGGGTACGAAAGTATGACTAGGGTATTGCGTTTGTGATTGGTAACAGGCAGCCATGTACAAAACATGTCGAAGAGAATCGCCGGGTTCCATGTCTCTGCATGGGCTCCAAAGCTATTGTCCCGCTTGTAAGATAGTGTTCAAGATCCACACCTCTGTACGTCCGCTAAGGTTCTGTTTCCTTGGCGCGTACGACTTCGTGGTAAGCCGGCGGAACATCGCCGCTGCTGTCTGGTCTTCGCACTACCGGTTGAACCTGTTGCAGTGGAACACTTTGCGGCGTCCGAACTCTAGGCTGTGGTGTTGCGGGCCCTGTATCCATCGTAGAGCCGTAAGGGTTCTTCCTGCCAGACCTCCTTGTCCACAGCCAGATGATCACTCCCATAATGATGGATGCAGCGGCTAGCACGCCGACCACAACGCCGACGATGAGATTGGGATTTCTCGGGGTCTCCTCCTGCCTGACTGCTCCTACAGACACTTCGGGGGGTGGTGAGGGAACCGCGTACGATGGTCGTGGTGCGATGACACCGGTCGGGTTAGACTCGTTGAAAACTTTCCTCTGTAAGGTTTCTTGTTCCTGAACGAGGAACGGGACCGAATAGTCATCGAAGTGGAAGGAGCCAGGCTCTCTTGGAAGACTGAAGATACAGAGACCGCTTGTCTCATTTGGAAGGGTCGAGTACTGGTCAAGCTCCGGTAGGTCCAGAGATAGGCCGCCAGGTCCCTGTCTCTTGGAGTAATACTGTACGTTGTCGGTTTCGGTATCTACTCATGTTAGGCCCAAGATGATACCGAGACGCGGTTTCAGCGCCAGGCTATACACGAACAATTAGAGCATGCGTTCTCGATGCTTTCATGTCCACGCCCTGTCTTGCATAGAATGCAATTCAATCCGTAGATTCTGAGTTCATGGTCTTTGAAACCACCCTCGATAGTATCTCCCACGCTGACGACTGCGTCTTCCCCGCCCCAGCCCTCGTTCTGGAAACCAACATCAACACGTTCTTCTAACGTTAGGTTCCGCACTGCAGCGAGTAGCAACGAGATTACGCCGTTGTCGTCTTCGGTGTCATTGTGGGCCTGAGCATAGTGGACATAGAAGTCGTTCACGAAAGTGGCGTTGAGCGCTGGTGGAAAGACCCACGAGGTCCCGTTCGATGTCATCTCGTTCCCCGGCGCACGCGGCTGATTCCTTCTGTCGTGCGGGTTGTTGGCGACCGTGGTTGTCGCAGTAGCATCGTTTGTTAGCTGGTCATGTCGCGTGCGACGAGCGATGCTTGCGCGCGCAGGAGCACCGTGGAGGTATTTTAGCTAAAGAGGGGAAGCGAAGGACTGTAGGTAGGTATGATGCCCTCGTGTCCGTATTAATGAAGTGGTCGAGAACAATGGGGATTCGGATCCCGGTCTCGCTTATCATCCAGCTTCTATTCTGGGCGAGCGTGATGGGAGAGAAAAGCAAGCTTGGCTAGAGGAGGGCTAGCGGGAAACGGTGGGGGCGGCAGGGCGAAATGAACCTTGGTGTGGCAGATGATTCGATGAAGGCGCTCGATCAGGCGGTTCGGCGAGTCGCTGGTGTTTGCGGAGAGAAGTTGCGGGCGCTGACAAGGGGCCAGAAGCTCGCCCATCCAAAAGAAAGGCTTCGATCACATCTGCACACAGCAACTGACTCGTCCGAGGGCTCGGAGGGCCGTGAAGAGGACATGGGATCCTTTAGCGCACGAAGCCGTCTTGGTTGGCGTGTCGGGCGTGTCGTGTGGACTGCTGGGCTGTAAAGGTTGCCGCCAGGTAGTTGTGATAGGTCCATCTGTGCCGCAGCGAGTTTGTGGTGCACCTACTGTAGGTACCTACTGTAGGTACCGACGACCTAGGTATCGATAGTTGCTACAGGGCTGTACACGGGTCCAGCGGCATCGGATGCAAAGACGCTCGCGCACCAGTTGGCTTGATTAGATACCTATCTGCAGGCAGAGACCGAGCGGGTCTGCGGTGAACGGTCAGCCCGAGCCGAGACACACCGGAATGAGGCTGAGGTGTGAGGTGCTGCTCTGGATGGGAGACCGAATGAGCCGCCCTTCGACTCCATCAGTCGTCCATGCTACATGGCGCACAGCAGAGCAGTCTGCAGCATCACGGATCATGGGCACTCAGCAGAGCAGTCCGGAGCATCGCAGATCATGTAGGAGCGTACGAGTAGTCAGGGACGAGAGGTCAGCCTTGTCGAAACACGTCCCGGCGAACATCTGAAGCACATGGGGAACCCCGAGCACGGGCCAGGGCGCTAGGCACCTCGAAGCGGTCGCGTCCGAAGCACCCTGCGCCTGGCCGCATCAACAAACAAACAAACACAATTCTTATCACACATCTTCTGCCCACCAAATCGCCCTCCGCACGTGCAAGTCTGCATACCATGCAGCATGGCGCGAACGCACTCTTCATATACAGCGAGCCCTACGCGGTGGCCATCTCCACAACACAACCCGCGACGCGACACTTCGGAAGGCGGGTCGCAGTACGAGATGGACCTCGACGTACTCGGCCTCGATTCGACGTTCGAGTCCACCGAACTGGACCATAAGCACCAACCAAACGTAGATGTGGTGGAAACCAGCGACATCGAAGGACCGGAAGACTTCACAATGAATATGACTTATTGGATGACGACCGAACTTCCGCTGGCACGGCAGATCCGGTCGCGAAAGGAGACCAAAGCAAATACAACTGCAAGGCCAGACCAGGTGCGGACAAAAGACACCAACGCTGCAGAGGGAAGCCCCGCCGATAGTGATTCTGACGCAGAGCCGCGTCCAGCGTCGACTGCAACACGCGTCAACGGCACCGCGAAGAGCCGCTCAACCAACAAAGCGCCTTCTGAAGCGTCCATGGAGAATGAAGAGAAGGTCAGAAGCTACCTCAGCGCGCTTCCGGATTCGGATCTGGGAGGCAATGTGCTCACGTCCACGCCGCTCCGCATTCCTAAGCAGAACATGCTCCAGGTTCCAACCCCTTCCCCCGCAAGAGCGCGGTCGCTCCAGCCGACGGTCGAGGATTACGATACCCCGCGAAAACCGACCCAAGAAACAGTCATACATCACGCCCCAGAACGTATCGCTGAGCTTGAGCGAAAGACGCTGCAACAGCAAGTCGAGGAGCTTGGATCGCGTCTGCAAGAGCAAGAGCATGCTGCCGTCACGCGAATCACCCAACTTGAGACCCTGCTCTCCTACACACGTTCAGATCTGGAAGATGCGCGAAACGGTTCGTACAAGCAAAAAGCCCAGATCGAACAACTACAGGAATTCAACAGTCGACTACGGCAAGAGGCAGACGAGGCTTGTGCGTCATTCGATAGCCAGCTAAAGGCGCAGGAAGAGGAGTTCAACGGGAAGATGAGGGAGTTCGGCGAGGAACTGCGGCTGCAGAACAATGCCACACTTCAGAGACAAGGAGAAGACTTCGAACGGCAAGTGCGTTCGTTGGAGGAAGCGAAGCGTACTGTGGACACCGACGTTGCCTCCAGTGGACAAGTCCTGGCGCTTGTGAAAGATGAGCTGAGCCAGCTGAGAGAGTCGCATGAGCGGGAATTGCGTGAGCTTCAAGATTCGCACGAACAAGACTTGCAAAATTTGAACAAGGCTGATCATTCAATCAAACAAGGCGAGACACTGATCCAAACCACCGAGGTAGTTGAGTTGCAGCAAAAGTTCGCTGCACTGCAAAAGCGTGCGAATGGCTTGCAAGCCGACCTCGAAAGAGCTGCAGCAGACACTCAGTCAGCCCGCGAAGAAGCGCTTGCAAGCCGTGCACTCCATGCGTCTTCGGAAGGGACCATTCAGTCTCATAAAATGCGCGTATCAGAACTCCAGTCTCGGATTGACCACTTGGAATCGGAGGTAGCATCCGCGCAAGAGCAGCTCGCGCACAAGGACCAGCAGCTTGAACATAAGCAAGAACTGGAGTCTCAGATCAGATCATTGCGCCAACAGTTAGAGGAGGCTCAAAGCAAACAGCTAGCCACAGAGACTGATTCGCTTGACGCTCACCTGGAGTCGCGCCTTCTGTCCGTGCGCAACCAGCTCGAATCTGCTCGCAATGATGTCAAAGCGAAGAACCAGGAGGTGTTGAAGCATTTTGAAGAACACGAACGGCTCGAACAGCGACTGAACACGGCGCAGGGTCGCATCGAGAGTCTCGAGGCCACAGCTTCATCGCTTCGCCAACAACTTGCTGACGCGCACCGTGGTAATGCTAAAACCCGTGCCGATGCTGAGCAGCTTGAGGGCTTGTTGGAGGATGCAAATGCACGTCTCCAAGATGCGCGAGCTGAAGCAGATCGTCGTGTGGCTGATGTCGAGAAGAGGCTCAGCAAGCTTAGAGACACCAAAGCTGAAGTGGAGAACAGGCTAAGCCAGCTGCAGTCAGAGCATAACGACCTGAATGACGATGTGGAGGCACAGATAGAAGGCGTACGTGACAACGCCGAAGATGCAATCCGCAAGGCAGGCGCTCTGCTCGAACAGGAACGCGCAGAGAAAAGGCGAGCTACGAAGGAGCTAAAGAAGACGAGTCAACAGCTGGAGCAACTTCGTGCCGAGGCCGCGCGTAAGGAGGAAACCTCGATGCGATCTTCTACGCACAACGATCCCAAGGACGCCGAGATCGAAACCCTTCGCCTTCTCGTCCGCAAACAAGCTGCCAGTCTCAAGACCCTCAAGTCTGAAACGTCATCTCTCCGCAAAGAAACCACGCGCCTCAAAAGCCTGGAAATCACATCACAAATCGAGAACATGGCCAACTTCCAATCTCAGATGGACACTCTCCGTCGCGAAAACGAAAGGCTCAAGATGGACGCAGAGACCCGCGAGCAAGATTTGATCGCGATTAACAGAGCCATGGACGAGCGACTCGCGGCGGTGCTTAGCAAGGCCGCGAAGGAGCGCGCGAAGACGGTAGTCAACAAGCGGGACGGGCAGTGGGCAGAAAGGATGCAGGGAGAGCGCGAGTTCATGGGCAAAGTACTGATGCGGGAGTGGGGACGGCAGGAGGTGGGGGTTGCGCGCGAGGGCGAGAAGCAGGGATATCGGTACAAGTACGTTTAGAGGCCGTGAATGGGTTCTGCAATATTTCTTGCAGCGGTGATGTCGGGTGCTGGCCGTTTTTTTGTTTGGAAATAAGCTGGTCGGGCCGACGTTCTATAACGACCTCATGAATTCTCCCTACTGCGCTGGGTGATGTGCGCCGCGTCCGTGTAATGTACCATCGTCATGACCCATCCGCCGGTCCCTGATAATCATCATCACCATAACCCATCCGCCGGTCCCGGTCCCGTTCCCCTCTCCCCCATGTATCCCAAGCACACGCCTCCCACGCAGCCCCAGTAACGCCGCATCACGCCCTTTTTTTTTCTTCCACCAAGCCATCCTCCCGCTCAAAGCAGCCCCTTCCGCGCGAGCTCAATCTTCCGCAGCGTCTCTCCCTCCCGGTACCCCCCCTTGCTCGCGCACACCGCGACCCCCTCCCCCAACTCGACCTTGTCCTCGACGCTGCCCCACGCGCAGGGACAGTGGTGCGGGAAGTGCACGCACGAGAGCGTGCCCGGGCAGAGGTACTTGTCGCAGTGGGCTGGGGGGTTGGGTTAGCGACGGTGGTAAGATGTACGGATTTACTCGGACTCAAGAGCGGGGGGTGGGAGTGGGGGGATACGTACCGTTCTCGTACTGCGCTTGGTACCAGCTCGCATCGCTGCGGACGTTTTGGTGGTGCTGCCGCTGCTGCTGGTGTTGTTGTTGTTGTTGCTGCTGCTGCTGGCCGCCGAACATCTGGTCGAAGAAGCCGAACTGCGCGGAGGCAGTCTGGACGAGGAGGGTTGCGAGGAGTAGGACGAGAACTCGGAGCTCCATGGTGGGCGGTCTGGATGGAGGAGGGGTCCGCTCGGGGTGTTGGCCGGGTCTTAGGTATTACAACGTCGACGTGGAACTTTGAGAGGATGATGATGATGCTGTCGTGGAGCTTAGCCAGTCACGTGGGGGAGGCGTAGCCCTGTAGGTACCTAGGTGGGTCCCCCCGTCGTGTCTTTGGATGGGCGGACGGGCGCCAAGAGTTCGGGAAAGCGGAGCTAGGATTTTTTGCGGTTCGAGCAAAAGTCGAGCTCTGCCTCTACAACGACGACGACGACAACGACCAAACGCATCACGCACCACACATCTGACACTCAAGTCTCGTCCAACGACATCCGCCAAAGTAAGCGCTAGACCCTCCCACCCTCCATGGTCGAAAGGAAAACCGAAAGAGAAGAGCACGCGGGAGGAGGAGGAGGAGGAGGAGGAGGAGGAGAAGAAGGCCAGAGGGAAGATGGTGAAGGTTGGAAAGCTAACTCGCACGGCTAGGATGCATCTCATGTACACGCTCGACGCGCAGGGCAAGCGCGTCTACACGCTGAAGAAGGTCGTCGACGGCCGCATTGCCAACTCGGCGCACCCCGCGCGCTTCTCCCCCGACGACACGTACTCGAGGCACCGCGTGACCATCAAGAAGAGGTACAATCTGCTGCCGTTCCAGGCCGGCGGCGCTGCCAGTATGTTTCTTTTTTCTTTTTCCTATCTATGCAATCGAGACCCGGCGCGCGCAGGAAGCCAATGCTGATCAACTCCTGCAGAGAAGAAGATCGCCGAGAGGTATTAGGATGCGGTGGGTCAAGACGGGGCGCGTGAGCGGTCCGAGAGCATTTCTTAGGGATACCACGACGGGCGTTTTATGGAGTTGCAAAAGGAGGCATCGAGGCCATGTTTGATAAGCTATGGAATGTCGCAGCGGCATGTTTTGAAGTGGCAATGAATGCATATCTACACCGTCCATCGGTCTAACAAGGTCTTGATGGCTTGCACGTTCATCGGCAACCTCGAACTTTGCGTGCAGGTGGTGCCAATTCCAGACTGCTCGACGTGAGGATGCTGGACCGATTGCAGATCCTGGCCGCTAGGGGGATGGTAGGTCACCCTGGCCAAATACGCCGATGGACGCCTACGGTGTCTTTCTGTAGCATCCTGTAACAGTGTGGGATGGAATGCGAGTGTTGTCGTTTGCGGAATGAAACATGAGCTCAAAGTTGTACGAAGGCGGAGAATACTCTCGTTGCGGGGTTGCTGCGGACTCGAACGCATAGTGGCGAAAGCGCTGCAGATGACGGTGATGGCATAGTGGCGAAAGCGCTGCAGATGACGGTGAAGAACGAGGGAACGCGGAACACTGCACCGTCAGTCTTCCTGTTGCCCTGAAGATGAGTGGTACTTGGCCAAGGTACGCTTTGGCAGCGGCATCCTGCGTTGCTGCCTCAGAAGTTTGCAGCTGTTACGCACCAGCAATGGAGCCTTGTGCTGCATTTCTCCAAAGCACGTAGACGCCGTGCGACGTCAATGGCCATCGTCGTCAATTCCATGGCAGTGCAGTGCGAGCGTTGCACCTACTCCTAGGTCCCGCTCGATGATTATCATGACAGAAGGAAAGCACGGAAGAGAAGCAGTGCTGCGCTGTCCGCAGCTGCCGTGAAACAAAGGACTCGATCGGTCGGGTTTTTGCTGTGCGGAAGTGCATCATCGCGACAACGACTTGGATGACCGCAAGTCTGAAGACAGGCTTGCGGATTGGTTCGAATTCGCTCGCCCTCATGCTCGGCAGGCTCAATCCATCCGGAAGTTGTTCCGAAGCGGATACGCAAAGAGGCGCGTTGATGAGCTGGCGATAGTCTACTAGGTAGGTAGGTATCTAAGGGTTTCGGGGGGTGGTGGTGGCGATGGGGGAGTCGACTCCACCTTGCTGCCATGTCCTGCGTGCATGTGCAAGCTTGATTGATTGATTGCTCTGCATCCAGCTCCATAGTGCGTGGGGTTGTGGCATGCTCGGGTTCGTGAAGAGCGGCATGCCACGGCCATTCGTCATGGAAGCGTGAGCATGCTCGGAATCATCAGACCCGCACCGAGGATGGCGGAGGTAGGTAGGTAGGTAGGTAGGTAGGTAGGTAGGTAGGTAGGTAGGTAGGTAGGTAGGTATGGTAAGCTTGCCACGGCGCCGCGGGCAGCCGTGACAATATGGGGAGGACGACGGGCGTAGGCGCACTTTACGAGTGCTGGCGGGCACGGATGAGACGGTGTTCTGCGGGGTAGGTAGGTAAGTAAGTAAGCCACCTCAGGCAGACGCCTCCGACTACCTACCTACCCTGCCAATTTCTCGTCGTCGTCGTCGTCGTCTTGTTGGAAGGCCTTTGATGCGAGCGTTGTCGTCGTCGAATCCTGCGCCGCGTGCGGGAATTAGGTGTTGGCCGTGGGGACAGGCGGTTAGCTGCGCAGTGGAGCGGGCCGGAGAGGGCAGCGACAGGCCCTGAACTTTGAACTCTGAAGCACCCATCCATGGCCCTGTAGACTATCTACCTACCTTTTACCCTCAACCCTCACCACGCATGGGGGAGTTGGAGCTGCGACGGGAGAGTCGCCTGTCCACACGCTGCGAGCTGCGCGGGCTGTGATCAGATGGGAGCGAGATACGGAGCCGGCATCAGCCCTATGAAGTCCCGGAGTGTCGAGGACAAGGGCACGCCAGTAAATGGGGACAGGAACGGCGTCTTGGAGCCTGCTGGACCTTTAGGCACATGGTCGCATCGCGGGAATCAAGTCACCGTCAGATGGCTTCAGGTACTTCACGGAATCAAGTCACCGTCAGATGGCTTCAGGTACTTCACGGAATCAAGTCACCGTCAGATGGCTTCAGGTACTTCACGGAATCAAGTCACCGTCAGATGGCTTCAGGTACTTCACGGAATCAAGTCACCGTCAAGGTACCCAGGCGGCGCTTCTGCAGCTGCATCCATCGCTTTATCCAGGACAAAGACCCTCGGCCGCATCGTGAACGCTAGCCAGCGTGCAGGACCCCTCTCGCCATGCCCTCGCCGCCTCGCCGGCCGCCGCCTGCATCAGATGACACCGTTCCAGCAAAACGGTGCGCTGTGGAGGCGGAGCAGAATTTTCGGCCATGTCGATCGCGGCCCTGAGTCAACCGTTGCCAGACCCTATCTTCACCATGTACTGCTAGCTCCACGTTAGCACCATGAAGGGTTGATAACCCCCCAAGCGCCCCTACGTACGTCAGCTCTTCGTCCATCCTGCTGCCCGCACCCTGCCTTTGGACTGCATCTTTTGCATGCCTCCATAGACGTCAGTATCCGCTGCACCCGCAGAAAGTATTCACCTTGCCGCCATTCGCCCGCCCGTTTTCACGACAATACAGTGCCAACCCCACGCTCGCACGGCACGGGAGACGACATCAGGGGTCCGTTGCGGCTGCGTACGCGAGCAAGAACAACCCCTACCTAGCCATCTGGCCAATTGCGGCAACCCGACCTGCGTCTGCATCTCTGCAACCTATCCCGGAACTCTGTCGCTGCCAGCCTGTGCGAATCCACGTCTCTACGGCGGCTCCTGCGGCCAAAAAAACCCTCTGCGGACCTGCTCCACGTCCTAGATTGCCACTACACTGCTCCATTAAAAGGCAACGGTAACGGCACCCGCCCATTTCTGTGCTCACGTTACACCTTCCCCCCCCCCCCGGTGAAGAACCTTCCGAGACCAATAGCTGGGAATGAACTTCAAAAAGAGTACCTACCGCTGGCCCGTTGGACAAGGTCCGTGAACCACGAGAAAACAACACCAAAGCCGGAGCCGCGCTGACCTTGATAGAGCACATCAACCGCTGAGGATTGTACCTGTGCTCCATTCCCGCGCCTTTTGAGGTCGACTGCCTCCTTGCCTATCACGACCTTGTGGATTGAGGCATATTGCTTCTTTGGGTCAGCGAGTCGGACACGCTTGCTTGTTCCTGCGTTCCACCAGGTCGAGCCTCGTCAGCCCTGCCAGCCTCGGATCTGTTGCGTTGCAGCACGGCATCTGCAGGCACGGTTCCCCACGAGCACGAGACTGGTCGCCATCGGGCCCGCTATTGTTATCTTCTGTGTTGCACGTAATGGAGTCCTCCATGACTCTGCTGAGTGCGCACATACAATTCCTGGTATGTTCCCTTCCGTCACGGATCATGTGGTCCAACGCATTACGCATCGGACGTTTTCGTGCCCTGTACCTGCTTGATAGTGGTTGCTCGTGGTCACGCCCGCGCGGCGTTCCGTGAGGCTCTTTTTGCATCCGTCGTCTGCCTAGGAGAGACTTACTAACACCATGCTCGCTTTCAAGGATACCCAGTTGGCTCTCATCCACATCCCGTTGCCTCTCTACTCGAGTTTCCTCCAAAGCATCCTTCAGCTCCTCCTTCCCAATGAGTCCCGACAAGAACATTCAGCCTTCAATTACGGCAATGGCGCCGTGCAGCCTCCTCCTGCGTGGCCGTACGAACATCCGTTCGTCAACATCTCCGTGACGCCAATTGAGTGCTCGGTAGTCTGCTCAAGGAAGCTTGCGAACGACATCTTCGTTCCGGCGCTCCATCTACTCGATCCGAAGTCGAGAGATCAGGTATCCATCACCTCGGAAGACTATGTGGTCATGCAAGTCGACGGCGAGGGTCTCGATGCAGGCCAACGAGTGCTGGAACTGACCAGTCCGCTTGCTTTGGCCAGCATGTAAGTTCACCGTGCTACTCATCAACGAGATCAAGACTGATAGACCCCAGTTCAATCTTCTTCATCACGACGTATTTCTCCGACTACATACTGGTACCTATACGCTACAAGAACCAAGTGGTACATGCGCTAGAAGAACGAGGGTTCATATTTGAAGATCAAACATCTTCCTATGTGAACCCGAGCCATCACAGCCGCCAGCACTCGTCGCCCGAATCTTTCGACGTCCGGCCGCCGGGCACCCCACCGCCAGCGACGGTGTCGGAACTGCAGACGCGAACGTTTGCTGCCCTCAAGCGTCGCAACATCATCCCGACCGTGGACTCTTGCTTACGCCTGGTACAGTGTGCCGGTCGCAGGGATGGCTCCAACGACATGAGCGGGGGAGGCAATCGCAGCAGTATGGCCAGCGCTGCTGATGACGCACTGCACCTAGGCCTCGTAAAGTGCCTCATCTCACCGCCGTATCCCAAGTTTCTATCCTTGACGCTCACCGACACGGAGCCGGCGTCGCTCCTACTCGATCACTCGCTCCTACCAAACTTTGCGCCAGACATCTTACTCGGGTCCAAAGACGATTTCCTCATACCCATAACGCTCGACCTTCGCGACCTTTCCATGGAGAGCACTGGCATCATCTGCGGCGTTGCCGGGCGTCTCGTCGGGGGCACTGCCGGCCAGTTGGAGAGCGCGGTCGAGATGAGCTACCTGAGCACGGCGCGCGCGGGTACCGTCATGGTAGCGGAAGACGAGCTGAAGCGCGCATTGGGGGCTCTGCGAGGCGCGGAAAACGGATCCTCCACGCCAGACTAGCCAAGTCTTGCGTGGGAGTCCAACATGATCCGTCTCTCCCACCTTGGCACGTCATCTGCTCCCCCCATACGATCCGTCTCTTCCACCCTGGCAAGTCATCTGCTCCCCCAATACGATCCGTCTCTTGCACCTTGGCAAGTCAATCTGCTCCCCCAATGCGATCCGTCTCTCGCACCTTGGCAAGCCATCTGCTCCCCCCATACGATCCGTCTCTCCCACCTTAGCAAGTCATCTGCTCTCCCAGTGTCCGCTTACGGACAGAGAGAGGGCTTCACACCGATCAGCCAAGGCCGTTGGATAGGAGTGGGGTGCATGGGGCGTTCTTGTCTCTCGTGTCCCATCGTCGATGCCCACCCATCGCTCGTGCATACAGGCGGGCTTTTCCCCAGCGGAAGTACCCACCCGCGTGCAAGCACATGTACTCACCACGCTGCCCATTCGGGTGCTGCTACACGACACCCTCCGCCGAAAAAATCCCCCGTGCCGACATGCCCGCACACCGAAATAGTTTCAATTCTCTTCCTTTCTCGCTTACCTAAACCCTCTCCCCCTCACCCCCCTATCATGTACGACACGATTGCATGCATCAGCAACCTTTCCCTCTTCGAGCTGCGAGTTGCCGTTCTCGGACGTGGCCGATGCGCCCAGCGGCACCTTCCCGCACCAACAACGCCGCGGTTTCGCTGCTAGCTATCTTTGAAAGCAATTCCCTTTGTCACGACACGACGTGCAAGTAGAAAAGAAAAGTGTTTTCGGTTGCAGCATCCATCTTGACGCCGTTTTCGGCTGTGTCCGTCATGTCTGATTGTTTTTCGCTTGTACAACAGCTGGGGGCGTCTGGTCGTGGCGATGCGCTTCGCGGGCTGCTCAGGTCCATTAGGTACGGTGGTGGGTGGTGGAGTAGAGCCATTCGCTGGGATTTCCTTACAGGGACATACATCTTGAACTGGTCTCTTGGTGCTGACTGCATGTGAGGGCCAACTCCTCTTTTCCGTCCCTTGAAAACCTACTCTTGGTGCGCTGTGCTTACGGTAGGGTTGACTCTTCTTTTTCTTTGCTTGGAAACTTAACTCCTAATGCACGGCATGTGAGGTTTACTTCTCTTCTTGCACTCTCAACACTGACTTGTAATGCACTGCACTTTCCCTTCCTTAAAACCAGCTCCTAATGCACGGCATGTGAGGTTTACTTCTCTTCTTGCGCTCTCAACACTGACTTGTAATGCACTGCACTTTCCCTTCCTTGAAACCAGCTCCTAATGCACGGCACTAGAGGTCAACTCCTCTTCTCCCTCCCTTGCAATAACCCCTAATGCACGGCACTAGAGGTTAACTCCTCTTCTCCCTCGTGTAAACTAACCCCTAATACATAGTACTAGAGGTTTCCTTTTCTCCTTCCTTTATAACCAACTCTTAATATACTATGCTTAGGGCTAACTCCTCTTCTCCCTCCCTTAAACTAACCCCTAATACACAGCACTAGAGGTTAACTCCTCTTCTCCTTTCCTTACAACTAACTCCTAATGCACTGTGCTTAGGGCTAACTCCTCTTCTCCCTCCCTTGAACTAACCACTAATGCATAGTACTGGAAGCCACCTCCTCCTTCCCCTCCCTAAACCTCCTCACCACCTGCCTCACCCCAATCCTCTTCACCGCACACATCTGCACCCAGTACGCCCACCAAAACAGCCCGACGATGAGGGGCACGCTCACCACCCAAAACACCCAAAACCGCCTCCTCCCCGGCAAGAAGTCGTCGCTCATGCTGAGCAGACTCGCCGTGAAGCTGAGCGGCACGAAGACGAGGGCCATCGAGGATAGCCGGATGGTGAGGTCGGCTTTGAGGACAGAGTGCTGCGCTTCGAGCAGGGAGAAGGCGCCCATGACCACGGGGAGGAGGGACTGGATGCGCTGCTGCGTGAGGCGGAGAGAGTTTAGGAGGGGGGTTAGGTCGGCGTGGGCGAGGGCGAGGGCGGTGGTGGGACTCGTGTATGAGCGCTGGTTGCGTTGGGTGCGTGTATCACTGCCACTGCCACTGCCACTGCCACTGCCATCTCTTGCCTCATCGTCATCGTCGTCGTCGTCCTCGCAGCTCACCGTCGCGTCCTCGCCGATGACCCTGCCCACCATCGCCCCCGCGCTCGGCACACGCAGCCCCTCCATGTTCCACCGCATCTGCTCGAGATAAAAGTACACCCTGCGCCGCCACGCATTCACATCGCTCAGCAGCGTCCGCAGCGCGCCGACCTCGTCGACGATAGTCTCGGCCCGCGGGTGCGCATCCATCTGCTCGAACCGCAGCAGCCCCTTTTCCAGATGGCTGACCACGCCGACCAGGTACTCGAGCTGCAGGTTCCAGTGCGACGCCGCGATGCGGTGGGCGAAGAGGAACGCGTCGCGGGGGTCCAGCAGCGCCGCCGCGACGTCTGCGCGCGATGCGTGCTGCCAGTAGCGAGCGATGCCGTCGAGGATGCTGGCGTGCCTCGCGGGGCCCTGCGGCGGAGGCGGCCACGCGGCGAAGTCGACGTAGCCGTCCAGGTACGGCGTGTTGCTGCACGTTGCGGTGCTCCATGCTGCCGCGTCGGGCGCGCTCCATCGCCGCAGACGGAACGTGCTGGACGCGCCTGGGTCGACGAGGACGATGCCATCCCAGGGGGAGGCGGGGTCGCTGCTAGGGCGCCACCACACGCTCATGTTTCTGCGTATCATGCCCGTCGCCCGCTCGCAGTGGTGGTCTACAGTCGTCACGAGACGCGCGACGTTGTCCCGCGTTAGGATCTCGTAGTCTTCTCTCCGAGGCGCGTGTCCATCGAAGGTCCGGATCTCGTGGTACACGAAGGTGGTGAATGTCACTGTGGAGCGCAACGAGGGGAGGCGCCGCATGGTGTGGTACCCCTCGAGGAAATTCTGCGTCCGGTCCAGGTCCAGCTTCAGATACTCTGCGAAGAAGCGCGGGTCGATATCGAAGTGGTTCCCCAGTGACGAGATCCAAGGAATGGAGATGTCCTCGACGAGGTATAGACGGCCTCTACATGTTGGTGATCTTTCGGTGGCCCAGTACGCGTCCAATTGGGGGAGTTTGTGGATCTCGAGCTCGGTGATGGTTCCCTCTCTGAACTCGAGGATCTTGATGCGTGAGGCGTGCTCAGGGAGAATGGGGAGGGTCTTGAGTAGCTTCAGGCTGGGGTGTTGGGGGCATGATCTCTGGATGTTTTGCAGGTAGGAGGTGTCAGCGCCCTTCCAGCCGGTCAAGGGTGACATGCTGATCTGCGCCGAGACGAGCTGACAGAGCACATGTTTTGAAGGCCGATACTTGAGTTCGTATCGATCAGAGTGAGAGGCTCGAGGTTGTAGTCGTGACTGCAATGACGCACTAGGCTCAGACGTTGTGGTCTGTGGCCAATGGATGGAGCGGGATAGTACTCCAAGGCACTTGGGTTCTTCGACGCGACGGCATGTGCGGGAACACCCACCCTTTCAAATTTGAAAGACAACCTCGCAATTCGATGATGCCATCGCATCTAGGATGATACTTCACTCATGTTACTACTAGTAGGTGTGATATTATCCCCCATTTTCAACAACCCACCACTCACTGCCCCCTCGACGGCGGCGGGCCAGTGCCGTTGAATCCACAGCCGGGATGGCCTTCACAAGTACTCAGTGTATGGATATACCGAATCTTCCCTCCCTCTACCCTGAAAGCATGACTATCAGGTGATGGGTCAGGATCGTCGCGGTCGAGACCCGGAAACCCAACGTATATCACCACCACTCCATTCACTTCATCAGCCACGTACCTCCTATCCACCACAGTAATGGTACTCGGCAGCCCCAAGTCACACGTATTCCCCGTAAGATTCCTTGCACCCGTGTACGCACCACCCTCCAGCCTAGCACAAGGAGTCCCCCAGGGCACCGTCGCATTCGCATCCGCAAAACGATCAAAGTACGCGTCGCCCGCCGCCCGGATGATCTCGCGGCCGTCCTGCCGGTCTTGGGGTATCTCGCTCCAGTCCTCCTGGCCGTCCCAATGCTATACGCAACATGTCAACGCGCCATGCCCGAAATCCCAGCGGCGCAAACCCACCTCGTATCCCGTCGCATTGAACGCCCAGTCCCCTGGTCCGTCACCAGTGTTTCGATCTTGGTCAGGTACAGCCCGTCGCCCTCGAACCTCGTCCCGACGACGTACGGATGCGCAGGGTCCATGGCGAGATATTGCGTGAAAGCCGTGCATAGGACGTCGTCGTAGAAACTGCGGTGGCTCGTGATGTTCAGCGGTCGGCTGAGGATGCCGGCGTTGATGGAGAGAGGCTCAAATTGCTCCGTGTAGGTCAGGTTCGGGGCGATCGAGGGGATCAGCCAGGGCTCGCCGAGGGTTTGGGCGGCGAGGTAGGCGGCCGTCATGTCGTTGAGGAAAGTGCGATCGCATGGTGTCTCGGAGGCGTGTGTGGTCGTCGCGAGAGCTAGAGAGAGGAGTGTGATTAGCATTTTTGTGGTGATTTCGTACACCTGCAAGGTTTTTGGTGTTGGGATAAGCTAGTTATTGCAAGTAGGTGGGATGAAGTTCTTCGCGTCAACACGAAAAATCCTCAGCAATGTGAAAACGTACCCCAAGCATGATATATGTAGATTAGACCAGTCGTCGTAATGTATCGTTCATTGGCCCGTACCACAAGTACTGCTGCACTCCACTTTCGGCTTTGGCGATTAATATGCTTGACCTTTACCCGAAGCACATTGCTTGACGGTACATCTTTCCACCTCCAGCCTAGGAAACACTGATGATATATCCCATCCTAATGAATCTAAGATATGTCCTTGGCCTTGTCATCCCAGGACACATCAAGGACCTTGCCGCCCATCCATCCTTGAAGGTATGTAGGGCCGGTGAACACATCGTGGCTCGATCTTCGGCAAAATGAAGGCCCCTTGCATCCAAACAGAACGCAGATCGTGTCGCCCTTTTCTATCATGGCTCGTCCAACTCCGACGTGTCTGTTTTGGGTAAGATAAACGCGTTGGCCTCATATGGTAGTGAGGTCTGTCTTGGTCGCCCACGCGGTTGCGTCTGTTCGGGCGTCGCTAGGTATAACGAAAACCGACCTACAAAAGCCGTACACGTCGTAGAAGAAAATGCGGTCTTCTTAGAGATAGTCTTTATTCTTAGTGACTGAGCCTCGATCCCTGCTCCCAACGATACGATGGGGCATCATAGGTACCCATCTACATTGGACGGCGTTATGTATCACTTAGTCACTACTTCAGGAGTCTGCACAACCTCCGCTGCGTTCGTAAGGGAATTCAACGGAGGTATGCGCAAGCGAAACATCGTTAGTGCAATTGGCACATCCGGTCTGCGGAAAGCGCAAATGATTTGTTCAGGACAATATCCCTTTTGTGCCAACACCGCACATCCACTCTTTCTTGCAAAGGGGTCCTCCAAGCCGTTACTGCTGATGCTGTATACATCGTATCGCCGCATGTTTTCCGCATGAAAAACTGCCTTGATATAGGATAGGGCTTTCTCAAGCTCTGCCTTTCCATCAACATACATCTCTATACGTTCAGGAATGTCGACGTCAGCAGAGCGATAAACCAATGGAAGGGATATCCATGCCGTCGAAGAAACCAACGTAAACTATTGAATAGAGACAGCGGATAAGAGTACAAAAAGGAATTGTGGGCCCTGGGCTTGGTATCTACTTACCTTGTAATACCTACGCTACCCAGCCGGAGAAACACAGTGCCCGGATGTTCGTGCCCAGTTGGCGGGCAACCAAGTCCCCGAAGAACCACCAAAACGTATTTCAGGCAGTTATCATTCGCCGTGGTCGCCGCAGCCCGAGGCCATGAAACAGTCTCTGGCAGCTCGGCTTCCGACAAGAACTACTTTGTACGTATGCGTTCGCCAAGGATGCTCACATGCATCTTGCCGCTGTTCTACGATGGGCTGATTATCATGTGGCAGGTGCCACCATTGGTAGCAGCTGCTACCACTAGATTACCTAGATAGTGGTTATAAGCGTCATCGCTCACAGAGCTAATTCATCACTTTTACACTCTACTCTACTGTTATGCTGGTAAATACCAGCGAACTTGCAAGCCCATGCAGCACAAAGTTGCAGCCTAGGCAAACTTCGAACAACAGATAGATTTATGGGCACAGAGTTTCGAGAGCCATGGTCAAAGCACAAGGAACGGGGGACGTGTGTGTGGACGCGTAATAGGCCAATTACTCCCATCACACACGCATACCGACCATGACTGCTGTGCAGCTGAATAAATAGAATCCGAACCCCATCCCCAAAGACTAATTCCAGCACAGGGTACCTCCAGCGCATCCGTGTCTCAACGCCAGCTACCCCACCATTGCGTCGGCTCGCTTCTTCCCGAGAACCATTGCCCGAGGACGATGCGAGTCTCCTCTTCCATTACATCGACCAGGTCCGGACACTCCATGCACCAGAAATGTTTGCATAACACGGAGGTGCAGAGTGCCGGTTCCGCGCCTTGTTGGGGAGCATTGGGTTTTCTACACTTGTTGCAGACCCAGCTGGGCCAAGCTCTCGGCGGCGTCGACGACGAAGAAGAACTCACGAGAGATAGCGCGCCGAGACGTGGGCTAGATGTGTGATTCGGAGTCGTCATGGTAGATCTTGTGTTGGCTACAGGAAGAAACTGCGAGGTAGGTGAGGATGTGTCTAGATTTTGGGACGTGTCTGTGCGATAGGGAAAGTCACAGCGCATGAGCACGGCGACGTGTCAGTTGATCATCAGATTTACCAAGTTAAGAGAGGCAGAGAGCATCGCAAAGCTGTCAGGGGTTGTATTCAAACGTTGCGACCTGCAAACACTTGCAGCGACACGCTGGCGGACAATCAATTAGCCCGTTGGTCAATGTTCATAGATCACAAAATGCCTTCAAATTAGCCTGGGAAGATAGCTAATGCGTGAAATGCGCGGGAGAAACCCAAGTGTCTTGACCATTACTCGACACCGCCGGCATTGTAGCAGTGAAGCAGCACAGGAGAGTCGCAGACTGAGGAACTCAGAAACCGCAGCTCCTAATGAGCCATTCCATCTCATCGGTAGCTAGACTAATAGAAAACAACGCTACCTAAATATACGCATCACGTAGGTAACTATTCACACCACCACGTGATAGTCATCAAACCATAAATTCCGCCTATAAGCCTTAGGTACCCAGTGTAAACAACCAAGATTGCTCCTACCATGATTTCCAGCCACCGTTCCTTGCCGTTCACCAACCAACATACCTTATACAGCGGTGAAGCAACGTACATTGTCCCGCCATTTCTCCCGAACGGACGGCGCCTCGGACACAGCGGGAAGCGATGGAACGAGTGAAACACCACCTATACTGACGATTCGCCGATGAAACCTCGCCCGATGCGTTACCTTGGGGGTCCCGGTGCTGATCTCGCCAGAACCGTGCGCTACCTTGTATGTAGGTTGGTAGGTGTCAGAGACCCTGGTCTTGGCAAAGGATGGATACCTACCTACTCACATACCTAAACTACCTAGCCTCTCAGCGTGATATCGTAGCTCATGGCCTTGACACAGTACAAGGATATATGCCTACCAACCGTTGACAGTCGGTAACGACGGGATGTTTCCTCGCACATCCCAATCATCTACCTACTTCACCTCCCTCCCTCCCTCCCTCCCTCTCATCCCTGCCCGCCCCTCCCCTCCCAGGTATCTCCCTGCACGCCTCCCCCTCCCCCCATGCAGATCCAACCCCAGGCACGCCTCCCCCCATGCAACGTCCAATCTCCGGGCACGCGGCGCACCACAAATGCCCACACTCTGGGTTCCTACCTGCACGTCGCAGGCTCGGCGCCTCGCTGCGGTGGTAGATACCTATTCGAGTGCTTGCAGTGGCAGCAGCCCCATAGTTTGGGGCGTCCCCATGGGTTAGGGTCGGTTGGCTCTGCTACGCGGGTCGAGGTTGTCGTTGGCGGGTTTCGGTGGGTGGTTGTTTGCTTTGTTTTGCTTCATTTTGTGGTGGGTGGGTAAAGGTCGAGTATATAGGCTGTGGGGATGGGATGTTGGAGAGGGGTGTCATTGTGGAAGATGGACGAGGTTGAGCTTCTCACGTTGTGGTGCGATGATGATGTTGTTGTGTGAGGTTGGAGACATCACGAAAGAAACAAGATGTGGTCTGCGTGAAGAGGATGGGTGAGGTTAGCGACATCACGAAAGGAAGAACGGATTGTGGTCTGCACGAAACAAATGTTCATTCAGATGGTTACACGCATGCAGCGTGGAATGATCTAGGATCCAGGGTATGTGAAGTATATACGACCAAAGGGTCTAACCAGAGTCAGTCCCTGGGACCAGCCACAACTGCCTCCCCTCTGCACTACCTGTTGGCTCGAGATGGGTATGACAGCTCTAGATGGTGACAGGCTCGATGAACTCGGCCTTTTCGATGATCGGCGCAGGCTTGGGGAGGTGCCTCTGGAAGAAGATCCAGCGCTTGATCCAGTACGGCACCATGACTTTAAGCTCGTAACCGATGTACGTCTTGGTCGGCACGGAAAACACCTGGTCGAGTTCCTCCAGGGTAAGCTGCTTCGTCTCACGCACGAAGCAGAAGATCATGAACCACGCGATGAGGTTGAGCCCGGCGTAGAAGCCGAACGCACCAGTGGGCGTCATGACGGTCTTCATGCGGGGGAAAGTGAGGGAGAGAATGCCGGCGAAGGTGTTGTTGATGCAGACGGCCCAAGCCATGCCCTGCTCACGCTGGATGGTAGGGAACACCTCGGCGGAATATTGGAAGGCAACAGGGCCTTCGCCGAGAGAGTAGCATATCGTGAACAGGTAGACGAAGAGGACGACCGGTCCAATCTGTGCGCCTTTGGAGGCGGTGGTGGGCGTCAGGAGGGAGAGACCGGCAGCGAGCAGGAAGAGACACATGAGAGGGAAGGTGATCATGCAGAGGGTTCTGCGGCCCTTGGTGTCGATCAGGAAAAGCGTGGGAATCGTGAAGACGACTTGAACAGCACCGTAGCCAAGGGAGGCGTACAGCGCCTGCGTCTTGTCGTAGCCCACATTTTCGAAGATTGTGGAGCTGTAGAAGGAGATGATGTTGATACCACACATTTGCTGGGCAAGCATGACGGTGGTTGCTCCGTAGTTGGCGCGCCGGATCCTGGGCACCCTGAAGCAGTCCCAGAGACGAGTGAAGTAGTTCGTTCCGGCAGCCAGCTTCTTCTCCTCCTCATAGATAATGAAAGAGTAGTAGTAGTCCCTCGCTGCGATGATGGGATGAGCTCGGAGCCTGTTCATGGACCTATATGCCTTGGCGTGATTTCCCTTCTTCATGAGCCATCGAGGTGATTCCGGGCAGAAGAAGATTCCAATGCTGAGAATGAAGGATGGGATAAAGGCAGAGCCAAGCTGTAGACGCCAAGAGATTCGGCCAGTGTCCTTGACTATGACATTGGCGCAGAAACCCAAGAAAATACCTAAAGACATTAGTACGAGCTTAGCGTTGCCAAGGGAAGCTTCTTACCAATGACGACCCACAACTGCCAGAACATGACGAGAGCACCTCGAATGCGGGCGGGGGCCATTTCAGCGGAATAGATGGGTACAGTCGCATTCTTTGCACCAATGCCAATGCCCATGACGAAACGAGCGGCGAAAAGCTGCTGCCATGTCTTTGCGAAAGCAGAGCCGATGGGAGTGGCCGTCAGACACAGAGCGGTTACGAAAATCTCACCACGTCGGCCGAGGTATTTGTTCAAGGGGTCGACAATGAAGGCACCGCTGATTGATCGGGTTAGCTGTGAGGCTGGCCAATTGGCAGATGAGTGCACCTACATCAGTCCAGCAGTCAAGAAGATGATGGCGTTGATGATGCCGACGATCCACTCGTCCTTGCCAGTGCCAGCGATTCCAAACTCCTCGGGGAAGGACAAGTTGGCGCCGTTTGAACCTGTTTGATCCCAGCCTTGGGTGGCGGCACCGATGGCGCACAATCCAATCGAGTACCACAACATCTTCGGGCCGTGCCACTTATGGTCGCGCTCATAGATGAGGGCGTTGCGGTCTTCCTCGTCCAACTCGGCAAGTGTCTCGAAGCGCGCAGGATCGCGGGCAACGAGTGCAGCACGGCCGAAGAGCGATGCGTGCTCGGACAGGCCGTTGGACTCGGCGAAAGCACGCGCATCAGCAACGGCGGCTTGAGGTGAGACGCGCTACAAGCAGGCCCGGTCAGCATCAACACACCACACACGACGGCAACAAGACGAAAGTCTGGCGTACCTGCAAGGGATTCTGGACGATGTTCAGGGCGACCGAGGCACGGCGGTTGGTCTGCTCCACCAGCTCCGTGTGCGGCTTCTCGGCCTTCTCGTGGAGTGCGCCATACTGCGGAGGCTCGCTGGGGTCGTTGATGGTGTCCATGTTCTTTTCGGCCATCTTGTCTCCCGATGGTGGACACGAGTGGTGAGAGTGGAACTGAGCGGCGGGTCGACTCGAACAAAGCGGACAGACAGGCAGGTTAAATACACTGCCCCCAACCGTGTATGGGGGAGACGACTCTGGGGGCAAGGCCCAACCGCCACAGTCGCGCTAGTACCCGGTTCATGGAGCGGATCCACTTTTCATGCCGCTAGCTGATATACCCCATGCGGAGATAAACCGACGTAAGCTGCAAACATCTGGCGGGGATCCACACAGTCCATCCATCACCGGCAAGCTGACCGCCTTTGTTTCCTGCAGACGTCTAACGCAACGCAGTCAACCACGCCGCGGAAGCTCCACGCTCTCAGCGCTGTCGCCCTCGCTCTCAACGCAGCCGACCACGCCGCGGAAGCTCCACGCTCTCAGCGCTGTCGCCCTCGCTCTCAACGCAGCCGACCACGCCGCGGAAGCTCCACGCTCCCAACGCACAACCACGCTCTCGACGCAGTCGACCACGCCCTCAGCCCAGTCAGCCTGCTCCTCCCGACCTCCACACCACCGGGGATCTGGGGTCGCTCCCAGCAACGACGCTTGGGGCTTGTTTGCACGCTCTCGGCACCTCCGTCCTCCACGCTCACATGTGGTTGGCCCGTCAGTCTGCGTGGCCTTGATGTTCAGGATGCGTCGCCCGGTCTTGAAGGATTCAGGTCAAGTGTTGTATTTGAGCCGCCTCGGACTCGGCAGCCCAAGGGTGCGCGCCGCTGACGCTCACGCAGCACAGCACAGCGCCGTGGCATGGTGGTGGTGACAGCTAGTCTGCTTCGGGCCTAGGGCGGAAGGCCTGAGACATGCCCGCGGGCTCACGTGCGTTAGCCCACGGAACCCGGATTGCACGCGCCAATGGAGGCGGCGGAAAGTCTGTGGCCAAGCCACAAGTGTGCCGCGACCAAGCTTGAGAAATGTAACCCTTTCTCCATGATGCTTGCGCGCCTGCTTGCTCACATGACATCTCCTTCTCAACGCCGGCGCCCTACTAGTCTGCCGTCGCCACCCTCACCAGCGAACCAGCGCACCAGCGAACCGCCTCGACGACGTAGAAACCTAGGCCATGCAGCATCGTTCCCACACGGAGCCGCAACCCTAGGGGATCCTTTAGTCCCTCACATCGAAGACGTGTAGGTATGGGTCCAACGGCATGCGCGCAACCTCGTCTGGTACTATTGAAAATCCGTGCGGGTCCCCGAGTCTCTGTGGGGTTGACTCTGGCGTCTGGCCTGGCCCGCTATAGCTTGGTAGTTGCAAGTGAGCAGGTACCGTGTCCATCTGCCTCGATGCCTTCTCGTTTGCCATGGGTCGAGCAGAAACTTCCTCTGGTCACGCTAGCTGTGCAGGCCAGGTGCTCTTGCGAGGATTGACTGTAGAAAGACCCCCAAGCCTCGACAAAAGGGTTACTGCTTCGAGACATGATCGCCATCCAGTGGATTGGAATTAGAATCGCAGTGTCATCACCAAACGCTCCCCGGTCAAGGCATTCGGCAAAGTATCGGCCAGGCCACTCCTGGTACTGGTCCCATCTTCTAGGTCGACCTTGACATTTCATGACCCACTTCCCGAGCTCCACAAACTCTTGCCGGTTGGTCGACGCCCGGCCTACTCCTTTGCAATCGCTTCCAACAAGACCATCGACGAGTACGCCAGTCATCGGGCAGTATGGTGCGTCGCTGTCTGTAGGGCTTGATTGAAAACCAGGCAGTAAAAAAATGGAGGCGATGCACGAGCAGCCAACCCTGGAGAAGAGCTATGTGTGTCCTGGTATTCGGATTGACGCCCAACCGCCCAGGGATCCATTTCCGATGCCCATTCTGAAGACGGTGGAGTGTAAGATCCCTCGTCTACCGGAGGTGGATACTCGCAGGTTTTGTTTCGGCGAATGCCACACTGTTGCAACCTCAGAACACGCATGCCGTGCATAGCTGCGACGTCCCCGTACGTACCTGTCTCTTCTTCGTTTACATTGCATATATTTATTCCGCGACTTGTGGTGATAACTTTGTAGGCCCTGTTCCTTTCAAGGCATGTGGACGGGTGCTGGTACTATGTTTTGCTACGATGTGGGCGCGGTGAACGAAGACCTCGCACGTACCCAGCACACCAGTTCTATTCTTACCTGAACTTGCTAGACATGTCATTCCAGGGCCCGCCACCATGTTTCCAAGAAGCATAGAATTGCTCCCCGTCGAACGGTTGTGGGAGCCAAGCCTACATGGGCATGCTAAGCGAGCATGAACAGGTGCACACGAGCATTCCTGTTCACTTATGACGCCGCACTCTGGTGTATGCTCCCACAGCAACGAAGACGTACCGAACATTGCGAACCGCCTCAGCTCAGCTTATAGGCACTTTATGGCTGATGACTAGTGTAGCACTTGGATGGAGTCGTCGCAACACATTCTTCAACCAATTCGCAGCCTCACCGCCTAACGAGCCCAAATCCTCAATTCTTTTGCTCGCCTCTTCGCATACGAATTTCCAGCACCCAGGATCTTGAAACAGACCGACAAGCAGAATCGAACGCATAATGCTTTCGTACCCCAGGGCCCAGTAAGTAGCCATCACCAAGACTCTGGGTCCGGAAGGTGGCCACGCTGCGTCGACTGCTTCTCTCTTCAACTTGTCCAAGTTTCACAGCGGCGGCTCTTACCTCGTGCGATTCAAGGCTGAATAGCGACCATGTGGCATGTGACCGTGTGCCACGTTTCTCTCGTGGGCGCAATATCTTCTGACACTAGTTCCTCGCTTCCCCGCAATCAACTTATCTAAATCCCTGCGGCCGTCACTCTATCCCCGCAATGAGCTTGGAGCTTGGCGGAACAACAAGAATGCCGGATCGGTTCATTCGTCGTCCCAAAAAGGGTGCAGAACACTAAAGGTCAATCGTGCATTCCTCTTACGGTCATACAGGCTATGTCCTATTCATTCGCATCCCTTGATTGGTGGGTTGCTGCACTTGGCCATCACCATCGTCGACCTCCGTCGGAACATCTTCATCTTGGCCCCGCCTGGGTCACATAGCCTGTTCGAAGAAAGTCTGAACCGGACGCAAGGTACAGGCAGATGGAGCGCGTGGTGTATGGCTCTCCACTAGCGGGGTACTGCCAATGGATGGAAATTTCCTCTTCACGGCCCGACGACACTGCGATCCGGCGACGCTATCACGAGGGGCATCGATTCACTCTGCACACGAACGGGAGCAATATACGACGGAAGTCAAGGCTCCAAGTTTTCGCGAACAATGGGCACATAAAAGGCGGCGAGCTACCGTTCAGATCAGCACAGACAGACAGAACCAGTTGAACTTACCACAACATGGCTCCCTCCTTGGCTTTCAAAGCCCTCGTGGCACTCTTTTCGGCATCCACCGTTTCCGCTTTTGGCGTGGGCACGCAGCAGACGGAGACGCACCCTAAGCTGCAGTGGAAGACGTGCACCGGAAAGGGAGGGACTAGCTGCTCCAATGTCAGCGGCGAGATCGTTGTCGACTCGAACTGGCGTTGGCTGCACACCACAAGTGGCACGACCAATTGCTACACCGGAAACAAATGGGACTCGTCTCTATGCTCGACCAACTCGGCATGTTCTTCGAACTGTGTCATGGACGGAGCCGACTACAGTGGTAAGCTGCTACAGTGGACGCAGGGTGCAGCAGCCCAGCTAAACCGAGCCCACCAGGCACCTACGGAATCACCACTGGCACCGATGCACTGACCCTCAAATTCGTCACCAAGGGATCATACTCGACCAACATCGGGTCGCGCACTTACCTGTTGCAGGACGCCAGCAACTACCAAATGTTCAAGCTTCCTGGAAACGAGTTCACCTTTGACGTGGACCTATCGCAATTGCCCTGCGGTCTCAATGGTGCGCTCTACTTTGTGTCCATGCCCCAGAAGGGTCAAGGTACCCCGGGTGCAAAGTACGGTACCGGTGTGTATTCATCAGATCCTGCGTCTACCCAACGGTTGCTCACTACGCCAAGGCTACTGTGATGCTCAATGTGCACGTGACTTGAAGTTTGTCGGCGGATCGGTACGTCCTGCCATGGCTTTCTAGTTGCAACACTGACTTGTAGCAACAAGGCCAATGCTGAAGGCTGGGTCCCGTCGAGCAACGATGAAAACAGTGGTGTTGGCAAAAAGGGCGCTTGCTGGTACAAATTCCCTACCAGGACCATAATATCCTACTAACGTGCCCACAGCGCCGAGATGGATGTCTGGGAGGCCAACTCCATCTCCACCGCCGTCACGCCACACTCCTGCAGCCCGGAAGCCTATTCGGCGTGCACCGGCACCAGCTGCGGTGGGACCTACTCGGAAGACCGCTACGCGGGTAATTGCGATGCGAATGGATGCGACTTCAATCCGTACCGCGTGGGCGTCAAAGACTTCTACGGTCCGGGAAAGACGGTCAACACCAACGCCAAGTTCACCGTCGTCACGCAGTTCCTGGGCTCTGGGAGTACCATCTCGGAGATCAAGCGCTTCTACGTCCAGAACGGCAGAGTCATCCAGAATCCTCAGCCTGCGGTCGCTGGTTTGACCGGCAACTCCATCACGCAGGCGTGGTGCAATGCCCAGGAGAAGGCGTTTGCGGAGGATCGGTATCCGTTCAACGAGCATGGTGAGTCGCCGGTTCTATCTCTGTCTCTATCTATCTATATATATCTCGCCAGGGTCCCCACCTGCAATCTTTCTCGCTGATTCCAGACCAGGTGGAATGGCCTCGATGGGACGCGCCGGCGCCGCCGGCATGGTCCTCGTCATGTCGCTCTGGGACGACCACTACGCCAACATGCTGTGGCTCGACAGCAACTACCCGACGGACCAGCCCGCCACCAAACCCGGGGTAGCCCGCGGTACCTGCCCAACCTCGTCGGGGGCTCCCGCCGACGTGGAAGAGAAGTCGCCGAACGCTCAGGTAGTCTTCTCCGCGATCAAGTTCGGGCCCATCGGGTCGACCTTTGCGCAGCCTTCCGGGTCGTAGACGCGGGGGGTTTCACGCAGCGGAGCCACGGGGGAGGGTCGCACGCGTCACTCGTTTGGTCGGGGTTGGAGCCGTCGCTTGGGCTTTCGATAGCACGTCGACTGTACGGTTCGATGCGTAGTCTTGCCGCATCGTCGTGAAGTGGACTGGCAGTAGGCCGGCGTTTGTAGCGCTACCTAGCTACCTAGGTACTTTACCTATCAAGTGACGGTTTTGAACGCTCAAGCTCATGCGAAAGCCCACGCCCAAGTTCACATCACACTCCTGCGCTACATGGGCATGTCAAGCCCAACTCCGGGACCCGTAATGTATTTCTCGCGGGGTTGTGGCAACCGTAGGCTTACGTTGGTGCGCAATAGACACACGAACTTGCGTTCTCGCTTCACGTGAGCTGTGTTGTGCAGGCGGTTCTTGGACAAGGTCAAGAAAAAGGTCGTGTTGTCCTAGCACGCCCCCAAAGGCTGCCACCAATCACAGCACGTGCATTGCTGCTGACGCATGACCCAGTGTTTCGCAGGCGCAACAGGGCCTAAAGTGCCGTGATTGATCATTGCACGGGCTCGCAAGTCGCTCAGCCTACGAAGCTCGTACCAGCGAGCCGAGAAGGTCGCATGAGCATGAGCTGATATGGTGGCGCTCTGCACCAAATGCCCACATATCCCGGCCAAGAGCTTTTACCTACCGTACCTCTCCCCCAGTAATCATCAGGAGGACCTACCTATATAATCACAGCTGCTGCTTCTGCCATATTATCTGTTGTGTCACTTCTGATTTCCAATCACAAATTCGCTGGATATCGCAAACAAACCACGAAGCTTCTTTCTTGCCAGCCATCTACACAGTCTTTCTTTGGTAGGTAGCCAGCAGGGAGGAGCTCCTCCAGAGCCGCATCGATCTGACTCGGCACATTTCTCCGCGTGGTGCGTCATCCCACAGTGAGTATCTATAGTATCTACTGCGGGCCCCGGGTCGCACCCTTTAAAGCATGCGCACCGCCGCGTAGGCAGTTGCCGCTCCTGCAATTCATATAGCCACCTGCTATTGCTCAAGCTCTCTTGCTTGCCTCCAGGAAACTTGAACTGACATTTCGGAAGCAGCCGACCGTCACTCGCCGCATCCACGCATCAAGACAGCTGCCACCCGTGGCCCCACATCCACCATTCGAGCATCCACATCTATACCGTACTCAAAGAGAAAAGGAACAGCAATAGCAATCGAATATCAATCACGACCCTCCCCGGCACCACTCAACCCTCGCATCCATCATGTTCGCTACGCACGCCCTCAACCAGCTTCGACGCTACTCGACATCTCTCCCTCGTGACCCGCACTACAGACTCAAGGCCACCCTCATGACTGGCTACCTCGTCTCGGCATTCACCCTACCTTTCGTCCCGCCGCTGCTGGAGTCGCGCAGGACGAAGGCTGACGGGACATATCTCACGAGGTAAGAACTCTACGATGCTAGTCTATAGCCTGCCACGGCTCAGCGCTTACTCCCACCCAGGGAGAACGTTTACTGCTCTGCGCAGTACCATGGATGTGCTAGATGAACAACGTACGGCGCACCCATGGCACGACACACAATAGTAATCTAGACGCGGACAGTACTTGCAGACCACCGATTGAGTTCGTCGCTAGACCACTTTTCTAACGTCCGCCACCACCACACGGAGCATCTTTATTACATATACCCCTGCATCACATCGGCATCCTGCTTTCTTTGGGGACTCACGGCGTTCATGTTGCATGCGGGCGTCGACAAGGTCCGCCTGGCATTGTCATAGGGTTGGGTTCGGCCATTCGGGACCCATCGACGCGTCACAGTTAGTGTGCAAGATACATACGAATCATTCACCACGGTGCGCTCCAGCGTAGTTGTGGTTTAGGACATGGATTGCATGGTGACTCGCGAGCAAGTTGTGTGATTGTCTGGAGACTGTGACGGCCGGCCAAGTTTTTAGCTGTGTGAAGTTGTGTACCAACCAGTCGTCCTCCTGAAGATCACTTCCACGATTGTTCCGCGCTGTGTTTGTAATTGAAGGCCGAGGGTGCTATCAAACGTATGTCTATCAGATGGAAAAGTGGTCTGGGCGGACTTGCAGCGGAACCCCGCGTCACGTGCCGAACGCGTCGCGAAACCCCTCATCTACTCTACTCTCAAAGCTCCTCAACATGCGACCAACCGCCCTACAAAAGCCTGCGGTAACCGCTGGACGACTGCACACCACCGCCCGCCATGGCCGCTGCTACCCAGATTGTTCGCAACAACCCTAACAGCCTCTTCTACCTCCCCGACGAGCTCCTCGTCCAGGTCGTGTCTCACCTCGCTGGCGACGCGCAAACCCTATGCTCACTTGCGCGCGTCAGCCGTTTCTTTCAGATCGAAGCCGAAAAGCACATCTACACAAACATCGAACTTCTCTCTACGAACCACCTCCATGCCATCATCGAGGCCTTCACACGACGGTTCGATCGCGTCGCTTACGTGGAAACGCTCAAGATCTTGTACCGTTTCCACGGTGGCCTGGGCGCAACTGCCGATGAGCGCGCCGTCTTCAATTCCTGCGTTGGTGGCATGAAGGCGCTGCGGAGCTGGGAGATCGAAAGCCCGTACGACAACTACAAGTGGGATGAGGGCGGAGATGAGTGGGTTCTGAAGGACATGGAGAAGTTCCGGGCGCACTTGGAGGCTGCCAGTCTGGAGGTGGCTGCAGGGAGTCTGACTCGTCGTGGCGACGTCGGGCTGTCCAAATTGGAGAGGCGTATGTCTACAGCATTTGCAAGAAAAATTGTTAGTGGCGCATTACTAACTGTCGCAGTTGTGATCCATACGCACGGCGTGAGCGACGACTTCTGGAACCTAGGTGATTTCCACTGCCTATTTCGACACCCTAGCCTACGTTACCTTCACGTCTCCTGCCTCGCTCTGCCTTTGGACCTGCCTGAACTCGAGCCGTATGCGAAAACGACTCCCCTCACCGAACTCGTCTTTGATGAGTGCGAGCTCGAGCCGCGGAGTCTGGGCAGGATCCTTGCGACACCGAAAAGACTGAAGCATCTCACGTTGGGCGAGAATCTCTGCAACATCAACGAGGGTAGAGGCGCGAACCCTCGGCTAACGCGCGCTCCGGAAGCCGCCCTTGCAGCGCTGAGCCATGTCGCTCATGCGCTCGAAACTCTCGTACACTACGATCCGGCGTGTATAATCAATATGAACTACCACAAGGCTCTGCCCATCCCCGGGGCTGGTATGCGAGACTTCCACAGCCTCAAGACACTCCGTGTCGACATGTGCTCATTTCTGCACCGCAGCATCGCCCTCTCGCATACACAAGCCCCACCCAACCTGCACACCCTTCAGATTCGAAATCCGCGTCCTAGGATTATCCGCTTTTGGCACTCGGCTGCCTCTACCAACGACGACTTCTTCGAACATCTCCCACCTCACGACCCGTACACATACCTTGCCTCTCTGAAGACTCTGGAGTTTGTGCAGGGCGCAACGTCTGAGATGCCCATGGCAAAGACACTGCACATTACCGAAGACGAGGCCCTTCGGGAGCGTCATAAGACCGGATACAAACTGTTCAAGCATGGCATCAATCTCAAAGTCACGCTGGAGGCTACGTGGAGGACTGGCTTGATTCCGCCCTTCCTGCACGGCGAGCCATTACCTGAATTAGTCTGCATGTACAATGCGCAAGAGATCGGTTTCAATCGTACCTGGGCTCCAGCACATGAAGCAGAGTTGCGGGCTTACGAGCTCGAGTATGCGCAGACTTCTGCGTGGTTGCGAGGCAAGGAGACACCGGAGGCTGAAGACTACGAAGATGGGAGGGTCGTAGCTGAGAAGGCTGCGAAGCCAACAGAGTTTCCGGAAACGGACCAGCTCACCGATTCCGATATCATCTGGTGTCGAGGCAAAGTCGGGCGCTCGCTGAACGCGTTGTGGGAACGCATGCGGAGGGCAGACCCGGACGATGACCCGCGGGCCTTCACGGTCACGATTGAATCGGATGAGGACGATGAGTGGGATGATGCTTTTGACGAGGATGACGAAGACCTGGCCGAGTGGATGGACGCGGAAGAGGGCGACGTCGAATACGTGTTGGCCGAGGAGCTGATGGGACCTGACGGACACGCGGATGAGATGTTCTGGGAGGCACAAGCGCAGGCTTTGCTTGCTGCTGCGGCGGCGGCGGTTGCGCAAGAGGACGACGTCACCGAGCACGAGATGGACGATGGTCTCGACTAGGCTCTAGTTTTGGCGTGGATGCAATGTGCAAGCGACTTTTCCTCGGAGTCTCTTCCTGGGAGTCTCAACCCGAATCACTTCTAGTCCGCGAAAAAATGGAATATCAAACCATCGGCCCTAGGAACTTGATGATGCACTGGACTTCTGGCTGCCCGAGGGACACTTTTGCACGAGCGGGCTTGAGCGGGGTGGCGCAGGATTGCTGCGCTCGTGTATATCAAAATGGTACGTGGCCTTCTCGCTGTGGATGCGATTGGTATTGCGATCCCGGGCCATCGCTTCATGGGGTTTTCTCATCCGCCTCACGGCCCTCGTACGTCGGGTCGGATCTCGGCTCCGCTTCAGCGCCTCCTACAACCTGATGAGGTTGTTCACTGTGTATGTTATACTTGTTGTACTTGATGTACTTTTCTGGATGGAATTGATCCTTGTTTCCTTCACGCGCTTGTCTGGCTTGGGTGATGCTTCGTTCGTGTTTGGGAAAATGCAGGGTACATGGCTTTTTGAAAACACTGCAATGGCTACAACAACGTACATGCCAGATGGGAGATGATGACGATTCATGACTCGGTGATTCCGACAAGTAAGAGTACAGTGGAAGAGAGCAAACCGATTCCATCTCTCACACGCCACCCAGAAGCCCTTGTGCGACCAAGGGGGCTCGTGGCTCGAGTCCATCAACACCGGAACAGCGGACAGCCTTCAATTAGTGTCCTTGCACATCCCATCCACATTCTTGCAGTTGCACGACATGGCTCCAAACGGAGCGCAGCTTCTTCTCGTCAGCCAAAGGAACCCTTCCCCTCGGAGGTCCCCCAAAACTCACTTGCTCACACACAAAGCGTGTTCCGGTCCACCGCCGCAGCCCAAAAGACAGATGTTGCGCCACTTGGCGCAGCACTGCGTCGTGCATTTCTCGGCGCGCGGGTCAAGGGGCGCCGAAGGCATGGCCGTGATGGTGGACGCTACCACAGCCACGGAAGCGAGGATGGTGAGTTTCATCGTGGGAAGTGATGGAGGAGGGATGCTGGCGAGGTGGTGATGATTGTAGAGCGGGATGAGGAGGCCAGGCTAGGTGCGCCGCGGGCTCCTACTTATAGGTATATGCGCAAGACCATGGCAATGCGTGTTTGCTGTTCTCCTGGAATCTGCTTTCCATCGAGTCTTTCCCGCTAGGTACCTAGGATGCTGATCCCATGCGGGAAAGTGAGTGGAATCCTGACGTTCGGAATTTACAAGCATTTTACCTAGGTACGGTACCTACTAGAATCAGCCCAGATCGCCGTTTGACATCATGTGTCTCTCCTTCTCTCTCTGCCGTGCTGCCGAAACATCCATTTTCTTGCTATCCGAGTTCGTATGAGGAACTACCGGCACAGTTCTTCGCTCCTACTTCGTGTCAGCCAAGATCGTGCAAGGGCGGATCGGCACGAGTTTCGCTTAGTATATTCCTAAACGGGTCCAGCTCGCCCCCAACCGCTGAGGCTGTGACGTTGGGCGGATGCTATAAAAAGGGTTTGGAGGCATACCTACCTGCTGCTCGAACGTCTCCGGAGTGTAAGTAGCGGGGAACTTTTTCCGAAAAGGCGTCCTACAACATGAACTTATCCCGTGGCAGAAAACTACCTATACCTAGGTGAGTTTGGATAGGGTTAAGAATATCGAGGAAAAGACGATTTTGGCCCAAAACATGCGCCGCTAGGTGCGATGGGAATGCACCTCTAGCATGCGGCAGGTGCTAGCAACCTGCGCTATGAACCGAATAGTGAGATGTACTTACAAGTCAATTCAGGCTCGAGGATAAGGGATAACACCGGCATTTGAATATGGTCTCTCCAACTGACGCTCAAAGACACTCGTTAAAAGACATTCATCGTTCCATTCTTCATGCATGAGTCCCTGGATCACTACTTCTTCGCATCTTCAACATAAGCTGGGACGCGACGCTTCACCTGGGCGCCGGAATGACGAAGCTTGGTGGTGGTAACCAAATCAATTATGCGCTCACCGGATGTTGCTAGATGCCTGATTCTTACAATTTGTTTCTCCGACCAAGCGTACGCACGCCCCCTATACGTCCTCGGGACCAGCCAGCCCAAGTGCCTGCCGTCTCGTTGGAGCATCCGCCTTGAAGAACGGTTTCTCCGCCAACGCCGTGACACGAGTGCCGTGTCTCGGCTCGTTGCCCTCGTAGTCCCAGCTTGCATTGTGGATGGTAATCCTGTTGTCCCAGAGCGCTGACGTGTTGGGCGTCCATCTGAATCGCACTTGGATGTCGACATTCTTCTCGTACACGTCGTACAAGTAATTCAAGATAACGTCGCTCTCCGCCTTGTCGAGCCCCACGATTCGGACGGTCATGGCGCGGTTCACCCACAGAGCTTTCCAGCCAGTCGCAGGGTGCACTCTGACTAGGGGATGGGTGCGCTCGATGAACTTGGGCCCGGCTTCTGGGTGGTTGCGGTCGAGGTATGGGTGCGCGGATCTGTACACGGCTTGCTTTCCGTCGATTATCTTACGGAAGTCTGGGGACAGCTTCTCATACGCAGCATATCCTTTGGCGCGGTTAGCTGGCGTCGAGACAAGCCCAGTGTACAATATACCTGAAGCCCACAGTGTATCACCCCCGACTTTCGGGATGGTGTCATTGTGGAGGTGCGTCACACCCGCTGGCTGACGCTCGTGCACAAGATCAGTATGCCATCTGGAGGCACCGCCGGTCTGTCTGAAGCTCGCTGGGGATTCGCTCGCCTGTAGCGCAGGCCAGATAACCGTCGTTCCTAGAACGCCAGGGACCGAAGGGACTTGTGGCTAGTAGCTCATCAGCGACAGAAGCTTGAGTCGAGATTCGAACGCCTACGTGAACCTCGATTTCTCCATACCACTCGCCGAGGGTCCTTTGTTGTTGCGGAGAGATGTCCTGGTCTCTGAAAAAGACAACACTCCTCTCGGCGATGAGCAAACCCAGCTCGTCCTTCTGCTGATTGGTAAGGTCTTTCAACTGTAGACCAACAATCTCTGTGCCGATATGGGCAGTGAGATGAATGACCTCCTTGGCAGCTGAGAGCAGCGCCTTCTTCTCTGGATCAGCTCGCGAACCTGGGTCTACATGCTCCCTGTCGTAGTCACGAATCTTGATCACATCGTCCAAGAAAAGTGGTTTTGCTGGGCGGTACGGGTAGCCATTCGAGAGATCAATCCCTGCTTTCTCGAGTCTCTTGCGCGCCGGTTCAGGCAGTCCCAAAGTATCCTTCTTTGGCTGGACAGTGTCTCTGATTTCCTCTGAAATTGGTAGTACGATACCTGGAGCCATGATGAGCCTGGTAGCAACGCAGTGTGATATCAGGTGGAATGTTCCTTGGAAAGATTCCCCTGGACTACTTTGGTTCATATATATGGGTAGTCATTTGTTGACGCGATCCAAATCCGTACACTACCTAGCTTGCGGGGTAGGTACATGGAGCTCCCGCGCGACCCCAAACAGCTTCAAGCACATCATCGGCCAATTTTATTGCGCACTTCTTGATTTACAATCCTTATCTCTTCGGCCGAGCTGTCCGTTATTGTGCATACTGAGCCCGCGCGGTATGAAGGCCCATTGCCGAAACTTGCCATCAGTACATTGCATTGCGTTCGCAGCCATGCACGTCAAGTGGAGTCGTTCTCGAGGGATTCTGAACACATATTGGAAGACATGGACGCCATTCAGCCCACACTAAAGATTGCCTTTGTTGCAATCAGTCAATACTGTTACACACATATCGCTTCGGCGAGTTGGCGCAGTCCCGTTCCCGGTAACACGTTCTTTGAGCTCCAAGCTGCTTTGCGACGGACGAAAACTTGGGCACGGATACCAGGAGATTCTCCCACATCGAAAGCATGTCCACATCAACCAAACGCGCGGCCGTAATAGGAGCCGGGATCAGCGGAATTGTGTCTGCTGCTCACTTGAGAAACGAGAGGCTAGACGTGACGGTGTATGAACGATCAAGTGCTGCAGGCGGAGTATGGTATGTGTCATGCTGTCTACTGGTGCTGGTCTCTAACTACGTCTTCAGGCTCTATGACGAGCGAAGGCCTCTCGAGCCCGCGTATCCTTCTGTTCTGCCCTCCAAAGGAGAAATTTACGCGGATGATCCAGTCTTGACGCTCACCGAGACAGAGACGCAAGCAGTACGACACGCTCCACCAGGGTAAAAGCACCTCCTATATCGCATGGAAGAGATATCTAATCGTTTATTCTTACACAGGCCCTGCTATGTTGGTCTAAAGAATAACGTTGGTACACGCCTCCTCACCACAACTCTTAACCCATTTCCAGCGGGAACTGAAGACTACGTCAGTCATTCGGTTCTGAAAGATTACATTCAGGATACTGCCGCCAAGACCGGAGTGGAACGTATCACACACTATGATACAGAAGTGAAGAACCTGTCCAAAGTCAATGGGAAGTGGGCAGTGGAAACAGTAGCCTTGGAGCGTAAGCCTACAGGAAAAGTAACACGCAAGTCAACAACCACGGTATAAAAAAAAATCACAGATATATTTCTAAACTAATGTTTCAATAGAACTTTGACGTGGTCGTCGTGGCTTCAGGTCACTATCACGCGCCAAGGGTGCCCGATATACCTGGCATTGGCGATGTGAAGCGACAGTTTCCGGCAAGAATACAACACTCAAAGGGATATCGGACGCCCGGACGTTTTGCAAACAGAAATGTACTCTTGATCGGGGCGAGCGTATCATCCACTGACATCGCTCGAGAACTGGGTCCGATTGCCAATACCATCTATCAAAGCCACCGTGGCGGTGCTTTCGACATCCCGGCCAGCATACTGCCCGAAAATGCTACTCGCATCGAAGAAGTCGTGGCTTTCGAAGTTCCGAAAGAAAACACGATAGCAATTGAAGAGAGCGAGCCACTTCCGGTGACGATCAAGCTCAAGTCTGGCCAAACGCTCTGCGGGATACACGACATCCTCATCTGCACCGGCTACCATATTACCGTCCCTTTCCTCCCTGGCCTACACTCTGACAACACAGCCGCGGCCGACGCATCTCCCACGACACTCGTCACGGACGGGACACAATTACACAACCTTCACAAAGACATCTTCTACATCCCGGATCCCAGCCTGGTCTTCGTCGGCGTGCCCTATTTCACAGCCACCTTCACGCTCTTCGAGTTCCAAGCCATGGTCGCAGCAAAGGTGCTCGCGGGCAAGGCGAAGCTACCGAGCGCGAACGACATGAGGAAAGAATATGCGGCTCGCGTCGCGCTGAAGGGCTACGGCAAGACGTTCCACAGCTTGAGAGAAAAGGAAGTCGAATACGTCAACGAGCTCCTAGACTTTGCCAATCCGCAACTGGACACGGACTTGCTCGGGCATACGGAGGTGTGGCATGGAGCCAGAGCAGAGCTGGTCGCGAGGATGAAGGCTATGTTTTCTGGCGGCAACGGGGCCGTGAAAGAGTTGGGTGTGACATGTGCCTAGTGATAGGTACCCTTTCTCGAAACACAAGAATCGGCCTCAGCAAGTTCTATGAAACTATGTGTTCAAACTGTTCTTCTTCCCATTGCCGTGTGTTAAGCGGGTAGATTACCTAGTCTACCTAGTCGGTGTCGGTCGTTGATCTACGCCTGTCGCTGGGCACGCAATATGCATCAATGGTTGCGCTACCTAGGTAGGTACCTACCTACCTACAACGATTGTCCCTCATTGGCTGTAACACGCAACACGGCACTGCACAACCAGCATACCTAGCTACACAGTATCTCAATCGACCCCCCGCAAAAGTCGCGCCCTCGTCGTACCGTCGCTCTAGAAATCGTGTTCTTACCCTGCAATGACGTTTTTGTTTTGGGTTCGGCCCGTCACCCTTCACAGGTCGCGGGGTTAGGTACCACGGCTATGTCGAGATAGCACCTGCAGAGTGGGGAAAGCTGCTCAATCCATCCACCCTCGCAACACTCCAGAGAATGGAGTGATGCCGGCATGCTCTTGCGTCAGCGGTAGTGGGTGGCCAGCCCGGAATCGAGCCGTCGAAGCGCTGTGGTAGGTAGTGGCGAGACCGATTTCTTGAACATGAACTGCATTTGCCTTGGTATGCTTGGGCGTCGCAATACCATCGTGGACTGATGACAGCTGATATCAATATGCGGCATCCTTCGTTTCATTCAGACGCTAGTCACGCCTGATGAGCTACCTTAAGTTATCGAGGCTTCAGAGGAGGTCAAGCTGAGGCTGAGGAAGGGGTACTAGGTACTATCTTTGGGATGCGCTGGACAAGTTGGGAGAAGAGCGAGGGTTTATGTTCAGACTCGATGCAGCGTTTTTGACCTTGGCGTCGCTAGGTACGACACGAGACATCTACCGCACGATCATCTCCCTCAAGATCATCTCCCTCAAGATCATCTCCCTCAAGATCATCTCCCTCAAGATCATCTCCCTCAAGATCATCTCCCTCAAGATCATCTCCCTCAAGATCATCTCCCTCAAGATCATCTCCCTCAAGATCATCCCCAGGCACTCACCCTTCTAGTTTACTTGATCAGGTACCTTGATCGCATCAACATCAACAACGCCTTCGCATCTGGCATGAAGCAAGACTTGGGTCTTTACCAAAAACAAGCTCCGCTATATCCAGACATGCTGGACTGTCGGCTACATTATAGGCGAGCTGCTCCTAGTAACATGACACTTGCACGATTCCAACCTTCGAGATAAATTCCGTGCATGGAAATGATATGTGAACACATGAAATATGCACCCATGTCAATGAGGAGCGCACGATCGTTATCGCTAGTATGAACAGGATCTCGTATGTTCTGCAAGCGTGGTTACCGCTTATACCGTAATGTGGGAGCAAATCGACGCGCCCGAATACCGCAAGGGATGTGTCACCGTCAGCTGCTTGAGCTTCATGTCAATCGTCACTGCATTGACCATCAAGATGCTTCGCCCAAGAGACAGAGGGCGCAAAGAAGGCACGGGGAAGAGTCGAAGACAAGCTCCGCGCGATTGGAAAGGGAAGAGAGCACGGAAATGGACGTGGACCGCAAAGCATGAGGTTGATGACTACCTACCAGGCGGAAAATCCTCAGACGACTACTGAACGCTGCAGCGTGCAAAAAGTAACAAAACAACTGCCTTACAATTACTGTCCGTTGAGGTTGCAAACCCATGGCTTACTATTTAGCCATGTAGTGAGCAATTATGAAGTCTGCGTCTGGATAGATCTCTCTCCAAGCTTTGGCATCAATTTGCGGCTATGTAGAATTACCTGAGTGTCAGTGGCGCAGGTCTGCTTCCGATACCTAGCAGTTTCCCAACGACATATATGAACTTGCTTTCCTGTTTTCGGTTTAATTCGAACACTTGCAAGCGCAGCCTCCCCCGCTTCTTCACGATACTCCCAACGTCTTCCACAGCCACCACAGAACGCGATATTGCTTGTGTTTGGAAATGGCTAATCAAGGGCAAAAATCCTTCTTTCCTCTTTTTGTGTCTCATTCAACTTTTGCCTTGTTTAATGTTCTAGCATCATGGTACCGTAATCCTCTACTCACCCATCATGATCCTCGCCAAAACCGCCCTACTGCAAATTCCACGCATCTCCGTCGCCTCCAAGCAGTGTAACTTCCTTTTCTGAGCCTCCTGGGTCTTCACCGGATTGAAGACTGTCGTCTACACATGCACCTTGTATGCGTTCGTTTCCGCGTGCTGGCCGCGAGAGAAGATCTGGGATCCCACAGTGAAAGGGAAGTGTCTAGATGTTGAGGCGACGATGATTGCGTACTTTTGTGATCAACTTGCTGAGGAATTGGTGGCGATTTGAAGGCTGCATATAGGGGTAAGAAAGAAGGTAGGGGTTGCCGGGGTGTTTGCGACGGGGTTACTGCGAGTGGCAAACACAACGACCGTTCCTCGAAAATGTAATGTGAACGGATGCCCAACAAGACCAAAGGGCCGTCAAAGCTTCACTCACGCGCCTAACATACAGTGTCCACCTCGCCGCCACCCTTACAGCCGCCACATGTATGCAACCTACGTCTCCCCAGCCGGCATGTGGGCAGCCGCTGAGTTCGCCACCGTGCGCCTCAGCTGTACGTTCCTCACCTTTACACGCTTCGTCTCCTGGGTACGTGGTAAGGACAGCGACTGCCGCAAGTCACCGCTGTACTCGTCTGACTCTGCACTGCCAAGGAGCATGAAGAATGTGTGGGGTGAGGTTACGAGAAGGGAGGTCAAGATCGGGAGCGGGATGGCGCTTTGGGAAAGACAGAATAGCTTCGGGAGTAGCGATTTGGTTTTGCAAGAAAGTCAAGGGAGTCTGGGGCCGCGGATCAGACCGCAGAGGGTGGACGAGGGAGGTATTTCGCAGAGTGCAGATTGAGACTAGTTCGAGACGGGTTGGTAGCTACGTGATGTGGTATTGTGGGTTAGATATTGCTCTAGTTATGGTAAACACTGACTTCAATCACATGTCTGCTTCTTGTTTATGTTGAGCGTGAACGGCAAGCTCCGCATCAGCCAAGTGCGAAAGAACTCAGAGCAATCCAAATATTCAACCTACTACGCACAAATATTTACCCTAGTCACTCGTTCTCCGCCCCGCCCGTAGGTATAAGCTTACGCGCCCGCCGCGGTTCGCTCTCGTTCCATCGCCCGACCCCACCCTCCACAACAACGATTCAAAGGATACACTCTCCACCAGAGCAAGATGTCCCGGTTCTTCAACTCCTCGCCGTCCTCTGAGACTTTACAACAGCGGAGGGCACGGGACCCAGATGCCGCGCTTCCTTCCCGGCAATCTTCGTATTCAACCTTAGATCGGCCGTCACCAGGCGTCGCGTCCCCACGCGTTCGAGGTTCGTCTGTGACCCGCGGTCGGTGGGTGTCCCCTGAGCCAACACGTACAAACCTCTTTCTCGGTGTGTCGCCGGAGCAGGCGTCCGTCTCCAACTCGTGCACGCAAATGCGCCCGCCAGGCTCGAACGTACATGACAACGCACCGGCTTCACGTCGATCCTCAAACAGCCCCTTCTTCCCTCACACGTCTCAACCTGCTTACCCATTCGGATCGCCTGCTGAGGGAATGTCCAAGGCTTCCTCCCGGCGGTTCATGGGCGCAGTGTCTCCTGTCGGGAGCGACGAGGGTATTCCGGCATCTGTTACGGCACCTAGACTCGCTGGCGGTACCAGCATGGACAAACGAACAGCTGTAAGTGCATCAGAAAATAGAGGTATCATCTGTGTACTGAGACCGACAGACGATCAAGTTGCTGCAGAAACGAATGGATTCCCTGCTACGGGAGGCTCGCAAGAAAATGAACTCGAAAACCTACGAGGGCTTGTTCGACCAGATGCTCTCGCGACGGATCGGATGGCCGCGCGAAGTGCAGATGAAAGCGGAAGAGGACCGTCTTCGGACGAATGTCGAAACTCTACGAGACTCGATCATGCAGTTCGATATTAACAGCAAAATTGCCGGAACAGGAAATGCAGCGGAACAGTCCGAGAAGAAACAGATGCCAGCGAATTCCACAACGTCTCTGCCAAAGGACACTGTCTCCGCAGACAACGACGACGAGCAGAGTGGCACATTAGATTCGCTGGCACAGATGACGCAGGTGTTGGAAAAGAAGGTGCGCCAGGATAGCATGGAGTCGATGGCTAGGGACCTGTCCGTACTTGCGGACGGCTTCGTCGAGTCAAAAATGGAGACAATGCCGATCTTGCTGAAGCAGATCGTCGATGATTTGGGGAGCATGCACGCCACCAATAAGGAACTCGTCGAGCTTTTCAACCAGAAAGCGCCCGCGCAAAGCCCCTTTCTTGCTTCGGCAAAGACCCCATTCATCACTCTCGCGCCGAACCCCGGAAGCAAACCGCCTATTGAGCATGGCATCGGTTCTCAGACTGACGAAACGAATGGTCGAGACCCTTTCCGATTTGCACCTGCTTCTGGGGCTTCTGCAGTCGGGCGGCCACGATTTACCAAGGATGACCAGATTGCTACTTTGAAAGATCAGCTGCAAAACAGCCAGAGTGAACACGACTTCTGGAAGCAATTGCATCAGAACACTGAACAGGGCTTGCGAAAGCGGTTGGAGGAATAGGAAAAGGAAATCGACGACAAGAATGAGAAATTGGCACGGAAGGAAGCGGAGATCGCACGCTTGAATTCCCATGTCTGTAGCAAGTACAGCGGAATCAAGCGTCACCAGGACGTCTCCAGACGGGCCGCACTTCACCCTGCAGCCCCTTCATCCAGAGATCGATTCTCGCCTCGCCCGATGCTTCGCCCTGCAGAGCCATCTGGGCGTCTCTCTCGACCGGCTTCCTCCGCTGCTCCGTCTGCATCTGGCCTTGGCTTGTTCAGCGGTGTAAACCAAGGATCTACTACGCAGCCTGCCACTGATTCGCTCTTTGGCAACGCAGGTAACCTCCCGAAGCATCTTGGTGAAGGATTCTTTGGTAGTCTTGGAAACCCTGAACCTAGCAACCTCTTTGAGTACATGGGAAAGCCAGTGACTGAGGGTCCATTGCGTAACCTTCCACATGGTCCCGATCCGTTCACCTACGGCGGTTCTGGAAGTGCTGCACCAGGAAGTCTCTTTGCCCCATCCGCACCTAGCTCAGGCCTTTTCACGGTGACTCGTCAACCTGGTGGGAATGCCATGCCGGGTAGTTTTCCTGCTGGTGGTGAGCGTCCCCCTTCGGGAGGCGCTTGGCTCTTCGGGGACCGGGAAACGCAAGCGACAGATGGCTGGAAGGGCATACCGAGCCTGTTCCGTCCCTCTACTGAATCTCAGAATGGCCGTCCGAACAGCAAGCCCTCCATGACTGGCGACTCAATCTTCGGCGGCCCTCTCAACACCCACTTCACTCGCACGATCTTCTACACGAACCCCAATCAGGGTGCTCGCGTGGCGCGGGTGGAAGATTGTCTTAGCGGCGAGGAAGACGTGTGAAGGTTAGGTGTCGGCATCGGTAGAAGCTTGTCCTGCAAGAATGAAATGGAACGGGATTGATTTCGGTAGGGGTTGAGTAATCACGACAAGGTATTCAATTGCATGGCGATGAAGGAGTATGGCATGATTCTCTTCTCTCTGGCTTGAATGAAAGGCGTCAGCGAACAGACCGTCGGGAGCGGTTGAAATTGGTAGCGACTAATTGGTGCCCGAACTGGGATTTCTTCAAAGCGATGTTACAGAATTTCTTTAAAGTGATGTTACAAACGGGTGCCTTCAGTAAAAACCAGGAGCCGTGGCGTTGGCAGGATGGTGTTCTTATGCGATGGGTGATGCAGAATGTGAACAGGCCAATCGACGTCGAAGTGTTCGGCATCTCGCTGACTAAGGCCAATCTCTTGGCACCAAGCTCCGGGCATCATTCCAACAGCACTCAGCAGCAGCAACGCCAATTGCCTCATATCACGTCCACGATGCTCGCCCGCACCTTCCGCGCCCGCAGCGCCGCGCGCGGCCTGTCCTTGTTCCGCGCCTATTCGACCCCCAACGACCCGGTCAAGCGCGACGTCCCGCAGACCGTGTCCGAGACCAATGCCACACCCACCTCGTCCGAGGGCTCCTTCGACAAGGTGCTGCATGAGAGCGTAGCAAAGGCCGAGGAATTTCGCACCGCGCAGGCGCCCAACTACAAGGGCACGTGGAGTACGAGCCAGCAGGCGCGGGCCGTGGCCATGCAGGGACCGCGGTTCGAGCAGACCATCATGGAGGACCAGGTACGCCAAATCTAGTTCAATGCGTCCATTGCCGTGGAATTCAGGTCCTGGGAGCGCAAGGGGAGTGCCGGACGAGAGAAAGAGGATGCGCCAGGAAGCTAGCCATTGGCCTGACCGAACAGTTCACTGACGAGAACACCAGCCGCGCCCGTACGCCGCTATCGGCTTGATCCACAAGCAGCCCGTCCGCTGGACCCACGATCGTGTTGTGTCCTGCGACGGTGGAGGCGGACCCCTCGGCCACCCCCGCATATTCATCAACGTGGACAAGCCCCAGATCTGCGCCTGCACCTACTGCGGTCTGCCTTTCGTATGTGGACCCCCCAGAACCACGGGTCCCAGGCCAATTCGCCGTGGATCTGTAAAGCTAACAAGACGCAGGCTCACGAGCACCACCGCGCAACTCTCGAGGCCATCCCGGAATCGCAGCTCTCATACCCGCTCGCACCCAGGGGCGACCCTGCCGAGGTGGACGTGTCGCAGAGCATCACAAACAAGCCGCTTGAACAGCGGTAAGCGGGCCCTGACGTCTTGTGTGTGTATATATGTAGTAGCAACAAAGGAAGCATTCTGCATTTGGTTCAAGAACGTACTCGTTTGCGAAGTGCCACGTCCGGGTGAATGTATACCCCAGTCCCGTGTCTGTGTATCTATGCTTCATGTCCACGTTGAAGCTAAGCTGGCTAATCTCGCACATCAGGGGGCCGTGCATTTCTCACCTTGCCGAGCAACATTGGATGGTCTCCACGTCACAACCAGGAGGTATCATGAATGCTTTCATTACGAGCTATGTTCCTTGCGCGATGTACTCTACTCTATCGGTCTATTAAACGTCTTCATCGACTCCATCAAGGAGGAAGAACATGGCTGGTATCATTATCGCCCGCTTACATCCTCCGCCGTGGCGCTGCTCTTCGCGTCGCCGCCGAGCTCGCCGCCCTCGGTGCCACGCGGTCTATCCGTGACATCTGCTCCAGCTGATGGCTCTCGCACGAGCTGCCCACGCTCATCGAGCTCTGGCCAGCAAGAGTCGAGAAAGGACGTCCGACTCGTGCCGGTCGTACACCCCAGCCGTGCGCAATTACAGTCGTTATTTTTCGCCTCGGGGAGATTTCCTCTCTCTCTCTCTCTCTCTCTCTCCTCAGAGCCACGCCCCGCTCACCGGATCGGCCGCGCGCTTATGCCCAAGGTCGTTTGAGCCCCGGAGCCGGCAATGAACCCCTCGCTCCACTCTCGACGTGCGTTTCTGTAACCGGCCAAGCATGCGGCGATGCTCGTCCCCGAGGACCTTGCGTGCCACCCTCACAATGCGTCTCTGTACCCATCCACCCCACACCTGGAGATGCGGGAGCCGGCGAAGAAGACAGTGACCTGGGATCAACCTCTCCCCTTGCCTGTGCCGATCCCTGCCTCGCATCCATCTCGTACGCGTCCGACTCGCCCTTCTCGACGCGGCTCAGCGGCCGCGAGCCCGTCTTGAACCACAGCCGCGAATCTTTCTTGGACCACAGCATGCTCCGCTGGCCCGTGCTCACCGTCTGCGCGTCACCGTCGGGCAGCGAGCGGAAATGTTCCGTGTCCCGCGTGCTGTAATTCCCGGCTGTGTCGGCGGAGGAGAAGCTGCGGTGTAGTTTTGTGAGGAGAGGGCGGAGGACAGGGGCGGAGGCGCAGATCTTTTGAGTGTGTTAGTGACAGGTCCATCAGGGGTGTGTGTTTGGGATGCTTACCACGCCCAGGTCGATCTCAATGGCAGCGGCGATCCACAGCGGATACGAATACCATGTGTTGTCGTACTGGACGATCAGACTCTCGTAGATGTAGTACGTCCGTACGATGCCGGCGACGGTAACCAAGAAGCCCAGGCTGAAGAGGATGATGACGGCGACGCGCTGCCTGCGGGGCATTTTAAGCTGTTCGTTCACGCTTAGCTTCCACTTTCCTCCTTCGTTGCAGCCACAGAGATTGTGCACTCACCGACATGACCATCGGAATGGGCGTGACCGTACACGCAAAGTCCGCGATGACGTTGATAATCCCGGCGGCCAGCGTCGCGGTCCCCTCGTTCAGACAACTCCCATCTGGCGCGCCGTACGTCCAGTACATGCTCACTGGCGTGCACAGAAACACGATGAGAAACACAAACGTGATGAAGATGCAAATCGTGTACACGACGTTGGCGTGCACGACCCAGACGAAGAAGCCCTTGCTCGAGTCCTTGAGCAGCCGGTAGTAGAAGCAGAACAGCGAGAGCCGGGTGAAAGTCGCTGCGGCGGTGAAGAGCAGCTTCGCAGCCATGGCGATTTGCAGCGTGGGTTTGAGCTTGGGCAGAGGGATGTCGTAGACGTGTCTGTCCCAGCCATAGTGCTGATTCGCGAGGAGGACGGCCGCGGTGAGGCCGCCGGCGAAGATCTGCAATGCCATGTCAGGCTGACTTGATGCGATTGATGCGGGATGGATGCAGGAAGTCGGAGCTCACCAGCGCCAGGAATATGAAGACATCGTCCAGTCCGAACCACACCTTGACGTATAATCGTGTGTACAGACGCGCCGCAACCAGCATCACGGCGCACGAGATGAGGACGATGTTGACGATGACGAGGGTGCTCCCACGTGTGACGGGATCAATGTAGTTTGGGTTCGGCCATGATAGCAGGACCTCAGGCGGCGGGAGGCGCATGTTCACAGCGGTGTCGCCAGCGGAGCATGCGGTTGAGGAGGGGGACGGGTCGAGCAGACCAGACCTCTCGGATCAGGCGTGCAATTCGATCCTTGTTCGCGCAGAGGCAGGGTCAACCAGGCCAGCTGTGTGACGAAGCGGGCAGCACACTCCGGACGCGGTGCTGACAGTCTCTCTCGCCCAAGAAAGAGGTGTTCGGAGAGGCGTACCATAAGGCCCAGTTGCCGCATATGTATCGTGACATTGTGTGCGCCGTCGAAGCTACGAGCGGTTGCAAGCATCCGCCCAAGAAGTAACAACAAAGCCTGTTGCAGCCCGGTCTCTGAGTCGGGAGAGCTGTCTAGGTACGGACGGCGGGCGGGCTAATGCGTCCGTCGAAACCTAATGAGGGCATGCTCAAGGCGTGTCGCACCACCGCAGCAGTAATATTATTGTAGCGAGCAGATTCAGGGTGTGTCATGCCTGTCAAACGCGTGGGAGATGTTCATGGAACGACTGAAAATGATACGTCGCGGCTTGTTTGTCGGCCAATTATTACAACACGGCTTGTATCTAGATATACCGTGCCTAGCGCCCGGCGTGCATGCAGCTCAGAGACTTCGGCAATCGCAGATCCTCCAGGGTTTGTGATCTGACGAGTAGGTCTGGTCTGCCGCTAGCCCCTTTTTCGTCCCTCCAGCAGAGAGACAATCTTACGGCTCCTTGCGGTTCCAGGAACGATCATTGCGAAGAGCGCTACTGCTTCGTCTTGGAATAGCTTCACGCTCAATGGGGAACCCGAGGCCACAGTTTCTGTTCATTCGTTCAATTCTTTGTAAGTGTCGTGGAGCTATTTGTTAAAATCACAGAGGTGGGCTACTGCCAACCGACTCCCTACCCATCCTGGCTATACATAGTTCAGCAGCTTTTGAGCTTGGTCATTCCCCCCACCCCCTTCTCTCTCGCACGGAAGAGGCCGTGACTAGAGCAGGTCTGCGCGGAACGGTGCCTTCATAGCTTCGCCGCATCTTCCATATATTCTTCGAGATTGCGCACAGGCTTTGCGCCCGTGCTTGCGAACAGACCAGCTTTGAAAGCGTGGACGTCAGTTATGACAACCGGCTGCTTCGCATCTGTCTCCTGAATGTCTGTCTTCTCAGCTGGCTTTACCTCGCCTACGCCGCTCTCTGCAAGACCCAACGCTGCAGCTGCCTCGTCCGCAATCTTAGCGACCTCCTCTTGGCCCAACTTCAGATCCTCTGCAAGATGTGCGGATATGGCGACAGGGAGTTTCGCTGCCTCGTCAACATCATTCAAGCGCGCTTGCAGCTTGTCCGCGTCGATTGGTGTCTTTTCCACGTTGGCGATCGTTTGCAAAACTGCGAGAGCTTGCGTCTTCTGCTCGTCGAGGGTGGGCTCCTTTGGCTTGGCCTGCGCGGTCAAATGCACAGAAAGTTTGGCGCGGTGTGGAGATGATGGCGAGATGTGGTGAGCGTAGAAGGTAATCATGTCGTCTTTGGTGAGGGTAGAGACTTGAGTGGCATCGGTTTCGGCTATAGAAGATCAGTTTGTATACTTGCATAAAACAGACCCACACTGAATATCGCCATATTGGCCATGATGAGTGATTGGGGACGAGCACTTACATTGCATGAAATCATACGTATTCCTGAACATATGATTCCAGAACCTGTTGCCTTCTTGCCCAAGGTTCTTCAACGTCTCCAATCGCTTGGAAATGACAGCACTCTTGTGCTTCTCAAACTCCTCGTCGCTCATGTCCTTCAAAGTCGTCTCGAACTTGGTGAGGAAATGATCAATTCGGCCTTCGAGATAACCACAATCTCGCTCGCTCTGGATCAAGATGCGGAAACCAGCGTACGTAATGCCAGCAGTAGAACCACTGAACACAACATAGCCGAGCTGCTCGATGGTGCGCAGCTGGTTGAAAGCCGGCTCGTCGAGTACCTGCGCAAGAAGGAATTGCTTCGCACGAAGAGTATCGTCCATCCGGTTACCCAGATAGAGCGTGTACTCGATGCAGTGGTTGACGTTGGCGGGGTCCTTGAGCGGCTGCGAGTAGATGAAATTGCTGCCTTCCGGGAGGATCAGGCTTCTTTCAATGGGCCATTGGCTCGGAGGGAGCTTCTTCGGCTTTAAAGTCTTCTCAACTAGGTCGGTGAATTGGAGTGCGTCTTCCTTGTAAAGATTGCCATGCGACAGAATTTCAATGTGGTATTGTGAGAGAACCTGTGAGAAAAAAGTTTGCACCTCCTGTGCGGTAATGCTGTCCAGCTCTTGGGCGAGCTCATCGTTCATGAAAGCACTGTCAACTCGGAACCAACGAGAGTACGTGCCGACCTGGTGAAATGGCTGGCCGAAGTGCCAGTTGCGGAAGCTACGACTTGTCTTGTCCTTCACGATCTTGAAACGGTCCTCTTTGATTTCGAGATCCCGAATTTGCAAAAGAACCTTTTCTAACAAGACGTGTAGCTTATCGTTGTAGCCAGATACGGACACAGACAAGCCACTCGCGAGGGTGCTGAAGCCGTACACTAGGCCAGATATGTCTGCATCGTAGGAGTACTCGACAAGTGCATCGTCTACCAGACTTGCGTACAGCGAAGACAGTACGGCTGTCCTTGGTGTAACATAAGTCATCGGAGTGCGAAGGTGGATATGGACATTGGCCTTGGGCACCCAGAACTGGTCGTCTTTCTTCCACCACGCCCGCACAGCATCGTCGTTGCGAATGAGCTTGGGCTGTGTCGCAGGCTTCTCAACCTCCTTCTTGTCGACATCCAGACGGTTGGGAATGAACTCGTTCTTGTGCGGGAAGTGCAGCTCCGCCGGGCGCGTCTTGTTCTCGAACGCTTGCTTGATTTCGTCTACGAAATCCTGAGGGATCTTCTCAGCCTTGTATTCGGTACCGTACCATTTTTCCTTCTCTGGCCAGTCGCCCGGGTACTCCTGACTGACAATTGTCATCCTGAAATTGTCAGGGCGCAGATATTCCATTGCCTCGCTTATGCGCTGCGCATCGAATTTCTTGATGACTGAAGGCCCGCTTAGGATTTCTTTGCGGTCGTAAGGCTTCTGCATGACAGAAGCAAGTGCACTAGTCGTCCTGCTGGGCGGACTCTTCTGCTTGAAGCGGAAGCCAACTTCGCTGATTTTGATCTGCTCGTCGACAACCCATTCTTGTGGCGGCAATTCGCGGATCATGGCAATATATTGAAAGATAATTTTCACAATCTCCTTGTAGTGCTGTAAGCCATCCTCGGTAAGCTTGACACTGATATTGAAGATACCACTACCAGGGCACAGAGATGAGCCTCCAGCACCCAACCCGTTTGCCCATCCTTTAGCCTTGATGTAAGCTAAAATACTGCCGGGACCTTCGTGACCGATGAGGTGGCTAAGATAGCGTGACGGATGCGACTCGTAGTATTCTTCCTCGTCACGATACGAGAACGAAAGTTCCAGCGACCTCGACTCAAATACCGGCTTCGCAAACGTTTGGATAAGCAGCTCGTTGTGAGTATATACCGACACATCGTCCCAGCGTTTCCTCGGCAGATCTTTGTTGGGCACCTTGGAAAAGACCTCCTCGACCCATTCTTCCAGAGTGTCCAGATTTTCTCGACCCAAGACCACAAGTTTCATCCGGTTCGCTGAGTAGTGCGTGGCATGGAACTTCATGAACTCATCCCGGATTTGTACGCCTCGTGCAATCGGATCATCGTGGAGTGTTTTCCAGCTGCCGGTGGAGAAATGGTTGTAGGGGTGTTTGGGGTTGGAGAGATTCTTGTTCAGCTGGTGCAACCTCCAGGTGTCACTCTGCAGATTCTTCTTGTTTTCTGAGTCGACAGCCTTGATCTCGCGGTCCAGGGTATCCTCCAGGAACAGAGGGCATATGAAAAACTGGCCAAAGCGATCGAGGGCACCCCAGAGAGGCGACTGGTCCTTGTCTGTCGGTAGCTGCTCCTGTGTCACGCTAGGCGTTACGTTGCTGCTGTTCGAGGGCGTAGAGTTGGACGCGGCGAGCTCGAAGTAGTAGTTGGTGGAGGTGGATGCGGTGTATGCGTTTGAGTGACCCGAGTACGACGTCAGGTATTTGTTGTAGTTGTTCTCTTCTGGGTACTGTTGGCCGTGGTCAGCACTTGAGCGACTGACCCTAGCAGCCGTGCAGACACGTCTGACCATCTGTGCGGTCACGTACCTTTTCTGTGCCCATGAACAGCAGATGCTCCACCGCGTGCGCTATGCCCGGCATGTCCTCTGCGTCGCTGAAGCTCCCGACGTTGACGTCCATGGCGGCGCTGGCCTTGTCCGTGGTGGCATCGTGTATCAGCAGAACCTCGAGCTGGTTCGACAATGTGATGATGCGGTACGAGCGATCGTCGACCTCGGCGCGCTCCAGATCCTCTATCCGCGGTCGTGCAACGCTCCGTCCCAATGGCTCGGCCATGCTGACAGGCTGTGTTTCTCGGCGAGGCAGAGTCGCGAAGAGCCTCGTGGTGAGTTTGCGGAGCGCGGGGTTAGGCTGCAGCGACGGGCGGTTATATACGCGCCGTCGGTGAGATGGAGTAGCGGCCGCTGCGTAGCCTGAGGCTGCTTTGAAGGGCGAGAGTGCAGGGTACCCGGGAGCTGGTGACGCCCAATGCGCTGGACTTGGGGTGACAATGCCACTGAGCCGTGGTCGCGATGCAATTCCCAGAAACTTGGTGCGGGTGGGTGCGGGCATCCAATCCACACAGGTGCTCGCGGGGCGACCGGGGCGTGAGAGGGACAGAAGACTGGACAGAAGACTACCTACCCAAGTCGTTTGACGGGCTGAAGTTTTCCAGCACAGGCGTCAAGACACTCGACAAAGGCGCAGACTTGGAGGGGGCTGGGCAAGGGCGGACCTGGGGAGTTCGTGATGAGGCTCAAGCTCAAAGGTATCATGAGCCGCCGGTTCGGTTCCGATTCATCATCTCGGCATGCATAGACACCGGGGCCCTGCGGGCATTCCACCCGAAGATATAAAGGCCCGAACGCCAACTAATCCTCCGATCCATGTACTACGCTGATCGCCATCATGGTGTCGAAGCATTTCGAGGCAGGCTATCCCAATACAACTGGTTTTCGGAAAGTGGTCAAGGCGACAGTCATGGTCAAGAAAAAGGGAGGCATGTCCGACGAAGACTTTATACAGGTTGCTCTCTCCGGCGAAATTGCACGATGACTGGATGAATGACGCCTCCAGTACTACAACAACCACCATGCACAGCGAGCGGTGCCCATATTGCAGCGACATGGCATCATTAGCTACAGTCTTGTGGGACGCCGTCGCAATGCTTCTATACCGGGCTAATGTCGACAGACGTACCACCTAGGGCGCGATAGAAAGATGATACAGGATATCATGCACAACCAAGCACAGCTACTAGACTACGACGCCATTTGCACATTCGTGTTTCCCGATTACCTGGCTCTGGCCAAGTTCCTGTATGACAAGGATGGTGCCGCCATGAGCGGGGATCATGACAGTTTCATGGATGAAAGTCAGATGCGCATGATGGTGGGAGACGAATACATCTTGATAGAAAATGGAGAGAAGGTTGTGTCATGAGGCATCAGTAGGAATAACTTCCTACACCTCTACTGGGTATCATTCAATTCATCAAGGCGTTCCGCTCAGAAAAGAATGCCGAGCGCGCTCAATATCGAAAGCGGCCGCGGCCGCGGCCGCGCCCTTGGCTACCACGCATCCCAGGAGGACCGGACGAGTTGCGACCTGGGTTTGGACAATCGGCCTTTGTGTGACCAAGCTTTCCGCAACCAAAGCATTCTACCTTGCGCATGTCGCGGGACCCGCTCGGCCGACCACCAGACAACGATGTTAGACCTGCAAGATCCATGTCCTCGTCTAGGGGTGCAGCGGCTCGTCGTACGGGAGTCACCGCGGCCGCCTTCTGTGCATTTCGCGCATGGCGCTGTTTGGCTGCGACCTGCCGCTTGGTCTCCTTGATAAGCTCTGCTGTCGGATCGTCGGAGTCGATGTCTCCAGACGACTCTGAGCCACTTTCAGAGTCTGAACCTGAGCCTGATCCTTCAGCTTGGCCGTCGTCTGGTTTCACCTACGGGTCATCAGCAAAGGATCTAACACCAACTCACAGTTCCACGTCAAAAGTTCGGGCACCGTATTGGATGTCCTGGAACCACGAAGGCCAAAAGCACTCTCCGGGTTCTTGACGTAGTACTGTCTAGAATGCCTACGCACCGCCTTCTTCTTCTTCTTTAACCCGCCTCCAAATTTCATCTTAATGGGCATGTCTTCCTCTTCCTCATCAGAATCGCCGTCCGCGTCAATGACCGCGAAGCCTGCCTGTCGGACCTGCATCATGGGCGGCCTCTTGCCCGCATGTGGATCCTCGTAGTTCAACACCCATTTCGTCTCGCCAGTATGCGCATATGCGCGCGCAAGAGCTTCCTCGCGCTTCTTCTCTTCTACCGCGAGGGCTGATTGCATGATTTCGTGATCTGAAGGCGCGCCCGGAGTGCTTGTCGCCGAGCCGCCGTTGGACATGCGCATTCTCTTCTGGCGAGGGCCGTCGGGTGTCGAAGGCTCCGATTTCACTGACTTGGCTGCAGATCGCTGCATGAACTGGGTATGATGTCAGCAACAGGTAAAGAACTCTGTGAAGAAACGCGCACCTTCATTGTCATGAGCCTGCTAGACATCGTTTTGGGGGTGCTTGACGCCATGTTGAACGAATGAAGTAACGAACAATGCTATAAGGTTAGCGAGGGGGCGGGGGTGCTGTCGACGAGCTGTCGCGCAATGATTGTTGTGCCGAAAGTACGCAGATGCGACTGACTAGGTATACTGAGAAATATGCGCACAGACCATATGCCAAGAAATACGGACATGTCGCGGCGGTTCCGATATAATAGGGCTGAACGGTAGGTAAGTGACTATGCTCTGATAAACGCTGTCACGGATCCGTCCCTCTCTTTTTCGCATAGCATCGCCGGCACTCTTGTATCTCCTCACTGAGTAGAAAGTAGTGATCTTGGTCGTTCGTCGCGACCAGCATGCGTTTTCGTGCTGCTCCGGACTGCCAATTGATGGACCATCCCATCGCCGCTAGATCTCGAACCCTACCTACCGTACCGTACCCATTTGGCGACTTCTTGAATCCAACTGATCTCGTCCGTTGAACAGTGTCAGGAATTTCCCGCGGTGATCCTACGGTATGAACTCTGAGTGAAATATGTTTACCCTTCGCCTCTTCCAGTACCTACGGTACCTACTCTGCCAGCGGATCAATTGATAAGCCGATACCGAAGATGACAACGAATATCCGGAAACTAACGTGGCACTGAAGGCCCATCAGCTTCAACCCTTACAACCAAGATTTGGCCCACGGCGCGAGATGCTTCGGACGAGCTTTCTCCGGGCATTTCGCCCTCAAAACGCCTTCTTACGCGCCACAAAACAACGAGGCTTTGCGACGGAGCCACCACCTCCACCAAGCATCCAGGCGCGTATTGAGCGCGTCAATCGCCGACTGCCCAAATTCCTCCACAGATACACCAATGCGCTTGGCTCAGCGCCCGTCTCTCACATCACCGCCTTTCTCATTCTGCACGAGCTTACTGCCATTGTACCTCTCCTCGGACTCGCAGCAACATTCCATTACACACATTGGCTGCCACCATGGTTCGCAGAAGGCGCATGGGCGATAGAGGGCGTCGAGCGCTTCGGAAAGTACTTCAAGAGAAAGGGTTGGGTCCGGGGCGACGAAGCCAGGGAGGCAGAGTTGGAGGTGGAGATGCGCACAAGGGACCACGCCTGGCACATTGGAGAGGGTGGCGTGCGGTTGGTTGTGGAGTTTGCGACGGCATATGCCATCACAAAGATTCTGCTGCCAGTGAGAATACTGGCGAGTGTCTGGGCGACGCCGTGGTTTGCGAGAAGGACCATGGTGCCATTGCTAGCTAAGTTCCAAGGAAAGTTTCGAAAAGGGAGGGCTTTGGAAGCGGGAGTGATACCCAAGAGCGGTGGAAAGGGGCCTGGATCGTAACATGTCCCACTTTTGATGCACTGCTGACAGTTGCAACTGCACCAGCAAGTCTGCAAGCCGTATGTACAACATGGAGGAACAGCGATACCCAAGTATGTGTGACCATTTCATACACCCAAGCATCGGCTTATCTTGTAGTCAGCGTGCCGTCGTCAAAATTATGGACCGATCGACCCTAGCAAGGGCAGTTGTCTATCATTCACCTTCACCGTTTGTCAGGTCGCCAAATCCACGCGAGCAAGGTCAACTGTTGTCATAAGTCAGTTGATTCGTCGCTTGATCTGGGTTCTTCAGTCCGTCCGTCTCCACCGCGTTCCACGCACGAACTTCCATTCAACTCCACCATCAGCCGTATCTAATACGATGTGTTTCGACGACGGCACCAAGCACAAGCTTCACGTCCGCGAGAAGTCCTGTGACGATTATCACGGCACGAGATACGGCCCAACCCACTCGTACTACCCGTCGGGTTACTATGCTCGACCTCCCATCGGTCCACACATGGGCGGCCACCAGCACCATGGGCTCCAACACCGGCAACACCATCAAGGGCATTTTGGCCACAATCATCGCCACTCTTATGCCCTCCCCTCACGCCATGCTCTCGTGCCCTCTGGAATCAACTATGGGCCTCACAGGTATCATGTCGGGGGTCGGGCGCTAATGCCGAGCTCCACTGCCATGGTGAGTCGCACTTTCGTTGCCTTCTTCCGTTTGTCACGCAGCACACGGCCGGCTCCGTCATCGGACAAGAATCGAGAGTCGAGAGTCGAGAGTAAGGAGTAAAGAGTCACTCGTGGGTGATAGCTGAGAGCTTGGACTGCCAGTCTTAGCCCAGTGCTGCCTGATTGCCGACATTTTCCGTGCCTTCACCTTGCTTCTCTCTCTACCCGCCCGCGACTTCTGCATCAGGCGCCCCTCCCCTCCACTCCACCCCCGTCTTTCTCTTTCCCTTTCCACAAACAAATCAATTCGGCATTCGACCCCCCATCGCGCACAACCATCGAGCACCCTTTGAACCTCCCAACATATCCCGTACCATGGATAATCTTGGCCAGCCCAAGCCGCGCCACCAATACGTCCTGTACCCTCAGGCCGGGCGCCGTGGGATTCTGGTGCACAATGGCCAGTATCAGAACGGCGCGCCATATGTTGGCAGCACCGGCGGCATGGGTATGGGCATGGGTTACGGCATGATGGGCTACGGCGGCATGGGCATGGGCATGGGCTATCCTGGGGTAAATGCTCACATCTCACCTCTCTACTACGGACCGAATGTCTCCCGCAGCACATACAGCAACTACGCTGGTTTTATGGGCGGACATACGGGCCTGAGCTACGGAGTGTCCGCTTATCCCACTTATTCTTACTCTTACCCTTACATTTCCCCGTACGCCTTTGGATACGGGTGTGGTACGTATGCTAACTACTATCACCCGTATCAGAGGACCTACTACGGCATGAACCCCGTCATGACTGGCGGCGCATACTCGTACTCTTACCCCGGCTCGACAGCCATGATCCCGCCCTCAACCACGACGTACACGACTGTCACGAACTCTGCAGTCCCTGTCCCCGTGGCGACAACTACAACAAGCACAACCCAGGTGCGTCCGCATGTCCACTCTCCGCCGACAGTGGCCGTTTCCCGCGATGACGTCCAGTACGAGAACCGTCGTGTCGCCATGGAGCGCGGCTCTTACAATCCCAAGCCGATCAAGCCCGCCAGCGCACGCCCGGACGACCCATTCTGGTGCATGGAGCGCACCGGCGAGTGGCACCTGCGTACCTACTACCAGATCGAGAACGAGTGCTATCCTGGGCGCTGGCTTAGGGACGCCGAGCATGGATTCCTAGTCTTTCACCGACAGTGAAGGTAGGATGCTAGGCAGAGCTGGATTCATCAGCGAGGCTGGTTACCAAGGAGAATCCGCTTTGATTGGATGGGCAGCAAAGTGGTCGTGGCACTTTCCCATCTTCTTGGCACTCCGCTCAGAAGGCATGAAGGTATATCCCTTTCCTACAAGAGCACGAGACCTTCGATCTGTTCGGCACACAATGACGGGCCTCATTTTTGCGATTATACCCCTTCCATTCGGTTCACGGGTTTCGGCGGTCCGAGGGATTTATGGCGTTTTTCGGCGATAGCAGTTTGCATGCTATGGAGATTTCTGGCGGGTCCTTGGGCGGGGTTTCATAGTGGTATTCCTTGAATCATGTGGTTCTCGAGACTGGCCGGCATGGACGAACGACATGACGCCGGTTACGACAATCGATAGACCCATAACATCTTGAATTATTTCATTTTGATTTCAGTCACGGGTCTTTCCATGTGCAGCATCCCTCTCCTTTGAGACCTCCTTGATCAACATGGTCGTATGCTTCCTAGCTTTTTCTGCAAGCCCGCAACGGTCCTCGAGCGCCGCACTTTCTACACGCTCATCATGGCCCATATTGTGCACCGCGGCCACAAACTGTCCACCCCTCACATCTTCTCTCCCTGTATCGTAGCCACTACCCTCCTCGAGTGCCTACTCGCCCTAAACTCCAAGTACCAAATGCCCTGCCACGTCCCCGTGTTCAGCCTGCCATCCGTGATGGGAATCGTCACGCTCGCGCCCACCAAGGCGCTCTTGACATGCGCAGGCATGTCGTCGGCGCCCTCGGCGTCGTGGCGGTACAGCCCGCCCTTCCTGTCCTCGGGCACAATGCGGTCCAGCGCGTCGCTCATGTCGGCGCGCACATCCTCGTCCCAGTTCTCGTTGAGGGACAGCGCGCACGACGTGTGCTGGATGAAGAGGTGGAGCAGGCCCGTCTTATACGACGTGAGCTCGGGCAGGTCGCGCACGATGGTGTCGGTGACGAGGTAGGAGCCCCGCGATTTCGAGGGCAGCGTGAGCGTCTTTTGGAACCTGGGGCGTGGTCAGCGTTCTGGGGAGGTGGCTGGTGGGGGCTTGCGGCAGGAAGGGGGGGGAGGGGGGCGGAGGAGGGCGTACCACGACATTGTGCTCGGTGGCGTGCAGATGTTCGGTGCAGTGCACCACACGGGCGACGATTGGGGTGGCGGCGGTGGGAAGATGTAGTTGTAGGGCGACCAGGTGAGCTTGACGAAGAGGCTGGGGAAGAGTGCGAGGAAGAAGGCGCAAAGGATGAGGAAGGTGGTGCAGTGGCTGATGGTGTGTTGTGTTTGGGGCGGCATTGGGTGCTGGGCGGGATACGATAGGTAGGTAATGGTCGCGCTGTGGATCGCGGGGGACATGTGGGGCAGGGTTCCGATCCCTAATACCAACTTTGTAGTTATCGAATTAACTTCTTGAACATGAGTCCGGACCCCCGAAGAGAGCCAGATTTCAACTTTGAGCTGTTGCCAGTCCTAGCTGGGCCCGGGAAAAGTATTTGACACGCTAGGGGCAATTCGATTTAGAGCAAAGTCCCTCCGACTGGAAGTGGAATGTGCATGTGCATGTGTGTCCTTGCTTGGACCATAGGTACATATGCAATAAAGCAACACACCTCACAACGCCTGACTCTTCACAATCAAAAAGCCTTTCTCAGCCCCTCGTGCTTTACGACCCATCCTCCATCCTTCGGCACGCCCGGTGCATCGCCCTTCGACCCAGCCCACCCCCCAACTACATAAGCAACAGCATAGAGGAACCCAGCATTGCCGGGCAAAAACGGTGGCGGCGTGCCTCCATCCCCTCCCCTGACCGCAAAACCCGCGTCGTCAAATTTCCAGTAGTCATACGCTGTAAGGTGGTGAATCGCCCTCTCCGGATTGCCTATCCTCGCGCTGTTGATGGCCAGAACGGGGCGTCCCCATCCGCGGATCTTGTCCTCTGTCCACACCTGCGCAACCTTATCTGCAGTGGCCAGAGCGATATTCGGATCAACCGCAGGCGTGTCGGGTAAGATGCCTTGGAGCATAATGAGGCTGCGTGGGTCCCCTGTGAGCTTTGTGTCGTTCCACCACGAGCTGTTTAGGCCGTCGTAGACTGCGTAAAGACCACCTGCTTGGGGCGGAGGAGCGAGGTTCGCGGCGACGTGTGTCCATTTCTCAGGGATGCGTTGGCCGAGCTTGCGCTTCCACTCTCTTGCGGCGTCGAGGCCGTAACGCCAGTATGCAATCTCATATGCGAGGTTGCGCGTCGAGTTTGGGGGTGTGTTCTCCGTCACACCGTATGAAGGAGGACCAAGATCGTAATTCCCCGTGCTGGCGTTCAGATCCGCGTACGATGCCATGTAATTTGCTGTCTCGGTGAGAACCCGGTCCCAACGTTCCAACGTCTTCCGTGTTGGAGACGCTTGGTACGCGAGCTGCGCGAGATACATAGAATGAGGCTGTTGCCACAGTAGTACGCCGTTGATGCCACCCGGAGAATTGATTCCGTATATGGGATCGGTCATCTTTGGCCATCGAGCGCCTTCCCAGCCCATGTATTTGGCTCGGGCGAGTGAGGATGGGAGCAGTCTTTCGTAGAGTCCAGGAAAAATGTTGTCGAAGTATTTTTGCTTGCCCCATGTTGCCCAGTGCGCGTTGTGCCAGATAACCATCTCCATGTGAAATTTACCTGGGCAGAGGGTGAGTTCAAGTCAATTCCTGCCCAATTGTTTTTCACATACCATACCAACCGTTGTTCATCAGCCCACTCTCCTGGGGCGATTGGTCCTTCGCGGCGCTGTTCAATCGAACGTGGTACTGCGAAGTAATAATCCTACGCTGCAGCTACGTTGCATTAGGGTTCGAAGACGCAGTAAAATCGACGAAACCTCCCTCCTGCCAATACTTATTCCACTCAAATTTGTTCCATTTCAGGATGGTGGAGGGCAGAGGTGGCGTGTGCCGGTCAGGTGAGAAATGCGTTGTGAAAGAGAGCCTGAGGACTTCTTTGAAGAAGGTTTGAGGGTGTACCGATGCGCAGTAGTAGAGCCCGAACCTCTAGACTCATTGCGTGTAAGTTTCAGGGCTGAATTTGCTGGCCATCTCAAGTTCGCAAAATATGACGTCTCTTGCAATCGGTGCTTGATGCTCGCTGTGCCTGCCTTGTTGTTTTTGGTCATAACAGTGGTTGTGTGATTATGAGGGAAGTCATAGACACCCGCGAGAACCTTCGAACTGTGAGTACAACAAACATCTTGCAAGGCATCATACTGCTTACCTCGTACTTGTAAGCCGTCGTATGGATAGGTGGGTACGGGAAATCCATTTCGACCCCTAGGTCCTGGCTTTTGAGTAGACCAGACTCTATTGTGAACGCTACAGCGTCTTCCACGAAATTGCCTTGGGTGATAACCTTTACGTCTTTCCCATCAACTTGGAACGTCGACGTAGCAACACCATTCCAAAGGCATAGAACCTGCTTAGGTTGCGTGATTTGAAACGAAGAGATTGTGGCGCCTTTGTACGTGAGCCCTATGCGTCCTAGGTTTATGCGATTTGGGTTGCTAATCGGCCATTGGGTTGCTTGCTTGAGACTGGGGTTCGGCAAGTCGTAGTAGACCTGGCTACCGTATGTTTCCTGTGCAACGCCATGGTATTCAGATGGTAGTTCACTAAACATCGACTAGTCAGTCTACGACTCATATCTAGTGATGCAGAGACATTACACCTGTTTGATGGAAGTGAATCATTGTGCCAAGCCCAACTTGACAATGTGTTGAAGGGGAGAAAGGTCTTGTCTCAAGTCAGGTCGATACGTAGCTGCTTTCAGGATTAGCTCTCACCTGCATGCCGGTGTTGTCCACATTAAAAGCGAAGTTTCCGTTCCCAACCTGGAGCGGGGTCGTTTCGTTGTTGATCAGGTCGGTACGGAGAATATTGAAACTTGACACAACATGCTTCCTGAAAATCGTCAGCCATCTTCATTGATGGGGACTTTTCCACAATACCTGTCGATTCGCGCAGTGATAAGACTCGGTACTAGCAAACATCCTGCGGCAACTTGATTCACTCGCATCTTCGGAATGGATCCCAAAGACGAAGAACATGTCTCAGTTCGCAACGACAGAAAATTCTGACAGCTTTATCGTACATGTAAGCAGTCCAAACTTGAAAGAAGGCAAGTGAGCGCCGTAAGGATCAGAACCGGGGTAAATGCGACCGAATGCAACCAACCCCTCATCGCTTAAGGTCGATCGCAGCGCTGCAGACCTAGTTGCAAACTAATGACTCGGCTGTAGACATATTTTTCCGTCTTGATTTCTTAGAGTCGAGCCTCATGCAAGATCTACCTCGCGACCGCGTCTTCTTAGGATGACCTGGATGCAGTCGACTTTCAGGCCGCCCATCTGTTCAGCGTCCTTGACTGCCCATACGTCCTCGATATCCCTCAGGACTCGTTTTAAGCTAGGGAATTTTCTTAACTCATACATCGCTTGGAATCGCTCGCGGACGAATATTCGTTGCGTGGCATTCATGGCTTCGCATCCTGCGGTGAACAAAGGCCACACGTGAGACGAAGCGAGTTGTGAGTCTACCGGGACCTGCTCAATGTAGGCAAGACATTCCTGAACGTGTTTGAGTGTTGTAGGGTTCGGGGAACCCATGTCTAGCCAAACGCGGTAAAGGTAGATGAACGCAGCATGGCGGTACGCTTCCGCTGTGAAGCTGATGTCTGGAGTTATCATTTCTAGATCAAAGGCCAGGTTCAGCAATGTTTGCTGGAGCTGAGCACCTAGGTTGAAGTTATCGCCGTGGAGATCCGAGCTTTTTAAAAGTAGCCGTTCCGCTTTCGCTGCATCGTGGAACTTGCTAATGTGTGCGACCACTTGCAAGACCTTCGCTATGCTGCTCATTTTGGCAGAGCCCTCAATAGCGGTGAATTCAGAGCCGTGCGCATCGAGGGGTGAAGAGCCCCTTGAAACTGAGGATAGTATGTCGTGGTAAGCATAAAGGCTGTTCAGGAATTCCGCACTCGACGAGGTGCTGCTGGACCGTGCTCTTCTTCGTGAGATCATGGCTTTTGCTCCGGTGAGATGGTTTGCCGCGTGCGCTTCTTCCTCGTCGCCAAAGAGTCGGGCAGATATTTGCATCATCATAACAGTCGCTAATGTAGGATCTGCGTCAGCCTGATATGGGTCCTGGATAGCTTCCTGTAATAGTTGAATGGCTTCGTGTTGATGCTTGTACGCCTCCAATCGGAGTTTTGTATCGCCAGAAACTAGACCGAAGTGAGTTGCAGCCATAGACAATACTGTTGACTGTAATGCACCCCGGGTGTAAGTCATGGATGCAAGATGGATCTGGAAGGAGCTTGTCCCTCCATCTTTCGGAACGGCCGATATGAGTGGTGCCAATTGCTTGAGCCAATAATGCAGAAGTCGCTGGTTTGTGTGAGATAGATCTGGGTAGATTGATGGGTTCATCGTAGGACTTGATGCCCGCTCGGAATAATGGTGACACGATGAACCACTTGCGGGCGTAGGTGCGAAAAAAACACGGAAGACTGATAGAGGGCTTGTAGTGAAAGTAGGGCTGTCGACAGATACCATACTCACGGATTGCCTTCGTTTCGCAGTGCGTTTGCGTGGAGCGGCCGCGGAAGTCGCAATCTTCCACCTTAATTTGACTCCGTAGCCTCTGCATTCTTTTTTCAATCTTGTACACCTTCCGCAGCTCGGCTTCTGCTCATCGCATTTATAGCCCGCCTCCCGACATGTCCAGCATCCAGTTCGTGATCTCGTGTGACCAGCCATTGTGAGGAAGTGTCAGCCCCGGGAAGCGATCCTTATCAGTAATTCCATCGATTGTTTATCGCCGCTATGCCTTTCCATTAGAGAACAACGCTGAGAACGAAGAATCCATCAACTTGACATTCGGGCGGAGGTGGGAAGTAGAAGAGTGCGCATGTGGAGATCTTCGAAACTGGTCTAAAAACGGCAAGTGGATCCTCGCCACGCGACCTCGTGCGGAACTGGGCCGATCGAATATAGAACATCACGAAAGACTGAGAAAGACATTCAAAATGGATAATATTTTAAAAGGTCAGAAGGAAACGACACCGAATGTGCATAGTTGACCATAATCTATGGCAGTACCGTCTGTGTAAAACACTCTCATCCACAGACCTTAGCAGTTGCATGCTGATATAGACTCACTGTCTTGTCCCGGCCACTTAATTCGTCCTTGGATAAGTTGTGATTCGACACAGCAGCCTCTGATTGAGCCAACAGACATCACCGCATATGTGAGCCGATAAGAGGGCGCCTAACCAAGGAGAATGCGAAGTCAGTGACCGATAACGGTTTTGCAAACTTTCGCCTTCGATTCATTGGGCGAGCGATGATAACTACGACTGTTCAAAGAGTGTCTCAATCCTTTACAACGCCAGTGAGAATGCCGGTCAACCCCACATAGGTTACTGCCCGTGCGATGATCTCTCCTTGGGGCGACTTCTTCTATTCGTACTGCACAACAAGACTTCTGAGCTCTGATCCGGAGATGTCCATTGTGCGGAATTACATCATCGTCTGATTACTACAGTGCGGCTCGCCTACGAGAATCCGCCTCTGGTGCAGGGCGGGATCGAGTCGAAAACGACGTTAAAGGCCGTTAGAAGATATATTGGCAGACCTGACGCAGTTTGAATGCCGCATAGCTCCTTGTATTCCTCTTTACTGTTCATTTTACGAGATATCGCCCTGACCAGCAGGTGTGTTGGCCTTCGCGGTATCCGTAGGCGGGTCAAGCTCTGGTCCACCCAAGCTCTCCCATGAGAGGTGCCGACTTGTTGAAAGGATCACATGGACGTGAAGGAAAAGAGAGGAGTAGCAGACAGTTCAGGAAATGCGAATCAAAAGCATCGATTGAGTCGATGCGTGTGGTGGTGTTTGGCGGGGAGGGGGGAATAAGAATTTGGCTGACTAAGGTGCTTCCTTCCCCGGATTCCCCACTTCGAACGCCTCGGTTCATCAGGAGCTTACCGGGAAGTGCTTAACCGTCCTTCGCGCCGCATCTACTATGTTGATATCGACCTTGTATATAGCTCTAATGTACCCTGTTGCACGAGATCACGCTCTATTTTGCATACATCCAAGCTAGCATTTCTCAGTGAACAGCAGACACCATGGCAGACCAACCACCACCGCTCACAGGCATCCGCGTACTTGAATTCGCTGGCTTGGCACCAGGTACATAGCATGGCCCTGTCACAGCGTCCCAAAGTATTGTTAATACGAATAATGTAGGGCCCTTCGCCGGCATGCTCCTCGCCGACTACGGTGCCACCGTCCTCCGCCTCGACCGACCCTCCCCCACACCCCATCCCACCTCCGATCAACTCACACGCCGTAAGACCTCCATCGTCGTAAACCTCAAGTCGTCCTCCGCAATCGCCCTCATCAAGAAACTTCTTGCCAACGTCGACGTCGTGATCGACCCCTTCCGGCCGGGTGTCCTAGAGAAACTCGGGCTGTCTCCCCAAGATGTCATGCTCAAGATTAACCCACGGTTGATCGTGGGCAGAATGACGGGCTTCCGGAGAGACGGGAAGTACAGCATGATGGCTGGACACGACATCAATTACATTGCTGTGAGCGGGGTGTTGAGTTTGTTCGGGAGGAAGGGGGAGAAGCCGTATCCGCCTGGGAACGTTGTTGGCGATTTCGCCGGCGGGGGCGCGATGTGCTTTTTGGGCATATTATTGGCGCTGCTGGCGAGGGAGAGGAGTGGGAATGGTCAGGTGGTTGAGGCGAACATGGTGGATGGGAGTGCGGTGCTGGCGACGATGCCGCGGCTGGGACTCAAGACAGAGGTGTGGAGGAGGGAACGAGGGACTAATATGCTGGACGGTGGGGCACCGTATTACGACACCTACGAGACCAAAGATGGGAAGTACATGGCTGTGTGAGTCTGGCCTTGTGTATAGTCCATTTCGCCACTGATCATGTTAGTGGTGCGATCGAATCGCAGTTCTACGCTGCGCTGCTCCAGGGTCTTGGTCTCAAGCCCGCTGACTTGCCAGGTGATCGCGACAATATCGCAGATTGGGCGAAGCTTAAAGATTTCTTCACCGAGGTTTTCAAGAAGAAGACGCGCTCAGAGTGGGAAGCGGTCTTTGACGGCACCGACGCGTGCTGCACGCCGGTCATCACAAACACGGAGCTGGAGGCACAAGGCTTCGACCAGAGGCCCGCAGTCACACTCAGGTCAACGCCTGGCTATGCTATACACGAGGGAGATTCAGGTCGAGCGGCTGCAGTGGGGCAGGGCATGGGTATCGAGGGCAGCGGTTGGGACGAGAAGGGCCTGGTGCCCGGAGCTGGCGGAGAAGAGACACTCGGGCGGTGGCTGGGCTGGGCGAGGGGCCGGCAATATGACATGGAAAGCGGAGGACTGGTCGTGAAGGACTCGGCAAGACTGTAGAACTGTAATTGAAACGGCCTTCTAAGCCTTTGTCGTTTGTACAAGTATTGATACACCCAGAGTACACATACGCTTACGGGCCCCTCCTCTTCCTCGCCTTTGGCTTTGCGGACTTCTTGCCTGCATTGCGCAACTTCTTGGCCTCCTCGTTGCGGTTCTTACGTGCCTGCGACTTGCGCCATGCCGCCCAGCGGTCTCCCGGTACAAACTCTTTGACCTGCACATTGGCCCTCTCAGCAACACGCCCAATGTCGTAGTTTGCGTGGCGGTACGCATAGCCCTTGCCCACCATCAATGTCGAAGGGATGCGCGCCGTGGCGGTGATACTGGTCTCGCTGCCGGTCGCATCGCCCACCTGCAGATCCGCAACTGCAGTCTGTGCCTCGGTCTCCTTCGGCTGCGACTCCTTCTGCACTGCTACGAAGCCAAGCCTTCTCCGCCGAGCGGCATTCTGTGGGTAGGGAAGTTTGTCCTCTTTCTCGAGCGCGACACCTATGTACTGGCGCTTCGGGTGCAGCGACGGGTCCTTGTAATAGCGCACGTAGCCCGACTCGGTGGCGAATACGCAGTGGTCGCGTCCGAACTTGCAGTTCTCGCCGGGAAACCAGGCCGTACCGCGCTGGCGGAAGATGATGTTGCCTGGGATCACGTATTCACCTGCAAGCCGTTCATTAGCCCTCGACCATGTCCAGAATGCAATTGTGATTCCAAATCGTACCTCCAGCCTTCTTCGCACCCAAACGCTTTCCCGGTCCATCTTTTGCGCCGTTGGCTCGTCCCTGGGCCTGGTGCGTAGCGTGTCGTACAAAGGAGAGCGTAGGTGCCGGGACGTGGGCAGCGGAGCCATTGGCGTGGCGGAGGACGTCGAGAACGCGCGAGGACGGGATTCGAGGCGAATTTGTCGCGGCGCGGACGGGTGCAAATATCCGTGGGAGCAGCATGGCTGCTGTGCTGGGTGTCGTTGGCTGGTGTAGCTGCGCTCAAGAATTGTGAAGATGCTCTGCCAAGAAGCACGTATTGGGATTAGCGTGGCCCCGTCTCTGGTGCCGTCCAAGGTCGTCGACAAACATCACCCGCCCAGGCCTCCCGACGTTACCCCAGCCTCGTCTGCACGAAAGTGGAATTCCCCCTTGCGGCTCATGTCATGGTTCCGCGCATTCACTCTTCACTGCGATAGAAGACAACGCCTTCGGCACGGAAGCTACTGAACATTCGCTTGCTGATGGGTATATATTCCAAATCACTGCCAAACGCCTAAGCGGCGAACGCCTTTTAACCCAGCATAAGCGCCGAATAATGCCGAAATCGTCAAGAGCCCGGAACGAGATGAAAGTCCGAACATCAATCGTCGCTGAGTACCGACCGCATTCGCCCCAGCGTTGATCAACCCCGAACCCGCCCTACTGCTGTACCAGTGATGCTTCGACGCAGAGGGGAAGCATTTGCCGTGTCGTGAACGCTTGTATGTTGCGGATCGATTAGGTTCTGAGCATCGTCCGGGACTGGGCATAGTGCTCGATTAGGAGCGGCCATTCGATTTGGAGAACATGGCAAGCTTCATTTGCCGATAAGCCTCGAAAGCTGCTTCTCTTCGAGCCATCTCGTCATCGGTAAGAGTACGTGGTCCTGGACTTCGACTAGGAATGGAAGACGTCCAGGAAGCAATTGTTGATGCCCGATCAGGTGACAGGTAGGGATGCGAGGGCAGTGTGGATCGCGTCGGGATTGAGCCTCGAGAAGATACAGAACCATTTGATGAAAGCAGATCCGAGCATCCGGAAGACATTGTCAGAGTTGGGAGAGAGGCAGTGCTGAGCAGACATCGAGTTCGGCAGCAAGCGAAACTGTGCAGGTGCTCAAGACTATATTTGAAGCCTACGACCCATGCGTCTCGATGCTACGAAGCGATTACTATAAATGCACCAAGATAGCCTGTCCGATTTCATTTCGTGCGTATGTCAAGCTTGCGACTGCGTCGATCCTAATTCCTCATCGGTTCAGACAACGAGACTCCAACACATGCAGGGATGACTGACCAATGAGACGCAAGGTCACCAGGGCGACAAGGCCAAAAAATGATTCATTTGACAAATTTTGGGTTAAACAAATGCGACTTACCCACCTGCAGTGTGAAACGCGGTGGCGTTCAGTCGTGTGGATGAGTATTTGAAATAGATATCTCGGCAAACCGCGCTACCGGTACGGGAACGCACCCCGGTCAGCAGTAGCTCCGACGTCAACACCGCATATCACATATTCGTCAGGCGCTGTGAACAGTTTTAGTTACGAGATATCCCACGCGGGGCGGTAATTTATCTCGGGAAGCCAACAGAGACTATCTATTTTCGTACACGGCAGGCCCAGCTCCGCCAAGTTTTCATCAACATAGACACCTCAGCTAATCATACTCAATGATTCGATGGGATACTGGTGCGAAAGTTGACTACAACAATCCACTCACCGTTCCTTGAGGAACAGACGCGCCGGGATAGCCTTGAGGCTATCCGAGTTCGAGCGGGCAAGGACATTCCAAGTCATCTCCCCATGTCTCAATTCGATACCAAGGCCGCCCTAGCATACCCTCCCATCACGGGACCTCGAAATATGCAGCGGCTTGCAGAAGAGACTGCTTTGCCCAATCGTGATGTGCTGTCCCCGCTCACACTGCGCGAAACTTCGTGCCATTTTTCCTCTTCAGGGATTATATTTGGAATCGATGGCTGACTATTCTAGTTGCTTGCATCTGTTCTGATCTACTGGTCTGATGCCAGCTGGTCTGTTACCGGTTTGAGTTTCTCGCTGCTTACTTTATCGAGTGGAGGTAAACAGGGTATGCATGAAGTGAAGCGGGTAAGCTACCTAGGACACCCATGAAGTGCGTGAACGACCTGGCAGAACGCTATAAGGTGACCAGCCAAGAGTGTTGATCTCGAAACGCTAACATTTGCAACCGACTTCGATGATCAATGCACATATGAATCGCTACATTATCAAAAGCGTGCCGTTGGGCGAATGACACCTTCCTTTCTGCAAAGAACACGGCGCTACTGATGCCGCCCCATGTATTTCAGGCTGCACTTGTCGAGAAAATAAAGGAGTAGTACGAACGCGTCAAGCTTAATTTTTCGAGAGTAGTGTCTATGAGCCTCACAACATTGCCCACGGTTCGCGGTCTTCGGGATTCCTATTCAACCCTGTGCTACTTGGTATGGCGGTGCCCATTCTATTGCCACCTGGCCTCGTGCAAACTTCTTTCTATGACGCTGCGATCGCACTTTGTCACATTCAAGACTTAATTTTCTTCGAACTTTTTATTCACTGGACTTCAAACCAGGATGTGCCTTAGCCCACGTCAGATCCTCTCATTAGCCGCAACGTTCCCTACTTTGCAGACACAGCCCTTTGCACAGCAACCTGTTCCAAGAGATCAAGCATGATTGTAAACAATGCGCCTTCGCGGAACCGTCTTCCTCGAGAGATCTTTGATCAGATCACTGCCGATATTGATGATTGCGCCAACCTTTCTAGCCTACCTACGACATCTAAGAGGCTCCGATCGCTCACGATCGACCGACATCGTATTCAGAAAATTCTTCTATACTTTGGACACGAATCACATATGAAGAAGGGGAAGCGCATGCCGTTCAGAACGCAGAGTATCTCCGGAGACAAAAATCCTACTGTGACGTAGGCCAGCACAGGCTGCGAATGTTCAAGGCTGATCCAAGCTGCGATGGGCCGCCCGGATTTGGATCAGCCAGAAAATGAAGAGGCATTTCAAACCGGCTTGAAGATCAACGAGTTCTACATTGTTGTTTGCTTGCTTATTTCTATAGGCTCGAACATCACTGATCTTGTACTTGGACTCAACGTTATACTCAGCGATCCGACGTTGAGAGTCGTACTTCACCGTTATACTTTACCAACGGAACTCTCCGGAGGGAAAGGCCGAGGAAATGACCAGACATTATACTGGATTTGAGACCTTATCTTACGATCTTCTACCTACCCGCCCTCAAGCCAGTCAAGGCAAGCCTTCCATTCTTACCAGAATGGGAGATGTACGGAGGAAAGGGATTTGACTGGCCGGCCCAACCATCCATTTTTTCAGCGCTATATTATCTAGTTTTACCCGCGACTGCTCTGCAACCGAAACATCTACGCGCCATCCTCGAGTGCACACCATGCATAACTCGTTTGAAGTACGATTATAGGCAATATATTTACGTACTCAGTGCTCCGATTTAGCCTCTGCGTTCACATGTATTCAACACACTCTCAAGCACTTCGAGTTTCGATATAACCACTGGACAAACGAAGACCCGTTCATGGAACAGAGAATGAACGCAGGGCAAAGAGAAGACTACGAATATATTAAGGGGCATTGTTCTCTGGAAGACATGACCGCATTAGAAACAGTCGACATCCCCTCTTGCGTTCTCTTGGGATGGCTGAACCGCAATTCTCCGGACCTGGCAAGCGTTTTGCCACCAGGACTCGTCTCCATTTGCCTGACGAGTGATGTATCCTGGATCGATACGTACGAAAAATAAGAAGATTACCTCATGCTTGTTATGAAAAAGTTCGTGGAGGGTGAGAAGTAGAGGAAGACAGCTCCGCGGCTAGAGGAGCTCAATTTTGAGTATTTCGACGTGGCGGACCTTAACGAAGAAGAGGAGCGAAAAATGATATATGAGAATATTTCACGTGTAGCCTATATCGGTTTGAAGATATCAGTTCATCCATGCCGAAGGGGTGGCACATGGTTGTGGATCCCCAAAGCCAGCGCTTGCAGTAGTCGGTAATACGGCGACTACGGTATTGCTTAATCCGTATTTGGACGATTAGTACCGTAGTGAAATTTCACCGTAGTAGCAACAATTAGTAGTTAATTTTCAAGCCGTATTACGGCTGTACAGTTGCCTAATAATAAGGAGGTAGAGGGTAAGCGTCTAGGCGTAAGACGTACTTACCTAGCAGAGCTGTGACCTTATGTCTCCTTCTCAATTAAATTAGAGATTCTGTACAATACTAACTGTATTACTGTAGTAAAGGCTTGATTTTATCACTACCACTTACTCGCCGTACTGTAGAGGTCTCTCTACCGTAACATTAGTATCGTACCAGATACCTACCGTACCGTAACGGTAGCGAGGTCTCACAGTCCGTAATACCGACTGTTGCAAACGCTGCCCAGAGCGGATAGGCGAAAATTGTGAAGAGCAAAGCGTACATATACCTATGGCTTCGGGTCCTCTAACAGTGGCCAATGTAGAAGCTGGACATTTGTTACTATTCAATGTTGGGATATACTATTAATTCTATATTCTTATAACCGTATGATACCTAGGGTCAGTCCTCGTAGGATAAGGTGTTCCAAAAGACCGTCACTTCTGTGTCAGCATCTGTGTCCGGAAACCCCCAATCCTCTACCACAGCTATTAACATCGATTGTAGTTCAGATCGGCCCAGAACCCGATGATGGCACGTACCTACGCCAAGTGATGTAATTACTGCATATTCACCACTTACGGCCACTTTCCATATTCGACTCGGCCAGACGAGGAACCATGCAAGCCCGCCATCTGCTGTGCAGCAACATGGGTGCACGAGACGGAGTATGGATCCTGTGTTCTTTCTGGATGACTTCGGTCATGCATACATATGGAGGCGTGTGTGACATCTTTGTAATTGTCCCACCAGACAGCCACGGTTATCATGCTTGGCTCTCCACTCTCGGTTGCAGCATTATGCCAATGCCATCCACCAATTCAGAAACTAGTGATTCAAATAGCCTAGATGCAGTTCCCCACCTAAATCTAACGTGCATCGTCGAACATACTGGAAGCTTCACATGCTGTGTATCACAACTCGGCCTTCGTCGAACACACACCCGTTTCCACAGTTGCGGGTACACTCCAGAATGGTTCGTCGGCGCATGATATCAGGGTGCCTTTTCCCTACCGCGCCTGGGCCACTACTCTCCCGCATTCTAAACGCCGCCTAGGTGGTAGTCGGCTCCACCGGTTCCTGGAACCGTTGTGGTCGATACCACGCTCACCACATGCACTCAACCAGTATACCACAACAAAGAAAGGCTGCATGTATACAGAGGACTTCGGCGTCACCAGCTGCGAAAATTATTGGTATTTTATTTTCCACATTACGATTTCTATTCCTTTACCTGTGCCGGCAAATATGCACGAGAACCCGAGTTGGCTCAATGTATCCCAGAAAGCAGCCGCAGACATCGGTTACGAAACCCTAGTTCCGGCGGTCGTGCTGACAGCTCTCGCTTTTATCACAGTGGCATTGCGATGGTATTCGAGAGCGAAGCTTTCGGGTACCCATGGTATCGAGGATATGGCTGTCACGCTTGCTCTGGTACACTCACGTGTAAAACTTTTAGCTCGACCACAGCTAACAACATCAGGTCTTCTCGATGGCCTTCACGGGGACCGTTGGTGGGGGTGCGTTTTCAACTTTCCAGATATTCGAAATACGCAACACATCACTCACACTGTGTCTCCAGAGTTCGGGATCGATCTCCAAAGTAAGAGCGACGAAGTCAGAGCCTCGCTGTTAAGCACTATCATGAAAGCATGCCAGTCTTTCCGTGCACTCGTTCCATTCCACTTACGCCCAATCAGATCATGTTCGCTGGCTCCATCTTCTACCATACCGCCGTAAACCTCGTCCGCTTCTCCATCCTCTTTCAATACCACCGGCTGTTCCAGCATTTGCTGACCTTCCGCCTCTGCATCTACGTCATTGGCGTCGCCACGCTAGGCGCGATGGCATGGGGCATCCTCGGCATCGTGTTCCTGTGCAATCCTGTACGGAAGTATTGGCATAGCGGCATGCCAGGAAAGTACATGGATGCAGGGGACCACTTCTGGAGCTGCTCGTTGGTGGGGGTCGTGTTAGACTGCATTATCTGGGTTATGCCCATGCCGGTGCTGGGCAGACTAAAGCTAAGGGGACGGCAGAAGGTGGGATTGTTGGTGCCGTTTGGATTGGGCCTCTTGTGAGTGTGCCGTCCATGGAAGAAGTTGCGGTGAATGGGCTGACGCAGGGCAGTGTTTGCATTGTTTCGGTGCTTCGCATCGTCCATGTGCACGGTGCTGCTGAGACGGGGAACGTGAGCAGTAAGTTAGCTTCTCGGCTCCACAGTCAACTTGCACCACATATAACCAAGCTCTTCACTTACAGTCCGACAGAATCGGGGAGCTATGCCGCCATATGGTCTACGGCGGAGACCAACGTCGCCATCATCTGCTCGTCTCTCATCGTCATGAAGCCTCTCCTTGCACGGGCCGTCCCCGGTATGGGCACAGAAACAAGGGTCTTGTCGCAGCAATATGATAGCGCGATTCGCAGGGTGATGAGCATCGCGACGTTGGAGGAGTCGTTCGCTAGTACAGAGGACGCGGGAGAGGCACGGTATGAGGCTTACGTGTGGACGAATAGCGGTGACAATGCCATCGAGGGGCGGACGATTCCAATGAAGGGCAGTGCGTGATTAGATTTCTGGTACCTATGGTACCGTATGTAGTGACTTTGAATGTGGCTGGGTCCGCGGTGCACAAGGCGCTTCGTTATCGTTTCGGTCCAGATTGAAACCTTCACAGAATCGTGTGATAATTGCTGCACTGCTATTGCTGTTCTCGCCTGTTGGAAATCCAAAACTACTGTATCATCTGTATCATCTGCTACCTACTTGGCCTCACCTCTCAGTGCCATCTGAGGAGGGTTGGGTGGTGCGCTCTCGCACGAACGTGAATACCGCCGCCGATATAATATCAGCTTTGGATTCTGAACTCGTGTAGTAGCCCAAGTTACTTCAGAACGAGCTGCTAGATATCTAGCAAAAGCCTCAGCATACATCCGGTCTTCACATTCCCACGAGAGGGTGCAGGAAGCTTGAGCTTGGCGCAGAAGCTGCCCCGTGCGCTTTTGGTGGAGCTCCAGCCGGCGTCATTCTGCTGCACTTGGCCTGCACCTCGACCGTCGAGCTTCCTCGCCTACCCACCGCCGTTGCATGCTTGGTTTACGGCCACGTCTCCGACCTCGACCTTCACTGCTAGATCTTGTGCGCAAGACAAATTCTGAAGAACAGCTGCCGCTCCACTCCAGCATCTCCTACGTCACAGGCACCCACCCTAAGCGCGTTCCGCTCCCCACGAGCCCGGTGCTCCTGCCGCAGGACAACGAAGCCGACGACGTCGAGACTCCGCCACCGCATTCGCCTGTCGACTTAGCGAAGACAGAAGATAGAACACGCAAGATGCCTCCCGTAAGTGATTGGTTTGGAGGGGCTGCGCGATGGGCGTTGGCTGACGACGGCGGCGTTGCAGAAACAGCAGAAGAAGACCGACGATGACGAGCAGGCGGGTACGTGACGACCAATCCTATATATCGACTGTTGAGCCGCAATGCTGACCCTCTCATGCAGGAACCGTCTACTCCATTTCTGGGTACGTCACTGCAGCGCCTCCGCGCGTATGGTACTGATGTCTACAGACCCGTCATCGTGGCCGCGAACATGATTGGATGTGCCATGTACGAGCTCGTAGGTGCATCCTGGCTCAGGAAATGTTCCAAAATTGATGCCGTATGCAGGTCCGTGTAGGTCATGACAGCCTCGTTGGTGAGGTTATTCGAATCGAGGCCGACAAGGCCACCATTCAGGTCTACGAAGAGACTGGTATGTCCCGAATGCTTGCGCGAAAACCGCGACTGACGGAAAGGCAGCGGGTGTAACGGTCGGCGACCCTGTCGTGAGGACCGGCAAGCCCCTCTCCGTCGAGCTCGGCCCAGGTCTCATGGAGACCATCTATGACGGCATCCAGCGTCCGCTCAAAAGCATTGCCGACGCCGCGAACAGCATCTACATTCCCCGCGGTATCGACATCCCTGCTCTCAACCGCACCAAGAAGTGGGACTTCACACCCGGCAAATACAAAGTCGGAGACCACATCACTGGTGGCGATGTTTTTGGTACCGTTGTGGAGAACAGCTTGCTCAACGACCACAAGATCATGCTGCCTCCCCGTGCCAAGGGAACCATTATCCGGCTTTCAGACAAGGGCAGCTACACCGTAGACGAGAAGATCCTCGAGCTCGAGTTTAATGGTGTCAAGACTGAATACAGCATGATGCACCAGTGGCCCGTCCGTGTGCCGCGCCCCAGCTCGGAGAAGCTTTCGTCCGACCAGCCTCTCATTGTCGGCCAGCGTGTGCTCGACGCCCTGTTCCCCAGTGTCCAGGGAGGTACTGTGTGCATCCCCGGTGCTTTCGGATGTGGCAAGACTGTCATTAGTCAATCTCTTTCCAAGTTCTCCAACTCCGACATCATTGTCTACGTTGGTTGCGGAGGTAAGTTGTGTCAGCTACACAGTTCCATGATCAAAGTCTGAGTACGATCGACCTGCGTATCGCCAACGCTGGGGTAATTCACGGTACTCAGACTTTGGACCTGGCGCCGTATCATTTATTTGTACGTGAGACTGAAGTGAATAGAGCGCGGAAACGAGATGGCTGAGGTGCTGATGGATTTCCCGGAGCTGTCCATCGAGGTCAACGGCAAAAAAGAGCCCATCATGAAGCGTACTACCCTCATCGCCAACACTTCCAACATGCCTGTGGCCGCCCGTGAAGCGTCCATCTACACTGGTAGTACGTATCACCCCGATGCGAAGGTGCTATGTCTCAGGCATACATACCTCGTATAACTCACTTTGTCTGAACTCACACTGACTTTGTACGCGCGCTTATAGTTACTGTCGCCGAATACTGTAAGTAAGCATGGGTTACAAAGTGATTGTTTCTGATGTCGCCAACGTCCGGGAATCTCAGACTTTGGTAACAAGCTAAAGCTTAAACACCTACTTTTGACCTATTCCCCAGCATTTGAAGGCACTTTACTGACGTTCGACCCCGATCTTAGTCAGAGACCAAGGGAAAGACGTTGCCATGATGGCTGACTCTTCTTCGCGATGGGCTGAGGCTCTTCGTGAAATTTCGGGTCGTCTCGGAGAAATGCCTGCTGACCAAGGTTTCCCTGCCTACTTGGGTGCCAAGCTGGCATCTTTCTACGAGCGTGCTGGTCGCGTCACTTCGCTCGGCAGTCCTGAGCGCCACGGCAGTGTCAGTATCGTCGGTGCCGTCAGCCCTCCGGGTGGTGATTTCTCGGATCCCGTCACTACGAGTACGCTCAATATTGTGCAAGTCTTCTGGGGTCTCGACAAAAAGCTCGCTCAGAGAAAACATTTTCCCTCCGTCAACACTAGTCTCAGTTACAGCAAGTACACGACGCCGCTCGACAAATACTACGCAAAGAACAACCCAGACTTCCCGCGTCTGCGCGACCGCATCAAGGAGCTTCTGACGACCTCCGAGGATCTCGACCAGGTCGTGCAACTTGTTGGTAAATCTGCGCTGGGTGACGGAGACAAGATCACTCTGGACGTTGCGACATTACTCAAGGAAGACTTCCTTCAGCAGAACGGATACTCAGACTACGACCAGTTCTGCCCGCTGTGGAAGACTGAATGGATGATGAAGAACATGATGGCATTCCACGACGAGGCACAGAAGGCGGTTTCACAGGGGCATGCTTGGGCCAAGATCCGCGAGAGCACATCAGACGTGCAGAGCGAGCTGCGCAGCATGAAGTTCGAGGTGCCTAGCGAAGGCGAGGAGAAGATCACGAAGAAGGTACGTTGCACAAGCATTTACGTCTCGTCTGACTCGCTAATTGTGTTCTAGTACGAGGATCTGCTGCAGCGGATGACGGAGAAGTTCGCGTCGGTTGCAGACGAGTAAGGTTTTGTGTATTGCATAGCGTGTTTCCCGAAATGGTGGATATAGATTGAGCTCTGTACATGAACAAATGTTGATGCCTATTTCGGCTGACGACGCTCGCACATGAAGGGCCCGTGTGACGTACAAGGGGGCGTCCAGTGCTATTTGCACGCCTGTGTGTTGAATCATCGCATGCTTTGTGCTCGCTGGAGAAACGCTATGAAAGTCACACAAAAAGGTGTATGTGAATATTACCAAGGCGTGCAGGCCGTGGAAGTCGAACCCCAGGCCGCAGACTAGCCAGTGAATGTGAAGTCGGTGGGGGCTGACGAGGGGGTTGCTGCGCCACAGTGGCGCCGCCGCGTATCCTTGTCAGGCACTGGCAGCTACGACACACTCGATACGCAAAGCGCGGGCGTGTGCATCTCTCAAACACCAAACCACGCCGAGTCCTCCCACGCGCCCATATAAAGCACAGCGCACTCGCAGAGTCCCCGCTACCCACTTGTACTTCGAGGCCTCACCAAGACAGAACCGTCGCCGGCATGTCGGTCAACCCAACTGCGTACGTTCCCCCATAGTGGAGCTTGAGAAGACCCCCAGGGCCCCCGGGACCTGCAGCTAACGAGTGCTACACAGCATCAACGTCAACGACCCGACTCTGATTACGTTGGTGAACAAGCTACAGGATGTCTTCACCACCGTAGGGGTACGTCACGCCTCCAAGTTCCCTCCAGCGCAACCCCGCCGCCGCGATAACGAGCGCACCAAGCTGATGCCTGTCGCAGGTACAAAACCCCATAGATCTGCCCCAGATTGCCGTCGTAGGATCGCAGTCGAGCGGAAAGAGTTCGGTGCTGGAGAACATTGTCGGTCGTGACTTGTGAGTGACAGGAGCTCCAGCGCACTAGGCTGCACAAGTTGGGCAGCAAGCTAATAGAGGCCATAGTCTTCCTCGAGGAACCGGTATCGTCACGCGGAGACCGCTCATTCTACAGCTTATCAACCGCCAATCGTCGAAGCAGGCGAATGGCGTCAAGGAGGAGATGAAGACGTCAGATGCAGAGTCCAACGTCGACGAGTGGGGCGAGTTTCTACACATCCCCGGCCAGAAGTTCCACGACTTCAACAAAATACGAGACGAGATTGTGCGCGAGACCGAGTCCAAGACTGGTCGCAATGCCGGTATCTCTCCTGCGCCCATCAACCTGAGGATATACTCGCCAAATGTTCTCACGCTCACGCTCGTCGATTTGCCCGGTCTTACAAAGGTTCCCGTTGGCGACCAGCCGCGCGATATTGAGCGTCAAATCCGCGAAATGGTGCTGAAGCAAATCAGCAAGCCCAACGCCATTATACTTGCTGTCACGGCAGCGAACACGGATTTGGCCAACTCGGACGGTCTGAAGCTGGCGCGAGAAGTGGATCCTGAAGGTCAACGAACGATCGGCGTGCTCACAAAGGTCGACTTGATGGATGACGGAACCGACGTTGTGGATATTTTGGCTGGGCGCATCATTCCCCTGCGGTTGGGCTACGTACCTGTCGTAAATCGAGGGCAAAGGGATATCGAGAATAAGAAGGCGATTTCATCTGCCCTGGAGCACGAGCGGCAGTTCTTTGAGAACCACCGGGCGTACAAGAACAAGGCTGCCTACTGCGGTACACCGTATTTGGCGCGCAAGCTCAATTTGGTAGGCATCTGGCTGGATATCTGCCACTACGAGAGAAAGCTAACGAAGACTAGATCCTCATGATGCACATTAAGCAAACACTCCCCGATATCAAAGCGCGCATTTCCTCCTCTCTCCAGAAATACTCCGCCGAACTCGCGTCACTGGGCGATTCGCTACTGGGCAACAACTCGAACATCGTCTTGAACATGATCACGGAGTTCAGCAACGAATACCGCGGCGTTCTCGAGGGCAACAACCAGGAGCTCTCAGCGTCCGAGCTTTCCGGTGGCGCTCGTATCTCCTTCGTCTACCACGAACTGTACGCCAACGGTGTGAAAGCTGTGGATCCCTTTGACCAGGTCAAGGATGTTGATATCCGCACTGTGCTCTATAACTCGTCCGGTTCTTCACCTGCGCTTTTCGTTGGCACTACCGCTTTTGAGCTTATCGTAAAGCAGCAGATCAAGCGTTTGGAAGATCCCTCATTGAAGTGTGTCAGCCTAGTCTACGACGAATTGATCCGCATCCTCAGCCAGCTTCTTAACAAGTCAACTTTCAGGCGGTACCCAGGCCTCAAGGAGAAGCTTCATCAGGTCGTCGTCATGTTCTTTAAGAAGGCCATGGATCCCACAAACAAGCTCGTAAAGGATCTCGTCGCCATGGAGTCGTGCTACATCAACACTGGTCACCCAGATTTTATCAACGGCTCCCGCGCGATGGCAATCGTACACGAGCGACACAACGCAAGCAAGCCCCAACAGGTCGACCCTAAGACAGGGAAGCCTTTGCCTCCAGCAGTACCGCCGCGGGCCTCAAGCCCAAGCTTGGGTCTAGATGGCGGCGAAGGCGGTGGTTTCTTCGGCAGCTTCTTCGCTAGCAAGAACAAGAAGAAGATGGCAGCTATGGAGCCACCGCCATCAACGCTCAAGGCGAGCGGTACCCTGAGTGAGAAGGAGGTACAGGAGGTTGAGGTTATCAGTACGTTCCTCGCGCTTTCTGACCTAGAACCATTTACTAATGTATCAGAACTTCTCATCACCTCGTACTTCAACATCGTCCGCCGCACCATGATCGACATGGTGCCTAAAGCCATCATGCTCAACCTCGTTTCGTGGACGAAGGAGGAGATGCAGCGCGAGCTGCTCGAGAACATGTACAAGACGGAGGAGCTTGATGATTTGCTGAAGGAGTCTGAGTACACTGTTAGGCGGCGCAAGGAGTGCCAGCAGATGGTGGAGTCGTTGGGCAAGGCGAGCGAGATCGTTAATCAGGTGCAATAGAGCGATGCAGGTTCGGAAGCGCCAGGGCCTGGAATGCGTAATGCGCAAGTCGACTTCGTGGAGAGCGAGCATATGTAGCAGCTGTGTGATGTCGTTTGGTGAGATCGGGCTCAAAGGGTAATGTGTTGCCGTGTGCGTATTGCGCGCAGAGAAAACATAGATAGGACGAGCGGTTGGGCAGGCATGTTGAGATAGATATACCAATTCTTGTCATTTGTGCATGTTGTGCTCCCTGGACTTACGTGGTCGCGGTATGTTCCTTTGACCATGTCCTATATCCGTTGGTGCTTGGTGAAGTTGAGAAGAAACCATATGCAGGCCTTGAGGCATGAACATTTCAACATACGCCGACCGCGGCATCACTGGGACAACATAGGACTAACGTCCGCAGTGTACGTTCTCACACATATAGCAGGTTCCTGTGGCGGTACACATCCTCAAAAACTTGCGACCAGAACGGTCGCTATGGAATAAATTCCGCCGCATGATTTGCCCGACGGCTGCAGGCTTCAGCCTCCAAGGGCTCCGGCCTTCACGGACAGCGTGCGCAGAGACAGGCCAAATTACAATGCAGCAACCCAAAGCGCAACGATATAAAAAACACATCTGTCAACGAGAATGTGCCGATCCTATGACACCGCCCGCGCAACCGATAAAATGCGCGGCCAGCTCTAATGGAGCGGTTATCGTCTCTCTCCGCATTGCTGAATCGCAACCGCCCAATGTATAGACTCTAGTAGCTCAGTACAAAACGTAAAGAGATGGCGAGATAGGCGGTTGAACTGTCTGATGAATGCGTTGAAGGATGGAAGAAAGTGAAGTCGCGAAATTTTTAAGGGAACGCGAGGGAAATGGGCTAGCCTGTTGCAAATTAGCGCGACATATGGGCTTGGCAGGGTGGGATCATGAAGGCCGGGTTGAATGCGATCTTGGCTTAACAATCCGCTGGCATATGCTAAAAATCCAGGTTGATTTCCACTGATTATGATAACCTTACAAAGAATCTACAATCGCCGCCAAGATGGTGGAAACCGCTGTCCTGGGCGGAGTGGAGTAATTAGTCAGTCAGGAACCTTCCACACCGCACACCTTCGGCCTCGTCCTACCGCAATTCATTACCAACCCTTCACCGTAGCACTCTGATTGAGTATGCTGCACATATTTGCCCCTTCTCTTCCTCTTCCCCGTGCTCTGGCGGCATGCTTGGGGCGGTGACGTCTCGGGAACGCGGAGTGCTCTCTTCCGGACCACACCTGCTTGAGGACGTGTGAATAGTCGCCACGGAGAGACCGAGAGGTGTAGGCTCTGCTGCGAAAAAATTCTAGTATATCAGTGTCGTAACATGCTGAAGCGCAGGCCGAAGATACGTATTGTGAGAGGAGAGCTACTATCATCATCGTCATCATCATGGACCGTTCCGCAAAGCCCAGCTTCAACTTCGTCAATCTTTCGCATCCCGATGAGCTCAAAGACGAGCAAACCCAGCTTCGCATCCGCCGCTTGGCCATGAGCGAAGTCGGCCGCGCACGCCGCAACCCCAAGACCAAGCCTGCAAAGAACGAGACCTTGCTCAAGTTCTGTAAGCCAGTGGTAAGACCTGCTGCAATCGACCACTTAGGCCGAGGAGACGTCGACCCATTTGCGCTTTATCCCATCGATCTGGATGAGACGTCGCGTGCACTCGTGGCTTCCAGTAAGTCATAACGTGCAGCGGTCGCGTAGAATAAAAGACAGTAATATCCTGGCCACGCCTATTGACGTATAGCAGTTTTCCGTGGAAATAGCGCGCATCCTCGACAGCTGAGAGGGGCCTGGTGGCCCGTTGGGCTAAGCGGTGTCGCGGCTTTCTACAATGTCCTCGCGAATGCGCGGCTGTTCCAGCTCAAGGAATTGACGGGAGCGTTTGTACAGAAGAGCGACTCGCTCAGTCTGTCCATGCATAGTCGTGCTATCCGTGCGATGAGGGAGCGGATGGAGGATCCGGAGCACCATGCGAGCGATGAGACGATCGGGGCGGTGGGATCTTTCATGTGTTATTATGTAAGTGGATGTGATGTTAGAGCTTCAGTACTTATTGTGGACAGTACGTGTTGGGCAAATTTGCAGGGTGGGATCACCATCGTGACGCCATGGCGAGCATGGTTGGGATGAGGGGAGGTGTTGATAACATCACTGATGAATCCCTCCGCATCACCATCTCATGGTAAGTTTTCTATGCACACTTGCGCCAGCTGAATGAACTTGCTCAACTTTCTCTGCAGGGCAGATCTTGTCGGCTCTTTCTCTCAAGATATCCCTTCCATTGTGATATTACCCGAGCGATGGCAAGCCAGCTCCCGATCTCCGCCCGGGTCTCCTCGCCTGTTCAACAACATCTCACTTCGATGGAAGCAACGCTTCCCAGCTCTCATGGATTGGGTCACCATCTTCGATGATGTCAATCAGCTCATCATGCTCGATCGCGGCTTCACAGAGAAGGATAAGCATCTCGCAGAAACAACAGGCTGCTGGATGGAGCCTACCATGGTCCGCCTTCTCGCTATCAGGCCTCTAAATAATGGCAGCGACGCTGGAAATATCATGGAGGAAATTTGTCGTATTGGGACGATGCTTTTCCTGGCCCCCATCTGGCGCTGGCTAGGAGCAAGCCCCGTGTGGACCTTCACCCTCACACGAAATCTCATTCCTGTACTTCACGGCTATTTGATTGACTGGGGCGAGCTCAAACCGCTGCTGGTATGGACCGTCTATTTCGCCGCACTCGAAACGCGCGACGCGCGAGAGCGGAGTCAATTCGCCTTCATGCTTGCTGTCTTGATGAGGGGAATGAGAATACGAGATTGGGACAAGCTAATCAGTGTGATCAAAAGTGTATTGTGGATGGATCACATATTTGCAAGCAGCGACGATAGTATCCGCGATGAGGTGATGAGCATTTTGAGCTTGCCAGGAACAGGAGACGTCACTCCGGCGCTGGAGGAGATTGAGGGGGACGAGGCTTGGCCGCTTTAGATAGGTAAGCACGTTCACACAGTCAGCGTGACTGCATTAACCACCTACCCGAAATTGACACAATTACCGCAGAGCTGATGTACGTTCAATCCGCTCGTACTCTACAAGCAAACGTATGAATAATCACCCTTCACGTGATGAAGTCACTGCAGCGTATTTCTAAGCCGGCGCTGCTTCGACGGCCTTGTTTTGCAGGGCTGCAGTCTCCCATATAGGGAAAGTCTATCCTCGTCATTGTACTCGCAGTAATGGTGCTAGTCGAAACCTTACAATCAACGGGACGATGCGTAAGCATCGTTGTAAGTAGTATGGTCGCCCACGCCGCAGCGCCAAAGAGAAGAGAGGATGAAGTATAAAACCAGCCTACCCACCATCTTGATAAAACAGACAAGTTCAGCATAATCTCTCAAGCTCACAAGAAGAGCCAAACTCTCCACTAACATCACATCACGTTTTCACAATGGCCGGACAAACACCCGATCCTGATTACTTCGTCAAGGCCCAGCAATTTACCACTCAAACATACCGCGATTTGTATCCTGCCATCGACCCTACTAGCTCCTCCCTATCTCAGGCTGGGAAAGTCGTGATCATTACGGGCGCAAGCCAAGGGTTGGGCGCAAAAGTAAGCCGGAGCATTTTCTACCAATTGCGCTGTATATATCGCTTAGGTTGACCTTCGTCCAGGGATTCGCACAAGCGTTCGCGGCAACAGGACCCAAAGCCCTCGTGCTTGTAGCCAGGAACGTAAAGAAACTCGAAGAGGTCGCCGCTAGTGTCAACGAAAAATTTCCCAATGTCGAGACCTTAATTGTCTCCACGGATGTGGCCGACCCGGAGAGTGTAGCAGCGCTCTTCGAAAAGGTCAAGAGCAAGTACGGCCACGCCGATGTGCTAGTGAATAATGCCGCCGTGTTCAACAGCCTCTCATCGGTCAAGGATGAGGACCACAAGATCTGGTGGGGCGACATGGTACGCGCTATCCCTCCAATTCATATCATGAATCGCAAAAGGCCAGTCTAACACTTGCTACAGACCGTCAACATTTACGGGACCTTCCTCACAACCCAAGGCTTCCTGAAACTGCTCCCGGAGTCCGCCCCCGCCAAAATCATCACCCTCACTACGGGCGCCGCTTACTAAGTCTTCCCCAAGCTCTCCAGCTACGGCCTCTCCAAACTCGTTGTGTTCGAGCTCATGGACTATTTCAGGGCCGAAAATCCCAACGTCACAGCCGTCGCGGTGCATCCTGGCATCGTGCCTACTGACATGCTCAAGGACGCGTTTGCGCCGTTCGCTCACGATACGCCGCAGCTGGTGGGTGGACTAGGGACGTGGATTGCTGGGTGGGAGGGTGCGGATCGTGCTTTCTTGAGTGGAAGGTACTTGAGTGCAATTTGGGATGTGGAGGAGTTGGTGGAAAGGAAGGAGGAGATTGTGGAGCAGAATTTGTTGAAGATGAACTTGACGGGAAGGTTTGGAGAGGAGCATTTCAAATAAGATATGTTGCCGATAGCTGATTGTTGGCAATCCAAAGCGTCTGCGTATGACTCTGCTTGGCCGTCTCATCTTACCTCCACACCGTCGTTCGCAGGTAGCTTTCCTGTACCAATTTTCATGCCCATACCTGCCGTCAGAGCCCAGGGTTTTACATCGCCAAGTCTTGCGGCTACGAGTTCTTTGCTTATAGCTGACTGTGATACGGGACCTGACGGAGTCGAATTTTTACTCTGGGGGTCAATTGCAGCCAGCCCAATTTTAGCGAGGAATGGAGGAATGCGTAGGTAGATCTCCACGCCGGCAGCTTGAATACCTAGCCATCCCAAGCCATAGCGCCATTCCAAACGGTGCACCGAGGGCGACCGCAATCTCATCAATCTTACGAGAAGCCCTGCTCGCCCGGATCAGAACTTGTTGCCCGGAACTGCTCCCGTTGAGGTAGGAAGAACACTCCGGGTAGTAGGTACTCAGGCGTCGTTTTCGTAGACTCCTGCATGAACTTAACGTGCTCGCAGAGACGAGGCTGGAAGTAGTTGCCTTGTTTGCTGATGATATGCGCACTAATGAATAGAATGATACGAGTCGTGATTGGTGTCCCCAGCTGCGATGAAAAGGTCAAATGATCTTCGCGCGTCTGGCGTACCTAATAGAGCGACCTACCTACCAGGAACCACGCCTCAGCATCCAAGCACGGTGCTGGTAAATCTGCAGCTTCTTGGTATACCACCACGCAAGCCCTATATCAATCGACACGACAAGTGTTAGGAAAACCGCTCCCGTTTGGACGACTAATCCACCGCCTCCTGCATGTTTTACAATCATCAATGCTCATATGATGCCCTCGAGTACCGGAAACAGTATGATTTGGCCATCGGTGCGATGGAATAAGATCCACCTGCGACGGACAACAGGGTCAAATCGGAAGCAAACAAGGATGCCAGCTAGCAAGACGCCCAGCAGATGCGTGCGGATACCAACTTCTGAATACAACGATTTCCGGCACCAGAAGCACTCGCCAGGCAGTGTGCCACCAGGCCCGCCGCCGTTCACGTCGCAACCTGAAATAGCCTACACCACACCGATCCGATCCGATTCGTTACGCGACCCGGGCTCCAGACTTCGATCAGCCACTAATTGCAGAGACTGGGAACAACTATGAACAGGCGCAGGCACTTTCTGTATATTAAAGGGCACGCAGTTCCGTTCACACAGTCCTCCGCCTCTTATCGCAAGCATACTAACATCCCGTGTATATCCTATCTCATCGCATCTATCCGCTTCGGTACGCAAGCCTCATCTCTGGATCACTGCCTTATTTATCCGCACCCCGCCCAGGTGAAGGCTCCATGTTATATTGCACCATGAGCATAGGCACTGGACTTTATTGTTTTTCTGTCTCAAACCAACTCTGCTCGCAAGATGCTTATCGCAAACGAATGTCTTCTATAATCTAGAGGATCCAACCGGAATCGGAGTCCGATTAGGGTTCTTCTTGAAGGCGCTGGCGGCGGCCAGTGTGAAGCCTCATGGGAAATTAGACAGCATGAATAGTGATGATATAGCGGAGTTCGGAAATAGATAGTGGGGCGGTGGGGAGGAGAAAGTCACTCTGATGCCACGAACACCAGTAGCGAAAGCATATGCGATATGATAACAACCACTTTACTATACGGCCGGCGTTTCTAAAGGAGCGGATGGCCATGAATCAAGTATGGAAGGCGACATGCATCAGAACATCGTCAAGCAGGAATCGACGCAGTATGACCAACAACTTTGCTTCATCAAAGGCTGCAGAAAGAGAAAGTATCAAATAAATATATCAGCAACTCCAGACCTATGTACAAAGTATCCCTAGCAGGTCGCCTCAACTCACAGAAAGATTCACGACTCCAAGAGCCCTCATCACCATCTTAGCCGCACAGGCTCTCTACTCAGCCACCACACCGACCTTACTCTTCACACATACTATCTTTGCCAAGGCCTGGATGCTGCCTTGAGCCAGCAACTCCAAAACCTGCAAGTTCGCCTCAAACATTCTCGTGATGAAGTTGCGCACTTCGATCGCTGTCAGCGAGTCAAGCGGGTAATTACTCAACGGTCGAGTAACATCCAATTCCTCCTGGTCCATGCCGACAACTTCAGCAATCTTCTCCAAAAGCCCATTGCAAACGATCTCCTCAGCTTCGACCCGAGAGGCCGACGCTGCTGTCTTGAAAGCGGCGCTCCAGGGGATAGCAACCGGGCCATTGGAAGACATGGCAGCAGCTTCGGCTTCGGAAACGGACAACAAATGCTTGAACTTTGCATCGGTAGACCAGAAGGGACGCATGGTGGCCGTGATGCGCATGCCAGTGATGGCGTGGTTGTTGCAGGTACTCGCCATTTTGCCTGTGATAGCTGCGCTGATGAGTGCAAGTACTTCGGCCTCGCAAATGGTGTCGCTGCCCAGATTGCGCGCAACTTCCACAGCCTTTTCAGCGTCCTCAGCGAGATAACCGGCATCGGATACGGCTGTCAGATCGATAGACGCTGCTGGCTGGCCGCGGGATGCACGATACTGGGTAAAACCATTGAGGAACGTGTTAGCGGCCGCATAAGCTGCTTGACCTCTGTTACCGACAGCACCTGCAGCCGAAGAGATGACGATGAAGAAGTCGAGCGGTGATGACGCAAGTGCATGGTGGAAATTCCATGCGCCCTTGACCTTCGATTCGATAACGGTGGTGTATTGCTCAAAGGTCATCTTTTCAAATAGAACATCCTGATTTATAGTCAGTAGCGGCACGTCGGTGTAAGGCATGGTCATCACTTACGTGCAAAACCATAGCACCGTGGATGATACCTCGGACAGGTGGCAGACCTTCGAGACCCGAGGTCAACAAAGCGTCAACATCGGAGCGATCAGTCACGTTACAGCGCCGTATGACAATATTGGCACCTGAGGCAATGAGTGCATCGACTTGCTCTTTCGCTCTGCCATGAACGGCACCACTCCGCGAGAGAAGGACGATGTTGTGCGCGCCTTTGGATACCATCCATCTGGCCATGCTGCGACCAAGGCCACCTGTACCACCAATCAACACATACGTGGCATCGGAACGAAGGATGTTCGCTTCTTCCTCAAGACGTGGCACCTGTGATCTGAGTTAGCATGTATGGAATTGAGCGAAAGAAGACACAACGACTTACCAATACCGTATCATCCTCATGTGGAACTATGATAGACTTTCCGTGTGGCTCGGCCAAGTGCAGTGCTTGTAGCACAGTTGTAGTCTCCAATTGTGCAGTGCTTGTAGCACAGTTGTAGTCTCCAATATACCATGAGAGACGACGGGGTAAATAGGCAACACTTTGCCAAACCGCAGAAGCTTAGCAACATCGCTTAGCACCCGCTTCAGCTTCTGTGGCCGATCCTGCGCAAGTGCGAAAACATCAACACATGCAAGCGTCGCACTCTTTTCGAAAGCCACATGGGCGAGGTCTTTCAATCCGACGTGAACGAAACGGCCGAACTTAGCCATGCAACGCCACGTCGCGCGCAGAACTTCTCTCTCTGACAGACTATTGAGGATAACGTCCACCCCGAGACCCTTCGTCGCGTCGAGCAGGAATTCGGCAAATGAGTCGTTGCCAGCGAAGTAGATGTTGTCGTTGGGAATGTTGTACAGTTGGATCAGAGTGGACCTCTCCTCCGAGTTCCTCACTGTGGCAAACACCTCTGCACCAAGCATTTGTGCCACAGAAACAGCAGCTTGTCCCACCGCAGTTGAAGCGTGGTGAACTAGAACAGACTCGCCTTCGGAGAGCGAAGCGATGTCGACTAGGCTGTGATATGCAGTGCAGTATGCGAGCGGGATCGTTGCCGCCTCTTGGAACGACAGATGATACGGAAGTTTTATGAGAAACCGGTCGTGGGCACGAGTAACAGTAGACAGTGACCCGTTGGGAGTGATGGCCGCAACACGATCGCCAACGTTAACCGAAGAAATACTGGATCCTGTGCGGGTTACCACACCGCTGCACTCCATGCCGAGATCATCGCTAGGAAGGTGGCCCATGGCTGTTTCGGCATCTCGTACGTTTATGCCTACTGCCTTGACTTGGATCTCTACTTCATCGTCCGGCAAAGGAGCCTGCGCTCTCTGGTCATCTTCGAAATGCACTGTGTCTAGCGCGCCAGGTGTAGCAATGAACGCTCGCAGCGGCCGGTCAATGTCCATGAAGTGAGCAGGGACAGTTGCAGAAGGCTGTAATTGCTGATGCACATATTCGTTCATGTCTGAATCGTTGATTATGCGAGGAGTGAGTAGCGAGCCGCTTCGTTCCATGAACTCGGTCTCCTCACCTTCACGATTGACGCCCAACGATGCTTCGAACACCTTTGATATCGTGCGGACCATGTCCAACTGAGGCAACACCTTCTCAGCATCCAAGTCCAATGTGATGAAGTTCATGAGAGCACCCTCGGAACGAAGGGTGCGGCTAAATCCGGCAATCATGTTCGCGTCTGGGTTCTGAGCATTCTCGTATGCGCCTTTGACGACCCAGAGCATGCCTTGTACCGAGGTGAGGAGCTTCTGTAGCGCCTCGAAGTTCTGTTGATCTAATGTCGATAAAACGGGTTGGTCAACTTCGGTGAGGAAGATGCAAATCTTGTTGGTACCGTCGACTTGACCCAATACACCGGTATCTGGCGCAGAACCTGTTACAGTTGCTATAGCTGAGGCCAATTCGCCGACTAGGCTGCGCTGCAGGTCGGTTTCCCCGTGGACAATGACCACGTCAGCATCGAACTGAGCGGGGATATCTTCCTTCTGCTCCTCAAAGGCTGGCTCCCACGTCTGCTTGTAGCAGAGCTCTCGACCGCCGTCGGCCTCGGTTTCGGCGTCCTTCTCCAGGATAGGTGCTGTAGTAAGATCTTCGATGGCGATAACAGGCTCCTCCTCATCAATTGTTGTCAGGGCGAACATAGAAAATCTGTTCGATTTGACGTTGCTGAGAACTGTACGAGGCTCACAGAATACCTGCAATCTCCCTCTATTGCCCTGAAGCATTGTGGACGCTGTCACTGACACTGTGATCTTACCAATAGATGAAGGCAGGTGAATGTTGTCTAGAAGGCCATTGGCGGTGTTCAGGACAAGCCAATATGAAGAGATGAGTTGTTCCAATACCGTTGGATGAATGATGTAGTCCGACTCGTAATGATTTGGCATGTCGGTAACGGTGTCAGGTTGCACTAGCTGAGACACAGACCCGATCTTGGATGCTCGACAATCAGTGAGCCCTTGGAAAGTGTTCCCGTATGAGACTCCAATCGCTGACAAGCGTTCGTAGAGGTTATCGGTTGCAACGATGACATTAGCGGCTTCCGCAACGCTCAATAACTTTGACCTCAGCTTCTGTTTCTTTGCATCAACTAGGCGGTTGTTGTAAAGATCATGGGTTTCTACACTCTTGGTCTTTACAAACCCTGTGCAGTGCTGCGTCCAACCTTTCGTGGTTGCCCACGATAATATAGAGAATTCAGCTCGCAGACCCGGGCCTGCGGCACTTCCTGACTGAGGTCTCAGTGTTATGGTCATCTCCAGATCATCCTCTGACAATATGATAGGTGTGGCGACATGCAAGTCGCAGACTTCCAAGGTGTCAAACTCGATGCTGTCCCAGGACGCCTTCTGCGCCGCAGCCTCCAAGGCCATAGACACAAAACCAGATATCGGGAAGATGGTCAGCCCTTGAACTTGGTGATGGCGCAGCCAAGGGAGCTCATCCAGGCGTACGATATTCCTCCAGGTGGGCTCGGTATGATTTGAGTACATAGCCAACGCGCCGATAATGTCCGAACGTTGGTCATTTTGAAACTTGTGAATGTCGGTGAATCTGGATTGATGGTAATACTGCGACGAGTGGTTCCATGGATATCGTGGTATGTCGGTGAGCACAGCCGGCGGCTTCGCCATCGTCTTTGGAAAGTTGATCGCACCCATTTCAAGCGTAGCACCTTTAATCCACAGGATACCGGCAAGTGCAAGGGCGGTCTCGAGAGCATTCTTCTTGCGTGCCAAGGCTGATGCATACGCGATCTTGCTCGCGAAAGGTCCAGCCTACATAATCAGTACCTATCAACCACATGTGCCCCAGTGCGTATGCAGGATACTTACGGTCTTAAGAATTTGTTTGATTGGGCCCGCAAGTGCTGAATGAGGCCCAAGTTCCAGCAAGAAATTAACACCAGTCTGATGGCTACCGGTCGGCTGACACATGCTTTGTACCGCTTCATCGAAACGTACAGGACATGTCAAGTTTTGTACCCAGTATGTTGCATCAAGTTCCGAAGAGTTAGCCAGGCGACCGAGTAATGATGAGTAGAACAGCTTATTCGAAACCTTAGGCGGCTTTACAAAGCGCAGTGATTCGGTATAATCCTTCGCTACCAGGTTCATGTGGTGCGAATGATAAGCAGTGTCAACTTGCAACTTTCGAGCAAACGTTCCGGGATAAACCTAATAGCGAACATGAGAGTCAGTGTCTTATACATAGAGGAAATCATTCACCGGGAAACTTACTTCTTCAATAATTCGCTGAAGCTCAAGAATGGCATCGGCGTCGCCCGATACTGTGACACTGGAGGGACTGTTAATGCAAGCAATCTTGGCCTCACCCGCCGAACTCGGAATGCGCTCAAGCAGTGGAGCAATATCTGCTTGCCCAGCACCAACGGCCATCATGCTTCCATCCAGAGTAGGAAACTTCTCCTTCAAAATCGGAATAAGGCGTCCTCTATGATACGCCACAGTCATCGCATCATCGAAGTCGATGATTCCTGCGGCATATGCAGCGCCAATCTCTCCGCTAGAGTGGCCTGCAACAGCTGTGGCGGTTATATTCCACGTTCGCAATAAGTCAACCAGCGCTAACTGTATCGCAGTACATGAAGGCTGGCTCAGATGGGCGCTATTGATCTTCGTATCCGTCTCGTCTTTGGAGAGCTCCTCAAGCAGGGAGAAAGGAGCCCCAATTGACAGTAGATGTTTGTCGGCTCGGTCTATTGCTGCTGCATAAACAGGGTATCGCTCGTAAAGTTCGCGGCCCATGGCCCACCATTGTGCTCCTATAGGAGTAATGTGGTCAGTGAACAGCACTCACGACGCGGCGGAATTGCATTTGCTTACCCTGGCCCGTGAAAATGAAACCTAAACGAAGCGGCTCCAAGTCTTGCTTCGCTGGACGGACTTTGCCGCTCGAGAGTGTTTCCACGAGATCAACAGAGCTTGACGCAGTCACAGCTATACGCCACGGAAGATGGGTCTTGCGCTGACCCAAGGTATATGCCAAGTCGCTCAACAGGTCGATCTGGAAAACCTCTGGGCGCTGTTCAAGATATATGCCGTAATTCTTCATCACTTGTTCGGCAGTGACTTTGTCGTTCCCACTCAACAAGAACAGCCTTTCGAATACCTGCGTGTCGATTTCCTCTTTCATGGTCTTTCTCTCAAGTGGGCCTTTGGTCAAAACAACATGAGCATTGGTACCACCAAATCCAAATCCATTGACACTCGCCCAGCGCTTGCCGATCGGCCAAGGTCGTTGATTGGTCGGCACTTTGAGCCCCCATTCATCGAACGGGATTTTCTCATTGGGCTGTTTGAAGTCGTAGTTTGGCAGAATGAAACCACGTTCAAGCATGAGGGCTGTCTTGATAACGCCCGCAATGCCAGCGGCCGCTTCCAAGTGACCAATATTTGACTTCACCGAACCGATGAACAATGGTTTCCGTTTCGTCCGGCCCTCCCCAAAAACGGCCCGTAGTGCGCCGACTTCGATCGGATCACCAACTCGTGTTCCAGTGCCGTGGGCCTCAACGTATCCCGTATCTGCAGGGTCCATGCCGCCGTTCTTGTAGACGGATCGAATGAGCGATTCTGAAAAGCGTCAGCTTAGATCCATCATGCATCACACTCCCATACCTTGCGCAGAACCATTTGGCATAGTGATACCTGGAGTTCTTCCATCCTGGTTTATACCGCTGCCGGTGATCACGGCTCGGATAGGGTCGTTGTCCCTGAGTGCCTGCTCCAGCGTTTTGAGTACTATGATACCGCATCCCTCGCCGCGGCCATAGCCGGTGCCTCTTTGATCGAAAGCAAAAGATCTGCCGGCTTCACCAAAGAGTCTGTAGCTGATATAAGTACCTAAACTGGATGCATCACTCGAAGACGTACCTCGACATGGAATAGGAGATCCAGAACTCAGGCAACATGTTGAGATGGACCCCTCCTACGATGGCAGAGCTTGACTCGCCATTTCGCACGCTTTGACAGGCCACATGCAATGCCACCATACTGCTAGAACAGGCAGTGTCTACTGTAAACGACGGCCCTCTCAGATCAAAAAAATGCGAGATACGATTCGACTGCATGGCGAATGCGCACCCTAACGCGGTCAGAAGCTACTTCAAAGGCCAAGATTAAGCGTACTGACCGGTTGCCTGATGCATTGGGATCGTCTCTGGGTCCCTGAAAAGATCCGCCTCGTATTCAGAGAACGTGCCGCCAACAAAGCAGCCAACATCCTGGCCCACTATACTGTGCTTGGGTATACCAGCGCTCTCGAGAGCCTCAAATGTGCACTCCAGAAGGAGTCTTTGCTGTGGGTCTAGACTGGTGGCCTCTTGAGCCGTGAAGCTGAAGAATGGAGCGTCGAAGGATTTGAGGTCTGCTTGTAGGAAATTGCCACCATGTGCGTTGGTTGTACCGCTCTTTCCAGGATTGGGATGAACAAAACGGTTGCTATCAAAGCGATCTTTAGGAATTTCAGAGAAGCCGGTTCGGGCACGTGCGCACAACTCCCAGAACTCATCAGGCGTCGACACGTTACCAGGGAAGCGACACGCCATGCCAACGATAGCGACTGGTTGGTGTTGCAGTTCGATGTGGCTCTTGGTGTATCCTTCGGTGTAGCCATCTGTGTATCCATTCGTATATGCAGCCTCATAAGGAATCGCCGGTGAAGTCTCCAATGTTAGTTGGGGAGCCCGGGAATTGGCATCGTCTGGTGGCGGAACACCATTCTGGGGAGTGTCTCCATTGGACCGGCCGTTCGTCAGGCCTCCACTTGATGATTCGTGTTGGTCACTGTTGGCATGCCCATTGAATTCTCCATCCGAGAGACTCCCCCTCTCAGATGTAGGGGTAAGAGCGTACGGCGCCATGGCCCAGTTCGGTGAGGGTAGCGCTTGCAAAAGTAAGTCATGTGTTTTGGAGCAGTATGCGTCTGCATTGAATGCTCAGTACTCACTGGTTTACAAAGTTGGGTTTGAACACTGCACAAACGAATCGACAAGCTCAGTCTTCCACATCTAGACGTATAACCTTGGAAGACAATCACCTGGTTGCGAAGAAAGAACAAGACCTGGTATGTGCCTTAGTAGCGCCGGTGTCACTGCACTCTGAACTTATTTTCGGGACGTCTACGTCGCAAGCCGGACTAAGAGCTTGTGATCCGGGATTAACCGGTTGGGGTGCGCGTCATTTGGCATGCATTCTTCAACTTCCACCCCAAAACCCGTGTGTGGGGGTCATATGGATGATTGAGATAGAGCCCAAAGCACACTGACATCGGAAACGAATCTCCTTTTCCCCGCAGTGAAATTGGAGAAGCGGGTGGTCGTCATGCGATCATCTACTCGTAACTGCTGCAAAGTGCATGCCCTGCCGATTCTAGATGCCGGTGCAGCACACCACAAGAGGCGATATGAAGGTGAAGCTCTAAAATTGACAAACCGGGCGGGCGCTACAGGAACAGGTAAGGAGCCCGGTTTCGACCCCAACGAGTCGCCCCAGCAGGACGGTCCATCGCTGGAAGTGTTCGGGGTAGCGGATCGACGTTGCATACGGATGAAAATGTCGGGTGGATATGAGAGAATATGGATCCCTAGATAAGAAAGATTGCAACATTAGACGACGCGACCCAGGTTCGTTTCCTGCCTCAGGCATCCCTGGCTAGCGGCTCATTAGGTAATCAATACAGACTTGGCAAGATCTGCATCCGCGGCTACACGTGAATTCACCCAACCAGAGGAATATCTCGGCGTGCTTGTGCGGCACAAGCATTGGCAAGGGAGTATAACAAGTCGTTCGGCGGATATCCTCCGACGCGTGGCTCAACGGCAACTTGCCGCCTATTCTCTCCGGCCAGCACAATGTTTATTACCCCCTGTGAACGGGTTTCCCCTTCGGCACTTTGCTCTCATGACTAGGTACCTAGGTATGGAAGGACATACACCCAGCCTATTGGATTCGCGCTGCATTTCTTCACCCCTGCGCCAATTCTGTCCTTTCTCAGTTATTGCACCCCGCCCTGTAAAATGCCTTCCTTCTAACCTAATTGCTGCTCCGACCTCTCCCTTGCACCGCCAAGGCCCATGTCAGTGTTTCAGTTGGGTACCTATGGCATGCGCGGGCCTCCTGTACCGGGTCCCTCATGGTCGAGAGGTAGAATGTTTGAACTCTGAGCACATCTCTTCTCCAAATTTCCAGCAACCCAGTATTCCAGAACTAAGCATTCTCGCACCCTGTTTTGTTCTTGCACCATGCGACTCTTATGCTTGCCCGGTGCCTACGGCAGCATCGAGGTAGGCCAAGCTTGAGCCTTGTTCGAATGCTCCCAAGGTTGATTTACATCTGCTAGAAATTCAAAGTCCAACTTGCACCTCTTGTCAAGGAGCTACAAGATGACAAAACCGCCGAGTTCCACTTCATCCAAGGGCCATACGAGGTGGCGCCACCAGAAGGCTACGAAGACTTTTTCGGCGGGCCACCGTACTTCCGCTTCATCGTGCCCGAGGGCGAGGAGGCCGAGAAGGTGGACGTTATCGAGCGCATCAGAGATTTCCCACAGCTAGAGACTCCGGAGATGACTATGCGCGAGCTTATGACTTATGGTGTGGCGAGAACCGACAAGAGTGCTGCAAATACTCTCCAGTACTTGTACAATCTCATGGAGAACGAGGGTCCGTTCGATGGGATCGTGGGCTACTCCGAGGGCGCAACGATTGCTGGTACACTTCTGTTGCACGAACAGCTCATGCAAGAAAACCATGGCAGGATGCCCATGTTCAAGTTCGCATTGTTCTTTGGCGGCTGGCCCCCTATGAAACCAACATTGGACGGCATTGTACTCGCTGACGAGAGCGATTTGATGATTGATATTCCGACATGCCATATCAGTAAGTCCACTCTCGTTGTCTCCGTCGATAGAATCGAAGCTCATCATGCTATCCTATACAGTTGGCTCGCTCGATCCTTATTTGCATGGGAATATGGCTCTGTACAATGTGTGTGATCCAGATTCTGCGTATATATTCGATCACGCCAAAGGACACACACTTCCGCGTGATAAGCACATGGTGAAGGAACTGGGAGATATTGTGAGGCGGATGATCGACGAGGTCAACGGTGGTGTTTCGCCTGTGTGATTGCAACATAGATATCCAATGATAGACTTCACGTGTGCTTTTGAAGAACCACCCATATTATGGTGCAAGGAATGTAGTTCAAGGGATGTTTGTGTACCGGTGCCCGATCTGCGGCCTGCAGCGGGGACGGCATCTGTTTCTGCCATTCTTCTGTGCATCTTCCATCTCGACCCGATTCCACACGTTCATGCGCCGGTTAAAGAGAGTATCATCACTGTCTGTCATCTGAAGATAGAGGCCTGCATCAGGGCAATCTACCATATCGAGCCAATCACACAGGGGTCTCTATCAGTCTCACCCGTTGGCCAGCATACTTGCAAGTGTTCGATCCTAGAGGAACACCCACTCGCCGACTAACAATTTCGCTGCCCAGTGACAGCAAGGTGGCCGAGGCCCCTACAATGTCCACCTTCCGTACAAGATGGTCGTTGTGGTGTATTTCCCTCAAAAAGAATGCCAAACTTATCATTGTGAGTCAACAGAGAACGTTGATGTTTAGCCTGGTACTGACTGATTACAGAGAGTCCTCTCGCATGCATCGCGCAGGGACAAGGCGTTTCTTGGAGCATCAGTTGTCGCGTCCGTTTTGGCTGGGGGTACGTGATCTAGGTAGTGGTACAAATTCTGGATAACTATGGTTCGAACTGTTCGAATATTGGTTACATGAACTCTACCTATTTTCCTTCCCCCCTTCCTGACATCTTACTGAATCTGATCAAATTAGGTACCCTTCCGCTTATGAACATAATATTCGGTGAGTTGGCTGATTGTTGAGACTGAGTATCCACGAAGTGGTATCATCTTCGGAAACACGTGCCGAACAGGTCATATATCCAACCAGCGCGAATTTGCACTCTGACACGGGCCAGCACAACTTGTCAAAACATTCACGTCATTTGGGACAGCCCCTACCGAAGATGGTTCCCGTCAGTTCATGCGTTCGATCAACCAATATGTGTGAGTGCGTCCGTGTGTTATGTGATACTCGTCCCTCGGCACCACATTGATCGTTACCTCCGGTACTTACTACGAATCGATTTGACGCTGACTTACATAAAGACTTTATACCGTATACTTGTTCTTTGCAAGACTAGTGCTGGCTTACATCGCAATGGTACGTACTCACGACTTTTTGATTCAATACCTCTATTACCCCAGCGGATGAAATGTTCCCATAATAATCCGCAATTGCCCTCATTATGTGGGGTCGATGAGATATTCGAATCGTTATACTGATCATGGGAAGCTCGGATTTCGCATGTGCAGCCTTCAGCTCTCAGCAGCAATACGCCTGTCTTACATGGATGCTCTGTTCAAGCAGCCCATCTCCGTCCTTGACGCACTTCCTCCCGGTCAGACTGCTGCAATCATCACTATCACAGCCAATGTCCTCCAGAACGGCATCTCAGAGCGTCTGGCCACTTTGATCCAAGCTGTATCCGTCATCCTCACAGCATCGATCATAGCGTGTTACTACAGCTGGAGTCTCACTTTGGTTACTAGCTCTGGTCTCGCTGCCATCACATTCTGTTACGCTTTCATGACCCCGATTGCTGTCAAGAGAAACCAGCAGATTCAAGACGTGGAGAAAGAGGCTTCCGGTGTTGCCAACGATGCTTTTCTCTCCGTCAGGATGGTCGCCGCCTGCGGTGCCGAGGGAAAGGTCGTGGAGAGCTATAACCGCCTTGTGGAGGAAGCCGCTGTTCATGGACACAGGATGTCTCCGATCGCGGCCTGGCAGCACTCGCCTGTCTTCTTTTGCATCTTCGCCACTTTCGCGTTGTGCTTCTGGTTCGCGGTCAAGCTCTACTTGGGTTTCCACTTCTCCAACGTGAAAACGCTCGTCATTGTGTTGATGTCAGTAATGACTATCCTCTCTCACATCACCGCCATTGCGGTCCCATTCATGGCTGCTTCGCACGCTTTAAACGCAGCGGCTATCTTCTTTACCGTCATAGATGCACCGAGACCTAAGACCGGTGGGAAGAGCCATCTAGAAGTCAAGATGGATGACGATATCGTGCTTGAGAAGGTCAACTTCGCCTACCCAACCAGACCAGATGTCAAAGTCCTCAATGGGCTCGATCTGAGGATACCATATGGAAAAACCACGGCTATTGTAGGTCCATCGGGTTCAGGTAAAAGCACAGTGGTTGGTCTTCTTCAGAGGTGGTACCAGCTAGACGGAGACTTGTCCACCAATCCTTTGGTAGGTTGCACCATACTCTTCACCGCACATACAAGTAGCTGATATGTACAGACACTATACTTCCGCAATGGAAGTATCAAGACCGAAGGCATCAACATTCATGACATTGAGCTTACATGGTGGAGGTCACAGATTGGGCTCGTCCAGCAGGATCCTTTCCTTTTTAATGACACCATACTCAAGAATCTCGAACTTGGGCTAGTGGGTACAGAATGGGAGCATGTAGAGGCAAACGAGAAACGGCGGTTGATCGAGCAAGCATGCAGGGAAGCGTATGCCCATGACTTCATCGCTGCGTTACCCGAGGTAAGTACAATCAACCGACACTCATGCTTTCAGTACTGAATATTCAAGGGCTACGAAACCCAAGTGGGAGACAACGGTATCAAGCTTAGTGGCGGCCAACGACAGAGAATAGCCATTGCACGAAGCATCGTCAAAAACCCCAAGATATTGATATTTGATGAAGCTACTAGCGCACTGGACGTCGCAAGCGAGCGCATCGTTCAAGGAGCTCTGGAAAAGGTATCGCATAATCGGACTACAATCGTTATCGCGCATCGTCTGTCTACAATCCAACGAGCGGACAACATTGTAGTTCTGGCGAAGGGAAGAGTCATTCAACAAGGGAACCACAACACCCTCCTTGCAGACAGGGGTAGCGCCTATTGGAGTCTTATACATGCGCAACAGCTCGTGCAAGAAACAAACCCGAGACCAAGCATTCCAGCCTGGGAAAGATTTCTCTCTGAGAAACGATTGTCTGCCCGCACTAGCATTGTCTCCGAGATGGAAATGTTGACACCTATGGAACTGTTGATGATCTCTACAGAGGATAATGCTACCAAAGTCAGCGACGGTAGTTTCTTTCGGAGCTTCGGGACGCTGATGATGGAACAAAAGAGTAACCTCGGTTGGTACTTAGTGATGCTCATGACCGCAGCCGGTGCTGGTTGTAAGTACATCATCTTGCCCACTGAAGACGAGACTGACAGGGTGATACAGCGAGCTATGCCATTCAATCGTATTTGTTTGCACGATTGATTACCTCTTTCGGTTTCTGGGGAGATTACCTTCGCAAATCTACTAACTTTCTCTGCTTGATGCTATTTGTTGTAGCCATTGGGGTTGGTCTTTGCTATTTCGTTCTCGGCTGGGTATCCAACATGGTATCTACGGTAAATCTGAAAGATTCTACGGCTGAGGCCACCACTGATGGACCTTCAGGAAACCAAGTCGCTATATCGCAAGGAGTATTTTCGCAACATCGTTACGAAACCGATCTCCTTCTTTGACAAGGAGGAGAATTCCGCCGGTACCCTTACAGCAAGATTGGCAACCGACCCAACACAGCTTCAGCAACTTTTGGGCATGAACATGGCCATGGTGTTCATCTCAGTCTTCAACGTCATAGGGTGCACGTCCATCTCGATATATTTCGGTTGGAAGTTCGCTCTAGTTATCATCGCAGGGTCCATGCCAATCATACTTGGAAGTGGCTACTATCGAGTTCGCCACGAGGTCAAGTTCGAGTCGCGGAACAATGAAGTCTTCGCCGAAAGTGCAAAGTTTGCGACAGAAGCCATTCGTGCCAGCCGTACAGTTGCTGCTCTCACTCTAGAAAAGACTATCTGCTCAAGGTACGAAGCGCTCTTGAATGATCACATCAGGAAGTCGTTTGCCGAAGCACGCTTTTCTATGATCTTGTTCGCTGCTAGCGATAGTCTGGTCTTGCTGTGCATGGCCTTCGCGCTGTGGTACGGTGGGACGCTATTGTCCACGTTTGAGTACCATCCTTTCAACTTCTTCGTTATTTACTACGCTATATTACAGGTACATGGTTATCCTATCCTATATTTACTGTTGCTGAAAGCTTGCAGGGCAGCATGGCGGCTGGTCAGTGGCTCAGTTTTGGCCCGAGTAAGCAACGTTCATCTCGGTTGCCGCGCCGGCTTCTGACATCCCGTAGATATTGCACAAGTCACAGCGGCAGCTACGAGGATCCACAACATGAGAGCCGGAGCACCTCATCCCCACTCCAGAGCCTCCACACGCCCCACACGACCAGGTACAGCTGTTTCCAACCGTTATATGATCCCACTTGCGACAATACAAAAGGGAGCCGATATCTCTTTTCGAGACGTCTGGTTCACTTACCCAACTCGACCCAACCCGGTATTGAAAGGACTCAACTTCACCATCCACCATGGCCAATTTGCTGCTTTTGTTGGACCTTCTGGCTCCGGGAAGACAACTATCATCTCTCTGCTCGAGCGCTTCTACGAAGCTCAATGTGGAAGCATATTGTACAATTCGGACGATATCAGGTTCATCTCTCTGCGACGGCATCGAGAGCAAATGTCTCTCGTAGCACAGGAGGCATCACTCTTCCGGGGAACAGTTCGCTCAAACATCCTTCTTGGTATTGATGAACGAACAGTCACAGATGCTAAGCTTCATAGTGCCTGTCGCGACGCAGGCATTGCCGAGTTCATTGCATCGCTGCCACAAGGCTATGATACTGACGTGGGCACCAGTGGCGTCGCCCTTAGTGGAGGGCAGAAACAACGCGTGTCAATCGCTCGTGCACTGATCCGAGACCCAAGCGTTCTGCTGCTCGATGAAGCAACGAGCAGTTTGGACTCAGAAACCGAGAGAGAAATACAAGACGTCTTTGAGAGGACCGCAAGTGGAAGAACGATGGTAGTTGTTGCACATCGACTTGCAACTGTGCAGAGGGCTGACGTGATATTCGTCATGCAAGACGGCAGGATAGTAGAGCGCGGAGATCATCAGAGCCTCCTCGCTGCTCGAGGATGGTACTGGCAGATGGTAAGTCTTCAATTACTTGAGCGATCTTCACCATACTCATCTCATTGCAGTGTCAATCCCAGGCTATGCTTTAAAAAAAACTTTATTTTCATTGGCTCAAAATTTGTATTCCCTTTCCGTTCGTCCAAAAGAGGCTCGCAGCGATTGTTTGCCAAGAATATCTGGAACGCTGTCACATGTAACGGATTCTTGGAATGCAACCCCTTCTTTGTCGTTTTAAGGGATTCAGAAACGTCTATCCTTGCCCGAGCCAGGAAAGGTGGACCGATGTCCCCCTTCTGGTCGAAATTAAGCATCGCCATTTCTCGCGGCTTCAACACCCCGACGACTGAATATGAAAGAAGGGGTTCATGATGTTACGCGGCTCTTCGGTAAAATGGAAGTCCCGTTATCGGTTGCCTCCAACTCTCCCCACATCTCGCAGGGGTCCCACTGGAGAATCCCAATTAGCCAATCCTTACCGCAATTGTGGTATTAAACCCCCCCATCGAATTCTTTTATTTCCTCCAATCTAGCAATGTATCAATTAGGCCTAGGTCATGTTTGTTCTCTGGAACTTGACGCGTCGTGTCGGTTCCATTGTGCTTGCACAACCTGCCCGACTCCCCCATTCGATACGTACGAATTAACCAGTGGAATACTATCAGTCAACAGCCTCAGTGTAATGACTCGGGAGAAATACATCCAAACTACACCTTATCGCACGTTATTACCCTTATTTTAGCCTACGCCATTGAGATTGCGCGCGTATATCAATACTACTTAGCAGCTTCATCTGTCACTTCGCTGTCACAACTTTCCCTGGTCTTCGGATACCATGTGGGCCCAGCTGACGAGGCAGCTCCCAGTGCTGCTCGCGATCGTTGTACCTCTCGCGCAACTGCCGCTCTCTTCAGCCGCCCCGAACTGTCCACTCATCGGCCCAGAGTTCCCAGCTCCTTACAACCTTGAATCACATCCAATCTGGAAAGCGGCTATTCAGAACATTACCAATATTTTCCAGTACATTGACGACACCAATCTCACTGGAGTAGACCTGTTCTCCTATTCGTTACAAATATTCTCAACAAATCCAGGGTCTCCTATTCTTTGGGAGAGACATCGGACGGCCAAAGATCTGCCGGCCAACACTACTGGTGTGAAAAAGGTAGATGGCAACACTGTGTATCGCCTGGGCAGTGTAACAAAAGTGTTCACCGTGCTCACATTCTTGGCTGAGGCTGGTGATGTGTACTGGAACACCCCCATCACTAAGTTCATACCTGAGCTAGCCAGGTTCGAAGGTCGCTCGAATCAGCCAGGCTTCGATCCGGTTAGAGAGACTGATTGGGACGACATTACCATTGGATCCTTGGCCAGTCAGGTGTCCGGTCTTGGACGTGATTGTAGGCCATCCTCGTACTGGTCGCGTCGTAAACTGAGTCGAACTGACCTGAACATAGATGGAGTTCTTGGAGAGATTACAGAGACAGAACATGCGCCACCAGCATGGCAGGTTGGGCTTCCCGAGCTCTCCAACTCATCCCTACCTCCATGTGGAGCATGGCCTCTCTGCACCAGAGAACGTAAGAACTACCTCACGGTTATTATCTGGCTAAGATAGCGAATGCTAACATTTGTAGAGTTCTTCAAGGGGCTGGATATCATGTATCCATCTTACGCACCATGGCAGACCCCGACGTACTCTAATGTAGCTTACCAGCTTTTGGCTTACGCACTGGAGAGAATAACGGGGAAGAACTTCACAGACAGTCTCAACGACCGTGTCATCAAGCCTCTGGGTCTCAATCGTACATTCTACGACACGCCACCTGATGAGTACGGAGTCATTCCAGGGACAGTGAAGGATACCTACTGGGCTGTCAGTCTTGGTCAGGCCTCACCGTAAGTTACTTTCAGCTGTTTCCGGCACTAAAAAAACTAATCATCTACAGTGGCGGTAACATGTATGCGTCTGCATCAGATCTGTCCAAGCTTGGTCGTGCTATACTTTCTTCAAAGCTCATCAAGCCCGCCTTGACTCGTCGCTGGCTCAATCCCGTCGCCTTTGCATCTGATTTCCTCGCATCTGTCAGCAGCCCATGGGGCGCTCGCCGCATTCAGCTTGACAGGATCAACCAGCCTCATCGAACATTGACTGTCTACACCAAAGCCGGCACATTCAAGCGGTATACGGCCTTCATCACCCTGCTCAAGGACTACAACTTGGGTTTCACCATCATGATGGCGGGCAACCCACCTCTGAGCAACTTCTACGGTGCAGATCTTATTGGACAGAGTCTCATCCCCGCATACGACGCTGTGGCAAGGGATGAAGCAGACAGAACGTTCAGCGGCACCTACGTGCAGCGCGGTGGTGCCAACGATACAGGGAACTCGAGTATAAGCATATCCACTTCAGCCAGCAAGCCTGGCCTCGGTATCTCGAGATGGTACTCCAACGGAACGGATATGCTTAGCATGGCGCTGATGCTCCAGTCGGGAATGCCTGCAAGCCAGCTCAAGACCCCGGAAGCGCGCCTCTACTATACTCTGCTTGACAGCAAGACAACCGATGGCATGCATCAATCTTTCAAAGCTGTCTTTGAGGATACGGGAGGCCCGGCAGTCGGACAGCAACTTTGGAGCACCGACTGTGGATCTTGGGTTGGCGTGACTGGTGTCACTTATGGCAGTATGCCGTTGGATGAGTTCATCTTTGAGCGAGATGCGAGTGGCAACGTGGTCAGTGTGGAAAATCTGGCATTACGAGCCAAGTATTGGAAAGTTAGCCAAGAGTCTACCGGGCCTTCGGGAGGTTGGACATGGGAAGGAGGGAGGTGGAAGGTAGCGAGGAGATAGAAGGTTGGAGGTTTTCTGTTCTGTACATGTTTTTGGCTCTTTGTTTGCATATAAAATAAGTTATTCTTCCGATATCTATCGACTTCATGTATTCACCTGCTAGTAGTCAAGTCTTCACATTGCTACTATCGATCCACGAAGTTGCTATGTGATACTAGATTACCACAGTCCCTACAACCCATCCTGCGTGATCGGGCTACCTGCTATTCCGCTTAAACGTCCGCAAACATTGGCTCTGATTTCTCCGTAGTTATTGGGCTCAGTCCTATCGAAGGGCGTGTTCGAAGACGAGGTATGTTTGCTGTAGTTATTCGGGCCTTGAGGCATGCTGTCAAGCCAAAAAAGATTTTAAGTAGGAATAATATGAAAACCAACAAAGATATCCATCATCTAGTGAAAGCACTGTTCCAATGGTTTTTCCGCTGATAGGGTAGCTCATGACATTTCGGTGGCTTTTGCTGCCTTTATTTCACGCGGTCGCGCCACTTTGCCCTTAATGGCACTGGTAAATCAGCGTTAACATCTGCATCTGCTTCCAGCGCGACGGTAGCAGAGACCATTCGTCTGCCTCGGACGATTTTATCAAGTCACCACTGTACTGAAAGACTGGGAATGTTAAGTAAACATTAGCACTACTGCTAGATATTATAGCCGCAGCAGCTGGATGCGCAGATGTGCCGCCGATGTGCGCAGCTGGCTGTCCAGAACCATCGTGAAACTCAGCTACACAGATATGCAAAACCAACCTCACAATATCAGCAGCTATATCAGAATGTAGTGCGTGGCTCGTTAATAAGAAATACTGTACTGATAGCAAAATTTTCAACCTCTGTAAACTTCCTTCAACCCGTCTAAGCTTCGCAATTACGAAGTGCGCGTAGGTAGAACCAGCCTAGAATCCGAGATATTGACCTTCTACTGTATAATACTTTTTTGGGATGTCTTGAATAGACTTAATGATACATTGAAGTTTAGGGTTGTTGTGAGAAAGGCTAACGACCGAGCTGGGGCTTCCTAAGGGTTATATAAAAGCGAAGGAGATGCACCCACGGACTCTTTACTCCCCACTACACACAAACTCCACAACCACTCCCACAGTACCCGATCTATATCTTTAACCCTTAAACTGGGGTTCTTACTAATTACTACCCTTCGCCTTGGCCTCTCCAAGGCTCTATCCTGCAACCTCCCTCACTAGAACAAGCGATTTCACCGCTATCTTTTAAACAAATACTTGGCGACGATTACCCTGCCGATCTAGCAACCAACCGTTACTTTATCAATTACGCGTCTGTCACCGTTTCCGAAATTACTGCAACTAAGCAATGGTACAGCACTGTTCTAAACATGATCCACATGCTCACATTTAACATGTCCGCAACAAGAGCAACCTAACAGGTTTAATAGAGTTTGTCGAGTATCAGGCATCTCGGCCTCATTTCGTATTTCACAGTTTCTGTGTGTCTTTGTTCATCGTATGGTGGCTGCCGCTCAAGACCGCTTTGACAACCTCGGTATTGACGTTGTCAAACGTGCTAGCGAGCTTGTTTCCTCTCCAGAGACGAAAAATACTGTTCTAGTCGCCGCGTCGGCATTCGACGATCTCGTGTCCAGACAGACGCAGGCTGCTACCAAGGCGTTCCTTGCCAGCCCTGACGGCGATTGGAATCAAGGAGCTTTTGTATTTTCACTTGTCCTGATGATAACTTGTTTGAGGTACATCAGCTTGTTGCTGATGTGCTCTAATTGAGAATCTCCTGAGCGCCTTGTTGGCAATAGTCAGACCTGGCCTACAGCCAGAGGGTAACAAGTGTGGATGTATCAAGCGATATATCATATATAGGTAGCAATTATAGATAGAAAGCTCCCTTGTCTACGTATAAGAGAGCTCTGAAAATTTATATCTGTGGTCACAACTGTTGTCAGACAGCACATTTTAATTTGGTAGCTGAGAACGATTCAAGAACCGCTGTCTCTCCCAGCAACGGTCAACTTAGAGCGACTCCGCATGGCAACGAAATCTCAGTTCCGATAACCAGTATTGATGCTCCTGGCGTTCCTGTCATGGCAGACCCAGCTGACGGCGTGATCATCAACCCTGGTACCACGCTCCAACCTGGCGATTCTCTGGTTGTAACCTCAGGCACAAACGTCAGAGTAGAATCCACAAGCATCGCCGTAGTACTCGGAACAACGCTAAGCTATGGGGATGCGTCTACCACAGTCGATGGCACGCCTATCAGCGTAGAATCCAGCGACCTCGTGTTCGTGGGTCCTCATGACATCGATAGCACGGGATTCTGCCCACGGGAGACCCAGGAAGCGGTTAATTGACAATTTGTGGCGTATGAGATACACGGGTAGGGCCCATGGGCCCTACAGGACGATCACCCAAGAGATGATCACATGACTAAGACGAGCTTCTCACTCAGCGTACTACTTCCTTATGTAAACTAGGTCTATATAAGACCCACTTCTGAACAGGCTTCTCCTGTTCAGTGACAATACAGTTGATCACCCTAAGCAGTACCTTCCAGCTCACCTCCAGCACAATCAGATTGAGTCACGACGATAGGGTCACTGCGATGAGTGCGAACGGGCAAGTCGTGGGTGTTGATGTTCGACTCTAGGAGGTCTAGCTCAGACACTGCTTGAGGTTCAGGTGGTGAGTCTAGGGCCATTGGGTGTCGTGGTGGTAACTGGGACAGTAGCGAGCACTGCGGTGTTTGTGAATCCGACATCGACAGACGCGGGTTATCTTTATGGAACTGAGTTCCCTGTAGCAACTGGCGGTTTCGAACTCAGGTGAGAATGCGTTGTGGTGGGGATATTGACGATGGCCATGATGATGGCAATGTACTAAACGGAATGTGAGAGAATATTGTGCGTAATTCTAAGTATATGATACCCTAACAAGGATGTAATGTATTCTCTTCTCCTTGCCTCATAACTAGAGCGACCTCTCGATTTCGGCCAGTTCAGCCATTACCTTCTTCACGTTATCTTTCACTGCGTCCCCAACAGGCAGATACGGCCTCCTCGGCAGGAGCTTCTCCTCTGCGCTCTGAATCCCCGCATCCACGGCGCTAAACTGACTGACCGCATATTTCGTGCTCGCAATCCCTGCCTTGACAGGAGTTTCCGCTAACGCCGCCTTCTTGTGCAGCTTCAACGCCTCTTCCACCTTCCCTCACCGAACACCAAACTTTCGATTTTTGGACTTCCTTCACAGAGGCCCCAAAAATCCCAGCAACTGATCCGGCTCGCTGCGGCCACTCTGGGAGTACCTCTAGCATCCGCCTAGGTCCCCCGCGCGACGCGTAAGGGAGCTTAATAGGATGGTAGAGTCTCCCTCCTCCCACCACACGGGGTCCCCAGACCCCGAGTCCCCTCAGCAGCTCAATACCAGCGCCTCAAGACGGCTCCAGAAGGACGTGCACCACCCGGCACCCCCACTGAGCAGTCAGAACCCCGGTGGGGGCGCTCCCAAACCTCGAGTCTCTGACGCCGTCCAACGCCACATCACCGAGACCCAGCAGACCACCCAGCTATGGAACACCATCACTGCCGCCTTCGCAGCAGCCGTAGATCAACACGCACAAGGCTACACTAATCCTCAAGAAGCCAATATCGCAGAGGAGCTGCAGCAGAGAGTCATCCATGCCCTGACCTCCCTCTCCCCAAGCAACTCCCCTCCCAGCTCCCGCTGGAGCAGCGACGCCGGCTACAGCAACTCCAGGAGCCAGGAATCAGGACGCCGCTCCTGGGCGGACGTAGCCAGAGACCCCCAAAACTCGAATAGGGGCATCAGTCGACCCCTGATCGCTGCTAGGACGCGGCCCGCCCCGCTAGCTAAGCCAAAAGAAGACAATCGAATCTTTATAGCCATCTCTAACCCAGCAATGCGACTGCAACAACCATCACCATTTGCAGTAAGGCAGGCAATATGCAAGAGCATAGGAGGAATCACCCTCAAGGATATACCTACTGCATCACCTATCAATACAGGCTGGGCAATTACCCCAGCTAACCAGAATATCCGGGAACAACTCCTAACGCAAGAGAACCAGGTACTTATAGTACAAGCGCTAGACGGAGACGCGATCAGGATCCCAGAACGCTGGATCAACTACGCAGTGCAAGGAGTACCCAGCTCTTTTCGGACCCTAGACGGCACAGAAATACCAACTACTACCCAGCTGGTCGAGGAAGAGGTATGCTCACAAACAGGCAAGCAGCCCGTCAGCTGCAGGACCTCACGGCACGGGGTGAACCAGAATGGCCTCACTACCTGGATTATCTCATACAAGCAGCCAGTCCGCTCATTCCAGCTTTTTGGCACGAGCCAATTCTCAAAGGAAATCCACAAACGTCCAACTATACAGCGACATGACCCAGGCTGCCAGGGATACTGCAACGCTGCACGCTGTACCCGAGTAGCCCGCTGTGCGCACTGCGGTGACCGTACGGACCGACACCAAGGACAGCACGGAGACAGTTGCCCCCACAAAGCTATGTGTGCTAACTGTCACGGCCCTCACCCAGCCAGCCACCCCAACTGCCCTGCAGCCCCTCGTCGGGTACACGGACACATAAGCAAGCCTACAAAGACTGAGCTAAAAGCCATCCGCCGCGCAGGCAGGATAGCACACAAGCACCTCTACGGAACAGTCGAAGAGACCCTGAGACAGGCCACACTTCAGCCTGATTCCACTCCACCAGAGGCTCCTCAGGAGACAACGACACCCCAACCTACTACTCAGGAGCAAGCAGCACAAGCTACACGTACCAGAACAATCAGTGCCTCCCACGTACCTTCATCCGCTACCAGCGGAGAAAAGAGACCAAGGCGGGCAGCCACGGGCAATAGAAACCTCAACGTCCGGCAAATGTCTGCCAAAAGCTTGCAGCCACGACCCACTATCTACACTGACCCGTCTACCTCAGAGAGAGAAGACACCAGCATGAGCGATGACCCACCATCGACATGCTAGAACACCCCAACAACACCCCAGCCTATAACGGGCAACAACAGCCCAGTCTACCAAGCAAACAGCTACGAGTATGCTGGGCCAATGTCGGCAGGAGCTCTCCCTGCCATATCACCATACTAGAAGTGGCCTTTCAGAAGGGCCTGGATGTTGTATGCGTGCAAGAGCCCTTCACATGTGCCAACTCAAGGACCTCTACCCACCCTGGCTTTCGGCACCTCGCACCGATCAGCACTTGGGACACTCCCACCGCATCGGGCTCAGCGCGCCCTCGGGTGATGACGTATATCCGGAAAGGGTACCACCTAAGACTCCAGACTAGAGAAAGTCTCAACCATCCAGACCTGCTATGGGTTGTTGTGAACGGAGTAGCAATACTCAACTGCTATAGACAGCCACTTACCCCTGACGTACTTCAATACGTCACGCATCTCACGCCTCCCCAACACTGCCTTGTGGGAGGTGACTTCAATGTCCGACACGAATCCTTTGAACCGGCTGTCACCGCAGCCAACGGCGGCATAGAGCTTGCCAGGTGGGCGGCCGCCGCCTCCATGGACTACATTGGCGTGCCAGGGCAGCCAACGCACTGCGCTGGTCATGTCCTTGATCTGACCTTCTCTAACATCCCATTCGCCCAGTCGGCTGTCGAGGCCAGCATGCACAGCGGATCAGACCACGAGACGATAGTGACCTCTATCCCCACTTCCGCACTAGGTACTCCGCACCTAGCTCAGTACCACTACAGAGTCCCAGAGGCAAGCCTACCAAAGTTTGCCGGTCTGATAGAGATAGGCGTTCAGGGTATCCCAGACCCGCTTGCGGCGCAAGATACAGCACAACTAGACAACTGTGTGTCGCTACTGACGGAGACAATACAACACTCTGTACGAACAGCAGGCAGGCCTGATCGCAAGGAAGGACGCGCCGCACCATGGTGGACTGAGGAGTGCAAGACTGCTTACCAAGCCTACAAGCGCGCCAGACAGCTTTACCTAGGCAGCCCTCCATCAGAAGAAACACGAGCTTTCAAGACAATAGTTAGACAGGCTAAGAGACAATACTGGAGGCACGTTATTGACAACGCCAAGGACGATAAGGACCTGTTCAAGGTCATTGCCTGGCATAAGCTTACGCCGGAGAACCAGGAAACCCCCCTTATAGTCAACGATACGACTATCTATGACCCCCTGGAGAAGGCAGAGGCACTCAGAGAGGAAGTTCTCAACCGGTACACAGCAGAGGATGACCTCAGACAATGCCCAGACCAGGAGGCCGCAGCCACTCTCCCCTGGAGCACATATATCTCACTTGAGGAAGCAGAACGAAACACAATAGGGGTCTCTAGCACCTCACCAGGTACTGACCGGTCCACTGTTCGGCTGCTCCGCGCCTGCTGGGCTCATGTTGGAGAGCTTATACGAAGGATCTTCCAGCAGTGCCTAGAACTCAACCACTTCCCAGCATATTGGAAGCTCGCGGAGGTGGCAATGATACCCAAAGTAGGGAAGACAGACCGGACGTCACCCCGATCCTGGAGACCAATAGCACTCCTATCCTGCATTGGGAAAGGCCTTGAACGAACAGTGGCCAGAAGAATTGCATGGACTGCTATGACGCACAAGATCCTTAGTCCCCAACATGGCGGCGCCCTCCCAAAACGCTCTGCAGCCGATCTGACCGCAGCGTTCACCCATGACACAGAAGCCGCGTGGGCACTGAATCAGCACGTTACAATGGTTACCCTAGATGTGCAGGGCGCCTTTGACGCTCTCCTGAAGAACCGTCTGCTGCACCGAATGGTTGAACAGGGATGGCCGCAAAGGACTATCCTCTTCATAGACTCCTTCCTTACTGCTCGAAGGGTCCAAGTTCGCCTTGGCCAGGTCACCACCCCCAGCTACCCTGCCGCCTGCGGGACGCCCCAAGGGTCGCCTCTCTCCCCGGTCCTGTACACGCTGTACCTGGCAGAGCTGCTATCCATGGACATAGAACGGAGATTTGGATACGCCGATGACATATGCCTATACCGGGCCTCGCACTCCCTAGATAACAACGTTGAGCTCCTAGCAGCAGATCTAAGGCAGATCAGAACGTGGGGCGCAATCAACAAAGTCACCTTTGCCCCAGAAAAGCAGGAGATGATACACCTAACGAGACAGCGAAGCAGCTATGCCCCACTCTGTGTCGTAGACGAGCACCTCACGATCCACCCAATCCTCCCAGGTGGAGAACACTGCCAGCCAGCCCTGCGGTGGCTAGGAATCTGGTTCGACCGCAGACTAACTTTCAGACGACACGTAGCTATGCGCGCCGCAAAAGCCGCCAAGGTAGCCCACCACATCCGAAGTCTAGCAAGGACCACTTGCGGACCACCAGCCAGCTCTCTCCGCAAGGCTACCATTGCCTGCGTATACCCGTCCCTTCTGCATGGGACAGAGTGCTGGTACAGGGGCCGCACCAAACCGCCGCGAACACTCAAGCCTGGCAGACCGCCAGAGGTGAGCGCTTATGTTGGCTGGCATATAGCCGCTATAGATAAGACAATCGCTATAGCAGCAAGAGGTATCCTACCGGTGTGGAGGACGACCCCAACAGCCACACTATTTCGAGACGCTGGATTACCCTCCGCCGCAGTGGCGCTGGAGGAAGCCAAACTCAGATATGCAACCCATCTTCGTGCTATAGACTCAGATCACCTCCTTACCAACCGTGCGGTAGTCCCTATAGTAAATAGAGGCAAGGGAGCCGGAAAACCTCAGAGAATCCAGACAAAAGTCCAGCAGCTAGGGTCTCTTCTACCAGAGATTCCTAGGACTGAACTGATAGCCCCTCACTACTCGCCTGGATGCCGAACCGACCCAACACTCGGCATAGACAAGAAGACTGCAGCCAAGTCCTTCAAAGAATGGTGGGCTCAGCTCCCACCATTAGATGTCACTATCTTCTCAGATGGCTCTGAACAGTACACAAAGGAAGGAGAAAAGCGGGTCACCTACGGCTACGCAGTGTATCAGAATGGAAGACAACTACAGAGTGGCCGCGGGTCACTACATCCTACCTCGCATGTGTTTGACGCGGAGGTAGTCGGAGCGTGGAGAGGCCTCCAGCACACGATAAGACAACCAGCGCTTAGTACCCGCCGAATCTGGATGTGCGTAGACAGCACTTCAGTAATATGGGGCCTTAGAGGCGTCGCGCCTTCTACCTCTCAATGGGCCTTCCTAGCATGCCACGGCGCTATGGAGACACACGACGTCTCTATCAAATGGGCCCCTGGACACCTGGGTATCGAGGGGAACGAGACGGCTGACAGACTAGCTAATCAGGAAGCCCAGCACCCATCGCCACCAACCGGGAAAGCTGCTGTGCCCACACTCTCAGGCATCAAGTCAGTTGCTCGCAAAGTACTACGAAGCATACAACAGATTTGGTGGGCAGACAAGAAGACAAAACTCTCTAGATGGTATAAAAGCTGGGAGCTGGACTACGCACCACGCCGTGGACCAGGAGAACTAGACCTACCCAGAGCTGTATTGGCTAGATTCCTATCTATCCGCTCTATGCACGGAGACTTTGCCTGGTACCATCGGAAGTTCAATCACAACGACGCGAACCTCACCTGCTCATGCGGACGCGATAAGACGCCAGAGCACCTTGCGCTCTGCCGCAAGACCCTAGGGGCCTTTGGCCGATGGCCGCTTCGACCACCCGCACTACCATCCAGCCGGGCTGACGGCCTGGCGTATACCGCGGCGCTGATAGGAGATCCAGAGGCCTTCGAAGCCTTTACCCAGCTCACACAGTACTATACTAAGGTTTGTCCTCGGTAGTCCTGCCCTGCACTAGCAACAACAACCCCACTGCGCTTAGCCTAGCAGCATAATAGCTGCGACACTTCTTATCTTTCTACTTCTCTCTCCACCCTCTCCTTCTCACCCTCTTACTCTCTTCTCTACTGTAACGGCATAATAATGCCTTATAATATAAGGGACTCTCCCTGATGTACATACACGGCCTAGTCTCCCTAACTGGAAGGGGAGCTACAGCTTGAAATGGTAGCAATACCCGCATAGGCAAGAAATGCTTTCTAAGGTAGCGCGCTGGCACTGTAAATCCATAGCTTAGCACGTCTTATATGCCCCTCGGGAGGCGATATGGTGGACTTACTCCTCATCATACGGACGAAAAATGAATACCAACCAACCAACCAATCCACCTTCCCTGCAACATAAAGGTCGTACACCTTCTTGATTGTCTTCGGAAAGACATTAGAGAAGGCCGCGACACACCCCTGACTCCCGACTGCGAGCCCCCCGATCAAGAAATCAGACTGTCCGCCAAATGTCGTGAACTCCTCTGGTGACAGCTCAGCCGTAAGTCTCGTGACCTTGGCCACACTTCCGCACGTGAGCTTTACGCCGACCACCTTCCCCGGGTTTCTCTTTACGATCCCCGCAATCGTCACACTGTCCAAATCCACGCCGTTGCACTGCCCTGGGAAATTGTAAATCACAATAGGCAGATCGGTACCCTGCGCAACCTCGTCGAAGAAAGCATTGACTACCTCTTTGCTGGTAGCAGCGCCGTAATAACTCGCAGGGAGGAGGAGCCCAAAGTCTGCGCCCGCACTCTTGGCGTCCTGTGCGTACTCGAGGGTTTGGATGGTGGAGTAGCCCGAGATTCCGACGATGAGGGGGTATGTGGGACCGACTGCGGAGCGAGCGGCCTTGACCAGGGAGATGCGTTCTTCGCGGGTGAGAAGGAAAGCTTCGGCGTTGGAGCCGAGAATAACGAGACCGGTGACGTGTTTCGAGAGATACGCGAAGTACTGTTTCTGGGCTTCGAGGTCAATGCTTCCTGTTGTAGGGGCGAAGAAGGTTACGGCCGGAGTCCAGACGCCTGCTTGGGGCACTTTGATAGCCATGTTGAGTGAGTGGGTTCCGCGTGGCAGTGTCCTTCAGGAGCGTGATCGAAGCAATTACGGCGATTGTGGAAGTCAAAGGAGCGGATGCAGACTGGTTAAAGTGAGTGTGAGATGCTTATGTTGTTGGTGTATGGGAAACCTGCCCCTCCACCCCACCTTCCTGTGATGTTGGATTGGCGGCTATTGACGGAACGTCTACCGTAGCGTGTCTATCTGGCGGCAGCGGTTCCGAAGTACGCATCGTAGAACATGTGCATAGCCCTGGATATTCAACAACGTAGAAGGCGCGGGCTGAAAGCGTCACAGATAACATATTTTGAGGAGGTAAGAATATGAAATTGAAAGTTCATTGCAAGTATGTTGTACAGTTGGAACCAAATTTGGGCTCGAAGAGGAGGCCAGTTCTGTAAGCAGCGCGCCCACGAGACTTCCCAATGTCTATATACCCAGGCATCAGTGTCCTAGGCATCGGTATGCGCATCGTCCAAGAGCACAGCAACCGTATTTGTACAAGAAACTGAAAAAGACCAAAGCTGGTCATCATCGCAAAGGAGCGATCAAGTGGGGATAAACGTCCACTATATAGTCCGGGCTCGTTAAGGCTGGGGTATCCAAAGGTAAAGGTACTGCGACACCCGACAGTGCACTGAACGCCACGCATAAGGTCAATAACTCGTCGGTGAGGTGGGTATCATGATATGCCGCGAAATGGAACAATGCGGCGCCCAAACACCCGATGAAGCAATGGAGACGAATAGTGAAGGCCAGAATAAAAAGCAAGCCAAAAAGCTCGCGCCGAGTTGTTTTCGCGCCAGTCTTTCTAGTCTGGCATCCGACCAACAAGTAGCCAGCAAGATCAAGGCAACTTAGGTTTGCCGGTCTTTGGGACCTTGGGAGATTCACACGCTAGCACCACGCCGCTCATGACCCGTAAGGGTCAGTAGGGAGCATATTGACAACGGGAGCAGCCCCGAACGAGGTAGATACGGGTGCAGGGGTAGGGAATGATCCAGCCTCGTCGTCGTCGTCGTCGTCGTCGTCGTCGTCGTTGTCGCTGTCATTCGGGACATCAAGGTCAGATTCGACTTGGGAGAACGCTGACGGGCGCTCCTCAAACAGCGAGTCGTATGTGTGCTCCGGGTCGGCCTGCGGCGCTGACTCTGTGATGTCCTGGATCTCTTGTCCAAGGTCGAGCGCCTCTGGGGCTTCCTCGGTGGCATCTTCGCGGCCTGCAAGCTGAATCTTGACCTCTTCAATCTGCTGCATGATGACGACAGGCTCTTCATCGTCAAGCTCAGTGTCGCTGGCAGCTTCATGTGCCGCCTGAAGCGCGTCCGATTCGGCTTTGAGATCATCCTCGTCCTGGGCCGCATATTGTCGGTCCTCATCATCGTCGTCGTAAAGACCTTTATCCTTGATCGCGCTATCTTCAAAAGCGAGGTCGAGGTCTTGCGATTCGGTGTCGTCGCTAACGACTTCCTCGACAATCTCTTCAATCACAAGGATGGGCTCCTCTCCATCCTCGAGCTGAGCGCTGACTTCCTCTTCAGAATCAAGGTCGCCATTTTCGCCGTTGGTGGGAGCTGCTTCTGCGTCCGCTGCATCTTCCGCGTCTTCCGCATCCTCCATTACGACGTCGTCATCTACTTCGTTGTCTTCCATTGGTGCCTCCTCAGTCGGTTCCTCAGCGGGTGCTGCCTCGGTATCAATCAGTTGCTGCAGGTAATCGATCATGGCATCTGCAAATCTGTCTGGCACGTCGATTGCAGTGTAACCTCTCTTCTTGCGAGGCTTCGGGGTGGGTTTGGCAACGCGGGCATCCTTCGCCTTGTGCTCAGCTGACTTTATGGGAGTCTGCTTCGTAGGGGTCGCGGCTGCATTCTTCGGGGGACGACCCATGCGCTTCTTCTGCGGGGGAGCTTGTTTAGGCGCGGCCTTCTTCGCCTTGGTCGCTGCCTCTTGTTTGGTAGCTGCTGCGGTGGCGGGGTTTTTCTTCGCCTGCTTCGGTGCGCGAGTGCGGGAAGTGCGGGGGCTGGAGCGCACGCCGAGTGCAGGAGGGGACGTCTTCTTCGAGGCGCGCTTGCTGACGCGCGCAGGTCCAGCGACGCGGTTGAGTTGTAGAGCAGATGCAGACGGGCGGCCGCGGCGCTTGGGGGCCGCAGAAGCTTCGGCGGCACCGGGTGTTGCTTTGGGCGGGCGACCGACGCGCTTCTTCGGGGTGGGAACGGGCGTATCATCGACAGCGGGCTCTGGTGCAGGCTGGGCGGGCTTGCGGCCACGCTTCTTCGGAGCGGGAGCTTCTTCAACAACGGGCTCGGCGACTGGCTCAGCAGCCTTGCGGCCGCGACTCTTATTAGGCTGCTCGGGAGCAGAGTGTTGGGCTAGAGCGACCTCGTCCTCGACCTTTGCGCGAGCCGGCCGGCCACGCTTCTTTGGTGCCGCACCAGGTGCGGCAGGTGCGGCAGCTTTCGCCGAGGGACCGCGCTTCTTAGGGGTGGCTTTCGCAATTGCGGCAGATGCGGCGGCCTTTGCAGTGCGACCGGAACTGCGGACGGGGGTTGCAGCAGAGGCTTTGGCGGCCTTGCGGGGTGCCATTGTGAGTGAGTGATAGAGGAATTGATGTGTGTGGGTATATAGTTGAAGGTAGAGGAGGGCGCAGTGTGTACGCGAATGTGCGATTGCAAAAAGTGAGGGTGAGGATGGTGGAGAGCTGGCAGTGGGTTGTGGAGAGCTGGTGGTTGTTTGTGGAATTCTTGTGACGCGTCGCGCACTTGAGTGGAGAGCTCGGAGCTAAAAATCGCGCTAGTCCGTGCGCCTTCCCCAACCATGTACCGCAAAATCTCAGATAAAACCCCTATGCTAGGCTCAAATAGGCAGTTTAGTCCTCTAATTAGGTGTTGTAGAGTAGGGCTAGAAAACCTATAGTAGCAGACCTTAGTATAAGAAACGCTTAGATTAACTATAGGGGGATATGTCCTACTCTACTTTAATACCTAGTGCGGTAGACAATCTACACTACTACTATAATATATACTATACTTAGAAGAAGATTCTAATTAAAATCTACTATATAGCTGTTAGGATCTAAAATCCACATAATAGCAAGAAGCCAGTTTTGTACCTAGTGGGCGCGTAGTAAGGGTTAAGCGGGGATTTAATACTAGCTACGCCTTAAATAAAGGAGTTACGTAACTACTCTCTATAGAGCGCTTAATTACTCTGTACTAGAGTATAATATATATAACTACTCTCTATAAAGCGCTCTTTATAGAGCGCTTTCTACAGAGTAGCCTTTACTTAGTATATAAGAACGCGAGGATAGACTCTTTATATTTATATTTAATCTATTTATTAATCTATTATTTAGATTCTAGTAGACTAAATTATTAACTTATTACACTTTATAAGATACTATTATATTAATAAGACTTTCTACTTTTTATAAGTACTCCTGCCTAAGAACTAACTTTAACCCTTTAGGACTAGCTACCCTCTTAGATTTAATATCTTAAACACTCTTAATATAAGTACTTTATAAACTCCTACTTCTTTTATAGCTTTAGGTGCTACTAAGATTACTTTTATAAAGAATAGTAGTAAGGCGTATAAACCTAATCTCTACTTTAGTAAATAATTTTAAACTAACGTCTAGATTTTCTAGTTAAACCTCTACTTCTTTAACTTAGATTAACTCTTTAAAGATAAGAAAAAAGTTATCTTTGCAGCAATATATATGCGAGGAGATATAGGATTATAGATCTATCTCTACCTTAAAAAGTACCTAGGAATAGACTATAATAATAATAACAATAATTACGTAAACAAACACGCTAATATAGTTGATATTATTAAAAATTATAATAACTTTAAGAAATACCTTAAATAACTCTTTAGGATTACTAATAAGGACTCTATTATAAAAGTAAAGATTTAGACTATAACTTAGAAATAATTAGTAGCTAAGTATATAGCTAAGTTTTACAGATACGCTATATAACTTAACTAGGATAATAAATCTCTTTAGGACATATATAAATAAGGACTTAAATAGAAACTACGTAAAGAACTCCTACGTAGTAGTGCATAAATTACTAACCTTAAGGAACTATACAAAGAAACTATTAAGATTAATAAAGAATAGTTTTTACTATAACAGGAGCTCTACTAAAACTCTAAGGCGATAAGCTTTAGATAACTAGTAAAAGTAGTTTATAAGAACTTTATTAAAATTATCTAAAAGTAACAGCTAAGGAACTACTAGAGATATAAACTAATAAAAGATGTCTAGTTTAACTACATAGGTAAAGGAAAAGGAGGAAGGATAGGCCTTAAGTAGCCTAATAAACGCGTCTCTAATAGAAGTTAATAACTAATAATTAAGACCTATAAATGCTTTATATGTAGCAAACTAGGCTATATAGCTAGAAACTATAGATTAAAGAACAAAGTCTATTAAACTAAGTTAAATATACTAACTATTAAGGACTAAGAACCTAATAAGGAATAGGAGGTTATTATAATACTATTTAGTTACTAACGCGTTACACTAGAATAAAGTAAGTAATTAGATTTACCTAACTTACAATTATATAAAGATCTAGAAGATAACTCTAACGTATATTATAATATAGAAAATGTAGAAGAGTGTTAGGATCTGAAATCTACATAATAGCAGGAAGCTGGTTTTATACCTAGCGGGCGCGTAGCAAGAATTAAGTAGGGACTTAATGCTGGCTACGCCTTAAATAAAGGAGTTACGTAACTACTCTCTATAGAGCGCTTAATTGCTCTGTGCAAAGTATAACACATATAACCGCTCTATATAGAGCGCTCTCTATAGAGCGCTCCCTATAGAGCGGACTTTACTTAGTATATAGGAACGCGAGGATAGACTCTCTATACTTATATTTAATCTATTTATTAATCTATTATTTAGATTCTAGTAGACTAAATTGTTAACTTATTATACTTCGCAAAATACTATTATATTAATAAGACCTTCCGCCTTCTATAAGTACTCCTACCTAAGAACTAACCTTAACCCTTTAGGACTAGCTACCCTTTTAGATTTAATATCTTAAACACCCTTAATATAAGTAATTTATAAACTCCTACCTCTTCTACAGCTTTAGGTGCCGCTAAGATTACTCCTATAAAGGATAGTAGTAAGGCGCATAAACCTAATTTCTACTTTAGTAAACAATCTTAGACTAACGTCTAGATTCTCTAGTTAGACCTCTACTTCTTTAACTTAGATAAACCCCTTAAAGATAAAAAGAAGGTTATCTTCGCAGTAACATATATATAAGGAGATATAGGATTATAGATCTATCCTTACTTTAAAAAGTACCTAGAAATAGACTACAATAATAATAATGATAATTATGTAAATAAGCACACTAATACAGTTAATATTATTAAAAATTATAATAACTTTAAGAAATGCCTTAAACAACTCTTTAGGATTGCTAATAAGGACTCTATTATAAAAGCAAAGATTTAAACTATAACTTAGAAATAATTAGTAGCTAAATATATAGCTAAGTTTTGCAGATACGCTATGTAACTTAACTAGGACAATAAATCTCTTTAGGACATGTATAAATAAGGACTTAAATAGAAACTATATAAGGAACTCTTGCGTAGTAGTGCACGAATTACTAACTTTAAAGAACTATATAAAGAAACTATTAGAATTAATAAAAAATAGTTTTTACTGCAATAAGAGCTCTACTAACACCCTAGAGTAATAAGCTTTAGATAACTAGTAAAAATAGTTTATAAAAACCCTATTAGAATTGTCTAAAAGTAATAGCTAAGGAACTACTAGAGATATAAACTAATAGAAGATGTCTAGTTTAACTACATAAGTAAAGGAAAAGAAAGAAGGATAGGCCCTAAGTAGCCTAATAAACGCGTCTCTAATAGAAGTTAACAACTAATAACTAAGACCTGTAAATGCTTTATATGTGGCAAACTAGGCTATATAGCTAGGAACTATAGATTAAAGAATAAAGTCTATTAAACTAAGTTAAATGTACTAACTATTAAGGACTAAGAACTTAATAAGAAATAGGAAGTTATTATAACACTATTTAGTTACTAACGCGTTACACTAGAGCGAAGTAAGCGATTAGATTTACCTAACTTATAACTATACAAAGATCTAGAAGACAACTCTAATATATACTATAACGTAGAAGACGTAGAAGAGATACTAAAATCTCCTACTCCTTACCTACAAAGTAGGTAGGAAGAAGATAACCCTATGTCACCTAAGTATAAACTAAATGTTTAAGACTATATAGAACTCTACTAGGCACTAAAAGGAATATAACTCTATAAAAATAAGAAGTTAGACTACGTACTAAAGTACTACCTAGACTACTAAAATCCTACACACTAATTCTATATATAAACGCATTGCGAAGAACTAATATATGCATAATACAAGATAGAGAAAAAGGAGAATAAGAAATAACCTAGAAGGAAACTGCGCTGTAGATAGATATAAATAGACTGCCTTATTATAGCTTATAACAAATACCTCTAGAATAAATAATAAGTAAAATACTTTCCTCACCTTACGCTAAAGGGTAATAAATACTATAATATACTTATTAACAGAGACTATATATAACTATACTAGTATACGTGTCTAAACTAAGACTACAAATACTACTATATAGCTAAACATTTGGACAGCTTTATAAACTACCCTATATAAGAAGTAATAATAGAGCTACTAATTTAACTAGTATATAGAAATAGTAAAGACTATAGGAGAAAAAACAGAAGAATATCCTTATAGAAAGAAGAAGAAGATAATCTATATAAGCTATGTACTTAAGAATAACAATAGAAGCGAATGCTTAGAAATGTATACTAAGTACTAGAACTTAACTATAACCTATACAAATAGATGTCTTTTTTAGGCCTAAACTTAGACAAGAAAACATTTTTATTAAATCAAATACTATAGTAAGCACAGTATTAGTTAAGCTACTAGTACAGCTTAAAAGAATATAGGCTTAAGCTCTTATAGACTTAAGAGTAGGAAAGAACTTTATATCTTATTAAATAGTAAGATAAGCAGGACTTGTAATATTAGAGAAAGAAGTACTCTATATTATCTATGTTATAAATAGATCCCTAATGCCTAAGACACCTTAGATATACTAGGAGGTTACTACTATAATAATAGTCTAAGGATATAGAGAGGAACTTACTTTAGATGTCTTACTAGAATCTAAGTATAAGTTAGTTTTAGGATTACCTTAGTTAATAATACACAACCTACAGATTAACTAGGGTATAAAGAAAATATTATTTAAACACTATAATTATGTATTATAAATAAAGCCTACGCATTAACTAAAAATAATAGTAGATAAGGGAGTTATTAATAATATAATACTGCGATAGATAGTTAAAAAACAGAAGTATACCTTAGTAGACGCTAGCAGGAACCACTAGGTTAAAAAGCGCAAGAAGGAGGACAACAGCACACTTTTTACTTTACTAAAAGAGTATAGGAAATAGACACACATATTTATAGAGAAGGAAGGAAAAGTAAACCTACTAGAATATTAACTCTAGGATCTTATAATAGACCTAGAAGAAGAGAAGACGCCACCCTTTAGACTACTATATAGCAAGACAGGAGAAGAACTCCTTAAAGAACGTAATTTTATTAAAACAAACCTTAAGAAAGGATACATATAACTATTAAAATTACTAGTAGTAAGCCCTTTTATATTTATTAAAAAAAAGGATAGATTAGATAGACTATGCGTTAACTACTAATAACTTAACAACATAACAATAAAGAACTAATATCTACTACTAAACATTTTGTAGAGTTACGAGATTAACTATTTTAAGCTAAGATATTTATAATAATAGATCTAAGAGACAGTTACCACCTTATACAAATTAAGAAAGGTGAAGAATAGAAAACAGCGTTTTAATTACGCTATAGACTATTTAAATACAAAGTTATGCCTTTTAGACTTATAAACGCACTAGCAGCTTTTATAGCACTTATTAATAATATACTCTGTAAACATCTAGACATATTCGTTATTACGTATATAGACAATATTCTCGTCTTTTCCAAAAACGAATTAGACTACACTAAGCATGTATAGATAGTACTAGAAGCACTAGACAAAGTATACCTTTGTATTAAACTTGAAAAATATAAGTTTAACGTTAAATAACTTAAATTTCTAGGACACATTATTACTATAGAAGGAATTAAGATGGCACTAAGTAAAGTTAAATACATTAAGAACTAGCTAATACCAAAAATAGCCAAGAACATCTAAGAATTTTTAGGATTTTATAGATTTAATTAACAATTTATCTAAAATTATGTAAAGGTCACAATACCTTTAACAAATCTTATAAAAAAGGATGTACCCTTTAAATAGATAGATAAGTGTAGAATGTTATTCTAACTCCTTAAGACAGTATATATTATAGAACTTATCCTTATTTATTTTAGAAGCGATAAGCCACTACGCTTTAAAATAAACGCTAGCGATCTTACGCTAGGCGCCTACGCTAAATAAGAATATAATAGTAAATAGCACCTAATTGCCTATTACTTATACAAATTTAATAACGCCGAAACACAATATAATATATATAATAAAGAACTATACGCTATTATTAAAGCCTTAAAGCACTAGAGGATTTACACACTTAGTTACTTAACACTTAAAATCTATATAGATTACAAGAACCTTCTAAGGTTCACGACAACAAAAGAACTTATGCTATGATAATAAAGATAGTCGTAGACTACTAGGCAGTATAAGTTTAAAATTATCTATATAGCTAGAAAAGAAAATAGCAGAGTAGACGCTCTTAGCTAACAAAGTAATTTAGTAAGAGAGAAAGTAAAAACTTTCTCTATAATCCTTCGCAAAGCTAAAGATAGATCTCTAGAACTAACAGTAGAACTAAATTAACTTTTAGTAGTTAACTAAGAAGTTCTAGAACATCTATAGACTAAGATTATCTAATAATACTATAATAACCCTATATACGGACACCTAGGCATTACAAAAATAATAGAACTTATCTAAAGGAATTACACCTTTAAAAGAATTAAGGAAGCTATAATAACTTATATCTATAAATGTGTAAAATGCTAGAGAAATAAACATAGTACACATCTTAAATATAGAGAGATATAAGTAATTAGAATACTAACAGCACTATAGAAAGACATTACTATAGATTTTATTACAGGAATTCTAAACTCTAAGAATCTAACAACAGGAATTAAATACAATAGTATACTAGTAATAGTCTGCCAACTAACTAAGTATGTTAAGCTTATTCTATATCTTAAAAGAATAACAGTAAAGGAACTCGCTTTTTTTATCTTAGACTAACTAGTTAGACACTACAGAATCCTAAAAATAATTATTAGTAACAAAGACAAGCTCTTCACGTTAAATTATTAGATAACACTTATAGCACTACTTAGAATAAAATAAAAACTATTAATAGCTTACTATCTATAAATAGACAGATAGACAAAACGTACAAACTAAACTATAAAAACATACCTACGTATCTACTGCAATAGTTAGAAAAATAACTAGGTTTTATTACTACCTATAGCATAGTTAGCCTATAATAACAAAGTATTAGTAGTATTAGGACATACACTATTCTATGTAAACCATAGAAGACACCCACATCTCTTTAACTAACAATTTCCTACAACAATTAAAGCAAAAGAAGCCATAGATATAGTAGAAAATATAAAGATAATACACTAACAACTCTAAAAGAATCTTAAGAAAGCTTAGCAGCAATTAATTTTATATTAAAATAGAAAACAAAAAAGGCACCTTAGCTAAAGAAAGGGGATAAAGCATATCTGCTTACAAAGAACCTTTAAACTTAGAAGAAAAAACACAAGAAACTAAATTACATTAAGGTTAGACTATTTTACATTTCTAAGCAAATATCACTAGTAAACTATAAGTTAGAACTACCGCCAGATGCAAAAATACACCTAGTATTCCACGTATTACTACTAGAACTAGCAGACCCTAATATACCAGTCGAAACCACCTTCTACTACCAGACTAAAGAAGAAAATAAATTTGAGGTTAAAAGAATTCTAGAATACAATTAGCATAACAACACGTACCTTATTAAATAGAAAAGTTACCTACATAGCGAAAACACCTAGAAACTAAAAAATAATCTAGGAAACTATTAACAAAAAATTAAAGAATTCTACTAGAAACACAAACATACCTAGGAGGATTATAGTACTAATACTATAGTATCTACTATATTAAGCGTTAACCACATCACTGCAGAGTAACTAACAGTCGCTGTAGTAGTAGGACAATTAATAGT